>OY728158.1:1391434264-1393934264 GCA_963277665.1 Viscum album
CTCTGGTACGGTCTAAAGAAGGTATTGATGTTTTTGATTTAATGATGAACATGGGTAATTTATGAGGATAATTAATGAATATTAAACTTTGATAACTGCTAACTTTATTGTAAATTATTATTTATATAACTAAATACAATGTTATAGACTAGATGTTGTTTTAGATGTTTTTGTTGGTGTCTTTTTGAGTTATACTCACTACCTACTCGGGATTTATGATTGGTACCTGAATAGAACTCATGTCTGCAAGAAAGGATAATGGGAAGAGCAATATGTTAGATGGATGAGATTGGTTGGGCCATGGATTGGGGAACTAGACGTGATATTGGGACCTGTTTGGGGAGTTTTCCATGTGTCATTATTTTGGGTTTTATTTAGAAAATTTACATATATGGAATTACATATCTATTGTTTTGGTTTGGATTTTATATTTGTGTTTTGGTCATCATATGATAATGGTATGATTTTGGTTTTTGTTATTATAATTTTCTTATTATTTATTTATTTCCTATTTTTTATTTCTTTGATTAAGAGGGTATTGTCTCCCCATTTCATATATTTGTTCCCCATTTTTAGTTGGTATCCTATAGAATATAGGGAGGTGTGCATGAGGTCCTAAGACTAACAGGGTCAGGGAACAATTGAGTGGCACTCGGGTTGGGACATTACAGAGGGGTATCAGAGTGTATTTTTCTTTATTTTTCTTTTGTGTTAATTTTTGTGGAAAGGTATACATGAGACTTGGATGAGTAAATACTTGGTTAAGTTCTTGTGTGTGAGAGTAGTTAAACCATGTGTGGGTGTAAAATCATTCTACCTAGAGTGTTACTTTTATTATTGATTTTTTTAATATATTTGGATGTTATTACACCTCGAGTGATTCACTTGTTATGTGATATTATTTATTTTGATATTTTGAAAAAATTATTTGCGGCCGAAAATGACCTAAGAGTTGAGCATACATTCATTCTTATAAAAATAAATAATTACCGTTACATGCATCATTTTAGGCATTCAACAAAAATCATGATTTGGGTAAATTGTTATAAATTAAATTTCTTTTATTTCTAGAGTAATTGAAATAAAAAAAGTTCCCAAAATGAAATTAAAAATATTAAATGATGCACAATGTGATAATTTGAATGTTATAAATTGGTTATTAATTGTAATACTTGAATTTTGAAAATGTTTTACCCTATAAAAACCATGAACAAAAATATGAGGGGTGGTTAAGGGTAGTGACAGTTCCTCGGTTATGACCGTGTGGTGGAAAATTTGGGATGAAATTTTATGGAATTGTGGAGATCCCTCTTATTAATCATGTTAATGTTTTGAAATGTGTCCTCAGATATGTGTTTGATGTTGTAGATATATTCCCCTATTATGGTTCTGGTTTATAAGAAAACTTTAGGATATGATTGGGAATGATCCTTCATCGTGGAATCTGAGATACTATTAGCTGTGGGTGAAGGATCTGAAGAGATGTTCTATGAGAGATTTAATATCTTTTTATAGTTTATGAAAAGATATCCAGTATAGATTGTGAATGGTATGTCTGAAATGACATAGGAGTTCTAGTTGTATCATCCTCTGTCATTTATCATAGAGGATGAACCTGAGGTGGCTGAATTCTATATTTAGTCTCTGTAGATATCCTGGACCACCTAGAGACTCCTGCTAATAAGAGATTCAAATTAGTTTCTTATATTTTATGTGGTTAGGAGAAGTGTTGGTGGGATATCCAACACACGGGATAGAAAGATTGATAATATGGTGAGGAAAGAATTTCAGGATAATTTCTTGGTGCAGTTTAACCCTAAGATGCTGATGCATGAGAGGGAATCTATGTTCCTGATGCTGAACCAAGGGATTATGTTTGTGACAGACTATGTAGGATGATTTATATATTTGTAGTTATTTTTTCTATAATATTTAGGGGATGAGGAAAATACAATAGAGATGTTTGAGAATGGGATTAAATGTTATATTATTATCCATGTTAATATATTTATGATGAAGAATTTATCATAAGTAGTGGATATGGAACTCATATCCAAGGGGAACCTAAAGAAGGATTCCATTTTAAGACTTGTGGTTTCTACTGGTTGATTAGAAGGTACATCTTCTTGAATTAGAAAGTTCCTCTTTGAAAACATTATCTAGGGAGATAATAAATAGAGTGACTATGAAAATGGATCATTTACTCACCATAATAAATGTATATACTTACATGAGTGTGTAAGGTAGGGACTTATTCATTGCCAGTTCCCCTGACCGCTAGTAGAGTGAGGAGCTTGAGGTATGATGGATCTCATAGAAATGTATTCTAGAAAACCTCAAATAATAATTACTCAAGGAGGATCTAGGCCTAATTAGAGGGATGGAAGGGGGTCTTCACACCATATCAAACTGAATTTAGGAGTTCTTCTAACCATAGAGGTAGAGGTAGTAAACATGGTAATTAGGAGAAATAAAAATCAAATTAGAAGAGTGGTGATACTCATGTGACTAAGACTACATCACCCAAAATAGGGGTGTGCCATTTTCTTGAAGTTCATCCTATATATATGGATATATATTATAGAATATAAATAGTTGGAGGTATTATTCTGGTAGATTCTATAATTCTAGGGATTTATTTGATACTTGTTCCTCTCATACCATTATATTTGAATAACATGTGACTGGGTTGTGTTTGATACTGGGTTTTTTATGTGGGGTTATGATGATCGATACACCATTGGGAGTTTTATTGAGATACATCAGTTTGCGCAAGGGGTGTTCTATTGAGACTAAGAAGTATCATTTTCTTATGGGATCTTCAAAACCTTTATATTTCATGTTTTGAATTATTTTTGGGAACTAAATGGTTGTTATAATTCTGATCCCATATTAATTTTTAGAACATGTGAGTCACTTTTATTTATCCTAAGGGTGGCAGTTACATTCATTATTGAGAGTTGGATATATAGGAAGTATGTCTAGGTCTAGTTTAGAAACTGGGGGAGGTCACATTCTAGGTTAAATGTATTTTATGGATGATGGGGGTATAAAGAATGACATCTTTCTATCCATAGTGATCCTGTTCTAGGATGTGTTTCTTAAGGACTTATCAAGGATTCATACAAAGAGAGAAATAGAAATTATGATTGAACTTAGTAGTAGAGATGAGCCAGTTTTTATTAAACCATATAAAATGTTACAAAAATAGATTTAGGTGATCAATACTCAATAGATAGAGTTGACAGATATGGGATTAATACATCCATGTACGTCACCGTGGGGGTCTTCCAATCTTTTTTTCAATGAAGGATGATGGTACTTTGTACTTATGTGTCAATTACCTAAAGTTGAACCAGATGGTAGGTAAGAACCAAGATCCAATTCCACTAATCAATGATCTATATGACCATTTAGAGGATATTGTATGTTCTCCAAGATTGACTTGAAATCTGGGAATCATCAATTGGGATTTTGAGTCCTTCATGATGTCTTTTATGTTGATGAAAATACCAGAAGTGTTTTTGGCCTTGATGAACCTAATCTTCCCCTTGTATGTGTATTAGTTTTGGTTTGTGTTTTTAATGACATCTTGGTATACTCCATGACTAATTAAGATCATTCTCAACAACTTGACATCATCCTAATTTAAAAGAGAGAGTATGAAATACTTTTCAAGATATCTAAATGTCAATTCTATCATGATGGGGTGCACATATAAGGTCATATCATCTTGGAGGAAGGTTTGTCTACAAAACCAGAGAAGGTGGAGGTGGTAGTTTGTAGGGAGTATCTGAAGAATGTTTCTGAAGTTCATAGATTTAGGGGATTGGAAGGTTATTATCAAAGGTTTATACAATCCATTTTCCTCATGGAAGAATATATTTCCAGATTGATCAAGAGTGGAATAATTTTGTAATGTTATGGAGAATGTGATAATGTTTTCCTAGGGTTAAAGAAGCGGATGACTACGATAAATATCTTGATCCAAATTTAGTCTTGGGAAAAAGTATATCGTGTTTTGTGACATATCTTGGATCAAGTATGGAGTAGTGTTGATGTAGGGTGACCAAGATGTGGCGTATGAGCCATGAAATTTAATTCCACTTGAAATCAATGAAACTATTCAAGACCTCAATATTGTGGCATTATTTTATTCCTTAAATTTATTGAGACATTATATTTTGGGAGAAAATGATACTTTGTATAGTAATCCTAATATATTAGGGAATATATTTTCAAAACTAGACATGAATATCTTGAAGTGGAGGTGGGTTGAGTATATGAATTCCTTGGACATGGAAATAGAATATGTGCTTTGGAAGGGATCCCTGAATGGGGATTTCCTTTACTTTTTAGTTAAATAGTTTCATGGCTTTGAGGGGAGAAGACCGGAAAGGTTGGCCCAATTGGTGGTACTGCATGTAGGATGTTGGAGTATCACTACTGAATAAATGACATATACCAAAGGTTCAAAACTGTGGGTATATCTCCCAAAACCATGGGAATGGCCTATAACCACGGTTTTGAGAACCATGGGCTGGAAAGGAGACACATTATGGGTCTCAGCCTATACCCATGGTTCACCAAAACCATGGGTATAGATATTAACATCGTTTAATAAGTATGTCTCCACCATGTTAATGTCTTGTACCCATGGTTTTCAAACTGTGGGTATTTAATTAAAAAATTAAATTGATACAGAGTTTTGAACCCACGACCCCTTAAATCTATCTCCCTTATCGGACCACTCATGCAATTCTTTATATATGTTCGTATATGTAAATTTTGTGTAATATATTTATTTTCATGACTAAATTTGAAAATTGAAGACACCAGAGGAATTTGAAAACTGAAGATGCTGGTTCTCGAACCGCCGACCTGCCGAAGGGATAAGACGCGCCGAACCAAACAAGCTATGGAAATTTTTGTTAAATATATATATATTTGTCAAATTATATTAATATTAGTTATTTATTAGAAAAAAATGATAGGGAGATTTTATCCCAGGACCGGGAGATATAACTAATGACCACTTAACCGACTAAGCTACAATATTTTTCTTGTTTATTATTTTAATCCACCTATTTATAATAATCCAGATCAACATACCGCCAATTTTTTTTCATTGCCCTGTTTAATTTTTTTTCCACCTTATGGCTGGAAAGCTATACCCATGGTTCTTTAAAATCGTGGGTATAGGTCTTCAAAAAAAATACCCCAATACACATGGTTTTGAAGAACCGTGGGTATAGGTCTTCCGAAAAACTTTATACCCATGGTTTGGCCAAAACCGTGGGTATACGTCTTCAAAAAAAACACCTATACCCATGGGTTTTCAAAACCATGGGTATTGGTATTTAAAAATAATCCATACCCACAATTGTGTCCAAAATCGTGGGTATAGGTACCCATATTATCCCTATACCCACGGTTTTTGGCAAAACCGTGGGTATATTCTTGTTTTATAGTAGTGTATTTGGAAGGAGTGGAACATGTTGAAGCATGAGGGAGGGTCTATGATATCTTGTGTCATTGCCATCTGGGAAAAAAACTTCTTCCTCAACATTAACATGTTGGTGAGATCTTAAAAGTAGGATCATTTTTTGTATCATTTTCAGGCAGGATCCAGGGTGGGGTTTCCTTTCAGCAAAAGAGCATGCAACTGGGTCTGATGGAAACCTCCTGTGAGTGATTTGAAACTTAACATGTACGCATCTTATGTCTAGGGTAACATGTCAAGAGGAGGAGTTCCTCATGATACAAATGGCCGGGTTTACATAACTTTTTTTTCTAGGCTGGGATAAGGTACGTCCCTCCCAGCTGAGGCCATGGCTATGATCACCAATCTCAGAATTTGCAGACAAAATGGAATGGAGATATCTGAAGTTGAAACTAAATCTGTAATTATACATGATTCCTTGAAAGTATGTGGTGTCTTTCCTTGGATGATCTTCTATGCTATATAAAAATTTAAAAGTATTCTCAATAGTAACATTATTGTACTCTATACCTAGAGGCAGGGGAATAAGGTTGCAGACTTCTTGGCCTCAATGGAGTTCCCTATAATTGGGGAGGTGTTTTTTCACATGGTTGTTTGCATTAAATCCAATAGAGCATATTTTATTAAAGTGGATGCGCTCGGGCTTCACAATTTCAGACCTCGTTAGGTTCATTCATGGATATTTTACCCCTCTTTTTCATTATTTTTTCTATCCCCCCTCATTTAATGAAATTACATTATGATGATGATGCTTGGAAGGGAAATAGTTTTTTTGATTCTTTGACCAAGATAACTCAAACTCAGAAAATTCTAGAGTTTATCTCTAAGTTTAAGAAGATGACTTTTCTATAAGATATTTATATTTTGGTTCGTGAGGTCCATGATAAGATAACCCTCCTATAAGTCTCAGTAGAGTCCAAAATTTTGGGTTAAATTAAGGAATGTTAAGTTGATGATATGAAGTGTTTTTCATATTTATAAAGACTTGAAGGTGGGGAGTCACCTTCAAAATGGAATATAAATAAATATTAGATCATCTATATCAGGAATCATTGTTGTTTTTCCGATGAGTTTTCTAGAAGAACTTATGTGTGATTTTCATGCCTTGAAAGTGGTTGATGAATCCATTTTTGACCAAAATGTATCATGAACTACATTGAAATAATTTGTGGTTGGGCATGTAGAAAAGATATTTCAGGGTTCATGACATGTGATACACCAATTAGTAGGTTAATTCAGAGCAACAACATCTAGGTGGTTTACTACAGTCCTGTTCTATTATAGAATGGAAGTGGGATGATGTTACTGTGGAAATTGTAGTGGGTCTCCCAAGGACACAATATAAGAATGATTCTATTTGAGTGATTTTAAACCAATTAATGAAATCGTATCCTTTATTTCTTGTATGGGATACATTATTAGTGGATTCTTTGGAAGACATTTATATATGGTGTCTAGTCCTTCAGAACTAGGTACTATAGAGAATAGTTTCATATCAAGACTCCAATTTTACTTTGTATTTCTATAATGTCTTGCAGAAATTAATTAGAATGTAGGTATTTCATAGTATGAAATTCCTTCCATAGAGAGATGGGATGTAAAAACACACTATTCTAGTTGATGGGTATATGATGCGAGCTTGTGTTATAAGTCGTGGTGGGTCTTGGGAGAAGCACCAAGAAATTATTGAGTTCACCCATAACAATAATTATCGGATGGCTATTCTGATGAAACCACATCAATCTCTTTATGTAAGGCCATTAAAATCAAATCTATGTGGGATGGTGGTAGGTGATTTAGTTTCAAATGGACTGAGTCTCATAAAGGATACATCAGAGTAATTAAAAATGATTTGGAAATGTTTGGAAATGACTTAGTGTAAGAAGAAGTTATATGCTGATTGAATTTGTTCAAGCCTTGAATTTATAGCGTGTGATCATGTGTTCCTTTGGGGGTAACCTATATTGGGCCAAAATAGTATTTGGAGAAAGTTCAAGTAGGTGCCCATGATGTTTTACCCTTTGAGGCTATTGACTGAATTAGGATGGTGTCATACTGATTAGATATTCCAAATAGGTACAATTCTTTGCATGAGGATTTTCATGTGTCATAGATTCTACAGTACACCAAGGAACTTCTCTTGTGATCAATGCTGATATTTCTGAGTTTGAGACCAATGAGTCATTTGAATAGAATCTGATACATGTTATGGATTTTTTTGAGAAGTTTTTTAGGGAAATATGGTGCATCCAGTTTAGATATTGTGGCAATATGTATATTTTGTAAGAGGAAACTTGGGAGAGATAAATAGATTTTTGAGTTCAATAGACCGATCTTTTTACCTCAGAAACATAGAGATGCTTAGGAGTACAACTTGAACGTAATATATTATATGGTGAAAAGATTATAAGATCCCAACATTTTATAGAGATGTATCATGCTCATTTTTATGTACTATTTAACCTTTTTTTAGATCTTATTTTTTTATTATGGTGAGTGTTTGGGTGAAATTTGAGATTTTCTAAGGGATTATTTGTAAAGGACGGTTGGCACAAGCTTTTCCCATGATATGTTCTCTTTCCCAATAAAATGTTCAATCCCAAACTTAGGGGAATCACATTTTTTACATGTAGTTTTTAAAACTCAACACCCTCTTAGTTGTAACCATATAAACCATATGAGAGATTCATTGTTAGGGAACATTGTTTGGAAAACTATGTACCCTTTCCTTGGAATCCCTGAAAACTGGTTTTTATGCTTGACTATGTTATTTAATTTTCCAAAACCCACTAGATTTCATCCTCATTCACCCCATTAAACATAATACATTATCTATAATTTTTGGTGTTCATAGAAAGGATTCATCGTTCTAGAAAACTCTCTTCTTGTGAATCAATGATTGGAATGATGAATATACATCTCTCCTAGTTTGAAATATCTTTTAGTCTAGTTTCTTATCTCCCCAATCTATATTTTCAAAGTATGTTGTTTTTTATTAACCATTAAAGGTGGATTTAGAGATAGGTGTTGTTGTAACATAATCTGTTTGATCATGAACTAGGATTCAGTTCTAGATAACTATTTTCATTGTGAAACTAATTGTTCGGATTCAATTTGGGGGATTCTGTCTTAGCAAATGAACATAAATTATATTAAAGAAGGTATTCCATTATCAATTACAATATTCTTTGTTAATTTTTTGGGTATTTAAATGATCAATTATAATTTCCACAATGCAAAATTTCATTCTAGATTGGATTTCAATTCAATAATGAAATGGGTTGACTTTTTAAATTTAATTTTTGGAAATTGTGGTGTGTAAGTGAGGAATAATTAGATAAGGAATTTTGATAATTAATGGGTTTAATAAATTAATGGCAACCCACGGTTTGTACCAACCTGGTTAATGCAATGAATTATGACTTATGCTCGATTGATAAATTAGGAATTGTGAACATGGTTGATAAATGAATTGTGAAATTTCTAGCTATCCGTTGGTTATTCTATTATGAATTAAATGAGATGTGGGATAGGTATTGCTGATCCAAATACCCATGAGTTTATATAATTACACTCTCGGCCCTAATTGTTTTTACGAATATGTGTTTGAACAATTTTTTTTGAGATATGGACAGCTCCTCCAAATACCCATGGGGAGCCAGACTACAACTCTAGGACCTATTGTTTAAATTTGAACTTTAAATGAAGGGATATATGATAACACATGTTTCTATGATATGAGATATCCTTTTTTAGGATATTTTATACTCCAACATGGGCCAAAGAAGGTATTAATGGTTTTGGTTTCATCGTGAACCTGATTAATTTAGGTGGCTAATTAATGATTATTGAAATGTGATAAATATTTAATTTTTTGTAATTTATTCTTTATATAAGGTATTACATTGTTACAGACTAGATATTATTTTTGGTGACAATGATGGTGGCCTACCGAGGTGTAAAAGCACCCCACTTGGGCTACCAATTTAGTACTCGAATAGACTTCATTTCTATAAGAAAGTATAAGGGTAATAATCCTATGTTAGATGCCTGAGATTTTATAGAACATGAATGAGGGAGATATATATGACGTGAATATTTTGTTTCAGTGTTTTTAGGATTTATTGGTTTTTTGGGGTTTATTTTGACACACTTATATGGAATGACATATCTACTATTTTGGTTTGGATTTCATATTGTGGTCTTGGACATCAGGTGTTACTGGTATTATTCTAGTTGTGGTTATTATCATTTTATTAATGTTTATTTATTATTGCTATTGTAATTATTTTATAAAGAGGGTAAAGTATCCCCATTTCGAATAGTTTTCCCTCATTGATAGTCGATATCCTTAGGTGAACGTGTATGAACCCTTGAGGTATTGTGACAAAATGACATAGGTCATTAGTGTGTGGAACTTGGGATAGGACATTACAACAATCAAATTCCTATAGGAATTGGTAAACACCTTATCATTTTTCATTAGTACATATCTTAATCCCTTAATTAATGAATCACTATATACCAAGAATATTTCTCTAGTTTCACATAATATAACAACGAGTGCAGTGATAAGACTCCTTTTTTTCTCTTTATATTACTGTTCAAATTGATTAGTGTAGATAAACCTTATGCCCTTCCATGTAATATTTTTTTACTGGTCTAAAAATTAGTATAATTCCTTCAAAATCATCTTTAATTCCTAGATAGTGAATTGAAACTACGAATCTCTAACATATATTATGGTCTATAACACTCCCCAATTTCTATTTTGTTAGACCACAAACATTTTTTAATTCTCTTAATTCTCCTCCTTTCTCTTTGAGAATATCAAAATATCATCTATAAAGAGTAACACAATTTTTTTGAGGAAATATATAAATAAGATACTCATTATGACCATGAAAATTATTGGAGCACAAGTGAATCCGAAGGGAATTATTATGAAAATATTGTTTCCATACCTCATTTGAAAGGCAGTTTTGATAATATATTTCTTGTTTTCCTATAATTCGTGATATCTTGGAAGAAGTTCCACCTTAGAAAAATTCAAGGACCCACATAATTGATCCAAAAATTCATATATCCAAGGCAGCAGATACTTTTTATTTTTTGTGATTTTGTTGAGATGTTTATAATAAATTGATTGGTGCATTTACATATCCTTGTTACTGACAAAGAGGACCAACACACCCCATAGTGAATCACTCATTCAAATAAACCCTTTCCAGATTCTCTTGAAACTACTGTTTTAGAAATATGAACTCAATTGTGGTCATTATATAGAAAGTCATATATATTGAGAGAGATCCATCTATAATTTTAATTTAAATCTCAAACTATAATCCATGGGAGAGACCATGAATCTCCTAATGTAATATGTTGGTGTAGTCCCTCATAATGGGATCATCTTCAAGAATGACTCTCTTAATTTTCTCAACCAATTGAACTAGATGTGCTTCCTTATATGGAAATAATATTCAAACCTGAGATTTTCATTCCAGAAGAGATTCATCCCCCTCTTTATAGTTGTGATGAATCATAGAATTCCATAGGATGTGAGGAGTTATCTCTTTCTCAGGATAGTTGATGTTGGATCTATATTAATATAGTCAATCTATACAAAATTTACTATCAAATACCAGTTAAGTAAGTACGGTGATATTTTAATGTAGGTTTATCCACATAAATTTAATTGGGATGATTTATATAGTTGAAATGGAATATTTTCTCCATTTATTATTATCATAGAATGACAAAAGACCGAAATTTTGAGGTGATGTTTGAATAGTTCTACTAAACATGCTTGATATGAAACAATGTTTAGAACTAGGCTAAAAAAGTATATTCACTATTATTGAATGAAAAAAATATTTTACCAGTGAACATATCATTTTTTGGATCTACCACAATAATAGTAGAAAAATATTTCCTTCCATTTTATATAGTTCTTCAAGGTTATTTTCATCGATTATCTTTGACAACCCTTGGATTAAGTATTTTGTATATATAATGTCCATGTTTCTTGGAATTGAAATATTGTACAGTAGGATGAGTGTTGATATAATATTTAATTTATTCTTCCACATTTGTGGGAGTCAATATATCCCATCAGAAATTATTAGACAAATTCCCCATTTTTTACATTTGAATAACATATGAGTTCCTATGAAAGTGTTTTTCGGATTATTCTTCCCACTCCTTTGACACATGAGAAATTGGGTTTTATTTTCAGAAAAAATGTTTATCCTTATATAAACTAGAAGTAAACTCTATTTTCTTATTTTTATATTTGGGCTCATAATATAACTAAATGTAACCAATCTCTTTCTCAACCACAAGGGTACAATAGAAAATATCATTATAGTTGTGAAATTCTAGAATCAAGATGGATTTTTTTAGACTATGATTTAATCCACTAAGGAATTGATCCATGATGATTTTTGTGTTCATGAAAAAGGTACAGTAATATCCTGAAAGTATTCTAACATATTCAATATATGACCTCATAGACTCATCATCCTTTTCCATTAGTCAAAGGAACTCCGTTTCAAATTTTAGAATAAGAGTTCCAAAAAAATATTTTCTGGATTACTTCATATTCCATAAAATCAATTTCCTCTATAGGAGTCATGTTAATGATCATTTTCCACCACTTATTAGATTCCCGTCAAAATGACAGAATAATAGTTGGAATTTATCTTCTTATGGGAATTGAAGAATATTGAATTCCGTCTCAATTGAGTAAACCCATTCATCCATTATGATGGGATCTGAATATACACTAATGGTATGATTACTTAGTTGGAAAAAAGATTCTACCAAAACATTATTTTTTTAGATAAGTATGGTGTTCTACATGATTCATATTATTATTCATAACTTATATTAGATGATCCAATGATGTGATGAAGCTCTAAACTCCTACTCACATGAGATTTGGTATCTGATAGGAGAAATCATCACAATCCACTGAAATTGGTTGTTGAAACGAGGTCACTTATTTCCTACCATTATATAAAAAAAGGAAAAATACAAATATGGGTTTTAATACTTAGATAATGAGAATATAAAATTCAAACTATGAACATAGAAGAAATAACATATTAATGAAAATTATATCCCATATTATGAGTCTCTAAGATAAAATTTAGGATGTCCATGATAATTTTTCAAATACATAGACTTATCCCTATGGTTATCAATAAAATTTTATACTCAAAATCTGAAATATAACTAGAAAATTATTTTATACCATCTATAGTTACCACAAACTTCTACACATATAGTTACTTTATTTTTAATATAATTATACATTTAATATAAACTAAGGATTAAAATTCCTAGTGTTATTAGAATACTTGGTACAATAATAGAAAACATGAAACTAAAATAAAATTTATTTTTTACCCCATCATGTGAAAAAATCTACTTTTTAACTCCGACAACATCATTGTACTACATGGAGAATAAATAGGAGAAAAGGTTTTGATAAAAATACCATAAATGGAATAAACAAGGAAATAAAGAATATAATTGCTATCATAAGAAAAAACATGATAACATAAAAGGAATGAATCATTTTGTATCATATGGAGGAAAAAAATATAATACACTGATTCATAATATAGATTACACATAGGACTGTGGTAGAAACAAAAAACATGAAATATATATGAGTCAAGTCGAACTAAAAAGACAATATCATAAGGTGGATAGATCCATATAGTTGATTAGACTTAATACCCAATCCCATACGTAATCCCTCTTAAGACTAAAGCATTAACCTGTTAATTGGTACTCTATATGGGAACACCCAACATAACATGAACATGCTTATGTGATCCTTATAAAAAATTCAAATAGAAGTTTTAAACATATGGATTACCCATGGAATGAAATAGGTTTTATAATCATTTTAAAAGGAATATCCAAACACAATATCGTAATGGGGTTCATGAAATAAGAGATAAAATATTTACTATTCATTAATAAAGTAAATATATTAATAAATATTATAAATTCTATGAAATTGAACTAAATATGTTTGAAAGCGTATATAAAAAACATTTTAAATCTTGCACTTAAGCGAGGTTTTAAGGAAAAGAGTAATATTTCATTAAATAGGGTAAAAGAATAATGATTCACATAAAAACAGAAGTGAAATAAAAAAACATTATAAAATTGATTGGTTTTGTAAAAAATTTATGTCTCAAAATATTTCATTTATTTTTACTTTATAATAGGTAAATAGAATAGAGAAGATCCTTTAATCAGATTTCCTAAAGTAACTGACATAGTGGGGATTCCTTTAAAAAATGTATATACAAATAATTTAAAGGTCACATAAAATTGGTATAAAAAATTAAGAAATAATTAAATAATATAGAGGAAGTAATTAAGAATATTTTTTTCATTAATTTAGGTAAGAAATTGAATTCAAAATCCCAATGGAAATAGTGAGGTTTGAAATGACCCCTTACCTTATATTCTAAAATCATTCGGCACTTGACCTCAATGTCCAAGATAGTAAAATTATATTAATTAATTACATAATTAAAAACCTTTTACATAATAATTTATTGATAAAAAGTTTATTATCTTCATTTATGGCCACTTTGATTAGTTATAAAGCCCAATTTTGTTTTTTCGAGAGTGATCATTTAGTGGTTCCCAAGTAAAATCACATGGGGTTATTTATTTATATTATTTCAAAATGGGGATAAGAATTTAAATTTTAAATGAAATAGTATTTATGAACTTCTATAAACTTGAATTTTTTCAAATACCCACGTGTTTTCCAAAACAGGGATGGTTCTTTGAGTAAAAATGATAATGTTGTGTGGTTACATAGTTTAAGCGGTTTTACCTACCATAACAAACTAGATCTATTTTATTTAATATAATGTGTTTATATATATTGATAAAGAAAATTAATTTTTTATTATATATATATTATCATATGATTTAACCCTAGTAAATGTTTTTTTCAGCATTGAATATGGTATTGGAAAACAAAAGATCATTATCCGCCGAGGCGGTGAACCAACATAATATGGACAATGGTTTTGTTTCTATGAATAAGAGGAGGAAATAATAGTATGGATGGTATCTATTTCATTAGTACATTATATTATAGTATATATTTATACATATACTATACTAGATCTATTATGAAATTTTTGGATAAGGGAAGTGAGGATATGGTAGGAGAAGATAAGTATTTAAATGATGCTCTTTGAGAATGTTACCTCTTTAATATCGCCTCCTTGATGGAAGCCTACCCGAATGGCCCAAAGGCCTTCATTTTTATTAATTTTTGATCCTTGATGGACCCCTGAAGAAACATGGAATTTTAATTCTTGTGATACCACTTGAACTAAGACGTGTGGAAGACTTGGGAGGAATTATTTTGCGCATATTTTTCATTAATCATTGATTATATGGTGTGTAGAGAAGCGGTGGTATTTATAAGGGTAGGAGAAGCATATTTTTGAATATTATAATCATTATTTTGTTATTTTGGATAATGAAACTAAATATTATTAATTATTGTAAATATACAAGATATTTGGTGAATTTGAGTTTATGATAATGGTTTCCAACATCCACCAAGATTCAAAAATTCATTTATTTAAATTATGATGTTAAATATAGTAAATTAATGTATTTAACAATTGACAAAAAAAATAAACTTTTTTTGAAAAATAGTAAAACATAATGCTATCCAATTTTGATATGAAAATTTCAAAAATGGGAGAAAATTTTAAAAAATAATTTTTTGAATATGATATATTAAAATTTTAATTAATAACCACACTTACTCAAAAATACCAATTCTAGAATCTTAATAGATTTTATGACCCTTTGAAAAATTACTTATGATATCATAAAATTAAATTATAATTACAATGCAACATAATAGTAATTTATAAATCTATTTTATGTAAAATATTTTTATTTTGAATCATTATAATTGATATAATTTTTTTCTAAAAATGTTTCTTTAATAAAATACAAACACTTAATTTATCATTTTTAAAATAAAAATTTACCTATACCATGGTTTAAATATATCATATAGTCATTTTATAAGACACAAAAAGTTTATTTTATAGTTTCATAGGTGTTGTCACTATTCTAACTGTCAGATTATTATTCCTAATGCTTAGATTACTATTCCAATGACTAGATTTGTAACCATCATACAGGTTATCTACTTCCCATAAACACATTTTATTAAATTCATTATCATTGCTAATTAATTTTACCTCATGTTTATATATAATTTCATTATAAAAAATGTATACATTCATATTACTATTATTGTAACACCCCGAGATTTTATGAGATATTTTCTTTTTAATTTCTTTCATATCTTCTGTTGTACACTACACCAAGATTATCTTGTGCAATACGCAACACCGTATTATCTTGCAGTATACGCAATACTATTCTTGGATTGTGTTACACACAATTTCAAGTTCATTTGATAGTAGTTATTCTATGAGAAATTGAGTATATATATATATATATTCAATTTATAAATGAAATATGGTTGGATTCTGTTATACGCAACGACAATGGAGTCTTGCATTACACGGAACCCTGACTTGGCTTGCATTACATGCAATCACGACCTTCCTCAATAGCGTGTGTAGTACGCAATACCGAGTTTCACTAAACAATGATATATTTTTATAATATTATTATGGACTAGCCGTTATGAATTGTATTAACTACATTCTGAATTTTATAACATTATTATTCATCTTACACATTTTCTAGAACATGGTATGAGAACAAAATAAAATTTTCGAGTAAAATAAGTATTTTTCAAAAAATGTAGTTTTGCCACCTTTTGATGGCGCACCCAATTTAAATATAGTGTTTGACATGTTTATAAGTTCAATATGACAAAATAAAATTATTCTTTATAATCAAGATATAAAAATTTACTTTTGGATAAAATTTTCATATTATTCTGATAACTTTCATATTTTAATGAATAGTAAAAACACACTATATTTTAATTAAAAACAACTTTTTTCATCGAAATAATTTATATGGTTATATTATCTTTTTAATTGGTTTTAAAGTGTAAATAGAATATATTTTTACAATTTAATCCAATGTTGGTCATTGAAATTAATTTCACTTTGAATTTGGACATAAACAAGTGTCGATCTTTTGATAGTTATTGTTTCTTAAAAACACACTATTTATTTTGATAACAGGAATTAATTTTAAAATTAATTAATGCCACCTCTAGGTTTTGAAATTGAAAAAATAGACAGCATTTTTGAATTCGGAATATCAAAAATATCTTAGGCTGAATTTTTGGTATTTTTCTGAAAAAATTCAATTTTTGATGAATAGTGAAACCACTTAGTGGTAGTTAAAAAACTCACTTTTTCATTTAAATGAAATTTTAGCAGTTCTGTGAATTGAATTTCAAAAATATGACATACATGGTTGTTATCAAAAAAATAAAATGTGGTTTAATAACATGAAAATAATTTTTGGTGAATAGTAACTTTTGACTTTTATTAATGTGGTTAAAGGTAAATAGGGTAATTCAAGGTTAAAAAAATATTATAATAATTCAAAATTACCTTCAAACATGTCCTAACCTTATTGGATGAGTATTGGCCAGCCATGGGCATACGTGGGTCGATTTTGGGACCCCATTGAGCCACTTGGTTGATAATGAAAATTTGGATTAATTAATTTAATGTAATGACAAAATTGACATTAACAAAAATCTTTTAGTAATTAATTTTTATAAGGGGTTATATAAATTATCTTTTTGACTATAAATATTAATGAGAAAGATAAAATGACTTCCTACATGGTGGTGTTTTTTTTATAATTTTTAGACATCAAATAAATTAAATTAATTACGACACAATAATGATGCAGTATTTACCTCATTAATAAATGATTTAAATAAATAAGATTATAATGATTAAAATATTGTTCAAAACATGTCCAATTACGATTGGATGATTTTATTTCGACCATTAGGCATCTTATCTTCATCATTACTGATTTTTGGACCTTTTGAATCCAAAGATAAGTTTATAATAAAATAATATTTTTACACTTTCCAAAGGTGGCCCTCTCCTCCCTTATAAAAGGGCACCTCCTCCCTCTCCTCTTTACACAACATTGAGCCTTCATGTTCGGCCAACCCCTGACCATTACTCTTCTCAACTACCCTATTAATATTCTAGAGGTCCTGGGCTTCTTAAAAGTCTAACATTAGTTCCCTAAGAGGAGGTTTCAAAGAGGCGTGTTGAAGAAGAGGTAATATCCGTTACCGATTCTTTAAAATTTATTTCTTCTTATAATTCCTCTTATTTAGTTGTTTCATTATGAAGTAATAACATCAGTGTCACTCATATACTGATATGTTATTATAAATATGAAACAACCCTATTTCACCTTCTATCCATCCTACGGAAAAAGAAATTACCCTGCGTGCGTACGTACGGAATACCGTCTCCACGCCGTGGTGTAATCAATTTTCCACCACCACCTTACTTGGATGAGTATAATGGTGTAAATAATAACTATATAAGATTAATGTAAAGTGATATTGATTCTGAAATAGTATACATACACTTCAATACAATTCCACGATCATGGGAAAGATATCATCGCTCATGCGTACATACTACCTACCATCTCCACGATGTGATGCGACTCGTTCTACATGATCTTCATTGAATAATGATTATATAAATGAATTGAATGAATAAATATGATATATATTACAATAAGAAAATTTTTTAAATGAGGTATCTATAACCTAAAAATAAGAATAAAAATTTATTCGACAAAACATGCATTAGAACATAAAACAATGAACACCTGAATAACAAGTAGCAATGAAATATTACTAATAAGAAGATAAGAACATGACCATATATGATATCATAACAATGAATATGATTCTTTAAAACTTAAATGACATTATTTAAGTCATTATACAGTAGTTTTGGAAACGTATGAAGAAAATCAGACCAAAGGTAAGGGATAACTTTTCCAATCTCGTTTTTATCCGAGATTGTTTATTCGTTAGTATTTATTTGGGTTATATTTATAATCCATGTCCCTGTTTTCAAAAATGGTTTCATGTATGTTTAAAGTCCTTTTTACCCATTTTTGACTTTTACTACATGGTATGTATGAAATCTTTCTTTTTCTTACCATACGAGGTACTTTTTGACTTTTTAGGCAAAAGTATGAGAAAAATGTTTTTTAACCTATACGACATGAATGGATTTTTACAGTTTCATAATGCCTTATTTTCATAAAGATTCCTCTACAAGATTTCATGACTATTTTCAACAAAATCCTTTTCTTTTTAAATTTCATGGCATTTCATGAAAAGAAAATGATTTTGAAAAAGAATGGATATTTTCCTCAAGAATTCATTTCAAGTGTTTTATCAAAACCATTTTCCATCTAAGATGAAATTATTTCAAATGTGTTTGTTTCAAGTATAATTTATCTATGATTTACATGGTTTCACTTTTCTTATGATGAAATGATATCCATTTGATTTATATAGATTATGTTATGATGGGATGATGTTTATGAAACCCATTCTATTCTTTGGGTTATGATGAATGATTTATGTTTATGTTGTGGAACACATAAGAATGATTTAATTATGATATGGGTGGTACCTATATCTCCCTCTAATTCATTGGGTAATGATATATATCTCATGAGATAGACATGGCTATAACAACAGGTTAATCTGATTTAGTGATATAGTACTGAAATGAGAGTGAACTCGATTCAGAAAGGGACTTTTTCCACTAAGAAGGTCTTGGCAGCAATGCCTTGGTTACATTGGAAATCATATCTTGTGCTTAATGCTTTCCACAATTATATTTTTCATTCCCGTGCTATTTTATCATGAATAATGTTTCTTTATGATCTATGCCTTATGTACTGCCAGGTTTTATGTCATTTCTCAAGATTTTGATGTTTAAACATTATGTTCATGTTTTATTTAAGTTCAAATGTATATGATTTTTTTTATTTTCTCTATGCTTAACCTTACTGATCATTTTATCTCACCCTTTATATGTTTTCTTTTCCCCAGGATTTGAAGAATGGTTTTAGGTAAGAAAACAAAATGGCAAGATCTTTATGAGAGATGTTGAATATCTATCACCACGATTAGAAGATTCTGTTCCGAGTTTCTAAAGACACTATCCTATTACAGTCCTTATGTGTCTGTTTTTGTTATGTATTAATTATTACGCAAAAAGTAATGTAATGTCCATGTACGTCAAGTCTTGGGTCTCTATAGTTGGTATTAGAGAAAAGGTTTAGTTAACCTTTGGAAACTAGGATACGAAAACTTTAGTGAGATCCCTAGAGATATTTCAAAGGTATGTCTAGGGATGTCTCTAAGGTTAATTATAAGTATAGGTTATAGTCCTATAATTATGAAAACGATCTTAGAATTAAACTTAATATGTTAGATATTGAAGGTACTCCCCCTTAATTATGTTGTTTTCCTCGCATGATTTTTTCCTCTCACACTATTATTTTTGGGTTTTAGATGATGGTTGGAAGCCGAAGGAATCGTGTTGATCAATGTAATGGGAAATGCAATTATTTCCCTCCTAAACAAACCAATGTTACGAGATATGGAGTGAAAAATATTATTTCTATACTTACACAAGCTATGAATATTTATGGACTTCCAAATGAGCATTGAAGGAAACAATATTCTATTGAGTCCTTCATGAGGAAACATCCACCTTCTTTCAGTGGGTCTTCTAATCCACTTGTTGCTAAACAATGAATCAGTACCATTGAAAAGATATTATCCATACTTATTTGTTCAGAACATGAAAAAGTCATTCTGTTTGTTTACCATTTAGAAGGTGAAGCAGACCAGTGGTGGACTCTAATTAAGAATACAAGGCCCTAAGATAAAATTGAATCAATGGAATGGGACAAGTTCAAGAACTTATTTTTCAATAAGTACTTCCCTCGTATTATTCAAACAAAGATGGAAAAGGATTTCCTTGATCTTAAGAAAATGAATGATGAATCTGTTGGTATATACGAGGTGAATTTGAAAAGGATTGCAAGGTATGCATCTAGATTTATCATTCAACCTGAGAGTAATGTTGATCGATTCTTCAGTGGCTTAAAACCAAGTCTTTGAAGGGCAATAGCTATAACTGACATTAGTAGCTATGAAGAAATTGTGTGTTGTTCTATCAAGGTAGAACTGGAAGTTGGTGCTATATATCCATATAATGGTTTTGACAAGAAACTAAAGATGGAGTTCAAGGAAAAATCTCAGAACAATGGTGAAAAGAAGATGAATGTTACTTTATGATCAAAGTGTGGGAAGAAGATGGTGGAGATTACCTAAAAGGTACTAGAAAATGTTTTTAAGTGCAGGAAAGAAGGTCATTGAGCAGTTGAGTGTCGATGTAATGGGATAAAGGTAGCTAATGATGTAAAGACTACAGAGAACGCTCCACCAACAATTCAATGCTTCAAGTGCAAGGAAATGGGGCATTATGCTAATCAATGCCCTAATCCAAGGGTTAATGATGTTCAACATCAACATCCTCTTAAGGAAAAGGACAAAGGGAAGTCACATGTGATCACTATTAGTGATGTTGAATATTAAAACAATGTGGTTGAATGATTAAGTTTTTATGTAATGGGATTCCAACATAATGTTGTATAGTGGAATATTGGAATAATTATGTATTGGTCTATTGTGGTTTTCAATAAATTTATGGTACCGGTATCCATGAAAAGTGATTTTGGAAAGCAGATGATGTGATATGAAGAAAATGAAATGTTTAATATTATTCATGAGCTCATGACTGATATAAGGACAAAGTGATATCATGTTTTCAGTATATAGAAATTTTGGGATTTTGGTATGCGGAAAGAGTTAACATTTGACCGCACTAATGTTTTCACTAGGGATCTATGGTAATTCATGTTTCAAAATAATACATTATTAAGGTATTCACATGTTTGAAATGTGACCAACAAGATATATCTTATGATATATGTGGTATAAATGATGGTATTCACGTTCTTGTTATGTGACCTTTCAAGTAATCATTTTCTTTATACTATGAGATTAGACATATGTATTTTGGATAAGCCTAAATATTGGAATGAGTTATGTTAGATAGAAGTTAGTATTGGTTAAGGATTGAAATTTTTTCGATATTATTGATGGGATGTTACAATAATGTAGTTTTAGAAAAAGGACAACCTGCAGGACGGGCGACAACTCATTGCGTCAGACAAGGATGTGGGAATCGAACCCACAATCGAAGTGCGATAGGCCTTTATCGCCAACCACTAGCCTACAGGAAGTCCCTGGATAGTAGAAACTAGTTTAATTATATTAAGTTGTGTGATAGATGATGTATAAGTCCATTTTTGGAATCATATACGATTAACCTCACCAAAGATGGACTTATGTATATTTGATAACTTTTACTAACCTTTTGTTAGAGACAGATGGAATGAACCATCATTCTATCACATGATTTTCTAACACTTCAAGAATGACAAATTCAACTTCATTTATTTAAGAGATGATGTGAAAAATGTTCAAGGCACAAACAACAGTGAGGTTGTACCGAAATCAAGTCAGTATTTCTTTTAATTATTCTTCAAATTTAGGGAAATGATATTGAAAACCAAAAATGTTGTCCTAGTGTCCTCATATCCGATGAATCAGATAGTACCTTAGATCATCACAAATTTATGGCTTTGTGATTGTTAGCCTTTTTATTTCCATGTTCTCTACCACTCTCCATCAGAACATGTTGGTTAGATTTCTCCTCCATATCCATATTTTCACCTATGATATCCTATGTGGAAACCCAGTGATGAGTTAATTTGTGTAACCTTTATGTTTCATAATTCACTTTTTTAAAATTAAGTTTTAGTATTCCTTTTTATGATGTGGGTTTCTATGAAAGAAACTCTCAAGTATTAAACCATTTATAACCCCGATGAATATCGAGGGAGAAATTCATTTTAATGGGGGGTAGAATGTAACACCCTGAGATTTTATGAGATATTTTCCTTTTAATTTCATTTATATCTTCTATTTTAAACTACACATAGATTATCTTGCACTATACGCAACACTGTATTAGCTTTCAGTATATTCAATACTATTCTTGGATTGTGTTACACACAATTTCAAGTTCGTTTGATAGTAGTTATTCTACGCAACATTGAGTATATATATATATATATATTCAATTTATAAATGAAATATGGTTGGATTATGTTATACGCAATGACAAATGTGTCTTGCACTACACGCAACCCTGACTTGGCTTGCATTACACGCAATCCCGACCTTCCTAGATAGTGTGTGTAGTACACAATACCGGGTTTCACTAAACAATGATATATTGTTATAATATTATTATGGACTAGCCGTTATAAATAGTATTAACTACATTCTTAATTTTATAACATTATTATTCATCTAACAAAATTTATAGTACATGGTATGAGATCAAAATAAATTTTTTGAGTAAAATAAGTTTTTTTTAAAAAAAATGTATTTTTGTCATGTTTTGATGGTGCACCCACTTTTAATATAGTTTTGACATGTTTATATGTTCAATTTGAAAAAATAAAATTATTATTTAGAATCAGGATATAAAAATTTACTTTGGTTGAAATTTTCATATTATTTTGATAACTTTCATATTTTAATGAATAGTAAAAACACGCTATATTTTAATTTAAAAAAACTTTTTTCATTGTAATAATTTATATGGTTAGATTTTCTTTTTAATTGGTTTTAAAGTGTAAATAAAATATATTTTTACCATTTAATCCAATGTTGGTCATTGTAATTAATTTCACTTTGAATTTGGACATAAACAAGTGTCTATATTTTGATAGTTATTGTTTCTTAAAAACACTCTATTTGTTTTGATAACAGGAATTAATTTTAAAATTAATTAATTACACTTCTATGTTTTGAATTTGGAAAAATTTACATCATTTTTGAATTCTGAATATCAAATATATCTTAGGCTGATGTTTTGATATTTTTCTGGAAAACAACAATTTTTTATGAATAGTGAAACCACTTAATGGTAGTTAAAAACAGACTCTTTCATTTAAATGAAAATTTACCACATCTGTGAATTGAATTTAAAAAATCTGACATAAAAGGTTGTTATCAAAAAGTAAAATGTGGTTCAATAAGATGAAAATTGTTTTTATTAAATAGAAACTTTTGACTTTTATTTACTGCGGTTAAAGGTAAATAAGGTAATTCAAGGAAAAAAGAATATTATAATAATTCAAAATTACCTTAACACTTGTCCTAAAATTATTGGATGAGTATTGGACGACCATGATCATCCTTGGGTCGATTTTGGGACTCTATTAAGCCACTTGGTAGTGATAATGACAATTTGGATTAATTAATTTAATGTAAAAACAAATTGACATTAACAAAAATCTTTTAGTAATTAATTTTTATAAGGGGTTATATAAATTATCTTTTCGACTATAAATATTAATTAGAAAGCTAAAAATATTTCCTACATGTTGTTTATTTTTATAATTTTTAGACATAAAAAAAATTAAATTACTTATTAAACAATAATGATGCCGTATTTACCTCATTAATAAATGATTTAAATAAATAAGATTATAATGATTAAAATATTATCCAAAACCTGTCAAATCTAGATTGGATGATTTTATTTCTAACATGAGTCATCTTATCTTCATATTTAATTATTTTTGACCTCTTGAAACTGAAGATAATTTTATAATAAAATAATATTTTCACACTTTCCAAAGGTACCCCCTCCTCCCTTATAAAAGCACACCTCCTCCCTCTCCTCTTTACAAAACATTGATCCTTCATGCTCAGCCAAACCCTACCCATTACTCTTCTAAAATCCCATATTAATATTCCAGTGGTCGTGGTCTTCATCAAAGACCAACATTAGTGCCCTTAGAGGAGGTTTCAAAGAGGGGTGTCTAAGAAGAGGTAATATTCATTACTGATTCTTTCAAATTTATTTCTTCTTATACTTACTATTATTTAGTTGTTTCATTATAAAGTAATAACATTAGTATCACTCATATAACTATATGTTATTATAAATATGAAACAACCCTATTTCGCCTTCTATCCATCCTACAGAAAACGAAATCATCGCGCGTGTGTACGTACGGAATACCGTCTCCACGCCGTGGTGTAATTTGTTTTCCACCACCACCTTACATGGATTGGTATAATGGTGTAAAGAATAACTATATAAGATTATTTTATCGTGATATTAATTCTTAAATAGTATACATACACTTCAATACAATTCCACGATCATGGGAACGATATCATCACTTGTGCGTACGTACAGCCTACCGTCTCCACGATGTGATGCGACTCGTTCTACATGATATTCATTGAATAATGATTATATAAATGAATTGAATGAATAAATATGATATATATTACACTAATACCATTCTTTAAATGAGGTATCTATAATGTAAAATGAAGATTAAGAATTTATTCGACAAAACATGCATAAGAACATAAAACAAGAACACCCGAATAACAAGTAGCAATGAAATATTACTAATAAGAATATAAGAACATGACCATATATGATACCGTAACAATGAATATGTTTCTGTAATAATTCAATGACATTATTTAAATCATTATATAGGAGGATGAGATGTGTACGTAGAAAATTGAACCTAAGGTAAGGGATAAATTTTCCAATCTCGTTTTTATCTGAGATTGTTTATTCGTAAGTATTTACTGGGGTTATATTTATCATCAATGTCCATGTTTTCTAAAAATGGTTTCATGTATTCTTAAATTCCTTTTTACCCAGTTTTTACATTTACTACATGTTATGTAAGGAATCATTTTTTTGTTTACCATACAAGGTACTGTTTCACCTTTCTAACAAAAGTATGAGAAAAATGTTTTTTTAACTTATACGACATGAACGGATTTTTACGGTTTCATAATTCCTAATTTTCATGAAGCTTCATCTATAAGATTTTATGAATATTTTCAACAAAATCTTTTTCTTTTAAAATTTTGTGTAATTTCATGAAAAGAAAATGATTTTGAAATAAAAAGGATATTTTCCTCAAGAATTCATTTCCAGTGTTTTATCAAAACCCATTTCCATCTAAGATGAAATTATTTTATATGTGTATGTTTCAAGTATAATGTCTCTATGATTTACATGGTTTTACTTTTCTTATGATGAAATGATATCCATTTGTTTTATATGGATTATGTTATGATGGGATGATGTTTATGAAACACATTCAATTCTTTGGGTTATGATGAATGAATTATGTTTATGTTGTGGCACACGTAAGAATGATTTCATTATGAAATGGGTGTGACCTATATCTCCCTCCAATGCCTTGGGTAAAGATTTATATCTGATGAGATAGACATGTATGGAATGGAAGGTTAATCCAGTTCATTGATACAGGAATGAAACGAGAGTGAACTCGATTCAGAAAGGGACTTTATCCACTAAGATAGTCTTGGAAGAAATGCCTTGGCTACTATGGAAATCATGTCATGTGCTTAATGGTTTCCACAGTTATATGGTTTATTCCAATGATATTTTATCATGATTAATGTTTCTTTATGATATATTCCTTACATACCGCCCGGTTTTATGTCATTGCTCAAGATTTTGATGTTTAAACATTATGTTCATGTTTTTTTAAGTTCAAATGTATATGATTTGTGTTATTTTCTCCATGATCACCCTTATTGACCATTTGAGATAACCCTTTATATGTTTTCTTTTCCTTGAGATTTAATGAAAGGTTTTAGCTAAGAAAACAAAAGGGTACGATCTTTGTGGGAGATGTTGAAGATCTTTCACCATGATTAGAAGATTATATTCTGAGTTTCCAAAGACACTAAACTATTACCATCCTTATGTGTCTATTTTTGTTATGTATTAAGTATTCTGCAAAAATTAATTTAATTTCCATGTACTTTAAGTCTTGGGTCTCTATAATTATGTATTATTTCCATATATTTTTTTGTGAGTGGGTTTTTTCTAGTGGTCCGAGAAGATCCAAATGTTCAAATATTACATTTCTTATTTTCTATTTTATATCCCATTAAAATATTTTGAATTCATATTGATTTAGTTTATAACTAATGTATCATTCTTTATTTATGATAATAATGTTTTTTTAGTTTCTTTATATATTTTATTTGATTTATAAAACATAAAATAATTATAAGAAGTTAAATTCCATTGATGAAATTATGAGTCGCTACATGTGATGGGGGTATAAAATACTCAAATAGGACCCCTTAACCCCAATACCTTTAAAAAATAATATATATCCACCAAACAATCTACCATTCTAAAATAGAAATAATCCAAAATCCCATACAATAAATATCCCATATGCATGAATTAAAAAATATATACAAAAATCCTTATGAAAAACAATTTCAAAATAAAATCTTGTGGTAGAATCCACAATAAACCAAGAACCAAGATAGCACTTTTTAGCATGATCACCAATGCCATCTTGGAAAACTATATATATATATATATACATTGGGTGAGAATAAAATGTACCCTTTGGAGGATCATAAAAAATTTCTCTACCAAAAATATAAAAATAAAATATTAATACCTCAGTGAATAAACAATAGAACGAACATAGAACCTACATTGGTCAACTATTCCACCCCTATAGAATCTCCAAGACTCTCTCACAAAATAACACATCCAATAATAATAATTAAATATCATATTACTATAGATACATGAACTCTATAATCATTTCCCCCTTGATTTTTCACTCTCTCCAAATGATGAGATAACCTTACCAGATCTCTATTCCAAATCATCCAATAATGTAACCATCTATATATATAGCCTCATGAAATTAAATATACAAAAAATCACACAACAATAACAACGTATCACCTATAAAGGAAACTACCATATTGCACATATCATAAGAAGGGTAGTACAATGTCATAAATATATAGGATATCAAACTTGTTTCATAATCCCACCACACATGAACCCACTACATATCTCATCATCCACCATTTTTATTACAAGAAAATACTAATTAATTGAGTGCATAGGAGGTTCAGTAGTCATATATTTATATACTCCCCATCTTGTATGTTATGGAAAATATCATCAGGGTCATTGAGTGTCGGCCATGTCACCTGACTTCAGTGTGATGTATAAAAGATTTATAAATGAATACATGTTTATAATATTCTTGAGGAATCCCAAACCTATCATTTTACACATTAAAAACCATGAAAACCAACATTGGGTCTTTACTGACATTTCACCACCATGCACTACCACTAATTGAAAACAACCAACCCCAAAAATCACATAAAGTTCAACAACCATTATTTCATTTCAAATTTTTTATTTTATAAACATACCACTAAGATTTATCTATTAATTTGTTTGTTTAAATTAACTACAATAAATTATTTAATCATAATCACATTTTTATATGTAAATATTTTCCCTATCTACTTAACTTCTATAAATGAACCACCATGTTGAAGAAAAAAAATCATAACCAAGGTAACATTGCTGAAAATAACAAAGCCTAGTAATCCATTCACAAACAAGGCCACCAAACCACACATAACCCCAGAAATAGATCTATACACACATAGATAAGCATAATAAATTAATATCAACATATCACTTTTCATTTAATTGATATAACTATTTAACCAATTAATGTGGATCTTGAAATTTTCTATCTCTAAAATTCATAATTTGTTAATAAGAATGTAATATCAAACAAACTCAGTATGATAAAAAAAACTGTAACCACATGCAAGTCACACAATAAACTTTTAGTTTCATTAGGTTTTTAATTCATTATTTTGAATTTTCATACCATCCACCTAAAGGAAATAAAATTGATGATAATCTCATAAATCCACATAAAATCATGGGAATTCAAACACCCTACCTCAAATTATATTTCTAATTCGTAGTAAAATCCAATGAAATAAATTATTAACTATAAGGCCACCACCACAAAAGTAATCCAAAAAAATCTAAATTATGGTGATATTTCAGTAAAATTGTGGTCGAATACTCACCCAACTAGAAAAACCATAATTTCAATGTGATCAAAGTATAGATAAAGAATAATATTGAGAGAATTATAGGAATAAATCACAATGAATCAATGATATTGAATAGATAGACTATATATATAAATTCCATGGATTAAAGATTATAGGTATCCTACAATCACTTGGTGATCAATGGAAATAAAAGTGAATAAATTGAATAATAGGGGATATTAATGGGTGGTTTTAATTTCTCTAAATAATGGAAATCACTGGAATAATATTATGAATTGATGATTCTTGATGTGTGTTTAGTCAATAAGGTTTCCTTTTGATTTTTCCATTATTTAATGTTTGGGGAGATTATTGAGTCAATAAGGTTTCCTTAGGACATCTCCATTACTGCATGTTATAAAAATCACAAACACCATATCTTAAGGAAAATTTAATTTTCCCTAAGATTTTATGTTTTTAAGGAAATCTTCCTTCCCCAAGGAAATTTATCCTTACCATGTTTTTTTCATTGTTCATGTTATAACCTAACTCATTTTCTCTATAAGTATAAAATTCAGTTTTAAATCAAAAACACTTGGAATCCATTAAATACATAGATATGGAGCATTCTTTTTCCAGGATCCACATTCTGGATCTGAATTCCCTAAATTCAGAATTTGAATTCACTGAAATCAAATTCCAAATTTTCTGAATTCAGACTCCAAAATTTCTGAGTTCAGACTCCGAGTTCTCTGAATTCAAACTCTGAACTTTTTGAGTTTAGACTTCGAGTTCTCTGAATTTAGAATCTGAATTTTTTAATTTCCGACTCCAAATTCTTATGAATTCAGACTCCGAACTTTTTAAGTTCAAACTCCAAATTCTTATAAATTAAAACTCCGATATTTGTAAGATCAGACTTCGTATACTTATGAATTCAGACTCTGAACATTGTAATTTCATACACCGAATTCTTATGAATTCAAACACCGAGCTTTGTATGTTCAGACTCTGAATTCATATGAATTCAGACACCAAACATTGTAAGTTCAGACTTGGGAATTCTATTGAATTTAGGATCCAAATTTTGTTGAAGAAAAAATCCAAACATCTATGTGTTATAGAAACTGAATGGTTTTTTTTGTTAGACTCCAAACTTTTATTTTCCTTATATCACAAAAAATGAAGTTGGTCAAGAAACCATATTTTTTCTTAATCATGTTTTCGTTATAAAACAATGTCATGCATTCAGTTACTAACCAACCTTTGTATGAGTGACATGTATAGAGGTCTCTTTGAAATTGAAGGAAAAATATGCCTATTGGAGGAAGGGTCCGACTGTTGAAGTTATACCTATAAATTGGAGCTCATTTGAATGATCTCAGGACTAACTTTTTTCAGAACATACTTACTTGAAGTTGAAGTGATTTTTAGAGAGAGGGGCTCTTTTAAATTTCAGTGAATCATCCAGATGTTGTGAACAACATGCTTAGGTGTGAACCACTTGTTTAGACTTGCTTTGTGTAGACTCTGATCATGCTGATTTTGGGCTTCTGGGTTTGGAAGAATAGAGTTCTGATTTCCTTCTAAATTGAGGGCTTACGGGGATAGCAAGATAGATACCGATCATTGGATTGAGGGTTACCAAGGCTTTGGTAAGACATAATTTCTAGAAAGTATAAATCAAGGGACCCTTACCCAAGGTTGTTGGATACCCTACTCTTTGGGTTAAAAGATTTCTATACTTTTTTCTTGTACTGTTTTAAGATTGTTTTATACTGTATTTTTGTTTGTTAAAGAATGTATAACTATATTATACTTCCTTATACTTGTACTCTGATAAATAAGGTTCTATATGCTTTAAGGTAGAATATTTATTGTTGTAATCTTTTGATAAGTTTAATTTCCTAAATCACATTTCCGTAATCTCATTTTCGGAACTACATTTCCAGAATCAAGCAAGTTAGTATAACTAAGAGGTGTTGTGAATTTTGTTTATACAAATTTTCATTATGAATTTTTTTAAAGCATACAATTCCCCCCCCCTCTTGTACATCGAGCACCTACATCATTATTTAGATACTACAATTAATATCATATTGATCCTACATTTGATATCAGAGGGAGGTCTCTGAAATACTTATATTCACATATATGTTTTCTTGCGCAAGTTTTTCATTTTTCTATATTTTCTTGGCTTAGGGTATTTTTATCCTAGTTTACAAACTTTTATTATTGACTAGTTTGTGTGGAAATAATTTTTCTTAAGGATGGAATGAATGATCATTGGCTCAATTGACAATCTTAATCCTACCTGACCACCTATTTTTGATGGGAATGATTACGAATATTGGAGAGATCGTTTGAAGACTTTTGTTATTAACACTGGAGTGGAAAAAATTGTTATTCTTACTAGAGATTATAATATTCTTAATAAGGAAGTTAGAAATTTTACTAATGAAGAGAAGTCATAGTATAAACATAACTGTAAGGTACGAAATACTTTTTTGTGTTCGAAGAACAAAAATATATATAGCCAAATTTCTTCATGTGAAGCTCAGAATTTCATCTAGATGATTCTTGATGTTACACATTTTGTTACTTCCAATGTTATTGAAAGCAGAAGAGCTATGCTAAGACTTCTTTATGGAGAACCTATATGAAAGGTACAACAGATATTTATGTCTATTGTCAACCGCTTACAATCCATGGGAGAAAAAGGTTTGGATGATGAGGCACTTGTAGACAATATTATGGACATCATGCCAAATGTGTGGGAATCAAAGAGAATAATTATAGATGAGAATAGGAAAGTCACCAAGATTTCCGTAGATGAAATTTTTGGAACTCTTCTTCAACACGAGACCAGAATGAAGAGATATGTTGATAATGTTAAGAATAAGAATGGGAATGGAGGAGTTGCTTTTACAACCACTTCAAAACATATGGAATCCAAAACTCCAAAAAGAGTTACTAGATCAAAGTTAACGAAAGTTACTTTTTAGTAAGAATCTAGTGATACAGAAAAATCATAGATTGATTTAGATAATCTTTCTAAGAAAATGAACAAGATAGTAGCTCAGAAGAACTTTTAAAATAGGTTTAAGAATAAGGACTACAAAGAAAATAAATATGGGGTAGTCACTTGCTACGAATGCAGAAGACCAGGTCATATCAGACCTGCTTTCCCTCTTCTAAAAAAAGAAGGTTAAGAAGGAAAGGAATTCCAAATGAAACAAGAAGAAGTTCTACAGTTCTAAGCACATGAAAAGTCTTTAAGAAAACAAAACATGGAGTGCTAGTTGTGGATACTCTTCTGAAAGTGAATCTTCTGATTATGAATAATCAACACATACAAATATCGGATTCATTGCTACTACTTATTTCCCCAATACATGTCTTATGGCCAAGGAATGCTCTGCCAATTCTTTAACAATTTTATATGTTGATAAGAATTATTATTCTGAAGATATTACTTTCAATGAAGACAATTAATCTTCAGATAATTATGAAATAAATTATTATGAAGAAATATCTAGATTTTCAAAATTTTTAGAAGCAAAAAATTATAAAATATCCAAGAAACATGACAAGGAAAATAATAGAAAAGACTTTCTTACAAAAGAGATTTCAAACCTCACTAGAGATATTGAAGATAAGGATGAGCTCCTAGAAAAACAGTCTAAAGACATTATGAAAGTAAATTCTAAAAAGGAAAATCTTTTTGAAGATCTTAAGAATTCTATTTCAAAAATAGGTATTTTTGAAGAAAAAGCTAACTCTAACGAAATAATTCCTGAGGATAGGAATTTAGTCATAAGACTAAAATCTGAAATATATTCTCTTAAGAAACATCTTGCCAATTTTACTTCCGATAAAGAAAATTTTAAAAAGATGTATTATCAAATCAAACCTCAAGGAAATACTTCTAGAGTAGGTTATATTCATAGAAAACCTATTTTCAAAAACCAATATTTTATTCCATACAGAGCCCCTTTTTTAATAAATGTAAAAGTGGTGGGCATTGGAATAGAAAATTTTATTTAAATAATGTTCAATACCTTGGGTTTTATAAATATTATTTTTCGAAACAAATGTGGATACCCAATATTTTATTGACTAACAATTCCAGATCCATGAAATTTGGGAATCCGAATGTATAACAATTTTTTTAGGAAAATAATGATAGTACCAACAAAAATTCATGGTTCATGGATAGTGGATGTTCCCGACATATGACTGTTAATACAAACTTCTTTGAAAATGTTATCAATACAAAAGAAGGAAATATAACTTTCAGAGAAAATGATAAGGGAGAAATTATTAGTATAGGTAACATAGTTCTTTTTGGTAAAACATTGATTTCATGAGTTTTATTTGGTAAAGGTATTAATCAGAACCTCATTAGCATAAGTCAATTTTGTGATGATGGTTACCTTGTGATTTTTTTGAATGAAAAGTTCTTAGTAAACAATTCCAAGGAAGAGTTTATTATTTCTTCCCTTAGGTAATAGAATGTTTACACACTAAACATAGAATACCTTAAGAGCCAAGATCTACCTTGCCTTAGTGCAATGGAAGATCATTCTTGGTTATGGTATAGAAGGTTAGGACATTGTAAACTTAGTAACCTATGCAAAATCTCTTAGAAAAGACTAGTTAAGGATCTACCGGAGCTTAGATTTGATTCTCCAAAAGTCCGTGATCCTTGTCAATATGGAAAGAAACATAAATCATGTTTTAAATCAATCAGTGAAGTTTCAACCACTGATGAATTACAGTTAGTTCATATGGATCTTTTTGGTTCTACAAAAACAGGAAGCATTGGAGGCAAATATTATGTATTTTACTTAGTTGATGATTACACTAGATTTATGTGGGTCTATTTTCTAGAAAATAAATATGAAGATTTTTCATAGTTCAAAACATTTAGAGCCCAAGTTAAAAATGAGAAAAAACTTCCTTTGATAAATATTCATAGTGATCTTGGAGGAGAATTTCAAAATTCTGATTTGAAACATTATGTAGTAGAAAAGGCATTACTCATAACTTCTCAGCACCCAGAACACCTCAAAAACTGGTGTTGTTGAAAGAAGAAATAGAATTCTTTAGGAGATAACAAGAACCATGTTGTGCGAATATTCTGTATCCAAAAATTTTTGGGCTGAAGCTATAAGTATTGATTATTATACTATAAATCGTGTTTTTATTAGACCATTTCTTAATAAAACTTATTATGAGTTATGGAATGGTAGAAAACCATGAATTTCCTAATTCAAGGTTTTTGGTTCCAAAGTATTCATTCTAAATACTAAAGATAATCTAAAGAAATTCACACAAAAATATGATGAAGTAATTTTCTTAGTCTACTCCACACCTTCTAGGGGTTATAGAGTTTTTAATAAAAACCCTTGTACTGTTGAAGAAATAGTACATGTTAAATTTGATGAAATTGATCCTTTTTTTTAAACAACCTCAACCTACATCTTCGGATGTGTTTTCAAAAAATTATTACAAACCTTTGATAGAAGACCCTTCTGATAAAAAAATGTACAAGAAAATATTTATGAAGCATTTACCCTAGAAGACTTCCTACCCTATATTGATAAACATGTTTTACAAAACCCAAATCAGTTGTTTCTAAAGAATCATCCTAGTGATAGTATCATTTCTGATGTAAATCATCCAGTAAGGTCTAGAAGCTCCGTATGGAATGAAATAGAACATCTAGCATTCCATTCCCAATTAGAACCAAAAATAAATGATGAATGTTTAAGTCATGATGATTGGATAAAAGCTATGCAAGATGAGATAAATGAATTTGAAAGGAATAAAGTCTGGACCTTGGTTGAAAGGCCTAAGGAAACTTTTATTATTGATGTAAAATGGGTCTTCAGAAATAAATGTGATGAAAATGGAATCATTGTTAGAAATAAAGATTGATTAGTTGCTAAAGGCTATAATCAACAAGAAGGAATAGACTATGATGAAACCTACTCTCCAGTAGCAAGACTTGAATCTATTCATATTCTACTTTCCTTCGATGCATTGTACAATTTCATACTTTTTCAAATGGATGTTGTTTCCGACGCTTTTTCTAGGGCGCACACATCCTTCACGCAGAGGGTGGGCTGCTGTTACCCCGCATTCCCACTTTCCAATGGAAGGTGACATCTGCTCCTTATTCAAGGATGTCTGCTCCTTGATCAAAATGTGATGATGGGATGACGATTTTTCCTTCTGTGGATTCCTCCTCAGAACTCATCACTATGTCCGGGTCTCCCTCACAGATTTAAGATGTAGTTCGTGAAGCTCTTCCAGGCGCCATATCTTCACGGACACCAATTAATTACGCCGCTTCTGTCAGGACCTTCAAAGGGGTCCAGTCAGGGTAGCATCCTTCAGTTAGGAGAGTAGTTACATTGGGGTCATCACTAGCGTGTCTTGACGCTAAGGATTGGCTTGTCTATCTACTTTACCTTACTATAGGGCTTCTAGAGGGAACGGAAGCCCGAGGCATCCCAAATCGAACACGTGAAATTGTATGCCATATGCATGTATATGAGTTTTTCCTTAGTTCCCCATGTTTAACACAGGGTATGCTGCAAGTTTAACGTCCATCGGAGATGGATCAGAATGATTAGAACACTAGCTAGAGTGGATCAGATTGAGGATCCCCCTGGAGGGAACACCGATGTTGGGGCCAGCGCATGGGCAGCTTCCCGAATTCTCTGATGGGGAATGGGTAATCGAGTGGCATGATCCCACTGGGATGTGGTGGCACGGGTAGGAATCCGTATTAATGATGGATTTGGGCTTGATACCTGAAGAGACTTCCAACGTATCCCCCTGGAAGGGAATCAAAGTCCGCGTAGTTCAATGAAGTGATGGGACACCTGAAGAGGCGACCTGTGAGAATGGACGCATGGATGGGATGCTAAAGAAGGTGAACCTCCAGGTTAGGGCATGAGCTTCACGAGACACATAGGCTTGAGGGAAAGGTCAGGATGAGACATGAGTGATGGGATTTAGCCTCGTAGAGGCCTCCAACGTATAGTTGTGGTGGGGAATCAATGTCTTCATATTTTAGTTGGCAAATATAGTTTAATGTCATGCGGGATGGGTATAGGGCTTACACTCTGAGGTGGCCCATTGTGGTGGAGAACAAAAGTGAATGGGGTCGGAACGACCGGGTGATGGGCTTGAACCTCGTGGAGGCTTCCTACGTACCATGCCATAGAACAGATCAAAGTCCATGTAGTTTGGGATGGAATGTAGTTTAACGTCATGTGGGATGAGGGAATTTGCGGCTTACGCTCTAAGGCGGACCCAGGATATTGGGTCTGTGAACCGATGTGAAGAGGGACCTGGTGTTCAAATTAACCGGGGCATACGCTCTAAGCCAGCCTAAGGTGGAAATGGGGCTTGACACACCAACACAAAGACGGTCGGGGCCGATGGTTTGTCGGGCTTGAACCTCGTGGAGTCTTCCTAAATACCATGCCTTAGCACAAATCTAAGTCCTCGTAGTTCGGGTTGGTTGGGGCATACGCTCTGAGATGGCCAAAGGTGGGTATGAGGCTTACACTCTGCGGAGGCCCAAGGTGGGTATGGGGCTTACACTCTGAGGAGGTCCAAGGTGGGTATGGGGATTATACTCTAAGGAGGCCCAATGTGGGTATGTGGATTACAATCTGAGGAGGCCCATGGTGGGTATGAGGCTTATGCTCTAAGACCTACCATGGTGGTGGGGCTTGAACCTCGTCGAGGCTTCCTACGTACCATGCCTTAGCACGAATCAAAGTCCCCGTAGTTCGAGTGTACTGTTTAACGTCATGCGCGATGAGTATGGGGATTACACTCTAAGGCGACCCATGGTGGTGGGGCTTGAACCTTGTGGAGGATTCCTACGTACCATGCCTTAGCATGGATCAATGTCCCCATAGTTCGGGTTGGTTGGGGCTTACGCTCTGAGATGGCCCATGGTGTTGGCGCTTGAACATCGTGGAGGCTTCTTACATACCATGCCTTAGCACGGTTCAAAGTCCCTGTAACACCCCAAAATTTTATGAAAAATATTCTTTTAATTTCATCGATGTCTTCTATTATACATCACACCAAGTTTAGCTTGTACTATACGCAACACCGTATTAGCTTGCAGTATACGCAATGCTATTCTTGGATCGTGTTACACACAATTTCATGTTCGTTTTATAATAGTCATTCTACGCAACATTGAGTGTGTATATATATATATATATTCAATGTATAAATGAAATATGGTTGGATTCTATTATACGAAACAATGAAGGATTCTTGCACAACACGCAACCCGGACTTGGCTTGCATTACATGCAATCGCGACCTTCCTTGATAGCATGTGTTGTACGCAATACATGGTTTTATTAAACAATGATATATTATTATAATATTATTATAAACTAGACATTATGAATATTATTAACTAAATTTTGAATTTTATAACATTATTATTCATCTTACACATTTTCTAGAACATGGTATAAGAACAAAATAAATTTTTCAGGTAAAATAAGTATTTTTCAAAAAAATGAAGTTTTGCCGCCTTTTGATTGCGCACCCACTTTAAATATAGTTTTTGATATGTTTATAAGTTCAATTTTACAAAATAAAATTATTATTTGGAATCAGGATATAAAAGTTTACCTTCGATAAATTTTTCATATTATTCTGATAACTTTCATATTTTAATGAATAGTAAAAACATGCTATATTTTAATTAAAAACAACTTTTTTCATCATAATAAATATTGTGGTTAAATAATAATATTTAATGGTTTAGAAGTATAAATAAAATATATTTTTACCATTTAATATAATTTATGTCATTAGCCTTGATTTTACATTGAATTCGTAGGTTAAATAAATTCAATCTTTGGCAATGTTTTAACTTTTAAAACCCATTTGCTTAACAATGGGATTAATTTTAAATTAATTACTGAAAGTTCTGTGTTTTGAATTTTGAAAAATGGATTCCATATTTGGAATCAGTGGGTCCAAATTATGTTAATAGGTTACTTTTATTTTTTTGATATTATGAATAGTAACTACTGTAATTTTTATTTACTACTGTTAAAGGCAAATAGGGTAATTCAAGGTTAAAAGAATATAATAATAATTCAAAATTACCTTTACACTTTTCCTAACCTTATTGGATGAGTAATGTCCGACCATGGGAATCCTTGGGTCGATTTTGGGACCCCATGGAGCCACTTATGAAAGACAATGACAAATTAGATTAATTAATTTAATGTAAAGAAAAAATTGGAATTAACAAAAATCATTTAGTAATTAATTTTTATAAGGGTCTATATAATTTATATTTTGAACTATAAATATTCATTGGAAAAATAAAAATATTTCCTACATGTTGTTATTTTTTTTATAATTTTTAGACATCAGATAAATTAAATTATTTGTGACACAATAGTGATGCAGTATTTAACTCATTAATAAATGTTTTAAATAAATAAGATTAAAATGATTAAAATATCATCCAAAACCTGTCCAATTAGTATTGGATGATTTTATTTAGAATATGAGGCATCGTATATTTGACATTAATGTGTTTTGGACCTCTTGAAACCGAAGATAAGTTTATAATAAAATAATGTTTTCACACTTTCTTAAAGAGCCCCTCCACTCCCTTATAAAAGGAGACCACTTCTATGCAATTCCTCACACCTCTCAAGCATTTTGGCTCATCCAAACTCGGCCCAACTAAGCTCCCTACATCCCTCTAATCCCCCTTGAAGCCTTACATTAGGCAGAAGACTCTCCAAGAAGTCGTTTTGGTTCAAACCAAAGGAAGTTACCAAAATTAAAGGTAACCGTTTCTCTTAAGTTGTTTTCTTTTATTCTACTTCTCCAACCCCTAAAATATTTTTAATCCTTTCTTTTGTGACAACAATACTATCCTCAATATACTAGGATTTTGTTATGAGATGGATTCGAACAACACTTACACACACCTCCATCTAATGGATGAAGAACATAAAGTTTCTGTGATGGAAAACTAACGACACACGAAACGATGATTGTTCGATTTTATCCTACCGCCTCTCATGGTGGAAATTATGATGGAAAAGTATTTATATATAATATAAATTATGTTTATTATTTCCTTATGCTTCTTTACTTCCCAATTAAAGAAATCATTTACGGTTTCCATAGTCGGTAAATACGATAATCTCATTTTGAGGAAGTGCGGACTACCGCCCCCTCAAAGTGATGTGATTCGTTAATACCTTATGTGGGATGTATAAAGGATGTGGTTAATGATATTATATATTATATTATACTGGAATTATAATATACCTATGTATCATTATGTTTTAATTCCATTAAAATAAGAAATAGAAATGAAGGTAGCATTCATGCGTACGTACGGCTTACCGTCTCCATGAACGGTGCGTTTCATTTCTTACCTCCATATGTTTTGTACTATTATAAATGCTTGTATATGCTGGATATATAATGAATTTATATGATATATAAATCATTATTTACATTTTTGAAGTAATTAAATCATGATATAATTAATAATAACATCAAGAACAACAATTCCAAACACGTACAATAAATAAGATGATTTTACCCAAAACGCTACTTTAACATTAATTTACAAAAGAATGGGTAATATAAAGTCATAAGTGAACCATATATGATACCATAACAATGAATATGATTCTTTAATAAGTCAATTAAATTATTTAAATCATTATACAGGAGGTTCTGATACGTACGAAGCATATCAGACCTAAGGTAAGGGATAATTTTGCAAATATCATTTTTATCCGAGATTGCTTATTCGTAAGTATTTCCTGGGGTTATCTTTATCATCCAAGCCCATGTTTTCTAAAAATGGTTTGATGTATGTTTAATTTCCTTTTTACCCATTTTTTACTTTTACTACATTGTATGTAAGGAATCTTTTTTTTACGTTACGAGGTACTTTTTGACTTTTCCGTCAAAAGTACAAGAAGAATATGTTTTTAACGTATACGGCATAAAAGGATTTTTACAGTTTTATAAAGCCATATTTTCATGAAGCTTCCTCTAAAGGATTTCATGAATATTTTAAATGAAATATTTTTCTATTAAAATTTCATGACATTTTTAAAAATAAATTGATTTTGAAAAAGAAAGGATATTTTCCTCAAGAATTCATTTCAAGTGTTTTCTCATAACCATTTTCCTTATAATATGACATTATTTCATATGTGTATGTTTAAAGTATAAAGTCTCTATGATTTACATGGTTTCACTTTTCTCATTAATAAATGATATCCATTTCTTTTATATGGATTATGTGATGATGTTTATGAAACCCATTTTATTTGTTGGGTTATTATGAATGATGTAAGTTTATTTTGTGGAAAAAGTAAGAATGATTTCATTATGAGATGGGTGGGACCTATATCTCCCACCAATTCATTGGGTAAAGATTTATATCTCATGAGATAGACATTTCTGGAATGGTAAGTTAATCTGGTTCAGTGTTACAGGACTGAAATGAGGAGTGAACTCGATCAGAAAGGGGAATTGCCCACTAAGATGGTCTTGGCAGCAATGCCTTGGCTACTATGGAAATCATAACAAGTGCTGGATGGTTTCAACAATTAATTGTTTTATTCCCATTCTATTTTATCATTCTTAATGTTTCTTTATGATCTATGCCTTACGTACTTCCATGTTTTATGACATTTCTAATGCTTTTGATGTTTAAACATTATGTTCATGTTTTTAAGTTCAAATGTATATGGAATGTTTTATTTTATCCGTGCTTACCCTTAATGAGCATTTGAGCTCACCTTTTTTATGTTTTCTTTTCCCCAAGATATAAAGAAATGTTTTATGTAAGAAAACAAAAAAGGTAAGATCTTAATGGGAGATATTGAAGATCTTTCACAACGATTGGAAGATTACGTTCCATGTTTCCAAAGACACTAAACTATTACGATCCTTGTGTGTCTATTTTTCTTATGTACTAAGTATTCTGAAAAAGAAATATAATTTTCATGTATGTCATGATTCAGGTCTCTATAGTTGGTATTAGAGGAAATGTTTAGTCAACCTTTGGAAACTAGGATGCGAGAATTTTAGTGAGATCCCTAGAGATATGTCTAAGGTATGTCTAAGGATGTCACTAAGGTTAAGTATACATATAGGTTATAGTACTAGAATTGCGCTAACAATATTAGAATTTAACCTAAGATGTTATATATTGAGGGTACTTCCCCTTTACTATGTTGTTTTCTCTAGCATGATTTTTGCCTCTATCACTGTTTTTTTTTGGGTTTTAGAAAATTACTGGAAACAGGAAGATTCACGATAATAGAGGATATGATGGACAATGGAATGATATTCTTCATGAGAAACCAAATGAAAAGGGATTTGGAAGTCCAAACATCATTATTATGCCTAATCAGAAATCTCATAATATGATCAATAATCTCAACTTTGGTATGTTTCCTGACTCAGATAATAAGAGAAAGATGGAGTTTCATGATGATCATAGAGGAAAGAAAGTTCAATTTCCCTCATGTAAATAATGTGGGAAGAGGCATTGGGGAGATTGTTTCAAAGGAACTGGAAGTTTCTTTGGGTGTGGAAAAAAAGGACACAAATCCAGTAAGTGCAAAGGAAAAGGTTCAATTAGTAGAATGGAAAAGGATAATGGTATTGCTATGACATCAACAGTGATTAGATTTTTTAAATGTGGAATGTATGGGCATTATGAAAACCAATGCCCTAAGGGAAAATCTCATGAAGAGAACCAGCATAGTCATATGAGTAGTATTTATATGGATGATGATGAGGAGACTACAAATGAAATATGAGATGAAGGAAATGATGAAGCTAAATTAGTGGTTTAAGAAGTTAGTGGAATGATTGTATGTTTATAAAGAATAATGTATGGTACTATAGAATAAATAATCATCTATGTATTGTAACACTATTGCTTTTCTTAAATTATTTGAAAGTATATGTTGAATGGTACTGGTAACCATGAAAGGTTATTCAGATATTTTTTGAAAGTAGATGATATGTGCATAATGAAAGGATAAGAAGATAATGAGATGTTTGATTGTATTCATGAGCTCATGACTGATATAAGGACTAAATGATATCATGGTTTAAGTATATAGAGTTTTGAGGATTTTGGTATGTGGAAAGTGTTAACTTTTAACTGCATTCATGTTTTCACTAAAGTTCAATGGGTATTCATTCTTCAAGAGAATACATGATTAAGGTATTCACATGTTTGTAATTTGACCAACAAGATATATCTTATGATATATTGGGGATAAATTATGGCATTCACATGATTGTTATGTGAAATTTCAAGTAATCATTTTCTTTATACTATGAGCTTGGACCGATGTATTTTAGATAAGCCTAAAGATTGGAATGGATTATGTTGGACATAAGTTAGTATTGTTTAAGGATAGAACTTTTTTCGATATTGATGATGGGATGTTATAGTAATGTACTTTTAGAAAAAGGACAACCTGCAAGAGGAGCGACAACCCATCACGTCGGACAAGGCTGTGGGAATCAAACCCACAACCAAAGTGCGAATGGCCTTTATCACCTATCACTGGCCTATAGGAAGTCCCTGTTTAGTAGAAACTAGTTTTATTATATTAATTAGTATGATATATGAAGTATAAGTCCATTTTAGGAACCATATATGATTAATCTCACTATAGATGGACTTATATATTTTTGATAACTTTTATAACATTTTGTTTGAGACAGATGGAATGACCCATCATTCTATCACATGATCTGATTACACTTCACGAATAACAAATTCAACTTCATTTCTTTATGAGATGAAGTGGAAATTTTTCAAAGAACGAACAACAGTGAGATTGTACCAAAATAAAGTAAGTATTTATTCTAATTCAAATTCTTCAACTTTAGGGAAATGCTCTTGAAAACCAAAAATGTTGTCTTAGTTCCCTTATATCTGATGAATCATATGGTACCCTAGATCATCACAAATTTATGGCTTTGTGATTGTTGGCTTTTTCATAGCCATGTTCTCTACCACTCTCCATCAGAACATGATGGTTAGATTTTCTCTTCCAAATCCATATTTTCACCTATGTTCTCATATAGGGAAACCTAGTGATTAGTTAATTTGGGAGACCGTTACGTTTCATACTTTAGTTTTTAAAGCCATGTTTTGGTATTCCTTTTTATGATGTGGGTTTCTATTAAAGAAACATTCGATTAATAAACGATTTGTAACCCCGACGAATTTCGAGGGAAAAATTCATTTTAAGGGGGGTAGAATGTAACACCCCAAGATTTTATGAAAAATATTGTTTTAATTTCATTGATGTCTCCTATTATACTGCACACCAAGTTTATCTTGTACTATACGCAACACCATATTAGCTTGTAGTATACGCAACGCTATTCTGGGATCGTGTTACACACAATTTCATGTTCGTTTTATAATAGACATTCTATGAAACATTGAGTGTGTGTGTGTGTCTATATATATATATATATTAAATGTATAAATGAAATATAGTTGGATTCTATTATATGAAACAACGAAGGATTATTTCACAACATGCAACACTGACTTGGCTTGCATTACACGCAATCACGACCTTCCTCGATAACGTGTGTTGTACGCAATACCGAGTTTTACTAAACAATGATATATTATTATAATATTGTTATGAACTAGCCGTTATGAATAGTATTAACAAAAATTTTAATTTTATAACATTATTATTCATCTTACACATTTTCTAGAACATGTTATAAGAACAGAATAAATTTTTCGGGTAAAATAAGTATTTTTAAAAAAATGCAGTTTTGCTGCCTTTTGATGGCGCACCCACTTTAAATCTAGTTTTGACATGTTTATAAGATAAATTTTACATAATAAAATTATTATTTGGAATCAGGATATAAAATTTTACCTTGGAGAAATTTTTCATATTATTCTGATAACTTTCATATTTTAATGAATAGTAAAAACAAGCTATATTTTAATTAAAAACAACTTCTTTCATCGTAATAAATTTTGTGGTTAAATAATAATATTGTATGGTTTTAAAGTACAAATAAAATATATTTTTACTATTTAATATAATGTATGTCCTTAGCCTTGATTTTACATTGAATTCATAGGTTAAATAAATTCAATCTTTGGCAGTGTTTTAACTTTTAAAACCTGTTTGCTCAACAACGGGATTAATTTGAAATTAATTACTGCAACTTCTGTGTTTTGAATTTTGAAAAATGGATTCCATATTTGGAATCAGTGGGTACAAATTATGTTAATAGGTTACTTTTTTTTGATATTATGAACAGTAACTACGGTAATTTTTATTTACTACGGCTAAAGGTAAATAGGGTAATTCAAGGTTAAAAGAATATTATAATAATTCAAAATTACCTTGACACTTGTCCTAACTTTATTGGATGAGTAATGTCCGACCATGGTCATACTTCGGTCGATTTTGGGACCCCATGGAGCCACTTATGAAAGACAATGACACATCAGATTAATTAATTTAATGTAAAGACAAAATTGGAATTAACAAACATCGTTTAGTAAATAATTTTTATAAGGGGCTATATAAATTATATTTTGGACTATAAATATTAATTGGAATGATAAAACTATTTCCTACATGTTGGTAGTTTTTTTATAATTTTTATACATCAGATAAATTAAATTATTTATGACACAATAAATATGCAGTATTTTCCTCGTTAATAAACGATTTACATAAATAAGATTAAATTGATTAAAATATCATCCGAAGCCTGTCCAATTCCCAATGGATGATTTTATTTCGAATATTAGTCATATTATAATTGACATTAATTTGTTTTGGACCTCTTGAAACCGAATATAAGTTTATAATAAAATAATGTTTTCACACTTTCCGAAAGATCCCCTCCACTCCCTTATAAAAGGAGACCAATTCTATGCAATTCCTCACACCTCTCAAGCCTTTTTCTTCATCCAAACTCTGCCCAACTAAGCTCCCTACATCCCTCTAATCCCCCTTGAAGCCTTACATTAGACATAGGACTCTCCAAGAAGTCTTTTTGGTTCAAACCAAAGGAAGTTACCAAAATTAAAGGTAATAGTTTCTCTTAAGTTGTATTCTTTTATTCTACTTCTCCAACCCCTAAAATCTTTTTAATCATTTCTTTTGTGACAACACCAGTATCCTAAAAATACTAGGATGTTGTTTTGAGAATTATTCGAACTACACTTACACACACCTCCATCTAATGGATGAAGAAAATAATGTTTCTGTGATGGCAAACTAACGCCTCACGAAACGATGATTGTTCGATTTTATCCTACCGCCTATCATGGTGGCCATTATGATGGAAAAATATTTATATATAATATATATTATGTTTATGATTTCCTTATGCTTCTTTACTACTCAATTTTATCAAGCCTTTACGGTTTCCATAGTCGTTAAATACGATAATCTCATTTGAGGAAGTGCGGACTACCGCCCCCTCAAAGTGATGTGATTCTTTAATAACTTATGTGGGATGTATAAAGGATGTGTTTAATGATATTATATATGATATTATACTAGAATTATAATATACCTATGTATCATTATGTTTTAATTCCATTGAAATAAGAAATAGAAATGAATGTAGCGTTCATGCGTATGTACGGCTTACCGTCTCCATGAACGGTGCGTTTCATTTCTTACTTCCATATATTATGTACTATTATAAATGATTGTATATTCTGGATATATAATGAATTTATATGATATATAAATCATGATTTACATTTTGGAAGTAACTGAATCATGATATAAGTAATAATAACATCAAGAACAACAAGTCCAAACACGTACGATAAATAAGATGATTTTACCCAAAACGCTACTCTAACATTAATTTACAAAAGAATGGGTAATTAAAAGTCATAAGTGAACCATATATGATATAATAACAATTAATATGATTCTGTAATAAGTCAATGACATTATTTAAATCATTATATAGGGGTTTTGGATACGTATGAAGCATATCAGACCTAAGGTAAGGGATAATTTTGCAAATATCATTTTTATCCGAGATTGCTTATTCGTAAGTATTTGATGGGGTTATATTTATCATCTAATCCCATGTTTTCTAAAGATGGTTTCATGTATGTTTAATGTCCTTTTTACCCATTTTTGACTTTTACTACATGGTATGTAAGGAATCTTTTTTTTTACGTTACGAGGTACTTTTTGACTTTTCCGGCAAAAGTACGAGAAGAATGTTTTTTAACGTATACGACATAAAAGGATTTTTACGGTTTTATAAAGACATACTTTCATGAAGATTCCTCCAAAAGATTTCATGAATATTTTATCAAAATCTTTTTCTTTTAAAATTTCATGACGTTTTGTGAAATGAAATTGATTTTGAAAAAGAAACGATATTTTCCTCAAGAATTCATTTAAAGTGTTTTATCAAAACCATTTTCCATTTAAGATGACATTATTTCATATGTGTATGTTTCAAGTGTAATGTCTCTATGATTTACATGGTTTCACTTTTCTCATTATGAAATGATATACATTTCTTTTATATGGATTATGTGATGATGGGATGATGTTTATGAAACCCATTTTATTTGTTGGGTTATTATGAATGATGTAAGTTTATTTTGTGTCACAAGTAAGAATGATATCATTATGAGATGGGTGGGACCTATATCTCCCTCCAATTCATTGGGTAAAGATTTATATCTCATGAGATAGACATGGCTGGAATGGTAAGTTAATATGGTTCAGTGTTACAGGACTTAAACGAGGAGTGAACTCGATTCATAAAGGGACTTTTTCCACTAAGATGGTCTTGGCAGCAATGACTTGGATACTATGGAAATCATAACAAGTGCTGAATGGTTTCCACAATTACATGTTTTATTCCCATGGTATTTTATCATTCTTAATGTTTCTTTATGATATATTCTTTACGTACTTTAATGTTTTATGACATTGCTCAAGCTTTTGATGTTTAAACATTATGTTCATGTTTTTAAGTTCAAATGTATATGGAATGTTTTCTTTTATCCATGCTTACCCTTACTGAGCATTTGAGCTCACCCTTTTTATGTTTTCTTTTCCCTAGGATATAAAGAAAAGTTTTAGGTAAGAAAACAAAAAAGGGAAGATCTTAATGGGAGATGTTGAAGATCTTTCACCACGATTAGAAGATTACGTTCCATGTTTCCAAAGACAGTAAACTATTATGATCCTTGTGTGTCTGTTTTTGTTATGTACTATGTATTCCGCAAAAGTAATGTAATGTTCATGTACGTCAAGCTTCGGGTCTCTACAGTCCCTGTAGTTTGGGTGTACTATTTAATGTCATGCGGGGCGGGGGTGTTTGGGGCTTACTCTCTGAGGTGGACCATAGTGTTTCATGGACGGTTCCCACTCTAAGCTCATAAGAGCCATGCTCGGGGTGAGAAACAAGAGCTAGCAGAGACTTGACGATCACATCGCGAAGGGTGTTTCCATAGGAAGCGAATAGGGGCTGGCGCGTTGAGCGGCCCATGGTGCCGGGACTTACTCCAGGATGGAGGCCCGAGGGTGAGAAAGCATAGTGGGAGAGGGACTTGGGACTGAAGAAAGGAGGATCCTCGTTCCCTATCACACCCTCCATTGGCCTTTGCTCCGAGGAAGTGAGGAGGAGCAGGGGTGATACCTCCTGTAAGAAATGGAAGGGGCATACACCAATGTGTATGCCCTTCCTCGCGGACAAATGCCACTCCGATAAAAAGGATATCATCCCCTGTGAGGGGTGATCCAATCCCTGTGGAGACAAGTGGGCATGGAGAATGTTCGAGGTGGGGGGACCCTGCGTGCGAGGCACATGGTCGGGTCACAGTTTAACATCATGTGATGAGGACGAGGTGCTTGGCAGTTTAACATCCTATAGCTCGGACGAGGTGGGATTTCTCCGCACTCCTAGGAATTACATAACCGGTTCCCTCTACCCCTTGTAGAAGGTAAGGCATCGACAAGGCTGTACTGAGGGGGTCTCATAGAGTGAACCATCAAGGGGTCCACGTTAGTGTGTCTATGCGAAGAAGAAATAACCATTAGCATGCCTATACAAAGAAGCATGAGGTGAAGAAACGCAATGGGATGGACTGTCCAAGGGACTTTGAAGTTACTTCATACAAGCCTAGAAGGATGTACAAGAATACCATGTATGACGTGGATGCCTGGGGTGCACAAGACTCATGTGAATGGCGCCCATAAGAAGGGCATCGGGTGGTCGTGCAAGGGTGGTGCCTGGGGACCACCGAGGTGAAGGGCCCCGTAGGATTGCGTGCAGCCCTTGCGGCTTGCGCGAAATAAAGGGGTCCGATGCGAAAAGCCCTGGGTCGGTGCGAAATCAGTGTCAGTTGTGAGAAATAGGGGGGCTGAGGTTTTGCACGTGACTTGAAGAGATTGCGCACAAAGAAATGGATTATGCGCAAAGGAAGTGATTGCGCGCAAAGGAAGGGATTGGTGGAAAAGAAATTGATTGTGCACAAAGGAAGGGATTGCGCGCAAATGAAGGGATTGCACGCAATGGAAGGGGTGTGCGCGTGAAAGGGAGGATTTCACGCATCTTGGTCGGCTTGCGTGCAATAGAAGATGTTGCGTGCAAGGGGCGGACCCCGAAGGGGTTGGAGTTTAGTCTATGCCATGGGGATATCACGTGATGATGGATCTCAGGGTGACTTAGCGTGAAAAAGAACCATACCTGAAGGCTATATTGCATGCGTGCAGAATGCCAATTACGATTACAAGAGGCAGTTTGAATTATTTAGCCCTGAAAGGGAAGAGGGTCTCCATCTATTTATAGGCATATGACAGCGCATAATTCCGGGCTGCGCGAAATATTTTCAGAGACGAAGGTGGCGACACGAAAGGTCAACCACGCAGGGCGCGTGTGTGAAATTATTTTGCACCAGTGGCATGGCTCTTTGCGAATCCCAGTACATTCTACGCGGGACAAATTTTTCATGCACTTCACCCTTTTTTTCGCAGAACAGATCCAGGCCCTCAATACCGGGCCTCCTGGTCCGAATAGGAATTCGCTTTTTCATTTCGAAACTTTCTCTAGAACATAAGAACTTTTCGGCATCTACAAATTCCCCCCCCGGAATTGGATCAGTGAGGGGTCGCAATAATCAGATTCTGAGGGAAGCACCGAAATGCCGAGCTTCATGGGTCCCCTGTGCGGAAAAATTTGGAGCGGCGTGTAAAACATAGCCGGGTGCATAATCGTCTTTTCGCACGGTGTGGGAACAACTTTTTGGGCTGCGCAGAACCCAGGAATATGCTATAAAAGAAGCTGAGGGTATGATACTTCGTACAACTTTTCTCGCGTGATAAGCTTTGGGCTCGTGGAGTAGCTGAGGGCCCAGCTAGCGGATGCTCAAGATCAACTCATAGAAGCGAGTTGCTAGATAACTAAGCTCCAGGATGAACAGGCGCGGTTACGGGCCAGGGTCAACGGGCTGCACTCCACAGCCGCAGATGAAGAAAGGGTCCTCAGGGGATGGGTGGTAGTCTTGGAGGCCACCAGTTTAAAGGTGGTGGCATCAGAGAGATCTATCCAAGAAGCCGACCCATAGGGGGCCTATTTTGGCCAAACTCAACTTATCCCTCTTTATATCTTTTTGTTGTTTTCTTGAACTGTATGTATGTGAAAACTTATTTACTTACCCATTTCCTTTAACATACCTTTCCCTTTCATTTAACATGATCATCCATAATCCCGAAATAAATTGAAATCCATCCCTAAGCTCACGTGGGTCGTGAGAAGCAACGGTGGCTTGTACTATCACTTTGTTTAATCGTGGGAGCATCAAATAATCTTTGGGCATTCGAATTTGGAAATCATATTCCCTGTAGTGAAGAGGGAGGTCCATCCAAAGGAAGAGGACCTCAGACCAATCGATGTGTCGTCTTCTCAATGTGTTCTAGTGCACGAGCGGGGAAATTCCAGGGGCATTGGAATCAGTCCAAACATAGGGGAATGAAAAATGTGAATCGAGTTACCCAAATTTGGAACACAATGGGAGGGGCATGGAAATGAAGGATGACTATTGACTGTGTTTGAAACACAGAAATCTTAGTGCATTAACCTGAAATGGGGACAACAAATGAGGGTTGACCGCTGACCATGTTCGCAACACGGGACCTAACTCAAATATAGTCGATCAGTCTTCCGGAATGTTGGCCCAAGACAGTTGGTGGACCATAGTTCAAGCATCCATACTGTTAGGGGGTCACTTAAAACGTGATCAGTCTTCCGGAACGTTGGCCCAGGACAACAGGCGGACCATAGGCCGAGCATCCATACTGTTAGGGGGACCCTTCATACATGAAAGAAGATGAAGACCTGAATAAAGGGGGCACACTAAGTGTGGAAAGTGAAGAGGTGGTTTGTTCAAACAAAATCCAACACTCCCAAGATTACACCATCGTGCTGGAAGCACATTAGGAGGATGCATCAATCTGATCATGGATCATCCCTACTTTTAGACAGGACATCTCTAGTAAGGGAACTATTGCTTCCCAATTATAAGGCATCCCGAATTTGATCATGGAAAATGCTGCAGTTACACAATTCCCCGAGAAGTTAGGATAAGGGGATGATAGTGAGGGGGGATGGACTTGTGATTCATGGGACTGGACCCGAGATGAAATGTTTTGGCATTCATACATATTCCTTAAAGATGGGAATCAAGACGCACGTAGTTATGGAAATCGTCTTAGTTTGTAGTCTTAGAACTCGGACCAGGGACTGGTAAGGAAGGCAGGATACACATGGTAAGGTGATTATGAAGACCGACGTGAATAGGGACATGAGTACTACTTACCATGTGTTCCCTGGGGAAGTGTTCTGGTCAAGGGACCAAACTCGAAAGTAAGGCTGGGCCCACGGGGAAGTTCCTGGGCGCTCCTACATATCTCATGAGGATGAGAATCAAGACAAATGTAGTTATTAAAGGGTGGCGTAGTATGGTAAGGTACTGGTGAAAAGGAGGAAAGGGGCGTGCGGGTCTATCCCTCTCACCAAAAGAAGCATCATTTGATGTATCATTTTCGTCCTTTAAGGTGAATGGTTTTTCTTTTGTGGTGTGATCGGCCTAGGGTAGAAATTCCTGGCATCGCCACAATACACAAGAAATATACTGGCATTGACAAATGGTATGGTAAATGAATAATACCCAACGTGATTTCTTCTATAATGAGGTCATCACAATGCAGTGTCGTTCTTCGTCGTGTGGCCGGGACGATATCATCACAGGTTATGGTCATGTGGTAGGACCAAATATCACAGTTTAAAGTCATATGGATTGGACATGGGGGGATGCACATGATGCGATAAAGCATACCTGATATGAATGAGGATGAGGTGCACATCATCATCGTGCACAATTCTGGGATAGAAGCCTCGGGCCAAGAGGTCGGCCCGGGTTAGAGGATAAGGGGCCGGAGGCGATAGATTCCAGTTGAGATGGACTGAAAATTCAATGTCCGGGTGACCCCGTGTATCCCATGGGGATGAGGGTCAAGCTGTACATGGCTCTTAGAGAAGATCCCAGCCTATAGTCTTTGCGCTCGGATCGTGGGAGCCCCGAGAGATGTCGTATTGCAGCTTTGTCTGGATGACGTGTGGAGGTGCACTGAGGGTTAGTGGAAAGAGTGTCAAGATTCCACCTGGACACGATGGGGTGGAACATAATGTGAATCATGCAGCTAACATTCAAGGCCTAAAGGTGACCGGGAGATCATGGGATATCTATGGGATGGGGCTGGACCTGAAGTCTAAATGTTCAGGCGGTCCTATGTATCCCATGAGGATGGGAATCAAGCCAGTTGTAGTTCTTAATGAAATATTTTAAAATCATGCAGGACGACATACAGTTTAACGTCAGGCGGGATGAGCAGTTTAAGGTCATGCGGGTCCATAGGCTAGTTTAAGGTCATGGGGGACTGTAAGGGCCTAAATACAGAACCAGATGTAGTTTAAGGTCATGCAGGACCATAGGAAAGATTAAGGTCATGCGGAACCTTAAGGGCCCAAATATATGACCAAATGCAGTTTAAGGTCGTGCAGGACCAAATGAGGCCAGAATGTAAGACCCAATGCAGTTTAAGGTTGTAGAGGACCACAATCCAGTTTAAAGTCATGGAGGACCATAAGGGTCCAAATGTAGGTCCAAATGCAGTTTAAGGTCATGTAGGACCCATCCATCCGGAAAATTATTGCTTGAGGAACTTGGCATTGGGTGGAGGATTTATACGCTCACCATCCATAGTCACCAGGGCATATGACCCATTGGGATAAACCTTATAAGCGATGAAAGGTCCTTCCCATTTAGGCTCCAACATGGCTGGTTTCCTGCCGGGGATCACTAGTGCCATGAGAGCTAATACCAAATCACCATGAAGGAAAGAGCGGATGCGAACCTTCTTGTTGAATCCTCGATCCATCATGCTCTTATGCCTTTCTTGGTTGTGCAAGGCACAAATCCTATTCTCATCCAGTGCTTCCAATTCAGCTAGACAGATGTTGTCCACTCTATCTGGCGCTTGCTGGTCATAGAATGCTGTGCGCAATGAGGGGAATTGAATCTCTATGGGCAGGACGACCTCAGCTCTGTACACGAGGGAATATGGGGTCACCTGGGTGGAAATATGAGTCATCATCCTATAAGCCTGGAGGGAGTTGGGGAGTTTATCCGGCCAACTCTTCTTGTTCTGGGCAACCATTTTCTGCAGAATGTTAATGAGAGTTTTATTGAATGCCTCAATCTTTCCATTTCTATGCACGTGATAGTGGGAGGAATGGTTGGAGCAATTTTTGAACATGGCTTACAATTTCATCATCTCAGTTGCTCGGAAGATGGTGCCGTTATCGGTAAGGATAGTGTGAGGTACCCCAAATCGATAGATGATATTGGAACTCATGAAGTTGATGATATAACAGGCCTTGAATTCCTTGATCGGAATTGCCTCTACCCACCTAGAAAACAAAAACGTAGCAGTCAGAATGAATAGGCATTGCTGAGCCGTTTCCGGTGGGTATAGTCCTACGACATCTAACCCCCATCCTACAAAGACCCAACAGTACTTGGTAGTATGGAGAGGCTCCGTTGGACGATGCACAAAGTTAGCATGAACTTGGAATGCATGGAACCTCTTGGAGAACTAGATGCAGTCATGGATCATGGAGGTCCAAAAATACCCTAGTCTCCCAATATGGGGAGACAATTTTGGCCTAGCTTGATGGGCATCACAGGAACCAGCAGAAACCTCTTGCATGACTTGTGGATTCTCAACCCCTTGAATGCAACGACGGGGAATACCATTGAATCTGCATTTATATAGGATCTGCTCAAGACTGGGACCACTTTGGAGAGTAAACTGCAGTGCGTGGCGTCGAAATCACCTCTGCTCGGCCCGGTTTGATGGGAGACAACCATTCTGAAGATAATCAACAAAAGGGGCTCTTCAGTTGGGAGTTACTTCGACCACTACATCCGAAAAACCTGGGGTTCCTGACGTGTAAGCTCCAGTGGTAAGATGGCTTAACGGAGGGTCGTTGTAATCCTCTTGGGTGATGGGATCAATGACTCACCAATGCACTGTGTGTATAATTAGATCATCCTTCTCGGGCTCTGCAAGCGACGCGGCCAGGTAGGCCAAAGTTTCTGCTCGACTATTCTGTGACTGAGGGACATGGATAACCTCTAGTCAGGAAGGGAACTATTCCATTAGCTGAAGTGTGAATTCTAACAATGGTACGACCTCTGTCTTCCTGACAACATAGTCTCCACTGACCTGATTGATGACTAGATTAGAATCCCCTTTCATGTGAAAATGGAGCACGTCGATATCAAGGGTTAGCTTGAGACCAGTAATGAGGGCCAGATACTCTCTCTAGTTGTTAGTGCAACCTTGAGATAATAGGAATGAGTAAGGCATGGCGACTTGCACAGGGGTGATAAAGATGATACCCAGACCTGCTCTGTTGAGCCTAGGTTCATTGAGCCTCCTACCGGTGGGGATCCGGGAGGAACCATCAAAGTGAATCTGCCAACATGGGATGACTTGATCGACTGAGAGGACTGCCTCATCAGGAAAATTATAGGTCCATGGACTTTTCTGAGGAGGTTGGATGGGCATCTAGAAAGTCTTCCAATGCCTATCCCTTGATAGCCTTCTGAGGCACGAACCTGATGTCGAACTGCTAGAGGATTACCACCCACCACGCTAGTCGGCCAGTCAACATGGGGTGGTTCTGAATGAACTTCAGCGGGTCTAACTGGGAGACCAACTATACCTCATGGTGCTGTAGGTAATGACTCTATTTCTACACGACAAATACAAGGGCAAGGAAGCTTTTCTCGATGGGGGAGTATCTGGTCTCTGTATCGAGGAGCATGCAGCTGAGGTAGTAGAGTCTGTTCTCTATGCCATCATTTTTCTTCTGGTCAAGAAGGGTGCCATGGGATTGTTCTAGGGCGGTAACAAATAGAATAAGCAGCTTCCCGGATATGGGTGGCATCAAGACCGGAGCCTGGAGAAAATATTTTGTGATCTCCTGAAAGGAGGTCTGGCACTCCCCATTCCACTCATAAGTGGTTCCCTTCTTCATGAGTCAAGAAAAGGGCTTCCACTTGATGGCCAAATTTCCAATGAATCGGTGTATGTAGGCTAAGTGGCCTTGGAGACCTTGAAGCTCCCGAATATTACTCGGGGGAGGCATCTGACTGATGGCCTCTATCTTCTTCAGGTCAATCTCAATGTCTTAGTATCTGACAACAAATCCAAGGAATTTCCCATAGGTGACACCAAAGGAACACTTCAATGGGTTCATCTCTAGGTTGTGGGAACGGAAGAAACCGAACACTTTCTCAAGGTCGTTGGGATGGTCCTGGCGATGGAGAGGTTTGACCACCAGGTCATCCACATGGCATTCCACCCATGTCCCTATGATTGGATTGAATATGCGATGCATGGCCCGCTAATAGGTGGCACCTGCATTCTTCAGGCCAAAGGGAATAACCAGGTAATAGAAAGTACCTTGAGGCACCCTGAAAGCGGTATAATCTTCATCCTTGGGGGCCATCCAGATCTGATTAAATCCAGAATAACCATCCATGAAGGAGAGTGCTTGGAATCCAGCCATAGTGTCGATCAACAATTCTGTCACTGGAAGCGAAAAATCATACTTCAGACAGTGATGGTTGAGAACTCAGTAGTCGATGCAGACTCTGATCTGCCCAATCTTCTTCCTGACTGGAACGATGTTGGCTAGCCACTTCTGGTATTAGACCTGCTTGACGAAGATGGATCTGATGATCTTGTCAAATTTTTCCTTGACCATGGCACCGTGGGACGGAAGCATCTTTCTGGGGGGGCTGCAAGAACCCGCAATGGTTTGTCGGGAGATCGAGGTGGTGGACGGATACTTGAGGATATATTCCTTGCATCTTGTCATAACTCTATGAGAATACATCATGGTGCTGTTTAAGGAATTCCACGTACCGCTGCTACTCCTCAGAGGACATAGCGGTGCTAATCATCGTGGGTCTCAGATCAGCCTCACTTTCGAGGTTCACCTATACCAACTCGTAGACCGTGGTTGAGAAGCCTTCCTCAAAGGCAGGGGGATCATCTTCTATATCATCTTCTCCACTTATGGAGGAATCTTCAGTGGGGGAAGCTACTTTTGAGCTACCAAACCCTGATGAGAGGCAGATACCAGCTTGTGCAGCCATGGTAATTGCATTGGGGCACTCCGGCGCTGCTGAGACCATGGCTATGAAGGCTGTCGACGCGATCTCATTTGGTATGTGGCCTAAAGAGCCACGCTTGATAATATCAAAGGATTAGTGGTGCATTGGTTGGAACCGAATTATTCTAACCTGGCGAAACATACATGTATGACGTACTATCGTTGCAATGAACCTGACGTCTCGATACCTGACAGAGTGGGAGGCTCCAGGATCACTGGATCCTGGTTTGTATAAGAATATGAAGTGGTCTTATGACACCACTTGGTCCTGGGAGCATGATTCCCCCTTGTCCCATAAATGAAAAAACATTTCCCCATATTGGGGGTTTTGGCCTCCAATCAATGGATCGGAAAGATGTAGGCATCATTCAGGCCTGTCCAAGGGTCGGTCGTAGCGACGACGTGCTCAACTTCGCTTGCCTGGACATGATTATCCTTGCTCTTGTATTAATCAGCATCCAAGTAGCAGGCTTCACAAGAGGTGAAGGGAGATGCATCACCTTGGAGTACGCATACTCGACCATTAATGGAGTACTTGAGGCATTGGTGATACAACGAGGGGACCGCCACGTGCAGGTGGAGCCACGACATACCCATAAATGCATTGTATGCGGTGTCCTGGGAGACAACCATAAATTCAGTACATGCAACTAGGCCATCGAACTGGGTCTTCAAACAGATCTTTCGGACCGAGGTCTGTTCTGTCCTATCATATCTATGGATCATTAAATTAGAGAGAGTAAGGTCATCTTCAGATAACTCTATCTTCGGCAGTGTCCGTGTCGGGATATGGTTGATCCCGAAGCCAGTGTCAATGAGACAACGACGAACCACCACACCGTTGAATTGTCCGGTGATGTACAATAGTCGGATGTGCCCCTATATAGGGGAGCCTTCATCCTCTACCGAGAACTAAATGAAATCCTAGCATTGAATATTCTCAACTGCTTCAACATGGAAGGCTTCTACAGTTGCTACCTCTGTCTCAAACTAGAGGGGGCTTCTTAAAGCCTCAGCGAGGGCTTCGTGCATATCTAGCGATAGGCGAAGGGACTCAAGGATGGAAACCCTTGATGGGATGATGAAGAGGTGCTTCAAAACATCATAATACCACACTAGGCATGAACTTCTGCTTACAGTAGGCCGCTCTGTGAGGGCAGGAATGGCAGACCCTGCCGGTTGGACCAGCGGCTGAATAATACTGGGGACATCTCGGTGATCTCTAGTTGAATCTCGAAGAATAGCAGTTGGGTGAGGCTTGGGTGACTGAGATCTAAATGTAGCGGGGCAAAGCTGGTCACGGTATGGCAGAAGTGGCTCTGCCTGGTCCAGTAGCACAAATGGTGGTGGAGGCGGGCCTTTCGACCCTGGATGGAGAGGCTGTGCACGCTGAGTTCTGCGCTGGACCTACTTTCTAGTCTCAGCCTCATGCATGGATTTTTTGTAGGTGCTAAATGACGTGCCCCGATGACCCATATGGTCGCGGTTCTGCTGACGTTGGCGTCAGCTGGGGACATTGGGGAGGTTCACCTGGCGCTCACCCTCATTGGGAGTCATATAGGGATTTACCAACCCAACGGTGTTAACAGAAGCATACCACTGACTGTCACATGAAAAATAATCCACCACTGAGCGGATTCTGGGAGGGATGCCCATCCCTGGGGGCATGAAATTTCCGAGAGTGTAGGATGACGACGACATTGGTGGGGCGTGTTGCTTCTTCTTGCACCACCGATGCTTGCTCTTCTAGGAAGCGATCACCTGAGATGATGATGAAAAAGTGGTGGTCGTAGGTTCTGAAGGCTCTGTATGATTTAGGCATTCATGGATAATTCCATGGGCGCGAACGAACGCCCTTCGTTCCATCCAGTCAAAATACATCTGGGGTCCGGAGTCAGAAACCTGCTTCCACTCTTCCTCGTCGTCATTACTACTATCTGATCTCACAAAGACACCTGCCACTTGTTCCGGCTCTGGGCCCAACCTGACTATGTTATTTTCAATATGGTCTTGGAGCCAGTCCTTGAACACATATCATTGCTTAATGGCGTGCTCCAGGATCCAGTGATATGGGTATTAGTCAGGGCGATCAATGAGGTGCGCCTCCTCCTGTGTTTTTCACTCATGTAGTCGCACAATTCTCTACTCTAAGGCACTGCAGAAGTAGTCGGGGACCTAATCCTCATTGAACGAGTATGTCTCATTACTTCTGTTCAGAAAGGGTGCTCTTGGAGATTGACCTTGACAGGGTCTGGAGGAGCATGCCGAGGAGGCAGAATTTGATTATCTCGCCTAGACGGTGGTGGCACATTACACGGGGGAGCCTTCCGATTCTGGGGTGGGCACTGTTGGGCTGGAAACTGTGCCTGAGGTGGTGGACCTCTGCAGAGCTGCGGGGCTGGATCCACTGGTAGCAATTCTAGATACATGGGGGCCTCTTCCTGGGCCATGGCATCGGGCTCAGCTCTGGCATCCCTCCTTGCTGGAATTGCAGGGGGCAGCAGGCGTGCCTTACTAGCCTGTTGTAGAGCTTCCTCTAGGCGCTGGGCCTTATCTGAGAAGTCTAGGAACCCTCTAAGATAATTCTAAGTGATCGGAGATGGAACCATCTCAGTCTTGACATTCCCCACACACATCCTTAGTAATTTATCCTGAGTCAATGGCATATCAAGGGAGTATGTGAGCCCCTTCCACTAGGAGATGAAGTCTGTGACTCTCTCATCAGGCCTTTGCTTGCACCTGAAGATGTCTATCATGTTCGTCTTCTAGGAGGTAGAGATGAATACGTAAAGGAACTTCCTGAGAAGGTCTTACCAGCTAGTCATGTATCCCATAGAGACCTGGTTGTACCAAACGAATGTCGACCCCTCCAATGTCTGAACAACGCAACGGAGCTTGACGGACTGCTATTGCGCTGGGGTCCCTAACATAGGCCCACACCTCATGTCAAAGTGGGTTAGGTGCTGTGGTGGGTCCCCCATCCCATTAAAGGGGGAGAAATTGGGATTCCCATATCTCAGGGGTTCCCACATGTCATCCACCCATGCCGGGTATGGCTTGCCACCAGGTGGGGTAGCACCCTGCCACATCTCCAGTGCTTCTAGGCGTGAAATGAGCACCATCATCAAGTTTTCTAGATGGGGGTCGCTATCCTGACGAGGATCCCTAACCACGAGCGCATTTCCATACTCTTCAATGCGGTAGACAAGATCAGCGGCTCATGGAGCGGCTGGTGGAGCGAACCTTGGGGTGGCCGGAGGAGCCCGAGCAGGGTTACTTGGATTGTCGCGCCACTCGGGAGGGTTTGGAGAGACATACCACGCCCTCTTACCATGAGCTCCGGCTTCCGCTCTATCATCGAAAATTTCATGATCAGGGTTTCCTAAGAGAATCTCACCGAGGGGTAGTTGTTCCTTCCCCTGCTGCCCCGACCTAAGATCATCATAGTCGGGTCGCCACTCTACAATGCATTCGGCTAGATGTTCATCAAATAACTTCTTCTAATCATCATGTTGTTGGTGCAGTGTGGCCTTCTCATGGTCCTCTTTCATTTTTGGCACGGAGGCGGATGTGTTGGAGTTCTTGGCAGCTCCAATGTGCTCTTTTCCATTACTAACATTCCGACTTAGTTCCAGTGACTCGGTGGGTGCAGGGAGACCTAGGAGGTTCTTCTACTGACATGTAATCTTCCCTGATGGGTCTAATGGTAGCACATCCTAAGGGGGGATGCCCCCATTGAGAATTACCAACTCATTATCCTCTCATGTCAGATCAGTCATGTTGACCGCCACTCTTCTTGGGGGCATGTCCTCATTATCGCCTAGCGAGTCGGGCTGCCGGTGAATCGCACTGAAGAAAAGGGAAGAGTACTTCCCCCAGCCACGGACATGCACATGGGGGGGGGGGGGGTATCCTCCTCGATAACTCTATGGAGTACTTGAAAACTGTGAACGCACTATTGTTGTAGGGTCCTGTGGTGGCCACACAACTCAGGGTGCTGGACCACAAGGAGTGTGTCCAGATCAACCAGATGACATTGTTCGCCGATTAATTCGAGGTGCTCCTGGGTCCTAGGATAAGTCACCCACCGGTGGTGAAGGTGGAGGTGATTCATCCATAGGGTCCTATGGAAATAAAAAAACTCCTCTGGGGTGAGCGATTATGGCATTTCAAAATTCGACCCTACGATAGGCTAAAACTTTTCGGGGAAGTGGCCTGCTGCGAGGATGGTCCAAAAGCTCCCCGAATCAGATCCATTGTCCGGCCTTTGATTTACCCAATTTTTAATTGAGGGTGGATGAGGAACATGCAGTAGTGCTGAGGCGGGCCGCTCGGGCAGCAGACTGGCAGACATAGAATAAGGTGAGCATGCTGATTGGCCGCCGAATCTGGGGTTGTCCCCTGAAGGATGTAGCGACCTAGCCGCCATATCGTGATAGGATGAACCGGTGATCAGGGCTCCTGATGTAGCATTAGAGTATGCTGAGGGTGGGTTATGTCATGGCTCTTCCGCCATTGGTCCCCAAAACAACTCTCCGTAGTCTCTAGCCGAGGCATAGGTAACTTTCAGAGATGATGGTGGAAACTTCGTCGTCGGCCCCTAGGAACATGCCAGGGTCTCGTCCTCCTAGATATACCTTCGTAGGGAAATAAGGATCCTATGGATCTTGTATTCTGAGAGAACGAGGCTGATGCACCTCATTCCTACCCCAACCCTTGACTAAGAGGGCTGAAGGGATGGCTCCTACACTGACTCGTACTATACCTCGGTGTCTGATAAGTGGAATGGTATGATTCCCGTTCGGCCTTTCTCAGAATTTCTCTTCTGGCGGTGGAGACCTGCTCTCCTTCCCCTGAGTGTTTCTTCACGGTAGGGCTGATTTCCCACCAGGGGTCCTCCTGCTGTACTAGTGTTGGGGGGGAGATGGTTCCCACCTGAGGAGGCTGGGGTGCGAGGAGTACCAGGATAAATGTCGAAAATTACATGGGGAGGACCTCTGTGTTGGGCGTTGGTGGAGTGGGGTTAGCTTCATCCTCTCTGATTGCTGGGGTGAGGAGGACCTTCACTGATTATCACAGGGACTTGGGGAGGACCTCCATGTTGGTGAGTGATTGTAAATGCAATGTCTCCATAATTGCAGTCCACATAAGGGAGAGTGACCCCATACCTAGTGTAATGGGAACAGGAGAGACCCCCACATGGAGTGTTGCTATCATGAGGGAGACCCTCACTTGGGTTGAATGTGGTATAGGGAAGACCTCCAAGATGAGTTTGGAAGCAGGGAGGGCCTGCACCTTCCGTAATGGTGGTGCAGAGTGAGCCTCCGCACCGGGAGGCACTGTTGCGAATTGGTCTGCAGTGGCCATCGACTATGCCGGTGACAAGGAGAGTCGACCAAACCTACCCATGGGGCGGTTGGGGCCTTGATTCGAGTGGGGCGTATAGATATCCTTACTGAACGCATGTAGAGATTAGGGGATATGAATAAGTGGTGGATTGGGCCACACTAGTTTCTGATGTTGACGCCCGACAATGAGCTTCTTCTTCTGCTCGTGCTCGACGCGGGCCTCAAGTTAGGTGGACTAGAGCCGATTTTGCATGTGCGTGGATTACTTGCTCCTCATCTTGGGGAACCAGAAGGCCGTGTTGACGTGGCCTGGTGGGGGACCTCACTAGGAGCCCTTGAAGAGGGACTCCGATTGGGCTAGCCCGGATATCCCCTACTTCGTCGACGTAGGGGAGGGAGCTGTCAAGACGCTCAAGGGAGAAGCTCCCGAAACGATTGAATGATGGGGTGGGGAGTAGCGGCTCTTAGTGCGGCCCTCAGGGGCAGAGTTTATGGTGAGGCGCAACTGCCTCAAGATCTAGGCTGTCCATATCCCTGGTGAGGATGACCCCCTCCTCCTCGTACCTGCATATAAGGTCATTGATTACCCTTCACTGGATAATCTCTAATGGGTAGAGGAGGCATGGGCGACCAATAGTCATATAGGTCACAACCATCGTGGAAGAGGTGGAACCACACGGGGTATCCACATCGATATTTCCCCTGCCCCTTCACCGGTGGGTAGGTGAATGAGCTCTAGATGCAACAACAAGGTTCCTGAAAGTAGAGAGATGAGCTCAATAATAGTGCTAGAAAAGGAATCGTCAACCAGTGCCCCAAGGCCATTCCGTATTCCATGGCCGGTAAGAGGGATCCACGCTGAAAACGCCACAAAACTAAATGCTCCACATCCTGATAGTCCCAACTTCTGTTGAGTTTTCATGCCAGGGCCACTTGGTGGGACCTTGTACCTGATGACGGGGTCAGACGACATGCTTATCCACTGATTCCCAAAACGCTACTAGCCTCTATGATTAGGAGAGGAGATTCATTTCGGGTTCCTCATTTTCTGTTTCCGACGCTTTCGCTGGGGCGCGCGCATCCGTCATGCAGAGGACGCGCTGTTGTTACCCCGCATTCCAACTTTCCAAAGGTGGGAGGCATCCGCTCCTTATTCAGGGACTTCTTCTCCATGATTGAAACCGGATGATGGGATGTCGGCATTTCCTTCTGTGGATTCCTCCTCAGAACTCATCACCTAGTTCAGGCCCCCCTCTTAAATTTAAAATGTAGTTCGTGAAGCTCTTCGCAATGCCATGTCGTCATGGACACCAGTTAATTACACCGCTTCTTTCAGGACCTTCCATGGGGTCCGGTCAGGGCAGCAACCTTCGGTTAGGAGAGTAGTCAAGTTGGGGGCAGCCCTGGCGTGTATTGATGTTGGGGATTGGCATGTATGTCTTCTATCCCTTACTATAGGGCTTCTCGAGGGTGCAGAAGCCTGGGGAATCCCACATCAAACTCGGGGAAATAAATGACATAAGCATGTATCTGCGGTTTTACTTAGATTCCCTTGTTTAACACAGGTTGTTCTGCAAGTTTAACATTCTGCGAAGACGGATCAGACATATCAGAACACTAGCTAGAGTGGATCAGATTGAGGAACCCCCTAGAGGGGATGCTGATGTTGGGGTCAACACGTGGGAGACTTCCCGAATGCTCTGACGGGAAATGGGGAATGGAGTGGCATGATCCCACCGGGATGTGGCAGCCCAGGTAAGAATCTGGATGAATGATTTCTTGGGATTGATCCTCAAAGAGACTTCATACGTATCCCCATGGCAGGGAATCAATGTCCGCGTAGCTCAATGAAGCAATGGGACACCAGAAGAGGTGACCCATGAGAATGGACGCATGGATGGGACCTGGAAGAAGTTGAACCTCTAGGTTAGGGAATGAGCTTCCCAAGACACATAGGCTCGAGGGAAAGGTAAGGATCAGACATGAGTGATGGACTTGAGCCTTGTACAGGCCTCTTACATATCCATGTGGTGGAGAATGAAAGTCTTTGTAGTTCAGGTGGTAAATACAGCTTAACATCGTGCCGGATAGGTACGGGGCTTACAATCTGAGGCGGACCATGGTGTTGGAAAACCGACATGAATGGGGTCGGAATGACCGGGTGATGGGCTTGATCCTCATGGAGGCTTCCTATGTACCATGTCTTAGCACAAATCAAAGTCCACACAGTTTGGGATGGAATGCAGTTTAACGACATGCATGAGGAGGGCATTTGGGGCTTATGCTCTGAGCTGGCCTATAGATATAGGGTCGGTGAACTGATGTGAAGAGGGAAATGGTGTCTAGATGGATTGGGGCTTACACTCTAAGGTTTCCCAAGGTGGAAATGTGTCTTGGCACACAGACACAGAGACAGTTGGGGCCAATGGTTTGTTGGGATTGAACCTCATGGAGGTTTCCTACGTACCATGCCTTAGCATAGATCAAATTCCTTATAGTTCGGGTTGGTTGGGGCATACTCTCTGAGACGGCCCAAGGTGGGTATGGGGATTACACTATGAGGAGGCCCAAGGTGGGTCCGAAGCTTACACTCTGAGGAGGTCCAAGGTGGGTATGGGGTTACACTCTGAGGAGGCCCAAGGTGGGTATGGGGCTTACACTCTGAGGAGGCCCAAGATGGGTATAGGGATTACGCTCTGAGATGGCCCATGGTGGTGGGGCTTGAACCTCGTGGGGGCTTCTTATGTACCATGCCTTAGCATGGATCAAAGTCTTCATAGTTCGGGTGTACAATTTAATGTCATGCGAGACGAGTATGGGGATAACACTTAGAGGCGGCCCATAGTGGTGGGGCTTGATCCTTGTAGACGCTTCCTACATACCATACCTTAGAATAGATCAATGTCCCCATAGTTTTGGTTTGTTGGGGATTATGCATTGAGATAGACCATAGTGTTGGGGCTTGAACCACATGGAGGCTTCCTACGTACCATGCCTTAGCATAGATCAAAGTCCTCGTAGTTCAGGTGTACAGTTTAATGTCATGCGGGATGGGGGTATTTGGGGATTACGCTCTGAGGCGGCCCATGGTGTGTCAGGGCCGATGCCCACTCTAAGCTCACGGGAGCCATGCTCAGTGTGAGAAACAAGAGCTGGCAGAGACTTGACGATCACGTTGCAAAGGGTGCGTCTGTGGGAAGAAAAGAGGGGACTATGCGTTGAGCGGCCCATGGTGCTGGGACTTACTCCAGGATGGAGGTCCAAGGGCAACATAGAGCAGTGGGAGAGGGACTTGGGACCGAAGAAAGGAGGAGCCACATTCCCAATCATGACCTCCGCTGGCCTTGGAACTGAGGAAATGAGGAGCAGTAGGGGTGTTACCTCCTGCAAGAAACACTACGGGCTTACACCAAGGTGGATGCCCTTCCACGTGGAAAAACACCACTCTGATAAGGAGGATATCATCCCCTATGAGGGGTGATCCCATACCCATTGAGATGAGTGGGCTTGGAGAATGTCTGAGGCGGGGGGACCCTGCATGCGAGGCACAAGGTCGAGTCACAATTTAGCGTCATGTGTTGAAGACGAGGTGCTTGGCAGTTTAACGTCCTGCAGCTCGGATGAGGTGGATTGATCTTCACCCCTAGGACTTACATAACTGGTGCCCTCTTCCACTTTTGGAAGGGAAGGCATCAGAAAGTCCGTACTGAGGGGGTGTCGTGGAGCGAACCATCAAGGGGTCCACATTTGCGTGCCTATACGAAGATGAAATATCCGTTAGCGTGCATATGCGAAGAAGCATGAGGTGACACAACACAACAAGAAGGATTGTCCAAGGAACTTTAAAGTTACTTTGTACAAGCCTAGAAGGCCATACGGGAAAACCATGTATGATGCGGATGCCTGGGGTGCACAAGACACCTGCGAATGGCGCACTGAAGGAGGGCATCAGCCGTTTGCGCAAGGGGGCACCCAGGGAGCACTGAGTTGAAGGGCCCCGGGGGATTGCGTGCAGCCCTTGGGGCTTGCGCAAAATAAAGGGGACTGGTGCGAAAAGCCCTGGGTTGGCGCGAAATCAGTGTCGCTTGCGCAAAATAGTGGGGCTTAGGTTTTGAACGCGACATGAAGGGATTGCGCGCAAAGGAAGGGATTTTGAGCAAAGGAAGTGATTTCACACAAAGGAATGCATTTAACGCAAAGGAAGTGATTACACGCCAAGGAAGGGGTTGATCACAATGAAAGGGATTGCACGCAAAGGAAGGGGTGTGCGCACAAAAGGGAGGATTTCCCGCAGCTTGGCTAGCTTGTGCGCAACAGAAGGGGTTGTGCGCAAGGGGCAGACCTTGAAGGGTTTGGAGTTTAGTATAATACATTGGGGATCTCGCGTGAAGGCAGATCCCAGGGTGACTTGACATGAAAAAGAACCATAGATAAAGGCCATATTGCGCATGCACGAAATGCCAATTACTCGTACGAGAGGCGGTTTTAATTATTCATCCCCGAAATGGAAGGGGGTCTCCTTCTATTTATAGGCATCTGGCAGCACAGAATTCATGGCTACACAAAATATTTTGTGCACCAAAGGTGGGGTGCGAAAGGTCAACCACGTGGGGTGCGGGCATGAAATTATTTCATGCTGGCACCGGTACTCTTTGCGAATCATAGTACTTTCTGTGTGGGACAACTTTTTTCACGCACTTCACCCATTTTTCGCGCAACACATCCCGTCCCTCCGGACCGTGCCTCCGGGTCCGAATATGAATTCTCTTTTTCATTTCGGAACTTTCTCCAGCACTTAAGCACTTTTCGGCATCTACAGATGTTAAATATGCATTCCGTAATGGTTTTGGTCAATAGGATGTTTTGGTTAAACGACCTCCTGGTTTTGAAGATACAAAAAATCCTAAATATGTTTTCAAACTTACCAGAGATTTGTATGGACTTAAGGAAGCCCCTCGAGCCTGGTATGATAGACATACCTGATTTTTTTCTTCAAAATAATTATGTTAAGGGAAATGCTGATCCAACTCCTTTTATAAAGAAAGATACGAAAAATGTTTTGGTTGTTCAATTTTTTTTTGATGAAATTATATTTGGTTCAACTCAGCAATATGTAACTGATTCCTTTGCAGATCTATTGAAATATGAGTTTGAAAATAGTATGATGGGTGAGTTAGAAATTTGTCTTGGTTTTCAAATTTCCCAAAAACCAGAAGGAATCTATATATCCCAACATAATAATTTTAAATATATTCTTAAAAATTATGGAGATGAGAAAACTAAGCATATAAGTACATCCACTGGTACCTCAAATACACATGATCCCGATGAAGCTAGGAAAACCATAGATCAAATATCTTTTAGAGGTATGATAGGATGTTTACTTTACTTAACAGCTAGTCATTCAGACTGAATGTTTTTAGTATTCTTATGTGAAAGATATCAATCCAATATCATGTAATCTCATTTAAAGGTAGTGAAAACAATTTTTCGCTACGTAAAGGGAACCATGGATCTATGAATCCTTTATACTTTTGGAAATGATTTTGTTTTAAAAAGTTGTTCAGATGCATATTTTGTGGATGTAGAATGGATAGAAGAAGTACATAGAGAACATGTCATTTCTTAAAAGATTCATTAGTTTCTTGGTCTTAGAAAAAGCTACAATTAATAGCACTTTCCACTGCTGAAGCTGAATATGTAGCAGCTAGAAGTTGTTGTGCTCAAGTGTTGTGGATGCAACACACGCTCACATACTATGGTATGAGTTTCACCAAAACACATTATTTGTGTTATAATACCACTGCCATTTCATTAAGAAAAAACCATCCACATCACTCTCATGCAAAACACATAGATATTATGCATCACTTTATTAGGGATTACACAGAAAAAGGAGATATCATTCTTCAATTTATTGGAACACAAGATCAACATGCTGATATTTTCACAAAATATTCACCCTCTGATAGATTTGAATACATTAAACAGATGGTAGGAATGATAACCATATGGTAATCATCCATGACAACTTCATGTTGAAACAATATCCTTACAGTAAGGAACTCCTTTTCATAGGGGGGGGGGGGTACATTTTTTTCATAGTTTTCTTAAGATGTTTCATAGTCTAAATTTTTTCGTAGTCTAATTTTTTTGTAGTCTTAAAATTTTCATAATGATGGTTTTGGATCTTAAAATTTCTGTAATGAATATTTTGGTACATAAAATTTTTGTAATGAAGATTTTCGTACTTAAAATTTTCGTATTGAAAATTTTAGTACATAAAAGTTTCGTAATGAAGATTTTCATAATGATGTTATTTTTAATAAAAATTTTTGTAGTCAAAATTTTCGTAATAAAAAACATTAGAAATCTAAAGATGTTCAAAAAAAATTTCTCATCACAAATAATCTTCCTAGAAATCCGAAAGGTATGTTTCCTTTCCTAAATTTTCATAATCACTTTTTGTTTGTTTGTATTTCTATCTATTTTTTTATTTTTTTTATATTCATTTTTTACTTAAGTCTGAATGTTTTTCTTAAAAACCTCAAAATATTGGATTATATCAGAATTTCATTCCTACAATCATCTCAACGGTTAGATTTGATCAGATGGTTTTTCAACTATTGGATTGAGTACGGAAGTTAAACCATCACGTCACTTGCCTATATAATGGGTGCCCATATGGTCGTCCCACATCAAAAATCAAACTCATGCATGCTGAAGCTCTGCTCTCTAACAAAAGCCCATTCCAAATTATTATGGTTTCCTTAACTCCGAATGTCTATCGATGTATCTTCCCAGAAAGACATGTCAACTGTCAAACCGATTTCTAAAAGGTAGATTTAGAGAGAAAGGCTGGTACATCCAAATTTTATTGTTAAGTATGATTCTATCATCTCAATGAACATCAAGATGAATGGATGTGGGATTGTTTGCATATCGAAACCAAATCTTAGGATCTGGTTTATCCAGATTTAATATTTGAATTATATGATTCAGTATATTTTTTCATGGATGAATGAAAAGATATGTTCTCTTTCAAGAGCTATGGGAAGAATTATGCTTTTCTTACACCAAGGCAGCCAGTTTGATTGGAGTTACTTTTGAAGGAGAAGCATAGTTTTCTTCTCACAAGCTTCCAGATATTCATGGAAGTTTTGTTTAGGTGAAGGCTATGGATTGAAACTATCTTTCAGATGTTAAGACTTTGAAAATTGTTCACCTATCTATAAATTTCTGGATTCTAGAATTATGGGTGTAAGGATTTATCATTCTGAGAAATGGGGAGAAGGATACATTGATGATGAGTGACATGCATATCCTGGATTTCATAGTGAATCTATGAAAGATAAGCTTTTTTAAGAATATATTTATTACAATTGAAAATTTAAATAATGGAAATTTGAAGGATCAAATTATCATGTATCCAACCATTCTCTCAAACAAGATTATTCGGTGTTTAGAGTCCTTTAAAATACCCTGTATCTCCATGTCATGAAATTGCAAAGTCAAGATGCTAAGCGATGACACTCTGAGAAGGATGAATGTTGGATTTTCTAAAGAATCTGAGTAATTCTATGACTTTCATGATGAAGAAGCTGATGCAATTTCAAAGAAACAGGAGATTTCTAGGACCTCTAAAAAGGGAGGAAGGAAGAGGAAGCTGATGGAAGTAGAGGAGAAAGAAAAATCCCCAGAGGCCAAGGAAACCCAATCTTCACCACCAAAGCCTATGAATAAAAAAAGCATATTTGGATGAGGTAGTAGAAAAATGGAGGGAATCCAAGGAGAAAAAGAAACTAGGGGAGCCCAAAATTGGTTTGGATCATACTGAAATAAAATCTTTAAATGAAAAGACTACTGATGAGCATGAAAAGAAAGAAAAAGAAAATAATCAAAAGAAGAAGATGACTGAAGAAGAAATTGTTCAACCTCTTATGAAGGATTCTGAGAAAGCCTATGAAAACATTATCGAGCCACAATCCTTATCAGTAGAATCTTTACCTGAGACTCTGGGAAAGAAATATGAGACTTCAGAAAAAGTCCATGTGAAAGAAGTCCAGGAAAAAGTAGAAGATGAAGCAGTATTAGAAGAAGAAAAAGAAGTTTGAAGTGGTGATACCCAAGATCTAATAAAGCAAGTTGAGGAATTTCATGAAAAGGAGAGACCATTAGAAAAATTATCAATCCGAACCTATCAAGATAAATCATCAATGCTTGCTACTCCTAGAAAAGATGAAGAGAAGGATGAAGGTAAAGTAAATAAGTTTTTTGAAGAAGAAAGTATCAATAGAGATTTCATTCATCCAGAAGATGCTAAGGCAGGAGCAGAGAAGGAAAAGGTAGAGGAAGATAAAATCGTTCAGTTATCTAATAGTGAGCATGAATCACTTGACCAAGAGGAACCTATTCCAAAATCTGATAAAGGAAAACATGTGGTAGTTTATACACCCACAAAGGATTTGATTAAGATGAAGGATGCTGGTGGATCTTCAAAGAGAAAAGCTGTTGAGATTGAAAAAGAATCCCCACCAAGCAAAGTTTCTGATTTGAAATCATCCTCTTTGGGACATGATTTCATGGTTTAGTCTTTAAATAATATTGATGGCACTATACCAATACTTCCTAGTATAGACTCCAAATTCCATATGCTTCAACACTCCTTAAATCAGAAATCGGATTCAGTATCCATAGTGATGGATAAAAGTATCAAGTATGATGCAGACTTCAAAAATTTCTTCACAAATTAAAAAGCTCACAGAAGATCTTGCCAGAAGAGGACCATATGGTCATAGAAAACCCTAGAAGACATGATAATTCTTGATGAGTTCCAATAATGTTTCATGGAATAATTCGACACTGAAGATGTGATGATCAAATATCTCATAAACAGTTTAGAGGAGAAGCTAACTCTGTAGATGAATTCTTGAATTCAAGAATTAGAAGACCTGAATGGGAAGTTGTATTCAGTTTCTCATAGCTGGAAAAGAGAAATAGATCATAGAATTGAGATTGAAGAAAAAATTTCCATGCAAGAAGAAGTTCTAAAGGGGCAGGTAGAATCTTTCAAGGATCAAGAAGAAAGAATCAAAGCCTTATGGAAGAAAACCGAGGATCTGGATCAGATTATTAAAAGAGCTGAGAAAAGCCACAAGGAACTCAAGTAGCTTAAAACCATAGTAAAGATGTTGATGCTGATAGAGAAGGAAGGATAAATTTGTTCAATTCTGATCTTATGTTGTATTGTTTCCTTATACAAATTTTTCCAATCCTAATGAAATTTTTCTGTTTCTCTTCATATTTTTTTTGTCTAGTAATAACATTTCAGGTACCATATTATATTTTCCATTACCTATATTCATTTTTGAAAATCACGAAGGGAGATAATGGAAAAAACAATACTACGAAAATAAAAAAATTTCATAAGGGGGAGTTCGTATCCAATAAGATTTTCACGTGCAATAAACTTTTAAGTCTCATTCCAGAAATCTAGAATACAATACTTAGTGTTTCCAAAGACTAAGGTAGAGTTAGTCATATTAATCTTTTCCCATGTGTTAAGGGACATAAGTTTTACTTTAAAAGTCTTTAAAAATATTTGTTATGTCCTTATATTCTTTTTCCTAAGGTTGTTTGTGCTTTCTAAAAAGGGGGAGATTGTTGAGTCAATAAGGTTTCCTTATGAATTTTCTATTATTTCATGTTTTTGGAGACTGTTGAGTCAATATAGTTTCCTTATGACTTCTCCATTACTTCATGTTTTGAAAATCACAAACACTTTATCTTATGGAAAATTTCATTTTCCCTATGATTTTACATTCTTAAGGAAATTTCCCCCCCACGGAAATTTATCCCTACCATGTTTTTTCATTGTTCATGCTATAAACTAACTCATTTTATTTTTAAGTATAAAATTTGGGTTCATATCATAAAAACATGGAATCCTATAAATACTTAAATATAGAGAATTTTGTTTTCAGGATCTCAATTCTGGTTCCGAATTCCCTGAATATAGATTTTGAAATATCTGAATTCAGACTCTGAACATTCTGAGTTCAGACTCCGAGTTCTCTGAATTCAGACTCCAAATATTCTGAGTTCAAACTCTGAGTTCTCTGAATTCAAAGTCTGAACATTGTAAGTTCAGTCTCCGAATTCTTATGAATTCATACTCCGAACATTGTTAGTTCAGACTCAGAATTCTTATGAATTAAGACTCTGAACTTTGTAAGTTTAGACTATGAATTCTTATGAATTAAAACTTCGAACTTTGTAAGTCCAGACTCCAAATTATTATGAATTCAGAAACCGAACATTGTATGTTCAGACTCCAAATTCTTATGAATTCAGACACCGAACTTTGTATGTTTAGACACCAGAATTCTATAGAATTTAGGTTTCGAATACCTTTGAAGACATAATCTGAATATATATATATATATATATATATATATATGTTATAGACACCGAATGTTTTTTTTGTTAGACTGTGAACTTTTATTTTCCTTGCATTCCGAAAAATGAATTTGGTTAAGAAACCATATTTTTTCTTACTCATGTTTTGGTTATAAAATGATGTCGTGGATTTAGTTACTAACTTACAGTTTTTTGAGTGACACGTATATAGGTCCCTCTAAAATTCTAGGAAAAATATGACCATTGGAAGAGGGAGCCGACCATTGATTTTGTATATATAAATAAGATCTAATTTGAATGAGCTCAGGACCATCTTTTGGAAAAACATAGTTAAATACTGTTGAAGTGATTTTTAGAGAGAGATGCACTTTCAACTCATAGTGCTTTTTGCAGATGTTGTGAACAACTTGTTCAGACTTGCTTCGTGCAGACTTCGGTCATGCTGATCGTGGGCTTCTGGGTTTGGAAGACAGAGGTTCTGGTTTCCTTCTAAATTAATGGATTTCAGGGATAGAAGAACAGATACAGATCTTAATATTGAGGGCTTACCTAGGATTGGGTAAGACATGATCTCTTGAAATTATAAATCAAGGGACCATTATCCAAGGTTCTTGGATACCCTACTTTTTGGGTTTAAATATTTCTATACTCGTTTCTTATACTATTCATGTTTGTTTTCTGCAGTATTTTTGTTTACTGAGGAAAGTATAACAATTTTATACTTCCTTATACTTGTACTATTATTATATAAGAGTCTATATGCTTTAAGGTGGAATCTTTACTGTTGTAAATTTTTTTTAAGTTTCATTTTCGGAATCACATTTCTGAAATATTATTTTTGGAACTGCATTTCCTGAATCAAGCAAGTTAGTAGAACTAAGAGGTGTTGTGAATTTTGTTTATACAAAATTTCCTTAGGAATTTTTTTAAGTATACAATTCACCCCCTCTTTTGTATTGAGAATCTACATCATTATTTTGATACTAAAATCAGTATCATATCGATACAACAATGTGAACCTCACATAGTTCAAATAAACTGAAACACAAGGTTCTCGATAAAACAATATTTGATGGTATTTAATTTCAATGATAAAAATTTCATTCCTTGAATTATTTCATTAATGAACCATGAAAATTACAAAATTTAGATTCATAATGTGGTCAATGATTCATGAAATTAATCCATCCAAAGAAGAATGTGTCTCCCAATTCATAAATAAATCCCATGAAACATCCTTCACTCTATGAACATGTGATTCATAGACAGAATCAATGATTCATAATCAAAATCAGTTCCCACAATATAAATTTTACTCCAATTTATCTTGTCCCTTCCTTAACATCATCTCAATGTTCATAACACCAAAAAGCAACAATGTAATGGGCCAAAAGGGTATGGTCCATTTCAAGAAGATAAAAAATAAAATGAAGGATATTCCTAAGTTACTAGGGTAATTACAGGATTAATATTAATTAGAATATACTTCACAATATATTCCCAATAATTTATTGAAAATAGGTATGTTGAGGGACTCACAACTTTTCCTCACTTATAGTGATTTTATCCTTGTTATTTTAGGATATCTCACAATGTAATGTAGGGATATATTTGTCACATATTGAAAAGAGAGTCTCATTTAAAACCCTTGAATAGGGAAAGAGAGTCATATGTGATGGTTATTTTCTCAATGGGGTTCCCCAATCTTGAAAAAACTAACTTCCTATAGGTATGTGCGACTATTGAGGAATTTTATTTCACCTTAATTTGGTGTTTGGGTAGTGATGGAGATTGGAATTAAAATTGACCAATCACAAGGGAATGGGGAGGAACCTATGATATCATAGCTATAATAGTATCCATGAATATTATTTCTCATTTTAGTGTAAATATTTTTTTAAAATAATTACTATGTTTGATAGCCATAAAAATGCACAACACAAAGCATAATCAAACACGAATAATAGTATTAAAATATGACTATTATAACCAAAGTGTTAAATTAGAGGGTATGAATATGATTAAATAATTTTTGATATATAACTACATACATACAAATCACATATATATATAAATTACTTAATAAATACAAATTTATTTATTAAATATTATTAAATAAGTAGTTAGTTTATTATAAGACCGTTTTATTTGTCAAAGGTATGCTTTCATCAAAATTGGGTTATATATACTTTTATGAAAAAATGATACAATAAATTTCATAGAATTTTTAAAAAAATAGATAAAATAAATATCAAATTTTTTATAGTCAAATTAAAATTAGACTATTTTGAAATTTTGAAATTTATAGAAAAGCTTGATTTTTCAGTGAATAATGGGATATTCTGATTTCTATCCAAAACTATGATTTATTTTCATGTATTTGCAAAGTAAAATTATATTTTTGATTAGCATAAAAATTTAATTAGTTAATTTTTATTTAAAATATTAGGATTATGGTTTTTGATATCAATTTTATACTTTAATTTAGAATAAATTGAGTTTATATTTAATTTTTATATAGATTGTAATTTTTCATTACATTATTTTTGTTTTACTATAAATAAATTATTAAAACATAAGAGTTTTGAATTTTTAAAAATAGATTCCATATTCAAATCCTGATTTCCAAATTTGGAAAGAATATTTAATTTATTTTTAGTAATTCTTAATGGGATCTATAGTAATGTTTTTACCATAATAAAAGGTAGATTCGGTAAATAATGGGAAAAATAATATAACAAAGACTAGACAAGGAGCCTAACACTTTCTTAAATTTTATATAATAAGTAAATTTCATCCATATTAATCCATTATATTGTTATATTACATTTTTTCCATTTTTATGATATTATAACCTTTAATATATTTTATGTAAGTAAAAGTAAAAAACAAAACACTCTTATTTTTAATAAATATAAAATTTTTTGCATTAGAATAACTAGAGAATATTTTATTTTATAAATAATATTTTGAAATTTAAATAGTTTATTTTCATTGTGGTAATTTCTTTTTAATTTTTATTAAGTATTTAATTAACTAAATTCTTACACAACACTAACAATGTATTTATCAATTAATTTAAGAGAAAAATAAATGATATGAAAAATATTAAAAGTAGTATTATTTGAAATAATTAATTCCTCCCAAGAATTTTATAGAAAATAATTAAATTTTAAGTCTATATTAAAATAATTTATTCTAATTTATTTGGTTTTCCGGAAATTAGAAAAATTCTACAGAAATTAATAGTTATAAAATTTACAATATTGAAATTTCATGAAAACAATATTTTATAAAATAATAGAAAATTACTAACTACCCAGTATAAAGAAAATTTCTTCGAAGAATATTGAAAATTTAAAACATGGTCCATTTAGAAGATTTTTTTTCAATTTATAGTAAAACCCATGTTTTTGAATGTCTATAAAACCATATTGTGATGATAAGTGTGATATGTTTTAATATGGGTTAAAACCGAACTATTATGGTGAAACTGTTATATATGCCATAAAAAATTATTGGATAATATTATTTAGACTAAAATAAATATTCTATTAAAAAAATATATATTTAATTCCATTTATATATAAATAATTATTTATATTAAAGGTATATTTTATGAAATTTCAAGTGTTCTCCTCCCCACTTTTATAAATTGTCATGACTAATGATTTATTCAAAGAAAAAAACCCATTTTTTAAATTCATGATTTTAAAAAATACCTTCCTAAAATAGATCAAAATGTTATAGAGTAATTTTTATGGGAATATAATACCTAAATTAGTGGTCTTCATGTGTTAAAAAAAGATGATTTTCTGAATAAGTGCTAAAGTTTTTAGTCACATATTTTTGTTTTATTTGTTCTTCAATATCCTTTAAATATTCTTCAACATCCTTCAAATATTCTTCAACAATAGTAAAATAATAAAAAATTATCCTCAATATATGGGTATTTTATTACATTAGTTAATTAACCTATATCCATATCCACTTGCATTATATAGAGACAAAACCCTCATTTCTGTGTCTGGCGGACTACCGCCACCCAAACTGATGTTGTTTTTCCCCATCACTGTCTCTCATGGATGGATTATAATTATGGTATTAATTTATATATATTAAATTAATCATATATTTATCAATATTAAAATATAATATACCATTTATATAACATTTACTTTCTTATCATTCTATTCACTAAAAATTTATAATGTTGTTCCTACATATGGGTGGACTACGACCTCCATGAATCCATGAGATTCATTTTTCATCACCAAGTCACATTGATGATATATATAAGTATATTCAAAGAAGTAAGTAATACTCAAGATTTTATGATCATTCTAGAAAGGTAAAAAAATAGATACCTTATTTCCACAATGATCATCGAAAAATTGAAATGTTTCTCATTCAGGCGTGCGGCCTACCATGGTCATTATTGTAACATAGTTCATTTTACAGAACCATAATTAATTATTAGATTTTATATTTTAATTGATTTTTAAAAATAATAAATAATTTTTGTCTACTATTCATGATATGATGTAATAATGAATACTTTTACTATAGCCATATTATCAAATTAATTTTTGACATATGATTGAAAAACGTCAAAACATCGGATGTGAACTGAAATGATCAAGTAATTGTTATAAAAATGTAATAATTGATGTAAAAGAAATAAGAAATTAATTAAATTAAATATTTAACATAATTTTATTATTCATGATGATAACGAACAAAAATTACGAGAAAAACTCAATGAAATGGAAATTCATTCTAAAACTCCTCTATTAATGTTTCCATTAAAACTCAAATTTTCATTCATATACTCATTTTAATATTATTTTATAGATGTGTCTATTTTGATATAATTTACCTATTAATTATACTTTATATTAATTTTTTACAGTATTCCAATGGTTTTAAAAATTAAACATTTAACAGAATGTTTTAATGTTCATTATAAAAAGAAAAAAGGAATGTACTATTTTAATATGACCAAAAAATTTCTTGCCTCCATATACATTATTTTATATTTATATTCCTTTAAAACAATTCATATTTTACCAATATAAGAAACATCCATTCATATGACCTTGTTATTTTCAAAAAATGGGTTTAAAATGGAATGGATATATTAGTATCTGGATTTATTTTTATTATGGGTGAAAATAAACATTTTTAAAATGGAATATTTAATTTTTTTTAGTTTTTGGGAATTTTTTATGAGGATTAGTGGTCAAATTATAAACCAATGGCTGGTGAGTCTATTATAGATCTATATTTCATTATTTTAATTTATATAGTTGGCTAATTTGGTTTCACATAAGAGACTATGTAAAAATACTATAATTTTTATTTCAATTGTGAAAATAATTGTTATTTTATGAGTATCCTTGATGGTTATTATGTGATTAACCATTCATGTTATCCCACATGTAATAGTGACATAATGGCTTTTCCCAATTAACCCAGATGTTTTATATTTTATTTCTATTGGGTTTTATGTGAATCATATGATTTTTCATGTTAATACTAAGATAATTATTTAAATTAAAGTGTATTGTATTTTTTAATGGTGAAAAGTAAAAATTAAAAAAAGTAATCATGGGTTTTAATTTTTTCAATTAAAATTTAATTGTTTTATTTTTTCCTTTATTATTTCTTATTAAATGTTTTATGAAAATCTTCGACCAGGGAAGGTGATCTGTTTAGTTAGAAAAGGTTTATTTTGTTCCTAATGTTTATTTTAAAGAAGAAAAATAAGTAGATGTATTCATGGATAAATAATTTATTTCGTTCTTTTTTACATATCCTATATATTGTTTTTTGTCATACCACATTTAAAAATGTTTTTAACATGATTTATGGATGGTTAAGGGAGAATAAGACCTCGAGTTTAATGACATGAACATTTTAAGGAAAATAAAAAGTGTTTCATTTTAAAATATTTATATTTTGTAAAACATGTATACTTATTATATGTGTCTAAAATATTTATATATGGATTTTATTTGAATTATTTATGCTAAAAATCTCATAAAATACAATCTTAAAATTATTTTGTTCTATAAGAAAGTAAATTATAGTTTAATTTCATTATAACTTGTAATGTTTATGTTTAGGTGCTTATAGTTTGTACCAAATAGGATTTTGATTAATTTAGAACTAAAGATATTATTTTAAAAAAAGAAAAAATTACTTTTTAAAGATAGTGGATAGTGTGTTAGAGATATTTATAGTTATTTTGGATTAATATAAAAGAGTCCAATATACCATGGTTAAGGATGTATTACTAATTATAATCCTCTTTAAATGGTATATTTTGATTTAATATATACTGTCACACTATCTTTTTTGTGTTAGGAAATGATTAGATATAGCAAGGACCTATTTGAAAATGGATGTCAAGGAAAATGTGGTGGTTTTTTTAATGTAAAACAAAAATAAATGGATTCTTTTTTAAAATTATTGTAGTTATTTTAAAAATCTATCATAAGATATTATTAATAACAAGAATCTAGTTGAGTTTCCCAACACATAAGATTATATACTAGTGAAGATGCATGGATGTTTAGGTGATTAATATCATAATGTTAGATGTAATCAATGACTAATGTTTAATTAATGTACAAATACTCACCATTGAGTATGTTCTAAAAGGAAAAAGATGTCATTTTTCATATGTTAATGGTGGGAGCAAATAAATAATATTTCATGGAGAACAATTAAATTTCATTAACACCATAAATATGAATAATGTTATTCTTAATAAATCCAATGAATGTTTTAAATGTTGGTAGTATGAGCAATAGAATAATAAATGTCATTGGTGAAAATCTAAATAATGGGATTAGAAAGACCATACAGATGATTTTTTTTGTAATGCCTAATTCTATTATTGTTGAGGATGAAGGAACTAATAATTTTATACGAATGGTTTGAATTATTTATTATAATATCTTTAATATTAGTAAATGATTCATATTTTGTTTATAAGTTGTAATTTTCATAGAATAATACGGAAAGACATGGATATTAAATATCATTGAATGATTAAGGTTTCTACTTAATGATATTATTGAGTTATGATGTGGTGGTATATAATAAGAGTCAATCCTTAGACATCCTATAAGGCCCCAGCCTTAAACCTTACTTAATCTTGAGTTATTACAAGATTACACATTGAGGATCTTTTCAGGTTTAGAGTTTTAGAGAATTAGATCATAAAACTTGCATTACATTCCGCATATAAACAAAGTGGTTACATAAAGATAGTATTCTTCATTCCCATCAATGGAAACACATTTAAAATAAAACATGGATTATTTCTTGACACTTCCTTGACACTATCATCATATCATGTACCTTTCCCTTGACCCGTGAAAAACATTTCAAAAAAACTTGGGATGAGCATAAAAAAGCTCAATATGGGTTATAAAAACATGGAAAGGAAAAATGAGTTCATATATACATAAGAATGAAATCATACTTTACCCATAAAACATAGGCACTTTAACATACCTCATAAAATCATGAATAAATCATAGAAATCATAAGACATAAAGGTAACTTGAGGCATTCATAACATTCTTACATAGGGAGTAACCCTCTTAGTTATGTTTGGAATACCAATCACAGTATATTCCCTAGAATCTCTTCAGAGAAACCTTAACGTTTCACTCCTTCACGTTACCCAATGCATTGGAGAGCTATATCGGGCTCACCCGCCCTTAGTTTATCACGGAACCACCCGTCTTCATAATAATGCCCAAGAACCATAACATAATCGTATCACATAAAACATGCATAAAGGAAACATAAAATTTCCACATTTCAATCACAAGATATCAATACAACACAAAAAACATTGTGAAAAACATTTTCAATACCAAAATAAAAGAAAAGTAAAACATGGTATTTATTTTTCATTTAAAAAGAAGGTATGGCTTGTAGAGGAAGCCGAAACTCAAATAACGGTCACGACGGCAGAGAAGTCGTTGTCGCCGCATACGTACGACAAAAACATTCCCTTTGTTCGTTTAGTAAACGCTTCGTATAAAAAAGATTCCTTTTGAATAAACGTAAAAGTCAAAGAGGTTTATACACCGTATAAAAGAAAGTTGTGTATAAAATAAAATATGCCTCAATGAAAGGAAATTGAGACGACGTCCCATACCTCGTATCCGACTTGACCCGACCGTTATTTAATCTCCTGAATAATAAACTTGAGTTAATCTCTACTTGCTTATGAACATTTTTCAAGTTCATTATTTCTTTTATACCATGTTATGAACATCATGTAATCATTTAAGTTAATAATGTTCATTTTGTCGGTATTTGGTTCTTAAGTCAAAAATAGACTTCTTACACTTACATGTTGTTAATTTGGTCAAAGGTTCATTATATCCAGAATGATATTAATTATTTGTGTAACATATATATCATATATATTCATGATATACATGTATTTATAATATTACATCACATTTAGAGGTAAGAAATGAAATGCACCGTTCATGGAGACGGTAAGCCGTACGTAAGCATGAACGCTACTTCCATTTCTATTTCATATTTTCTGGAATGGAATCATAATGATATAAGAGTATATTAAAATTCCATTATAATAACATATATAATATCATTAACTTTATCCTTTACACATCCCACATATGGTATTAACGAATCAAATCACTTTCAGGGGGCGGTAGTCCGCACTTCCTAAAATGAAGATATCGTGTTTACCCATAATGGAAACCATAAAGGTATGCCCAAAATGAAAAAAACAGAAGCTTAAGGAAAACATAAACATATTATATATCATATATAAAAATAGTGACATCATAATGGCCACCTTTGAAGGTGTTAAATGAGAATTGAACAATCATTGTTTCGGGAGGCAGAATTTCGCCATCCACGGAAACCGTATGTTCTTTAACCATTTGATGTAGTTGTGTGAGAGTGTAGCTCAAATAAATCTTATAACAACATCATAGTATATTTAAGATACCGGTGTTGTTACAAAATAAGTAAATAAAAAGAGTTTAGGGGGTTGGAGAAGCAAAATAAAACAAATGAACATGAGAGAATGAATTACCTTTAAAAGTGTAACTCCTTTTGATTTGAGCCTAAAGGCTTCCTTTGAATGGATTATGCCCAAATGTAATCCTCTAGGATGAGGAGAGGGATGTGGAGAGAGTAAATGGGCAGGGGTTGGCCCAGCCAAAGGCTTGAGGAGTGTGTGAAATGAGGTAGAGGTGGGGGCCTTTTATAAGAGGAGAGGAGGGGCACTATTGGAAAGTAAAGAAATATTACTTTATTTGAAAATGTGTTTCGGTTTTAAAAGGTCCCACATTGATATAATTCGTGGATAAGGTGATAAGGGTTCGAAATCCACTCATCCAATTGGTTTTGGACATGTGTAGTTCATAGATTTTACATTATCTTTCCATTTTATTTAAATCGTCAAATAATGATGTCATCGCTGCATCATTATTATGTCATAAATAATTTAATTTATTTAATGTCTAAAAATTATAAAAAAATACTATGATGTATTAAATCTTTTTAGCTTTCCAATTAATATTTATAATCAAAATATGATCTTTATAACCCCATTTAAAAATTGTTTTCGTAAAACATATTATGTTTGTGTCATTTTTACTTTTACATTAAATAAAAAGTTATTTATGTCATTTCCCAACCAAAGTGTCTCCATGGGGTCCCCAAGTTGACCCATGGCTTGTATTGGTCGGCCAGGACACAACCAATAAGTTTGGGACATGTGTCTAGGTCATTTCATATTATTAAAGCATTATTTATACCTTAAACTACCCTAATTACCACTAATCGCGATTAAAAACTTAATAAGTTACTATTCACCAAAAAATTATTTTAATCTCATTGAACCACATTTTACTTCTTAATGACAACCATGTATGTCATATTTTTGAAATTCAAAACACAATGATGGCAAAATTTCATTTAAACGGAAAATCAGTCTTTATAAGTTCCACTTAGTGGTTTCACTATTCATCAAAAATTGAAGTTTTTCAGAAAATTACCAAAAATTCACCCTAAGCTATATTTGATATTACGAATTCAAAAATGAAGTCTATTTTACAAAATTCAAAACATATAAGTCACATTAATTAATTTAATAATTAATTCCCGCTGTCAGAGCAAATAGCGTGTTTTTACGAAACAATAAGTATCAAAAGATTGACACTAGTTTAAGTCCAATTTCAAAGTGAAATTGATTCCAATGACCACCATTGGATTAAATGGTAAAAATATATTCATATTACACATTAATACCAATTCAAAAGATAATCTAATCATATAAATAAATTAGATTAAAAAGCAGTTTTGATGTAAAATGCAGTATTTTTCACTATTCATTAAAAAATGAACATTGTCAGAAAAATACCAAAAATTCACACGAAGTAAATTTTGATGTCCCAATCCTAAATAATAAGTTTATTTTGACAAACATAGTTTATGAAATTGTCAAAAGATATATTTAAAAAGGGTTTTCCATCATAAGGCAGTAAAACAATCTTTTAAGAATATTAGTGTATTCCATGCTTAATATTGGATTTATTTTCATTTTAAGCCTCTAAAACACTATCTTAATCATTAATAGACATAGATAAAAAATATCTATTATTAATTACTTACTTGGGATGTTACAGATCCTTTTTAATGTTTTATATAATTAGTATACTTTTGTATAAATTTATTTTGTTTTCATATATTGTTGAGGTATATGTAAATCAGAAGTTTTTCATGTGAAAAATTATTTTAGTTAGAAATATATTTCCATTTTGTGGACATAACTTTAAAGGTATTGAAAAAAACTATGGTTTTTATGGTATTTGATGATTAATGATTTGTTTTTAGGATTCCCCTTATGTTTTTTGGGAACATGATATGAATTATATAAATATAATATTATCAAATGACAAACCCACATGCCTAGTGATGTCCAATCACATATACAAATGTCATGTGTCTTGAAACCACAACAGATTGGAAATAAAGGAAAAATTACAACAACTATGCTATGTATATTTTTTAGATAACAATGGGATTGAATGTGATTTGGTGATAAGGTGAATATTTCTTTTTTTTGAAGTTCACTATTTTCGAAAACCATTATTGAATAAGATAAAAAAATCATTTGGTATTTTATTTTATAACTAATGGTTGGAATGTATTTTGGAAGCATATATGATTATAATCTTGAATTATGGTGATTTTGGTTATATTGGGTAATGATTAGAATATTTTTTAGATTATTTAATTAGGGAATAATCTTTTTTAGGTATATAAATTTAGGTTTATTGGAGAAATTTTTTTATTTTTTATGGATGGATATATGATCAAGTCCTTTTAATTTTTCATTTTCATCTTTGGTTAGGAATATTTTGAAGAATATTAATGTTTCTTATTATCGTATGATATAAGCTAAACATCGGTTATTATCATTGAATATTTAGAGATTAATTTCGTATTTCATTATACGATGGGTCCATATATTATAGAATTATCCTATATTGTTCAAACCATATTTGATTTGGGTAACATATAAATATAATAGGTATATATTTTATCAATTAATTGAAGTATATGATCTGATAAAAGTTTATTTTAGTCCTTTCGTGAATAAAATATTTTTCTTGAATACACATTACATGGTGAGAAATGTGAATAGTAGTGGAAAATTGTTTATGGGATGGTGTCATACATCTTTTGAAAGTATATTTTCTTATGTTATTAGTTTAGATAGTATGTGACATGAACCAAACTAGATACCCTATTACCCTGATAATGAGGCCAGTGTTGACATAGCCCAATGGGCATTCCCAATCACCATTGGTTTTTGATTAGAACGTGTCTTAATTGAATATAAAAATGAGAACAATTTTCATATATAAACATATGATGAAATAAATATAATTCAGTGTAATCAAAAGGAAAATCCACAGGGATAACTGTACTAGATTTAAAATAGGTCTAAACAACCCAAATTAAATCAAACGTTAGTATAAAACAAGATAAAAAACCCAAGTCCCAACAGATATAATAGATAAATTCCCCAATGATCGTCATCAACTACCACATTCATGTGGTTCTATCTCTTTCTCGAACCAATATGGAAAAAATATAAAAACGTCCAATGTAATAGGTGGGTTATGAACTAAAATAAATTTAGGGTCTCACCAAGGATTCCAAAAAATGATTCCATAATAAATTTACCAAATGAATATTTCAATTTTAAACAAACACGCATGGATGTACAATATCATCTTAAAAAAATCATACATTATATTTAATTTCACAAAAAAATTTATAAACAATGTATTAATACACATTTTATATAAATTTTATTATATAAATCCTTAATACTTTTGTAAAATAATTTACAAAAAATTATATACATATCAAGATAATCACAATGGAGAAACCAGATAATCTTCAAAGATGTACAATAGTTCTAGGTTATGGAACCCTCACACACTCATGTGATGATAACGAAAATGTGCACACACATTCGATTAACATAGTCCAAAGAAGGCTAATGAACATACCCATGGGGAAAAGATCTTCCTATAATTATATCACATATTTGTGAAGCACTAATCTATTGCTGGGGAAATTACAATAAAGCATTTTTTATCATAAATAACTTACAAACTACCTAGGATTACATGTCTTCAATCAAAAATAAGTAACGGGAAATTAATTTCAAAATTTTATTAAATAAAATTAAACAATTTTTTAATTTCAATATTCCAATTTCCATTTATAAATCAAAAAATGGGGTTTTAATCAAATTATACCTTTTCTATGATAAAACTAATATGTTTCTATTAAAACAATTTAAACAAATTTTTTCAAATAATGTTTTCCAAAAACAAAATTCATAATTCAATTCCTCAATTTAAACTCCACAATTTATATTCTAATATTTATTTTTCACAACTTTCCATCGAATTACACAAACATTCCCCAATTCATTGAAATTGGAGGTTTTCCTAAATTTCATGCCAATTAAAATAAAAATCCACAATTCACTAGAATTTGGTTTTTAACAAACTTAATGAATAAAATTAAATTTAAATCATTAAATTATATATAAATTAATAAATTTAGGGAAAAATAAATTGTATAATATTGAATATAACCACCTACCAAGATAAATAGATCATGCCACACAATGCCTGTAATAAGAAACTTCAAAAAATGACATCAGTAAAAGAGATATAATAATGAAACCTAGATTATAACTCTATAATAACATATATTAGATCCCCTAAAAATATTCCGATCTAAAAATACATTAGAAATAGAGAATAAGAGAGTTGGAGAGAAGGAACATGAAAAAAAATCTTATTAGGGAGGATAGAATGAGGATCACCCATATTACATTTTCCACAAATGTGGTTCGGATGATCCAAAAAGGGTCATTGAAAGATACAATGACCACGAAGGATGTAAAACTTAAAGTTAGGTTTGATAGGGAGAAGAAATTGGGGGTCATTATTTTTAAAATTTTTTTTAGAAAAATGAATATTCGTGTGAACTACTTTATAAAGGGGGTCATATGGTTTTTCAAACTGTGGACACTAACCGTGAACCCTTTCTGGTAGGTGTGAATGTTTTCTCTTTTATGGGTTCATGAATTTTCACGCCATGGAACTAATGTTAAAAATCTTATAGCCTAGGTTTCTATGGATTGAGAAAACCATGCACAAACCGAGCATAGCCTACGAGCCCTTCAAAATTGCCAAAATTTTCCAAAATCACCCCTAATCTAATTCGGCGAAGATTTTGATTAATAAGGGGAGTTTAGAAGTAATATAAATCTATAAAAAGTTCCAACAACTTCACCACCATAGTAATTTTTTCCCCAAAATGCATGTTATGAATCCTCAGTGTCAAGAATATGAGGCCACTAATCTCTCATCAGTGTCTACCCCAAGTCTCTTGAGTATCAAAACCATGATTCCACATAACTAGAACTAAAGGTATCATCCAACCATGAAGAACCATGGTTTTAAAATGAAATATCCTTACATGGTGTTCTATCACAGATAAATTAGGCTCCACATCTTGATCACCCCAATTAATAACGTGAGGTCAATTTGAATGATTTCTCTATAAAAAAGTGACATGGAAAATGTAATGTATCAATGATAGCTATAGAAGAAGTGATAAATTGTAATGCACTTTCCCAACTATCTAAAAACACATATGGTACCACATAACGAATATCATGTTTTGATTTCCGCCCTATCCATTGATGACTAATACAGGGTAAAACATTCATAAACACTTATTTAGCAATAGAAAAATTTAATGGATTGAAAAAAAGATCAACATAAGACTTATACCAAAAATGTTCCATCAAAATTATCTAAATAATTATATGAATTCGTGTTTTTGTCTCTTGAACAATCATATGTCCAACAAAGGATCCTCCACAGATCTCCAAACAAAACAATAGAGATTTGAAATTCTAACCATATATGGCCTCAAAAAGTGACATTCTGATCATGAATTGGAAACTATTATTTTAAGAAAAATCAACTAGGCCCAAATGGTCATCCCGAGGTCCACCAATGACCATAATGTAAGAATTTGGAATATATTGATGAATATATATATATCTCATTCTATCTGTCCATCCGATCATGAATGGTACATTTTTATCAAATGAACCTAAGATACTTGTGCATTCTGAAGGCCTCTATAAAAACAAGAAGTGAACCAATGATCCCTATTTGAGACAATTGTAGTTGAAACTCTATGAAAATGAATAATATATTTAATATAGATATCCACCAACTCTTTAACAATTGTTTTATCTTGAATGGGTATAATGTGAGATGATTTTTTCAGCCAATCGATTAAGAACCACATTGAATTCTTATTTATTGGGGTACATGGAAACCAAACGAAATATTCTGTTGATATATCATCCAAGATCCATGAAGGAATTAAAAAATTTTAAATAAAATTCAATGGTATCTGGTGCAAGGAAATGAATTTTTGGCATGTATGATAACCATAGAGAAAACCAGTAATGCCCGATCTCATACTAGGCCACACAAATCCTCACTAAAAGTGATAGAACATATTCTTGGTTCTTGGGAGAGCTTCCCACTGGTAATTAGAGAAATAAATCATCATAGATTTCATTACATATAACAGTACCAAAAAATAATTCTAATAACATGGAATTCCCTCTGTAGAGAATGACTAGTTAAAAATGGTCTCCCCACCATAAAAAGAGTCTCTAACACTAAATATCTCTTCCTCAAGATGTTTTTCTTGAACGATAAACATGATAATATAGAATCTCAACTGAACACATGCCAAGGAAATCTCAAACCCTAATTCCTAAACTTTAATATGAAACAGGGAAAAAATTGCCATCAAGTTCCACTATTCCAATGAAATATTCATGACCTTGGTGGGATGTTTCCTCCCCAATTCATAAGTGATGACATTCCAAATCCATAGGGTATAGGTGATGTCAATGTCAATAATTTTAGGTACACCACAAAACACCTCTGGAGTAGATTCAAATATTTTTTTGAGAAATATAATTGATGCTCTTATGGACAGAATACATGGTGAAGCATATCCAAAAATGCAATGCCGCCCAATCTTAAGTGTATGCATCATAGATACATGTTTATGGTCATTGGTTGTGTCATTGTTCTTAAGATACCTAATCTAAGGATATAAATATGAAGAAACATGATCGTCTTCTATAAAAACATAGCAAAAAACTGAACCTAAAGCATCATAGAAGACCACATTGCCCAACCGAGCTTCTGGAATAGTCAACGCTGACAGTGTAGTCAAAAGATGTTTTATCTCAATTAAAATAACACTAAAAGTTTTTCATCCCAAAATAATTAATCCCATAGAAGTTAGAGAAGCCATAAAACCAGCCAACATTGACAATACAATCATAAACCAATGATAATATCTAGCTAAACTCAATATGATCTGAATCATGGAAACATTTCTTCATTTCTCCCACATCACAAAAAATTTATCCTTTTTAGTATAAACTGAAATAATATGATACAACACCATGTGTCCCAATATCATCACTTCCCTAATGTAGAAATCTTATTTTAAAAGCATAGGATAAAGTTAGTGTGGTTTTTGTAATTCTTGAACTACTCTATGATGATTCACATAATCATCATCAGATATAGACTAAACAAGGTTTTCATCACCAATGACCACCACAAAAGTATCAAGATACTCCTAGAATATCATGTTCATTAAATACATAAAAATTCCATTTGAACTAGTTAAACTAAATGGAATGACAAGGTACTCATAATGGTCATACATGTAATGAAATTTAGTTTTATGATTGTAAGATTCTTTTAATCTCAACAGATGTTACCAGATCAATGATCAATCTATGAGAACCACTTTAACCCTTTTATCTGGTTAAATATATGATTAATGTATAGTAATGGATACTTTTTCTTCACCATGACTCTATTTAGTTTTTGGTAATCAAAAAAAAAAAATTAGAGTGTCCTATTACCTTTCTATGAAAATAGAATAAGAGCTGCCTAAGGGGACACCCTCAGAATTATAAATTATTTCTCTAAACGTTATTCAAACTAGGTATTTATATTTTTAATTTCAGATTTATCGAAATAGTAAGAAGGAATAGATAATGGATAAGTAAGAGGCACTAAATTGATTTAAAACTCTACCTCCCTCAACTGTGGAATTCAAGAGAAGTTGTAAAGAAAAAAATTGGTAAACTCAACAAAAAATTGAGGTATATTATATATCAAAGGTTATTTCTCTAGATCAAAAGAGAACAATGATTTCATGTTCCCCAACACTTGATAATAGGGTCTAACTTTTCTCAACCTTATGTCTCATTCTCTCAAAATTATATTGTACAGTCCATCAGGTATATTAAACAAAAACTTTTTAAGATAAAAATAAACTTAGGCTTTATTAGAAATGATCCAATCCATCAGAAATATGATTTCAAGCAGTTTCATGTCGAGAAGAAAAAATCTCAAAAAATCTCAGTATCCAATAAAGGGAAGACAAAAGTCGGACATCAAAGGCCCTACCCACTCTTTTTTATGGGGTGTTGTAATATTCATCACATTAGATAAATGCTACATAGTTAGATTAATAAAATTTACAAGATTATTTGAAATGAATGAATGAGATGAAAAAGTATCAAATAAATAATTCACTAATGATGAAGATAGAGTTATGGTATCTATTATAGTTGTGGGACCTATATATATATATATCCTCTAGAGACTCTTACACTATGTGACGAATCTTGGTTCAGTATTCCTGTGTTTGGAACCCCTTTTATCTAAAAGAATCATATTTCACCACATTTCATCTTGGAGATAATGTTCCCATGCCACAACCTGCAGAAAAATAGACATGGAATAACTTATTCAAGTGACTTCATTATCCAGAGGAACCACATATCTTTAGTCACTCAGTGAAATCCTGTTTCAAGTACCCATGTTTGTGACACTGATAAAAAACTAAAGGTCATCTTCTAGGAATAACAGGAGGAATAAAAATAACTTTCTATTGAGAAATACAATGAGATTCATCACTCATACCCTTCCATTTATAGAATCTCCTAAAACTTCTAGCAGGAGTAAAATAAACTCATGTCAGCCTTGACATTCCAGCATTGTCCATTTGAAATGTAATGCCCCGACTCGAGAAGCCGAGAGTCGGTGTATTATTATGTATCATTGGCACGATCACAAAAGAACAAGTCTCGAATGATCGATTAGTTTAGTAGCCTTGGGTGTACTAGATACATTCATAAGGATTACATTACATTATAAAATGGAAAACTACAACAACATTTTTCCATAGAAAGCACTGAGATCATATAGACTATCCCTACAGGTCAGTCAATATAAACTTATTTTCATCCTGGGAAAACTAAAACATAGAAAGGGGTGAGCTCAAATGCTTAGTAAGGATAACAATATAGCAGAATACTTCATAAATAATCATAAACATTTGAGGAAATGTATAAGACTAAAACAAAATCCGTTTAAACTTTAACTGAAGCATAATATGGAAAAGATAAAATCAAATAAATAGATTTACTTATTCACATGGATATTCTACTAATCGAATAATCACATGAAATATCAAAATCCACTTTCATAATGATGGAATGCATAATGCCAGAGTTTAATAACCACATAGTCAAGGCCTTGTTCCACGAATACAAATAAGATTTTTTCATGTCCTTGTTCCAAGACACTAATTTACTTCATGAGACCTACCAATGCATCGAGGAGCTATATCGGGATCCACCCGCCACATAATAAGTCCAATACATTCCTCATATGGAGAGGTTTTAACACAACATAAACATTCATATTAAAACTTGAATACGAAATGTCAATACTTTATCCATAAACCATGACTGGTATAAAAATAACACAACCATAATCAATCCTATCAAAAAACATTTAATACAATATATAAGTTTTTTTATCATAATAAATCATCTTTAAATAAGCATAAAATCCATCAAAGGATGTTAACATAGATGAAATCAAAACCTTTTTTTGAGAAATATATCTTACTATTTTGAAATCATTTAAAAGTCATATAATTATAAAAGAATACATTTATTCTGAAAAATATTCGTATAATATTGTATGGGAAGCTTCGACGATGTTACAATAGCGGAAAATTGCCGCACCCGCCATATAATAAAAAAAATTCTTAACTTAAATTTGTCGAAACGGTCAAAAAGTACCTTGTTGGGAAAATGACATGAATATTTCTTTCAAACCATTTTTTAAAAAGTAAAATAAGGGTATAAATGACTTTAATCCATAGTCTATTAAATAGTAAAAATGTTTTGAAATACATTTTTACGAAACATGGATGTGGATGATAATGATGTCCCTGTTGATACTTACGTAAAAACAAACATGGATAATAATGAGATTGTAAAATGAACCCTTACCTTGTAATTTTCCTTGGTTTAAGGTAGGTCAAACTCATGTATAATGGTGAAATATTTTTTTTTAAATTATACATGAATCATATACATTAATATGATATCATATATGATCTTTTAATATTGCTTTGTTAATAATATATAGTAATATCGTCATTTTGGGTGTTAGCTGATTTGTTTTCCTTTATATGATTTGTTTCGTAAGTAATGTTTGTTATTGATAGGATTTATCTTATTCATATTAAGAATGATATTAAGTCTTTAAACATTATTTTTAATCTTCTAATGAAAATTAGTCTTCAATGGATATGATGGGGAATAAATCTCATCGCGTTCATGGAGTTGGTAATCCCTACGTACGCACGAGCGACAATATCATTGTTTTGATTTTAAAATAATATAAAATTGGATGGTATATAATATATACTAAATCATTATCATTTTATATTTATTATTTACATCAATTACACATCATTATTATACCCATCCAAATAATAATGTATTGAATAATAATTACACCATGACGTGGAGACGGTAAGTCGTGCGTACGCATGTATGGTGACATGTCATTCAATGGATGGATATAATAATGAATTTGGTTGTACCATATTTATAATGAAAAAATAATATATAGAAGATACTATAGATATTATTTTAGAATGGAAACAAAAATAAAAGAGGAAGTGGAAGATGAAAGGAACTTGAAATAGGTGATGAAATATTTACCTCTTCTTCGGGTTATTCCTTTTGATTTGATCAAAAGGGATCCATAGGATATATTTATTACTAAAAAATCCCCTAGGATGAAAGGAGAATAGTTGAGAGGGTATTTTGGCAGAGTTTGGCCGAGCCAAATGGTTTTGATGGTGTGAATTAGAGGGAAAGGGGAGTGCCCATTTATAAGAGTGGTGAGGGGAACCCTAGGAAAAGCAAGAAATATTATTTTATAATAAAATAAATTTTGGTTTCTAATGGCTCCAAAATTAATTATTTAAATCTTAATGTGGGGATGGGTATAAAAAACTCAACCAATAATTTTTATATAGGTTTGGGTCACTATATTAACCTTATCTTTAAGAGTTAACTCTTATTTAAATAGTTTGACATTTACTATGCCTCTTTGTATTTTTATATTATATGGTTAATAAACATACAATAAACTTCCAAGAGAACCCAAAGTGTTCATTATTTATACACCTATCAGTATGTAAGTCTTTTGGTAGAACCTTATATTTTTAGGAATAGAATATCAATTAATAATATAATATTTGTTTTAATAATTCTTTTATGTCAATTTTGACACTATTTGGTATTTTGTTTTTTCTAAATTCATTAAATAATTACTATTTCAAAGAAAATTCTTCTAACCAACCCTAACATGTAATATTAACCTAGAAAATTTTTGTAATTAATAAAAAGTCTCATATTTCAATAATTTGGATGTTTATAATATCAATTATTTTAATCTTTCATTAAAACGGTAATTACTGCATCAACATTTTGTCATAAATAAATTTAAATATTTAAGGAATAAAAAATATAAATAAAATAATATTATGTAGGAACTCTTTTTATCCTTTTAAATAATATTTATAGTTTAATTTATCTTATGTGTAACCCTATATTAAAAATGATTCAGTTATTAAACTTTGAATTTAACACTTTTAACTATTCTTTGAATTATATAATAATAAATGTCCTATTCTAATCCAAGTGGACCAAAAAGATAATATTTTAATAATAAGGTTGTTTTTGGTCATATTACACTTATCAAATAGAATTATAACATGTGTTAGGGTAATAATAATATCATTTTCCCTTAATCACCCTATTTACTTTTAACTGTGGTAAATAAAAGTAAAAAGTTACTATTCACCAAAAATTATTTTCATCTTATTGAACCAAATTTTACTTACTGATATCAAACATATCTCTTGGAATTTTGAAATTCAACTCACAGAAGCACTGAAATTATGTTTTATGTAAATTTTCAAATGCTCCAAGGAGGTGGGTAAAAGAATGTAAAATGTTCAATTAAATTTTTATATATCTACAATTATTATAAAATAACTCCAATGAATTAAAATGAACTTATAAAGGTATTATTTATGTATTTTTACCTAAAATAAGTTTAAATGAAATAAATAATTATTTAAATAAAAATTCTTTTTTAAATAATAACTCAGTGTTTTTCACTATTCATCAAAAATTGAAAGATTTCAGAAAAATACCAAAAATTTACCCTAAGAAAATTTCGGTATTTTGAATCCAAAAATGAAGTCCATTTTGAAAGATAAAATTTATAAAATTCTAAAAAGTGTATATTACTATTCATAACAACTAGTTTGATTGGTTTTGGTGTGTTAGAACTCAAAGTTGCGTACAACACATACTATTTTATTATTCAAATGGAAAAGTACTATGGAAGCTTGGGGTGTTACATTCTCCCCTCATTCAAATAATATCGTCCTCAAAATTTCTATAATATTACTGCATATAAAGACTTGGGTGGTTCTTCATCATAAGTTCCTCAGGTTCCAAATTTTCCTCTTCCATCTTATGGTTTCTCCATAGAACTTTTACCAGGAGAGTCGTCCGGTTTCTCAACACTTGTTCTCTTGTATCAAGAATCTTGACAGGCTCTTCACAATAAGAGAGATTAGGTTCTCGTTCAAATTCCTCATAGGTGAGTACATGCATTGGGTCACGCATGTATTTTCTCTATAGTGATACGTAGAACACATCATGAACTTTGGAAAGACTTGGCATCATTGCTAAACAGTAAGCTACAACCCCAATTCTTTCTAGAATTTCGAAAGGTACGATGTACCAGAGACTTTATTTTTCATTCCAACCGAAATGTATATGACCCTTCCATGGAGATACCTTCAAGAAAACATGATCTCCTAACTGAAATTCTAAATACTTCATTCAATTATCAGCATAGCTCTTCTGTCTAATTTGATCTTCTTTGATGTGGTTTTGTATTACCTTCACATTTTCCATCATTTCCTCCACCAGTTCTGGTCCTTCGAGTTTTCTTCCACCAACATCATCCCAAAAAGTTGGTGTGTGACATCTCATTCCGTATAATTCTTCATATTTTTCCATATAAATACTTGAATGGAAGCTATTGTTATAGGAAAATTCTACCAAAGGTAAATATTGATTCCACATACCTTGAAAGTCAAGTGAGCAGGATCTCAGCATGTCTTCTAAGGATTGAATAGTCACTTCTGATTGTCCATCAGTTTGAGGGTGGTGGGAAGTACTCAAATGAAGTTCAGTATCTAGGGCTTCCTAAAGACTTTTCCCAAATCTTGATGTAAAATGGGGATCATGATCAGAAACAATAGATAGTTGTACTCAATGAAGTCTTACAACTTCATTAATATATAGTAATGTTAAACGTTCTAGTGGTAAATCTTCTCTTATAGTAGAAAATGTTTTAACTTGGTTAGACGATCAACAACGACCCATATTGCATCATTCTTTGTTTGATTATTTGGTTGTCCCATGACAAATTCCATCAAAATATTATCCCATTTCATCTCAGGTATGGGAAGAGGTTTCATGACTCCTCAGGGTTGTTGCCTTCTAGCTTTCACATTTTGACAAACCATACATATTGATACAAAATCAGAATCTCTCTCTTCATGTTGTCCCACCAAAAACGTTCCTTCAAATATCGATACATATTAGTGCTACGATGGTGTATTGAGAAATTGGAAGTATGAAAATCAAGAAAAAATTCCATTTTTAGAGCAGCTATATCGTGAACACAATGCCTCTTCCCAAATTTCAAAATTCCATCTTCATTCACAAAGTCACTCAATCTCCCATCATTTACAGTTTTAATCTTCTATTGAAACTATTCATAACTGGTTTGAGAACTATTTATCCTTTATAGTAAAGATGTTTTGGAAACCATTTGAAAAATTATTGATGTTTCACCTTCCATGGTGATTCCCATATCCATCTTTACTAGATCTTTGTATATAGGATCATTTTCAACTCTCATCTTGTTCAAAACTCTATGATCCTTTATACTTAAAGCATCTTCCACTTTATTTCCCTTCCCTGGGTGGTAGTGTATAGTGCAATCATAATCCTTGAGTAGTTCAAGCCATTTCTTTTGCCTCATGTTGAGTTCATTCTGTGTGAAAATATACTTCAAACTCTTGTGATCATTATAAATCTCACATTTTTCAACATAAAGTTAGTGTCTTCAAATATTCAAATCAAAGATTAAAACTGCGAACTCAAGATCATGAGTAAGATATTTTTTCTCATGAATGTTTAGCTGCCGTGATGCATAGGAAATAACCCTATCATTCTGCATAAGCACACATCAAAGTCCTTTCTTTGAAGCATCATTATAAATAAAAAACACATCATTCCCCAATGGTAGAGTCAATATAGAATCATTGACTAATCTTATATTCAATTCTTCAAAAAATTCTTCACAATCATTTGTCCAAACAGATTTCACCCCTTTATGTGTGAGCTCAGTCAATGGGTTAGCCAATCAGGAAAAATTCTAGACGAAATGCCAATAATAACATGCTAAACAAAAAAACAGTGTACCTTAGTTATACTTTTCGTTAGTGGACATTCATGGATTACTGTTGTCATAAAAGGATCAATGGAGATTCCATCCTTTAAGATGATATGGCCACGTAAAGAAAACTCCAAAAGCCAGAATTCACATTTGCTAAACTTCCTATATAATTTATCTCTTCTAAGAGTCTTTAGGATAATGCGCAAGTGATTTTCATGATCTTCGTATCGTTTAGAGTATACTAGAATATCATCAATAAATACCACTACAAAGTCATCAAGATATTCCTTGAGAACTCTATTCATTAGATCCATTAAAATAGAGGGTGCATTAGTCATCCCAAAAGGCATTACTGTAAACTTGTAATGCCCATACTTGGTTCGAAATGCTATTTTTGGAATGTCTTCCTTCTTTACATACAACTAATGATATCCAGATCGAAGTTAAATCTTTAAAAAGTTTTAAGCTCCATGAAGTTTGTTGAATAAATCATCAATGTGAGGTAGGGGATACTTGTTCTTTATTATTATATCATTGATCTCCCTGTAGTCAATACACAACCTCATAGATCCATCTATCTTCTAAAAAAAAGTACATGGGATCCCCATAGAGAAACACTGGGGAGAATAAATCCTTTATTACTCAATTTCTCAAGTTGTATCTTTAGTTACACTAATTCCACAGTGTCCATTCTATAAGGGGTCTTCAATATGGTCCTTGAACCCGGAATTAAATCAATGGAAACTCAATTTCTCATTCTAGAGGATGTCCAGGTAAATATTCTAGAAACACATCAACATATTATTTCACAAATAGGTACATCCTCTATTTGAAAATTCCTTTCCTCACCGACAGTTATTTCATTCTCTTCCTCCCCAATAATTGAATTTAGTTGAGCTATTGGGGGTGGATAGAGATAGGAATCAGGTGGTGACATTTATGCTCTAAATATAAGATGTTATTTATCATTGTCATCAAAAAAAGTAACCTCCATTCTCATAAAATAATTTTATGCATCATGGTTCGAAAGCCAATCCATACTAATGATTATATAAATTCAATCATGGGTATGACGATGAGATCAGTAGATAAAGAACATTAATATTCTTTAATGGGGACTGATTCAAAAATCTTTGTTTGCAATGATACTTCCCTTAAGATTTTTTGACTGACAACACCTTTGTTAAATCAAATTGGAAATATCTAATTTTCATAGAAAACTGGGAAGATATGAAATAATGTGATTATCCATGATCAAATAAAGCATTTTCTAAACATGAGGAAACCATTAAATTACCTACCACTATTTCTTTCAAAGATTCAACCTCAGCAGTAGTGATTTCATATTCTTGGCCTTAATCCCTTGGACATTTCTGAGTAAAGTACCCCTAACACTTAGGAAATTCATTTTCCTAATTCCCCCTTTCTCTAAAATTGTATAATTCCACATCGACAGACTCTTTCTTCCCCTTAAAATCATGAGCTTGGTGGAATTTTTCACCACACTTGTAACAGACTCCCATTCCCCTTAGGAAAGTACTGGGGTGTTTCTTCCCACATTTACTACTCGATGGATATTAAAATTTTCTATTATTCCCCTTATTTACATTTCCAGAGTGTTCAACAGATCTCTTCTTCTCTTGCTTTTCTTTAAATTAATAAGACTCAAAGAATTCTTTTTCTATCTTGATATCACATGAGACAATATCTTCGTACGATGAGAAGGATTATGAGGCTAATTCTCTACAGATAAATGGTTTTAACCCATCAAAGAAATGACCAATCTTAATTCTTGGATTACGTATATAATCTGCTACATGCCTCGCTATCCTTGTAATGTTAGCCTCATACTTTGAGACATTCTCATCCTCCATTTGCATCAATATTAAAAATTGCCTTTCCATATCTTCTTGATGGTCATGAGGAAAGTATTTTTCTATGATAATCTCTTTAATCTCCCTCCATTCCATATTTGATACTTCATCATCTTCCTTTATGTTTTGAATCAATGATCACCATTGATCATCATCTCCAGTGAGGCAGTAAACTGCCATGGCATCTTTTTCCCTTTCACAACTCCCCATGGAATGAAATATTTTCTCTAAGGCATTTATCCATTTCTCATCTAATAATGGATTTTTACTCCCATTGAATGTTGGTGGTTTTTCCTCATGAAGAGATCAAACATTGATCCACCATGTTGTGGATCAAGGTGCTTCATATGTGTAAGGTTATTATTCATAACCTAAGTGAGTTGTCCCAGAATGGTGATAAGATGATCCTCATCAGTTGTATCACCATCTCCAATATAATTATCCTTAGTAAGAGAGTAATCTATTCATGGAGTGTGTGCAATGATATGGTTTTAATTCCTTCAACTAGGTGCCATTTCTAAACAATGAAATAACCTAGATTAGTTTATGAATCGAAATACATAATTCCAAACATGTTAGACACTTAACATAATTTGAAAAGTTTATGGATATAATCCATAATCATAAAAATGTTTTCTTTGAGGAAATACATATTCATAAACCCTTCATCATGGTTTGTAATGAAAATGAAAATTATCCTAAGCATATCCCCTGGGAGTGTCATAACTATGAGTGCACCAAGTCGCATTGTCATGCACCAGTTCCCATTCAACTCTAGCTCAATGCGATGTTTTTGGGTTTTACCTCTAGGTACATCTGTGCCAGAGCCACCTAAACCTACTCATATCTAGACATGGATGTATTTCTTGGAAAACTAACTAAATCTCTACAATACCAAAATTCTAAGAAGTTTTTCTATACTAACCCTCAAAGTATATCATAGGGTATTGTGATCTAATCAAAAGATTACCTAAATCTATATTCCATGGTTTTTGATAAACTACTTCTCATACCTACTGTAATGCCCCGAACCCAAAAGTCCAGAGTTGGTACATTATTATGTATCATTGGCATGATCGCAAAAGATAATGTCCCAAATGATTGATTAGTTTAGTAGCCTTAGAAGTACTTGAAATATCCATAAGGTTTACATTACATTATAAAATGGAAAAATACAACAACATTGTTTCCAAAGAAAACATTGAGATCCCATAGACTATCCCTATAGGTCAGTCATAATATACATCTTCGCATCCTGGGAAAAATAAAACAAAGGGGTGAGCTCAGATGCTCAGTAAGGAAAACAATATAGCAGAAACATTCATAAATAAGCATAATCATTTAAGGCAGTGTATAAGACTAAACCACAATCCATTTAAACTTGAACAACAGAAAAATATGGAAATGATAAAATAAAATAATTCCATTTACTTATTAACATGGATATTCTACTAATCGAATAATCACATTGAATATCAAAAGACAGTTTCATAATGATGGAATGCATAATGCCAGACTTTCATAAAACAGACTCAAGGCCTTGTTCCAGGACTACAAATAAGATTTGGTCAATGCCTTGTTCCAAGACACTAGTTTTCCTCATAAGACCTACAGGTGCAACAAGGAGCTATAGTGGGCTCCACCCATCACTTACTAAGTCCAATGCATTCCTCATATGAAAAGGTTTAAACATAAAATAAACCATGAATGGTATAAAAATAAAACATCCACAGTCAAACATATCACAAAACCTTCAATACAATATGGAAGTTTAGAATCATAATAAATCAACTTCAAATAAGCTTGAAATCCATCAAAGGATGTTAACATATTTGAAATCTAAACATTTATTTAATAGAGAAATATCTCTTACTATTTTGAAATCATTTAAAAGTCATATAATAAAAAAAGAAAAATTTTATTTTGAAAAATATTATTATAATATTTTAAGGGAATCTTCAATGATTTTATAATGGCAAAAAATAGCTGTCCCCATAGTATAAGTTAAAAAAATATTCTTTCCTTAAATTTGTCGATATGGTAAAAAATGACCTTGTTTGGAAAATAACGGAAAGATTACTTTCAAACCATATTATAAAAATTCAAATAAGGGTATAAATGAATTTAACTCATAGTCTAGTAATTAGTAAAAATGTTTTGAAATACATTTTTAAGAAACATGGATGTGGATGATAAAGATGTCCCAGTAGATACTTCCATAAAAACAACCTCAGATAATAAAAAGATTGTGAAATTAACCCTTACCTTCTACTTTTACTTGGTCAAGGGTAGGTTAAAATACTGTATAATGGTGAAATAATTGTTATTAAATTATAGAAGAATCATATACATTAATATGACATCATATATGATCTTTTAATATTGCATTGTTAATAATATTTTAGTATTATCGTCCTTTCGGGTGTTAGCTGATTCATTTTCTATTATATGATTTGTTACGTAAGTAATGTTTGTTAAGGATAGGATGTATATTTTTCATATTAAGAATAATATTATGTATTTAAACACTATTTTTAATCATCTAATGTAATTTAGTCTTGAATGAATATGATGGGAAATGAATCTCATCGCGTTCATGGAGACGGTAATCCGTACATATGCACGAGAGACAATATCATTGTTTTAATATTAAAATAATATAAATTTGGATGGTATATAATATATATAGAATCATTATCATTTAATATTTATTATTTAAATCAATTACACATCATTACTATAACCATCTAAATAATAATGTATTGAATAACAATTACACCACGACGTGGTGACGACAAGTCGTACGTACGCACATATGGTGACGTGTCATTCAAAGTATGGATAGAATAATGTATTTGGACGTACCAAATTTATAATAACATCATAGTATATAGAATAAACTAGAGTTATTATTTTATAATGGAAAAAAAGAAAAAGGAAGTGGATGATGAATGGAACTTGAAAGAGGTGATGAAATATTTACCTCTTCTCTGGGTTCTTCATTTTGATTTTATCAAAAGGGCTCCATAGGTTGGATTTTTGACTAAATTATGCCCCTAGGATAAATTTAGGATAGTTAAAAGGGTATTTTGGGAGAGGTTGGTAGAGCCAAATGGATTTTATGCTGTGAATTAGAGAGAAGGGGGAGTTCCCTTTTATAAGAGGGGTGAGGGGCACCTTAGGAAAAGCTAGAAATATAATTTTATAATAAATTTTTTTTCGGATTATAATGGCTCAAAAATGAATTATTTAAAGGATATGGTGGGGATGAGTAGGAAACCACTCAAAAAATTTGTTTTAGATAGGTTTGGTTCACTATATTAACCTTATCTTTTATATTTAACTGTTAGTTAAATAGTTTGACATTTACCATGTCTCTTTGTATTTTTATATTATTTGGTTTATAAATATAGTATAAACTTACAAGAGGACCCAAACTGGTTCATTAATGATATGCCTATAATTATATAAAACTTTTGGCCAAACCATTGATTTTAAGGAATATAATTTCAATTAATAATATAATAGTTTTTAAAAACTCTTTTATGTCAATTTTGACACTATTTGGTATTTGTTTTTTTTCTAAATTTATAAAATCATTATTGTTTCAAAACAATTAAGCTAACCAACCCTAAAATATCACATTAACCTAGAAAATTAATTTAATTTATAAAAAGTCTCAAATTACCTTTATTTTGATATTGATAATATCAATTATTTTAATCATTCATTAATAAGGTAATTACTGCATCATTATTGTGTAATAAATAAATTTAATTATTTAATGTCTAAAAAAATACCATTATGTAGGAAGTTGTATTATCTTTCTAATTAATATTTATATTCGAATTTATCTTTTGTGTAACCCTATATAATAATTGTTTAGTTATTAAACATTGAATTTAACACTTTTAACTCTTCTTTGAATTAAATAATAATAAATGTCCTAATCTAAACCAAATGGACCTAAATGATTATATTTTATTCCTAAGGTTATTTGTGGCCGAATTACACTTATCCAATAGAATTAGGACATGTATTAGGGTAATAATGATATAATATTTACCCTTAATTACCCTATTTACTTTTAACCGTGGTAAATAAAAGTAAAAAGTTACTATCCATCAAAAATTGTTTTTATCTTATTGAACCACATTTTACTTACTGATATCAACCATTTATTTAGGATATTTGAAATTAAACTCAAGTAAGTGGTAAAATTATGTTTTATGTGAATTTTCAAATGCTCCTAGGAGGTGGGTAAAAGACGATAAAAAGTTCAATAAAATTTTTATATATCTAAAATTATTATAAGCTGACTCTAATGAATTAAATTGAACATTTATAGGAATTATGTATCTATTTTTTGGTAAAATAAATCTATTTAAAATAAATATTTATGTGAATTAAAAGTTGGTTTTATACCATAACTCAGTGTTTTTCACTATTTATCAAAAATTGAATGTTTTCTGAAAAATACCAAAAATTCACCCTAAGCTAATTTCGATATTACAAATCCAAAAATCAAGTCCATTTTGAAAAATAAATTTTATAAAATATCAAAAAGTGGGTATTAATATTCATAATGGATAGTTTGATTAGTTTTGGTGTGTTAGAACTCAAATTGGCATACAACACACACTATTTTATTATTCAAAGGGAAACGTACCATGGAAGCTTCGGGTGCTACATGACACATCAACTCTATATCTATATATTCAATATAAGAAGATGGTTTCATCAAATAAACCTAAGAAAAAATATCATCTCGATGCCCCACCTCAAACCATCACCTCCTCATGTTCTCTTTTAATACAATATATGGTGAAAAATAAACAATATCAGAAAATAATTTTGTATATTATTTCATGATCCTACTAGACCACTTGAGTTTGATGAAATAAAAATCCTTGGACAAACCTGTCGGCATTGGATAGAACTATTTGGTGAAAATAAATCTAAAATACTTCCACTGCATGTCTTGGTGATTCTTTTCCATCACCATTTGTTCACACCATCTCCTGCTAGTTCCCTCTACCTTAAAGCTGACACATTTCACTATAATATTATCAGGATTGTCCAAGAACTGAAATAGAAGCTCAATAGCTCTTAACCAACCCTTGGGTTTTTTGGATCATTTTTTCCTCAAAATTTTATAGGATTAAGGTAATATAACTCTTGGAATGATTTCGTATAACATCCCTATGATTTTCCTTAAAACTAGCCTAGATAAGAATTGGTGTAGGTGCATGTCCCAGAGGGTGGAAAATATTCACAATAACCTAAACTAGGTTCGAGTCCAACAGAAGCATTCTCATTGCGTTTCACCAGTAGCATCCTCTTAGATTCAATTCCCACATCTTCTTCAAGGATGTTTGATACAAAACCTAAACAAAAAACCTTGAAGACTTCATATTTACATTTGAATAGGGCTACAAATAAATTTATTCCAATCAGATAAGAACACAATATTTGGATTTCATCCCATCAAAATCAAAAGATCTAAAAATAATTTAACCAATTCTCAAAACTTATTTCTCAACCCACCCTAGTGAATTAATTCTCATTATTGTGATATATGTCCATTCACTCAATCACAAACACCTCCTAAATCACAGTATGATTACAAAACTACATTCTAACATAATAGCATAATGATTAACCTTTAACTCCAATAATATTATTTCATGAACCTAAGTATATTCCATTGTATCCTAAAACACATTCCAGACCTCATATGGCCAAAAGGGTATTCACAAGCCCCATGTGTTGGTGACTTGGAACCAACGTCACAAAAGATCAAACTAGGAATAATGTTTCCAAAAAAATAGTGAAAGAAACATATATAAGTCAGTATTCTCAAATGAAACCTCTAAAGGGAGAACAGTAAAATAATACAATAAGTATACACAACTAAATGTACATTGAAATTTACAAGAAAATAGGATAAACAATGCTGTTCGAAAAATACACAATAACTCAAAGCTGAAAGATCAACAACATCCACCACCTCTATATGGTGATTTCCCCTTGTTCTAACATGGAAGGAGGAAATCTAAATGATCCAAAAGGCATAAGTAAGGTGTAAGATAGAATTCCACTAGTGTATCACCAAATATTCCATAATATGTTTGCAAAACTAATTTACTAAATATTTTTTTCCCATTTTAAATATACTTTCTTATAAGTATGAAAGCATATTTGAAACAAATCATGTTTTATAGTTTATTTGATAGGAAAAAATTATAAACATTTTTTAATAAAAATATAACATAAAATAGTATATATAAATCCATATGGAATGTGTAAAGAAATATTAAAACAATATAATATATATCCTCATAATCAGAAAGGAATAACATGGTCATCTTTCCAATGGTATGATTGTTCCAGGTAATGGGATCCTTACCCACTAACATTATGAAAAAATATATAAACACATGTACCTCTAACACATTCCATGGAAGAATTAACAACATCCCATAATGGAAAATATATTCCTATACATTTATTTTTGTGTTATAAAGAATCAATACATAGGTAGGGAAATTCAAACCTAGATTGTTGGTCCAAATAACTCCTTAAAAATCTAGGATTGAATTTGATCAAACAGAAATAAAAAATCGGAGATTTATTTCAAAACTTTTTGAAATACAATTAACACATTTTATCATTTAAATATTCCAAATTCCATTTTTATAAAATTTAGGGATTAATCCAATTATTCTCTTTTCCATGATAAAACCAATGGGTTTATATTAAATATTTTAATTCATTTTTTTCAAATAAAAATTTAAAAACAATTTCACAAAAAAATTTACAATTTAATTCAATAATTTAAATTCCACAAAGTAAATTTCACAATTTTACATCAAATTTCACAAATAGACCCCAATCCAATGGAATTAGGGGTTTTCATAAATTTCCTACCAAATCAAATTCAAATACCCAATTAAATAGAATTGGTATTTTAACAAAACAATTTAATGAAATTAAATTTAAATCAATATAATAAATTTAATTCAATCAATTTAGTGAAAAATCAACTGTAAAATCATAACCCCAACCACCTACTGAAACAAAGAGATCACATCTCATAATAACTACAACGGGAAACTATAATGATGAAAATCTGAAATAGATATCGAATAATCAAACCATGATTCATGGTCTACTACAACTTATATTAGTTCCTCCAATAACATTGGGATCTAAAAAACCTTGTGGAAGATAGGAGAAGATAGTTGGAATAAAGGAATGGGGAATGAATTCTTATCGTGAAAGGATCAAATAATGATCACCGAATTGTTTGTCACTTTGGAAGGGGATTAGAGGAGTCAAAATGGGTCCTTGATAGATCCAATGACCTATGAGGATGTATAGACCTATTTTAAGGGTAGAGTAGGGGAATAAAAAAGTGTTTGTGAATTTTTTAGTTAATTTATCTAACAATTAAAAGTTTTGTGCATTGTTTTCTAGAGGGGGACACACTATTTTTCAAACTGTGAACCCTAACCATCTACCCCTTTTGGTGTTGTTACATGATTTCTCCTCTATAGGTAAATAGTTGGTCAAAAAATGTGCCAAACATGAAAAACCACAGTACCAATTTTTAATGGTTTGAACATGAAAAGTGCACATTTAGAGATCACTATGTATGAACAATTCTCATCCCATGAGCACTAAAATATTTCCAAAAATTCTCTCGAAACGCGTGTAAACAAAACATATGAAAATAATAATTAAAAATCATGTATGAAGAGTATCTAAAAATACTAAAAAGATGTTAAAGTATGGAATTACTCAACTCTAGATGAAAAATATATTTAAACAAAATTTTATCATATTAATTTATCATCCAATGAATCAAAGGTATTTTAACACCTATTTGGATTATGGTTTTGTGGTCGCTGAATTTCTCATGATCATTCACTTTCTCATGATCAATTATCTCTATCACTATAAATCATTATTTTGACATTATAATATTCTTATTTTTTCATATTTTCACTAACCACTGATTGATTCCTATTTTCAAACCTATTATGGGTTTTATTTGATTTCCTTCATACATCCATTTATCTATTTTAAAGAGGAAGTATTATTGACCACTTTTATGATGTGGGATATAAGAAAGGTATTTTAAAATGTTACCCAGTGATTATAAACATTGAGCTAAAAAATTTAGAGGTTTAAATTTATTAAATAGAGGATAATTTAACATGCTCATATTTTAAAACAAGGAATAGGTTTGATAGTATACCAAATATGAAACGCTGAGCATAATCACACTATAGAATATTTATATTTTAATATTACCATTAAAAAATAGGTCTGAAATTGGTGGGTATGAATATGATCAACTAATTTTCAATATAAATATATAAAGGTTATATTTGATAAAAACTATTGATTAATTATTTGGAAACAAGAACTCAATTTTAGTAAAGCCATTTTAATCTTCAAATATTATTTTTCTTCCAAAATGAATTTTTTTTATTTAGTGAGGAAATGATATTAATAATTTATAAAAATTATGAATTTTTATTTTATAAAACAGATAAATGTTTGAAATAAGAATATAAAAATTATTCCATGGTAAATTTTTTGATTTTTTTGTAATGTTTAATTTTTACTTGAGTTGTTAATAATACTTATTAAAAGGAAAACATAATTTTATTTTAAATTATTCCAAAGGTAATATTTCATTTTTGAGTAGTTATAAACATTAAAGAGTTCATTTTGATTTCAAATAATCTATCTATAATGTTTGAAATAAATTTTATACTATAGTTTTTGTATAAAAACATTTTATATTTAAAATATTATTTGTTTGTGAAACCTTTTCTCCTCAAATTTTTCTTGTTTGATTTTAAATTAAATTATTACACTTATTTGTTTTTAATTTTGAATAATAGATTTCATATTTTTAATCGGGAGATCAATATTTTTTAAATAGATTTTTTTTCATTATTAGTAGTAATTATATTAATATTTTTTCCATGGCAAAGGGTAAATCAAGAAACTAATGATTAAAAATAATATTATAAGGAAAATAAAGTGACACTAAATCTTCAAAACATTTTATTCCATGAGTCAATTTCATCCACAATCATACCAAGTTCATTTATATAAAATTTTTGTCTCATATGAATGATATTATGACCTTTATTTTTTTTATATAATAAAAATATAACAATGTTTCAATCCCATTTTTATTAGTTATAATATTATTAACATCGGTATTTCCAGATGATATGTTTGGTTATAAAAATTATTTGGAAATTTAAAATTTATATCTTTATCTTGGTATTTTTGTAGTTTTTAGAAAATATATTATAAAATTAAATCCTTACACAATTCTTACCTAGTAATTATTCAATTAATGTAAAAATAAAATAAATGAATTTAAAAATATTAAATATAGGGTAATTTGAATTAATTAATGAAACAGAAGAATTATATACATAAAATTAATATTATAGTGTCTTATTGATATATTATATTCAGTTTTAATTTTTTATTGATGTTATAAAAAATCAATTAATTATCTAATTTCTGAAATAGAAATTAATGATTCTTAATGAAAATAATATATTTTTAGTTAATATAAAACTAATAAAACTAATATTTTTAGAAAATTGATCTATAAATGAATAAAAATAAAAAACATGTTTCATTAATAAGTTTTTATTCAATTTATTGTTAAAATCATGACCCTCAAAGAGGAAAAAACATTTTGTCATGATATGTGTGAAAATGGTTAATGGTGGGTTAAACCTAAAATACAAGTGAAAAAATATATTTTAAATATTTTAAAAAATATTTTATGATTGTATTTATATTCCTACTAAATTTATGTTATAATAATATCATTTTTTTCTTTATTCACATAATAATATTATTTATATTTAATTAATATTATAATAAATTCCAAGAGTACCCCTCCCCTCTCTTATAAATGGAAACCACTTCATCTCATTTCATAACACATGATACCCAATTTGGGTAATACAATATTTTATATAATAATTTATTAGAATTTATCCCCATGCTATATAGGCTTTATTTTGTCCATGAGAGAAATCATATTGTTATTAAGGTGTTGTGTAAATGAGATTTTCCAAAGAAGAGATGTTGTTTTTAACCACAAGTTTTAGTTTTATTTATACTTATGCATTATTAAAAACATGATTACTTGTCATAAAATATTAACACTAGTATACTCCATATAATTAGAAGTTACTTTTTAAAATATATGTACTATATCCATATCTTATTTCATCAAATATGAAATGAATCCCACATTCACGTACACGACGAATTGCCACTTCACGTACCAATGATATTCGTTTTCCATCACTGTCTATCATAGATGGATTAAAATGTTGGAATTTTTGTTTATATAAATATTAAAACAAAAATTATCATTATTAAAAGATAATATATCATTTACATTCCTACAATTCCATTCACTAAAAAATATAATGTCATACGTACGTACGTTTGGAGTAAAACCTCCACGAAGTGATGTGATTCATTTTTCATCTCAAAATCACATAAATGAAATATATAGGTATATATAATGATTTAACATGATATTTATTATATTATTATAATTTTTAAAATAAAATAATATTTTCCCACTTTCTATAATGGCAGTTGAAAAATGGAAACATTTCTCATGTGTATGTACGACCTACCATCTACAATATTGCTACACAAGTCATTTTTTAAACAATATTTAATGGTTATGTTTAAATTTATAATTGATGTATAAAAATGATATTTATTTCATTATTATTATTTAGATAATTTAATAATGGTATTTTTTTTCTATATTTAACATACCAAAGTTATTTTGGACTTATGGAATGAATATTGTCAAAAAATTTGGTGTGAACCCAAATGATCATGTAATTGTTATGACATGGTAATAAGTGAGAGGAAATTAAAAATAAAGTTTATAAATGTTATAAAGAGTGATCAAATTTAATATAATTTCATTATTATCATTGGTGAATAATACGTGTGATGAAAAATACTCATTGTATGGGACATTCCCTCCAAAAATATCTTTTAATATTTCCCATAAACAAAAATTTTTAAATAGAAACAAAATTTTAAATTTATTTTAGGGATGTATTTATATAGATATCATTAAAATTTAGAGGAAAAGTTTTGTTTCTTTTTAATATATTTCATTAGGTTTCAAAAGGAATCTTTTTACATAATGTTTCTACATTATTTACAAAAAACACAAAAAATATGGTTCTATTTTAACGTATATGGTCCAGAAAAAATTTCTCCCATACATAGTTGTTATTTAATATTTATATTCATTTAAAATTTTTCGTGTTTTCATAAAAAAATCCCACCATCACAATATTTTTTTATTTTTCAAAAGGGTTTTAAAAATGAATCGATATGTAAATATTAGAAAATATTTTATTATTTGTGAAAATAACATTTTTTTTATGAAAGATTTTATGTATTTAATTATGATTCCTCGGAAATTTTAATGAAGATAAGTGGTTATGTTAGAAAGATAGGGTGGTTTATCCCATTATATATCTCCAATTCATTGGGTAATGTAATATAGTTAATTGATTAGGTTTCTATTAAGAAATTATTGGAATATAATGTGGTGGTTATTCTAATTAAAATCGTGTTGGTTATTTTATATATAACTGAGATGGTTGTTCTTTATGTATAGATACCCTTATTTGGTTAATTCACCTATTAAATAATTCGATAGAAAAAACAATAAATTAATTACACAACTATGATCCAATGTTTTTGTTTCTTGTGAAATTAGGAATATACAAGATATTTAAAAAATAAAACATACACATTTCTTCAATTACTTATTCTCAAGGTTTTTATTGGCCCTCATGAAGCCCTCAGCTCATGTAAAGACCTGAGGATATAAACAAAATATATATGTGATCTAAAATACTAGTAATAGGAAAAATAAATACATGAATCAATATAGAATGGGTGAACATAATCATCAACATCATTGTATAGGCATAGGATCATAATCATGAGAGGATAAATTAAGAATAATCATAGAATATTTCAATGCATAGAAAAAAACATCATGTCTTAGTGGTAAACTATGACACAAAATTTTGAAAACATATATCATCATGTTGATAAATATTTTAGTTTTTATTAGGAGATACATCACATTACTGAATGCATTTGAGTGATATATAATTTTGGGTGCACCTATTACATCATAAATTTAAATTTTCATGCATGAAACATAAATAATAAATTTCCATGCATTGCACAATATTAGGAATAAATATTATGGTTCCAAAAAAAATGTAATAACATGCTTGGTTTATAATCATTAAAATTTTAGTTAAGAAGAGACAATCTTATGAGATTTAACAGATGTGTTTTTAGAATGAAGAGTTATTTTGGACAAAATTAAAGAATTTTTCATAAAATATGATTAGTATAATTTGTATCCTATAAAATACAAGATAATAATTATGAAATTATATTTAATGTATATTAATGGAATTTCCACACTAAAAATAGAGTGAAAGAAGGAAAACCCAAAGAAAGAGAGTGGGGATCATGAATTCTCCTTACATTCTGAACGAATTATTTCTTCACATTAATATCATGTATAATCACATTTGATTCATTAATTAACAAATCCAAAAATCATTATACACGAATTTTATTCATTATGGTTTTATTAATTTCATTTATCTGCCTTTTTAATTAGTTACAGAGATTAATTTCATCAATCGGGAGTGTTCATTTTCTTAGTTTCCATCCTCGGTTCACTTGTATACATGAATGGATGTTCATGTAAAATGCGGATAAATATATAGAATTGTTATTATAGGTCCTTAATGATGTTCCAAAATATTAAACGATATTATAATGATTTTTTTTCATTTTTTATGAGGATTAATCAGTATAGAGATGTCAATGATTATCATTTTAGGTTAATTTTGATTGTTTTTTAAATTCAAATAAATTGATTTTTTTATAAATTAGTATTATGAGTATATGATAGTTACAAAACATAAAGAGGGTTACAACATACTTTAAAAAAAAGTCAACCATTATAATGGTTTTATTTACATTCTCTAAATAATTAAATAAAAATATAAATACATTTCCTATGATGTCGGTAAATTGACACATCACATGCGATAATTTCATTTTTTGAAAAAAAGTGGGAGAGAAATTGAGAAAGGAGTTTGATGATGGATATTATGTTACCATGATAGAATTAGAGTATATCAAATATACATGAGTTATCTTGTAATTTTTCTAAGAGAAGGTACATATAAGAGAAGATAAGAAATGAAATAGGAAAGAAATTAAAAGTCAAAGGAAGAGGATTTTACCACTATGGATATTTCCTATTTGAGAGCCTACATAGGGAATATGTATTGGTTCTTTGATGAGATAAAGAGATTTTGGAAAATGGGACAGGTTATTTAGAATAGTTTTGGGTAGAATTTGGAAAAGGGTCAGATCTTGAGATGTGTGAGTAAAATAGGTGGTGATGGGTGGTATTTATAGTGGAGGAGAAGAGAGGATTCTAATTATTTTCATATTTAGTTTATTATTTTGGCTCCAAACTATGAAGAGATTGAGAAATATCATAAAAATATAAAAATAATTTATTAGAGATCAATATTGTGGTTCTTATATCAACGATGACTTGAGGAATATTGTATTTAACTAATAATTTATAAATACAATAAATTAATATATTTCACTATTCACATAAAATATCTTGTAAATTTGAGAATTCCTAAAAATTCACCATAATAGTTTTTAAAGTGTATAATTTAAAAATTAACTTCATATCATAAAAATAATTTTCAAAATATTATTAATTTCATTTTTCCTTAAAATAAACATTAACATGGAAAATATAGATTTTAAAATTATTAGAAATTTTTTAACCCTTGTAAAAATTATTGAAGGCCTCAAAAAATATCTCAAAATCATAAGACATCAAAATATTTATCTATGAATAAATTTTATGAAAATATAAGTTCATTTAAATTATTAAATGAATCATAACATTGTAATTAAATATTTATGACTTACAAAAAACCCAACACTCAGTTAGTAATTCTAAACATATTTATTTAATGAGACTTTCAAATAATTATACAATACATTCATTAATAAGATTCATAAAATTTATTTAAATATAAAAGTGTTAGATTACTATTTTATTGGATGATTTACTATTCATAAGGGTTATGTTACAATTTCGATGGTCATGTTAATATTCATTCATTATAGGGTACTTAACTTCTTGAAATACATCTTATCTCATTAATTGTTCATTTATAAATTTTTTGTTATGGTATAGAATTGTTTTTATGTGATTTATACTATAAAAAAATTTTATAATAAGGGAAAAATTACATTGATAAAATCTTGGGTCATTACATTCTTCCCTCCTTTTGAAATGTCCCCTCGAAATTACATATTTCATAAACAGGTTAGGGTACTTATCCTTCATTGCCTCCTCCAATTACCATGTTTCTTATTCATACATATGGTTCCTCTTCAAAACTTTGAAAAGGTTGTTTGTGTTGTTGAATAGAAACTTATCTTCCGGTCTATAATATTTACCGGCTTCTCCTCAAAAGAGAGATCATCATCCAGAGGTACCACCTTTGATAAAAGTATATGTGAGGGATCTGGTATGTACTACCTCGAGAGTGATATGTGAACCCATCCCGAACTTTTGTCATATTCTATGGAAGTAAAAGTTAATATGGTATGAATTCTATAAGATCAATGATCTCAAAGGGTCCAATTCTCTTTGGGTTTAGCTTCCCTTTATTTATAAACTGCATGACTCTTTTCTATGGTGTTATTAAATAGAAGACATTATCTCAAACATTTATCTCCAAGCCCCTTCGACTGTTGTCAGTAAAGAACCATTATAGACTCTGTGAAAATTTAAAATGTTTCTCCATATATTCAACCTTCTCTATCATGTCTTGCCCAATATTAGGTCCATGTATCTCTTGTTCTCCAACTTCATCCCAATAGGTTGGAGTTCTACATTGTTTTCCATACATAGATTTATATGGAGCCATATGAATACATGAGTTAAAGCTATTGTAGTATGATAAATAAACCAATGAGAGATGTTGTTCCCATAAACCATTGAATTTTAATGAGAAGAATCTTTGTTTATCATTGAGTTTTTGAATAGTACTTTTAGATTGGCCATCAGTTAGGGTGTGATAGGTCGTGATAAAATTTAATTCAGTAACCAGAGAAGTTTGAAGACTTCTCCAAAATGTAGATGTGAAAAAGGGATCATGATCAGCGAAAATTGATAGATGAACCCCATGAAATATCACCAATCCTCCACATATATCTTTTCATGTTTTTCAAGAAATATATTTTCTTAAATATCAATAATGTAGGCAGTCTTTGTGAGTTGATCCACCACAACCCATGTAACATTATTTTCTTTAGATGATTTTAAGAGACCCATGATAGAGTCCACAGTGACATTCTCCCATTTCAAAAATGTTATAGTTAATAGTTTCATCATCACTTTGGAAAAATGACACTTGACATTTACATGTTGACATATCCCAAACCATGAGATATACTCCACAATATCCTTTTTGATGTTTTCCCACCAGATGTGTTCTCAAAGACGATGGTGTATCTTGGTACTCCCATGATGTATTTAGAAAGGCGATCTATGTTTATTATCCAATATATCCTTCTATATTCCAAGTGATGAATCCAAAAAAGTCTCGTTCCAAATTATATCACACCATCAACAATGATATGGGAATATTTTACGGTATTAAGCTTCATTGGTAACTCCATATCATCCCTTTATGCCTCCTTAATCTTCTACTATATTGAAGGTTGGGAAATAATTTGGGAAAGGTAGGTTTTATTCTCTACTATTATGATTTCCAAATCCATCCTTTTCATATCCAAGAAGATATGGCTGATCCCAATCTATAACATGGATAACATAGCAGGTTATTTTCTAGTAAGAGTACCATATACCCTTACGCATTTCTTAGACGATAGTGATTAAGGAAATCACAGTCCTTGATTAGATCTAATCATATCATTTTTTCATGTTGAGATGATTTTGTGAGAATAAATAATTCATGACCTTGTGATTAGTATATATTTCATACTTATCACCATAGAGGTTTTTCCACCATATTTTCAAGAAACAAAATCAACGCTTCAAGATTCAGATCATGCGTAGGGTAGTTTTTCTCATGGATATTCAACAATAGTGAGGTATATGCTATCAAATTATCATTTCAAATGTGTAAACAACCCATGAAATTATTATAATCACCCTTGTATATCAGAAAACGTTCTCCACTTTTTTGTAAAGTGATTATAGGTGGAATGATAATCTATCTCTTTAGATCCTTAAATTTTTCCTCACATTCTCCCATCCATATATCATTTAACCCTTTCCTTGTTAACCTAGTTACATGGATACAAAATTGGTAGAAATTTCCCACAAAATGTCGATTGAATACTTTTAATCACTGAGGTATTTTGATTTCCCTAAAACTAGAGGGTTCGATCGATTTCTCAATCAACTCTCTCTTTAAAAGCCTAAAAAATTCTCTCACTTTGGATTACATATCTCAACAATGTGGCGAGCGTCCTACAAAATACACACTTTAAGAACATTGTGTACAACTTATCCCTTCCTTAATATTGTCAACAAAAACATTAAAAGTTATTTATGTTACTTATTTATCATGGAGTAGCTGAGAGTGTCATCAATAAAAACTACCACAAAATTGTTGAGGTAATATATAATGACTCTATTAATCAAATCCATTAAGATTACAGGGGAATTATTATGTCTTATGGGAATCACCATAAATTCATATCACCCATAAATTTTAAATAAGGAAGTCTACTTAAGTTCTTCCTTCCTCACCTTTAGTCAATTATATATAGAATAAAGATATATCTTTGAGAATTAAAAAACTCCATGTAGCTGATTGAACAAGTCATCAATCCATGGAATGAAATACATGTACATTATGCTGATATGTATGAGATCATGATAATTGATACACAATTGCATCGATTGATTATTCTTCTTAAAAAAGAGAACTGGTGCATGCCAAGGTGGGGAACTAAGGAATATTAACCCTTTGTCTAAATTCTCTTACAGATGCTTCTTTAACTCCTCCAGTTTGATAGAATCTATCATATATGGACACATTATGGTTAGAGTAGTTCTGAGTATGAGTTACATTGAGTACTCTACCTCATGATCTGGGAGAAGTCTGACTAACTCTTCAGGGAAAACATTATTTTATTCCCACTAAATTATAATTTTACAAAGGATGATACATTATTTTTAAACAACCATTTGAGAGAGGTATGATTCTTCACATAGAATCAACATGCACAAAGTTTAATGATTTTCCAAAGGAGAATCATGATCTTCCTTTCATTTTTATATAATCATTGGATGGTTTAAATTATGAAAACATATTTCGTTTTCTAGATAGTTTATATATTCTCTATATAATGTGAGCGAGTCCATTCCCATTATATCATCTAATTCCACAAAGGGATGTATCACAAGATTCTCTAGATGAATCTTACCACATATTTAAATAGGATAAGAGGCCAACACTTGGGTTGAAATGATTTAACCACTATTATTTTTTATGGCTATCTCAAGATTATGTTTCTGGGTTTTTGATTCAACAATTCAATCAAACTTGCAGGATATAAAAGAATGTGTAGAACGAAAATTAAATAAGACCTTTTCATTTCTTGAGTGAATAGGATGTGAACCTTTTATAAATTCATTTTCTCTCTCCCCTTCTATAGTTGTGATGGAATAATCCTAGAAATTCTCCTTTGGATTTGGTGGTTGTTGATGCAGATTATCCTCATGGACGCATGGTTTAGTGCACAAGCTTGGATGGTTCCCTTACTCCTAATTGTGGTATCATTGGACCATGGGTGGTTTTCTCCTTTCCTCCAATACATTATTTTTCATCCTAATGTCTTTTAAACATTCCTGATCTTGATGGCCTTATATAAAACAATTAAAACATTTCCCCAACCATTTGTGGCAGTTACCATGATGCTTGTTGCCACATGCTTGGCATGTGTGTGATTGAGTTTTATTTTCACCTTTCTTATTAGATCCTCCAGCATGAAAATCCATCTTTCCTTTATTTTCACCATTTCTAAGAGACCATTCTCAAATATCTATCTCCACTTTAACTTCACATAGAGAAACTAATTTATTACTCCCAAAGTCCCAATTTTGTAGAGCCTTTTAAGGGTGTGGTTTTTAATAACTAAAGAATCTATCAATTTTCTATCATTAATTATAACATAACATGAAGAATACCTTTCAAGCCTTATGAAATTATGTTCGTTGGACATGATAGATTATCGATCATTTATATTCAGATCTATGTAATCTCTCCCCTTATTTTTTTTGAAGAATAATATAAAAATACATGTTAAGAAAAAATTATATAAAGTCATCCAACTCCATCTATTCAATTTCATCCATCAGTTTAGTTTTCTTAATCAACACCACTAATTTTTGGCCACACTATATTGAAAATGAATATAAATATTCACCTTATCAATTATAGAATAGTGAAGAACATAAAATATCTTCTTCATAGAGTTGAACCACTATTCCCCAACTAGTGGATCAGAAGATCCACTAAGCATTAGTTGTATTTTCTGCATAATGGATTCGATAGAATGTTGCAACCTCTTAGGTGAAGGTGGATACTCCACATTATTCAAGTTATTGTTAACTACTCAAGATATCTAGGTAAAAATCCCCTTATAATTTTGAACTCCAACCCTAAGGCATTGGGTATGTCATTTAGGCAATCACAACATTATCCCTCGCATGGGTTATTGTCTTGTTTTCTCATGGTTCCCACCATTTTCTAAAAGAGATAAGGTTCTAAAAAACATATCTCAAAAGGCCATGAATAAAAAGTTTATTACATTGTAGAATTTATTCTAGAGGAATATCTTGTGTGATCAGAATGTTCATCATTTTCTACTAAAAACGATTCTTGTGTTCTTACTAATACATAGTCTCTTATTAAGAATTTTCACTAAGGTTCTCTAAACCTAATTCCTAAATAAGATATATGGTGATCTAATACCATCTATAGCTACCCTAATTTTCTTACATCACTTATAACATCATTTAATAGAATAAAAACATATAATATTTACACAACCATGATCCAATTGATCAAATTATTGGAACATTTAGTTCCATAAATGATATTTACAAAATAAAACATAAAAATTTATTTAATTCTTTTTTGTCTTGCTTCTTAATGGCCCTCATGTTCCCCTTAGGATGAGTAATCACCTAAGGATATATATAAAATTACAAGGTGATCTAATAGTATAGTAATAGGATATTTAACAACATGAATAAATATAACATGGTTGAGCACAATCATCAACATCATTTAATTGGCCTAAGATAATAATCATGATAGGAAGTATTAAGAATAGAATGGGAATGTGGAAATGAATAAAAAATGAAACATCCTCTCTTTGTAGACAACTACCAAACATTATTGTGAAAAAATTGGAATAATATTCACATATATTTCACTTTTTAACATGTGATACATAACATTAACCAATTAATTTTAGCTCTATATAATTCAGGGATCACCCGTCATATAATTCATTTACATTGTCATGCTTTCCATATAGATCATATTCCAATATTTGACATAAAATAATAAAGGGAAATTAATGAGATTCATTTAATACTGAATAAATTAATGGATAAATAATATGGTTTCAAAGAGAAATATGTAATATCATAGTTGGTATAAGAATCATCAATTTCGAGTTAAGAAGATACAATTTCATGAGAATTAAATGATGATGTTTTATAAAGAAGAGTTCCTTCGGAAAAAATTTGTGCATTGTTCATAAAACTAGATTGGAAACTCATATATACAATAAAAGATAAGATAATGATGATGAAATGATATTGAAGAAACTTTAAAGAGACATACACACTAAAAATTGAGTGAAAGAGGGAAACCACAAAGGATGAGATTTAGGTTTGAGAATTCCCATTACCTTATGTACGAATGATTTTTCAATTTAATATCATAAAAAAATTACATTTGTTTATATAATTAAAAAATAAAAAATATATTCAGAAATTATTTTGATTATTTATTGTTTGTTTAATTTATTTTTTGGGATTTTCAATTAGTTAAAGATTTTAATTTCATCATTCAAGAGTGTTCATTTTCAGAGATTGCATGATCTGTTCACTAGTATACATGAATTAACATTCATGTAAATTTTAGATTAATATCAAAAAAAATTATATGTTATTGATGATATTCCAGAATTTTATATTATATTATAAATAATTTTCTGATTTCTTATGAGTTCGAATCATTCAATAAAAGTTAATGAGGATCGTTTTAATTTGTTTTGGTAGTTTTTCAATCACAAAAAAGTTGTTTTGTTTTATCCTTTAGTATTATGAATATACATTAGTTACAAAACATAAATAGGTCTGTAACATAAATTTTGAAATATTTTAAAACCATTATAATGGTTTTATTAACATCTTGGAAGGTTTTAAAGGAAAATGAAATTGAATTTCCCACAATGTCGGTAAATTGACAATTCATGGATGATCAATTCATTTTTAGAATAAATGAGAGAGATAAAGTTGTTTGATGATGGATCATACATTAAAATGATATAATTATAGTATATAAAACTTATTGAAGTTATCATAATATTTGGGAAACATAAGTTAAGTAGAAGGGAAGAAAATAAGTGAAATTGAAAACAAATTAAAAGAAAAAGAAGTTGATTTTACATCTTAGATTTATCAACCTTAAGATTCTCCTTGGGGAAATGTTTTTTGTATAAGCTCCTAGATGTGTGATAGGGGTTTGGTATGTTTTTTGGGAAGAATTTGGACATGGTTAAAATATTGATAGGTTTGAGGAAAAGAAGTGGTGAGGGTGGTATTGATGGTGGAGGAGAGAGGTGTTTTCCCATTATTTTAATCATTAGTTTATTATTTTGGATCAAGACTATGAATAATTTGATGGTTATCAACAAATATATTAGAATAATGATGGGGATATCAATATTATGGTTCTTATATCATCGATGACTAAAGTAATGGTTTTTTAACTTATAATGTAAAAATATAATAAGTAACCAGATTTCACTATTCACAAAAAAATCCAGTATTTTTTTAAAAACCCCAAAATTCATCATTTAATTTTTTTTTGACATGTAGAATTAATAATTTAATGTTATTATGAAGATATTATTTTTGAAATATGATTAATTTAATTTTTAATTAAAGTCATTATTTACATGGAAAATACAGATTTTAAAATTATAATTGAATTTACAAAACATTAAAAAATTACATAAGGCCTCATAAAAGTATCTTAATACCAAAAGTCATAAAATTAATAATTTATTAATAAATTTTATTGATGTAAAATTTATTTTAAATTTCAAAATTAATGATTAAAATTATTTTAAATATTTATGACATAAAAAATATAAACACTTGATTAGTAATTTTAAAAACATTTATTTTCATATACTACGATATAGTTATACCATAGTATCCTCTAGAAGATCACCAAATTTTATTTTTACTTTATAAGGTTAGGGTACCATTTTTTTTACATCCCAGGTAAATAAAGAAATAATAAAATTTAATCTTAATTAATATTTTGTGAATTAAATATTAATTTTACTTTAAAGGGGTTACTATTTTTGATGGCGTACCAAGTACGCAACAACGAGTTTTTTTGAAATCTTTTATTTCACACTGATAATATAATAAAATTATTTTAAATTGTATTTAATGCCTAGCCGTTGTATTGGTGGGAATGAATAGAACTAACTTCAATATGATTATACATGTTTTTTTTAAATTTTTTTACATTTATCCAATAAATTTTAGAGGCTTGAAATGTGAATTAAACTAATTTTAAGCATAAATTCTCTAATATTCTTTAAAAGGTTGATTTATCGCCTTTTTTTTGTGAACATTTTTTAAATATAGTTTTGGTCACTTTTATTTTTTCTATTTGACCAAATAAAATTCTTCTTTAGAATCGGGACATCAAAAATAAATTTGGGAAATTTTTTGGTATTTTTTTGATAAAATTTATTTTTTTATGAATAATAAAAAATATTGTATTTTAATTGAAATATACATTTTAATATAATCTATTTATATTGTTATATGATATTTTGAATTGGTTTTAATGATTAATTATATTATGTTTTTACCATTTAATCTTATATTGGTCATTAGAATTAATTTCACTTTGAAATTGGACATAAACAATTATCAATCTTTTGATAGTTATTGTTTCTTAAAAACATGCTATTTGTATTGATAATGAAAATTAATTTAAAATTAATTAATGAAACTTCTATGTTTTGAATTTGGTAAAATATATATCATTTTTTAATTTGTAATATCAAATATAGCTTTGGCTGATTTTTTGAATTTTCTGAAAAACATCAATTTTTGATGTATAGTGAAACCACATAGTAGTAGTTAAAAAACTGACTTTTCTTTAAAATTTTACCACTTCTATGAATAGAATTTTGAAAATCCGACATACATGGTTGATATTAGTAAGTAAAATGTGGTTCGATAATAAGAAAATAATTTTTGGTCAATAGTAACTTTTGACTTTTATTTACCGTGGAAAAAGTTAAATAGGCTAAATCAAGGTAATAATAATATCAAAATAATAAAAAATTGCCCTAACACTTGTCCCAACCTTATTGGATGAGTAATGGCCAACCATGGGCATCACTGGGTTGATTTTGGGACCCCATGTAGCCACTTAGAAATTATAATGACATGTTAGATTAATTTACTTAAAGTAAAGGAAAAAATGACATAAAAAATATCAATTAGTAAATTAATTTTTACAACTGGTTATATATGTTATTGTTTAGACTATAAATATTCAGTGGAAAACTAAAATTATTTCCTACATCATGGTGTTTTTTTATAATTTTTTGACATCATATAAATTAAATTATTTATGACAAAATAATGATGGAGTATTTACCTCATTAATAAATGATTTAGATAAATAAGATTATAAATATTAATACAATATCTAAAACCTTCCCAATTATTATTGGATGATTTTATTTCAACCATTAGTCATCTTATCTTCGACTTTAAATAGTTTTTTAACTTTAGAAACCGAATATCATTATATTATAAAATAATATTTTCACACTTTCCTAAAGAGCTCCTCCTCCCTATTATAAAAATACATCACTTCTAACACATTAATCACACCACTAATGCCCCTTGACTCTTCCAACCCTACCCAAATAAGCTCTCAAGATCTCTCTCTTCCTACTAAAAGCCTTACCTTAGGTAGAAGTTACTTCAAGAAGTTCTTTTGGTTCCAACTAATGGGAGTTACCCAAATTAAAGAAGATAAAAGAAGGAACGAGTCAAGTCAGACACGAGGTAAAGGAATTTATCTCAATCTTTTTTCATTGAGGAATATTTAGTTATAATACATGACTTTCTATTATACGCTGTATAATCTCCTTTTACTTTTCATTTCCTTCAAGAGGAATCTTTTTTCTACCAAGATATTTACTAAATGATAAAAAAATAATGTATCTTTTTAACATAAGCATTGAAGACGAACCTTTCTGCCGCCAAGAGTATTATTTGATCTTTGGCTTCCTTAACAAACCATAAATTTTTTAAAAAGAAAATAAATACCATATACACTTTTTATTTATTTTGGTATTGAAAATGGTTTTGTTAATGGGTTTGTTATGTGAATATATTAAAATTATATATTGTGATTGAAATGTGGAAATATTATCATTCCTTTATGTTTGTTTTATGTGTCATGAATATGTTAGGGTTCTTGGGAATTGTTTACGTATACGGGTGGTTAAGTGATAATCCTTGGGTGGGTGATCTAGGGATAGCTCTCTTATTCATTGGGTAATGTGACAGAGAAAAATGTGAATGTTTCTCCTAAGAGATTATGGAATATTTTGTGATGGGTATTCCAATGTAACTCCCTACATAGCTGTGATAACTACAATGTATGTATGATATTAATTCCACAAGTTACTTTTATGATGTATGTTTTCTATCTGTTATTCATAAATCATAGTATTTCATGATGTATGTTAGAGAGAAAATGTTATGTTTGTAATAATGAAAAAATGTTTTCTTTCTATGTTTTATAACCTTTATTGAGATTTTAATTCTAATCCCATGTTTTGAAATGTTTTTCATAGGACCTAAAGATGAATAGGGTCAAGGATGGGATCATCGAAAAGTCTTTTTGTTTAAAACATGGAACTAGACATGACTCTTTATTTCAATATTTTTTATTTTATGAAAAAATGGATACTAAGTAGAATTTCTTACTTGTAATATTCATGTTTTTATTTAAATGTAATGACCTAATTCTCTAAAACACTAAGCCTTAAAAGATCCTAAATTTGAATTATTCATTTAATATAAGATAATATATTGTCAAAGGACGGGTCCTTATAGTTGGTATCAAAGGTCGGTTTAGATAACCTTAGGAGTTAAGAGATTGTAAAATTAATATAAATAAATTAGTTTATGTTAATACTGAAATGATATAGAATTTATAGAATACCATGTTGCTTTACCTAAGATATTTTTCTGTTCTGAATGGTCTCCCACAGAGGAAACATGGAAGCTATGTTGGGAAAAAATTAGGAGGAATGCAACCTTCCAAATCAGCAACATGGGATGGCTAGAATTCAAACTGAACAGTTTGATGTAGTAATGGAACAGTTGACTCTGGCTATAAATGGTGGTGGTATCCATGCATGAGATCAGCTAGATCAACCACAGATGAACATGTCAGTAGTGGAGCATTTCATGAGGAACCATCCCCCATCATTCAAAGGATCATCTGACCATGTGCTAGATGAATTGTGGATTAAAGAACTAGAGAAAATTTTTGATGTCAGGGGTGTTTAGAACATCAAAATGTTAGTCTTTATATTTACCATTTTTAAGGTGAAGCTGATTAGTGGTGGTCAATGGTAAAAAAATATTTGGTATAGTGAGGAGATTGATGATCTTTATTGGGATGAATTCAAAGTTATGTTCCATGAGGAAGACATTCCTAATGTGGTTCATCTTAGGTTGGAAAAAAATTTCATGGAATTGAGGTAGTAGGATGACTCAGTGGCTGTTTATGAAGAAAAATTCACTCAACTGGAAAGGTTTTCTCTAAATTTCATACAGGATATTGATAGTAAAATCTTCCATTTGTACTCAGGATTTAATCCAATGTATTGAGGGGATTTAACTTATCATGAGTTCAAAAGTTATGAAAAACTTTTATTTTGTGCTGATAAGGTGGAAATAGAGTTTTTTGATGATCATGTGTTCTTTTAAAAACATCACAACAAGAGGTTGAGGTGGCAGACAAAAGAAAAGAACTCTTCAAAAAATTCTGATGGTAAGAAACTTAATTTTTCAGTTTGTGAAAATTGTGTTAAAAATCATGCTGGGGAATGTCTTTTGAATTCTAGTAAGTGCTAATGATGTAGTAAAATGGGATATAAGGCTCGTAATTACAAAAAATATTATTAGGTTATGGTAAGACAAAATATGATTTACTATCAGTAAAATGTTTTAAGAGTAATGAAATGGGTCATTATGAAAATGAGTGTCGAACGAAGAATTTAACTGAGGGAAAGCTGCCGAAATACAAGCACAAAGGGTTGGTGAAGTACTTTGCAACTACTTCAGCTGATGTTGGGCCATCAAATGAAGTAGTATTAGGTATATTGTTTGATTGTTCAGATTATACCAATGTGTTTTTTGATTCAGGGTTACACACACTTTCATTTTCTGAGAATTTTTCTAGTAAATTGGCAATTCCATCTCAAGATATGAATACAGAACTTATGGGAAAAACACATGGAGGAATTGTTTAGACATAAAGAAAACATAAGATCCTTCATGTCCTTGTGTGTGGGAAGAATCTTACTACAAACCATATTGTTTTGCCTCTAATAGAGATTGATGTTATTTTGGGAATGGATTGGCTTTCAGTTTATCATGAAAAGATTGAATGCCGAGATAAAGAGGTTTCTTTTCAGAAATATTTTCAGTTTGTGTACAAGAATGAAAAATTTATTTTGATAACATATTAGGAAGCTGAGAAACTAGGAAAACATTGAAATGAATGTTACCTTGCACATATTGTTGAAAATAAAGGAACTTCTCAGATTAATGATGTTCCAGTGGTAAATTAGTACCTAGATGTTTTTCCTGATTAATTACATGATATTATACCTAATTGTGAAGTTGAATTTAATTTTGACTTAGTTCCTGAAGATAAGAAAATTTCAAAACCACCTTATCTAATGGCTCAAATAGATCTTTTGGAGGTAAATAAACAATTGCAGGAGTTATTAGATAAAGGTTTAATTCAACCTAGAACATCACAATTGGCTACTCCAGTCATATTTGTTAAAAAGAAAGATGGTTCAATGTGACATTGCATTGATTATGGAGCATTGAATAACATAACTATTAGGAAAAAGTACCCTTTTCCTCATATCGATGATTTGTTTGATTATCTCTTGGGAGCTCAGTATTTTTCAAAGATTTATTTAAGGTTGGGGTACCATCAATTGAAAGTAAAGGATGCAGACATTCCGAAGACCACATTTCATACTAGATATGACCATTATGAATTTGTAGTTATGCCTTTTGGTTTAACCAATGCACCTGTAGTATTGAAGGATCTTATGAATATAATTTTATGTGATTTCTGTATATGTCTGTGGTTGTGTTCATTGATGATATTTTGGTTTATTACAAATGTAAAGAGGAACATAAAAGTCATTTAAGGGTTGTCTTCAAAACCTTAAAATTAAAGAAACTATTTGGGAAGTTCAGAAAGTGTGAATTTTTGTTACAATTTATTTTTCCTTGGGTCACATTGTTTCAAAAAATGACATAACTATTGATCCAACTAAAACAAAAGTTGTTGAATAATGGCAAAGACCCACAAATATAACTGACTTATGTAGTTTTCCTAGTTTAAAAGGTTATTACCGGAGGTTAGTTGAAACTTTTGCATGGTTATCTAGTCTAATGACTATGTTAACTCAAAAAGGAGTTATGTTCCTTTGGAAAAATGAATGTGATGATTGTTTTCCAGAATTAAAAAGAAGATTGGTGAATGCTCCAATATTGGAACTACATTCGAGAAATAATGTGTTTTTTGTTTACAGAGATGATTCGTTGAAAGGACATGGTTGTGTACTTATGTAGAATGATCTGGTAATTGCTTATTCTTCACGTCAGTTGAAACCTCATGAGTTAATTTACCCTACATGTGATTAGGAATTAGCTGCTATCATTTTTGTTTTAAAAATTTAAAGGCATCATTTGTATGGAATAAACTGTGAAATATATACCGACCACAAAACATTGAAGTATATATTAAATCTGAAATAATTGAAAATTAGATAGAGGAGATGGTTGATTTAATCCAGGATTATGATTTCATGATCCTTTACCATTTGGGAAAATAAATTAAAGTGTCTGATACTTTGAGTCAAAAAATTAATGCTTCATTAACCATGCTACATTTGGAACGAGATCCTTTGGTTTTTGATTTGATTTACTTTGGCATAGAAGTTGTTGGTGCCTGAAATTCTTCTGTTTTGTTTTAGGTGTTACTGAAATAATATCTATTAGACAAGATTAACCAAGCGCATAAGGAAGACAGTGAGTTAACGAAAAAGGTAGAGTTGGTTCAGAATAGTATGTTGCCTGAATTTGACGTTGATAATGATGGTGTTTTGAGGTTTGGGAAAAGATTATGTGTGCCTTGTGATTCATAGTAGAAGAATGAGTTGTTATGTGAAGGTCATAGTTCCTTGTTTTCTGTTCATCATGGCAGTACTACAATGTACAAAGATCTTCAGGAGTATTACTGGTGGGATGAAATGAAAAGAGATATTGCTGATTTTACTGTGAAGTGGTTGACTTTCCAGCAGGTTAATGAAGAGCAGAAGTTTACGAAAGGTATGCATAAGTCATTACTGATTCCAGAGTGGAAATGGAAAAATATATCAATGGACTTCATTGTGGGATTACCAAAACATCTCGAGGTAATAATGCAATCTGGGTCATTGTTGATTGATTGAATAAATCTACTCATTTTTGTCCTATTCGAGATACATTATATCTAGATCAACTTTCTCAGTCGTATGTTAAATAGATATTCAGGATGCATTGTGTTCCCCTCTCTATTGTATCAGATCGTGATCCAAAGTTTACTTCTATCTTTTGGAAGGCCTTCAGAAGTTGTTGTGTACTGAATTAAATTTTAGTACAGCTTTTCATCCACAATCAGATGGGCCGTCAAAACGAACAATTCAGACCTCAGAGGATATGCTACGTGCTTATTCACTGGATTAATAGGGATGTTGGGACCAACATATTTCTGTAGTAGATTTTTTTATAATAACAGTTTTCATTCCAGTATACAGATATCCCCATTTGAGGCATTATATGGAATGCAATGTCGAACTTCATATTTTTTGGATGAAGTAGGCGAAAGGAAGCTGATGGGACCAAAATTGGTTGAAGAGATGACAAAAAAATATTAAATGATTCAGTAGCACATTTGAACGGCTCAGAGCTGGAAGAAACTTTATGTGGATAACTAGAGGAAGGATCTCTCTTTTGAGGTAGGTGATCATGTATTTCTTAATGTTTCTCTATGGAAAAGTGTGATGTGTTTTGGTAAAAGGGATTGTTGAGTCTGAGGTTCATTGGCCCTTAATATATCCTGGAGAAAGTTGGATCAGTTTCTTACTGAGTGAATTTACCCCCATGTTTGTCCTAGGTTCACAATGTTTTTCATATTTCAATGGTGAAAATGTATATTCCAGATCCATCTCAAGTTTTAAGTCCAGAGGTAGTTCAGTAGGAAGAGAATATCTCTTATAATTAAAAAACAGTCAAGATTCTTGACCATAGAGAGGATATGTTGCGGAATAAAGTAATTCCCCAGGTAAAGGTTTTGTGGAAAAACCATATGGTTGAAGAGGCAACATTGGAATCTAAAAATTCTATGAGGGATAATTACCACTTATTTGTTAAGTGAATAAAATTGTGAGGACTCAATTTCAAAAAAGGGGGAAGGATGTAATATCTCAGGTAAGTAAAGAAGTAATACTTTTTAATTTTAATTAATACTTTGTGAATTAAATATTAATTTTACTTTAAAGGGGTTGCTATGTTCAATGGCGTACCCGATAAGAAACAACTGGTTTCTATGAAATCTTTCATTACACAGTAATAATATAATAATATTATTTTAAATTGTAGTTAATTCCTAGCCATTGTAATGGTGGGAATGAATATAAATAACTACAATATAATTATACATGTTTTTTAAATGTTTTTACATTTATCGAATAAATTTTAGAGGCTTGAAATATGAATTAATCTAATTTTAAGAATAATTACTCTAATATTCTTTAAAAGGTTAATTTACCACCTTTTGGTGAAAAACCGCCTTCAAATATAGTTTTGGTCACTTTTATATGTTATATTTGACCACATAAAATTTTCTTTATAATCGGGACATCAATATTTACTTGGGGTAATTTTTTGTTATTTTTCTAATAAAATTCAATTTTTATGAATAGTGAAAAATATTGTATTTTAATTGAAAAGTACCTTTTAATATAATTCATTTATATGGATAGATTATTATTTTTTAATTGTTTTTACAATGTAATTATATTATTTTTTTACCATTTAATCCAATATTGGTCATTGGAATTAATTTCACATTGAAATTAGACATAAACATGTATAAATCTTTTGATAATTATTGTTTCTTAAAAACACGCTATTTGTTTTGATAATGGGAATTAATTTTAAATTAATTAATGAAACTTCATTGTTTTTAATTTGGTAAAATAGAAATCATTTTTTAATTTGGAATATCAAATATAACTTAGGATGAATTTTTGGTATTTTTATGAAAAACATCAATTTTGGTTGAATAGTGAAAAACACTTAATAGTTGTTAAAAAACCGACTTTTCATTTAAATTTTACCTCTTATGTGAATTTAATTTCAAAAATATGATATACATGGTTGTAATTAGTAAGTATAATTTGGTTCAATAAGATGAAAATATTTTTTTGGTGAATAGTAACTTTTGACTTTAATTTACTGTTGATAATGGTAAATAGGGTAATTCAAGGTAAAAATAATATCATAATAATAAAAAATTATCTTAACACTTGTTCTAACCATGTTGGATGAGTAATGGATGACCATGGGCATCCTTGGGTCTATTTTGGGACCCCATGGATTCACTTGGGTGTGATAATGACACTTTAGATTAATTAACTAAACGTAATGGTAAAAATGACATAAACCAATATCTTTTAGTAAATTAATTTTTACAAGTGGTCATATAAGTTATCATTTAAGCTATAAATATTCATTGTAAAGATAAAACAATTTCCTACATCATGGTATTTTATATATAATTTTTATAAATCATATAAATTAAATTATTTATTACACAATAATGATGCAGTATTTACCTCATCAATAAATGATTTAAATAAATAGGATTATAAATATTAAAAAATATCCAAAAAAAGTCCAATTATTATTTGATGATTTTATTTAGACCGTTAGTCATATTATCTTCAACTTTAATTAGTTTTGGACATTTAGAAACCGAATTTCAATATATAATAAATTAATATTTTCACACATTCCAAAAGAGCCCCTCCTCCCCCTTATAAAAAGTACTCAATTATAACTCATTCCTCACACCTCTAAAGCCGCATGGTTCGTTCAAACCCTACCCAAATAAGCTCTCAAGATATGGATCCTCCTCCTATGAGGATTATCTTAGGTAGAAGGCACTTCATGAAGTCCTTTTGGTTCAAATCAAAGGGAGTTACCAAAATTAAAGAAGATTAAAGAATGAACGAGTCAAGTTGGACATGAGGTAGGGGACTTAGTCTCAATCTTTTTTCATTGAGACATATTTGGTTTTAATACACGACATTATTTTATATGTATTATAATCTATTTCGACTTTTCATTTCATGCAACATGCAGTTTTTACTACAATTATTTTTACTAAATAACAAAAAATAATGTTTCTTTTTAATGTAAGTGGTGACAACAACCCATTCCACCGTCGTGATTATTATTTGATCTTTAGCTTACATAACAAACCATAATGTTTATAAAAAGAAAATAAATACCCTATACTATTTTTACGTATTTTGGTAATGAATTTTTTTTGATAATCGATTTGTTATGTCAATATATTTAAATTATATATTGTGATTGAAATGTGGGAATATTTTCTTTCCATTATGTTTGTTTTATGTGGTATGAATATGTAATGGTTTCTAGGAATTGTTTATGTATACGGGTGGTTTCATGATAAACATAGGGAAGGTGAGCCTGAGATAGCTCTCCAATGCATTGGGTAACGTGACAGAGGTAAACACGAATGTCTATCCTACGAGATTAGGGAATATACTTTGATGGGTATTCTAACATAACTCCCTACTATGATATGATAGCTACAATGTAAGTACGATATGAATGCCAGAATTTACCTTTATGATTTATGTTTTCTATGTGTTAATCATTAATCTTATGATTTCATGAGGAATGTTAAAGAGATTGTGTTATTTATTCAATGATGAACTAATGTTTTCTTTCATTGTTTCATAACCCTTACTGATATTTTTATGCTCATCCCATGTTTTGAAATGTTTTTCATAGGATCTAAAGATGAATAGGGTCATGGATGGGATCAAGGAAAATTCATGATTTCTAAAACAAGGAACTATACATGGATATTATTTTGAAGAGTTTTTTATGAAAATTAGGATACTAAGTAAAATTTTGTACATGGAATATTCATGTTGTTATGTAAATGTTATGACCGAATTCACTAAAACTCTAAACCTGAAAAGATCCTCAATGTGAATTATTCATTTAAATCATGATTATGTAATGTTTAAGTCTGGTTCCTTATAATTATATTGGATGGTTTATTATTCCCAAGGATCATGTTTCTATTCCAAAGGACAAGTTATTATTAATTTGTATAGGTCCCTTGACTTCTAGAAACAACCCATGTTTTATTAATCCTTCATTTATATATTTTTATTATGGATTATATGTGAATATATGTTTTTTATTGTATATAAAATTACAATAAGAACATTGAAATTCGATTTTTAAATGCTTGGGTCGATATATTGTGTAACCATGATGGTTATCGCATTTGTAAGAGTGATGTGAAAATGATTCCCCTAGTAATATATTTTATCGATTATAGATATGAGTTTTCTGTGGGAATATTTTGATTTTTCAAGGCAAGATAATGATATTATATTTAAATTAATGTTGATTCTTTTTTTTATGGGAAAAAATTATAACTCCATAAAAAATGTTAATATAACCTTTTAATCATTTCAAAGAACCCATTTGTGATTTATTTCATATATTAATATTTCTTTTTAAATGTTTTATGAAATTATTTTGGAAGATAATGATATTTCATGGGTAAGAAAATGTTTATTTTGACCCCAAATATTATTTTCAGAATGGAGAAACATTTAAGTACTTATTTGATAACCATTTCGTTCTTCTGTTTTATGTCCCAGACATATATTTTTGTGCTCATCCTACATATTAAAATGTTTACCATAGGGTTTTAGGATGTTTATGGGAAAACATGAAGTCTAGATGAATGTAATGATTATTTTTCATGGAAATATATCATGTTTCATTGTAATTTTTCTATATCATGGGGTGAATATATACTGAAAAGAAGATATGAATTTGTATATATATAGTCTGGGTATATAATATTTAAGACCTAACTCTCAAAAAATCTAAACATAAAAATTCATTAGGAACATAAGAATGATAATTGTATTTTAATGCCACAATAATTTTTAATATTTAAGTCTAAATAATTACATGTTTTGGGAATATATACTATTAAGGGTTGGATGAAGGGTTCTACGTAGACATTAACCTTGTATAACCATCATTGATGGAGTACGAATGACTAAGTGTAGTGTTATAATATTAATGTGTTTTCTATTTTCAGAGATTTTGAATCCTTTAAAACACATAAAATCAAATATAAATAATCTCACTGATAACTCCATGCTTCTAACCACATCTCTTCTGAGTCGTTGAGTCAAGACAGTGTAGTGCCAGTCAGTAGGTTACCTCAAGTTTGAGGTACTCTTGAGCATCACACAATTATTTCATTCTTCCATTAGTTGTTTTGATGTAGGATTTTAGTTAAAATTCCATGGACATTCTGACTGTCATGTTATAGGGGAAAAAATGTTTTATATATTTCCCTTTCTTATTTATGTGTATAGAGTTGAATCCTCATCAATGCCTCACTATAATTTTTTGAGTATTTATATAAAATAATATTAAATACACTCACACTCATGAATATAAATTTGGATTTCTATTATCTAAGGATAATGAGATGAATATGAGTGAATTATTTATTAATTATCTTAAGATTTAAAGCATTTAATATGTGTATTATATAATTAATATTAATATGATTTAGGGTTTCCCAAAGGTTGTGAAAGAGTTATGGTATACAATGTTATTCAATTTATCTAGGAACCTCATATTGATTGCTAAAAAGCTCATTTATATGATTAATTTCTTATTCCATAATAACTATTTCCATATTTCATTTGAATTGGATTCAATTAATAAATATGATTCAACTTTATGATAAAATTGCATTAAATATTTCCTTTAACATTAACAAATAGGGTCAAATTTCTTTGGGAATATTCTTTTTCACCAAGGATCAAATGCTAAGTGGTTCAACAAATGTCGACCGATTCTTTAGTGCTTGTACTCTTCCTATCATATCAACATATTCTAGTGATGTGATCCCAACTGTAAAGAGATTAATTTTTCTAAAGATATCAATAACATCCAATGATTTTATAATATATATTCCCATTAAATAAATCTAATGTGTTAGATAATGTACTTCACACATAAAACCAAACTAAACTAATCCATGTAATATTATATTAAAATATTAATAAAATAAGAGAATAATAAAACCACACGTAAAAAAATATTTTTACTCAACTAAAATTGTTTATATTTAGATGATAAATGATTAATTTTATTATATATTAAAAGGATTTTTCATTATCAAATAACTTTTTTGAATTTTTTTTATATTATATCCTATTTAAATAAATGACCACTTATAAAATATAATTATATATTTTCTAATATATTAAAAAAATGTGGTCTACTGTAATACTAAGAACACATAAAAATGTCAATTTTCTATAAAATATGCTTTTTAATATGTTTTTTATTTTTTTTAAATAATAAATTTTATAATTTATAATTTTAAATTAATAAAATTACTCTCAATTTTGATTTCAATATCTCATAAATCGGTTAGTATGTATTTTTGGGTTTTTTTTGAAATAATTAATTTTTAGTGAATATTTGAAAACATAATTTTCAACAATACCCTTGTTTTAAGGACTTATCACAAAAAAATTATGAACTTATTTTTTTATACAATCCTTGATAATTTTTTTATGGAGAATATTAATCTTCTAAAAATACAATTTTAATTTAAAAAAATAAGATATTAATATTTTGGGAACATAAGTACTTTTTTACTACAATTAAAATAATTTTTTTGTTTCTTTTAAATAAATATCTGAAAGTAAGAATTTGATTTTGTTATAGTTTAATGAAACAAAAATATTATATTTTAATAATAAACTAATTAATTCTATCAAAATATTAAATATTGATAATTTTTAGAACAAATAAACTACAAGCATAATGTTAAATGGTTTTTACTTATAAAAATCGATTTTATGTGTTGTGTGGCAAATAGTAATATTTATTTTCATCAGCATTAAAAATAGTTTTTTACAGTATTTATTGAATATTTGTAATAATTTTGCATAAATTATTTAATATGTATCATATTATTTTTAGGAATTAAAAGTAAATATCTTTCATAAAAATTAGTAACCACGATAAAAAATCATAAAAGTGTAAAATCAAAGAGAAAATGACATTAAATGATGACAAATAAATATGTGTAAACGAATAGATAAGGATTCCTCAACCTTCATTATCCTTACACACTCCATTTTTTTGATTATATTTAAATATGTGAGACTTTTCTGTATGATTTCCAAAAATATGTTCAATATTGAATATCTTGATTTACACACAACACTGAATTGGAACCAAACCTTGATATTTTTATATAAAAATATAACTATTAAAACCTATCCATACAACTAGTGTGTATTAATATATATAAAAAATAATGAAAAAAATAAATATTTATGTATACATAAAGGTTATTTTATACGAATTATCTTAGGCCATTTCATATATAAAAATTTATTTTACTAATTTTTTTTGTCATGCACTGTAAATTTTATTAAATAAAATGAATTACAATTCTGTTAATTTATTATTTTTTAAAACTATAATATTAAGTTATTAATATTATTTTTGTTAATTTTTTTTATAATTTATGAATAATAATGTATAATATTTTAAAAAGATACATTCTTTTAAAAAGTGTTTTACATTGTCTTTTATGATTTTAATTAATATTGAAATTACAAAATTAAAGAACATGAATTTAATAAAATGAAAATAATTTATAGTTTGATCATAATAATTATATATTAGGATAAATTAATTTTATTTTAAAAAAAGACTATTTATAGATGAATTGTAAAAAATACCATATTTCAGAATACCATGACTTTTATGACATTATTATTTTATAAGTATGACATAAAAGTTTATGAAACCATTTTATAGAAAAATATTTATTTTAAAAGGGATATTTAATAATTAAATATATTTATTTTATTTTGAAAAACAATTTTTAATATTTGACATCTTATGTTACACTATTTTCTATAATTGTTTTTATAAATTATAGGGTTACTATTTTAAAATTACTATTTGCAACTTTTTTAAGGTAAATATAATAAAATAAATTTCCATTTTAGATTTACAAGGTCCAAATTATGTAGTAATGATAATTTTACTAAGTGGGTAATATTGAATTAATTAGTTAAAAATAGGTTTTTACGGTAAAAACTAAAATGGTGAAAATGGTTAACCAAATGGTCAAAGGGCCTAACATATAACAACCAAAAAATCTACTTCTTTTATTTATGGATGTCTTTCCTCCCAAAAAACTTTGTTTTTGTTTTTTAATAAAAGCATATACAATGAATTTTTATTTCATGTGAACATCATACATCATCAATAAATTTGTATTATTAAAACTATGAACAACAACATGATATACACATTTTTCAATAGTTTTTATCAATAAAATATATTTTTATTTGAGAAAAGTTTGTTAAATATTCTTTTCAGACCAAAATAATAATGTTTATAAATGATATAATTATTATAATAAATTACGATATTATTAATAACGATTGTTTTAAATAAATATTATTATTAAAAAACCCATTTTAAAATGTAAATGAAAAATATTTTTTTATGTGTCAGAAATTTCACTATGCAACTTCACTATGCATTTTCTATCCTCAATTTTTTTAATTAATTATTTTATATTTAAAAGTTAAATTTCACATATATATATAATTATTATGGTAAAATATCATTTTTAAATTTCGAATATCAAAATTAATTTATGGATATTTTTTAGTAATTTTCGAAGAATATTCATTTTATTATGAATATAGACCAAAACTACATTGTAGATAAATACTTTGTTTTTATTTTAAATAATTAATATAATTTAAATTGATTATTTAATTCACAATAGATAAATTATTCATATTTTAATCCAATTATGATCTTTGGAATCATTTTTATATTTAAATTAAATATAAAAACTTATTTAACATTTGAATGTTATTTTTATCCACCTTCTCGTCACACCTGTGGGATTAGAATTTAATGTAAAATTACTAAATCTATGAATTTAATTATGAAAATAGTAAAATAATACAATGATCAGTAAGATATTTAGAATTTGATAGGATTAAGTTAATTGTTTTGGAATTGTATCCAACCCTTTGGAATATTAATTATATCCTCATAAATAGATAATTGAACAATGGAATAGTAACCACACCTAATAAGTATAATTAAAATTTAGACATCTTATTAATGATAATTTGATATTTTTATATTATATTATATCTAAATATATTTTTTAGAAGTTATTACTTAATTATTAGTAGTTTTATAAAACATAAATATTAATAAACTAATTTATAATTAATTTAATGATTTAAAAGAAAATTCATTCCGTAAAAAAGAATCCTAAATTAATATTTTTTGTCTTATGATTATAATTCCATTTTATAATACCATAATTAATATTTTTATGTGTTATAAAATCTGTTATAATTTTATAAATTGTATTTTTTGAGAAGATGTTGTATTTACATAAAAAATAAATTTCTCATTTTAGTAAAAAAACTTCATAAAATTTATTTCTTTTCGGAATTATAAACATCATAAAATGATTAGAGTTTTGTTTGGGATTTTTTTGAAATAGTTCAATTTTCGTTTAATAATTAAACATACATTTTCGAGTTTTAAGTATTTTTAATGACATCATAATTGTGTAATAATTAATATAAAATTATTTGTAAATATTTTTGATGTAAATATGTTATTAGGTGTCCTAATGGGAGAATAACATGGTAAATTCCTAGTGAAATCCCACGGTGTTGCAAAAAACCACTACTGAGGTGTCTAATGAAATTAATAAAAAGACACCCTCATTGTGGATATAAATAACCCTATTTCTCCATTATATTTCATTAAAAATTCATCATTAACAAATATATGATATTTTTAGCAGACAAGGAGTCTTCCCAAGGTGTCCTGAAGCCCCCATGGTCCCAATCTTCAAGTTTAAGGAGTCACTCTTCAAGGTTAGGGAACCCTCAACTTCCCGTTTCCTTTCATGATTCACTTTTATGTGGTATGTATTTTAAATTTCCATACCTTGTTCTTCTATACATTTTATTGTGTACATTTACTTTATTACGAGTCTTTTATGATAAGGAGGTACTTTTCATCTATCTTTTTAATGATTTATAAATCAGCGTTTTATACACTTTATTATGTCGATTTTACTTCTAAATATTTATCACTTTTTTTAAAATAATTATTTAATTTTATATAGATAACACAAAAACGACCTTATCCTAAAGGGGTATTAACATTGATGTCAAAATTATATATTAGATTCTGGGATTAACATACATGAAGGCCTCATTCCTTTTCCGTGGGTTTAAAATTAAAAAATGATGTTGTTTTTATGCACTTTCTAAAACATAATGATTTTGATAATAACCCTATTTCTTTAATTCTTCACAGGTTATGTAAAAATTTATTTATTATGATATTTTTGTCTCACATTAATTAATTCATATCAAGGGTGTTCCTTGATAATACATCAACACATTGGTTAATGAATTTAATCTATAGAATACATGTTTTATGATGCCTTGGTGAATAACCTCAGTAATTATGATTTATGCCACCTTAGGGATGAACCTAGGTGATATTATTATGAATTAATCGATTAAATGTTGTAACCACATATACATGTTATGATTGAGGTTATTTATTTTCTGGCACACCTCATTTTTATTTGATCATTCCTGGTTAAATATCTCTTGCTCACACTCTATGTGTTTATTTTTTCCATAGTGGGATTTATGATCAGCCCTTTCCTTGATGTATGTCCCTAGGTTATGAGATAAAATTATTATACATAGGATAAAACTACGTTTAAACCTCTAATTTTGAAAATAGGAAGGTTTTTATGTTTTCATGTAATTTGAAACAGATTTTCAAGACACTAAACAAGAAAAGATACTATGTTTTTAAAATGGTAGGAAATGTTATGTAACTAAAATGGGGTTTCCATAGTTGGTATCAGAAGAGTGATTAGTTATTTGTGGAAATTATGATTTTATAACATTGGGAAGAACCCTTTATGAAAATTAATTATTTGAAAAATGCATGGTATTTTGGAGAAATATTATGTGAGTGGTTCATGAGAAAATAAATCCCAATCTAGATATGAATAATTGGATGTGGCTCTGGTACAGATGTACCTAGGGATCAAAACTCCAACATGGTGCTTCTGATATGACTCAACATATCTTGGTATAAGACAATGATCCTTGATACACTCTTAGTTTTAAAATCTTGGGGGATATGTTTGGTTAATCAAAAGGTTTTTATTAACTATTGTGAAGGATTTATAGCAAATTCAATTGTTGTTAAAGAATAATATTTTTTAATAATCATGTTTTAAGACATAAAATTACATTAGAATATTAGTATTTTTAATTGTACCAACATAACAATAAGTTAAAATTGTCATGATGTAATTTCTTTAAGGTGGTAGGAATGTAAAAACCAAAATTTTTTATTACTTTTATTTATGGATATCTTTCTTCTCAATAACGGTTTATTATATTTTACAATAAAATCACATAGAATAACTTTTATTTCATTAAAATATAATAGATAATGTATAAATATAAATTATTACAACTATTATAAACAATTTTATAAACACATCTATGAATATTTTGGTTTAATATATAATTAAGTGAGAAAATTTGAGAAATTGACTTTTCAGACCCAAATTGTTCTTTTCAGAAATTAGATAATTATTATATTTAATTAATGTATTATTAATAATGATTATTTTAAATAAGTGGTTTTATTAAAACACCCTTTTTAAATGTAAGTGATAAAATAATCATATGTTTTTTAAGTGTCAGATATTTCACTATGCAATTACACTATACATTTTCGATCCATTATTATTTAAAAAAACGATTTTTATATTTGAAAGGTAAATTTCTCATACTTATAAATTTATTATTGTATGATAAACAACATTTTTGTATTTTTAATGTCAAAACTAATTCACGTTGAATTTCTAGTTTTTTCTACAATGTTTTATTTTTTCATAAACAGTGAAAAATATTAAATTGTTATTAAAAAATGCGTTTTCCATTTAAATAATTATTATAATCTAAATTTATTCATAAATTCAAAATAGATCAATTATATATATTTTAATCGAATGTATATCCTTGGAATCATTTTTATATTTGAATTCGATAGAAAACTTATTAGTCTTTTGAGAATTCTTTTTACCTTCCATCTCGCTCCACATGTGGGATTACCATTAAAGGTAATTTTGTATCCTTTGTGAATTGAATTTCAAAAAATGGACATAAATGGTTGCGATCAGTAAGATATTCAAAGGCTGATAGGATCAAAAAAATTTTATAGTGAATTGTAACATGACCCTTTGAATAGTTTTATAACCCTTATGGATAGTAATATGACCAACAGAATAGTAACCTCACCTAACACTATAAATAAAATTTAGGCATCCTATAAATGGTTATGTGATATAATTATATCATAGTACAAGTAAATAATTTTTTTCAAAATTATTATTTAAGTAGTAGTGTTTTTATAAAACAAAAATATTTATCTATAAATAAATAGTTAAAATAATGATTTAAAAGATAAATGGGTTTAAAAAAAAGATTAATAAATTTATATTTTTCTGTTTTATGATTTTTAGTTTATTTTACGAGACCTTAGTTAAGTTTTCAACATCTTATAAAATTATTTGTAATTTTAGAATGAGTATTTTTGTGTAAATGATGGTTTTAATTAAAACTAGAAATTCTCATATTTAGGAAATTATTTTCATAAAATAGATATTATTTTGTAATTCTACATGTAAAAAATTGTTAGGGGGAGTATGCTGAATTTTTATGAAAAAGTTGAATTTTCGGTGAATTGTAAAAATCCAGTTTTGAGTTTTCATTAAGTTTAATGACATAATAATGATGTAACCTTTAATATAAAATGTTTTCTAACTATTTTGGATTTACATATGGTATTATTTGTACCATGTATCTTGTATAATTGTGAAATACCATGGGAAAGCCCATGTTTTTTCAAATACCACTACTGAGGCGTCAAAGGAAACTAAAAAAAATCCCGCACATTTTCTATAAATATCCCGGCTTTATACATTATATTTCATTACCAATTCATTCTTTATATATATCAGATATTTTTACCTCATAAGGAGTCCTCCCATTGGGTCATAAAGACCCCACGATCGTAATCATTGAGTTTTAGGAGTCACTCTTCAAGGTAAGGACACTCTAATCTTCTGTTTTCCTTTTAAGTTTTTTTTATGTGGTGTATCTTTCAAATTTCCATACCATGTTCTTATATCCATCATATTATACCCATTTAGTGTATTATGTGTCCCTTATTATTGGGATACCTTCTCCCCTCCCTTATTAATGTTTTCTAAATCCACCTATTATACCTGTTATACTACCAATTTTACTTCACAAAATCTCTATCTTTTTCTGAAAAAATTAATTAATTATAGTTTCTGAATACTCTAACCTTTTTATTTTCTAGTTGTATATACAATGATAGAAATTTTTTTTATATAATTCTGGATTTACATACACGATAACCCCATCCATTTTTGTGGGTTTAAAATGTCAAAAAGATCTTAGTTTTAAGAACCTTCTCTAACACTATGATTTTGAGAAGAAACTCATTTATTTTATTCTTCATTAGTTATTTATGAAATGTTTTATTTTGAAATTTATGGATCACACTAATTAAAACTTATTAAGAGTTCACCCTAATAGTTTCCCAATTCATTGGGAATATAATTTAATCTCTATAAATGATATGTTTTTAGATGCCTTGGTGAATAACCTGGTAATAATGATTTATTACACTTTGGGGATGCACCTTGGTGAAATTATCATGAATTAATCCCTTAAAAATTGTATCCACGTTTTAATCTAATTACTCATGTATTTTATTTTATGGTATACCTCATTTAAAATTGATCATTTCTAGTTATATAGCACTTTCTCATGTTCTATGTGTTTCTTTTTCTCTTACTCGGATTTATGCTAACAAATTTCGTTGATGTATATCCCCAGGTTATGATAGGAAGTCATTTTATTTAGAATGAACTTGTTAGTAATCCTTTCTTTTGGAATAGAAAAATGTTATTATGTATTATGTATCTAATTTTAAAGACATTATACATTAAAAGATCTTATATTGGTAAAATTATATGAGATGTTCTGTAATTAAATGTTGAGATGGCATATAACATGTAACAATATTGTTTCTACATGAGTCTTTAATGTTTTTATTTGCAAATTAATTATGTCCACTAAATTATTTACCATATAAGAGACATCAGAAAATGTGAAACATGTGATCACTATTTATTTCGATGAAATAAATAAAAAACATCAATTCTTACCCTATATAATTGGGGACTCTCACCACCCCTTTAAAACAAATAACAAATGATATATTCGTCTTTAAACTATCCCATTTTTACTTATAGTAAAATTTTATTTCATATTCATATGTTTTTTAACATTATAATTTTTCATCTATCCTCTATTTCCAAGGATACTTCTAAGGGAAAACTAAATTTTCTCAACAGATGTAGTTGTTTTTACCTTAAAATAAATCTTTTATATTCATACATTAAAATTATATTGATACCAATATCATATTATTAATTCATAATTAATTTTATACTGATTTTTTTATAATTTTGTAAAAACCCTTAACCACCTCTCATATTTTACATTAAAAATAGTGAATATTTTTTTTGTTCCTGTTGACTACTAGAACTAGGAAGTAACATATCATAGTTTTGATATAGAGCAATTAATATTTGTTAAAATATATTAAGATAATATTTAAGACCATCAAAATATCTAAATAATATCATTATGGATTTTTAATTTTGAAATAATGTGGAATTAATTCAATTCCATGATCATACTAATCCATTAATTATAAAACATTTTTTTGGTTTGTCTAACCACCTACAAGAAAAATTATATAAAATTATATCATGGATGAATATAAAATCCAATTTAGTGATAATATATAATGTATATATAATTAAATAATGTTTTTATAATTATAACATTAATATTAAATACATTAATTATGATATCAAAATTTATTCTAAAAAATTCATCAACAAATGCTTATCCTCAATTTCACCTTTAATAATGATAACAAAATTAACAACAATAGATTGAAATTATAATATTATAGATAAGTTTAAATCATAAATTATAGTACCTTTTATTATCATGGAAAGATGATATTTGGGAAATTAATGTAGAATAAAACTACTACTATGAAACTAGATAAAATGATCAAGATTACTCATAATCAATATTGAAAATAGATAATAACCAAAAAATATACGTGCAGAAAATAATTATAATCTATTTTGACAGAAGGATATATATATTAATTAGGTTACAAAATTGGTTATTAAGATATTTTTTTATAAAGTAAATTCAAGATCATTAGTGTATATTGGGAATTAAGGAAAGGTTTTTCTTCTTAAATTTCAATTTCGAATATGGTTTTTTTATGAATGATAATTCTTATGGAAAATTTGTATGATATTTATTTATGAATCCTCTATTAAAATATTTTCTTTTTATTTTATAAGGGATTTATATGTTATCTAATAATTTCATTTTAATCATTGTCTTATTCTTTACCAACTTTTAGGAAACAAAACCTACAACTTATTTTCAATGAGAAATCTATTCTATGCTCATATTCATTGGATGAATTTACTAATGACTATATTATAACTAAAATAATTTATTGTAGGCATTTATACTAATTTTACATTCATTAAAATTCTTTAGTAAATATGTATCATTTTCCATAAGGGTTTTTTTCATCAAAATGTGGAGAGCATGCAGTTTTGACATTTTCTATGAGAAAAATATTTCCCCTATTTTTTACCATTTAAATGTAAATAATTATATAGATTTTCATGTTTTCATAAATTCGGTATTATTATTAGAGTTTTACCAAATATTTCTATTTAAATAAATGTTATCAAAATGATAAATATTGTTTCTTATTTCATATGATGTTTTCGTAATGATTCTAAATTAAATGGTTCCATCTAATTGAATGTATTTTTAAATATTTTATGATCAAACAAAGATATTATTCAATTGTTACCATCCAAATTCAATCTTAGGATGGCTTAGGAAGCACACTTTCTACCATATGATTTATGAATCACTCCCTTTTTATTTCCTAGGTGTCCACAGTGAATATTCATAACATATATTCCAATGAATTACCATTGTAATATTTATATTTTATATTTATATAATTTATGTGTATTCACTATGATTACATACATTGATTGACTAAGGAAAAATAATGACTTAATCATATAACATTTATCAATATAGTGTAAATACCGTGTTCCTTATTATCATGATTGATGGTTATATTCAATTAATATTAATTATTATATTTGGATACTCTTATATTTTCCTTGGGTATACAATATTATGATTGTTGATGGAATTATAATTTTTTCCCTTATCTATTTTCATTTGAAAAGGATATAAAATCCATTTTATTTATACAATTTATTTTCAAATTATGAAATATTGATTTCAAGTGGCACTCAAATATATGGATTATGATGGGTGGGGTCCTATATCACCCAATAATGGATTGGTTATGGATACAAATTTTATGTGACAATTATTGATTGGAATATCTTTATTTTTTAGTACAAAAATGGAAATACTTAGATTTTTTCACATCATAAAATTATGGATATGAATCAATGTTTAAAAAAAATGCATTGACATACTTAGATTATTTTTCAAAACATAAAAGGGTGGATATATTTAGATTTTTACATATTTCTTATTAAGATTTTGTTTGTGAAATGTATTGTGCTTGTTATTATAATTATATTATGGTCTCCAAGATCACATAAATTGTATCATGTTTTTGAAATATCTCAATTAATATAAAACGTTATTCAGTACCATATTCCATGGATTGTGTTTTATGTTATATGATTTGTTGGGTTTAATTTTTTATATACATTTTTATAGCCATTTTATAATCTTATACAAAATTATGATCATTGATTATTTTCACTTATGATTTCCCTTAATGATAACCTGATATCCCCTATTTCCTAGTTTTCTATTTTCCAATACTATGAATTAAATTAAAATATAACATGTTTCTAAAATATTATATTCTGTATAGATATTTTGGGGTTTTTTAAAGACATATTATGGACTAACTAGTGGCTTATATGTTGAGTCAAAAGTCCTCTTTTGACTTCTATATCATGTTTTGGAAATCACAAATATATTCTATTCTTTATTCTGGAAGTTACATTCTTCTATCATGTTTATCGTATCGTACAATGATGATCATACTGACCATATCGTATCGTACAATACTAATCGAACTGATCATACTGACCATGCTGATCGTACTGAGCATGCTGATCGTACTGACCATGCTGATTGTACTGATCATGCTGATCGTACTGACCATGCTGATCGTACTGATCATGCTGATCGTACTGACCATATCGTATCGTACAATACTGATCGTACTTACCATGCCAATCATACAATACTGATCATACTGAATATATAAATTGTATTGACTCTGTTACTCATAACTTTTATTACATGCTTGTTTCAATACTGAGTCAAAAACACTTATTGCATATGAATCGTACTCATGTTTTCCATTTCTATATATCTTCTGTCCAAACAAAAACGATGTCGTTGAGTTAGTTACAAACTAATCAAAATTATGTCGTGCTTTCGGTTTCAATATGACAATTGGAGGCAATATGACCGTTGGAACCCAAGGCCTATAAATAGGAGGTCATTTGAAGCTGAAAAAAGAGAGAAATGAATGAAGAGACTTTGTGAACTATCAAGACTCTAGAGAGAGACATTGTGACTTCTCTCATCTACCTTGTGTGTCCGATCATCGTATCGAGGGCTTTCAAGTGATTTAAAGATGGAGGTGTTGATTACCTATAAAATCGAGGGTTGCCGGGGATAGGCAGACAGATGTGCCGATCATCGTATCGAGGGCTGCCGGGGATAGGCAGACAGACGTGCCGATCATCGTATCGAGGGCTCACCAAGGTGTTGGTGAGACAGACCTTTTATCCTAGGTGAAAGGATAACCCTTCTCTTTGGGTCAAATGAATTGTAATACTTTTACATTTCCACTGTTACTTGTATTAGAAAGAAATTTGTATTGTTTCCTTTCTTCTTTACATATTAAATTGTAATTGTTTCAATTACAATCATTCTATTACATTTTGTATTGATTCATTCTATATGATTTAAGGTAGAATCATTCATCTTTGTATTACTCTGATTATTGTGTTCATTTTGAATACAATTGTTTTACATTACATTAGTATTACATTACATCCTTTTATATTCAATACAATTGTGGGTGTTTTTACTTTTATTAGTTTAAGATTTTCTAAACTAATCTCTTAAGTGATAAATCTTAAAGGTTTTTTAAACCTACAATTCACCCCCCTCTTGTATTATTCCATCTAATATACATATACATATACTTATTCGATCCAACAACTGGTATCAGAGGAGGTTTTCCATTGAGTTGTATTACTTGTTTTGTTTCTTTCATATTTTTAAATACTTACTACACTAATGTGTGGAGTGGAAAAGTTTTTGTTGTATTAGATGGTAGGAAAAAATATTGGGTCAATAGACAATCTGAATCCTTCTAGACCACCAATATTTGATGGGAATGACTATGAGTATTGGAGAGATCGTATGAAGACTTATGTGATCAATACTGGTGTAGACAACTTTATAATGCTTACTGGAGGTTACAAAATTCCTGACAAAGAAGTCAGTACTTTCACTAACCAAGAGAAGAAAGAATATCAACTGAATTACAAGGTACACAATACTCTATTATGCTCTATGACCAGAAATATATACAGTCAGATATCTTCATGTGAAGTAGCCAATTGTATTTGGAAGAAATTAGAAGTCACTCATTTTGGTACATCCAAGGTTATAGAAACAAGGAGAGCAATGCTTCGAGCAGAGTATCATGGATTTGTTTTCCCTTATGGAGGGCCAGTATGTAAAGTGCAACAAAGGTTTATGACAATTGTCAAAATTTTACAATCTATGGGAGAAAAAGGTCTTGACGATGAATCCCTAGTTGATAAAATTATAGATATAATGCCAAATGAATGGGAATCAAAAAGGACAGCTATTGATGAGAATAGAAAAGTTTCCCAGATTACTCTTGATGAACTCTTTGGAACTCTTCTACAGCACGAGACAAGAATGAAGAGATATGCTGATTTCAACAAGAAGAAGAATGGGAATGGAAGTATATCCTTTGAATCTAAAGATAAAATGCCTGAAAGTCTTACGAGGTCTAAATCCAAGAAAGTTATGATATTTGATTCAAGTGATTGTAATCTTTCGGACAATGAGTTAGCCAATCTTGCTCGAAGTATGAACAAGATTATGGGAAAGAAATATTTCCAATATAGATTCAAAAAGAAAGATAGGAAGGATAGGAAAGATCCAGAGGTAACTTGTTATGAATGTAAGAAAGCAGGACATATAAGGCCTGATTGTCCTTTTTAAAAAAGGAAAGGCAAAAAAGAGAAACACTCTGAAAGAAACAAGAAAAAGTATTACAAGTCAAAGACAAAGAAAGTCTTAAGGGAAAATGATACTTGGAGTGCAAGTGATAGTGATTCTTCAGATGATTCTTCAGAATATGAGACATCAGGACAGAGGAATATCAGAATTTTAGCCAGATTACCAATTGAAGATCATTGTCTCATGGCTAAGGTACAAAACGCTGAAGCTATTACAAATGTCTCTTTGAATGCAAATTATACTGATAATAGATATTATGAATCTTCAAATGATGAATCTTCATCATCAGAGGATGATACATTACCTTCTTTTGAAGAAGCCTCTAGATTTGCTAAATTACTTGAAAATGAAAATTCTAAACTCAAGAAGAGACTTGAGAAAGCAAATTCTAGAATTTCAGTCTTGACTAAAGAAATATCAGATCTTTCTAAAGATCTTGATGTGAAAACTTCAGATTTTGAAAGTATTTTAAAAACCCTTGAGAAAGTTAAATCTGAAAGGGATAAACTTTCTAAGGATCTTGAAACTGTAATTTCAAAGAAAAACATTTTAGAGCCTAACTCTAGTTGAAATTTAAATGTTTTGGAAAAAAAAATTCGGTTTCAAAACTAAAGTCAGTGATTTTATCTTTGAAAAAATGTTTGCCAAACTTTACTCATGGAAAAGAATACTTTGACAGGATGTACTCTCAAATTAGACCTTTGAGAAATCGTTCTGGTCTTGGTTATACTTATTCCAAATCTGTTTTTAGCAATAACTATTTTGTTCCTCAAAAAACCACTTTATGTTCTAAGTTCCAATGTGGTAGACACTGGAGAAGAGATTGGTCTCTTAACAAAACTCAATATTTAGGGTTTCATAAAGCTCATTTTGAAAAAAAATGTGGATTCGTAAAATTCTTCTATCTAACCCTTCTGGATCCAAACAAGTTTGGATTCTGAAAATCTAATTGTTTTTTTTACAGGAAAATGACAAGTGTACCAATAAGAATACTTGGTACATGGATAGTGGTTGTTCTCGGCATATGACTGGAAACAAAGATCTATTTGAAAAGGTTATCAAAACAAAAGGTGGAAAAGTTACCTTCGGAGATAATGCTCAAGGAATGATTGTTGGTATATGTAATATTGTTTTTCTTGGAAAAGTTCTTATCTCAAATGTTTTGTTTGTTAAAGTTCCTAGGAACAATCTCATCAGCATAAGTCAATTATGTGATGAAGGTTACCTTGTGAATTTTAGAAATGATAAGTGTTTAGTACACAATTCCAAGGATGAGTTCATTCTATCTTCCCATAGGCAAGAGAATGTTTACACTATTTACCTAGAAGACCTTAGGAGCCAAAAATTACCTTTATTAAGTGCAATAGATGACCAATCATGGCTATGGAATAGAAGACGAGGACACTATAATTTGATAAACCTTAGTAAACTCTCAAAGAAAACACTTGTAAAGGGGCTACCAGACCTTAGATATGATTCTTCAAAAGTTTGTAATCCTTGTCAATTTGGCAAGAAACATAAAACTAGCTTTAAATCAATTAATGAAGTTTCAAATTCTAATGAATTACAGCTAGTGCATATGGATCTTTTTGGTCCTTCACAATCTGGAAGCATTGGAGGCAAATACTATGTATTTGATTTAGTTGATGACTTTACTAGATTTACATGGGTATACTTTCTCACAAAGAAATATGAAACCTTTTCCAATTTCAAAACTTTTAGAGCACAAGTTAAAAATGAGGAAAAACTACCATTGATAACTATTCATAGTGATCATGGTGGTGAATTTCAAAATTCATATTTTGAAACATTTTATAGTAAGAAAGGTATTACTCACAATTTCTCAGCTCCAAGAACTCCTCAGAAAAATGGTGTTGTTGAAAGAAGAAATCGTATTCTTCAGGAAATGAATCGAACCATGTTGAGTGAATACTCAATTGCTCATCATTTTTGGGCTGAAGCTGTTAGTACTTCCTGTTATACTATAAATCGTGTTTTAACTAGACCATTTCTTAATAAAACCCCTTATGAGTTTTGGACTGGCCGAAAACCAAAAGTTTCATACTTCAAAGTTTTTGGATGCAAAGTATTCATCCTGAATACAAAAGATAATCTACACAAATTTTCACCAAAATCTGATGAAGGAATCTTTCTAGGCTATTCTAAAACTTCTGAGGCTTATAGAGTATTCAATAAAAACACTTGTACTGTTGAAGAAACAGTACATGTAAAATTCGATGAAACTAATCCTTTTGTTTTCAACCAACCCAATCCTACATCATCGAATGGGTTTTCTAAAAATGTTTATCAACCATTATTAAGAGATCACTCTGATAAGGAAAATGTTCAAGAAAGTATTCCTGATACATTTACCACAGAAGATATTCTACCATATGTTGATGAACAGGTTTTACAAAACCCAAATCAATTGTTTCTGAGGAATCATCCCAGTGATAATATCATTGGTGATGTAAATCAACCTGTAAGAACCATAAATTCTTTAAGAAATGAAATAGAACATCTTGCTTTTCTTTCTCAATTTGAACCTAAAAGTCCGATTGAGGCCTTAGGTGATGATGATTAGATCAAAGCAATGCAAGATGAAATAAATGAATTTGAAAGGAATCAAGTCTTGACTTTCGTTGATAGATCTAAAGAAACAACTGTGATTGGTGTAAAATGGGTTTTCAGAAACAAATGTGATGAAAATGGAATCATTGTAAGAAATAAAGCAAGACTTGTTGCTAAAGGCTATAATCAACAAGAGGGAATAGACTATGAAGAAACATATGCTCCTGTAGATAGACTTGAATCTATTCATATTCTATTAGCCTTTGCAGCATATTTCAATTTCAAACTATTTCAAATGGATGTTAAATGATCTTTTCTAAATGGTTTTGTTCAAGAAGAAGTTTTTGTCGAACAACCTCCTGGTTTTCAAGAACCAAAACAACCTGATCATGTTTTTAAACTTTCCAAGTCTTTATATGGTCTTAAACAAGCCCCTAGAGCATGGTATGATAGACTTACAAGATTCCTTTTACAAAACAATTATACAAAAGGTACAGGAGATCCAACCCTTTTTATAAAAATGGAAAAAAAATGTTTTGATTGTTCAAATCTATGTTGATGACATAATATTTGGATCAACTCAGAAATCTTCAACTGATTCTTTTGCAAATTTAATGAAATTTGAGTTTGAAATGAGTATGATGGGTGAGTTAACATTCTTTTTAGGTTTTCAAATTTCTCAAAAACCAGAAGGAACTTATATATCCCAACATAAGTATATTAAGGATTTACTCAAAAAGTATGGTTATGACAAAACTAAAAGTATCAGCACTCCTATTGGAACCTCAAATACACTTGATCTTGATGAAACTGGAAAACCAGTAGATCAAACAATCTTTAGAGGTATGATAGGGAGTCTTTTATACTTGACAGCTAGTCGACCAGACTTAATGTTTTCCGTATGCTTATGTGCAAGATATCAATCTAATCCAAAAGAGTCTCATATAAAAGCTGTAAAGAGAATATTTCGGTATATAAAAGGCACCATGGATCTATGTCTTTTTTACTCTTCTGGGAATTATTTTGTTTTAAAAAGTTTTTCAGATGCTGACTTTGGTGGTTGTAGAATGGATAGAAAAAGTACATCTGGAACATTTCATTTCTTAGGAGATTCTTTGGTTTCTTGGTCTTGCAAGAAACAACACTCAGTAGCACTTTCCACTGCTGAAGCTGAATGTGTAGCAGTTGGAAGTTGTTGTGCTCAAGTGCTGTGGATGCAACACACAGTCACTGACTATGGATTGAGGTTTTCCAAAACTCAAATTCTGTGTGATAATACTAGTGCCATAGATCTCAGTAAGAACCCAACACATCACTCTGGTGAAAAACACATAGATGTTAGGCATCAATTTCTTAGGGATCACACACAAAGAGGAGATATTATTTTACAATTTATCAGAACGCAAGAACAACTTGCTGACATTTTTACAAAAACTTTACCTTACGATAGATTTGAATTTATAAAACAGAAGCTAGGAATGATTACATTAAAATAATCATTCCTATATACTTCCTGTTTTACATCTCTCCTAACATTAAGAAACTCCTTGTAAAAAGGGGGAGAACATTTCTTACTTTGTTTCTCACTTTATTTCATTTTATCTTATGATTTTCATTTTTCCCTTGCTATGTGTTTTCTGTTTATCATATTGAAAATTTTAGTCTTCTGTTTATCATATTGAAAATTTTAGTTTTCTGTTTATCATATCAATCAATCATGGTATTGAATCGACCGATGATGGTATTGAATTTCTTTTCCATCGTATCAATCAATCATGGTATTGAATCGACCGATGATGGTATTAAATTTCTTTTCCATCGTATCAATCAATCATGGTATTGAATTGACCGATGATGGTATTGAATTTCGTTTCCATCGTATCAACCAATCATGGTATTGAATCGACCGATGATGGTATTGAATTTTTTTCCATTGTATCAATCAATCATGGTATTGAATCGACCGATGATGGTATTGAATTTCTTTTCCATCGTATCAACCAATCATGGTATTGAATCGACCGATGATGGTATTGAATTTCTTTTCCATTGTATCAACCAATCATAGTATTGAATCGACCGATGATGGTATTGAATTTATTTTCCATCGTATCAACCAATCATGGTATTGAATCGACCTATGATGGTATTGAATTTGTTTTCCATCAGCATGTCAATTTATCGTAACGAGATTATTTTGCATCGGCTTGTCAGTTAATGGTAACAAGATTGTTTTCCATCGTACGGTCAGTCCATGGTAACGACTTTGTTTTCCATCGGCATGATTTTTTTTTCTTATGATTTTATTTTCTTTTGATTTCTACTAAAACCAACAATCACCTTACATTCTTCGGCATGCATGTTCCATTTTTTTAAAAATATTTTTTTTCTTTCGTTTTAAATCCTAACCATTGATCTTATCACCTACAATATTTACCATAGAAGATCAAAGGTCACCCCATTATCGCCTATAAATAGCCCCCCTCCCCAAACCCACATTGGTTTTTCAGGTTTTCAGGCGAAGCTCTGCTCCACTAGTTATAAATCATCGTACGATCTTCTCATCGGCAGAACCTATATGTCTCAATCCTCTGCTAACACTTCCGCCGAAATGTCTTCAAAATATTTTATAGAGAAAGACTTTAACAGAGAAAGGTTACTATCTCGGGATTTTTTCGATACATACGATTCCACAATCAGGAGGATCATTTTATTTCAAGGGTGGGAACATCTGTGTGTTGAAAAGCCTGATTCTCAAAATCCGATTCTTTTTTATGAAGTCAGTCAATTTTATAAAACCGTATCTTTCGACAAAGACATGACTATCAATTTTGCTGTGTACGATAGAAAGATATCCATGTCTGTGAAACAAGTGGCTCTTTTTATAAATGTCTCAACTGAAGGGGATTCTTTCTGTCCATCTCATAAACTACCAGAGGAATTTGGTATGTTTAATAGATAAAGTGCTGAAAAGTTATTGTTTGTTATTAATGAAGAAAAGAGAAAAGCGTCTCATCTTTCTCCGGACAATCAGTTTGTCACTTTATGGATGCAAGGTTTTCATATTCCAAGGAAAGGGGATAGAGAAACTCTGAAAGTTTTTTATATTTTCATGCTTGACTTTCTTGTAAACATGAGAAAAGTAAATCTCATGGGGTATGTTTTTGAAACCATAAAGAATGTCAAGACAGGAGGGATTAAGTCCCAAATGATTATGTATCCAGCCATCCTTACGAAGTTCATTCTTGAAAGTATGAAGTTTTGTAACATTCCTTTGAAAGTAAACCCCATAGATTTGAAGCCTTCTTGGATTAACAAAAGTACTATGAAGAATCTGAATGTTTTTTTTGATCCCATTTCAAAACATTTTGTCAGAGATATAGAAGCTGAATCGGCTCAGAATCAATCAGCTCCTTTGCCAGCCAAAGACTTTCAATCCACTGATTTTACTCAAAAGTCTGATCCACAAACCAGTTCAAAGCCTAAGAAGAAGCCAAAGTACAGTAAGGAGGTTGTAGCTAAATGGAGAAAGGATAAGGAAGAAAGAAAGGAAGGTGATCCAAAATTTGGTCTTGACCCGGCTGAGACTTTTGCAGAAAGAATAAGGGTAGATGAAACCCTTAAGGCTGAAAAGAAGAAGAAAGATCTTTTGAAAAGAAAGGCGCAAGAATTTGATTTCTCAAAAGTCTTGAAAGTAGTTGAAGATGCTAGTGCTCAACTGACGGATGAAGTTCATCAAGAACCCATCATACAAAGTCTTCCTGAGAAAGAAAAAGGAAAACAAATGATGGAAGAGATAGAAGTGGAAGAAGAGGAATGAGATTTTCTTTTATAATTCCTTCAGAATTCAAAGAATAGTAAGGAGGAATCAGTTCAAAAGCTAAGTGAAGGGGTTCAACAAACCCCTCATGCCGATCAAGCACGAACTCCGGATGGATTTTCGTACCAAGAAAAGCAAGATGTTGAATCCTCTCATACAGATAAAGTTATTGTCATTAGTGACAAAGGGGAAGAAGAAAAAAAGCAGAAAGAAAAAGCAAAAGGAAAACATCCAGTTATAGATTCAAGCAAATCAATTGAACTGGCTTCGTACGATGAAGACACTGATTCAGAACATACAATCTCTCTCAAGAAGAGTGATTACATTGTCCATGTTTTGAGAAGGGTTGAGAAAACTATTCCTTACTTTCCAAGGTTGGAAGGGAAGATTTATTTCATTACTGAAAATCAAAAGAAGAAGTTTGGCTCAGTAAAAGAATTGAGAAAGAAGGTTTTATCAGTTGAAGCCGATTTGAAAGTTCTTTCAGAAAGTTTGGTTGCTCATAAGAAGGTATGCAACAAGATGACCAAGAGGTCATACAAAACAGAGAGCTCAATTAATGATCACGATATAACAATTTAAGATATAGGAAGATTGTCAAATGAACTTGCAATTGCTTTTAATAAGCTTGACAAAGAAATAGTTGAAAGGATGAATCTTTTATCTTCTCAAAGAGCTGATGTTCCTTCAGTAAAAGACTTACAAGACAGGATGAATGCTTTCCAATCCGAATTCTCAAAGGTTTCATCTTTCACGGATGAAATGGTTCTATTGAAGAAACAAAACTCTGTCCTATCCAAAGATAACAAGAATCTACAAGACAGAAAATATACCCTTGAAGAAGTAATCAGAGTCCAGAAGGAGACTATCAGAAATCAAGATTAGATTTTTTCGGACCAACAAGAGCTTCTCAAAACTTAGGGTGAATCAATTTCTGAAGACAAAAAGGAGATCAAGAAGATGAAAGCTGTTCTTCATGAGCTTATAAAGAAGGATAAGGAAAGAGAAAACAAATGATTGTTGTATTTGTAATCCTTTGGAACTTCTCTTTGTTTTGTAATGACTGTTATGATTCTTTTATTTTTTCCTGCAATTTTTTTTCTCTAACTCTTTTAGGCACATCAAAGTAACCCCATTCTTTTTGTAAAACAAAAAGGGGGAGAATATTATAAAAGGGGAGAATGTTATAAAAGGAGAGAATGTTATAAAAGGGGAGAATGTTTTATAAAGGTAGAATTGGATGCTTCGAAACCAAGGAAAAACAATGAATACAATCCTTAGGAAAGTCCATACCTAAGGGGGAGTTAGTTGTATTCAATTTCTTATTCAAAAGAGTTTCCAATAACTTAGGGGGAGATAAGTATTTCTTGTTACATTTACATTGTGTGTTGTGCTTTCCAAAAAGGGGGAGATTGTTGAGTCAAAAGTCCTCTTTTGACTTCTATATCATGTTTTGGAAATCACAAATATATTCTATTCTGTATTCTGGAAATTACATTCTTCTATCATGTTTATCGTATCGTACAATGATGATCGTACTGACCATATCATATCGTACAATACTGATCGAACTGATCGTACTGACCATGTTGATCGTACTGAGCATGCTGATCATACTGACCATGCTGATTGTATTGATCATGCTGATCATACTGACCAAGCTGATCGTACTGATCATGATGATCGTACTGACCATATCGTATCGTACAATACTGATCGTACTTACCATGCCAATCGTACAATACTGATCATAATGAATATATAAATTGTATTGAATCTGTTACTCATAACTTTTATTACATGTTTGTTTCAATACTTAGTCAAAAACACTTATTGCATATGAATCGTACTCATGTTTTCCATTTCTATATATCTTATGTCCTAACAGAAAACGATGTCGTTGAGTTAGTTACAAACTAATCAAAACGATGTCGTGATTTCTGTTTCAATATGACCGTTGGAGGCAATATGACCATTGGAAGCCAAGGCCTATAAATAGGAGGTCATTTGAAGCTGAAAAAAGAGACAAATGAATGAAGAGATTTCATGAACTATCAAGATTCTAGAGAGAGACACTATGACGTCTCTCATCTGCCTTGTGTGTCTGATCATCGTATCGAGGGCTTTCAAGTGATTGAAAGACGGAGGTGCCGAGTACCTATAAAATCGAGCGCTGTCGGGGATAGGCAGACAGACGTGCCGATCATCGTATTGAGGGCTCACCAAGGTGTTGGTGAGAAATACCTTTTATCCTAGGTGAAAGGATAACCCTTATATTTGGGTCAAAATAATTGTAATACTTTTACATTTCTGCCGTTACTTGTATTAGAAAGGAATTTGTATTGTTTCCTTTCTTCTTTACATATTCAATTGTAATTGTTTCAATTACAATCATTCTATTACATTTTGTATTGATTGATTCTATACGCTTTAAGGTAGAATCATTCATCTTTTTATTACTCTGATTATTGTGTTCATTTTGAATACAATTGTTTTACATTACATTAGTATTACATTACATCCTTTTATATTCAATACAATTGTGGGTGTTTTTACTTGTATTAGTTTAAGATTTTTTAAACTAATCTCTTAAGTGATAAATCTTAAAGGTTTTTTAAACCTACAATTCACCCCCTCTTGTATTATTCCATCTAATATACATATACATCTACTTATTCGATCCAACATCATATATTGGATGACATGTGAATTAGTTGAAAATACATGTGCTTTTTAGTTAATGTTATTTCATACATTTAAAAGACTCTAAACATGATATATTATTTGAATATAATATTGTGAAATTGTTTCATTAGGTAATGTAATAATGAGATGATAACATCCTTGAGGCACTATATTTAGTATATCATATCAATGTTTGCATCACTTTGGAGATTATGATGTTATTGGTTAAGCATGAATATGTCATCAAGGAATGATAAGTTAAGGTTTATCATAAATTTAAATATATATATATATATATATAATTTTTTTTTGTTTTTGGCGGTAATATTAATATTTTTAGGATTAAGATAAGAAAATAGCAGTGAAAATATTAGGGATTTGTATATGTATAATATAAATTCTAGCTAATTTTATAAATTAGAGATTATATGGTTGACTATAAATGAAATCCCATTATATAAGGCTAAATTTTGATTAATGTTTCCCATAGATGGAGGTAGGGGTAATAAACGTAAAAGGGATGTATGAGTATCAACCCAATAGTAACTCTAGTGTATAATTCTTGGGCCTATGACTAGACACCTGGATAGAAATGCCTGGGGGATATGACTTGGTTAATCAAAATTTCTTTACGATGAATTATGAGGAAATAATTTTTTTATGGAAATCGGCTAAGGAACATGAGTGAACAAAAATCAATGAAATTTAGATTTAACCAAGATTTGATTACATCAAAATAAATGAAAATCTAATAATTTCTTATAATAAAAAAACATTGATGTATATTTTTATATAATTATCTTAAAATAATTCTCCGATGATGTTCATCAATAATGTTAACACCTGTTGCTTTTTGTAATGGATGAATCTGGAAGAATCAAATAAATAGAGGATTATATGGAAAATGAAAATATTTTCCCAATATAAATGTTAATTGGAAGTTAGTTGGTGAGGTAAATCTCATAGTTAGGCATAATCTGCTACCAAGAATTATGATAAACAATTTATACATTATTGGATATCCTTAAAAATGAAAGAAGAAAAAGATAAAGCCTTGGGTATATTCATGAAATGAATATGTTATAGGAAATAAGATTCAATTATATTTTTGTCCAAAATAAATTAATAATCTCCAAAGGGAATGTATTGATTGAAATAGGATATCTGTAAATTTTGTAAACTGATTACCTATAGTGACTGATTTTTGAGAATACATAATGATCATAGTAAATGCATTGAAAATAGATAGTATTCTTCCAAAAGTACCACTAATTTTTCAATTTCATAAATATTGGGAACATTAACATAATCCAGGTTAATTCACTTATCAAGGGTTAAAAAGAATGGAATGAACAAATAAATTTGATGAAAAAAGAATTATTATGCAACCATAACTATAGGAGTGGGTTCTTAAATGATCTGTAACGTGGAAAAATTATCACCATCTTAGGAACCCTATGTTTTGTGTTCGTGTATTAATCCAAATAATTATCTATAATAATAATGGATACTAATATCATAAATAACTTCCCTAATTCATAGATGATGAATTATTATTAAAAACCACTACTGTTATGATTATTTTATAGTTGGTGTGAAAGTACTATCTAATATGTTTTTAGAAGTATTTACTTCCAATAAAATTATATTATCCTTTCATTAGTAAAAACTGAAATTTTAAAAACAATTAATTGAATATCTTTACTAAAAGCCCTTGACAATTGCTATTACATAAAAAATAAATCACAAAATAAACCCATAACCATATTTTAATGCATGTATATCTATAAAAGAAATATAATCAATTAATCCCATTATATTAGGGTATTTAGAAGAAATAGTTAAATAAAATATCATCATTATTTATATTCCAATTATGTGAGAAAAGATAAGTTCATTAGTTATAGTAAGTAATGTGAGGATGAAAAATCATTAAAAATTAAATCCAACAGAATGACTATCTTATGATAACACATTAATATTTCATTAGTTTAGAATAATTTAAATTTCGAAGAAGACATTTATTTAGGGTGGGGGATTTAATTTCATGATACTTTAAAATATGTTATCCGATAATATTGAATATATTTTTTTTCACGACACTATACTAGAAAAAAAACTTTTTTCTTAAAATGTGCCAATTAATGAAATTTCTACAAATTAGTGGGTATGAATATGATTAATAAGGTTATTAAATATATAAATATTCTTTCAACTTTTTGTCTTTAGAATTATGTCAGATTGCATCTATTTCTAAAAATCTGAAATTTTATTGAGATATTCATACTGATGCTATAATCTTTCTTTCAGAACCATCATTCATAAAAGTCTAATCACATACAAATGGATTTAAATTATTTGGGGGCGGGGGAAGTGAATTCCCATTTATCGTGTTTGGTATAAGGAAAAATATAAAGTCTTCCAAGAGTGAATATGATGCCTTGTATTATTTAATTTATTACTATGTCAATGTGGTTGTTTGGGTCATGTGGGAGATTCCATGGGGCGATTTCAATGGTCTCTATTGGGTTGTAGCACTGTGATTGTTAGATTGTGTGGAGAAGTAGGGTTGCATTTTTTATCTTGAGTAGATCGGTGTGGTTGCAATGGTTTCCTTTTATGGGGAAATGGGGAGATATTGGTTGGTAAGTGTTCAGTAGAATGGATACAGTGGTTTTCAAGTGATGCATTGTGAGACTGTTTCGTGATGTTTAGTCAATGTTGATTGGGGCATCTATTGTGGGTTATGTATTGAGTTTTTGATTACCTTTCAATGATTGGTATGAAAAATTAAAATTTTATTATGAGGTGAAAACATGGATGGTTATTTGGGGGTTTTCCCATTATTAGTGGAATTTTAAAATTGGTAATGATGAAAGGATAATAGGTAATAGATGGAACTTATCACGATTTTGGTTGAAAATGGGTTTTCATTAATTATGGAATTGAATATATTAATGATTCTGAATATGTTTCTAAATGGAAATTTAAGAAATACCCATATATTATAATTAAATATTCATTCATTAATGTTTATTTATGGATATTATGGGTAGGATGTGGGCCAGTTATGGAGTTATAGTTTGTAGTGATGTGGTCATATGAAAAATGTATTATGGTGTTGTTTGTGGTCTATGATAGAGATTTTTGTGTAAATATTGAAGATTTGTGTTTTATATGGCTATAATTGTCCTTTTGTTTCACTTATTATTTCTATATTCAGTCACTTGAGCTTTTCCCTTACTTACTATAAACAATCTTGGGGTATAGGTTTTTTCCCACAATATCTAGGATGGCGAGGGAACAAATAACAGACAAATCCTGATTCCCATATCTCCCTTCCATGTGTATCATAGGCAGTAATGGATTGAGCTAGGTACAACCACACTACTATAGTATGGTGTGTATCATAAGACTCTACGTGGTATTGGTGTGATGGTTGGTACATTATGTAATGGCTAACACTATAGGGTATGGATGAAGAGTTTCATGATGTACTAGTATATCTTGTGTGGTATTTATAAGAAGATATAACAATTTTTGGGTTGTGTATGTAATGAGGATGTACAATAATTATATCATTCATGTTCATGATACCAAACTATACGTGATTTGAGGTGAATGGAGAGATGAAATATGTTTTAATGGATATGTGATATTGAGGATAATATGTCTAGGTTTGTGGAATGGTTGTAATTTTAGATATGTTTTATTATGACCTGGTTACAAAACTGATTGAACACATGAAATTGAATATGGGGGAGTGAGAGACAAAAAAATAGCAGAATTTATCACATGGTACCTTCTTTTAATATTATATGATTCAAAATTAGTACTCTTTCAGGAAATATTTAGTGGGGGATCCTAAGAGAAATTTGGATGGTATTTGACATGTTAGGCACCTATCTTTTCTAATTGTTTATCATTCATGAATTAATTGAAACATTATTCTTTTTAAAATGAGTTATTGAGTATTATCTATTGTGTAAAGATATTATTTTCATCCAAATATATATACACAATATTTTCAATTTTCCAAGAGAGTTTTGTTAACAATGATGGTCATTATTAGATTAGATTTTTTGTTTGGACATAAAGATTCTATAAAATGATTTATTTTTTTATTTTATCTCAGTATTGATATAAATTTGACATTTTATGGCAATGTGGGTTTATAATAGATTTTGGGTTGTTTGTATTAGATCATTTATTGGTGCATTTCTTGTGTTTTAGTAGGATATATGTGGTTAATTCCATATACATATATGTGTGTTTGTGTGTCTTTATTTAACATTCGGTGCATGTCAAAAATTTGGGTTCTAATAGATGTGGGATATGATGGCCCCTTTCATCATCATTAAATGGTAATGAGGGATTCCTAGGCGGATTGGGTGATGATTGAGTTGTACTAAATATTTTTCATAGTAGTTACGATGGAGATAAAAGTAAGCACTTGCGGGGATTACATGGGATCTAAGGGAGATGGTAAACTTGATCATACTTAATGATATTATATTGGGAGATCAGCTAGGAAATGAGATTTTAGGGCCATAATGATCCAACACAAGGACACTATGTTTAAAATATGATCAGGGTATGTGGTTCTTTTTATTGTTTAAAGAAATATGATAGGTTTATACATCATTATTATTGTCCTAGTGTTTGAAATAGGGTAATTTTGGAAAAATTTTAAGAATTTTATTATATAAATATGATTAAATAAATATAATGATGTTGAAACTTGAATTTTAGTTTTTATTTTTACATATGATAGAAGGTCATTATATATTTATTCATCGTGTTTGTGATGTTCTGTAGGCTAGCCAGTTTGATTGTATAAGGGTTAACCCAACCATGTTGGATGATATTTAGAGGAGGTCTTTGTATGAGATTCACAGTCAGGATATAGCTATGTACGAGGACATCGTCTCTAATCTGAAGACATATCACTCCCTGGATAATGTGGAAATTACATGAAATATAAGCAGAGTTAGAGATATGTATTGAGTTCCACAAGTCATTTCTCAAATTCTTGGAAAAATATTGTAGTGGGGATCATTTATTTTTTGGATAAGAAGGAGGTTGATGTCTCTTAAAATGTTTTCAAGAGGTTTTTTTGTATTTTCTATCAACAATATTGATGGATGAGAATTGAAAGGATCTGATCTATCTTTAGTAGGTAATCATGACTATGTAGGATATTGAGATAATGTAAATATACCATCATCACATTTCTCCCATTCCTAGAAGTTATTTTTAGTGAATGAGGCTTAGAATATGTGCTACACTAGGATATTTTTTATAAATTCATCATAATGACATTTCATATATACTTATAGGTGTATTATATAGATGTGGTGATTGAGATGACACATTCTCTTCTTGTTTATCTTGACATGTGATCCATCATGGTTCCTTGACAGTAGATTTGTTATTACAGAATCTTATGTATCTAGTCCATATATGAATCTACTAGACGTGGATCCCAATTAAAGTGTTCCTTCAAATTTTTCTAGGTTCAAAAGTTTTCATATTCTGATGGATATAATTGTGATGTTTTTCTATACATATATAAAATATGGTTATTGGTTAATTTAGAGAATCACAATCAACGGGAATCAGCAGGGTATTGGTGGTGTGTTCCTATTTTATCCCTAGTAGTAGATGTTTACTGAAAAACTATATCAAAATTAGGTATAATAGACTTATATTCTATGTATGTTATATGGATTTGGTTGTTTAAATATCAATGATATCCCTTACCCTGTGGGAAATAGGGATGGGCTTGGCCATATAGGGGGGTCTACCATAGTAAGGAAAGGGTGTAGTATGTGGGAAACTTCATGATATATATGTGTCAATTACAAATCCACTAGATATTAATCTAGGTACCATTTTATTTTGTTTTATCCTAATTTATGCCTTATATTATTCTAGAGTGTCACACTCTTTTATTTCGTCAACCCTAGCCCATTCATTGGGATTTAAAGTGGTAAGGCCTCTAGTAACCCTAAGGATAACCATTCCATTTCAATATAAGGAAAGTATTCCTGATGTGTTTTTGGTTTGTGAGATGAGGATGGGAGAACATTATTTACTTGAGTACTTATTACTGATCCCGATATAACCATATTATGAAATTTTCGGATATAATAGTTTCTATTATGTGTGTTCAAAAATTTATTTCTTCTAAAAGAAAGGTATATTATTTGATGAGGAGGGGAAGCATATGGTGTTCATTGGTGAGAATGAGCAGCAAAAGGTTTTCATATGTTCAGAGTTATTATATCTATTATAGTATCATTATTTTTTCATTCAATTACGGTACAAGAGTTGTAGTTCCCTAGAGTCCTTGAAGAGAATCTAAATGTTTTTTTGGGGGAGGTTTTGACTACACCCCTAGAAAGTCCTCGAGTTTGGGATCCAAATATAGTTTGGAACCCCTCAAATTTAAATAGTTCTTTACTGGATATAACATTTCAATATATGTAATAACCTCATGTTTTATAAATGAAATTCTTTTTTGAAATGAATAAGGGCCTTATTAATTAATAAAATTTATGAAAATGAATGAAATACTTTGGTTATTTTGAAATGCTATATGTTGTATCGTTTCAAATTTAAAATAACATTGAGAATTATAAATATTTATAATACAGTCATTATATATTTAAAATTTTTATTAGTATATATCTTATGTTACGATAAAATCTAATAGACACGGATAAAAGAAGTGATGGACTAGATGAGTAGGATCATACAATATAATAGCCATTTATTAGAGATTTCGATGTAGTTGAAATCACTAGACATTTCCCTTGACTAATCCAGAGTGAATATGCCTAAACTAAATCATGAGAAAAACCATTTATCGAAGAATTTCAGGCTTATAATGGGGAAAACACAAACTGTGTTCATCAAACCACCTCTGGAATGTGTCACCATCCCACACATAACACCTAGGGAATACAATATTGTAACAAGGGGTTAGGTATCTATACCCTAAAAATATGAATTTATGTTTTTTTATTTTTTAGGAAAAACTGATTATATTTATTCAATTCATTATTTATTTATAAATGATTAAATAATATGTTTGATAATATTTAGATTTTGATACGATGAATCTTAAATATTATTTTTTAGAAAATAATATTTCTAAAATATCACACTTTTTGATGAAATGAATTATTATTAAAAGTAATGTTATTTTTAGAAAATATTCCTATTAAGAACTTTTAACTTATATATAAATGATAACATATGTTTTCGTAGACATATAGAATTTTTATAAGGGTTGGAATACTATTATCGATAAAAAAACCAAATTTTTATGTTAACAATGATTTTTTATTTAATGTTTGAAATTAATATTATTATATAATTTTTTTAAAATAAATAGTATTTTTTAAATCATCAGGTTAAAATTATCCAATGGAAAAATTTTCATAATTTTTTTGGGAAATAAATATTTTGGTTCAAAAATTTATAGAGTATAAATATATAGTATGTATTATGACATAGTAGTTGGCCAAATGTTATTTAATAAATAATGAAAAGCATTACCAGGACCAAAATTATGGTTTAACTTTAAAATAAGTTTCTTTTTATTTTATTCGATTCGATTAATGGACTCTTAATGAATCATCCAAACCCTATATTGTATTTAAATGTTTTAAAATCAATTATTTAAAAACATGACCCACTATAACATTTTCAATGGTATTTTTAAATGATTTAAGTTATTATAATTATAAAATATTTAAAACTATTCAACATTTGAGGATACCACGGGACAAAACCATGGGAAGACTTGTTTCTTTTTTATTTTATTACATATAGTCCAAAACCTGTGTTGAGAAATTAATAAATAATTAAACTCAATTTTTATATAAAAACACACCCAACCTCAAATTCCAATTGAATAAAAACCCATTTATAATGAATCTACTCATACTTTACCCCTCTAGAGCCCCCCCATAATTCATCCATGCCATTCAGAAGTGCATATCAGGCTTTTAAAATCCCCATATAAAGTTAAGAGATCCTATCCTTCTCCTATTTATTCAAGAATCTTCTTTATATTCTATATCTAAAATTATAATTTTCATTATTTTTATATGTTTTTAAATATGGTTCATAATATTTTCAAAATATATTTATTATGAGATTACCCTTTGACTCTCATTATAAACTTCTATGAATTATTTTGTACCCCTATTATACTGCAGAAATTATCCTTCAATTTTTAATAGAAAATATCTTTATGATAAATACACACATCCATTTACACTCAAGGGAATAATCCTAGATAGAACTATACATCAATAATTTTGTAATTCAATAATTATAATGAATGTTTCCAAATAATGGGATTAAAAGTGAGAAAATTAATCCATTTTTGTATGCACTATGTGGCACACTTATTGATATAAATGATATTAATGTCATGGATTGGAAAAGGATTATATTTTCCTAAAATAATTGAATAATATTTTAATATCATGATTTTCCATTAATGGTGAATATTAGGTTATCCTAAGAATAATGTGTCATTATACATTGGGGGTTATCCTTGAATTATGATTATAATGTCATGTTTTATAATGCTTCCATATTCCCAGGTTTCCGTTATGTAATTATCCAATAACATGATTCATTATTGTGCTTTTCATTATAACCCTATGATGTTACCATGATATTCCTTTTAATTCCCACACACTTATTTTCATTATTCTTTGATTTTATTATTCCCTAATTAGGATTTATATCTCTCCCCTTTTGGATGTACATCCTGGGGATATCCCATGATGTTTATGAAGTGTAATAACATTTTAAGATAATATTGTGGAATTTATAAATAATTAATGTATACCCATGATTCATGTTATTATGTTGTGTACCTAATATTCCAAATATTCTAGGCCTCCTGGACTTGTGGGTTTATATTATGTATACCCTTATGTAATAAATCATGAATTAAGGTGTTTTAAAATATGGTTTTTCATAGTTGGTATTAGAGGAATGTATAGATACATTTTGGTGATTAGGATTATAAAAATTTAATTAAATACCTAGTAATAAGTATAATAATAGGAATAAATCCCTAAATTAGGGAAATTTATAGAGTAATTGGTTTCTTAAATAAAAAATATTTTTATAGAAAGTATATATGGATTTGGATTCAACACAATTGTTCCAAGGGGTGATAACCCTGAAAATACTACTTTGTGAATTGAATTGATCATCAACTATTTCCTAAAAATTGGTATTAATGAACACCTAGTTCGAAACAGCCATAATATATGATTTTTTAATTTTAAAATCTCATTACAAACCATTATTAAGGGAAAAAAATTTCCCATAGGATTCTATGTTAAAAAATATACTATGAATAACTTAGATTGAAACCAAATAATTTATAGTTCAATGAATACATATCATTTATGATTAATTACTTCATGTTTATAATTTAACTTTTATAAGGTTAAAATATTGAAAATTATAACCCTTAAATATATTTTGTGAGATGAAAATGATTAAAACAAGAATCAAGTCGTGAAAGTCTAGCTTAATGACCTTTTTTCTACACATTATTTCATATAAAAAAAGATTGTAGAACTTTTCAAAAAATACCTCAAAACATGGATGTAGAGTTATCAATGAAGTTAAAAATGGGCCAATTGCTAAAAACAGTGTATATAATACATCCCCTATTGAAATAATCATTATGAATTTCTATGAAATCCTTATGACACTCACACTAGTGGAATTTTATGTTATTATAACAATTAATTGTATTTTAATGTATATAGCCCACATAAATTAATAAAAGAATGAAATAAACATCTGTATTGAAAATAAACCATTTTTTATACACGTTCAAGGAGAAGGATGAATCTACACTAGTATTATTATATCTAAAATAAATATTATTTCTATGTGAGTAATTATATCTAGATCAAATGATTGAGACTATGAAAAAACCATCCTTGATGACATAACCATTGAAAGGGAATTTGGTGATGTGTTTCCCAAAGAATGTTTGGGAATTTATCCTTTTTGGAAGAGTTTATCATCTAAAATATAGTTTAGTGTTTGAAAATATCCAAGACTCCATACATAGTGGATACAAATGAAATTAAAGACCTCTAAGAAACTATAACATAATCTGGATACAGGGTTTATATTCCCATGTGTTCGACCACACGGTGCACTGATCCTTTTTGTTAAAAATAAGGATAGGTCAATGTATATCTACATTGACTATAATAGGCTCAATATGATCATTATAAAGAATACGTATCATCTTCCAAAGATTTATGAATTGTTCAATTATCTATGTGGAACCTAATAATTATCTAAGGTGGAGGTTTAGTAAGGATACTAAAATGTAAAGGTGAAGAAGGAAGATATACACAATAATACTTGTTATACAAGGCATAGGAACAATGAGTTCAATGTTATTCCATTTTGAATCTGTAATGCTCCAACTATCATTGTGTAAATTATAAATAGATTCTTTAGTGATGGTCTAAAAAATATGTAGTAATATTTATAGATTATTTTATTATATATTCTAGTAGGAATGAGGAGTATGAGAGGATTTAAATTCTATAATTATGACCTTGAAGAATGAAATTTATTTTTTTCAAACTATAGTAAATTTGATTTTTTTAATAGATCATGTAACATTCACCTAAAATGTAATAAATCAACTGGCTATATATTGTTCTATCAATAAGAGAGGTTGTTTAAGGAAGTATTATAACAATATATTTGAATTAAATCAATAGTTTCCATTGTTTATCTTGGTATTATCATCAATTTGTGAGAATTAATTCATGATTTTCATGATCTCTAACATAGATAACTCAGAGGGGTGTGAATATTTTCCAGAAAAATGAACGCAGAGAGAGATTTAAAGAGGTAAGTTAGTGGATATTCACAACAATTTTTCTCATATTACCCTATAGTGTGGGTGGATCTCTGATCTATAGTGATGAATCCAAAAAAGGTACCGGGTTGTATACTCACACATGAAGAAACATTGATTTCTTATGCCTCCCGCCAATGAAAAATACATCAGTAGAAATACCTAAAACATGATCTTGAATTGGGTATGGTGATATTTTCATTGTGGATTTACTAAAATTATATATACAGGTAGAAATGGGACATATATACCTATCATAATATCCCCCAATATAAATTCACATAGAATTAGATCAATTTGAGCCAATGGAGGTGGTTAGAGTTAATCAAGGACTATGATTAGTCAATCCACTACCATCATGTGAAAGATAAAAAACTGTCATATTCTTTGAGAATAAAGGATACTAGAACCCTAACCATGATCAAGATTTAATGGGATCCAGTGTTCTTACATATGTAATAGATTTACAAAAGAATAATAAAAGTACTTTCATCCTAATTTTCACAAATAAATACTCAACAATATAATATTTAAAGTTTCAAGGAGATCTAGAATGATAATGAGGCATTGAAAATAATATATTCAATATTAAATAGATTAATTTTCCTAAACATCGATTCAAAATATTTGGAACATGGAAACATGTCCCATTAATAACATTACTTTTTAGGGAACTTATAGATGATGTGAATAAATCATACTTCTTTTATTCATCCAGGAAGAAATAATATGTATTGATATTTAAAGAAAACTGATGTTGGGATAAAGGAAGATAGAGATAGTAGAATTTTTATCTTGATTCTTGGTATGCCAACACATCAAAGATGGACAACACAACACTATTGTCATGATGAAACCATTTCCCTTACTAGTAAGGTAATGTGAAAATATGTTCTTGTATTTTATTATAGGACACCATAAGAAATATAAATGCAATAATTCCATAGGTATGGTAGTTGATTTAATTATATAGTTAGTTCATTTCATTTCTATCAATGAATACATTTCCCTTGAACAACTCACAAAGATATATGTATGATACGTAGTAAGAATTCATGGAGTGAAACCCTCAAATGTATTTGATAAGTATTGAAGGCCTACATCAAGGATATAGATAATCCTTCCACAAACATTGGACATAGAGTTGAGGTTATTTAATTATTATCACCCTTAAACAAATGTTCAATCTAATTGAACAATTGAAACTATAATGGATTTTCTGGATCATTTTTATTTTATTTCTAATGATATTGGAATCAATACCTTCCCATAGTGGAGACCTTATATAACAACCATTTCCCATTTATAATTTTAATGGAACCATATGAGGATATATATAAGAAGAGGTTTCAAACTCTTACATGCTTGGATAAACATGGAGATTTGAAGCTAAGGGGACATGATATTCTCCAAGAGATGATAGATAATGTTAAAATCATTCATCATCATATGAAATTCAGAATAAGTGAGAAAAAATATAGGTAGATAATCATCGATGATACCTAGAGTTAGAGGTTACAACAAAAATTTTCATTTATATATCCCTAAGGAATAATTTCACGAGGTTTGGGAAAAAGTAAAATCTTTGTGAATAATACATCATCCCTTTTGAGACCATTGATCTAATCCAAATTATTTCTTATCGACTAGAACTCCCACCGAATATATCCCAATTACAAGATGTGATATATAAATCTATCTTTAGAAAGTACATATCATACTCATAACATGTAATAAATTGAGTGGTTTTACCATTAGAAAATTATATTTTATATCAGAAGCAGTCGATGAAGATCTTTGATCATAGATACAAATTTTTATAAAGTAAGAAAACTTACCTGGTCAAAGTACTGTGTTGGAACCATGTGTATGATGGTAAAAGAGTGAAATAGAATAGACAATGAAATTGAAGTCCCCTCATCTATTTTAGTTTACGAAGTAAATTTTAAAATGTAATATTTATTAATGTTTGGGGGAATGTAATGCCCAATTGTTTCTTAAAGTAATTTTTTTCAAATAAATAATTTTCTTATTAGGTAATGATGTTATAAAAAATCATGTTCTAAATTGGTTATATTGTACAATTATAAGTTATATCCTATACAATTTAAAATACAATTATGCATCAAAAAATGATAATATAACTATTTTACAGTCAATGTTATGGTTAGTATATATTATGGTTTAAAAAAAATCTAATTGTTACCAATAGAATAAGCGATGACCTCAACCAGTAGAATCATACTACTTGACTCCCATTAATCTAAGATTCCATTGGGGTGGAATCACAGAGATTTTACCTTAACCAATGTAAATATTAGATTAAAAATTAAATAAAACAAAACAAATGTCTGGAAGAAGTTCGAGCTTATCGAGATTAGGACCAAAAACATGTTTGTCTAACAACCCTAAGAAAGTGTCACCAACGCTCACCTCACCCTTAAAGAATACATTATTGCAACGAGGGTTTATGTATCTAAAACGTAAAATGTTGAATTTCTATAATTTTATTTTATATAAAATAATGATTATATTAATCCTTTTATTATTAATTAATAAATTATATTTTATTTAGTTTGGTTAAACATAGAATTTGATATGAAAAAACTGAAATTTTATTTTTGGAAAAATGTATAATTTCAAAAAAGACACAATTTTTGACGAATTAAATATTTTTTTATATAAATGTTATTTTAATAAAATATATTTTTAAAATATTTTTATATAATAATATTTAATTATATATAAGTTATTAAATAATTTATTTATGTCAAATATAATTTTTATAATTCATAGAAAACTATTATCATTATAATAACCCAAATGTTTTCTGTAGATAATGATTTTTATTTTAAAAGCTTAAATTCATAATCCTTGAGAATTATTTTTATTCAATAAATATTTTTTATTTATCATATCAATGTTTTCCAATCATTAATTTTCATAATATTCTGAGACAATCAATTTTATTGCTAAATGTAAAAGATGGAATTATTTAAATATATGGATTATGTCCCCATGAAATCTATAATGTGATTTAATAAAAGAAAAAAGGATTATCTATGAAATTTTTTTTATTCCCCCTTTAATATGATGTGCTTTTCATAATATATTACTAATTTTATATACCCGCAATGGATCCTCCAATACTAATATTTTATTTTATTAATTTATTTTTTATTCTTTCTCAATTTGACTCACATACATATCCCCAAGGAAATTATTTAAATGAGTTTGGTTATTCACTTTATAGAATATTCAAAAAGGGATCTATTGGGAAGATACAGTGTGAAAATAACTTGGGAAGGTTTGCAATTCTGATTATTTTGTTATATTTAGTATAAAACCTATGTTAATAGATTAATAATGAATTCCTCTTTTTTTTACATGAAAAAACACCCATCCTCTCCATCATATTTAATATAAACCCCTTTATTATGAATATAATCTGTCATTACCTCTATAGAGATCTCCCAAGGTACCCCAAACCCTAAATAATCTCCTCTCAAAATTATAGAAGCACCTCTCAAGGTAAGGTATTCTCTCCTTATCCACTATACTTGAAACCCTTATATGAATAATTAATTTTTAATCTGATTCAAAAAATTTCTTGTTTGAATATGTTTTTACACATACCTCTTACAATCCTTATTAGTTCCATATGATGATATACCCATTTAACTATCATTATACCCTTATAATATTATTTATGTACAACTATTATATTGTTTAAATTATCTGATGATTTTTCATGCCATATTTTAATTTAGTGAATATTCATCCCCACTACCAATCAGGGGCATTAAAATAAATATACATATCCTTCATTGATTTGGGAATTCTATATTTTTTTGGCACACTAAATAATTGAAGGATTGAATGTGATAAAAATACATCATTATGTTTTATGATCTATGTGAACACTTATTCATGTATATTATATGAATGTGACAGGTGGGACCAGAATTATGTAGCCCCCAAATTAATTATTTAACATTTTTATCTCATAATATATCATTTATGATACATGGCAGGTTATCCACTATGTAATGATTTAATGATGGATATCATGCACATATGTTTATGATATCATGTTTTATGTTGGTAGATCAATCCCATATCTCCTTTATGTTATCATCTAATATCATGATACAATGATCAATTTTGTGATTCTCACCCCTCTTATATTACCCCTAATCACCTCTTACATCACATCAAAAATTTTACCTTATGCTTTAATTTTAGAATTCCCTTACACAGATTTATAGCACACCCCTTTCTTATGTACATACCCAGGTTATCTAATGTTGTTTTGTAAGAGTTGTGGAAATTTAAGGGCATATTGTCAGATTTTTAAATAATTTTTATGTACCCATCTTCCACTTTATTTTTATATGTACCTAATGTCCCAAAAAGCTAGTTCTCACGAACTTATGAGATTGAAATATTTGTAGTATTATATAATTAATCATAAATTAAGGCATATTAAAATATAGGTTCTCATAGATTTTTGTAGAAAATGATTAATGGTGGTGACCTGATGCATATGACGTTTATCTATCCCAATTTGTTACCATTATGTTATCCTATGTTGTTCTCAAATAAGGATGATTTTGGTATCTGTTTTTGTATATAATGACAACCATTGAATCTAGGGATGACCAATAAACATTACCCTGCTCTGAGGATTGATGATATATTAGACTAGTGGATTTGAGAATAGTGGTTTTCCGTTACTTGTATATGAATGGGTAATAATTACATGATATTTATGTAAGGGTTTATCCCTTGGATTACATTGATGTGTGGTTATAAGAGTATAGACACTGTGGTTGTTCTAGAGGTTGTCAAGAGGACCCCAAACATATTTATGGGACTAACAAACATTGTGATTCGTGAGTACATGTACTAATTTTTGGCTATACCTATTTTTATATCCTTATATAATTGATGTTATATGGAGATCTTGTTGAGAAACTTAGCTAAATTTTATAGGTTCTTCCTCACCCTTATCTTTATAGAAGTAGTCTGAGTGTATGAAATATATTTTTGAGATTTAGTTAATTGGACATGTTGTATCATAGTAGAGAGTACAAGTGAATTTGTCAAAGATTTATGTTTATTTATCTTGGGAAGCACCATAAAATATTTTATAGTTTCATACTTTACTTAGTGTCACTTGACATTTTAGTTGGTTCATGTCTAACATCTCAAGGGCCATATCCTCATTAACAACACTAACCATGAATCACTATAAATTCTTATTGAATTATTAGTGTTAATAATGTGTTGACTAAATGATTGAAATGGTGAAAAATACTCCAATTAATTATATTATAATTGAATGATTTATTTTTCAGGATTTCTATTATTCTTCGCACCCCATTTTTTGTTTTGTTTGGATTCATTATATAGTAGTTATATCCTATATTACTAGTCGATTATGTACTAATGAGTGTAAATATGATACCCATTATCTCAAGTTACTAGAAGTGATTTTACCCCAATTTATGATGTAATTACCACATTGGTGATCATGTTATTATCATTACAAAATTGAATAACTTGAGGTACGTTTTCTCTTTGTGGAATATGAATCTATGATAGTGGTAGTGGATGGTGGTTCTCCCGGATTATGACATTGAGATCTACTACATAATTTTGATAGATAATTTAGTTTTTAAATAGTTGATGATAATATCAAAATGATATTTTTTAGGAATTAAGTATATTCTAATAGGACGAAGGAATATTTTATGGTGATGCATAATGGAAAAGTGGAAGTTGATGATAGAGGTTGTATGTCCAAGATGAAAAAACATTAATCCATGATTTTGTGGGTGGTGGAGTCTCATTAAGTAGACAAGAAGAATTTGTGAAGTGAAACTATGTTCTTCATGATGATTCTATAAGGGATGAGCAGAGGTTGACCAACATAAAATGTTATTCTAGGGATTCCTTTTTATTTCATTTTTGGTGAAAAAAACTAATGTATAAAATTGAATCGAGCATCGATAATTTTTTTATTTTTAGTGTTTGTTAATTAATTTCTTCATTTCTAGAGAGGTTGTAAATAATTATTTTTCATCCATCATTTTATCTGACATAATTTTTTTTTCATTTCAGTTATCAGAACAAATCCATAGAAGACTATAATTGAAATTGATCAACTTTTCTACATCAGTGATACAAAAATCGATGTAAAGTAATACATTTTATTTAAATTATATTAAAACTACTGAAAAAAAGTTTTTTTATCTTTTAGTTATATAAACTCCTTAGAAGATAAATTCTATATTGATTATAAATTTCCTTATGTGATATATAACAATTTTGTTTAAAAATTTCAATAAAAATAACATATCTTCAACTGAAAAACGAGATAACACATATATAATTATAGTAACCATGTGAAAGATGTAATATTTATTATTTTTCATTCTTACAAAACTTTTGATATTATTGCTTGATATTCACTTTCTTGTTAATTAAACAATCATAATGCATTTTTAACTTTAGTTTCTTCTCATGAAGAAAATAATGGGTGGGGGGGGGTTACCACTGGATAGTAGATATTATATGGTGGCATTAATTTTTTGAATGTTACAACCTCACAAAAAAATACAAAAAATATTTAAAATAATAATGAACAAGTCATCAAAATTAAAAAATTAATGATTTATTACCAACTCATACCAATGTAATGATAAAATTGGAGTATATTAAGAAATTAAAAATGTACAGAATAAAAATATATATAGAATTGATAAATTTAATTTATGTAGATATATTTATAGGTTGGAATTACGTAGTCCCATATTTAAGTAGGAAAAAAGGAAAATTCATGAGATCTGAGAAAAAAATTAGTAACACAATCATTTTAAATAATTTCTCCTCTTCCTTAAAAAAACTATTTTTTAAATCTAATGATGAAATTATAATTTTTATATCAGTTTTGATAAAATTGATGTCAATTTTTTATTCTTATATTGGTTTTTAAAAAACTAATGTTAAATACCTTTTACACCTATTTTTAAAATACCATTGTATATAACTTCAGATTTAGTTTTTTTATGTCTAGTTATTATATAACAAATGTAAAAACAATTTAAAAGATCACATATTAGTAAATAAAATTATAAATTCATCATTTTAAATTTACTTTTTTCTAGTGAATGGGTGTTCTCCAAGAGTTTTATAGCTCATATGTGGCTATGTGTTCTAATGTGTGTATGATTTATTATAAATTTATATGTCTAATTTTTTCCCTAGGATTAATAATTTTGTGTAAAATTTCATATCATTATGTTTTTTATTCCAGTGGTGAAGGTGTATTATCTTCTTACCTGAGGTTTTTTATAGGTGATGGATATCCCCATGTGAATATTGGAATAAATCCCATTAGATTCTGTCACTGGTCTAAAACAATACCAGAGAGGATGTGATTCTATTAGGGTGATCATGGATCAATTGATGATGTCATCCCACTTCCTGGATATTAGGGAGTTGGGTATCATGGATGATTTGGTGTGTCTATATATGGATTAGTTTTTGTGAGTTCTTTTTTTTACCATGAAACATCATGTATGAATGGAATTGTTATTTTTTATTTTGATTCTGGAAAGAATTATAACATGATTTCCATATCCCATTAATGATTTATCATTTATTTCCATAATTATATTGATGAGAAAATGTATTGGAAAATCCAAACATTGGAGGATATATTATCGTCTTTCATTCCATATTTTGGGGGTTCCTATGTGTGGAAAATTCAATTTGCTAAGATTTTATGTATCAACAGATTCTACAATTTCATTGAAATTACCTATTTTAGGTGTTATACATGAGTAATTATCGATCAACATTATGAAATAATGAGGTTGTGAAGTATTTTGTCCTTGATATAGATGTGACGTAGATCTTGTGTAACACCCCAATATTCCACAATATGTTTCTCATTGAATAATACAATGGCGTGTGATGTACGCAACAACGAGTACAAGCGTACCAAGACATATTAAAATAACCATTTAAAAGAGGTTATTAATAGAAATAACCAAATTATATATTTTATATATATCCCATATTCTTTTAAAATTCATATTTGGTATTTCTTAGACATAATATAAGGGAAAATTCAATTTTCAGATAGAAAAAGTATTTTTTTTCAAAAATGCAGTTTTTCCTAATTTAATGGAGAACCCCTTTTAAATTTAATATTTGACACTTTTATATTTTAAATATGATGAAATTTAAATCTTATTTTGAATCATTACCTAAAAATTTAGTTTGGATAAATATTTTTGTTTTTGATAACTTTCATATTTTGATCAATAGTGAAAGATAATAAATTTTGAATTGAAAAAAAATAACTCAAATTATTTATATTGTTAAATAATTAATTTGAATGTATTTTTAGTATAATTATATTATATTTTTATCATTTAATCCAATTTTGGTCATTGGAAGTAAATTCATTTTTAAATAGGACATAAACACATATCAAAATTTTGATAGATTTTACTTCTCAAAAATCCACTTTCTGGTTTTGAAAACTGAAATTAATTTTAAAATAATTAAGGAATAATATATGTTTTTAATTTTTTAATATAGACATCATTTTATAATTCAGTATATAAAAACTATCATAGGGAAAATTTTTGGTCTTTTTCTGAACAGTGTCATTTTTTGATGAATAGTGAAAAACACAACGTTATTGTTTAAAATAGACTATTTGTTTATATAATTATTTATTTTATTTAAATTTATTTTATGTCATAATTAATACATAATAAATATATAATTTCAATGGAATTCATTCGAGTCATTTTATTACAATTTTAGATATATAATATTTTATTAAACTTTTTACGTCTTTTACACACCTTCTATGAACATTTGAAATATTGCATAAAACGTAATTTTATTTCATTGGTAAATTTAATTTAAAAAATAATAGAGACATGGTAAACATAATTAAGTAATATTTTGTTCAATATTTTGAAAGTAATTCTTTTTGTTAATAGTAACTTTTGAATTTTATTTACCACGATTAAAAGATAATAGGGTAAATAAAGATAAAAATGATGTTATAATTACCAAAAAACTAGTCCTAATTCTATTGGATAATTTTTTATAGATGAAAATAAACCTTAGGAATAAAATATGAACCTATTTGATCCACTTGGATTAGATTAGGACATTTATTATTATTTTATTTAAAGAAGAGTTAAAAGTGTAAAATTCAACATTTAATAACAAAACCATTTTTAATATTAGGTTATAAATAATATAAATTTTACTATAAATATTCATTCGAAAGATAAAAAGATTTCCTAAATAATATTATTTTATTTATAATTTTTATAGAATATGTAATTAAATTTATTTATGACACAATGATGATGCAGTAATTACTTTTTAAATCGAAGATTAATCTATTTTACAGTATATATATAAAAATAAATGTAAATTGAAGCTTTTTTATGTCATCCACAAAATTTTATAGTTTAATATGACATTTTAGGGTTGATTTAAAAAAATTTAAGTGATAATGTTTTTATGAATTTAACAAAAACAAAATACCAAATAGTGTCAAAATTGACATAAATGAGTTGTCAAAAAAAATACCATATTATTAATTGATACAATATTTCTAAAAATATAAGGATCAGACAATGTACATAGATATGGTTTAATATATTAATAATGAACAACTTTGGGATTTCTTGGTTTTTTTATATTACGTTTATTGACAATTTATAATAATAGTACAAGAGGACATGGTAAAAGCTAAACTATTTTACTAAGTGTTAAATAAAAACTATTGGGTTAATATGGTGAACTAAACATGTCTAAAAACAATTGGTCAAGAGAGTAGTGACCCATACACACCTCACCTTCGAAATAAATAAATTTGGAGCCACTAAAAACAGAAAATTATTTTATAATAAAATAATATTTCAAACTTTTCTTAAAGTGACCCTCACCTCTCTTATAAAAGGGTACTTCTGCTTCTCTCAACATCACACCACCAAATCCATTTAGCTCGGCCAAACCCTACCCAAATATTATACAAAATTACCTCACTTCAATATAGAGGCCTTCCCTTGAGTAGAGAGATAACGTAAGGATGCCTTTTGTTCAAATCAAAAGGAAACACCCAAAGAAGAGGTAATTATTTTATCACCTCTTTCAAAGATCTTTTCTTCTTCCAATTTTAATTTCAATGTAATTTCCATACCAAAATAATAACTCACATACCTTATACATAATATGATGTTGTTGTAAATATTTCACAACCATACTAATTATTATATCCATCTTATGAATGATATTGTCCCGATTCATGTGTACGTATGGTTTACCGTCTCCACATCGTGGTGTAATTTGTTATTCAAAACTATGCTATTTGGATGGAAATAATGATGAGTAATATGTATATAAATAATAAATATAACATGATAATTTCTCTATACAATTAATATACCATCCAATTCTACACCTATTTATCATTAATGAAATGATATCGTCGCTCGTGTGTACGTACGGCTTACCATCTCCACGACGCGATGAGATTCATTTCCGTGTTCCCCATTCAATGATGATTACAAAAATATATATTATTAATAAGTATGTAATATATGACATAATAATGATACTGAATATATATATATATATATATATATGTGTGTGTGTGTGTGTGTGTGTATGTATTTATGTATGTACTCATATATATATTATTCACTAACTTCAGTTCAATATTATATGAAAACAGATACACATTTATGCGTACGTATGACCTACTGTCCCCATAAATGGTGTTTTATATTTCATATAACAATCTATTATAAATATTTATATTCTAAATATATATTATATATAAATCATGTTTTATATTATGGAAGTATAAAAATCATGATATAAATGATACGATAAAAAATAACAAGTTAAAACACGTATGATAAAGAAACATATTATTACCCGAAATATTAATTTAACATAGAAATCATTAATAAATAGGTATTTTAAAGTAATAAATTAATTGTGTATGATATAATAAATATTTATATTTTTCTGGTAAAATTTGATAACATACTATGGCCATTATACAGGAGGTTAAACATACCCTCGAGCAAAGGAAAGTGCATGGTAAGGGTGAATTCCTAAATCACATTATTATTTGAGATTGTTTAGGTGTATGTATTTTCTCGGAAATATTTATTATCCATGTCCATGTTTGATAAAATATATTTTAAAATTATTCTTCTACAGTAATATTTAACTAAAACGTCATTTTAAATGTTTTAAATATTTACTATTTTAAATCCTTCTAATTAATGTCCATATTTTTATAATGGTTTTAAGGATTTATTTATATGGACATTATTGTTTTAAAAAGTTAATTACATTAAAATGTTTTGAAGTGGTATGGGACACTTTGATTCAAAAATCTATTTTAAATTAATTCTTTTATAAGTGTGTGTCTTTTAAATGATTTCATAAAAGGGATATTTCTCTCAAAAAGATGTACTGATCATTTTCATCTATGTCAACATTCTTTACTGGATATTATTTTTTGTTAAGTTTGATTTATTATAATACAATCTTCCATATTGTATCGAATGTGTTATGATATGTTTGACTATGGATGTGATATTTTTATACCCTTCATGGTTTATTGTTGATGTACTGACATTTCGTATGTTAGACTTAATACGATTGATTATGTTAGGTTCCAAAATTTTCATATTAGAATGCAGTTGAATTGGTAAGTGATGAGTGGGGACTAATATATCCCCTCGAGGCATCGGTAGGTATCATGACACAAATTAGTTTCATGGATGAATGCCTTAAGAAAAATTTTATTTTCAGTCATGGCACGAGGCCTTGACTATGTGTTAATGTTGTCCGATGTTAGGCATTCCCTCATTATGAAATTAATTATTACCAGTGAATATTTGACTAGTAGAATATACATGTGCATGTTTATAAGGTAATGTTTGATTTATTTTCTCCATATTATGTTCAATTTTCTTTTTAAAAATGCTTTTGTTTTTATTAGATATTTTTCCTTAATTTTTTATAGCTTCTGCTAAATTATTTACCCTTACTGAGCATCTGATACCATCCATTTCTTATGTTTTCTTATGATTTTTTCAAGATTTACCTAGGGTATCCTAGTAAACAACAACGAGTCATGCTGCACCCTTGGTTATGACACTCCCGGGGGATATGCATAGGATAATTCACATATTATTTATAAGACATTATGAATTATTTAGTAGTAAATACTTTCTCTAAGAAAGAATTTTTTTTTATGATTATAGATTATATGCATAATCTTTTCAATTTAGGTTTGGTATTTTACATGTTTAGAATTATGAATTGGGAGTCATAAACTAACCTAGATTATTCCATTGTTTAAAAATGGAACCTAGTTGAAGGAATGAGAACTCTAGAAATACGCATGATCTATGGAGTAAGAAGAATCATATCATTCATGGAATTATGCCAACATTTAGAAGGGAAATAGTCACCCACATATTCTCATCATATGAAGAAATAGTATCATTTGTTCATAAAAAATTTAATGAATTCTCCGAGTCTTATGGATTTTAATGAATGTAAGAGAATAACTGGATGGTAGAGAGATGGATGGATAAATTGAATAGGGGAAAGAAGGATTTTTCTATATGTGATAACTGTGGAAAGAAGCACCTTAGTAAATGATTGAAGGGAATTTGAGTTTTTTATATGTGTGGGGAAAAAGGAAACCAAGTACATCATTTCAAGGGTAAGAAAAATGTTTCAAATGTACAATGCTTTATCTGCAAGGAGTTGAGACACTACGGAAATCATTGTACAAATAATCAAAGTATTCCCCAAATGATGCTATTGTATAATAATCAAGTTATGATACTACCATATATGAAGAGTAATGACTAGTGTACTTATGCTGTAATTAAATAATTATTTTATTTGATTGTTGTATTAATGATTTATTGGTTATATGAATTATTGAAATAAATAATTATTATATAACAATACTATTTCATTGAGTATTTGAGATTATATGGTTCCAAGAAGAGTGACTCAATAGCTAGTTAAACATTTTGGAAAATACATGGTTGAAGGAATGATATACCTTAATATGGTTCTGATACTGAGGTAGTGGTCTTAGAATAATATATTATTGATTCAGATAAATTATATTTATATTCTTGACTACTTTGCAACTAATTAATTGTTTGTTTATTCAATTATTGTTTGATTTTACAACATTTTTGTATATAAGGAGCATATCACATATTCTATAAGGAATAAGGAATCATGAATGTAATCAAAAAGGATTTATGGTAATTAAGGGTGTTACCATGTCTTAAATTAATACATGATGAAGGTATTAACATGTTATTACATGGCAACAACAATCATCATTGTGTTTACCTTCCTTATAAATTTTGGACTGTGAGTTTAAACAGAAGTATTTTGGATAAGTCTAAAGGTTGGAATGGATTATGTTTGACATTGGATAATATTGTTATGTTTAAATAATTTCTTAAGATTATTTTTGTATTATAATTAAAATTATAACCCAGAGGTCGGGAGACAACCTGTCGCGTTGGGAAGGCCGCAAGTCTTAAACCCGCAACTGAAGGGCGACAAGTGTGCATCACCTACCACTGGCCTACGTGATGTCCTGGTTTGTATAATGTAGTTTTTTTAAATAGTCTTACAAATGAAATATAAATTCAATATTTTTGGAACCCTATACGATTTGGATAAATAGAATATTCTTCGATTTTATTATCTATTGTAGTGAAAGATGAGTTTGTGGTAGAAATTAGTTAAAGGATGAAACTCTACTTGTCAAGTATAGTTTTTCCTCTTCTTTTATGAATAAATTAATTCTTTAACTTTAGGGAAGGGATCTTAATAGAAAAAATGTTTTATCCTAATACCTTATGTTTTTTTGAACCGATGATATTTTAAATCATCATAGATTGATGGCTTTGAGGCCCTCAATTTAACACATACATGAAATTAATGACATCAATAACTCCCTAAAAATAATTATGTTTTCCTCCAATTATAGGTCTCTAATTGACACTAACGTTCTCCTAATCATGATCATAATTTTTCGGCAATATTCTCATTTCCCTTTCCATTTTATTAAGACTATATTTTAGTAATCCAATTTATGATGTGGGTTTTCAATAGAGGTATTTTTCTATTTTTAACCTTTTATTTTCAAAGAAAAATTTCAAAATGTGAGGACTCTATTTATTGATGGTGGGGAGAATGTAACACCCCAAGATTCCATGGTACGTTTCTCTTTGAATAATACAATAGTGTTTGATGTATGCTACACCAAGTTCAAGCGCCCCACGACCTATCAAACTAGCCTTTTAAGAAGTGGTTATGAAAAGTTATAACCAAATTTGAAATTATATATATATACTATATAATTTTAACATATATATTTTTTTCTTAGATATAATATAAGGACAAATTCAATTTTTCAGATAAAAGAAGTATTTTTTAAAAAATGTAGTTTTTTAATCATATTTTGGTGAAGGCTTATTAAATCCAATATTAGAAACTTTTATATATTAAATTTGAGGAAATTAAATTTTTAATTATAATCTGGACAAAAAAATTTAGTTTGGATAAATTTTTGTTATTTTTCCGAGATCTTTCATATTTTGATCAATAGTAAAAGATACTAAATTTTCATTGAAAACAACTTTTTTAATTTAAATAATTTATAGTATTAAATTATAAATGTAATTTTTTTTAAGTATAATTAGATTATATTTTTATCATTTAATCTAATGTTTGTTATATGAAGTAATTTAACTTTTTAATTGGACATAAATACATATAAATCTTTTGATATATTTAACTCCTCAAAAACCTATATTCATGTTATGACAATAGGAATTATTTATAAATTAATTAAATAAATTTGTATGTTTTCAATTTTAAAAAATATACATCATTTTTGGATTCGGAATATCAAAATTATCTTCGAATGAATTTTTTGTCTTTTTCCGAAAAGTTTTAATTTGTGATGTATATTGAAAAACACTACTTTATTGTTTAAAACAGACATTTAATTTAAATAATTATTTACTTTATTTAAATTTAGGATAAATAAAAACAGATACATAATACCTAAATAAGTTCATTGTAATTCATTGGAGTCATTTTATAATATGTTTTGATATATAAAATTTCATTGAACATTTTACCGTCTTTTACCCACATTTAGGGCACATTTACAAATTTGCATAAAACATATTTTTAAAGCTTCTACGAATTGACTTTCAAAAATCTGAGAGACACAGTTGACATAAGTAATATAATGTAGTTCAATAAGATGATTGTTTGTGGTGAATAATAACTTTTAAATTTTATTTAGCACGGTTAAAAGTAAATAGTGTAATTAAAGTTAAAAATGATGTTATAATTACCCAAAAACATGTCCCAATTCTATTGGATAAGTGTTTTTCGACCGAAATAGACCATAATAAGAAAATATGAAACTCATTGATTTATGTCGATTAGATTAGGGAATTTATTATTATTTTATTTAAAGAAGAGTTAAAATTGTAAAATTAAATGTTTAATAACTAAATAATTTTTAATATAGGGTAATACATAATATTAATTTGACTATAAATATTCATTAAAAATATAAAAAAGTTTCCTATAATATGATATTTGTTTTATTATTTTTAGATATTATATAATTAAATTTATTTATGACACAATGATGATGCAGTAATTACTTTAACAATGAAAGATTAAAATAATTGATATAAAAATTATACAAAAAAAATTTAAATTGAGAATTTTTATGCAATTTATGATTTTTATAGGTTAATATGAAATTTTACAGTTGATTAAATAATTTTTTTTGAAGTGATAAAGTTTTTATGACTTTAACAAAAAGAAAATTCCAAATAGTGAGAAAATAGACATAAATGAGTTTTTAAAACAAATACTATTTTATTAATTGATATCATATTTCAAAAAATCTAACGTTTGACCAGAGTACTTATATATGGTTATATATATCAATAATGAACCACTTGTGGTTAACATAAATTTTTATTGTATTTTTATTAACTATTTATTATAATAATACAAGAGTACATGGTAAAAGTTAAACTATTTAACGAAGAGTTATATCTACAAGAGGGGTTAATATGGTGACCTAAACATGCCTAAAACATATTATTTAAGTTGATTTTGACTATTCATCATATTATCTTTTTAATAAATCAATTTGGATCCATTAAAAAACGAGAATGATTTTATAATAAAATAATATTTCCAACATTTCCTAAAGTAACCTTCACCTCTCTTATAAAAGGCTATTTCCACTTCTCTCAGAATCACACCATCAAAGCCATTTGGCTCGACCAACACCTTCCCAACTATCCTCCCAACTTACCTCAATTAATACTAGAGGCATTCACATGAGAATAATTCCATCATAAAGAGCCATTTGGTTCAAATCAAAAAGAAACACCCCAAGAAGAGGTAATTATTTTATCACCTCTTTCAAAGTTCTTTTCTTCTTAAACATTATCTTTATTTGTTTTTTCTATACCAAAATAAAAAATCCAGTACCTTATACATACTGCGATGTTATTATAAATATGATGCAACCATACTCATTATTATATCTATCCTATGAATGATACTGTCACCATGCATGTGTACGACTTATAGTCTCCACGCTGTGCTGTAAATTGTTATTCCACACTATGTTTTTTGGATGGATATAATGATGAGTAATATGAATATAAATAATATAATTAACCTAATAATATCTCTGTACAATTAATATACCATCCAATTTATCACTTTTTAATCATTACGAAAATGATATCATCTCTCGTATGTAAGTATGACATACTCTCTCCACGACACGATGAGAATCATTTCCACGTTTACCATTCAACGAGGATTATAAGAATATGTCTTATTAATAAGTATTAAATATATGAAATAATAATTCTAATATATATATATATATGTATGTATTTATGTATTTATATATGTATGTATTTCTGTAATTACATATATCTTATTCACATTCTACCGTTCAATACAATATGAAAACGGAAAAAAACGTTTATGTGTACTTACGACCTACCATCTTTATAAATGGTGTTTTCCATTTATATATTCATCTACTATACTTATTTATATTCTAAATATTTATTATATATATATATATCATGTTCTATATTCAGTAAGTATTTAAATCATGATCTAAATGATACAATCAAGAATAACAAGTTAAAACACGTACGATAATGAAAGCAATTTATATTCAAAATGTTAATTTACCATAGAAGTCATTATTAAATTTCTAGTATAATGTCATAAATTAATCATGAATGTTATAACAAGTATTGATATTTTTCTTTTAAAATTTAATTACATATTATGATAAATATACCGGAGGCTAAATGTACCCTCGACCAAAAGAGAGTGCAAGGTAAGTGATAATTCTACAATATCTTTATTATCCGAGATAGTTTATGTGTAATTATTTTAGGGACATATTTATTATCCATGTCCATGATTCCTAAAATGTTATTTCAGAATTATTATTTTAAGGTAATAATTAACTAAAAAATCATTTTCAATGTTTTAAATATTTACTCTTCTAATTTTTTTTCATTAATGTCCATGTTTTCAAAATGGTTTTAATGATTTATTTATATGGACATGATTGTTTTGAAATGTTAATTCCTTTAATTTAAAAGTTGTATGGGACAGTTTGATTCAAAAACCTCTTTTAAATGAATTCATTTATAAATGTGTGACTATTAAATAATTTTATAAAAGGGATATTTCTCTCAATATGTTTTTTGATCATTTTTAACTATATCAACATTATTTACTATATATTATTCTTAATTATGGTTGGATTATTATAATAAAATCTTCCATATTGTATTGACTGAGTTATGATGTGTGGGACTATGGATGTGCTATTTTTATACCCTTCATGGATTATGGTGGAAGTATGGACATTTCAAATGCTAGTTTCAATACAAATGTTTATGTTATGTCTCAAAATTTTCATATGTGGAATGCAGTGGACATAGTATATGACTGGTGGTGCTCGATATAGCCCCTCAATGCATCAGTATGTCTAATGAGACAAATTAGTGTAATGGAACAAGCCTTGACTTTTTTATAGTATTTTCATGAGGATTTGACTATGTGGTAATGATGTCTGGTGTTATGAATTCCGACAATATAATATTAATTATTGAATATGATTATTTGACTAGTAGAATATCCATGTTCATGTTTATATAGAAATTTTTGATTTATTTTCTCCATATTATGTTAAACGTTATGTTTAAACGTTATGTTTAAAAATGATTTTTTTATTACACATCATTCCATAAAATTCTAATGCTTCCTCTAAATTATTTACCCTTACTAAGTATCTGAGCTCACCCCTTTATTATGTTTTGTTTTCCCAGGAATCCAAGAAGGGTATTATGTTTGATATGCTGGGTTAATCTAGGGGAATAATGGAATTCTCAAAGGATTTTTTATGTTAGGGTTTATGTTTGAATGTGTAATGTAACGTTCATGTATGTAATAAATTCTCCAAGACTACTAAACTGATCGGTCCTTCAGGGCATGATTCCTTGTAATAATTCCAATGTATTAAAATAATGCACCAGTTTTGAGCATTTGTGGTCAGGGAATTACATCTTGATAGAGAAGATAAAAATGTTTCAATAAAGGATAAATTCAATACAAGACCATTTGAAGTCTTATGTAAATTTGTGGAAGAGTTCAATAGATTTTAAGGTTAGTGACTTTTTTTTATTGATTGGTTCCCATTTTCATGGGAATATGATGTGTTACAAGTGGAAGAATCAATAATACTAGTTCATTTTTTCAAATTGAAAAAAAAAATTGAGGTGGAATTTCGATTTTCACTTACTCCATAGATATATTTGATCTATAACATCATCATTTTCTCTCATAACCAATGATATCTTTAATAATATTATCAAATCCTTTAATGGAATGATATGGATATGATAGACGATAAAGAATTCACAGAGAACCAATTTTACACCCATGAGCACTGGTTGAAAGTGATTCATGGGTAATTTATCTTCCTAGTTTGTGTTATGTGGTGGTATAGCTTTGTAGGGGAGAGTACATTGGTGTGAGAGTCTTAGATACTATCTTAGTATCCATAGATGGTTGGATAGTCTTTATTTATGATATGTTCGAACATATATTCATTTCAAAAATGTGTATTTTAATATCCATTTGATCTATTTATTTTTCTCTTAGTGGTGTTTCATGATTTTAAAGGTTGAATCATATTATTTTATAGGAATCTCTAAGGGAGTCATTAGTTAGGGGTGCTTGTGGGTTTTCTTCAGGGACATTTTTTATACTTGATGATGAAAATCTATTGATAGGTATCTAATATTATGGTCCAAACTTTCCAAAGTAATGCCTTGAGTGTTTTGAGAGTCAAAGGTGTTGGAACGACTTTGTATTGTGGATCATGTTGATCAAATATGCTATTTTTGTTGGGGACTAGATGTCATTGAAAGTATGTTTATTTCATTTTGTAAAGAGTTCATTATAGAAGGGGATGAGTTTGTTGTATGGTAGGTTTTGGAATGTAGGGATGGCTTTTTATGAAGGATACATTTTTAGTAATGTTAATTATCTATATATGAGTGTGTGGTGTGGCCATTGAAACTACAATATTAATATCATGGGTCTAATAAAAGGAGTATATGATAGTGGGATTTACAATGCAGCTCTTCATTTCAAAACATGAAGACTAGGAGTCCAGTCTCTAGGAGCCTCTATCTGAAGTGATGTGATGGTACGGTGGGATCAGTTATGATGAATATTTTTGTAGACTTAGATTAGAGTCTTCACCAAGATTAAATAGGGTAAAATCTTGGGGATCATTGACCTCAATTTTGTATATATCAGGGTGATTGACCAATATTGGTGTTTCTATAATTCACTACACCATGAGTTGGTGTTTTTTATGTTCATGGAGAGAAAATGAATTATCCCACCATGATTTCTTGTTTATATAGAAAGATATTAATATTTCATCACCTATTGTTTCTCTTAGATACGATAATTTTATATTATGATTCTAGTGGTCAGTGGGTCATTTTTGGATTATATTTTACACTCCTTGAAAATTTTAATTGTAAGCCTTATGAAACTTATATTGATTTAATTTGAGGTTAGTTATTACCCTTTATCATTATGAATTATTCTCAATTTTTCCATTATAAATGTGTGATTTTGGAATTTATTAGTCTTAGTGTTGTGGTGGTGAGTTGATGATATCTATTATTGGGTTCATAAAATTTGTTGTTTCCATCATGTAATTTGGGTTATAAGATAATATCTTATCTATATTTTTCTTGCACAGTGATCATTGAATAATCTTTTGAGTTATAGTATTCAAGAACACTATTCTTAGTTGTGTTAATTATGTGGTGATCACAATTTTTTTCCATGGATAAATAATATGGACTTTTATAACAAATATAATGAACCAAACCAAATGGAAATTAAAGAAGCTTGGGAATAATCACAAATGTTTATTTTATTTCATGATAATGATTAGGAAAATTATGCCAACATGATAATTTTTTTGAAAATATATTTAATAGTTATCCTTCGGTGTTGATACTTTAATTTTTCAATTGGAATTACATTTCATAAAATGATATTCACATAAAGAATGAAAAGAGTCAGTTCTGTAGAGAAAAAAAATGGCATAAAATATTTTTTATATAATAAAGTAGGTAATTTATAGGATATTGAATCTTTGTTATATGTTTGGGATTACTTTATATATTGATTTTATTGTGTTGTTAATGTGGTTGATATCATATCCTTGTTTATGTGTATTGTCTAGGGATTCAGAGATATCAATTCTTTATAATGTGCGGTATCATTTCGGTGTTGGTTGGATTGGTGGTGCATCTAGGCTACAATGGTTAGATTTTTAGGGGTAGTGGGGTTATGTTGGTTGGTACGTGTTGGAAAGTAGGGAATATTTCATTAATATTGGATGCTTATTTATGTGTTTTAATTTTTTAGTTAAGGCTAGTTGGGGCCATTATAATGGGTTAGACAACAAAACATGATTTCATTTCAATGGTGGGTAAGAGGAATACAAATTTTTTCATTGGATGATGGAATTGTGGGTTGTTGATCGATGGTTTATAGTATTATTTAGAAACATAATTAAATAAATATTTATGGTGAAATTATAAAAGGTAATGTATGGACCTAATAAGGGTATTTGTTGGAATTGGATTTCCAATAAACATGTAATTGAATTACCTAACAAAAGTGAATATTTTACTAAATTGTAAATTGGGAAATTTCAAAATAGTGCAATTAATATGGATTTGGTGGCTGTCTATAGTGTCTATTTTGAATAAGAACCAGGTTTGTTTATGGGGATATAGTTTTTAGCGGTGGGGTGTGTGGAAAATATATTGTGGTGATGTTTATGGGTTATAATAGATTTTTGGGTAAACCTTCTAGGATATGTATGTATGTTCCCCTAACTATTCTTATATTTCATTAGGTATTTTTATATTCATGCCACCAATCCAATAATAATGAAAATGGATAACATGATTATGGTATTTGGTGTTTTCACCAAAGATCTAGGTTATTGAGTGAATAAATGGATGATTACTCCCTATTATGTACTCTTTCATAGAGATATTCTACATGCTATGAGACTCAACATAGGTATGATCATACCACTATAGTATGTGGTTTACTAGGAGACCCAACTAGGTATTGGTGTGACGATTGGTAAATTATGAACTGGAATACCCTAAGGGGTATGAATGGGAAGTAAAATGGTTTATTGATAGAACCAATGAGGCATTAATTGGATATTATTACATGGTGCGGGTTATGTATTATAGTAGGAGGCAAGAGGATATTTTCTTTAATCTTATCAGTACACAACTAATTTGGATATATTGTGTATAGTGGGACATTATATGTTACAATAGAAATGGGATGTTGTGGATGATATGGCAATGGGATGTGGTAATTTAACAATGTGAGATATAGTGTGATGCGACATGTGTGTAGATGGAATTAGGAGCATAATATTTTATTCTAGGGAATGAGAGAAAAAAATAGTGGGGATTTGGTTATAATATCCCTTCTAATAAAATTTCTAAATTTTAATAATCCAAATTTTTATTAAATACATTCTCTTAATTAAATTCTGTGTGAAAAACATGTCTTCTATGCAACAGAAAAGTAATATCAAAATAATTTAACCATAATAAATTATTTAACACTACCATTATATTAAAACTATTAAATTTCCGGGTATCAATATATGTAAACACATTTTGAAACTGAGATAAAATTTATAATAAAATAAATGTAATTTTATTCTTAGTAGAGACTCATTCATTAAAATTGTTTTTAGGCATTATAAAGACATATATTAAAACATATTTTTATAACTTTTAGATATTGAATCATAGAGAATTATTTTAATATTTTAATCATCATGTTCGAAACACATAATTGGTTCAATTTCATTTTGAGGCATAACATAATGTGACCATGGTAAAAATTAATTACTCTGAAAAACACTTGTTTTTAAAAGAATGATTTTTTTTAAATATTATATTTGTTTAAAATAAGTTTCATTTGTTTTAAATGAAAACAATAATATACATTTTAATTATATATAAAAATAAATTAACTCTCCTTTAATTAGTAATAAATGTTAATTACAATAAAAAATAAACTTAATGATTATAACAAAATTTGTATTTGAAAAAAAACATTCAATACATTATATGATTTAATTTAAAATTTAGTTTTATCATATTATGATATGTAATTTGATTAAAAGGATTCTAAATAAAGATTCATCAGTTAATTTTTTTAAGATATATCATCTTATATTTTTAGTGATAAATAATAACAATGACTAATATTCAATCAGTATTACAATGTGGTAAATTGGGTAATCTAATGTGGCTCAATCTTCCCTAAATCAATTTGTAACATATAAATTATAAAATACATTTGATAGGATATAAATAACTAATAACATGTCTCACTAACATTTCTCTACATAAATAACATAACTCTATTGAAATTTTAATACTACCCTTAGCTGTTAGTCTTTTCCAAATATTTGTACCTCATTTTATGTTTCGAAAGGAGATCAATTGCCCCATTTTCAAAGACAAACCCCTAGTATAGAATCCACAAAAATTGATTAAATTTTTATCTTTTATATCCCCAAAAACATCCATAATCTTCTAAAATATTTTTTCAAGTCCTTTATTTATAAATGACACTTCAAGAGAAGATACAAATTTTCAATGTAAGTATAACTTACCCATTAACATAGTTTTTTTATATTTCCCACCTAAATGTCAAAAAACACATTCCAAATTTAGGTATATAATATAAACACTATAAAAAATATATTATAATGTTATTTTATTAATGGTATAATAACTATCTATTCTCCTATCATTCAATCATAAAAATATAAACATTGCTCCTGCATTTGTGAGTATGACCACCTCATGTGTGAAACATTTCATTTACCACTACCACCACTCCATGGTGGTTCTAGAAATTGGTTTACTGAACCTATATGTTATTTATTTTATTATTTATATTTTGGAAATATAAATGTAGAATTATATAAAGTATATTTTCAATAATTTTTCATTATATAGATAATCACAAAAAACAAAAATACTGAATGAAAATGGTATTTATTTTCATTGAAATTTTTTTTTATTGATTTTATTCATATAAATAAACAAAATTAAAATTTATCATCTTATTAATAACTATGTCATCTATTTATAATATATTCTTTTTAATGATATTCTAACAAACATATCTCTTCTATAGACACAATCACAAATAGATTGTAGAATACTATTATTTTTAACACTTTAACCACCATCATGAAACATGTCATCAAGTATGTAATTAACAACATAATATTAGATATTAACTATAAAATAATAATTTTTACTATCTTTTTTGTAATATTATATATAAAATTTTTAATTAAAAAACACTATTCATTTTTAAAAAATCATCAAAACATGACCATTACCATTTTCATCAACCAAAACCAAAAATAAAACTCTCATGGAAAAAATTAATATGTTTATGAAACAAAATAAAAAAAATCGTGTTTTTTGTTTGATTTGGTATTGACGTACCATGAAAACTAATGTTGAATTGAACCACTAGCACTAAACAAGATCAAAATGATCATGATTACTCGCACATGAAATTTAAAATTTATAAGAATTACCCAATATAAATGTTGATAATACTTATGAATAAATTTATCAAATTATTTAGTTGCGAAAAAGGTTTTAAAATGATTTGTTAAGATATTTTTTTAAATAAGAGGATAAATTACTCCCATGTATATCGAGAGTAAAGGCTATGGAATTTGCAAACACAAATATATATTTATGAGGTAGAACATTTCATTGATATATGACATTAAATGTTCCATATATTCCATGATATCATTTTATATATGATATATAAATATATATATATATATAAAACAAGTTCTTAATTTATATCCCCTTCCATGAATAATTTTCTTCTCTACAAATTTATAATATTTTTTTAATAATTATTATCGTGTTAAGTGTATACATCTCTTAAATATATATATATATATTTTAATTCCATATTTTCATATAACAAAAATGTTATAAATTCAAAAGTTCAAAACCTATTACGTACCAATTCATGTGATATTAATTAATTACATTTAATGATAATCTTTGTTACTCACATTTATGATTTGGCTTTCAATTTACTCAATCATAAAAGGGATATATCGTATATTTCTTTTTTTGTTGATCTTCGTCGTAATGATTTTAAAAAAATCCTAAATTCATTTATTTATTTTTTAATAAAAGTTTCCCATTAATTTGTATATTTATGTTATAGTAATCGAAATGTGATTCAATCCTCATTATTTTTTTAGTTTTTAATGAAATTATTATTAGATGTTATTCTTGTGGGACACATGAGTTTGGATAATAATTAAGTGGTATGTGGGCCCTATATAGATCTATAATGCATTGGGTAAATCATTGCATCTTATAAGATAATAGTGAAATGAATAAAGATGCTCGAACCAAAAATGGGAAAGTAGTTTTGATTCTTGATCTGATATGGGACACATGGAGTGATTCCATATATGTTAAGGGAAACTAGTTCGCATGCATGATCACCAATGTCATGTTTCAATTATTATATTGGAGCCACACTCCTTCTAGATGTCACATTGTGTTCTCCCTAGATCATGATTTATGTCTTATTTTTAATATTTATGTAATTATATATGTTTGATCATATGGGGTTATTTACTCTCTATCTTCCCATATGTAATTTTTTTATGATTTAATGTTATGTAAATCTGATATTTCTATCATATTGTTAATTTCTCATATACTTAAGATCTCACAATAGGCAATATTTTGTTATGTTTATTTTTCCCTTATTGATAATTTGAGATAACATATTTCATAATATACTATTTCCAATGAAATGGGGATAAAATTAAATTGGTAAATGTATAGAAGAATGCCTATTATGGTGGAATTACTGTTAAATGATCATAGGATTTTTAAAATAATTTTTTTATGTAACTGGTCTTCAAGGACATTAAATCTATCGATTCACAAGATTTTGATTTTATTACGTAATGAATTTTTCAAAAATATTGAAATGATGTATAATAAAGATATATTTATATTGTCTCAAATAACATGGTATTAGAGCAATGTTGAATTATTTTTCTAGATTGGTTTAGTTAACTTGGATGTTAGGGTAATAGAACCTTAGTAGAAACCGAATATATGAGTCTATGTATATGATAATATCTTGAAATATTTGAAATCTCTAGATTATTTTTTTCCCTAGATATAAATACATATCAAGATACTAATATTGGATGGAGGCTCTAGAATGAGTGCCTGAAGATGTAGTAACCCAGAAAATGTAATGTTGGGTATTAACTCAATCATCACCTATTGCACAATAATCATTCCAAACTAAACACATGTAATGAAAATACTAGGGGAGATACCTTATTTGATCATATTCTTTTATGAATATTTTTTTATAATTCATTTCTATCATACATTAATGTACTAGGTTGAGAATTTAAATAATTCAACTAAAAGTAACCTTGGTTAAAATATGATTAATATAGGCCAAAGTCATGGAATTACATGATAAAATGGTGAAGTAAAATGTTAAATGGTTTTAATGTTGAATCCATTTTATGTTATTGATTTTGGTAAATCCCCTATGATGTAAAACTTTCCATACTCTAGTTAACCCATTTAGGTTCTAGATGTAGATGAAAAATCAATGTACAATGTTAATAATGGGTGTGAGGAAAAATGTAGTGAATGTCTCAATGATCAAGACATATAATTGGAGATGGACTAGGATATCAAATAATTATTCAAAAATAATTATCATAAAATATAATTTAAAATACAAAAAAAACTGAAATCCTAAGTTCACTATAAGAATAAAAGTATGGGGACTTCGATATTTCTTTCAAATAAGATGATGAAAGAAAGAATATTGAACCACATATAATTTAAATTTTTTGGATATCAGACTATAGAAATTGATTGCGATATTCAATAATATTTTTATATGTGGCAGATCTATTCATCAAACTTGAATATTATGAAATTATGGAAAAATTATCATAGAAGAAAAGAAGGTCCTGATTAATGATCCTCCCCATACCTAGTGTTTCAATTGAAAAGAGTTTAGAGAATTATGTTAATAAATTACCAAACCCTAGATCCAATGAATATTATATCCCATAGAAATATCCCAATCATTGGGAAAATATAATAGAATATGAAATCACTACCTCTCTAGGGTATCATGAAATTATAATGATGTGAGGTACACTTATTTTATATTAATGATAAATGAATGAAATATTTTAACATTCATAGAAAAAACCTGGTGGAATGTTGATAACATCTAATACATACAATTCATATCTGATCAAAATATATCATAACATACTTATTGTATATTATATTGTTCCCCCCTTGGTTTAATTTGACCTAATATTTCGCATGCATTGAAAATACTTACAATGATTCCCTATCAATTTTTTGGAGTATCAAATCTCATTTCATATCGCATATCATCCTATTATCATGTATAAATATAATTATGATCTTACCTTTGTATAAAATTCATTATTATTGGTTCATATACTCACTAATGAGGGGTTTGTAGCTTAATTGATCAGATAAGAAGTCTATAATGATTAAATTCACATTTTAAGGTAGTATAATGATGTATTTTTGGATGAATTTCCTTGTAATTCCATAGATCATGAGATTTAATTTATATTTAACATATAAATATATATATTACTGTTGAAAAGTGTCTTTATAGTAAAAGGTATTTTAAATTAAAGGAAGTAAGTTATAAATGAACTATTTTTACAATGGGTTTTTCTTCTTCAAATCATTTTAATGTGGATCACTAGTCCCTTTTGTTATATTGAGAGATAGATCGATGAATCTATTTATTGACAATCATGATCTTATCAATATTATATATAAGAATTAATATACTTTAAAACATACTAATGTCTTATTAGATCAACTACGGGGAGAATAGTTCTTTAGGGTGATTGACCTTCGATGTGGATATCATCAATTAAGGTTCAAATGAGGTATGTTTCCAAAATAAAATTTCAAATCAGATATGGAAACATTGAATTTATAGTGATTCCATTAAGATCAAAAAATAATCAATGGATATTATTAGATCTATTGAATATAGTATTGAGAGAATATATTGATTAATTTCTGCCATTTGTAGATTATAATCATATATTCTCAATGACCCATGAGTAGAATGATTAACATTTATATATTAGGTTATGTATTTTTAAAAAAAAGTAATTATATTCCAAATTTAGCAATTAAGAATTATTGTGGCCAAAATGATCCTTCTTAAGGCTTTAAATCACAAGAAAGAAAAAATCAATATATCCATAAAAGAGGGAAGACATCAAAAAATGTATTCAACTGAACACTCATATATATATATATATATTTAGATTAAGGGGTCATATTGTATTATAAAAATGTTTTGATAATTGTTTTTGATCCCTAAAATCCAATATTTATGTAAATACATAAGGTATCAATGTTTCATTAAGAAGTGGAATGTGAAGAAAGTATCATGGAACTAAAAAGGATTTTGTTCTCTGCTCTAATACTTAAATTAACTTACCATAAGGTAGAGTTTTTAATATATATGATGCTTAAAAAAGAAATTGGTATGCATCATCCTGAACAATGATAAGGTAACTAGTCATGTTTCCCATTATTTAAAGACTTGTGAAAAAATTACCCAATAGATGATTTTGAACAAGAAGCAATGATATTTTCATTAAATATATAAATATACAATCTCTTTAAATAAATGTGTGATACATATACTTATCCTATGGGATTAACATATATTGACAAAATAGAGTTGAATATGTGCCAAATGAAGTGGTTAGAATTGATAATTTATTATGACTTCTCAATACAAGACCATCCCTAGATGAAAAATAAAGTGGAATATGATTTATGATGAAATGATCATGCTACCCTATCAATGATGAGTATTGAAAATGACCTAGTACTCATGTATTTTCAACATATTGATATTTATTTGATAAGGGAATGCGAGAAATTATATCTTATCAAAATTATTTATAAACCATCCATTCATTTAAATATATGAAAATATTAGAAGGATGATGTGGGTCAAAAAAATTTTAATGAATATTCCAAAGTTCAACTTTGATAAAGTTGAATCTATATGGCTTTGAACTTAGAAATGTGTACCATAAAATTTAGAATGAAAATATAAATTTAGGATGATGTAAATAGATCATCCTTCTTTATTAATCCATGAATTGAAAATATTTATAATCAAATACGACAAAACTACTTATGTGACAGAATGAAGTGATAATTTCTAGAATACATATACCACTTATTTGAATTGTAGTATGTTATGATTGAACTAGAAAATAAAATGGGTATGTTGTAACCATTAATTATACAAAATTCTAATTGTGTAAACAACACTACTAATTTCATTATCAAACCCCCCCCCCCAAATATTAAAAGGAAACAATACTTTTGGGTTTGTCATTGGTCACCTTATTAATTAATCACATTTTATTACGACATAAAATAATATTTTGTTGACCAACTCCTTAATATTTACATGAGGAAGTGTAGAGGGAACATAGAGTACCACTATCCATTTTATCATAATATGATAAAGTATTTACCTCATAATAGTAGATAAGTATTCATAAAAAATAAAAATATTGAGTTGAGTTTTATCACTACTTATCATCATTAGATTGAAAATCCATATATAATTTCTATTCAAACTCTATTTAATATATTTATTTCTTATTATATATATTTCAATGATGTTGGGAACAGTACCTTACCCTATTTTATTTCTCATATAACAATATTTTCTATTCATGAATTTATATGACACCATATTGGGCTGATTTTGTAAAGATATATAGGGCACTAAAATTATTGGATAATATTGTAGAGATTAAGTTGTTACGTATTTATTTATTTTTCCATGAAATCATATAGGATATTCAAACCATTCAATGGAATATGAATGTGGTAAAAAGTTGATTAAAGCGTAATTTAGATAATCAAAAAATATATATGCAGTTTGTAGTTGGTGATAAGGTGTTTCTCCTGATATCTATATAGAACCGAGTTATTATATTGTGGAAGAAGGGGAAGCTTGGCCCTATGTACATCATTTCCATCAAGATCGTTTATATTTTCTAGGATGCATCTTGTTGTGTAACACACCATCCAAACTTCACTAATATTTAAAATAAATTTTTACAAATCTTTTTAGGAAGTACATAACAGAACCATCATATGTCGTAAACTCAAAATCCCAATAACTAGAACATGATATATATTTTGAGGAGAAACCAATGGATGTTCATGATCAATGGGATATAGTGCCAGATAATAAGGCCTCTAATTATGTAAATGTTTTACTGGGGAATAACATGTGTGAACAATCTATGATAGAAAATAAGGAAAAAATGATACAAAATATAACCCTGAATTTTTTTATCTAATTAATACAATTTCATGGTTGAAATTCTTTTTAAGTGGTATATAATTTTACAACCCACTATTTTTAGTAAATACATTTCCTTTATTATGTAAAATTTGAGTAATTTTTCTTTTATACAGCACCGAACTGAAATGAAATCTGTCTTCCCTTGATAAAATTATTATACATTACCATTATATTATAACTGCTATATTTGTGGTTACAAATATAATTTAACCCTTTATAAAAACTATACAAAATGTATAATAATAAAAAGGTCATTTTATAGATAGAAAATTTTTGTTTATTAAAATTGTTTTTTTGTGTTATCCACACTTATATTCAAATTTACTATTATCATTTTTTGAAATTGAATCATATAGACTAATTTTAATATTATTTTTCATATATTTGAAATTAGGTAATGTTATAAATATTATTTTTACGAATAAAATTATGTTACCATTCTAAAATTAGTTACCTTGATAAAATATTTATTTTTCAATGACTTTTCATTTCTAAATATTATTTGATTGAATATATTCATTTAAAATTAAGACATTGATATAATGTTTTATTATATATAATAATTAATTACCACCCATTTAACGTGAAATCAATTATAACTGATATTATGAATACAAAAAAAAATTAAAATGATATTTATTATAGAAATAGTTTTAAACCACATTATATATTATTCTTTAAAAGTAATTTTTCTCATATTTTTTAATTCAGTTAGAATAATTTGTTTCCAAATTTTGATACATTAAGTATGTTTTCTAAAGAGTTTCATCTTATTTATTGTGGGGTAAAGTTATAACCACGATTAAAAGGATTCATAAGTGTTAATATAGGTATTTGAATGTGTTATGAATTTTACTAAGTTAATTTAATAGATAAAACATATGGAATTACTTTGGTTGGGTTTATTTTTATTACTTAATGCCTCAAAAATGTTTTTTCACCATACCACTGGTGACAATCCATTTATTCACATGAATTAAAAGTTGAAAAAGGAAAATAACTTATGGAAATGGGAGGGAATGAAGTGGATAGGGTAAAGGATTGTAATGGCCCCAAAATCCATTCATGAAATCCACCCAAGTACCATCAGTATGAAATATACCTATGTGGAAAAATACATGAAACAATTGCGCACCACATCAACATGAGATTATACTTTCTCTAAGGGTCAAATATTTTACTATAAATTGGACCTTAGAGTCTACATTTGGACGGATGAAATTCCCCGATGGCCAGACGACACTCTGATCTCTCTAGTGCTTCTCCCAATAATACCACGACCTTATAGGTAGTTATCTAGCACTAGAATAAATGAAAAATAAATTTTACTATTGAATCTAATATCCTCCCAGGGATTCAAATGAACAACACCTAAGCAAGGAATCCACTCACCCTGTGATTATTTCATTCTAGCGTGAGGTGACCATCCACAAACAGGGACCTGTGTGAATTAATATTGGAAAATGCAATGGAAAACCATGAAGGCCTGAGTACGGTCTCTCCTAATTGTATTAAACCACGTGTTTTATAACCCATGGTGCTAAAAATTCACCTAGACATACCAGTGCAAAGCATTCCTTGAGAAAGACTCCTTAGTTTTCTGTAACATCGACCCCACATGAGCTATTCATATGTCCTTCTTCAAATCCATCTATAGAACTCCCTTTCCATCTATGGAACCATTTCTTGAGGGGTACCATATTGAATCCTCCATAAATACTCACAAACTTGCACAACAGTAGTGAGTGGAACACCAGTGGGCCCTTCCCTTGGGTTTGTATTCATATGGTTAGAGGTTTCCCGCACTCATCCTATTGGCTAGTTAGGGTACTCAATGTGTGTGTGGGTTTGTATCCCCATGGTCACGGGTACCCTTACCCAATGGATAGATTCAGGGAGTTCTTAGTCTTGGAGACTTTGGTTTGGAACATGTTTTTCTAACATATTCTTTGATACCCAGAGCCTCCAGTTCCTAGAGGGGTGGGTGAGGATTACAGATTCTTTTCCATTGAACATTAAATTAGATCCTCATCCAACTGTAAACCCAATTATAGTGAATACCACCAAGATTAAGCACATATTCTTTCTATATGTGGTTGCAATATTTATCCTATCTTCCAATGTGTCCTTTACTTTTATCCCTTCATTGCAGAAATGTAAATACAGTTAAGTTCTATAATCCCATCAACTTCCACTATCATCCTCCACCTATTTCACCGTAGAGGCGGAAAAGTGGGTGGATTGATAGATCCTTCACTTTATATTGGTTCTCAAACTGAGCATGAATCATGTGGTATTAAGGGTATATGGTAATCATGACACTTGTACGATCCACGTGATATATATAAAAATACTAAATTATATTTATGATAACTAGGATTCGAAGGAATCCCAGTTAGGTTCCAAAATCAATGGGAATCCTCCCTTGGAGTAGGCCCCAATAATAGTTCCCTAAATTTGCAAATACTACTTATGATTAATCCCAAAATCAGCCACCCCCAAACCACAATGAGTTATGAAATTTCTCAAGTCCCCATTTATAAGTGAATCCAGTTTAGGAATATACACCAACATAATCAGCTCAAAGAGCCATACTCTCCTATGATACATATCTTTGAGGGCCTCCATAGGTGTGGGTCCTCACAATAAAACTATGTGGGATTTGATTTCTATCCAAATGAGATATGTAGGAAGCCTCCTTGAGATTAAAACCAAACAATATAATCAACCATGTTCTCTCTAGTACATATTATAGGTTGGGTCAAAATTCAACCTACGAATCAATCTCTCTCAGGTTCGTTAGGCTGCTTCGACATAATTCCCAATCCAGACATTGACTAGTCACTTTCCAGCTAGATGTATTTTACCGATTACATTAAACTATAATGTTAGGCCCTTATTAGATGACCTTGAAATGTTTGATTTGTTCTTTTAAGTGGCACCAAACTATGTGTGTTCTGGTTCCTTTCACAATGATATGTAAGAATCCCATTCATGGATCAGATCCCAACATCAAAACAACTCCCATCTCCCTAGATTATCAAAAAATCAAGAGTAACATCTATCTCCCTTGATTAAGATAATCCGCAATGTTCCCTACTATGTTTCTAGAAAAACCACGTCATCATATCAACCACCAATGAATATCAAAGTTATAAATATGTGTATACCAATGTAGGAGAACCTCATATACATACAAATATCTCTATTGATGATGATCCCTAGATACATAGAAATGATTATATGTTTCATACATTCTAATAATTCTTTGTTAATTCTCAAAAAATTTACATAATACTTTGAAATGAATAATGGATTCATAAATATATCTTAAATAATTAACTGATTTTAGGAGAAGGTAATAATTACACCCAAAAGGGTCTGATTAGCCTGACCTCCCATCCTCCTGACCAATGTGAGTTCTTAAGGAACACTAGAAAAACCTCCTAGTAAACACCTACCTTTGGAATATGGGTCCCCTTGGACAAAAAACCATTGGGTTTCTCCAGTTCCACGAACAGTCTGGTTGGAATCCATTTAGAAAAAATAATTCCTAACCTGAATCACCATTTATTAGTGGAAAAAATGGTGAAACCGATGTGAATGGATTAAATGTGAAATATATTTCATAAGATAAATAGAATGTACTAACCAGTCTTCGTCAAACCATTTTGTTCTTCATGGAAGACAATGTTTTTTATGGAAACAAATTTTTTTGAACCAGCCATGAATGAGTGAAATGTGAAATCTATTTCATTAGATAAAATGGTTGTATTGACCAGTCCCCATCAAATAATTTCATCCTTCATGGATAATCATTTTGGAGGAAATTAATGGTGAACTCCTGATGAATGACATAAATGTGACATAATTTTCACAAGATAAAAGGGATGTAACGCTTATTACTCATTGTACCATTTCATCCATCATGGAAAACCCATTAATGAGGGAAACAATTGGTGAACCGAACTTGAATCCTAAACCAAGATGATAATTTGAAACAATTGTTAAGCCCCATTATTTTAATAAGAGAGAGAGGGAGACAAGGTGATCAGTCAAGCATATATTCATTCAAATGAGATGTTGATTTGATATATTTTAATATATTGTTATATATATAAACACCAACTATTAGAACTCCCCTCAATACAATGGCATCAATAATGCTCTCACTAATAAACGCCTTGGTTGCTGCATGCACTGCATCTTCATCCCCAGAGAGGATGTTGTCACCAACCTAGCATCTTTAACACTGGGTCTCTATTTCACTTTCCTAGGAGTACCATAAAAATAGTATGATACTTACCCTATAGGACACCCTATAGGACCTCTATATCAACAAACATCACTATTTACCCATTCAATATTGATTGGTCATCCCGAAGAAGACATTGATAACAACACCTTCAACTATTTTGGGTGCTTATCCCCAAGAATGTGATATCCAGTCCCTCCCATATCTCAGAGGGTGGATCATGAGGCCACATATGACCTCATCATAGAGACACAAGACACATTTTCAAGGGATCACACCATCAAGCACCACTACCAACACCACATAGAATTGAACCCACAACATGATAAGGGTGTTGTCCTCGACTGACCATCCCTGGTCCTTCAGAACTAGGAATGAACGATAAAACAACAATGGAAACAATCAACAAACCGGAAAGAAAGGTCACACATGTTCCCCCTCCTGAGAAACCCCCTCAAATGATTTGGTGTAAAATTGAGAGTGAGAACATACAACCATATTCCATTATTCATCTATCCAGCAGATTCTCTTGGAGTCCTTCAAATAAGTATTCAAACCAAATATGGCAGCAACCTGTAAGTTGAAACATGTACTAACATGTACCTACAATGCTTGTAAAAAGAATCATCTAGAAGTACTCAAATAAGCCCACTAACTATATGTGGCCAAAATTAGTGAGTGGGAACACACTCCTTCCAGTAGTCACCAAGCCTGCTGGTAGCCTTGTACGGAAGCACTCAGTGATGTTAGTCAGAATGTCTTGATTTCAAGAAGGGTAAGAATCCACAATCTTCCTTTACACATGATTACTATCTGTATCCATTGGAGGGAAAAGGAGGATAAGAGTGTGCATATACACCTAATCTAGATATAAAATGGATATATATCTATATTCCAGTCACTAAACTCACCAAGAATATCTTGGAAATGGTAGACGAGTAGACTCAAATTCCATATCATATATTGTAGCCTTGACATGATATCATAATAGTGAAAATTGTGGTGCTTGAGGGAGAAAAAAAATTCCCGACAAAATGGGGTAGCTCATCAGCACAACACCTTAGAGACCACACATACCAATGGTATCACCCAAGATGGTTATGTGGAAAACTCCCCATGTTATATATACAACTAGATATAAAACATACACCTAATCGAATTGGAGGTAATCAGTATATTCCAATAGTCACTCCAAGGAAGGAATAAATAGATGAAAATGGAAACCACTTCTCCTAAAAAGTGGACCCAATCATTCATCAGATGGAATCTAAGAAGAATCCTCAACAAACAGTATTGGAAGATATAGAGATGATATAGGATCTAGATATTCTTAATAATATAGTTCTTGAAGCCCTCAATCATTTAGCTGTGGTATCTTGAGATCCAACCCTATAGTTACCAAATTATGGGAGCATTATCAATAATTATGAAGGTACCTTTTGGGAACTTTACAATGAAATACTTATTTAAGAAATTTATCCAGTAAATCTAAAGAGCCTATCACTTGAAGAGTTCCAAGACTTCCCTCTGTGTGGATAGAAGACTAATGGTAAAGGGGGTTTTACCCTAGCTAAAATCTACTATGGTGGGCCTCTCTAGGATGGAGTTCACTGTGTATGTTCCCTCCACTATATCGTTTCGTAGTTTAATTGAATTCTCTAATTGGAAATGCAGTGAAAATAAAGCTCTCTTATCATTAGTCGCATTCAAACCCAAGCCTAGTAATGTCTGATTCATTGTCACTAGAAGGTGAAATCCTTTCACAACCATAAGACAACCCAAGGAAATAGTCTTTTCCCAATCCTCCTTTGGATTTTCAGTATTCCAATATAGAAAAAAATCCCAACCAATCCCATTGCTTGTGTGAAAAAAATGAGAAACCTTCCACTATGGTCAGACCTGGTTGAGGATACTCTACTAAAAGGAAAAGAATATTTGGTAAAAATGAGGAAAAAACTGGGTAAATAAAAAATTCCAGTCATTTTATGGCCTTTACCCACCCTCAATATAGCATTCCATATGTTTTGTTAGAAGACAATACAAATGTCATATACATGAACAAAAGTAAAAATATTCATCTCCTAAAAAATGTATTATCATGTGATGAGTATATATCCCACATCAAGGTAATAGATGGCTTTCATCAGCAAATTTACTTTGAATCTCTCATTGATCCATGACATCCAACTATCAAGAAATACCAATGATCCCTTCAATGCACATGAATTAATTCATTAATTAAGTTATGAGTGATGATCGTGGATACCCCATCTGATGTTCGTATCAGAGGATGGGATTCAATGTAACTCCTGAGACTTTTATGAGAAATATTTTGTTTTTATGTTATATAAATCATTAAAGGAATATTTCACTACACACAACACTAGCTTGGCCTGCTTTACACGCAACCACGGCCTTCCTCGATAGCTTGCGTCGTACGCAATACCGAGTTTCACTAAACAACGATATACTATTAAAATATTAATAAAACTAGCCGTTATGAATAGTATTAACTGAATTTTGAATTTGATAACATGTTAATTCAACATATACATTTTCTAGAATGAGGTATAAAAGCAAAATCAGTTTTCATGGATAAAAGAAGTATTTTTCAAAAAATACAGTTTTGCCGCCTTTTGATGGTGCACCCATATTGAAGCTAGTTTTTGACATGTTTATAAGTTCAATTTGACAAAATAAAATTCTGGTTTTGAATCAGGGTATAAAAATTTACTTTGGATAAATTTTTGATATTTTTCTGATAACTTTCATATTTTGATGAATAGTAAAAATACCCTAATTTTTAATTAAAAACAACTTTTTTCATTGAGATAATTTAAATGGATAAATTATAATATTATATGGTTTTAATGTATAAATAGAATATATTTTTACCATTTAATATAATTTATGTCATTAGCATTAATTTCACATTGAATTCATAGGTAAAAGCATTTCAATCTTTGGCAATGTTTTAACTTCTAAAACCCGTTTTCTTAACAACGACGTTTATTTTAAATTAATTACTGCAACTTATATGTTTTGAATTTTGAAAAATGGATTCCATATTTAGAATAAGTGGGTCCAAATTATGTTAATCAGCTACTTTTTATTTTTGGGAATTATGAATAGTAACTACGGTAAATTTTATTTACCATAGTTAAAGGTAAATCGGGTAATTAAGGGTAAATATAAGACTATAAAATTACCCTAACACCTGCCAAAATCCTATTGGATGACTAAAAGTCGACCCATATCACCTAAAGGTCAGATTAGATTCATTTAATGTACTTGTTTCCATGAAAATAATTCAATTATTATTAAAATCAAAGAATGTGACAACATGTCACTTTCTTAAATCTTATAAGTATAATAATTTTAATTTAGCGATAAACTTCATGAAACTTTGAACATGAATAGTCTCCAGAAATCCAATACAATTATCTACATCATAGGAATTTATTTAGAATTTTTAGGGATTAAATAATTATCATTTATTATGACACAATAGTGATGTCAAAATAATTTTATTAATTAAAATATCAAATAAATTGTTTTAAAAATATTAAAATATAATTATATGAACTATTTAATGTTCTAAAATAACTTTATAGATACATAGGACATTTTATGAATCTATTAACGCTTTTATTTCCAACATATCTTCTGTATATATTTTATTTAAATTCAAATAATTGAATAGTGTCAAAATTGACACTATTGTTATTTTATAAAAATAACATATTATAAAATTGTTTACAAATCACAAAAATATTTAAAAATTTAAAAATAAAATTTATATGGTCTAAAAGATCATAAAGTGTCAAATTATGGAAAATTCACAACACATATGTAATTATTTATAATAATTTAAAATTTAGAATATTATTACCACAAATAAAATTAAATTGACAAATAAGGATAAATCATGTTGATAATGTTTAAAATAAATTCCTAACATGTATAAATTTTATTGGTTGATGATATTACAACACTATCCCATCTAATCATCGGATATGAGTCATTTTGGAAGTTTTTAAGTGGGGTTGGGATTTAATATAATCTAATATTTCTTATATTTCCAAAGGTTCCCCTCTCCTCCCATATAAAAGGGAACCTCCTCCCTCTATTCCTCACACCAATTTGAGCCTTCATGCTCGGCCAACCCCTGCCCATTGTACTTCCCCACTTACCTAGAAACATCCTAGAGGTCTTGGCCTTCTTCAAAGATCAATTTTAGTGCCCTAAAAGGAGGTCTCAAAGAGGCGCTTCAAAGATGAGATAATGTCCTTTACCGATTCTTTCAACTCTATTTCTTCTTCTACTTCTTCTACTTTAGTTGTTTCATTATTAAGTAATAACATAAGAATTACTCATATACTGATATGATATTATAAGTACGAAACAAACCTATTTCCCCATCTATCCATCCTACGGAAAACGAAATCACCGCGCGTGCGTACGTACGGAATACCGTCTCCATGCCGTGGTGTAATCTATTTTCCACCACCACCTTACTAGGATGGTTATATGGGTGAAATTAATAAATATATATGATTATTTTAAAGTGGTTTTGAATCTGAAATAGTATACATACACTCCAATACAATTCCACGATCATTGGAACGATATCATCGCTTGTGCGTACGTACGGAATACCGTCTCCACGATGTGATGAGATTTATTCTATATGATCTTCATTGCATAATGATTATATAAATTAATTTAATGAATTAATATGATATATATTACACTAATACCATTATGAAAATGAGGTATCTATAAACTAAAGAGAAGAATAAGAATTTATTCGACAAACACACATAAGAACAAAAAGTAATAAACACCCGAATAACAAGTAGTAATTAAATATTACTAATAAGAAGCTAATAATATGACCATATATGATATCATAACAATATGTATGATTATGGAATAAGTCAATAACATTATTTAAATCATTATACAGGAGGTCCGGACACTTACGAAGCAAATCGGACCTAAGGTAAGGGAAAATCTCGCAATCTCAATTTTTATCCGAGATTGTTTATACTTCAGAATTTACTGGGGTGTATTTTATCATCCACATACATGTTTCCTCAATATGTAATATTTATATCCTTCTACAATAGTTTATATCCAATTTTACCCTTCGGTGAGTTTTTTGTAAAAGATATGAAAGGAATCTTTTGTCGTTTTTCGTACGAGGTACTTTTTGACTTTTCCGACAAAAGTACGAGAATAATGTTTTCTTCTAACTTATACGGAATGAATGTATTTTTAAAACATTATTTCCAAGAAGCTTACCTTACAAGTTTTCAAGTTTATATTTAATTAACTTCTTTTTGTTTAGAATTTTATGACATGTTAAGAAAGGAAAAGTGTTTTTGAAGTAGAAATGATATTTTCCTCAAGAATGGAGTTCAAGTGTTTTATCAAAATTATTTTCCATATAAGATAATAAAGGGTTCTGTTTCTATCCCTATTATTACATTGATTTTATTATTTTGTGATGGAATTATTTTTATGAATTCCTTTATCTTATATGAATTGTTTTATGATGTCACGATGTTTAAGATTCCCATTTTTATTACATGGGTTATGCTATGATGTATGGTTTATGATTTTGTGGCACACATAAGAATTGTATCTTTATGAGATGGGTGGGACCTATATCTCCCTCCAATGCATTGGGTAAAGATTTTATATCTCATGAGATAGATATGGCTGGAACGGCAGGTTATACCGGATCAGTGAAACATAACTAAAACGAGGAGTGCACTCGGTTCAGAAATGGACTTTTTCCACTAAGATAGTCTTGGCAATGAGTCTTGACTAATAAGAAATTATTCTCTATGATTATGTGTGTATTACACAATGTTTCATGTTTTATGTTATGATTATTGGGATTTCATTTCACTACTATGATTTATCCCATGTTATGAAATTATGCTCTCGTTTGCAGGTTAAGATTTACAAAATTTTATGTTCTTATGAATATGATGTGATTGATATTTCTTTTGTTTACCCTTACTAAGCATTTGAGCTCACCCTTTTGTATTTTTTCTTTCCCCAGGTCAGGAAGAAGCTTATTAAGTAAGATATGCCAAAAGGGACTATAGATATGATGAAATAAATGGGAGACAGTGTTGATACTTTATGAACCTGTTGTTTATGTTTCCAAGTTTCTAAATACACTATACCTATACGGTCCTTTCATGTTTTTGTTATATGTTGTAATAAGTATGATTCAATTTTGAAGTAATAACAATGTATGTAAAGTATGGGTCATTATAGTTGGTATCAGAGGAAAGGTATAGTCAACCTTTGGAAACTAGGATGTGAAAGCCTTAGTAAGAACCCTAAGGATAATTCTAAGCATAGAACACAATCTTAGTGTTTTAGAAATGACCATGAATACCCTATGATAAGACCTTAAGTGTGAAATTTTATTCTTCATTATGTGGTTTTCCTATTATAATTAGTGTTGCACACACTATTCTTCTTGGTTTTAGTCAATGGATGGAACTCGAAGGAACCGTGTTAATGTGGAATGCGACGGACAATGCAATGATTGTCCCCCTGAGCAACCAAACGTTATGGGAGTTGGAATGAAAAATCTTGTAGCCATGATCACACAACTTTATCAAGCTATGAATCATGCAGGACTTCCAAACGAGCAAATGAAGGAGCAACATTCTCTTGAATCCTTCATGAGGCAGTGTCCACCTTCTTTCAGCAGGTCTACTGATCCATTAGTTGTTGAACAATGGATTATTTCTACAGAAAAGATATTTTCAGTTCTTCAATGTTCTGAACATGATAAATTCATCCTAGCAATGTATCATTTGGAAGGAGATGCTGATCAATGGTGGAATCTTATTAAGAATATGATGAAAAGGGATGAAATTGAGTCCATGGAATGGGACGAGTTCAATAACTTATTTTTCAATAAGTACTTCCCTCGTATTCTCCGAACAAAGATGGAGAACGAGTTTCTTGAACTAAAGCAAAAGGATGATGAATCTGTTGGTACCTATGAAGCAAATTTTACAAGACTTGAAAGGTACGCTTCTGGTATGATAATCCATCCTAAGATTAAGATGGATCGATTCTTTAGTGGCTTAAAACCAAGTCTTCGAGGGGCCTTAGCCATAAGGGTCTTCAATGGCTATGAGGAAATCGCTCGATGTGCTCTCAAAGTTGAGATGGTGATTGGAGTAACCCATCAGTCATATGGGTTTGATAAGAAGAGGAAAATGGAAATCAAAGGAAAATCTAAAGATCACACTGAAAAGAAGATGAGCTTTCCCTTATGCTCAAAGTGTGGAAAGAAACATGGAGGGAGTTGTCTTAAAGGGACATGTAAATGTTTCAAATATGGAAAGGAAGGTCATCAGGCATTTGAATGCTGCAATGATGGGAAGATGATGTCTAATGATGCAAACAAAGGAAGGGACACACATAATGAACCTACTACACTGCAATGTTTCAAGTGCAAGGAGATGGGGAATTATGCTAATAAATTCCCTAATCCAAGGGTTGTTGATGATGATAGACATCAACAAAATCTTAAGTCTAAAGACAAAGGAAAGTCACATGCAATTTCTATCAGCGATGTGGAGTACGATAACAATGTGGTGAAAGGTACAAATTCCATCCATTCTAAAGTAGCAAATGTTTTATTTGATTCTGGATCAACCCACTCTTTTATTTCTGAAGATTTTTCTAAGGGTATCATCGTATTACCTCAACAATTAGATGTTGAGTTAGCTGTGACAACACCTAATGGCACAACAGTCGCATCAAAAGTTTATAATTCTTCCTCAATTGACATTTGTGGGAAAGTGATTCCTGCAAATCTTGTGATCCTTCCTATAGTGGAATTTGTTGTGATTATTGGCATGGATTGGCTTTCTTTATATGGAGCTCATATCAATTTCTAAAGAAGGGAAGTCACATTTCATATTCCAGATCAATCTATGATCATCTATCGATGCAAGGATGAACATAACCTTCCAGTGGAAATTTTTTCCATCTTATGGGTCTTGATTTCACTTAATGAAGGTTATTTATCTCAAATGGTTGGTAAGAAACTCACAATTAAGAATATTCCCATTGTACGGGAGTCTGATGATGTCTTTCCGGAGGAATTTCTGGGTCTTCCACCAAATCGTGAAGTTGAGTTTTCAATAGAACTCATACCAGGTGCTTTGCCTATTTCAAAGCCACCTTATAGAATGGCCCCAATTGAGTTGCAGGAATTGAAGAAGCAACTCCAAGAGAATATTGATAAGCGATTCATACGCCCTAGTGAGTCACCTTGGGGAGCACCTGTTCGGTATGTTAAGAAGCAAGATGGATCAACGAGACTCTTCATTGATTATCGAGAACTTAACAAGATCACTATCAAGAACAAATATCATCTCCCATGCATTGATAACCTATTTGACCAACTACGCGGAGCTCAATACTTTTCCAAGATTGATCTTCGTTTAGTGTATCATCAATTAAGGGTCAAAAGGAAGGATATACCAAATATGTCTTTCCGTACAAGGTATGGACACTATGAATTTATAGTGATTCCATTTGGTCTTACTAATTCCCCTGCTATTTTCATGGATCTGATGAATAGAGTCTTTAGAGACTACCTTGATCAATTTGTGGTAGTCTTTATAGATTATATTCTTGTCTATTCAAAGAGCAAGGAAGAACATGAATATCACTTGAGAAGTATATTGAAGACCCTGAGAAAGGAGAATCTTTATGCCAAATTTACCAAGTGTGAATTTTGGCTTCAAGAAGTTGCCTTTTTGGGTCACATAATCTCAAAAGAGGGGATATCTGTGGATCCAGCAAAAATAAAGGTTATTGAAAGATGGTCGAGACCAACAACAGTAACTGAGATCCGAAATTTTCTTGGTTTGGCTGGATATTATCGATGTTTTGTGAAATATTTTTCACGATTATCTAATCCAGTCACCAGGTTGACTCAAAAAGGAGTTAAGTTTTTGTGGACGGATGAATGTGAAGAGAATTTCAAGGAGTTGAAAAGAAGGTTATCTAGTGCACCTGTACTCACACTTCCTTGTAGTGGAGAAAGGTTTGTGATCTACAGTGATGCATCCAAGAAGGGACTGGGATGTGTTCTCATGCAAAATGATTTGGTGATAGCTTATGCCTCACGACAGTTGAAAATCCATGAGCAAAATTACCCAACTCATGATTTGGAGTTAGCTGTGGTAATCTTTGCATTAAAGATTTGGAGGCATTACCTTTATGGTGAATGGTGTGATATTTATACTGATCATAAAAGTTTAAAGTAGATTTTCACACAAAAGGATCTGAATATGCATCAAAGAAGATGGTTGGAGTTGATTACGGATTATGACTGCTCAATTCATTACCACCCTGGGAAAGAAAACAAGGTGTCAAATGCATTAAGTTGACAAGACCATGCCAGATTATCCATGATGAGGATCACAAAAGATCCAATATTTATGGATTTACAAAGGATGGATCTTGGAATTATAATGGAAGGGGGAAAATCGTATCTTTCTCAAATGAATGTTCAACCATATATACATGTGAAGATTAAAGAGGCACAGAAAGAAGATGTAGAGTTACAAAAGATGGTGAGAAATATTCCTGAATTCAACCTTGATTGTGATGGGATAATAAAGTTCATGAATCGGGTTTGTGTTCCTCCCATCCCCGAATTAAAGAAGGAGCTGCTGGATGAGGCTCATAGTTCTTCATTCTCTATTCATCCTGGAAGCACGAAGATGTATAGGGACCTGAAAGAGTACTTCTGGTGGGATGGTATGAAAAGAGATGCTGTTGAATATGTCTCTCGATGCTTTCTTTGTCAGCAAGTTAAAGTTGAGAGACAGAAGTCTAAGGGGATGTTACAACAATTACCCATACCTGAATAGAAATGGGAAAACATCACTATGGACTTTGTCACAGGACTTCCTAAAACATCCGAAGGTAATAATTCTATCTAGGTCATAGTTGATCGTCTTACAAATTCCGCACACTTCATTGCTATTAGAGGGGATTTCTCTCTGGATCAGCTTGCCAAGATATATGTAAAGGAAGTGGTAAGATTTCATGGAGTACCATTTTCTATTATATATGATCGGGATCCAGGATTTACCTCGAAGTTCTGGCAATGTTATCAGCATACTCTGGATACAGAGTTGAGTTTCAGCACTGCTTATCATCCTCAGATAGATGGTCAGTCTGAGAGAACAATTCAAACTCTAGAAGATATGTTGAGAGCTTGCACTATGGATTTCAAAGGTGGTTGGGATCAACACCTACCTTTGGTGGAAGTTTCTTATAATAATATCTTTAACTCCAGTATTCAGATGGATCCTTATGAAGCTCTCTATAGAATGAAATGCAGGACTCCAACTTGCTGGGATGAATTTGGGGAAAGAAAGCTATTAGGACCTGATCTCATTGATGAAATGGCAGAAATGGTCAGATCTATTCAACAACACATAAGAGAATCTCAGAGTCGACAAAAAAGTTTTGCCGACAACCGAAGAAAATACCTAGAGTTTGAAGTGGGTGATAAAGTGTTCTTACGAATATCTCCCTGGAAGAGGGTCATGAGATTTGGAAAGAAGGGAAGGTTGAACAGTAGATATATCGGTGCTTTCAAAATACTGGATCGTGTTGGGAAGGTAGCTTACCGATTGGAGCTTCCACCGAATCTCTCTCAAGTACATGATGTGTTCCATGTATCTCTCCTAAGAAAGTACATACTTGATCCTTCACAAGTACTCAGCTTAGAAGTTGTACTGCTCGAGCATGATCTTTCTTATGAAGAATAGCCGATAGGGATTCTGGATCATAGCGAAAAATTACTACGAAACAAGACCACTCTCTTGGTGAACATTTTATGGAGGAACCACCAATTAGAAGAAGCTACATGGGAGCTTGAGGATATGATGAGGGAGAGGTATCCTCATCTGTTTGATACAAAGTGACGAATTTCGAGGGCAAAATTCATTTTAAGGTGGGTAAAATGTAACACCCAAGACTTTTATGAGAAATATTTTGTTTTTATGTTATATAAATCATCAATGGAATCATTCACTACACACAACACTAGCTTGTCTTGCTTTACACACAATTGTGGCCTTCCTCGATAGCTTGCATCGTACGCAATACCGAGTTTCACTAAACAACAATATGCTATTAAAATATTATAAAAACTAGACGTTATGAATAGTATTAACTGAATTTTGAATTTTATGACATTATAATTCAACTTATACATTTTCTAGAATGAGGTATAAAAGCAAAATCAGCTTTTTTGGATAAAATAAGTATTTTTCAAAAAATACAGTTTTGCGGCCTTTTGATGTCGCACCCACATTAAAGCTAGTTTTTGACATGTTTATAAGTTTAATTTGACAAAATAAAATTCTTCTTTTGAATCAGGGTATAAAAATTTACTTTGGATAAATTTTTCATATTTTTCTGATAACTTTCATATTTTGATGAATAATAAAAATACGCTAATTTTTAATTAAAAACAACTTTTTTCATTGAGAAAATTTATATGGATAAATTATAATATTGAATGGTTTTAAAGTATAAATAGAATATATTTTTACCATTTAATATAATTTATTTCATTATCATTAATTTCACATTGAATTCATAGGTAAAAACATTTCAATCATTGGCAATGTTTTAACTTCTAAAACCCGTTTTCTTAACAACGGGATTTTTTTTAAATTAATTACGGCAACTTATATGTTTTGAATTTTTAAAAATGGATTCCATATTCAGAATTAGTGGGTCCAAATTACATTAATATGCTACTTTTTATTTTTTGGGCATTATGAATAGTAACTATGGTAAATTTTATTTACCATAGTTAAAAGTAAATTGGGTAATTAAGGGTAAATTTAAGATTATAAAATTACCCTAACACCTGCCAAAATCCTATTGGATGACTAAAAGTCGACCCAAAACACATAAGGGTCAGATTAGATTCATTTAATGGACTTTTGTCCATGAAAATAATTTAATTATTATTAAAACCAAAGAATATAACAACATGTCACTTTCTTAAATCTTATAAGTATAATAATTTTAATTTAGTGATAAACTTCATGAATATTCGAACATGAATAGTCTCCAGAAATCTTTTACAATTATATACATCATAGGAATTTATTTAGATTTTTTAGGGATTAAATAATTATCATTTATTATGATACAATAGTGATGTTGAAATTATTTTATTAATTAAAATATCAAATAAATTGTTTTAAAAATATTAAAATAAATATTTTATGAACTATTTAATGTGCTACACTAATTTTATAGATACATATGACATTTTATAAATCTATTAAAGCTTTTATTTCGAACATATCTTCTGTATATAGTTTATTTAAATTCAAATAAATGAATAGTGTCAAAATTGACACTATTGTTATTTTATAAAAATAACATATTATAAAATTGTTTAAAAATCACAAAAATATATAAAAATTATTAATTAAAATTTATATGGTCGAAAATGTCATAAATTGTCAAATTATGGAAAATTCAAAACACATATGTAATTATTTATAATAATTTAAAATTTATAATATTATTACCACAAATAAAATAAAATTGATAAATAAGGATAAATCAAGTTGATAATGTGTAAAATAAATTCCTAACATGTCTAAATTTTATTTTTTGATGCGATTACAACCCTATATCATCGAAGATTTGGATATGAGTCATTTGGGAAGTTTTTATGTGGGGTTGGGATTTAGTATAAACTAATATTTCTTATATTTCCAAAGGTGCCCCTCTCCTCCCTTATAAAAGGGCACCTCCTCCCTCTCTTCCTCACACCAATTTGAGCCTTCAAGCTCGGCCAACCCCTACCCATTTCACTTACCCACTTCCCTAGAAACATCCTATAGGTCCTGGTCCTCTTCAAAGGCCAATTTTAGTGCTCTAAAATGTGGTCTCAAAGAGGCGCTTCAAAGAAGAGGTAATGTCTGTTACCGATTCTTTCAACACTATTTCTTCTTCTACTTCATCTTATTTAGTTGTTTAATTATGAATTAATAACATCAGTTTTACTAATATTCTGATATGATATTATATGTATGAAACAACCCTATTTCCCCATCTATCCATCCTATGGAAAACGAAATCATCACGCGTGCGTACGTACGGAATACCGTCTCCACGCCGTGGTGTAACCTATTTTCCACCACAACCTTACTTGGATGGGTATAAGGGTGAAATTAATGAATATATATGATTATTGTAAAGTGTTATTGATTATGAAATAGTATACATACACTCCAATACAATTCCACTATCATGGGAACGATATCATCACTCGTGCGTACGTACGGAATACCGTCTCCACGATGTGATGCGATTCGTTCTACATGATCTTTATTGCATAATGACTATATAAATGAATTGAATGAATTAATATGATATATATTACACTAATACCATTCTGTAAATGATGTATCTAAAACCTAAAGAGAAGAAAAAGAATTTATTCGACAAAAACGCATAAGAAAAAAAAAGTAATAAACACCCGAATAACAAGTAGTAATGAAATATTACTAATAAATAGCTAAGAATATGACCATATATGATATGATAACAATAATTATTATTTTGGAATAAGTCAATAACATTATTTAAATCATTATATAGGAGGTTCAGACACTTACGAAGCAAATCAGACCTAAGGTAAGGGAAAATCTTACAATCTCAATTTTAATCCGAGATTGTTTATACTTCAGAATTTACTGGGGTGTATTTTATCATCCACATCCATGTTTCCTAAATATGTAAAATTTATATCCTTCTAAAATAGTTTATATCCAATTTTACCCTTCGGTTAGTTTTTTGTAAAAGATATGAAAGGAATCTTTTTTCGTTTTTCGTACGAGGTACTTTTTGACTTTTCCGACAAAAGTACGAGAAGAATGTTTTCTTTTAACTTATACGGCATGAATGGATTTTTAGAACATTATTTATAATAAGCTTCTCTTACATGTTTTCAGGTTTATTTTTAATCAACCTCTTTTAGTTTAGAATTTAATGACATGTTAAGAAAGGAAAAGTGTTTTTGAAGTAGAAAGGATATTTTCCTGAAGAATGGAGTTCAAGTGTTTTATCAAAATTATTTTCCATATAAGATAATAAAGGGGTTATATTTCTATCCCTATTATTACATTTATTTGATTATGTTGTGATGGGATTATTTTTATGAATTCCTTTATCTTATATGAATTGTTTTATGATGTCACGATGTTTAAGATTCCCATTTTTATTACATGGGTTATGATATGATGTATGGTTTATGATTTTGTGGCACAAATAAGAATGGTATCATTATGAGATGGGTGGGACCTATATCTCCCTCCAATTAATTGGGTAAAGATTTTATATCTCTCGAGATAGACATGGATGGAACGAGAGGTTATACCGGTTCAGTGAAACAGGACTGAAACTAGGAGTGAACTCGGTTCAGAAATGGACTTTGTCCACTAAGATAGTCTTGGAAATGAGTCTTGACTAATAAGAAATTATTCTATATGAATATGTGTGAATGACACATGGTTTCATGATTTATGTTATGATTATAGGGATTTCATTTCACTACTATGATTTTTCCCATGTTATGAAATTATTCTGTCTTTTGTAGGTTAAGATTTCCAAAATGTTATGTTCTTATGAATATGATGTGATTGATATTTCTTTTGTTTACCCTTAATGAGCATTTGAGCTCACCCTTTTGTATGTTTTCTTTCCCCAGGTCAGGAAGAAGCTTATTAAGTAAGATATGCCAAAAGGGACTATAGATATGATGAAATAAATGGGAGACAGTGTAGATGCTTTATGAACCAGTTGATTATGTTTCCCAATTTCTAAATACAATATACCTATACAGTCCTTTCATGGTTTTGTTGTATTTTGTAATAAGTATGCTTCAATTTTGAAGTAATAACAATGTATGTAATGTATGGGTCATTATATTCACATGGGATCATTTAATTTCATTTTACTACCTAACATGAAAATCAATCTAAAGGTGGTATCATGCAATTTCATAGCCCCAAGATAGATCCAACATTTGAAATTAGTTCAAGTCTGAATATATTCTCAAGATGAATAGGCCCTGATTAACTATCACCAAAATAGTGATACAAGAGAGTAGGTTGTTGAGATTCATTTGTGTGAATCATATGATAACATTGAGTAGGTTTACTTCATAGATGATGTCAGCAACCAAATAACACAAATGTAAAAAATAACATAGTGTTCTTCCAAAACAGGAAATTTATGTGTGTGTTGAATGATGAAATCATACCATGTCCATACAAAAATATGTAAAATCAGAATAGATGTTGTGGCAATATCATCCACAACATTTTGGGAGAAACCCCAACCCATAGGGCTAGGGTATTTTTTAACCTTTCCCTAGAGTTTAGCAGAATCTAACCGAATGATTGTGAAAGAGGAATTTGAACAACACCAACCCACTAGGGTTTTGGGTTTTTCACCTTAATAATCCCCTACTCAACAGAAATATGTTTTCTCTTGATTAGGTAAGATTTTATAGATTGAATCCTCTCAGTTTTTTTCATCGTTTGATCTTGTACATTCACATGGATCTTTCACAAATAAACATTTTAGGAATCCCCTTCTGGTTACTGTCCACCAAACAGCTCTTGGGAATCCAACATGATTAGGAAAGGATCTCTTGGAGAATACGAAAGGAGGTGATCTCAAAAAAATACTGATAGAATTTCAAAAATATGTTATGAATCATTGATCATCATAAACACTACCATTGCGGGCCTTCTATAACATGAGACCAGTTTATACGAATCAGAAGAGGAAGTTACCGATCAAAATGTGGTCCACACCAAAACAAATGATGAATTTATGTGCGCCGAAACCCAGGGTATTACCTAAAATTTGGGCATCACCTCAATAATTCCAACACTACCTCCTCGAAGGCAACATAATAGGTTAAAAGGTATGGATCATGATATCATTCTTCCAATCCCAATCTAGTGTTTAATATTACTCATTATCATAGCGAGTACATTCTCCCTCATAAGGCGGTGATTTTTTTTTGAGGTGATGTTCTCGGGCTCCATCATTTCAGGCCTCCCTAATTACATTGTGATTTGTTCTTTAGACTTGTTCCATTTAATGTTTTAGTTGTGCTTTCACTCTTAGTTAAACAAATAAATAACAATATGATGATTATAGGGGTCAGACTATGTCTCTCGTTCCCCTTAGAGAGGGTCAATCCCTTTCACTGGAGGAATGATTTGCTCCATAAGAGGAAGAGAAGAAAGAATTGAGGATATTCAATATATAGTTTCTCTAAGATAGCCTTCCTTCCTGAAATGATCCACAAGAATATCCTCATCTTGAACTTCCATCTGAGCAGTAAAATAATGAGGGTTTTTCATAAATTCTAAAGCTGAATGGGAACTTCTATTCAATGTTTGATACCAACCACTGATATACATTGATAATTTAGAATTGGATCATGAATTCCCTATATTGTGTTTGAAACTAGAGTAGGGTCAGGCTCATCCTCACAAGCCTTCCCCTATGGGTTAAAAAAGACATGTGCCAGTAGCGCCACCACCAGTGGTCCTATAGGCTACTACACCCATCAAGACTCCAGTGGCCATACCTTCTCATGTCCTGTCTCAGCTAGACGTTCCTCAAATTCATAAGAACCCTGTTGAGTCATTAACAACTCAATAGACAGACATGGAATGACAATGTGCTATGATGTATCTAGAAAAGAAGTCTTTCCCCAAGGGGCGGATCCTACCCCTCCCCCACAAAACATTTTAAATCCCAAATTTATAATCATTAATGACTCGGGAGATCCAAATAATCACTTGATGCATTTATTCTCTCATAGTGATTCCATGATGGAAAACCCTTAATAAAAGGAGCTGTTGAAGCTCAGGTTCTTTATGCAGTCTCTATAAGGACCAACCATTATGTGGTTTACATGTTTGTTGTCTTGATCAATCGCAAGGTTGGAGGACCTTTTTTAAGAAGTTTCTTTTCAATTTCAACTCAACATTTCAGAAGATGACAATATTTGAACTCAAAACTACAGATAATTAGAGAATGATAGGGTCTCTGTAATGTATCAAATTTTTCGTGTATTATTCTTAAACATTATATAGATTTATTTTGAGACCATGTACATAGACGACATGTTATTCCAAGGTCCAGTTAGCATGGAATAGTGGTTTGACCTTTTTAGGTTATGCGAGTCGAGGTGTGTGTTTAGTTGTAGCAGTTTCAAAGTGGATGGTTTGATTAAAAATATTAGGGCACTATTGCATCAAAGAAGATGACTTTACCTAAGAATGAGTCTAACCTAGACCAGTTTCGATCAAGGGGAAATGTAAAATTTCATACGTTTTAAGTTAAATAAAATAAAATAATACAAATTGATGATATTATTTTATTTTATTTTGAAATTTTATATGGAGCGCAATGATAGGGTAGTTTTTTTATATTTAATAGCACAACATAATCACCTTGAAACAACAACACTGAAAAATTAATGCCAAAGCATAACAACAATAGATTAGCATGATGAAATGCAGAAATGTGTTTCCTTCTTTTAGTGGGTTAATCAAATTTTGGTCATTGGTAGAAGATTGAGATAAAATCTAGAGAATTATTGGATATTTGGAGAGAACTCTCAACAATGAATGATGATGAATCAAAAGTCTGAATCAATGAACTAATGATGTTGAAGGATCTTAGAGACGATGGTAGACTGATCCCTACGTCAGCGATCAATCTCTCCTTGTGAAAATGGCTATGTTTTATATTGTTTCTTAATCATTATTTAAATTAAATTGAAAAACTTGAATCAACCCATGATTTTTTTGACCCACACATCATCGTTCTTACGGGAGGGATTTTATATATTGGGTTCATTCTTGGGGATTCTTTTCTCATTTTTGGATGTTTTATTTTTCACCATTTTAAACTTATAATGGGAGAATGTTAATATTGTGATGAAAAACAGTGGAGGATTGATCCTAATTTTTTATTTTGTTTTCTTCCTCCCCATTCCCCGTGTTCTATTCATTTTTTGTGGGGATTGGAATGAGGAATCATTGTGCACAAAATTATTGGTGCAATGAACTGAAAATAGAGATTTGGAATCATGATGAATTAGTGGAGGTGTGACGACGATATCGGTGGACGAATCAAAATCGTTCAGGGGTTCTCATTCTTCGATCATTCTTCATGCAGGTGAATCTGAAAGTGTTTTTAGGGCTGATCAGAGGCCCAAAACTAAAAAATAGGAATTGTGATGTCAAGGAGACATAAAACCTCCATGGTGATCAGACGGCCATATTGAAGAACAGAGCATCATGGAAGGCACATCAGATAAGAATATTGATACTAGGAAATTTGTAACAACGTGACATGTATCCTGAAGAACTCATTGCATGGGACCAACTCAATGGAAGATAGTGTTATGCAATACAAGAAGTGATGACATAACATGTTATTTGAAGAACACGGCATGTGGGTCTATACATGGGCTCACCAAGTATCTTGATTGATACATGGACACAGGGTGCAGTACACGACTGTGTACTCCACCACATTGACAGACCAAGCTGGCTGCATGGGTTACCTAGTGTACCAGTTACACGGGATGACATACACGGGTTGAGGCTATGTACGGGCACACGATCATGTACAAGAAGAAGAACTCTATTACTCAGAAAATGCATGTGGTCTTCCCAACATTCCGTGTACTTAACATTCTACACGACATGTTCCCTCTGACTCGGGTCGTTACACATGGTCAGTACCCAGACTCACGAGACCTGGTGTGTGTCCCCTTATACAGGCTATGTATATCCATGAATCATGGAATGATCTTCGTGTACACCATTTTTTGGAAAAGTTTTCATTGATTTAGTGCCCCTTTTTCTCATTCTCCTAAAGGCCAGGTATTGTTTCCATCTACAGGAGTATGATCCCTTTAGTAGGACATTCTGATATTGATTCAGGTATCTCCCTAAGAGGCTCAGAGAAAGATCATCTATACATTCTTGACACAAAGTAAAGTTATGTATCGATGTGACTAATCCTACAAGACATTGATCCTCTACCTATAATGTGAATCTGGATGAGTTGTGGTATCCACCAAGTCCTAGGAAGTGATCCTCTTCTATGTATCGAGTTCTTTTCCCACATATGAGTTTTTTCTATCGGAATGAGTGTATCTCTCTCTCAATGATTTTCTTGGTGATTAGTACATCCCAGATAGATGTAATCATATCTATCTCACACATGGAGTGAGTTCTCTCAAAAAATTTCTTTGTGGAACCTTTGAACTTAATTCCTACCTTGTGTATGCAGTTGTACGACTTTTCTCTAGACTATGGGTCTGGGTTTTGAGTATATCGGGATTGTGTTTCTATTAATATACGTTCAATATACATATACGGTATAGAGATGTTTGTGCCTTTACCTTTTGTATTTATTTTTGGTTATCAGGGTCCCCTACTGAGAAATTTTATACTCATCTTGGTATGATCATTTCACACATGCATCATGTCTAGTGAAGACGAGCGACATTTTGACAAAGTCTTGTGGGTACCAGGACCAATCTGAGCATTCTGAGTTCACTATAGGCCAAGGTGTTTCAACGGCTTCCAGCAGTTGTCCCTGTAGCTCCTTGTTCTTACATGTTGGAATTTATAGTTTTCATACAGTTGTTTTTTGTGGGACAGTATTCTAGCCTAGTTTAACTTTCCACACATTACTTCTATTGTACTCTGTTTGTTGGGTTTAGTTGTATGCATGAAATTTTTTCCTTAGTGATTTATATATTTTAGCATTTTTGGGGTTGTAGATGTCTGTGTTTGTACATGTACTTAGGAAATTACTCTCATTTTTGTGGTATGTCTACTCAGTACTAGTCACCAACCTAAGGCCTATTGAAGGCGGCATTGGGTAGTAACAACATGAGCCCCACAGAGATGAGTCATGAAAGTCCTAGATTTCATTAATCAGTGGAAATGATTTACATACTTCTTAAATATGCCAGTCCCTCAAGAATAGATATTACCCGTCTATTTATCAAATCTCCATGATGAGTCATGCATGTCACTAATCCCTGTGAAGTACATAGGAGGGTTTCTAGACCTTGCATAAATTTCTCAAAAAGTGGAAAACTCCATCATAGAGACCAAAGTAATGTTTCTAATAGTTACGTCGACTCAGGGATGTGGAATTGTAAAATAAGAGGCCATTGTAGTCACACATAAGCTAGCTCGTGTACTTTCTCCAGTTTAAATGACTACAACATAACATATGATACCACCTCCCGAGCGTCATCAGTAATTCCCACCTTTTAAAGATGATCTGAGAGACCACCCTCAAAAGTAGTTTGAGGAGTTCAAAAACAAGGGCTACTCTTTTAGACGTAAACATGTCTCGGTTATTTCATCTCAGCATTGAAAGGAAACATAATCATGTTTCCAAATCCCATGAATCCCTGTAAGGTATGTGATAACGGAATCATGAATTATTATCCCTTCCATCTGATGTTGGGGCACCAGATCATGTATGGTTTTGTTTTCAAATACCAGATGCATAAGATGGTAGATTCCAAAAAAGTGATTTTGAATAATTCAACTTTTCAAATGGTGTATGATTCTAAAATTATCCCAATAGAATACGAAAATGAATGGAAATAATCTAAAACTATGATTTCACATAAGTATGATGAATTTATGGTCAAAAAAATGATAAAAAAGACTCACAAAATTCTATGAACATTGTGTAAACATCGAACTGTGCCTCCTTCCACTCAATCTCTATTAGCATCTCAGTACTACAAAGGCTAGTCCACCAAAAACTGACTTGGAAATCAGTATAAGAAGAAAATATATGAAAATTAACCTAAAAGAAGCTGAAGATATTCATCAATTTAGCATACATAATCCCTAATGTCTTGAAAAAATGGGCACTGCACCACCAAGTGGTATAGCATGAATCAACATGTCTGATAAAAGACTCATCTGATAATGAATTTTTCATTATTTCCATTAATGTTATTCATTGAATGGATTTGTTCACAGTTGGTGATTATAGTTATGAATCTTAGTTCCCTATGACTAATTGGGGAACTAGGTGAAGAGGTTTTTGTGGTCAAGGATACAAGAGAGGATTTAGTCATTCTAGATGTAACTATTTAAACAAAACCCATGATCAAATGGTCTATGCATCCAAATCTCATGGGAAATATATTTAGTGCAATCAAAAAGAACAAAGGAGCCCTTCCTCCATTAGTGATAGGGTCTTCCCTGACATGATCCTCTTGGAAGAACAATTAAATGATATTCTAATACCACCTTGGTAGGTTAGCCAACCCATCTGACCCAATCCACTAAGATCTAAATCACTTACAACTACAATTCCATGGGATGATCCATCCACATCAGGATAATCATCTCCAAATACACTTGGGAAGGAACACTCTCATAACAGGAAGCACACACATTTGGATCAAAAATTTGATGTCTTGAAGAAACTTTCCCATTTTATTGACAAGTTATCAATCCAGGATTCTTTGTGTTTGTCCAATGTCAATCAAGAGGCACTCATAGAGGCATTTTCAACTCGAGTGTATGAAGTTGAGGTTGCTACTGCTGAATTATATCATGAATAGAATGAACCTAAATAATTCCATGAAGCCATCTATTTCACATACTAGTATGAGGATGATGTTGTGAAAGGATATGTTAGTCCCTTTTATACATTGATAAAACTAAATTACATTGATATTTGATGTTCCTTTATTAAGAATGGTTCAGAAGTCAACATCATCTCGGTTCAGATACTTTTCCAATTAGGTCCCAATGAATCTCACATATCCCCTTCCACTATGAAGTTACATCGCTACACCAAGAATAAGCAAGATCCTCTTAGTATGATCACACTCAAAATTTAGTTTGGTGATATATTATTCGATATAGAATTCTAGGTTATTCTATAGGATACAACTTCTAATATATATCTAAGAAGACATTGTCTATATTATCGTGTTTCCATTCCTTCATCATATCACAAATGTCTCAAATATGGTTTCAATTATAAAATTTGAGTATTTTCTAGTGAAAATACACCATTAAAATATTGTGAGTCACAATATAAATTAAATTAGGATTATATCATTAGGAAGGTAAACGATCAATGGATGAAGACGTTATTTGAATCAATGCCCAAAATGGTCTAGAGATGATCCCAGATGACCCTTTTAAAAAGGTCATGAATGATTACATGCTTATTATTAATAAAATATATAGTATGGACTTAAATTTAATAATAAACTCAAAAGATTATTTAATTTCAATCTTAGAAACCATGCCTAATAGTTTAGGATATGTTACTAACTCTTCGAAAATGGAAGAAATCTTGGATGAAAATGTCTCCATTCCATCCTTCAATCTTCAAAAATGAAATTTTCCTCATTTGGACTAGAATATGTCTCTATATCAATGGGGTGAAATTAATATTACCATCCCCAGTCCCCCATGTCCCCTATAGAGCTCCTGAGAAACCTAAATCCATCAGTTGAAATGGGGATGATCGGTTGACCTTTTGGATGTGTCAATGAAAATTAACCCTATAAATCTTAGATTATTACTTTATTAACTACCTCCCAAGAGTATGTGAAAAATGTAATGTCTGAGGAAGGGGGAGTTTATAGAGACATTAGGGGTTCCCCTTTATCCTTTTCAGAAGGTGTCCCCACCACTGTGGTTGAACTCAGAGAGATAAATATGGGTTTAATGGAATATCTCTACCACAATCTGATTAGTGAATCCATGACTCCCAAAAAAGATGAGGTATATAAATCCTTAATAAAGTAGAATTGTTATTTTTTTCTATAATTACTCAGTGAATCCAGACCTTGACACTGAGGTGGCCACCCAACACCTGGGTTTTCCAGAAGATGATTCGGGATTCAAGCATGCGTTCAAATGGTCACACCTGACCCAAAACCCCAAAAATTAGTTTTAAGTTGAAGAGATTATCAATTATGATATTATATGAGAGAGAATATATCAAAAAAAGGTTATAAAAAATTTTCCCTATGAAAAGGATGGATGGAAAATTCATATTTTGTATTGATTTTACAGATCGTAACCACATTATCTTAAATATAACTTCTCAATTCTAATTAAAAACACTTGATTTATGCAATGCCTAGTTATTTATCCCAGTTCTTCATGGATGAATATTTTTTTATAATAGAATCTGAATAGACTTGTAAGATTAAGAAGCCACAATATTCATAGATTGTTAGGGAGTATTCTGCTCTATGGAAATTCTTGTTGTCTTGAAGAATGTTGGCACGAGATACCAACATTCTATACTTCACATAATTAATCCCTTTTTGGGGTTTTTTTTGTTAAATTATAAATTTATGAACTATTACTCATGTCCCATAAATGTTCATAACACATTGTTTACCAGGAAACCATCTTTAATAAGCTATGATATCATAACCTGAAGATGAAGCCCATGAAATGTGATTTCGGGGTAACCACAATAAAATTTATTGTTTTTATATACCACCATGAAATCATAGTTGATATTGAGGAAAATAAAAATATCCTTGGAATTTCACCTCCTCGAAACCTCAAATAGTTAAGAGGACTTCAAGGAAACTTGCACTAATTCTGAGGATTTATAGCCAACCTTGTGGGGAAGTGTCTACCCATAACCGAATTAATGGAAATGGGGGTTACATATCGATAGAATGAATTCTATCATTATTAATTTTAAATCAGCATAAAATACCTCATGATTTCACCAGTATTGATTCCACATGTTAAGGGAAGGTTTCTCATTCTATTTGTGATAGTTCTAGAGCGATCACTAGGTTCCTTAATTACACAAAAGAATGATTATGGAAATCAATAATAACTCCATTATCTTAGTCAAATCATTCTCTATGTAGAGACAAAATAATCATATATTGAAAAGATTTGCTTAAAATTATTATTCAATATTTCGAAGGCGAGGAACAATATGAAGCACCAGGAGGTCTAACATATCACTAGAAATAACCAGTTCAAATACATCCCAAGTCCTCCTCTGTTGATAGGGCTTCTAGCATGGTGAGTGGTTATTCTGTAGTAGTTTGACATTCAATTTGCACCAGAGAAAGTAGTTAAAGTCCAATCCTTGTCAGATTTTCTAGCAGAGTAGCCGTCGGCGAAAATGTCATTGTCAAATACTAAATTTCTCGATAAAAAGGTATTCGACATTCCAGAAAACCCAAAAACATGGGAAATTTATCTCATTGAAACATCTATGATTCCAATAGGGTAGATAATGGATGACCCAATGATAAAAAAATATAGGGTTGGGATCATTATCATCTACCCTACGAAGGAAATATTAATATACATTTTTCTATTGTCATAAAGATGTACCAACAATTAGGAATAATATTATAGTCTCATCATGGGTTTGAAACTAGCACTCCAAATTCAATTGAATTACATCGAGGACTAATATGATCTAGAGTTGGTAATCAAATAAATCAAAGAGGATTACACCATCAAAAAATAAGAGTTTAACCCCCTATTTTACAATGTTTGAGGGTTCCTCGAAGAGTTAATCTCATAACCAATGTTAACTCATGTCCCAAAATAACAAAATTCCCAAGAAGATGCATTGGTAGATTCCACAATGTTTTTGTATGGTCCTAATTGGGATGAAATGATTATAAAAATCACCCATCACATAATGAAATCCCCTTTTGTTTGAGTCAAAAAATATGATATCAACACATTCATCCATATCATTATTACATATGGCCCTACCATGGTGTGGATGATGCCAGTTATAGAATAAATTTATGATGGAGTATGGCGACCAAATAGGGCTATAAAAGAGAAAACGTGATGGATAGAAGAAAACTTTACACTATATGATGGATTAAATCACCATGAAGTTCTTTAAAAATGTGAATTTGATGTATTAATTCTTAGATGTATTGATTTATAATAGACTGAGACCATTATGGATAAATTATAAGTTGGGGCCTGTAGTGACCATCATTCTAGATATAAGCTTTCCCCCAAATTAAATGGTTTGGGTTCTATTAGAATTCAATGAAATAGGATTGCAAAAAATTTACTAATAAGTGTCATTATTTCAATGTGGATGCCAATCTCAATACTTAACCCCTAGAGATTATAAACAAAAAATTAATGACCACTTTCCATATGGGTAATGGATGATGTTAAACCATACCCTCCATCTACGACCATGAAATTATAGTGTATCCTAACTGCTACTGATTTCTTATCTAAATGGGATGAGGTAATTCCCCTCAAAGATGTTGGTTCCAAAATTATTATTAGATTATTCAATGCTAACATAATTACTAGAATTTATGTTTATTATACTATACTGACGTAAAATAAAACCAATTTCTGTTCTACTGAGGTAAAAAAGATATATCTTGAGTACAATATCTAATAAAACAATTCCTCCTGCTATCATATAGTGGATAATGGAAAGATTTTGGGTTTTAACAAGATAATTACCATCATAACCTAGAAGATGATTTATAAAGATAATAGGTCTTTTCAAGATTATCTCTTTCATGCCTTATGAGATTACCAGAAAATGAATCATACTGCAACATGGGAAACCTTGTACTAGTTGGTGTATGAAATAGAAACAATATTTCCCATTTAATTCCAGTTCTTTCACTCTGTATTTCAATTTTTGACCTGTTATATGCAGATTAATAGTGCCTAAAATGGTTGGAATAATTGAAGCGACTGGATAAAAATTCACTACACACATTATATCATTTGGTGGTCTTCTAGAATCATATAGAGTGATATTTTAACAAGAAGGAACTCCTCTTATCATTTATCTAATGATAATTGGTGTTGGTCCTTATGACTCCAATTATACATGGAAATAATCTTTCAAAACATAACCCAATGTGGGTGGGATGATATTTAATATACAAGGTCTACACAAATGGAGAATATTCCTTGAATTCAATGGGTGGAGAACACCATAAGACCATAACCAATTAATGATTTATGAATAAATATTTCATTTGATTACATAATCTACATCAAAGATGTAAGTAATTAAACTACATAATGAGTTTTTGTCACATTAGTCTAAAATTCATGACATAATTTCACTGCCACATGAAAATAAGACGATCAAAAAAAATATCCTTCCTAAATGAATTTAATCTTCTTGGAATAACATCCACACCATATGATGCTAAAATATGCATCCAATGTCCTTGTCACATCAAAAAAAAATCAAAAGACACCCTTGAACCTCATTGAATGGCATTAAAATTCATGGTTAACATCATTTTCATTTGATGTTAAGAAACCCAAATTTTACCATGAGCTATGATATCCCTCATGGTCCCTTAAAAATGGGCTTCCACTTCATTTGTATGTCCCAATCAGATCACATTAACCCATCCGTGGGTTGAGATGACCTCTATGAAATACACTAGGAATAATGTTAGGCTTCCACCAGGCATAATTACATGTTATATCCTTGCCACTCTGTAAATGAATTTGAGACCCTTTTTATAGGTATATGTCCAACAATTTTCATGTCCTTACCACCATAAAATTAATTCCAAGAAACATATCCTCATCAGATGATGATAAAATAAACAATCCATTCAAGAACATTATATAGATTGATTCTAATTCTAACGAGATACATAGGGACACCAAGATCTTTAATCCAAGATCACACAGTGATTTCATGAAAAATGACCCCTTACATTCCCTATGTATGAACTAGATAAACATAGGGAACTTTTCAAGGATATATGAATTGATTTTCAAAACAATGAGATTTTCAGTGACATCGAGACCCTAATTATTCATCCCAACCAGTGTTCTAGAAAGTATTAAGAACCTCATTCCCCATGTCAAAGCTACAATGTTGTGTGGAATATATGTTCTTTAAAAACTACTTGCGGCTTGATTTTTATTTCAATGAGAAATATAGTGACACTTGGATCTCCTATCATAGGTCCATAAATTACAAAATTTACATCTCTTTTTCCATATGTCTAAATTAGATCTACAAAGGGAGTGTCATCAATAACTACATGTGTCATGATTATTATTCTAGCATGATATGTAGTAACACCTGGGTCCTATTCCTTGGTACATCTTCAACAATTCATTCATGTTAGGTGACCAAAGTTCTTGCTAAATGAATTTAAACTACATGGTTATTTAAAAAATATGTGGGGCTGAATTCTAAATTCAATGATATATATAGTGAGGCTTTGATCTTCTATCCTAGGTCTAACCATAATTAAAATGTCCTAACTCTATGTGAAAAAATGAAACCTTCATAAGGAGCCTTTAAGTACTACATATGACCTTAGTGTTTCTAGAAAAAAGGTACAATGTGACATCTAGATTACAAATCTTGGGTCCATCCACATTCAAACCACAAAGACCCTTTATTAACTGTGTATAAATATGATCTTCATGGAAATCCTTTCAAGAACAACTTATGTATTTATCAGTATCATTATAAGATTCATAGTGAAACCCTACATTACCATCTTTGGGTCCAGCCTCATGAACCATTTTAATATTAGGAGTTAAAATGTCTATACCACTTGATGTAAAATTGTATAGTTTCTTAAGAACTACATATAGATTGATTCTCATATTAGCGAGATACATAGTGATTTTTGGATCTTATCTCTTGTCCTAGCCACCAAAAATTCTAAATTCCCCATATCCTTGACTTGTGATACCATTATGCGATGGAAGAAACTTTTTCCACACATTTTTTCTCAAACTGAGAAGGGCTCCCATGGGTTTAATGCATTTTTTAAAACAGATTCACTACGCAAATATTGAATATTAGTTCATATATAGGATACCCTAGTGTAACGAAAATATTCATTCTTATGAAGGAATAACCCCTGTCATTTCCACATGACAACAAACACTATGTTTCTTCAAGAATGAAATCATATTGATTCTCACCCCCATGAGATACATATAGACATCTAGCTATTTAATACTTGGCCCATCCACAACACAATATTATAAATACACCCTCTCTCCAACGTAAATTTCATATCAGTATGGGAAGATGCAAAATGATTTCTCACCCTAGTTAATAACTCATATCAAAATAAAACCCAAAATTTCCTCTACTCATGAAATCAACTAGGGTAGGGGAACTTTATTTAAAAACAACATACATAATGATTCTTTCTTTTACTAGATACATAGTTACTCTTGGGCTCTATTCCCTATTACATCCACAATATTCCATTTCCCTTTTACAGAAAATTCTGATCTATGAAGGGTTTCCAAACTGATAGTCGACACTAGCCCAGATGATTCCCTTTTTTTCCCTAAATGTTTTCTACTAAAATTCATACTCTTAATCTGGGACCCATTCAGATCTTCATAATATTTCTTTACCTTCCAATTATAGAATGTCCAATACCAGAAAGTTCCTTTCTTTGACTATGTAGAACGTGCCTCAGTTGTCCATGCATAAAGTGACTCTCATCTTGGGAATGTTAGTCAAAGGATACAACTATTTGATTACCCTGTACACGCCCCATTTGGTCTTTCAAAGAACAACCCCCATAATGAATTTTTCATCAATTGTTAACTTTGCTATCGGGAGATGCATCTTCTATCCTCATAATTCTGAAAACAATAATTTCAACACCATGAATTAAAATAGTCAAAAATTATCAGGAATATATGTCATATAAACTCTCTCATGATCTAAGAACCCTCATCGCATTTATCCACCATTTCCTCCTTCATATTTTGAAATTATACTTGATCATTTTTTTGAGAGGACATGAATCCTAATTATTTCATTAATGATTTGGTCATCGTCATATGAAAAAAAATAGGAACCACACTTCTTATGAATGGGTTAGACCTTCATAGGGATCCTATTCTCCCAATTATTGGGAAATCATGAATTGAGGTACCCCTTCCCTATTCTGGTATATTTATCCACCAACCAAACTATGTTCTTTGAGAAATCCAAATCTCCATTAAATTAAATCAGGTTTTTGTGATAGAATGATTTAGTTCTAGAGAACTCATTTTATAATATATGTAGTGTGTTGCCTTGTTGGACTTACATAGGTTTCCCACATAACTATTTTATCAGTCAAAAGAGACCACTAATTGACTGTGCAGTACATTACCTTGTTGGACTTATATAAAACAACCCTTATAAAAGGGTTTTCTAGCCATGGTAACTTCGTCCTCGGGAGAGACCTCCTCAAATTCCATAAGCCCTTTTCCCATACCACTCTCAAGATCCATGAATCCCAAAATATCATCTTTAAAACATCTCCATTCATTCTTATATATGGAAATACATTTCTTGGAAAATAGTAGTAGAATCATCAATCTCTCATTAAATGTTAATGACCATAAATTATATCCCCATAATTCCCTTGTGGTATGAATATAAACATCACAAGATAATCTTTTCACAACATGACATTAAATTACATAGCATAAAGTCTTTGTAGTATGAATTTAATCTAAAAAGAAAAATTTCTTTCCATATGATATTAAAATACATGGTCAATGTCATAGTCTTATGACAATAAACTTCATGATTCCTTTATCTTTGTTAGGGAGGGGCCTTCCCACAAACATTTACAGTAAAAAATGTACCCTCCTTTACTCAAGAAAAATTGGAAAATGAATGATTTTCCATTCGTAGCCAGTAAAAATACAAATATTCTCTTCATTCTCATACACCTTCAATTGAAAAACCCACACATTATGGAATTGTGATATCTAAATCTTAAAAATAATCAATCTGAAATAAAATGATGGAATTTATGAAAATTATTTTCTCATAATATTTACTATGTTCCGTATTTGGCCTTGCATAAGCCTCCCACATAATGGGGTTTTCATCCTAAGGATTCTACTATTTGAATTCATACTACATTCCCCAGTCGGACATGCATATAATTTCCATCATAATGATATTTTAAACCATTTGTAACTTCATCCTCAAGAGAGGCATCCTCTATTCCATAATATCATGTTTTAGATTTAAAAACCAAAAAAAATCATTACACAATATTCCCTACTGGATACTAGAAGAATGTCAAATCATTCTTTTACAACAAACATTGCTTGTGATTTTATATCAAGACTTACAATCAGTGTTTTCCAACCTAAAACACCCGTCTTATTAGTCTAAAATTAATGAATTTAAACTACCCCCAAAAAGAGACACAATACTCTCCAGATTGAGAACCTAGAAAGGGAGATTCAGATATATGTCACGCCTCATCTCGATAGTCTAGAACTATATACACTTTAGGAAACATCGAGAAATGAATAGGAAAAAAGACAACAAAACTTGTATATTTGAAAACCCGAATTGATCGGACAATGAAAAATCTATGTATCACCCACTAACTCTCATTTATATCGAGCTTAGGAAAAACATTTGGGTGATGAGTCAAAAGACACAAGGTTTTTAGGGTAGTCCATACGAACATAGAATTAGTCTAACTACACTAACTAGGGCCCCTAGATTAGGTAAGAATTAGAGTTTTCATCCCTATTATTGTGATTCTGATTAGTTAGCATGGAGATTGCATACCATGGAAATCAGAATCGACATTATGATTACAAGAATAGGGATGGGATGATGAAATATATGATTATAATTTTTTTATTTATGAAAAAAGAATAAAACCCCCCCATATGAACAACTATATGATGAAATATCTATATCTTATATTACAATAGATTATCACCATAAATGTTAATCAATTGAATGGAATCATGATCCCCATTATCCACTTGTTAATGTTTAGTCAATCGACGTGATTCAGTTCTCTAAGGAATCATAGGTACCTTGGTTGCATCCATAATGAAAATTGAACCTTATATTTTGGATTCAAGTAATGAGTAGTGGAATTGTTTTGAGTTCCCCCGAAGTAGAATATATTACTTGCCGAAGGTGCAACACTTGAATAGTCTTTTCCTTGTCCTGCCATTTAAATACCACTAGCTTTGTGTTATGATTGGACTCCACTTGGGATATCATAGATCAAAAGTAATCATTTTTTGTAAGATGTTTTTACATTTTGTGATGTTACTAAATCTTATAATCTTTCTCACACATACAAACAGTCTTCTTCAAAGTAGCGTGGATTGGCTAGTAATCAAATGTACCCAATACTAACATGCCAAATAGATTTTCAAGTCAACCAAACTATGAAGTAATATCTTTCAGAGACATATCAAGAATTTGCATCAAGATAATATACCAAGCCCTGCCTCATGTTACTCTAAGAGAGGCCTATAGTTCTATGTCTGACTCGCAGATGCAGCATGTGGGGGTAATGTAAATCGGATCTGTAGAACTAAAATAAGTTCCCTACACTTATCCCTCCATAATAGTGGCCGCCTCTCTTCCCTATGCTGGTTGAATTGTGGTAGCAGCTCTGCCCTCAGACCTGGTCACAAAAACTATAATTCCTAAAAAATGATTTTGAATCATTGTTAGCCTCAAAAGAATGAGATATTGGTGCATAATCAGAACATTTAGTGACCCTTACCCCGTAAAATGTCAGCATCCTAAGAGGATGCATTCGTATAATCCACAACATCAGCTGTCAGTGTTGGAACCTCTTGTTGAGGGTTACTCTCCCAGTTCATCTCAGGATTCACCAAATGATGATAAAAAAGACATCATATCTCATCATTAACCTAAACTCCACACCTCAATAATATATCTATGATGGAATTAGAGTTTTTTCACTAGATCCTCTCCTATAACATCCTCCATGGATGATGCTACATGATTTAAAGAACTACGGTCAAATCATTAGGTGAAAATATTTTCCTAACAATAGATAAAGACTCACGCCCGTTCAATTCCCTATTGATGTTATCAATGTATTATAAATTATTGAGAGTTCTAATATATTACTATATTTTTTTTCAAAATTTATGCCAAGATTTTTCATGGAATCTATTCATATCTCATGCCCCATGGTAATCTCACTCATGGTAAAACATGGAGCATTTTTTCCATGACCCAACATGTGACCCTCCTCTAATGACTTAAGTCCACAAATAACGTTCTAGGTGACATCTACAAGGTAAGAATCATTTGTCGTATGATTTTATGTAGCATGAGATGAACCTGAAAAAAAGTAGAAATAATTTATTATCATGTGAGATATTTTGAAATACCATCGACATTAGCAGAATCCTCCTCCATATCTACAGAGGCAGAATAGTGATAGGAGTAGTTGACACATCCCTAACCCCCGATATTTCCTTAGTTGATGAATGCAATTCACTCGATGGGATCTATACATGGTTTTACGTTCCTTCCTCAATTCGTGGAGTCTCATTTGTACATCCCTTGAATGAAGAATGGGAAGGAGTTCTTGAAATTCAAGGAAGATGAACCACTTTATCTGAATAAAGAAGAGATTAATGATTCTAGGATGACTTACCTCTAATGGAAAATAATTTAGCCAAGGATTTCACCCATCAATGTTCCCTCTTCGTAATATTTTTCACTGGATGTCTAACATCAACATCCACAAAATATTTATTCTCCCACCATCTCATACTCTATTAATTATTTCCATGTGGATAACTTTCCTGATGCAGGGGGTAATTTATTAGCCCCAAATAAGATTCACATCAATTCATATTATAGAGAGGTAACCTCAGATGTTTTCTCCTTATTCTAATGAAATAAATATGATAATAAACCATAAAAACATACATTGTTTGATGTGATTGTAATTTAAATGACATGATGGAAAATGATGTTACATCTTTACGATATACATGATCAAACCATTCTTCTGAAGAGGGGTGGCCAACCGCTTCAGACATACCCCAATTCACCATATACTCCACCCATCTTGTTGTAGGTATCCTTCCATTTATTTCATATATAGGCATCTATAGAACCCCAATATAAATACCCACCCCAACAGAATTGTCAAAGTAAAGATCGAATGGAGCCGGGGTGCCACCTATCTATGGAATCCACAACACCGAGAGAAGAGACAACCATATGATATAAGCATCAGGATATAGGTGCTACCAAAATCAGACTACCTCTGGTTATAAAAATTCCAAATACCTGCTGGCCAATTTTAAATATGATTTGAAGGCTTTTAATATCATGGGTTTACCAACCCTCTTTGAAAAAAATGACAAATATGAAAATGGAACCCAAGTATCCCCATGGTGAAGATGAATATTCCACCTAGGTTCCATCTCAATGGGTGTATCTCTTTTGATTTTCTCCACTGGATTAAATCTTGAATGTTTTCCGTTGGTTGAACATGGCACCTCATTATCTTTCTCACCCCTGGATGTGGAAAACACATCATTTGAAAGAGATGAAACACCTTCAAAAATATGGAAACTCATCATGCCATGCCCTTTCATCCCAACATGAAGAATGAATTTGGATTGTACCACTTTAGGGTATGGTTCAATCTAAGCCCTGTAACACTAGAAGGTCAACTCAGTTATTTCATTTACTAGGCGAAGGATTATCCCCATCAATGTCAACTCCAAAACTGTGTGAATCCATAGCTATCGACCTACAATCATATTATTTAATAATATAATGTACACTGGGGGATACAATTATTTGCTGCAATCACTTAAAATATAATTTTAACATTTAAGGAGCGTAAGGCTCACATATAATATCACCCTTGATCCTAGTAACCAACACAACATCCCTGATGGCCATCACGTGTGACCTTAGATCATTACAAGACTTCCCATTATTAATAAATCACAATGTATATAGATTACCTTGGGGAAATAATTTGGAATCCTTAAATAAGATAAACCATGTTTGGATTTCCGGGGGTTTTAAAGGAATGTGTGAAATTCCAGATACATATAGGACATATGGTCAGAAATCACTATTGAGGACCTTTATCCCTATATTCATGGAGTAAAATCTGAATTGGGCCATAATCCATCCCCCAAAAACCTCAAATGGTATCAAAATTTAGAAAGGAGGTTTTCCTATAAAGTATTTAAAGATGCACAAGTGGATTTTATGCCAAAATGGGGGTTACCAATCCCACAATGTTTTACTCTGCTATCTTTGCTGCTACAATAAATGTTCCTGGAGTTATAAGACCCATGGAATCATAGATAGGACAAAAATAGATGTCATGACAAATAGCCATGTATACTACAAGATGTGAATTAGATGGAACGTTAGGCTTGATTTGTTATCCTAAATTATCAACTTCTATCTTTTTCAACACTGGACAAAAGGTACCATGTCTACTTATCTATGCTTTCATGGGACAGACTCTCATATGCTTACAAGTGGGGACTTCACCCTTCTTCCTCAAGAAAATATCCATCCATACATTCAGATTAATATACCCTTCTAATCAGGATTATATATTCTTAATATTGTGAGATATTTTTAGTAAATAATATGCTAAATCTAGCGTCATCTTGGTATAATTCTATATCACCCTCAGAGGGACAAATATCTAACACATCTCTCTAAGGATCAGTTCCCCGGAGATCTTGTTAACATCCTATAAACTAATCCCAAATTATACATGAATTAGATTGAAAGAATTCATTTATGGACTTCAGTAGCTCAATATCTCCATAAAAAACATTTAATTCCTATACACATAGGCCTTCCATACCCACACACCCACATAAATTCCAAATTCATTGAGATCCATTTTTAATTCTACATAGTGTTGGCACACTAAGTTTTCTCACATCCTTACAGGATTAATACCCCCTCCTAGGCCGGAGACCCAAACTTTCCTCTAGCCATTCAATTGATATGTCTGTGAGTCTCAAAATATGGATGAATATAAATGAAGCTCCAATACAAGCATGTGATGTTTTAGATCTAATGAATAGGAGCTTGGATGCATAAAACTAGAAATATATGTGTTCCCAACATTGATATATGTACCCACGGAATAAATGTAAGTAGTTATGAAATTATTATTATCTTGAAACGAAGTGACTAGGAGGCAGTTCATTAGTGACAGTGTAAGGACCTCCTGTAGATGTTCATGAACATAAAGTGGGAGATATGAAATATCCAAAAAATCATTGTGACATCTCTTTAGAGACCCCTTCATGTTAGGAAGAGTAGTATCGTAGATGTAATAATCATTCCCTATGACCTTAACCATCACATCAATGTGTTTAAAAGGTAGTTCATTAGAAACTAAAATCTTTCTGGTGACCACTATACCTGAATGAAATTAACAAATTATTTTAAAGGTAAGATAATTTTGAATCAATCAATGAAAATGAGAAAATTTGGAAAAGTCAAGAGTTCATGCAAGTGGATCACTAAGAAGGGTCGTGCAAGTTGGTGTTGTAAGGACATCATTCAATAATCTTGTTGAGTGACTCACCACAAACTATTAATCACATTTCCATATAAATACTTGATATGTATGAACAATTTCCTTTGCAAAAAATCATTAGTGGTAGAATATCATTGAAGATGAGTGCAGGGATATCTAAAATTTTCATGTAGTGAGAGTTGTTCATGAAATGAGGACACTATTAATAGGTGAGAAAGCCTACTAGAATGATTTGTTGGAGTGCTCGACCTATGAAAAAGATTAAGGTGGACCATGAATATAAAATATACCTATAGAAAAAACATTCAAAAACCCTTTATCTTTTCAATCACATTACCTCATGATCATAACCTCCTCTTTCAGATCGATTCCAATCATGAGGGTGGGGGGATTTTTTTGACAGTAAATTTATTTATAAGGTTGAAAAGGTGAAAAAAGGAAAATACATTAAGGAAAAGATAAGGAAATAAAGGGAATGGGTTAATGTTTGAAAAGGCCCCAAGATTCATTCACGCAAGTACCGCAAGTAACATCAGTGGCCATCCAACCTAACTAGAAACTGAAATGGTCGACTAATTCACAACACCTTTATAAGATTCCACATTCTACCAAGGTCCTATATTTTCGTATAAATAGAAACCTTGAGTATTTATTTGAAAAAAAAATTTATTGAAAGGAAAACCGACAATTTGATCAGCCTGGTGCTTTGATAAATCCCTCAATAACATTCAAGGAAGTTCTTTAACCCTTGAAGAAGAGGTAATTAAAGGGTCATAGTAAATATAATGTCTTTTAGGGTTTCAATTAAACAAAACCGGCGTGATTAATTCTCTTAACAACTAATTAATATATACTATCATGATTTACCCTACATCAAATAAGGACCTATTTTAATTACTTATTCAAACAAATGTGGAGTCCCTTGAAGGCTCGAGTAAGGTCTCACCTAATTGTAGTCTCCCAAATGGTCTGCCACAAACAGTGATACCAATAAACCCCAAACCACCTTTTTGAAACACCCCTTGTGTGAACCTCCCATGTTGTCCCTAACCTCCAACCTGCCCAAGCTATTTATATGACCTTCTTCGAATCCATCCATTATAGGGCCTCTCTATCTTTGGATCCTCATTATAAAAGGTACCATTGTAAAACCACCACCAATACTTCTAGAGTTACACAACCATGGTGTGTGGCACACCAACATGTCCTTCACTTGGGTTTACATTATTATGGTAATTGGTTTCCCACGCACATTTGATTAATAGGTCAGGTTCCTCCAAATTTTTGTGGGTTTGTATCCCCATGGAATGAGGACCCTTATCCGAGGGATTGTGTCAGAGAGTTCGAAAGTCATGGAAATCAGGTTTTAGACTAGATTAATCCCTTCTCATTCTTGAGACCCAGTTCCTCTAGTTTCAAGTGGGGTGGGTTAGGATTTCACTTTCTTTTCCATTCAACATGGAATTTGACCATCATCTTGGTGTGGAGCCGATTGTATGGTATCCCTCTAGAGTAATCCAGTAGACATTGTCATAGAAGGTTATAACCATTATCCTCTCTACCTATCTAATATTTACCTTAACCCCTTCATTGAGTTTAAGAATTGAGGGGGATGTTCCAAAATCCCATCCTCTTCTACCGCCATCCTCCTCCTCTTCCTCTGGTGGAGAAGGAAAAGAGTGGATTTTTATATCCTTAACTTCCTCATATTTTTCACACCGATCATAACTCTTCAAGGATTAGGGGTTAATAGTGACCATGACACCCTCACAATACCTTTTACATAATGAACCATGAGAATTGTAATTCATCCTATCAAGGATATATTGGAATCACCCATAGGGCATGATCTTAATAGACATCCTCCAAAGGAGTAATCCACCATCATAATTCCATTAATATGAGAATACTCCTCATGTGTAAGAACAGATTTAATCCACCTTGAAACACCAGGATTTAAGACATTACTCATGGTCCCCATTATATAGGAATCCACTTCAGGAATAATCCCCAATATAATCCGCTCAAATGGGTATACTCCCATGTGAGACATATCTTTGAGGGAATCCTCAGGTGTGGGTCCTCATAATAAATCTAAGGGTGATTTTATTTATGGTCCAAATGAAAAACATAAGAATCCTCTCATCATTTAAAACCCAAAAGACTAATGAACCTTATTCTCTTTAGGCCATATTCTCATAAGGGTCTAAATTCAACGTGAGAATCCAACTCTATGAGTATCCTTAAGATGCTTTGGTATAAGTCCAACTCCAAAAATTGACTATGAACCTTCATCCTAGATTCCCTTACCACTCGAAAATAATTTGTATAGTTGAGTCATTATCACATGACCTTGAATTGTATAATGTGTCACATTATGAGGTGCTGATGTTATTGGGTTCTGATTCTTTTCACAAGGATATGTAAGAAACGCATTCATGGGTCTAGTCATAGAATAAACACATCTCATGTATCTATGGATAATAATAAACACCAGAGTAACCTCCGTCTCATTTGATGAATATAAACACTAGAGTGCACCACTATGTGGAAAGAAAAATAGCATCATTGTATTAATGGAAATAGAACCTCTAAATAATACATAAGAAGATACAATTGATGTAGAATCTCATATACGTGTAGATGCCTCCATTGAGGATAAGCCTCATATAAATATAGATGATTCTATGCTACTTAAATCCTAATAACTGTTTGTTAATTCTTGGGTAATTTACATCATACTTGTTAATTAATAAAGTATCAGTGAATATATCACAAATCAATAAGAAATATCTAGAGTAGGAAATAATCCCCCTAAAAGGTTGTGATGAGACCATCCCCCCTTCCCCCAACCAAGGCAAGTCCTTAAGCAACAATAAACAAACATCCCTGCAAACACCTTCTATTGGAAATATGGTCTCAATGGAGATATAATCATTGGATGTTTCCAGTTCCACGAAAAAACACATTTGAAATCATTTGTGAATAGTAATTCTTTACCCTAAACCCCATTTAAAAGAAAAAAATTGAGAACCAAAAATGAATGATTTAAATGTGACATATCATTCATAACATGAAAGGGATGTACATAACATTACTCTTCATTCCATTTCATCATTTAATGAAAACCCATTTCTATTGGAAACAAAAAATTATGAACCTGTTGTGAATGAATTAATTGTCTCATCTCTTTCATATGATAAAAGGGACGTATTGGCCAATCCCCATCAGACCATTTCATCCTATAAATAAATTCCATTTTTGAGTGAAACAAACAACTAACAATCATTCCTTTTCATTTTAATCCATTACTGAGCCTTATTTTTGAAATATGTGTCCATATTATTCCCCCATATAGGGATCTCAATTAAACAAATTTCAAATATATACCCATAGTATGATATTATCATGATATTATATCTAATTTTCTTATTATATTTCCCCTATACATATTTTATAATATCTATCATAAAGGTGACCCAAACATTACATACATAAATATTATATCATTTTAGATAAATATTCAAGACATATCATAATTATACATGCCACATAACAAAAAATATCTTCTTTATCTGAAGACAAGATACATAATGGTCTTCTTTCATGAATGATATTCAACACCTCCCTCAATTGTTTTCTCAAATACCAAACTTCTATGATATAATCTACATAAAAAAATTAATCATATATGGGAAATGGAAAAAATGATGGGAGATATCAGATGCTCATAAAGAGTTAACTTGAGGGACAATAATAAATGATCATATATAAGAATATCATGAGCATAAGGTTATGGGGCTTGTAATTTCTCATTTTAAATTCATACAAAAAAATTATATCGTAATCCTAAAATAAGGCTTTGGCGTATTAGAAGACATGAATCATATAAGATTCAAAGACCATGAAGCATGATATCATATCATAAGAATAAAAAAATATCATAGATAGTGGAACAAACATGTTGAATAGTCAAAATCATTTGAATATTATATTAGGAATACCAACCGATAATTTCATCACATGATTGTTTTGGCTTAACCATATGTGTTCCTTATTAAGGATTGAGAAAACCTCTTGTTCCCCATCTTCTAGGCTTGGGATAACCTCCCATGTACCCTACGTAGAGTTTGAGGGTAACCTCCTTGGTACCCTTTGAGATCATAAACATTATTATTTACCCAATGCATAGGAATTCTATAATGGTCCCACCATGTGTGGTAATCCATTCATATACATTCCACAAGATCTAAAAACATTTATTTTTTCCTCAAAGCATAACATATTGAAACAAAAAAAGGATTTCATCAAAATATCTTACTATGAATATAAAATATCATGATTAAGAATAATGATGATACCATTGTATTGTATACCTAGTGATGTATACGTAAAATAAAACTATTTTTTATAGATTCAATACCAGGCATGAGTTATATTGAAAACAGAACTTCATGATTCATAGGAAGACTGCGAAAATATTTCAGAAGACATAAAAAAAATCAGAAAACATGAATACATTTGATATTTAGTTTATCCCCAACCATCTATGATAAATACCCGAAATGAATAGGAAATGTGGACCAAAAATGGAGGGATTTAGATTTCAATATCATGTTTATCATCTCACCAATAAAAAATAAAAGGTTTATTAAAAATATGAAATATGAAATTTCTTCCTTGAAAATTGATATGAGATCTATTTTAAGGGATACAATCCATACCCAAAATAACATAAAATTCAACCATAATGGGAATACAAATATTCTCAATAAGCACATTACATAAAAAATTGAGAATAATAACATACATGATATGAAATTATTGTACCATTATGTGTTTTAACTGGGAATTCAAAATCTAATTATTTTGGTGGAAATGTTATATCATTTTCCAATTCATCACATATAAAATATTAGTAAAACAAGAATGATATTTTAATCAATATATTCTAGAGTGTATTGTATGTAAAACATTCACCACTTTGATCTCAAAACCATCACTATAAATAATGATTATATGAAAAAACCTTTTTTTCTAGGTATTTTTTTTTGAAATTGATCATTATCATGAACCATTATATTTGAGCACCAGATAACATAATTCCATTATTTTATTCATTTGAATCATAGGAGTTTGGGTGGATAATTTTTTGGATATTTCCCTCTATTCACCTCATTAGATAACCTCCAAATATTACTTTTGAATCGATTTCCTAATGAACATTCTATCAATATTTAATACATTTACTAGTCCAATAAATACATATTCTAAAATTTCACCTTCCAAAATTATATAACAAATGAAGAATCATATTCTTCCTTCAATTATTTTTGTTTGAAGGATTATTTTTCAATAAAAAGTTTCATTTCTTATCAAAACTGAGAGATTGATAGGAAAATCCAATCACCATTTTAATCATGATATCACATCAAATGAACTATTCATACTTACTAAATTAACTTCTAGATAAATCCCATTAGTGACATAGTTTTAATCCACTAATGTATCCATAAATATTATATTAAGGTTCATTGATAATAAAATAAGCACATCATGGAATTATTGTAGAATATACCTCATAGGTACTAATGGATTAACCAATATTTAGTTTCAGCTCAATAAATAAATTATCTATTTTTATAAAAATATTATAATTATATGAATTTTTTAATAATAAACTCATAAACCCATATATCTTCATAGTGTAAATTTAGTCATGTTTCCATGTCTTCTTCATAAGAGGCCATGATATATCCACTTCAACATTTAAATGATATATAAAAATAATAATTTTTTTAATCCAAGAACTAGGGAATGAAAAATATATTTTCCACGGTGCTATACCATTTCACATAGAATAATATATAAACAAACCCACTTAAAGAAGATAGATATTTTCATATTTAGGTCTCAATGGTGCATTGATCCCTGTAATTCTCATTTGGATTATTATATTGATTCATATATTGAGAGATTTTCATATTAATTACAACAATATTATTCATTCATTTTCTTGGTACATTCAGTTTCATAGAAGGATGATAATTATATTTTTCTTCACATTTTACCTTAACATGATTTCTCATAGCCCCATCTGTTGATTAAAACTAAAAGGACTAATGTGAGAAACAATAATCCTAGGTAATAATTTTATAATCATGAAATGTTATACATACAATGTCTAAGTCATTAATATTTATTTTAAATTTATGACACCATCATTTTAAATTAGTTATTCCATTGTCATATCCATTCAATTATTTAAAAATTGTTAATAATGTAAATGAGAATTAACCTATGAATATCTTCCAAAAGTTCCCAAACAAATGTGTAGTCTGATGGCCACTCATCTTACATCGAAAATGATTGACTCAATACCTAATATTACCCTTTTAAAGTTATTACCTCTTATTGCATCTATTCCATATAAATATATACTTTCCATTATCTAGGAATGGATCTATTTTTTCTAGTAAAATTACACATTATCTAATTTACTAAAACATCAATATATTGTCCTATATATAGTCCTATACCTAGGGTTGTAAATAAATTTCATTAATTCAAATATCTAAAAATAACTAAAACCTACTCCGAAACCAACTGAGGAAACTCTAACATTACATATATAAATATTATATTATTTTATATGAATATTCAATGAAAATCATTATACAAAACACCCTAAAACATTAAACGAATAATATTACTAATGACTATATATATAATAATCCTATTTTTGGAATTATAATGAAGATATCTCATGTAGTTCCTATCATATTATACGCTTTCTAGACATACCCTACTGAAATGGTTTCTTCATAACCTGGGGAAATGAAACATTCAAAATGGAGAGATTTGATACTCAATAAAGGTAAATATGTGAGATATCAACAAATTATCATATTTAATCATTTCACAATATTAAGGTTATTCGAAAATGATATTAAAATGGTGAATGTATACCACAAAATTTATTGTTCATAATCATAATGTAAGGTTTTAGATAATTGGAGGAAATGAAAAATAGAGGAATTAAATATCATGATACATACGATCATCTCATAATAATAGGAGAAAATCATATAGAGTGTAATAATTTTTTTTATAATTATAATCACATATATCTTCTTTTAATGCAACCCGCCAAAATATTTAGTACATGTTTCTCTTGGTATAACCAATCATACACTAGAATTGGTATTCAGATAACCTCTCATGTACCCTCTTTCAAGCTTGGGATAACCTCCTATGTACCCTATTTCGGTCTTGGAAAAAACACTCATGTTTTTAATGCAATCAAAAAAATTAATCATGAATACTTGAATTATAGGGCTATAACATTACCATCATTCACATATTCTATTCATATGTATGTGATGAGAATGTGAAAATTGTTATGATTTCTTTATAGCCAGCCCATGGAAAAGAAAACAGGTTTCATTAATATATCATTATTATAATAATAAACTATTTAGAGAGATATTAATGAGGAAATTATTAGATTAAATACCTATGGAATTATATGTAGCATGAATGGATGTGGTAATAAATTAAAATTCCTTAAAATAATAACAAGATCATTTTTTTGAGGAAAATAAAATTTTCAATTTGAAATCAATAATTTAAAATCTAAAAATTTTCAAAATATGATGAACTAAATTATTTTATAAAGAACCATGGAAAAATTTAATGGAATATTAAATATTAAGTGTAGTCCAGAGAAGCTAAAATTCACTCGAACTGTGTTTTCTAAAACAAAAATTTAGTTCACACATTTTTTTAAAAAGTATCTCATTAGGAAAATGATAATTATATTACTTTTGAAAATATTAAAAAAAACGCAATCATGGTTAAAAATAAATTTTATTTATAATTATATAATATTAAAAACATTCTTAAAAAAATTAAAATTAAATAATGGATATCGAATAAAATATTCCGTGATGAAGAGAAAAATAATTTATGTTTTCCTTAAAAACATTCCTTTTGAGTTTTGAGTTCATATAGATATAAAAATGAAATGAAATTCTATAATATATTGAAAAAACTCAAGGATAATTAGTGAAATAATATTTATGGGATATTGAACATATAAATTATTCATTATAAAATTTAAGCATAATCAACCATAGTAAAAAATAGGTCAAAAACTAAAACTCTTCTTCCAAGTCTCACTTTCATTATAAGAGCTCTTAACCAAATATTTTTTAGATATATTCCTAAATTTACACCATAAGAATTAATAAAACGGGGATTGAAAAAGTGATGAATATCTTCGATGGAGGTATGGAATCATGGAAATTATTAGAGAAGGGATTGGTTGAGATAGAAGGCTCAAAATTAATGAATAATAGTATAGAGGATGTCCTGTTTTGAATTGAGGGAAGTGGTAGAAATTTAATTAAATGAAAATTTTAAATATAATTTATATCACAATAATTAAAAGTGAAACCAAGGAAACATTTACAAAGTTATTTTATGTTAGAGGGTTGACATAAACTCAACCAATCGCATTTAGACATGTTGTGGAGAATACTAATCTGTATCTCCTTGTCAAAACACCTTAAACACATTTTGACATATACGATGATAACTTAACTTTTTAACATGATAAAATAATTATATAAAAAATTTAATTTCCCATTTTGAAAAATAAATAAATTATAAAACCAAATTTTAACCCATTATATATGTTTCAATTTCCGTAGGTCATAAAAATTACTTATAATATTTGAACACAAAATTAATGAAATATAGTATTAAGTAAAATACATGACTATTGTTTAAAGAACAATTTAAGTAAAAATAATTTAAAAAATGTGGATTCCATGAATTTTTTATTTAATAAAAAATTATGGTTTATAAATTTTTTTGTAAAGAATAATATAAATCGAACCTTCTAACTATACAATTGAATGAAATGACCCAAAAGAGTATTAATTTATATAAAATTTAACATATGTTTTGAAATGTCAATATTGTTATATTGAATCAAAATTAATGTTTTAAAATAATTATTTTACTCTAGAATCATATATTTGGGTAATTTAAATGTTTTAAAATTAATTAATTAATTCTTACATGATAATATTTAGATAAATGGTATAATAAAAGAAAAATAAATATTTTCACTATTTACTCAAAAATTAATTTTTTATGAGAATTTATAAAAAATCATCATATTGCTAGAATGAATTGGAAATTTAAAAAAAATCCACTGTCAAAAATACAATATAAAAAATAAGAAAAAATTAATTCAAAATATATGCGCAAAAAATGCAGTATAAAACTCTTTTAATGTAAATGTATATTTCATGAATTATATGAATTTATTCACATTATTATATTTATAAAAATAATTAATGTAATTTATATATAATTTATTTAATATTTGTTTTAAAAATTTAACTAATAAACATTTATCGATATATATTATGGAACACCCTAATATTCTGTGAAAAATGATTCTTTGAATAAATTTAATCTTTTAGATATATATATTCCACATAACCTTGAATATAGATTTTTTATATAAAAGCATTATGATTGGTTTACATTATATGAAACTCTAAGTTAGGCTTGTGCTACATGAAACACCAAATTAGCAGGCATTATACACAACACTGAGTTTCTACGAAGCATCATTAATTATTATAATGATTTAAATGAGATAGTTATAACCAATCCATTAAACATCATAAAATGAATATTAGTATATAATTTTTAAATTTATTCACATGATTAAAAAATATTTATAATTCAATTAATAATTTTTGATAATGTGTTTACAGGTTTATAAATAATATTTTTCTAATGGATCTCCTTTTTTAAGTTCTTATTTGAAAAATAATAAAATTAATTTTAGACACTATTAGAAAATTAATTTTCTAAATCAAAAATCATTTTTGAATTTGAAGTGTCAAAATTAACTTTGGGTTCATTTTTTGTATTGTTCTGAGAGGTTCATTTTTATTGAATTGTGAAAAATACTAAGTTGTTGTTAAAAACTACATTCTCTTTTAAATAAATATTATATTTTAAATAGATTTATAAAGTCGTCATAAATCTATTGTATATATATATATTAATGAAATTTATGTTATTTTAATCTTTTTTATACTAAAAATATATTTTTCCTTTGAAATTTTTTTTACCCACATTCTCACACTTCTGGAAGACTACCCTATACCCATAGTATTAAACAGTGTGTATTGCCCCAAAAACCGTGGGTAGAGGCTATAACCATTATTTTCGGAACTATGGTAGTGGGATGTTTCAATATAACTCTGAGGAATACCCACGGTTTGAGAAATATTTTACACGCTATTTTGAATTGTGGGAATAGGTATATGAGAAATTATCGACCATGACAATAATTATAATCCCATGGTACTAAAAATGTGAATATAGGAATTAAAAATAATCCTCCAGTTTTATTCAAACCCTAGAGCACCTATTCACAAATAGTGCACCTAACCACTGTTCTACATATAACTATGCATATATAAAAATATGTTTACTTATATATATCATTACAAACTCCAGATGTGGGAGGAAAACCATGGGAAAAGGTTTTCCTGCAAAAATATTTTTTTTCCTGTGGAACTTTTATTCTTATTAGTATTCAATAATGATATTACCAGGCTTCTTGAGAACCATGGGTATAATTTTTTAAACGAAACTGAAACCCACTGTTTCTTTTGTGAACTATGGTTATTATTCTTGAACTAAAACCTATACCCTAGGTTTTCAAAATCCATTTCTATTAGGATAATTATACAGATAGTTCTTGAATAACTATGGGTATAGTTTATAGACCAATCACTATTCCCTTGATATAATCCAAAACCATGTGTTTGAGGTCATTTTACATTAGTGTCTTCACGTCTGTGAGATTCAGATTAAACATATTTTTCCCGTTTTTGTGATTTGAATTTTAAAAAATGGATATATATTATTTTAATATGTATGATATTTATAATCATATATGGTCAACTATATATTTTTGAAATTATGAATAGTAACATTAGTAAATTTTTTTAACACAGTTAAATGTAATTTAAACAATTAAATGTAAAAAACATTATAATAAATAAAATTACCATAACACATGACATATTTTTATTGGATGGGTGGGTTTTTCACCATGATCATCATTAGGCCAAAATTAAAAAAATAATTCACTTGAGATAGAATGTGACTTTTATTATATTTTATTTAAGGATAAGTAAAAATTTCATACTTATAATTTTAAAAACAAAAGAATTTTAATATACATTGATATAAAAGATAAATTCAACTATAGATAGTAATTTTAAATATAATAAGTTTTACTTCATCATGAGAATTTATTTTTCACTTTTAGATAATAAATAATATAATTAATAGATTTTATAATCAGGATAAAATAATTGATTAATTAATGGAAATATCAAATAAATGATACTAAAAATATTAAAATAAATACCAATTGACAAACATAATGAAATAAAAGAAATTTATTGATAACTATGATATATTAATGAGATATTAGAGGTGTTTTATTGAATTTATCTTGTTAATATGGTGTTTTTTTAAAAGAAAAACAATAAATCGTATCAAAATTGACATAAATGATACTTTAAAATAAATAATATTTTATTAAATGATATAAAATTGATAAAAATATATCTATCATCTAAGTGAAAATTATAAGGCAAAAAATTTCATAAATGATACCTTTGGGGTTTGTTTGGAATTTTATGACTATATTAACGTTAAAGTGTAAAAATCCATGTTATCAGGGTAAATGATAGAGGGTTTAACTTAGGGTTAAAGATAAAAATAAGGTTAATATGGTTAACTAAACATTTATAAATATAATGGAATGAGATTATTTAGACCCATCATCATATTATATTCTAAATAACTCACTTTGGAGCTATTTTAAATCGAAAATAAATTTATATTTATTTAATATTTTAATAGTATCCTATGATTCTCCTCAGGTAAATTATTAAAAGGGAACATCATCCCTCACCCATTCACATCATTTAGAGGATTCAGGCACGACCAAAACCAGAACATTTACCTTATAAGCCTCACTAGAAACATTAAAGAGAATATGATAATCTAAAAATACCATATCTTGTGTCACTAGGAGGAGATCTAGGGGGAGATTGTCGAAGAAGAGGTAATGTACTTACCGACTTTTTCCAAATTGTTTCTTATTATACATACTCTTCATGTGTTATTTAAATTATAAAGTAATAAGTAAAGTGTAATCTATATTATGAGATTTTATTATGATTATTGAACAAATGAATTCCCCCTTTTATTTATCATACTATAAAACAAAAGTACTACACATGTGTATGTAAAACATCTCATCTCCACACTGTAGTGAAATATTATTTCCATCACTACATTTTTTGGATGGGTATATTGATGTATATAATTGATGAAAATGAAAAATATGAAATGATATTGATTCATTATTATAAATATACAATTTAATTAATCATTCTTTTACTATTAAGAGAACAATACCGTCGCTCATGCATATGTACGACCAACTGTCTCAACAACATGAGTAGAATAATCTTCCACACTAATAACATAAAAATTTGATCATAAAAATATATATAATGATTAAATATGAAATATATAGCATAATAATTATAATGTAACAATATATATATATATATATATATTCCATTTACCTTCATCCATTTATTATGATAAGAAAACCAAAACAACATTCATGTACACATAATGCTTACCATCTCCATGAATGATGTAATTCATTTAATATATCTCTAATTCATATATATTTATATAATAATTTTATACTATATAAAAATAATTTTCCCATTTTTTAAGTATGTAAATCATGATATAAAAAATAGGATCAATAATAACATGTAAACATATATATGATAAACAAATCATTTATTATCTGAAACATTGTTTTAAAATGGAATTATTGTTAATTGGGAAATGTAAATTCATAAATGAATGATATATAAATCATAAATTTTATTAAAATTATTTTACAACTTAATAATATATTTTAAACCTTCATATATTAGTTTTAGACATTCATTGGTGGAATCAAACCTATGGTATGAGAGTTTTTTCTCACCATTACATTGGTGAGACACATGTCTCATACACAACTTTTTTCTTCTATGTGGTGTATATAATCCACATTTATTTCTTTTATGAGTCTTAAACATAATATTATTTTATTTTTATATTCATATAAATTTCTTTATTTATTTGGTCATATTATTCTACTAATTATAATGTTGTTGAGGTTAATTACACATGCTCATTATTTTACGAGATTGTTTATACATAATTATTAACTGGGGTGTATTTATCATCCATGCCCATGCTTCATAATTTTTTTTTCAAGAATATTTTTACAATTCTTATTTAAAAATTTTAAAGTCATTTGTACACATGTATTAATTTTTATTAAATATTTTGAATGAAATCTCTATTCATTTTCCAAGTGAAGTGATTTTTTAATTTTCTATCAAAAGTTCGATAAGAATATTCTTTTACTTATATGGAAGGAATTGATTTTTTCATTCTCATAAATCCTTTTACCCAGACTATTACCTTACAATCATAAATAGTTATTTTCAAATAAATGTTTTTATTTTATAATCTTACATAATTTTAAGGAATGAAAATTATTTCAAATAAGAAAAGATATTTTTCTCTAGAAATGTTTTCAAGATTTCTCCCAAAATTATTTTCAAACTAAGATAAGTTTTTTTGATGTAACTTATTTTTTACTATGGAAAATATTAAATGTTTTAATTCTTATTCATTCTATGAATTGTTTATTATTATTATGGAATGCTATTTATGAATCACATTTTATTATTTGGGTTCTGACATGATACATGATTTATGTTTTGTGGATCATATATGTTTGATTCAATTATTAGATGGTAGAGAACTATATCTCTATCAAATGCATTGGGTAAAGATTTATATCTAATGAGATAGTCATAAAGAACCTTGTTCTCCATGATAGATTCTGGATTCAACCATGATGACCATGATGGTTATAATAGTGAACCATGAATACTAAGATAGTTATAAGAGTAAACCATGAAAAAAATAATGTATGTTGAGTAACCACATACTACTAATATTTCCTTGTAAATGACGATTTTAATACTATAGAAATCATTTTTATATGCTTATGTGTTTTACATAAATCACATATCTTATTCCTATTTTATGATTTCACGGATTTAATTCTTGTTTCCTTATGAATAATGACTTATAATCTATCAATATTTATACCATGATTCCTATTTAGGATAATTGATTCTTGGGGTATGATCTTATATATACATGATCATGTTCTCATACACTTATGTGCATTATTACATTTACTTATCTCCAATGATTACCCTTACAAAGAATTTGAGCTCACACTTTTTAATGTTTTTGTTCCCACATGTTATTAATATATGCATTATGTTTTATGTTTCTAACAATAGATTTTGTAGATAATAACATAGTGGGAGATAATGTAGATCACTTATGTAAACGTGTTTATATTTCCATGTTTCCAAATTAACTAGACTAATATGTCCTTTGGGCATTTTTTATAGTGTATTAACCATTCCAATACAATGATGAAATTTCCATGTATGAAAATTGAGGGTCACTATAGTTGGTATCGAAAAAAATTAGTTAACCAATTGAAACTAGGATGATAAAACCTTATTTAGCACCTAAATACACGTGTAAGGATAAGTCTAATGATAGGGAAATGTATAGATAAATGTCCTAGAATTTTATAAATGGATAGAGAAAGTGATTTACTAGAATTACATACATATCCAAATACTAAAAGTAGAGGTGGGTCTAGGATAGATGTTTCTAGGGGTAAATATTTTGACATGGGGAATCGATTCTGACTCGATTCTAACCCTGTATATGAAAATGGGCCTTACTGCACACCGGGTTCGACACTCCACTAGGATAAACTTTAGGAATTCTCAAAACATCCTGATCCATTATGAAAGATTGAAATATAAGTTGGATATGAATAACCTAGGATAAACATGTATTGTCATAGATTAAGGAAGGTGTCATAATTTATACATCCGATAAGTGACTATTCATGATTACATGGTTCCTCATTACGATAATTGTTTCATAATCTATGTTTTTTGTTTTAAGTCTATGGATAGAACAAAAAATAACTACGTTAATGGAAACTGTGAGGGAAAATGAGACCAATAACCTTCTGAATAAATAAATGATATATTATATCAAAAGAAAAATCATGTTTCTATTCTCACACAACTTTGTCAATCTATAAATCATGACGGAAATCCAAATGAGCAATAGAGGGAACTAAATTCTATTGAATAATTCATAAGGCAACATACACCTTCTTTCTGCCAGTATTCTGATACATTGGTTGATGGAAAAAGGATAATTACCATGGAAAAAATATTCTCGGCTATCTATTATTTGGAATGTTGTAAAGTCATTCTGACGATTTATCTGTTCAGAGGTGATGTTGATCAGTATTGGAATATAATAAAGAATAAAAGGAGACAATATGAAATTGAATCCATATATTGGGATGAGTTCATGAACTTATTCTTCAAAAGGTAATATCAAATTATTCAATATATTGTAATGGAGAAGGTGTTTCTCGAGTTAAAGAAAGGGGAAGTTTAATTTGCTGGTATCTATAATACCAATTTCATAAGACATGCGGGGTATGATTTTTTAATTATCATCTATCCCGATGGAAATGATTATAGTTTTTGCAGTGGCTTAATGTCATGTCTCCTAAGAGTGTTCTCCATAAGAGTCTTTAGTATATATGTAGGGATCGTGTGTTGTTCAATCAATGTTGACATAGATGATTGAGCCACATAACAATTTTATGGGTTTGACTAGAAGGGGGTGATATATATGAAGGGAAATATAAAAATCAAGAAGGAAAAAATAGGATATTATCTTTATTATATAAGAGTGGGAATAAGCATGGAGGAAATAATCTTAAGGGATCAAGTAAGTCTTGATGTGTGAGAAAAAAAGTCATACAGATTTTGAGAACCGAAGTGATGGGAAGAAGTTAGGTTACAATGAAAACAGAGAGAATTCCACACAATATACACCTTCGCTCCTTCAGTGCTACTTGTGTTTAGAGAATAGGATTTTGGATATCCTTTTCTATAATCCAAGGGTTATCAATGATGATTGACGTCAACAACCACTTAAGGATAAAGGGAAAAGAAAATATCCAGAGGCCACTATTGGAGATATGGAGTATGATAATGAACTTGTGGAATGATTGAGTATTTATATATTGTAATTCAACAATAATGTAGTAGAAGTACTATTATGGTATTTTAAAATAATGATACATTGTGCATTGGTCCAATATGGTTTTTCCATAAATATTTAAGTGAATAATATGAATGGTACTCATATCCATGAAATGTGATTGAGGTAATAAGGTGATATTTTTGGAAAACCACATGATTAATGGTATGATATCTGTTCATATGTGCTTGATGTTGAGATAATAATATTTGGTTAAGGATATGTTTTTTATGAATATGTGAATCAGATGGTAATGAATTCTTTTGAAGTGTTTAAAGATTTGTTGAAAAGTGTTTGTGCAATCATGGATGGAGTTTCCAATATTTTACAATTAAGGAATATATCCAATAAAATATTGAACAAGGAAACATTAATGTTTTCAACAGTGAGGAATTATAAATTAGGTTATTATCAATTTAAATAGAATACATGATGAAGGTATTCACAAGATACGAATGTGAAAACCATGATTTACCTGATGGTATATGGGAGATAAATGTTAAGACGAGTTAGTGCACTTATTTCAAATATTTTGGATTTTTATCTTTCAAAAGGATATTAGGATCATCCATTAAGGGATATTTTAATGAAAAATTCATATTTGTTTGTGTGAATAATGTATCATCTTTATATAGGTGGATTTATGCATATTAGATAAAATTTTTTGACCTTTTTTTTGTAACTAATATAGATGGAATGACTTATCATTCAATTTATGATTTTTTCACATTTCAAGAATGAAAATCCTATATTCATTTCTTGGAATAATATATGGAATGTGAATAAATAAAGTCATAATAAAGTGTGATATTATTATGAAAACATGTAATTATATCTTCTATTTTTAAATATTCAAAATTATGAAATGAATTATGATGTAAAAGGTTGTACTTTTATCATCATTTTCTATAATCTCAATGAACTTTTCAAGACTATTAGAGTTAGGTATTTATGATTGTTAAAATTATTCTGCCATTTTCTCTATCATTTTCTATTATAAATTGATGGATAGATCTCACTTCTAGGTCAATGTTTTTAGTTTCCTCTTATGTCCTATTATGTGGAAACCTAGTTATGAGTTACTTTGAGTGAATGTTATATTTATATTTTTCAAATGAGGTTTTCATATTAATTTTTCCGGTGTGGGTTTCTATTGAAGGAACATTCATGTGTTAAAACATTAATAACAAAGATGAATTTGAGGGTGAAATTATATTTAAGGAAGTAGAATGTATCACTCGTTGATTTTGTGAAATAATTTTCTTTGAATTAATTTAATCTTTTCAAAATCATTCATTTCCAACAATATAGAATAATTACTTTTTTATACAAAAGCCATATTTTTGGTTCTTGTTAAATAAAAAACCTAGTTAATCTTGTGCTTTATAAAACACATTCTTAGCTTGCGTTAAACGTAACATTTACTTTCTACAAAACATCAACATTTTTTATAATTTTCTAAATTATATAGTTATAAAATATCCATTAAAAATAGTTATATTAATATTAATAACTAATTTTTATATTTGTTTCACATAAATGAATTATATTTATAAGGAAAATTATAATGTCTTGTAATGTCTTTATATGTTTAGAAATAATATTTTCCTAAAAAAACCTTTTTACAAACTTCTATGAACAAAACAAAACATAAATTTTAGACACTATTAAAAAATAAATTTGATAAAATAAAAGTCATTTTTGAATTTACAAATTCAAAATTAACTTAGAGAGAATTTTTAGTATTTTTTTAGAAGTTTCAATTTTTTATGAATAATAAAAAGTATTGCATTCTTGTTACTATCTACCTTTTCATTTAAATAATAATTATATTTAAAATTGTGTTTTAAAGTCACAATAGATCAATTATACATATATTAATCCAATATAGGTCATTATAATCATTTTATATTAAAATTGGAAAAATGTTATTGAATTTTTGAACATCCTTTTTATTCGCCTTCCCACAATATCTGTGGGAGTAACATTAAACCTAATCTTTCCATTTCAGTGATTGAAATTTAAAAAAATAGAAAAAATATACTATATATACTAATAATACCTTTCAATAATCCACATGTCCAAACCTTGTTCTTCCACATAAATTATTCTAGACATGTTGCTCCTCCGTATGTCCACATTACTCCACCTCACGGGATCTACCTTTTTTTCTCCGGTTCACTATTCCGATCCCGCTGAGATTATCATGCATCTCCACTGAGAGTACCCTCAGAACCTCTGTCATCCTCCCTCTCCTGGTATACAATCCTTCTGTATACCACTATCTCTGACCAAATTCATCTATCGGTTTCCATTATAGTCTCCGCAATTTTCCTTTTCCCTGATGCGGTTGGGCATAAGATCTCACAACCAAGGGTTCCCGAGAACTCCCCACGTCTGCGTCATCCACCTCCTAGGATTATTGTAGTTTCTTGTGATCGCATACTTTCTACCTCCTTCTCCTTGTTTCAGCATACCTCTCCATCATGTTCAATCTCACCCTAATAATTCCTTTCACAGTTTGTCAGCCACTTGTGCTCACCATCCGACCCTCAAGTTTTCACTTCCCACCACCGCTATATGTATTTTCCTCAAAATCTTCATTTCATCAAATGAACCCATACGGTCCATCAAAATATTTGATCCCTGCTACAAATCCCTTGTCATCTAAACTATCATCTCTATCCTCGAAAACCAATCTCAGTCGGTTATTTATATTTTAATAGCAAACCAATCCTCTCGCTACTACAACTTGTCATCTCGCATCACCCAAGATCAACCAGAGACTCATCCATCTCCAGACTAGTGTAATATTCTCTTTCAATCATCCATGAAACATTAATATTGTCCTTCCACTCTATCATCATAGTACATTCATACCAAATTTTCATACTGTATTAAACTATCTGCATTCTAGGATCTGGAATTAGGGATCTACATCCTTCAGTTTCTATCAGTGATAAGGTAATCTAATGGATTTCATGGTTGAGTATTTGTTTAATACCATTTGAATTCACTTACCCAAAAATTCCAATGCACTTCATATGTTTTGTTATATGTACCTACTGACATAATTGTCTCTCTACTCTAAAATATTTAGTAATTAAGTTCTCTTATTATTTATTCGTAAGTTCTTTTAATACAGATTCTATTATGAATCAAAAATGTTGCATTGTGTAAATTCATACAACAAATATTGAATAAAAACTGTTCATTTTCAAATTCTATTTGTATTATATTCTCCAATCCCTGTAGTGTTTATTTTAGTTTCTATAATTTGTTCTCTTAATTTAGATGTTTTTTACAATATGTACTATTCAAATTTTAAACTTATATAATCCATTATATTAGAATTTTCTCCTATATGAATTAAATATTTGGATTCTTTAATACTATATCTTTTGGAATTATGTTAAATAAATATATATAATTAGCTTATAATCCTAATTATGCTCATACAATGTTATTTATTATTATTTTTTATCGTCATGTGATAGTTATTAAGATATATTTTGTCTAAATTAATTTGCATGTTCATACATTATTAATATAAACCTGCAGTTTGAAATAATGATATTATATATGAAATATTTAACGATATATGCATTTTTTGGATTTCAACAGATGTGTTCACATCGCGGAACATGTATTTTTATCCGAAGGTGTCAGTTCAGATGAAGTTGGTACCTTATAAATATTCTCTTCTATCTTTGTAAGCTTATTCATCTGAATAATATAATTATTATATTGACTGATTATTCCCTGAAAGTGGATAATATTAATTATTAATATCTTTATATTCATTGTTCCAAAGTCCATAAATATTTTTTAGTGCATTACATAAATAGAACTTCATTTCTCTTCTAAAATGCAATTCATGTTTAAAATGAAAATTTGGGCCCAATCATTCATTTATTTGTGGACAACATTATATTCATTTTATGAATTTTAAATTTTGGGATATGATTTATCACTTTGTTTGAAACATTTTATCTTTTAGGTCCGATGGATGAATCCCAAGGGAAGATGGAGAATCTTGCGCCCGAATTCATAAATTTGCTGGAGAAAGCATAATGGGCCTAAGGGCCATCAAAAAAATGTGGGGCTCACAAAACAATCCTAATGAAGCTCATATTTATACAGTAGAATTATAAAAATACAAGGATCATTTTATTCAACTATGGAAAGTACTAATTCTGATGTCTTCATGATGATAAAGGGATCTGAAATTGAGATTTAAATGGTTGACCCGACATTAATGCATAGAACTCCTTCCCACCATTTCGACCACAACTCTCAAACGGAAAAGAAAAATTTACTGAAATTATTTCAGATCATAGAGGACATATAGAAAAATATATGTCTCTCATACAACCCCTCCGGATTCAGCTTTCTTCAATTAAAAATTCACACGTCAATATGGTGGAAGAATTTGGATAGTTTTCCGGGTCAACTTCGAAACGTCAATTTCCTTTTGATTATTCACCCTCCTTTTGACTCTATTAACTGTTGGGGGGTGAATTGATTATGGGGGGTGGATATAAGGCTCTTAATATGCCTATATAAGTATCAAGTGGGTAAAGGAATAGGGGTGGATATTTTTCTTATCATCTTTTGTTCCTTGTTTCATTATAAGGTTATGCTTCCAAATTTCCTTTGTAATGTTTTCCATTTCCATGTAAGTTTCTTTTTTGTATCTTTATGTTATTAATAAATTTATTTCTCTTCTATAATTTTCATTTCATTTATTAAAACTTTATTATCACAAATCACAGTGATATCCATGTGTTGTTGTGAATTAGTTCACACATAGGTGTGAATTTCATTCACACACACGGTGGAGTGCTCGTTATTTCCGCAGTTTTAATTTCCTCAATCCAATTCTTGTTAGCCATCTTCCACCCACCATTGAGATTATACCATCAATGGAGGGATAAAACATTAATGGGATGATCTTAGGAGGATTAAAAGGCTAGATTGAATATTATTTTATGAACTAATTGTTGTTAATTGGATAATTAATTTAAGACATCCATTCTTCAGTTATTTTTACTCTTCATCTTTACTGTGTTTGAGAAAACTAAATTCAATTACTAAATGACCATATACCTTGGAGAGATCATGAATTTGGTTCTCTAAGTGTATAGGGGATTAGTAATTTTGTTTAGTAAGTACCAAACCAGAAAATGATAAAGGTAGTGTTATTTTTGAAGAATGGATTCATCAATAATTAATAAAACCAAAATTGTCTAAAGAAGTAAAATTCATTCAATACAACCCAAGAATAATCCTAAGATCAACCCATTTTATTTTAATTGAATTCACTTAGGTTTTTTAGTGTTCTTTAAACTATCCAAAATCAAAACCAACTTTGGATACTTCATAGACCATCCTTCACCAAATCATATCGTCTAAAGGTTACTTCTTTGGTCCCTGTAGATTCGACCCCTACATGTACTACATTGACCGATTTTTCTAGTAGAGTAAATTTAGGCAGAACAAAATTTTGGAACCGTTTCTGGGGACCCATGTATGTACCTTAGACCCTTATCTTCTTTTCTCACCCCAAAGTCTCTATTCTCACTCTAATTTCTCTTCTCTTTTCCCCTTTCTATTTCTGTGTGTCCAAATAAAAATCCCAAAACGAATTTTCAATCAATTCCAATGGATTATCCTCTAAAATACCCATTCATAAACCAATGCTGTAATCAAGTCGGAAATCAATATTGGGAAACACCTCACATACAGAATTTCATTGACCAAACCTTAATTGAATACACCACACCAGATGAGATGTACAATCAATGGAATGCTGAATGTTTAAGAGATAAATTTCCATACCTATCAAGAATGATTGAAAAGATAAATAATGAGAAATTCCATGATGTACAAACATATATCAACCCAAATCTTGAAAAAATTCTTGAAAAATTGTGTGAACAAATGGATAAAATGAATTCAAAAGTTTCATCTTTTAGATTAGAATTACAAAGCTTTAAGACTTTTGAGGAACCCGTTCCCACTCAAGATGTTCTTTCCTCATCATTGATATATGAATATTTTATCCCAAAATCCTCCCATGAATTGAAAAAAGAACTAACCTTTGGATATGGGATAACTGAGCAAGATCAAGGAAATGTTGAAGGGTATTTAAATCAGGAGGAAATTAACTTTTTGGTTTCACAAGGGGAAAATTTGACTTCATGGATTGAGTGTTCAGAATATTGCCCCAATAACATTTTTTTAGAATCACCGATCATTGAACCATTGGGAGATATAATGAATAGTGAGTCCATACCCACTCCTGAAATTCAAATTAAAAATTTTAGGGATGAATCATATTTTCAAAACGAACAAATTCTTTCAAAATGTATTGTAAAAGAAAAAAATTTGGATTCAAATTTCCATTCATCTTTGGGAAAATTCAATGAAAATGAACTCAAAATTATAATCCTTCCTTTCCCACTAAAGAATCTCTCTATTTATGAAAACCTAGACCATTCAATTAATATCCATTTTCATCAAGAATCTCACAAAGTAGGAATGAGCCTTAGAATCTTAGGATATACTCCAAATGAAACTCAATAAAACATTGCCGAAATTCCATGGACATTCACACTCATTGTTAAGCATGGAATTTCACATGGAAAAAATTCTAAAAAATGACTTACTATAAATCTTGTTGAGGTAGAGAAATATGGGTTCATTAAAAAATTTTAACGTTGGAATTGGATAAGTTGGGGGGTTCAAGTCGAGCTAACAAAGTTAAAAAAAAGCGCTGCATGGGAGGCAACCCATGGTTTTCATGTTTTTAATCATTTTGAATCATTTTATTTTTCATATAATAAATTACCATAGACTATTGACCCGTTCTACTTTTATGAGTATGGCTGGGTATGAAAGGGGAGTGCCATATTCATCTGTGTCACATGGCGTGATCTCTTAGTAATACCTTACCCATAAATCTAAAAAGAAGACAATGTATCATCCGTTTATTTTGTTTTGTTCTATTTTTATGTTTATATAGGCTAAAAAAATAATAGGACATGTCGTAAGTCATAAGGAAAATCCATTCACCACTATCCAAGCTACTGAGACTCAAATCCAGGAGTAAAGAGAGACTCTGGTACGCACTATCATCATCAACCACCATGTGACTTCATTCCATGATTATCATTTAAAATTTACCCTTTGAAATCCTCTCCTACCCCCCTTCAAACTTTTCTTTTCTTTAAACACTAGGGACAGTGTTATTCTATGTTGGAGGGAGATGAAATAAAAAATGATTTTTTGTGAATAAGAATATGCATGAAAAGAAAACTTCCATTAACCTTGAACATGATAACACACATTGTAAACTCTGAAATTGGATATCAAATAATTTTTTATGCCTTGATTCTGATTTTAATGCAAGTTTAAGTTCATGAGAATTGTTTTTGGAAAGTGCAGTTGTTCGATGAGATTTTTCAAAGTTAACATTTTCATCCTCTTAATAAAAATGCCACAATGCACGTCTACTGGATTGTGGGTGTAAATTTGAGTTCTTGGGAACCTTTCATTATAACATAGGGTTCTGCGGTAACTTTTATTTTTATTTGAGTATAATGAAAACCAAAAAAAAAAACAAAAAACAAAATGCAATTTTTTTGACCACATAAAGAAATGTTTTGTCCAAATGAATGGCGTCCGACACTTGGGGATCGTGAGTCCATAGTTGTCTTTCCCAGATTTTGGCTTTATATCTCTATTGTAGAGCATGGAATTGACAATATGTGTGGCGTCCGACATTTGGGGATCGTGACTCCATAGTTTTCTTGCTCAGAGTTAGTCTTTTTCATATCTATTGTGGTTAAAAAAATAAAATAAAATAAAAATCATAAAATTAAAAAAATGGATACTCATATTAAGGTTTAATTTGATTCCCACCTAGGGCTTCCATTTTTTCCACATGAACAATAAAATGGGCCCCATATCTTTTATGATGCACAAAAATTTATCATGCTTAATTAGAATTGGATGAAATGTGGTGATAAATTTGAACAAAGGAATGGGCTTAGGCTTGGGATATGCTTATGGACCTAGATTGTTTTAAATTATTTTGATGGGTTTCATAATGTTTTTGGACTTGGATATTTGGGAGAGCAATGTGTATTAAAGTGTTTTTGGAAAAGGGGATTTGAATGTCATATTTGTAATTTATTTTGCTCGGGACTAGAAAAACTCATGTTGGGGGGTGTGATTAGTCACTAAAAGTGGGTAATATTAATTGTTAATATCTTTATATTCATTTTTCCAAAGTCCATAAAAATTGTTTTTAGTGCATTACATAAATAGAACTTCATTTATCATCTAAAATGCAATTCATGTTTAAAATGCACATTTGGGCCCAATCATTCATTTATTTGTGGACAACATTATATTAATTTTATGAATTTTAAATTTTGGGATATGATTGAACACTTTGTTTGGAACATTTTATCTTTTATGTCTGATGGATGAATCCCAAGGGAAGATGGATAATCTTGCGCCCGAATGAAGAAATTTGCTGGAGAAAGCATAATGGGCCTAAGGGCCATCAAAAAAATGTGGGGCCCACACACCAATCCCAATGAAGCTCAAATTTATACAGTATAAAGATACAAATATGAGGATAATTTTATTCAACTGTGGATGGAGCTAATTCTGATGTTTTCATGATGATAATGGGATCTGAAATTGAGATTTAAATGGTGGACCCGACATTAACGCACAGAAAGCCTTCCCACCATTTCGACCATAGCTCTCATACGGCTGAGCCAAATTTCCTAAAAATTTTAAAGATCATAGAGGAACGATGGAAGAAGATATTTCTTTTCTAAAAACCCTACGGATTCGGCATTCTTAAATTAAAAATTCACACGTCAATATGGTGGACGAATCTGGACAGTTTTCCGGATCAACTTCAAAACGTCAATTTCCTTTTGATTATTCACCCTCCTTTTGACTCTATTAATTTTTTGGTGGTGAATTTATTGTGGGGGGTGGATCTAAGCCTCATAATATTCCTATATAAGGAGCTAGTGGTGAAGGTAATATGGGTGTATATTTTTCTTATCATCTTTTGTGGCTTGTTTCATTGTAAGGTTATGCTTCAAAATTTCTTTTGTAATGTTGTCCATTTCCATGTAAGTTTATTTTTTGTATCTTTATGTTCTTAATAAACTTATTTCTCTTCTATATTTTCCATTTCATTTATTAAAACGTTATTATCACAAAGCGTAGTGATATCTCGGTGTTGTTTTGAATTATTTCACACGTAGGTGTGAATTTCAATCACACACACGGAGGAGTGCTCGTTATTTCTGCGGTTTTAAAATCATCAATCCAATTCTTATTAGCCATATTCCGCCCACCATTGATAGTATACCATCAATGGAGGGCTAAAAAATTAATGGGATGATATTAGGAGGATGAAAAGGCTGGATTGAATGTTATTTTATGAACGAATTGTTGTTAATTGGATAATTAATTTAAGACATCCATTCTTCAGTTATTTCCACTCTTCGTCTTTACTGTGTTTGAGAAAACTAAATTCAATTACTAAATGACCATATACCTCAGAGATATCATTAATTTGGTTCTCTAAGTGTATAGGGTATTAGTAATTGTGTTTAGTAAGCACCGAACCAGAAAATGATAAACGTAGTGTTATTTTTGACGAATGGATTCATCAAGAATTAAGAAAAACAAAATTGTCTAAAGAAGTAAAATTCATTCAATCCACCCCAAGAATAATCCTAAGATCAACCCATTTTCTTTGAATTTAATTCACTTAGGTTTATTAGTGTTCTTTATACCATCCAAAATCAATACCAAAGTTGGCTACTTCATAGCCCATCCTTCACCAAATCATCGCGTCTCAAGGTTACTTCTTCGGTCTCTGTGGATTAGACCACTACTTGGACTACATCGACTACTTTGACTTGTAGGGTAAATTGGGGCGAAACCGTTGAAATTCATCAGTCTCTATGCGGTATTGAATAATGCAATTCAAGTATTGGTATGTGGGATAGAACTCTGATTATTTGTTTGAGAATTTTATGTTAGAAACCACAATTGACATTATTCCTGGTTTTATATGTAATCGCATGCTAGTTTTTTAAATAAATTTGTTCTCCTATGGAAATTTATTGATATTTGTTCATCATTCATGGATTTTAATGGTATGTCACTCTCGAAGATGGGAGGAAATTTACTCTTCACGCTGATTGATCCTTTTCCAGATGCATACAGTATACGATATGTTTTCCTTTATAACAACCTTTTACAATTAGTCTGTAGATTTATGTTTTCCATTTAACATAATTTGTGGATGAGGTCTCACTACTATACATAGAGGTATGTTCATGAATTTCATATTTTTTTGTATTAGAGTTAATTCATTTTTTAGTTCATCACTGTGTCAATTTTTCATCAATATTTTGATTCCTAGATGCTGAAATGGTGGTCATTAGCATTATGGTATATTCTCCTCCTTCAATTTAGGTACTATTTAACTAATCTATTTGAGCACTAATGAAATGATTCTTGATTCAACATTTTGTAATTTTATTGAAGTTGTTTCAGTTCTTTATTCATCATTCGGTAAATTTATACATCTATTTTTTGATTCATAGATGATGAAATGGTGGTCATTCTCATTATGTTTTGTTCTCCTTGTGCGATTTATGTACTGTTTAATTAACTTATTTTAGAAGTAATGATATAGTTTTTGTTGCATCATTAGGTAATTTTTTTGAATTTGTTTTAGGGATCTATTTGTTCATATTTATTTAATATAAAAATTCATATTCTACTTCACTATTAATCTCTATTCAAATTTTTAAACTGGAATATATTGGTTTATATTTGTTATAAAACCATTTATATTTCATTTTATAATACACTTTATATTGCACTTTACATTAGTTCATGTTGTAATAAAATTGTAGTTTACATTCCTATTTTTATAGTTGTTTCAATATAAAATCATATTGTAGTTTATATTGATGTTTATATTGAATTATCATTTATTGAGATTACATTTCCCTATTAGATTATATTATTATGCATGTTGTTTTTTTATGTAGAATACAAATTCCCTCCTTAAGCATGCATTGTCATACATGCTCATATATGTGTTTGACTGATACTCTTGATTTCTGTATTTCTAGTAATTAATATTTATTCTTCCAAATATGCAGTGGCATCCGTTGTTTTTATTCGTACCTCAAGGAACCATATCAATGTAGCAAAACCCATGGTTTAGTTATTTACATGAATATTGTGTTTCCTATAGTTTTTAGTTCCTTATAATAATTAATTACCTCAGAGTTTATCACCGTAGTTTTAGTGACATCATTCTTATCATTAATGCCTTTTTGTGGAATTTGATTCTTTTTTATGTAGTGTCTCATTTGATGGTCATCATATGTTACTACAGTTGGTGTGACTCCAACAATACCAGTACATTGTTTCTGCATTACGATTACTCCAACATAACTGTTCAGATTTGTAAAACTTATTATGATAATATAAATAATGTCTATAGTTATTTTTTGAAGTGTTTTATATGTTTTTGGTTATTTTGAATGATGTTTTGTTGTAGGGAAAATACCTAGACCAACATTATGGCATGAAAGATATGATTAGGAAAAATATTTTTCCATTATTTTGGTGATAAATGAAATTCAATACGATATATAATCTATGAAAGATTGTCTTGTCAGAAAATTTGATTTGTAGTAAAATTACATCTGTATGTGTTCATATATTCACCAAGTAAGAATTTTTACCCTACTCTTATCAGATTCCAATGCTTAAAAGTATTCAGCAGGAACTACACTATCCCATTAATGTGAAATTGGAATAATTTGATGAATGTTTTTGTTGTAATTACAAGTTAATAATACAGTTTGATAATTTCATTTATTTTCATATTTGATTTCTGCATTATGTTTTTTCAGTAAAAATAGCATTAGACTGTTGTTTACATAAGGGTTAATGAAATATGATTACACTATTTTCTAAATGATCCACTTGCATGGATACATAATGACATATGTTCCTTGTTTTTTTCTATGATCCATATAATTTTTAAAACATCATTATCATGTGTTTACTTTACATATTAGTTCATCATGTTTCAAAATCTTTTTTCGGGTTGTTTTATTTTTCTAATTGACTTATTTTCTCTCAGAGAGTGACAAACATGGATTTTTTTCCATAGGATGTCCACCTTTTTGCGAGGTATCTATCTAATTGTTAAAATAATTCCATCCATCATTGTCTCTCAAATTGATCACTTGATTTCAATACAGTGTGATCATAGATGGATGGGATTATGTCTAGAAAATTTTTGAAGGTCCCGATGATGAGGATAAATCAAAAATTTCCGGGAATATTTCCAATGATATTAAAATATTCAGAGATGATGATTCAAAGCATCCACATATTTGTTGTCATTTCCACAAGCAGGTTGATGTTTTCTTTATAATTTAAAGCTCGATCTCTTCTCCCCTTTATATTTATTGTGGGAGGCCTGTACCTTTGAAAAATGAATCAGGTTTTCACTCAAGTCACTCAATTTTTTAGTTTATCAAATTCAAAAATATTTCATATAGGATGTTCTTGATGTAGAAATTATAAAAAGTGAATTACGAATTGACACTATGAAAGTGGGAAAATGTGAATCCTTCTATGCGGATGAACCTTTGAAATTCTCAGTTGGACTGATTGATAGGGCCCAATTTGTTGGAAAACATAACAGTGAAGTAACTGAACTCTCAATGTGCCAGTGGATGACAATAGGCCTGATATCTACTTCAATAGATGGCACATTATGCGCTTTACATTTTTTTCTATCTACAAGTCACTGTAGATTATATTTAAAGCTGGTTTGTGCATATCGATGTTCATTCAGCCATTTTCATTGTGGGTGATGTGCATATCCCAAATTTGTTTAATATATATGCTTAATGTTGCTTCAATTACCCTATGAAATTTCTTTTCCTTGTTTCACATAGCCAACTCGAAAATTTTGATAACAGGGTCTATATGTTGTTGTTGAGGTCAAATGTTCATTGTTTCTTTGGAAGAGATTTTATAATGCCAGGTAGCATGTTATATGTTCACCATTCATGCCCAGGCCATGTTCCTATATTATTAGATTATTCATATTGGGTATGCAGTTCCGCTTTATCAGTATCATTACCTACATAGAAATAATTTGGAGTCAACATCAGTATGGTGGAAATATGGAACTAGAAGTATATGGTGGTTCTAAAAGATGACATCATAGAGGAGATCATCAAAGTTCTAAATAAATGGGAGGTAGATGCATGACACATTCATTATAAGGAGGATTTAGCAGAAAGAAATGTATTCAATTTAATTTCATGAAATTTAGAATTAAAGTCCCTGAAATTCTTTGGATTTTTTTTTCTTAAATTCATTGTATTTTTTTGAGTCTCTGAAAATTTACGGCACTTGATTCCGAGGCCCGATGTGCCTAGAATCAATTTCTGAAGTTTTGTTCAAGTACATTCAATCAACATACGACCAGAATTTTATATCTTCTAAACCAGTGCCCGGAATTGAAATTCTAGGGCACCGTTGAAATCGTCGAGTCAATGATTTCTTAGTGATACTTTCACTACAGTTGTGTCCAATCGAGAATGGAAGTTAGTTTTTTGGGTTATTAAATAAATTAAATAAAAATAAGGAAATAAATAATTTTCATTTCGTGGTGGTTAAAAGCACCGAGTGGAGGTTGGGTGTGGGGACCACCACACCCTAACCTACAATGGGAGGGTTTGGTGGTGGGGCCCACCTTAGCATAACCTCCCTTGGGAGGATAATTAAGGTGGGGGCCACCCGTGCTTGTAACTCTTGGAACCCCCAATTGAAGTAGAGAAAACCCTTCAAATTCCTTTAATTAATATTATGCCAAACCTCACAATTAATTGAACTCTTTCATTTAATTGGCACCCTTTTGAATTCATTTGAATTATTTTGAATTAATGCCAACAATTAAATAATATAAAAATCTATTTTTTTATTTTTTTGGCACTTTCTTTTTGGTGGAGCTTTCGATAACCCTTGGTGAACTTCATTCTCAATCGAAGAACACCGCTCATCACCGAAGAACAACGAACTCCTTCATCGATCGTCAACCATTCCAAAAGAAAAATAGCCAATCGAGAAGAATTCCTACGACCCTTCTTCCTCAGTCTCCTACCCAAGATGCTTCCCGATGGCAACGAATCAATGTCTGTCATTCCTCTCCTTCCTCCATCAACGATCAATGAGGGAGGTAGGGGGTTTGAATTGTTTTTTACCCGTTCTTAATCATTTGTTTTGATCTTTGTTGCCAATTGATAACACCATAATGAGGAGGGATCAGACCTAAAGAACACGGCCCGACCCTCCCCCTATGGTGTCCTCATTTTTTGATGACGGAGGCGGTGCAATGGAAACTGATGTTGGGCCGAACGAAAAGAAAATCAACCACGATGAAAACTAGCGGAACAAGGGGCTACCGGGTCGCTAAGAGGGTGTGGAACTGCTCTGCCATGCGGAAGGAGGGCTATGGCCAGAATTGTCCATGGAAGTGGTGGCACGACACCGTCGCACCATGCGGTGGAGAGGAAAGCCACGACCAGGCCGGGCTGCGGTAGAGAAGGCGCGGTGACTTTGCACCATGCGGGGAAGCAGTGGGCCGTGGCAGAAGAGGCGTGGCGTCGTCACACCGCACAGATGGCAGCAGAACCACGACGTTGTCACATCTCAGTAAAGGTGTAGAGGCGGCCAGCCGGGCCGGGCCCCGTGGAGCCAGAACGGCCGGCCGCTCGGCCGGTCGGGAGGATCGGGACCCCACCGGGTCCCGCGTGAGCTGTACCGGCGCCACCTAGAGCCGAGTCGTTTCCATGCAAACGATATAACCATTCGGGAGCTAGGGGCATGCGCCTCCCCCTGGGCATGGCTAGGGCAGGCCGCCAGACCTGGCAGCCGTCAGGCCAGGTCGCCAGCAGGCTGGGCCGCCCCTTTGGTCCGGGCCTCCCTCAGGCCGGGCCGTAACTACATAGGCCGGGCCGCCCCCTTGGGCCGGGCTGCAACCACTCAGGCCGGCATACCCCCTCGGACCGGGTTGGACCCATGGATCGGGTCGAACCCATGGACCGAGTTGGGCCGGGTGAGTCCGACTATGTAGGACGGGACCCTGACCCACTTTAGCCTGTTTACACCTTTTCACCCATATATTGGGAAACATGTGTCCGATTGACGAACAGCCTGCAGCGATGGAATTCTTGTTGAGATAAGGTTCTTTTGGCATATCCCACTTATGATTTGAACACAGTTGGAGTATGGTCAGGTTGGCTTGAACCTAAAAACCAACTGGGCCATTGGGAAAGAAATGCCAATAACTCACAGACCGGGCGTCTGATTGACGCACCGTCTCTTGAGTTGAGACCCATATGACAAGTATGACCATTGAGATATGTCTAGATGGGACTTCGTGATAGTTGGATTATCGAATAGTAGTTCGTAGAGTGTATCCTTTTGGAGTCGAGCATGCAGAGTACAGAGACCAAGTAACTGGCTGAGACCTGACGACTGCTGACCTTTCGACTCAGAGTGTTTCGACTAGCCCAGTGGTAAGTGCCTCTATGTGACGTGGTATTCCCACGGTGGGGAGCACCTTTGTGTGAGCATGAAATACTGACGATGCTCGACATGTGGAATACCTCGGCAGGCTATGACGGGGATCACCTCTATGTGAGCGTGGCAGACCCCTGGTTGGGAGCGCCTCTATGTGACACAGCATGCCCACGATACTCGATAGGAGGAGTACCTTAGCTGTCCAAGGATAGTGGTAAGATCTTTTGTGTGATGTGGATATCACACTGTACTTAATAGAGGAGGAGTACTCCATCAGCGGAGATTCTGATAGTTTGACTGTGGATATTACTTTCTACTATTCCTTGAATGAAATCCTGATTTGAGCTGAGTGAATGACTTTTGTGTTTACCCCACAAATGATATGGGATACTAGATAACTTACGTATGTGAATGGGAATATACCTAAGTGTTGGTTATCTGTTGATTTATAACTTTTGGTTTATCCTTGTTGGATTTAATGCGACCTTGAGGGTCTCGGGGTCCCTACTGAGTATCATTATACTCACGCATGCACGGGTTATGCCCACACCTCATTGTGTTGGTTGAAGATGAAGGACAACGCTGACTGAGAGTGAGTAGTAGGAATGGACGGTACCCTGAGGTGGAACACTTAGTGAGACGGTAAACAGAGCGGACGGACAGATGTGGAATGGTGAGGAGGCCATCAGTACCTACCTGTTAGGTAGGAACCTCGGAGGGCGACCCAGTAGCTGCTTTACATAGTTTCTCCAGTTGTACTAGCTTATCAGTTGTAGTGTAATTTACTGTTGGGATTGTATTTCTCGCCGCTTTACTTTCATCACTCTATTTTGTATACAGTTATACTTAGTGTTTTACATCTAGCCACGTACACTGTTATGTTTTTTTACTATTATAAAGGAAACACCTTCCTAGTTTAGGGAAGTACACCTTTGGTTCTATTTTCCATCCCCTGGCCTATGGAAGGCAGGATTGGGGTAGTAATAGTATGGGCCCTGGGGGATGGGTCGTGACAAATTGGTTTTAGAGGAGTCTGTTCAAACACCAAACTTAGGTCTCAGAACTATCTTTTCTATTAGGAAATATTGTTAAGGGTACTAAGTTTGGCTTTCAAATTAGGGAGTCCAGTGTTGGTGCGGGTGGCTGACATATCCATACACCAGGACCCTGACTGCTGATTTCCGACTTAGTGCATGAAAACACGGATTGCCTGTGTGTGTGTTCCAAAAGTTTTTCTTAAGTCAGCTCTACCAGGTAAGCTCACCAAGTATAGTCTTTTGACCATGTCACATCTGTTTATTTTAGGATTCCTCCTCGTGGATGACCAGTTAGAGCCTCGAGAGTCATACTCTGTGACAACCCACCGAGAAACGAAGCCTCTGTGTGGGGCCCATTACCAGTGGAGGCACCATCGGTACCACTTCTTGTGCGGCCACTTATGCCACCAGCCCTAGCAGTAGACGATGTACACCGCTTGAGCACGTTGCATGAGTTCCAGCGCCAGAGACCACCCATGTTCTGGGGAGAGATGGACCCACAGGCGGCTGAGGATTGACTGGAGGCTGTGGTGAGAGTCTTCAAGTTGGTAAGGACACCAGCAGACCTTATGGTCATTCTTGCTGTGAGTCTCCTTCAGGAGGAAGTAGGCAGATGATGGATCCTGATTCACTAGGTAAACGACGAGGTGACACTTCTATGGGCAGACATTGAGAGACTGTTCTGGGCAGAGATTGTACCAGCCACTATTCGTGCAGTGCAGATACAGGAGCTACTTCATCTACAGAAGGGTAGCATGACTGTAGCTTAGTACTCAGTGAGGTTCACCGACCTCTCTCGCTACTCCACAGATATAGTGCGGGACCCATTATTCAGGGCCCAGACCATTGAGCAGGGGCTCAAGCGGGAGGTCAGTGCATCGATGATCTCCCTCAGCATTCCGACGCAGGCAGGGGTGTTAGAGAGAGCCCTCCTAGTGGAGAGTTTCCTTGCTGAGCAGTCACCAGCTGTGAGACCCACTACTAGTCGATATGCAATAGAGTCTTCTACAGCTGGAAGTAGATAGATGACACAGAGTTCCAAGAGGACCAGAACCAAGGGTGGACGACCTCATGACTCAAAATCAGTTGTTCGAGGCACCTGAGGCAGTGACTTACCTGCCAAGAGTAGGGAGTGTTACTCATGCGGCAGGCAGGGTCACATGGAATGTGAGTGTCCGACCTGCCGTTCAGACAATCAACAGACAGTTGGGGGACCTCCCAAGAAGAGGCTGCAGTTTGATCGAGGTAGTCCATAGGGCACAGGCGGATGTGGCAGAGGAGCTGGTCATGCAGCTTGTATTGGACAACGTTTCATGGTGCTACTGCCACAACCACCTGGAAGTCCACCCCGACTATATGGAGCAGATGGACAGAAGAGAGCTCGACTTTAGGCAGCTGATGCATACGACCATGACACCCCGGAGATGATTTGAGGAACTATCTATGTCTACTACACCTTATATATAGTTCTTATAGACACGAGTTCCAGTCATTCATTCATAGCCACTGCCCTCGTTCAGAGCTCAGAGATTCTGACGGAGCCGTTGGCGCGATCCATAAGGCTAGACACTCTTACGGGAGCAGACTCGACAATTACCCATTGGTTACAGCAGTGTGAGCTTACACTAGAAGGCAAGAGCTTAGGCTGGGATCTCCTCATTTCAGCGTCAAGGCCTTACGATGTCATCTTGGGTATGGACTGGTTATCTACTGTCCATGCTCAGGTCGATTGTATTAGGCGCAAAGTGCGGTGTTTCTGCACGGATGGGACCAATTTTACCTTCACTGGCGAGAAAGGAACCGTTGCAGTATAGGACGGACTTACTCAGAGGTGGGTACAGCCGATCACTCATTAGTTGTCCTACCTTACCCTCAGAGCAGTTGATGTGGAGAGTTCGAGTTATCATGCAGTGGTGGATCAGAACGCGAATGTTTTCCCTAATGATGTTCTAGGACTACCTCCACATAGAGAGGTGGACTTTTTTCATTGACATGTACCCCAAGATGACACTGATATCTACTCTAGCATATCGGATGGCTCCCACTGAGCTTCATGAGCTCCGGTACAGCTGGAGGACTTGTAAGAGAAGGGATTCATCTGGCCCAATGTTTCTCCATAGGCAACCCCAATTCTGTTCACCAAAAAGGTAGATTGGAGTTGGAGGCTTTGTGTTGAATACCGCTTCCTAAAATAGGTGACCGTGAAGAACATATACCCACTCTTGAGGACTGAATAACCCCTTGATCAGCTCAAGGGAGCATGGTGGTTCTCGAAGATAGACCTTAGATCAGGCTATCCCAACTCAGAGTTCGAGATGAGGATGTGCAGAAGATGACCTTCAGATGTTGGTATGGCCACTACGAGTTCATGGTTATTCCCTTCGATGTAACCAATGCTCTAGCAATGTTCATGTGTCTCATGAATAGGATCTTCTAGCCATACCTCAATCTATTGGTCATTGTCTTCATTGAAGACATTCTGATCTACTTGACTACGGAGGAGGAGCATGCCTACCATTTGCAGGTAGTACTGGACACACATTGACAGAACCAGATATATGGTAAGCTCTCAATGTGCCAATTTTGGATTTGAGAGGATCACTTCTAGGGAAATGTCATCTCGGAGGCTGGAGATGCAGTGGATCTAGTGAAGATTGAGGTAGTACATTCTTGGGAGCCACCCAGGAGTGGGACGGAGGTACGGTGTTTCTTAGGCATGGATGGTTACTACTGAAGATTCATTCCATACTTCTATAGAGTTGAAGGACCACTATCAGCTTTGATGAAGAAGGGGAAACCCTTCGTGTGGTCGAAGAGATTCCAGTAGAGCTTTCAGGAGCTGAGGCAGAGGCTTACTAGTGCCCCCATCTTGAGGATTCCAGAGGAGGGGGTAGGGTACATAGTTTACTACAACACATTAGGGACTAGACTCGGGTGTGTCTTGATTCCGGAGCGAGCTGTGATCGCGTAAGGTTTTTGGCAGCTGAGAAAACACTAGTAGAACTACGCTACCCATGACCTGGAGTTAGCAGCAGTGGTATTTTCCTTGAAGATGTGGTAGCACCATCTTAAGGGTGAGCATTTCATCGTCTACACTGATCACAAGAGTTTCAGGTATATCTTCTCTCAGAAGGACCTAAACCTAAGACAATGGTGATAGCTTGAGTTCCTCCAGGACTATGACTTCGAGATTGTTAAAACTCATGGGAAGGGGAATGTCGTAGCAGATGCTCTCAGTATGAGATCGGGAATTTAGCTGCTAGGCGAGGTGATAGAGAAGCTGCCCACATTGCAGATATCTTTCATGGACCGAGATGGAGCAGCCTTTATTCAGTCTCTTACTATCACTCCTCCAACTCTTCAGCGGGTTAGGGAGGTGCAGCATGGGGATGCTAACTTCGAGATGCAACGTGTTCAGTTATCCAAAGGCTAGGCAGCTGATGATTTCAATGAATGTGGGGAGCATTTCATCCTCTTAAGAGTACGTACCATGGTACCAGTATAAATTCATAAGGATGTGTTGAGGGAGTTCCAAACTTCCCCTTTAGCAGTACATCCAGGAGTGGTGAAGATGTATCAGGACCTCAGACGACAGCACTAGTGGATAGGTATGAAGAAGGCTGTAGCGGCGTTTGTCTCACGATGCCTCACTTGTCAGCAAGTGAAGAAAGAGAACCAGGTACCAACATGCTTGGTTCAGCCCTTAGAGGTCCTATATTGGAAGTGGTATGTGATATCCATGTACTTCGTTATGGGTCTTCAATGTATATCATGGAGTCACGATTCGATATGGGTGATCGTTGACTGACTCACCAATTCCTCCAACTTCCTACCAATCAGAGAGTAGGGCTCAGTAGAGAGTTTGGAATGCATCTATGTGTAGAAGATTGTGGGTTTAAATGGAGTACCTTATTTTACTGTCTCCGACCATGACACACGGTTTACTTCTCGGCTATATAAGGGGTTGTAGGAGGGTTTCGGGACACAGTTTTGCTTGAGCACCACCTTCCATCCTCAGACAGATGGTTAGACTATGCAGACCATTCAGACCCATGAGGAAATGCTTCATGCATGTGTCCTCAACTTTGGTCGCACCTGGGAGGATCTCTTTCCTTGGGTGGAGTTTTCCTACAACAATATCTATCACTCCACCATCGGTATGGCACCTTTTGAGGCCTTTTATGGTCGACTTTTCAGATTTTCACTATGCTGGACAGACCAAGGGGGGTCAATACTATTGGGACCAGAGACAGTACATGCTACCACAAAGAAGGTGCATATCATCCAAGAGCGGATGAAGACTCCACAGAGTAGATAGAAGATATATGATGATAGGAGACGGTGACCTATGGAGTTTGAGGATGACGACCACGTCTTCATACGGGTCTCACCTCGACGCGGTCTACTAAGATTTGGCCTAGGAGGAAAGTTGTATGTGCAATTCATATGACCTTTCCAGGTCCTCAACAGAGTAGGTGAGGTGGATTACCTCTTGGATCTTCCACCTCAGTTGCACTGAGTGCACAACGTCTTCCAGGTATCTCAGCAGAGGAGATATGTGCATGACCCTTCCCACCTCATCGACCAAGGTGATATGGACATCGATGACGGGGTGACTTTCACGGAGGTTCCAGTGGAGATTGAGTATCGACAGGAGCGATACCTACGTGGACATTCGATACCTCTCGTGCACGTTCGCTGGAAGCACGATAACCTCCAGGAGTGCACATGGGATAGGGAGGCTCAGATTCTTGCTCAGTACCCCCTTTTGTTCTCTTAGTTTGAGTTTTAGCTTATGGGGTCATAAAGCCCTGAGTTGGGTAGAATGTAAAGAACCAAAAATTCTGTGGAAATTTTTTTCAATAAATTCATGGGATTTTTTCGAGTCCGTGAAAATTTAGTGCACTTGATTCCGAGGCCCGGTGTGCCCGAAATAAATTTCTGAACATTTTTTCAGGTATGTTTAGTAAACATAGGAGCGGGATTTTATAATTTCTGAACCGGTGCATGGAATTGAAATTATAGGGAACCATTGAAATCGCTGAGTCAGTGATTTCATTGTGAGACTTTCCCTACAGTTGCATCCAATCGAGAATGGAAGTTAGTTTTTTGTGTTTTTAAATAAATTAAATAAAAATAAGGACACGACTGATTTTTATTTCGTGGTGGTTAAAAGCTCCAAGTGTAGGTTGGGGTGGGGACCTCCACACCCTAACCTCCCATGGGAGGTTATGGTGGTGAGGGCCACTCGAGCATAACCTCCCTTCGGAGGATAACTAAGGTGGGGGCCACCCGGGCTTGTAACTCATGGAACCCCCAATTGATGTGAAGAAAACCATTTAAATTTTTTTTAATAAATTTTGTGCCAACCCTCAAAATTTATTGAACTATTTCATTCAATTGGAACCCTTTTGAATTCTTTTGAATTCTTTTGAATTCATGCCAACACTTAGAGAATAGAAAAATCTATTATTTTATTTTTGTTGGCACTTTATTTTTGGTGGAGCTTTGGTGATCCCTTGCAGAACATCATACTTCCAACGAAAAATGCCACTCATCACCGAAGAATGACGAACTCCTTCATCGATCTTCAACTATTCCAAAAGAGAAGGAGCCTAATTCAAAAAACACCAATGTCTCTTCTTCTTCGGTCTCCTACCCGGGACACTTCCCGATGTCCATGAATCGACATCCTCCATTAATCTCTTTCCTCATTCAACGATCAACAAGCGATGTAGGGGGTTTGAATTGTTTTTGTACCCATTCTTCGTCATTTGTTGAGATCTTTGTTGCTGATTCATAACACCATAATAAGGAGGGATCAGACCGCACGAACACAGCCTGACAGTCCCCAATTGTTGTTCTCATTTGTTGATGACGGAGGCGTCACAATGGTGATAGGTGTCGGGCCGACCGCAAAGAAAATCAACCGCGATGAAAATTGGCAGCGCAAGGGCCATCAGGTCGCCAAGAGGGTGCGACACTACCATGCCTCGCGGAAGGAGGGCTGCAGCCGGGCTGGACTACGGCTATGGCGGCGCGGTGCCGTTTCGCTGCGTGGATGAGCGGGCGGCCGCGACCAGGTGGTGCCGCGACAGAGAGGGCGCGGTGCCATCGCACAGCGTAGAGGGCAGCAGAACTATGGTTCCGTCGCGCCACGGTGGAGGTGCAGAGGTGGCCGATCGGGCCGACCACTATGGAGCTGGAGAAGCTGGCTGATCGGTGAGTCGGAAGGATCGAGACCCTGCCGGGTCCCGCGTGAGCGGGACCTGCGCCACCTGGACCCTTTTCGTTTCCACCCGAACGGTATAACTGTTCGGGAGACCGGGGCACCCGCCTACCACCTGGGCATGGCTAGGGCATGCCGCCGGGCTACCAGCCAGCCGGGTCACCGGGCCAAGGCCCCCTAAGGCTAAGCCACCATCAGGTCGGGCCAGGCCGGCCCATCGGGTCGGGCCGCCCTCGGGCCAGGCCGCACCCACACGAGCCGGGCCGCCCCCTCGGGTCGGGCCGTGCCCACTCAGGTCGGGCTACGACCATGGACTGGGTCAGACCTCGGCCCGGACCTGGGTCGGGCCAGGTCAGTCCGATTGGGTTGGACCGGACCCGGACCCGCATTATCCTGTTTACACCTTTTCGCCCATATCATGGGTGATGGGTGTCCGATAGACGAATCGCCTGCGGAAATGGAAATATGGGAGCAAGAGGGTTCTATTAGAATATAGCAATTGTGATTTGGACACTGTTGGAGTACGGTCAGTTTGGTTTGAACCTAAATACCAATCGGGCCTCTAGGACGGAAATGCCAATAACTCACAGAATGAGCATCCGATTGACGTGACGTCTATTGCGTTGAGACCGCTATGATGAGGCTGCCCTTTGAGATACTTCTACATTGGACTTCGTGATAGTTGGAGTATCAAACAGTAGTTCATGGTGAGGATCCTCTTGGAGACGAGCGTACGGAGTATGGATACCTAGTAGTTGGATGAGACTTGACGAATGTTGACCTTTTGACTCGAAGTGTTTCGACTAGCCTTGTGGGATGTGCCTCTGTGTGACGTGGCATGCCCATAGTGGGGAGTGCCTCTATGTGAGTGCGGCAGACCCACGTTACTCGACACATGGAGTACCTTAGCAGGCTACGAGGGGGAGCACCTCTGGTTGAGCGCGACATGCCCCTGGTGGGGAGAGCCAGTGTGTGACGCAGCAGACCCATGGTACTCGACAGGAGGAGTACCTCAGCAGTCCAAGGATAGTGGTATGTGCATTTTTGTGACGCGACATACCAACGATACTCGATAGTGGAGGAGCACATCATCAACAGATATTCCTACAGTTTGACTGTGGATGTTACTTTCCATTATTCCTTGAATGAAATCATGGTTTGAGCTGATTCAATGACTTTTGTCTTTACCCCACGAATGAGATGGGTTAATAGATAACTTAGGTATATGTATGGGAATATACCTAAGTATTGGTTATCTGTTTATTTCATACTTTTGGTTTATCCTTGTTGGATTTAGTGAGACCTTGAGGGTCTTGGGGTCCCTAATGAGTATCGTTATACTCACCCCTACACGAGCTATGCCTGCAACTCGTTGTGTTGGTTGCATATGACAGAAATCGTTGAATGAGAGTGAGTAGTAGGACTGGACAGTACCCGGAGGTGGACCACTTGGCGAGACGGTACACGGAGCAGACAGATGGATGTGGAATGCTGAAGACCCCATCTGTACCTACCCGTCAGTTAGGATTCCCGGAGGGCGACCCTGTACCTGATTTACTTTGATTCTTTAGTTGTACTAGCTTATTAGTTATTATATACTTTACGTTTGGGCTTTTATTTTCGGCCCCTTTAATTTCAGCACACTTTTTTGTATACAGTTATACTTAGTGTTTTACTTCTATTTGCATACTCTGTTATGTTTTTTTACTGTTATAATGGAAACCCCTTCCTAGTATAGGGATTTACACATTTGGTGCTAGTCGCTGGCCCCTGGCCTATGGAAGGTGGGCTTGGGGTAGTCACAGTATTGGCCCTAGGGGAGAGGTCATGAAATTAGAGATTATAGGTTTCTAAAGGCATTTTTTTTTGATTTATGGGCCAAATTTGTTTTTTCTAGTTTCATATATTATAACATGAAATTTACAGTCATATCTTGTTGTATCTATTGACAATGCTATTTTTTTTTGAACATTTTAATATCTTCTACAGTTTCCTGATGGAGCATCATATCCACGTGCTGTTGATTTGGATTCTCCTACTTCGATAAGTGATGTTTAAATATATTTTTGTTGATTACATATTATTAGTTTTTCATTTGGTGTTATACTCTACTTTCAAAAACAAATTTCCTTTATTAGTGTTATATAACTCAATTTTGAACTATTATATTATTTTTTGAATGCATTGGATAGTAACATATATATCAGGTTTTCCGTCAACTGAAAGACATTTTTGGTTTAGACCGCCTTCTACTTATCTAAATAGGTTTCTCCATTTCCATTTTCATAGGGCATTTCAACATTCCTCGAGATACCAATTTATCCTGTAGAATATATGCCATCATATAAGCAAGTTTAGCTTTGCTATTTAACATTAATTCTTCAAAAATTCACAAACGTTATTTGGAAAAAATACATACATTTCATTACATATGCATAATAAATTCCATTTACAATAGGAATTTAATTTCTCTATAATTGTAATTTTTCTGGGTTAGTATTATCATATGTCCTTATAACATGTCTACACCTATTTGAATGATAACATGTAAAAGAAATATTTTAATTAAAAAAGATGTTTATATTTGTATGTTTAAGTATTATAGTATTGTATACCATGATTATACTTGATAGGTTGTGGGGTAAAACACATTTATGATCATTCTATCAAAAATCACTCCATCGTGGATTTATGTGAAATAAATTAGTCTTATATTTTCTAAGATTAAAAAATAAAATTTCCATGAATATCATGGTGTATGTACTGTTGTCAAGCTATTTTTTTGGGGTTTCAAATTATTTCTTTTATGTTAACATTCATTTTTTGGATTATGCAAATTCAGGTATTATTGTTTTAATCATTTTTTTCTATGCAGAAACGTCTGGTCCATGATTTTGAATATAGATATTTGTATAGTGTGACATAATTTCTGGGTGAAATCCTAAAAATTCAACTTACATTTATTGATTGATACAATTATAAAAAAACAAACATTAATACTCGTGTTGTATATTTTATATTTCCACTATCCAATTGAATATTATTTACATTCATGTACTTAAATTCTCTCTGCTAAAAGTATTTTTTTATTCTTTATAAATTCTCATAGATGTTTTGAAATGTATTTATTCAAAATGTTTTCTACTATCATAATGAGGTATCTATATTTTGTACAATTTTATTATAATATTTAGTATCCCTATTTTTTAATTTCAATATATTCAATATTCATGTTCTCTATTTTCATTATATATACTCTAATAAGTTTTCCTTATATTCTCCATCATTTATTTGTATGTTTTATTTTTTATAGTGTTGGTATACTTATGTTTTATTTTCTTTATATATTCACTTATATTCTCTAATATGTTTTCAATATTCTCATAAATATTCTCCTAGTTATTTTCTTTTCCTTATTTTATTTATATGTTTTCAACTCTATATTTTTTCCAATTGTATTCCAATATTAAGTATCACTAGTTTTGTGTTTTCAATATATTCAAAATTCATGTTCTTTATTAACATTGAAATATAGTTTTGTCTTCTTGAAAATAATAATTGAATGTATTGTCATGAAAATGCACGGGTGAGTACTAGTTTTTTAATTTGTATGATATTTATAATATAGTTACACTAACTTAAAATTTTTAGATATTACAAATAGTGACTTTTGTGAATTTTTAATTACCAAAGTTAATGGTAAATTGGATAATTAAGTGTAAAAATATTATTATAAAAATATGATAACAGTTATCAAAATTTCATTGGATGAGTTTGTTTGAACAAAAATATAACTTATTCCAATATAAGAACCTTTTAAGAAACTTGGGTTAGTATATGACATTTATTATATTTTGTTTAAAGATAAGTAAAAAATGACAGACACATAATTTTAATAAGTAAATCATTGGAAGTACTAGGTTATGTAAAAGATAAATTATACTATATATAGTAGTTGGAAATATAATAAATTTATATTAATCATGATAAATATTTTAATTTTTATATAATAAATAATTTAACTAATTGATTTCATAATGATAATGGGGTAATTGTTTAATTAATCAAAATATCAAACAAATGATATTAAAAATATTTAATTTAATATAATAAAAAATAATTATTGACATAAATGGGTTTATATATAACATTGACATAATGGTAATATATTATATGTGTATCATTAATGTTATCATGTTTATATGATATTTGTTAAATGGAAAATACAGAATAATATCAAAATTGACATAAATGATACTCAAAATTCAATAATAGTTTATTAAATGATATAAAATTCATAAAAAACTATAATTATATTAAAAAACAATATTATGGTTTAAAATTTCATAAATGATCAATTTGGGGTCTTTTTGACATTTTATAGTGACTATATTAACCTGAAAAATTTAAAATCCATGTTTTCATGTTAAAAGATAAAGTGTATAACAAAAGGGTCAAATCAAAAAAAGATAAGGATAATATTGACAACTATAAAAGTCTAAAAATAATTCATTTTGGGTATATAGAACCATAAAGAACTTATATTCATAATAACTAATTTAGGAGATATTTTAAATTCATAAATCAATTTATATTAATTAAAAAAAATTTGAGCTTCTTAAAGTGCATCTCACCTCAATTATAAAAGGGAACCTCCTACAACACTTATTCATATAACATTGAGTCTTCGAGCTCGACCAAAACATACCCATTTAATTTCTAAAATACCAAAGTAAACTTTTTTTGGTTCTGGTCTTCTCAATCACCAAATATTGTGTCCCTAATAAGAATACTAGAGGGAGGTCTTTGAAGAAGAGGCAATCTCTTTACTGACTCATTCAAAATTGTTTCTTATTTTACATTCTATTTATTTGATTATTCCATTATAAAATAATAAATATAATATCACTTATATTATGATATTTAATTTTCAATAGGGAGGATCCATATTCGACCGATTATCCATCGCACAAAAAAAATGAAAGTACCACACATGTTTATGTACGAATTTCTATCTCCACGACGTGGTATAATCTGTTTTCAACACAAAATTTTTTATGATGGCTATAATAATGGATATAATAGATTTAAATATAAAAAATTACATTATATCTATTCTTTATAATTAATATACCGTATAATATTTAACCCTTTTACCATTAAGAGAATGATAGCGTTTCTCGTGTATAGGTATGACCTGCCATCACCAAAATGCTATGAGATTTATCTTTGAAACTATTTAATTGAGGAATGATTATAATAATGTATATAGTTAATAAATATTTAATATATGAAATAATAATTATATTTAATAATATATATATACATATATATATATATATATACATATATGTCATTTACCTTTTTTTCAGAAAGGATAAGAATACAGAAACAACATTCATGCGTATGTACGCCTTACCTTCTCCATGAATGGTGTATTGAATTTAATATATATATATATATATATATATATTTTATATTTATATAATAACCATATATTATATATAAAACAAGTTTTACATTATTAAGGTAATTAAATCATGATCTATGGAATATGATCATGATTACCAAGTCGACACATGTATGATAAACAAAGCTGTAATTACCTGAAATTTTTATTTATCAGGGAATTCATAATTAATTGGTAATATATTATCATTAATGAATCATATTTCATATAATAATAATTATTATTAATTTTTCATAAGTTAATAAGATTTTTAAAACCACTATACATGAGTTTTTGACACGTAGGCAGAAAATTAGACATATGGAATTGGATTTTTTTCTCACCTTTACAGATTTGCGACACATGTCTCATATACCACTAGTTTATTCTATGTGATGTATATAATACCCATAATTATCTTTTATGAGTATTAAAAATAATATTATGGTGTTTAAATATCCATATAAAGTTTTTTTCTTCAATGTGGTATAAGCTTATTCTTATAATATAGTTGTAGTTGTTAATTTTACAATCTCAATAGTTTTGTGCCTGATTATACATAAGTATTTACAAGGGTATATTGATCATACATGTCCATATTTATTAAAATTGTTTTCCAAAATACTCTATTATTATTCTATATAAATTTAATGTCATTTTACCCACGTCATAATTTTTATAAATCATTTTAATTGATTTTTTTGTTTTCCTAACGTCGTTCTTGTTTACATTTCTGATAAAAGAATGAGAAAACTGTTTTTTAACTTATATAGAAATAATGGATTTATTTTTTTTCACGACGCCTTGTTTTCCTGAATATTCCTATATAATATTAAAATTTTATTTTTAAATGAAAATTTTCCTTATAATATTTCTTGAAGTTTTATAAAATGAAAATAATTTCCTAAAAGAATGTTATTATCCTCAATAATTGTTTACCATACTCCTATCATAAATATTTTCTATCTATGATAATAATGTTGATGTTAGTTATGTTTTACTAAGTTTATTCTAAAATTTTTCCATTATTATTATCTCTATTAATGGAATATGTTTATGATGGAGTGATATTGATGAAACCCATTTCATTGCATGGGTTATGATACGATACATGATTTATGTTTTTGTATAACATATATGTAGGATTTCATTATGGGAGTGTGGGACCTATATATCCCTACAATACATTGGGTAAAGACTTATATCTTATGAGATAGACAAAAAGGGAATTTTTTCCCAAATGGTCTTGAGAGTGAACCATAACTACAAATATGGTTATGGGAGTGAAAAATGACTACCAATATGGTTATGGGAGTGAACCTTCACTACCAAGTTATTAATGAGAGTGAACAATGACTACCATGATGGTTATGGGAGTGAACCATTACTACCTAGATGGTATAGGGAGTAAACCCATACAACTAATAAGGTATTGGAAGTTATGCATTGAAAACTATGCAAATCATTTTTATATGATTATTTTTCTGCCAAAAATCCCTTGTCTTATTCCTATACTATGATTTCTTCAAGGATTACGTTCTTCTTATCCTTACGATTCATTTATTATGAATTGAATATATTTATACCAAGATTTCTATTTATGATCACTGATATGAATGGTATGATCTTTAATGCTCATGATCATGTTCTCATACCCTTATTCCCATGATTATGTTTACATGTCTCTGTTGTTTACCCCTAACAAAAATTTTATATCACCATATATTAATGTTTAAATCCCCAATGATATGAAGATACGTATTATATTTTATTTTTCTAGAAAGGGTGCAAGTATAGAAGAATCTTGAGGGAGATAATATAGATAACTTATGTACCTTTTTTATATTTCCATGTTTCCAAAGGAAATAGAATAAAATAGTGATTGGGTATTTTTTGTGTAATATATTAAGTAATCTATAAAAATGATGACATATACATATATGTAAAGGGATGGTCACTATCGATTATTATAATTTATTCAAATAATTATAAATTATAAACATAAAAGAAACTGTTTATAATAATAATTTCTTTTAATATTAAAATGAGTTTATTTAATTTTACAACCATTTTCTAAACCATGAATTAATGATATTGATGTGTAATAAATATTTTTTCATAATTTAGTTAGTCATATTTATACCTCCCATTCCTAGTGATAGGTGATAACTATAACATTAGTTAATAATAATTAAATAGTATATCAAAATTTGTTTAATATCCACATTTAGTTTAAATTAATCTGTCAAATAAATTAAATGTATTAAAATAGAAAGGTATCTTACAATATTGAGATGTTACATAGAATCAATAAAGTATGACAATTCCTTTTTTTAAAATGATACATAAATAAAAAATTTTAAATTCTCAACATATATATTACCGACCCATTAACATCAATTTTTTATCCTTTTTATTCACACTCCTATATACCCTTGATAATCATATGTATACAGTAACAACAGTATAAAGAATAAAATTTTATTTTATTGTATTGATTATTTAATAATTTTGTATTCCCCTCTAATTCTATCACAAAAATAATACATTATTCATGATTTTGTGTCGATTTTCTCTTCTATAAATGACACATTTTATTTCAAAACCACATATAATTAGTGTGTATAGAAATGGTATTAATGAATAGATATGTTACTTAGTTAATGATTTATATATTTTATAATACAAATCACTCAATCTATATGGGAAATTAAAATTAAGAGATCATTGTAAATTTAACTTATTAAAAAAACAAAAAAGTGGGAGAGCGATTTATTTATAAGTGAATATATATTCCTCATTTTCATTATATTTATAAATTCTATGAACCATGATTTATTACTTTAATAATATCTCTATAATGTCATTATACATTTGTGATAAACATATTATAATAAAAGTATCTCTTTTATTTCCATACTCACATGTAAATTTTAGCAAACTATTATTCACAAATCTTTATAACCTACATTAAAAATGATATCAACTATGGAATTCATGAAATAATAATAAAAATTAACAATTAATTTTTTTTATTTCTTCTATTTTGGTAATATGATCATTTAAATTGTATATTAACTTACCTCAGTCCATTTTCATAAAAATATATAATAATTTTCATCTTGATTTTCAACTATAAGAACCATAAATAAAACTATTTTGGACTTAATGAATATTTATTTAAACCATCACAGAAAACAATTTTAGTATAAACACAATTTCTTAATGATGAACTTTGGAAGAATAAGGACATAGAACACCATTATTACAATCCTTGTTCGATATATTCAATATTATTCACACCCAAAATTAAAAATGGATAAATAAATAATAATAAAAATTTATTAAATAATTAATAAAATATTTAAAAAAATATTTAAAAAAATGGTGTGGCGATTTCTATTTTTTTAAAGGATGGGCCGAAGCATTATTTATTATTAAAGAAAAGAAAAGGCCTCTTTAATTTGGTAGAGAGAGTCCCATTATATAGCCTGAAGACCTAGTGGGATTTAGCCCATTAGATGGCCAGTAAGTCAATGTTTTTTGCCCAAGACCCATTCTGTGAATAGTACTGCAATAGTAACTGTGCTACTACAGTGATGCAAAATACCCGCCACTGCTACAATATCCTGAAACCACTACAGTGACCTGCCACTACTACAGTGCCACCACTGCTACAGTACGCTATAGTACACTACAGTACCTACGCCCAATGGGTTTTGAACACCCATTTTTCATATAGAATTAATGGGTGCTTACCACTAAGCCAAACCCCAACCACATGTATGTCGATGTGTATGTTTAGTAAATAGGTTATATAAATAGTTACCATCTTTACATTGGAGGATAAATCACATATGTAATAATCAATGGTAGAAGTAAGTTAATTTGGTAACTAAAATATATTTATGTGTGTTGTATTATTTATCTAGAACCCAAACCTTTAATGTTCACTATATCTGATGATAAAAGTTGAAATATTATTTTAAATCTTATTTATTTGGTGTAAGTAATATTTTTATTCAAATACCAAACCATTTGTTATTTTATTTTCCCAAAAATACCATTTTTTTGAATAATTCTCATCCTATTAAATGGTTATTTATGATAAATGGTTATTTCTTTTATTTTAATATTTTCACATATTTCTAATTTTATCCATTATTATTTTCATATGAAATTATGAATAAATTCCAGAAATATTCGTGCTTTCCATTTAAACACATTTTTTTTTACTCTCTTTCTAAATTTGGAATCTATTGTCCCCTTTTTATTAAAAAGGATATATGTTATATACAGTTATACTATGCTATGACCTATTAATTGATATTAGGATGTTCCTATTTTGGATAATTGAATTTTCAATCAATTTTTCTGGGTTTTTTCATTATTTGTGTTATAATAGTTTAAATTCACTGTGTAACCATTTCTTATTTACACTATTTTATTATATGATGATGAGATGTTATCATATGGTAAAAATGTGTATAATTAGTCACTAATTGACATTTGGTCTCTTTAGGTCCCTCTAATAATTCTGTAATACTATACAAATCATGAGAGAATGGTTATATTTATAGGTTTTATTAATATAAAATGGGGAACTAGTTGGATTCTAAATCTACTATGGGAAAAAGGTTGTGATGACTGATCTGCTTATGAAAACATTTTGTCATATATGATCGAAAATGTTATGTTTCAATTCATATTCTAGTTGCACAATAATTTAACTTATGAATTTTAAATAAATTCGGGATAATGATTTTTGTATAATTTTTTCTTTGGCATTATATCATTCATATTTATGATCATAAGGACTTAATTGATCTACTATCATTCCAAATAAACATTTTTTTATAAATCTATGTTTTTTTAATATGATAATTCTCTAATTATTATGTCTTTTCATATACTTATGATTTCAAAATATGTAATATTTTGATTGGGTTATTTTTACTTTACTGAACATTTGATATCACACCATATATATTTTTCTATTTTCAATGTTATGAGGATGAGTTTAATTTTATATATGATTATAATAAAATCTAATATTAAAAAATTATTGAGAAATGATCAAAATCCATGTAAATTGAATATATTATGTATCTAGTCTTTATATAAACAAGACCTATCGATTCATAGGATGTTGATTGTATTATATAATTTTATTTTTTAATTATGGAAATGACAATGATTAATACTTTTAATACATAAATATAAAATCTTGTTAGATTAATGTTTATTATATAACTTTATATTCAACACTAAAATCATATAGTTATAGTGCATTTTGAAACATGGAACCATTAAAAAATTGTTCACAAGATATCTACATCAACTCCTAATAATTTCTTCATAACAAGAACCCTTCATAAAAAAATAAAAAATAAACTATTTTTTCATAATATATGGAAATTAAACATAAAAAAGTGTGATATTTGATGTTCAATATGGGTAAAATATCGATATATTAATGACATATTATAACAACACATGCATGATGTTATAAGACCTTTTTCATAACATTTTAAAAACACACCAAATTTATCATAGATCAATATATTTAATCATAGAATAAATCATTGTAGTTCATAAGAAATGATTTATAAAAGAATCAGAGAATATAAAAATGAGAACATAACATTTCCATAAGAAATAAGTTTGTGGAATAGACCCAAATCCATAAAATCATTTACATAATAAAGTATAAAAACCAAGACTATCATTTTGTATTCAATTCACCCCCCAATCCATCATGTCTTTAGTCATCATTTACTCCAATGAATATTATAGTGGAAAACATCCGTTATTAAACTAGTAATTTTCCACATTCTAGTCCTTTTCATCTCAAGAGATATCCATATTTACCAAATGCATTGAAGGTATATATAATTTCTTGTCCAATAATCATATATTTAGAATCATACATATTTAAGCCACATGATCCTAAAACATTCATCATATCATAACTATTGGAAAAGAGAAATGTTTTATAAAAAATGTCATCATTTTATCATATAATAACCCATAGAAAAAATGGGTTTCATGAAAATAATTTCAACCTAATAATTTTCCTTCTACATAAATAATAAGGATGATATACAATGATCAAATTCCTAAAATATTTATGAGATAACTAAATATTTATCATTTATGAAAAATGATTCTAAAATATCACCAAATATATCTTCTGCATTGTAACCATTTCAATTTTTTGTCACAAAATTTAATCTTAAAATTTCACATAAATTACAGATTTTTATTAAAACTAACACATTAAAATTGTAATGGAATATGTAATGAATTGTTTATTCATGATGGTTGTAAATTAAATTCATGTTGTTTATGTCAAAAAAATAGTACCTACACATCTTCCATAAAAAAGTCAGAAGAACCACCATTAGAGAATGAAACGAAGATATATTTTATATAATTTTTTAAAAAATATACCATGGGTAAATATGAATTCAAAAAATAATGGGATAATAATAAAAAAATCATGAAAATATTTTTAGAACCATTGATATGGGATAAAAATTCTGTTCAATATAAAAGGGAAATAATGTCTGTTTAACCTAAAAACATTCTTTCAATCTCTTGAGTTATTAATGATAGGTAAAGGAGAAAGAAATATAATATATATAAATAACTATATAATATGAAAATTAATCGGGATATTAATATATAATTCACAAAAATTTCATCATTTTAAACATGATCATAATGAATCCAGATATATGATGGGATTGTAACAGAAATCCCACACATCAGCTTAACTTCCTTGAAAATAACATTAATATCATGTAAAAAAAATTAAAATAATTAAAAACCAAAAAAAATTTCATACTTATAATATCATATATGACATACCTATATCATTTCAACACATAATTATTAATAATACCTTATTAAAATCACCATTTTAGGGTGTTATGAGTTTTGTTTTTCATGAGCATTTCAGTTTTGTTGTTATGATACTTGTACTTTGATAGTAGATCCATCACATATATATTATTAATATTGATATAAATACAATATATATTCATTATATAAATTTATATACAATCATTCAAATAGAATATAGATAAATAATTAATTATACTATTCAAGGAGATTGTAAGTCGTATGTGTGCATGAATGTAATTTTCACTTTTTGATGGATGGAAAAAATAAATGTAATAAAAATTAATCATTAAAGAATCATCCATATTATATATATATATATATAATATTTATATTTATTCATTAAATATATCTTTATTTCGTTACATATAAAACCAATATGAAAAAAAAATATGCACAACGATTCGTGGAAGTGGTAGTCCACACTAACGTAAAAATAACATTATCATTTTTTTCTGATTAGAAGGTAATAATGAGAAACTGATATTAAAATTATATAATAATAATTGTATCATATATATATAATATTAATATTGAACCCCTTCTAGTTACTATCTTTTAATGTTGGTGATAGAAAGACAATTATATCATTATGTACAAACTGTAATCCACACGTATGAACCAATGATACTTTCACATACCATTTTTCTGAATAAATGGTTGATATTTATGATTTAATAATTATAATAAAATTTTACTATATTTTTGATACTTATGATTATATTTTTTGATAACTACAATAGTATTTGTGTAGGTTGAATTAGAGTGAAATTGAAAGTGGTCGGGTAAGGAGATTACATATCCTTCGATTGGCCTTCATTAGATCCTTTCATAAGGACCCATATAACTTTATTTTAAAAATATTAGAACCTCAATATTATATATAGGTATGTTTAGAATATATTTTTTTAGGCTTTTACTGAGATATAAGGCCCTTTGTTGTGTAAATAAAAGAAAGGAGGGATGCACTTTTATTACAGTAAGAGAGGAGATAGTTCAAAAATAATAAAAGACTAAAATATTATAAACTAATTATTAAGAAAAATAATAAAAAATGAATTTATATATACATATATTAATTTATATTATATTTTGATGTTTAAATAGGTATATAAAATAGGACTTAGAATTGTTTAATAAGCATATTTACCCATATCTCATGGTTTGGCCACCCTGGTAAACAAGTTTTTTGGTATGATATAGTGATTATTTTACTATTTTTACTATTAATTTTAACCAAAAATGATATTTTCCATTATAAAAAATTCTGAAATCAAATTCAAAATAATTAAAAATATTTATAATATGAACTCTCTAAAATTGGAAGAAATGTATTTTAATATTGTCTAGAAAAATGAGATGTAATAAAGTTTTTATAAAAAATGATTTCCTAAGTATAAAATATTCTAATACCAAATCCACATAAAAATATTTGAATGATCCTATTTGTATCATTAATAATTTTATTTAAATAATTTTAAATTTTAACCCATTTTAAAAAATATATTTTTTTGAGAAATTTGAAAATTAAATGACTTTTTTATTAGAAATAATTATTTTTCACCATTCATTGAAAGATTAATATTTTTAAAATATTATAAATGTTAAATCTTATAATATATTCACATTATAATTTGAAAAATAATTTTAATTTTTCAAATTTTTTAAAAAAACTAAAAATATTAATTACATTACATTCTCAGTAAAATAAATGAGTACAATTTTTCTGGAGAAAATATTTTTTTGGAAAATATAATGAGATTACTAAAAATTTAGAACTTATTAATCAATAAATTTGATTTACATAACAAACAATAATTTTATTTAATTTTTACATTTATATTTATATTTCAAATTTATGGGTTATATTATAATTGTATAATATATTATGGTTTATTTATACTGAAGGTCGTGTGTGTCAAAAGATATAATTGAAATTATTTTTTAAAAAATTAATACTTGAAAAAATATCAGGGTGTTACGTAATAACCGATTAAAATTATTTTTTCCATGAAAATCCATAACTCTTATACAAAAATACAATATATCATTGTCTCATCAGATCCACAGGTCCCCGGGTTGAATCTTAAAATTTCTGATTCATCCAGAGAACTTTTATTTGTTGATAAGTCTTTTTCTGTAGCACATTATCACAATAATCAAATAATTATACTATTTTCTATTCATATGAAATATCTGGCCTCAATGGAACGAACTATGAGTTCATTACATGTGAAGGATTATGTATATACTTTCTTAGAAAGATTCATGGAACCCCTTTTGAACATGAGATCGGTTTTGAGGAAACTATAGGCTATAAGTTACTATACCTACATGATCATGAATTGTAAAGGGGAAAATATACCTAGGTATTATTTTTCCCTTATTTTTAGTTATTATGATTTTTCTACATAGAAATTCATATTAATTCTTTCTCACTTACTAGAAATTTAATATTTTAAAGATTATATTCAATATAAAATATAGTTAGACTCAATGATTTCTTAATGTGATGTAGACTGTCTCTAAATTTCTATGATATCTACTCAGATTGATCGGGTCCCAAAAGAAAATTTGCACTAACTTCATGAAATTTCATGGTTGCTCTACACTTCATTAAATATATATATCTATCTGAATACTTCTGGATTCTTGAGTGAAAAAAATTATTTATAAAAAAAATAAATAAGGGGATGAAATTCATCCCAACCATCTATGAAATATAAGAATAAGACCTTAGTTTATCAACTAGGGTTTTAATAATTCTCCCAGTCTGACAATATTTATGAGGTTGATAAATATGAAAAAAAACTATAATTCAAGGGATTTGTAAATAATTTTTTAGATAGTGACGTAAAACTCCAACCCTACTGATATTCTGTAGAACATTATATACTATAAAACCTTACAATTAAATAATTCATACTATAGAAAGAGATTGAAATATTATTTGATATCTATAAAGTGTTATGAATTCATAATGATGTATCTACTACCCTAATATCATTATACTCAGTAAATATTTTGTAGAGTCTGATGAAAAGAATTTATGGATGTGTTTTACCATTACTATTATGGTATGGGTATTTGTTATAACATACCTCTATTTTTTTTATATCAAACATAACTTTATGGAATTCCAAGAATTGAGTTACATAATCTTTTTTATCTCTATTTTTTTATCCCACTAAACTAGTTCATCATATATTTATATGAAATATTTTGTACCTGAAAAAAAAATAATGAAGAACTATGAGCCTCATCCAATATCTTCTTTTCAAAATATGGTTTTGAAAAGACCCAAAAATTGTCCAGGAAATTTCAAATCCATCATACTCATAGATGAACTCATGAACATTTCCTATCATTATTTGGAACTATATATCTTCCTTCTATAACTATTTATTCTTTACTTGGATATATGGTAGCACACTTATTTGTCTAAGACAATATTATCCTCTTCCATCATGATTGATGGACACATCTATTAAAAATATCTAAATATTGCTTCTTTTGTTATCCTCATCATAGATAAGCTAGCATGAACCTCTTGACTCAAAGTATTAACCATCATTTTTTCTTTCCCATAGTGGGAATACATCTATCACTCATAATCATTAAGAAAATAAAACTATCTTCTCAAGATCATATTCATTTATTTTATGTCATATTATATACATTAAAATTTTAAAATCATATTACATTTAACATATTAAATCTTAAAGACAATTAATCTATATCTTCAATGAAAAAATTACAAAAATAAACTCTGGATCATGATTGGATTAATTTTTCGTGAACCTCCATTAGAAATGAGGCATAATCTATCACCATGGGGATTCATCCTTGTCCATTCTATGATTCATCACTTTATATCAAAAACCCTTCTATAGTAAAGGGTAATTTAGGAAAAGGAGTTTTGATTAACATTATATTTATTTCCTAGAAATATTCAACCAATTTATCTATCCAGTGAATTTGGAACCATTACATGTTAACATAGTGAGATATATCCATTTTAAAATATCTAAAAATTTATCAATAATATAAATCAATACTAAGAATGATTTGGATCTCTGTCATAATGGTTAGTCTAGGACATTAAGAAATAAATTTCATATTTTTATGGTATATAGATATATTCTCATTTGAGATTATATGGCCCAAGAATAAAATATTTTATCCCCAAAATTTTCAATTGGTCAAAATGGTATAAAACTTATCCTTCGTTAGGGTCTCCATTAGAGTCCACAAGTGACCATAAAGATCTTCATTTCCTTTTAAATATATAATATTTTCATCTGTAATGACTACCAAAAACTGATCAATGTAATCTATAAAGACTTTGTTCATTTAATCTATAAATATTGTAGGATAATTAGTAAGACCCAATTACCTCACTAAAAATTCATAGTGTACATGGAATGTAAATTATTTTATCATTTTTCTGTCCCATTTTTTATAATAAATTGATAATATATATAATAATTTTAAATCATGAAAATGTTTTGAGATTAACACAGTTGATCCAACAAGTCATAAATTCCTGGTAGAGGATACTTTATGGACTTTCTAATCAATGTAGAGTCATAATTATCCATAATTATGCTTCTGAAAAATAACAAGTTCACCCTAAGTTGATGTAATTGGATGAATGAGTCCCTAATTATGATTTTCTTAAAAAATCTATTTAAATTCCTAGAACTTTTTCTGGGCCATAATATAGGAATATATTCTATAATTTCATTTGATTTATATATTTATTTTCATAGAAAAACTATAAGATCTATGGATATCACCAATCTATACCTCCATATTGATAGAACAAAAAATGATGTCTTCATAGAAACTGAAGTACCATTTGTTTAATGCTTTTTAGAGAATTATTTTTACGGTACTACATAATAAATCAACAATACTTTTAGGTTGAATAGTAATACCATAAGATTATATAATGTGTCTTGTAAAATATGAATTATAGTTATTAATGTATTCATCGTTCTTCTATTTTATCTCAATCAAACCATTTTCCATTATCATATGAAGAATACATGAATTTTTTTGAAAAAATAAGCTCATAAGCTCATCAACCCAAATGCTGTCTATTTTAACCCACTCCATCTTGTTCTTGATAAGAATTCATAATTTATAAGGTTTTTTTAAAAGATGATATACAACTAAAATAACCTTTTTCATTATTCAAACACTACATAGTGGGAAATATCAACTAGTGGAAATGATCCACTACTCAATAACTAATTCATTGATATGCCCAATATAAGAAACATGATATTTCCTCATGAAGGACTCAAAAGAACATAGTCCACTTCTTTGATGATTTGTATTGGAGACATGATTGATGTTTTGAAAAGGTTATAAAACAATAACAGTTGTATTTTTCATTCCACCCCCCATAGAATTTGGTTTCTCAGGATGATTGATATATCATTTTCCATCACATTAATCATTAACATTATTTCTTTGGGTTACAAACCTTGACTAAAATCAGAAATCAAATTTCGAGAAATATTATTCATAATTGGAAACCACATGGTCATGAAACACAATTAATATGATTTTTAAATAATGAATCCTTTTTTAAATTAATGATTCCTTAGAAATAACCATGTTCATTCATGGTAATAATCTATTTAAATATATCTTAATGGTTCGTAATAAAAAAACATTATCCAATAATATCTATATAGGAGTGAAAAACTGGATGTGTAGTAAGGAAACACTCAATGTGAACCCGAATTGTGGAAGAGATATACTCAACCAGATGCATTTATTCTAAATCCATGTCCACTTGTAGTATCCAAACATGGATCTATTTTGAGGAACACCACATTGTATTCATTGTCATAATTTACAATTTTCTCTAATAGAGTGGACAATCTTATCAGTTTTAATAAGTATTTACTCATCAAAAATTCTAAAGGTAATAAAATTTTATTTGATACCGACTATAAAGACCCATACTTTTCATACAAAAATATAAAAGCATTTAATATTAACATTCATTATATAACATTATAATCCCTATAAGAATAATATTCGTTTAATGTATTTGGAAACTTGGATACATAAAAACTTATACATAAGTGACCTAAATCATCTCCCACAAATTTACACATAATAATTACCCTTCTTAAGAATATCATAGTTTATACCTTTCTTCGTCACCTAGGAATGGAAAAATATGAAAGAAAAAGATATAATTTCATTAAAGGGTAAACATTAGAGATATAAATGATAAATTATACATATAAATATAAAAATTTAATTAGGGAATGAGATTAATATTTGAAAACCATTCCCTGTAAATTATATATTGTAGACTTGAGTCATGGAATTATTCTTCCCTATCCAGAAGACATAAATATTTGTTGAATAAAAGATCATGGGAAATGAGAGCATTATATTGGGATCATAAATAAGTTTTTGGCCTAAATATAAGCATCAAAAAATATGTTCCTAGTATAGACTCACATCCCATACTATCATAGTGGATTGGGTTCACTCCCTATTCATTTAAATCTATAGTCAAATTTTATACCCAATAATATTATAGTGGCCTGAGTATAACTACATTTGTTTTTCATATATAAATTTTGCTTCTAAATAATATAATTATTAATTCTATATTCAATGAAATATTCCAATATACCATATCTCTTTAGTTTCATTAGATAATAGATAAATAATCTTCTAATTTCATGAATTATATTCAATATCACACATTAATATCTCACCATTTAGTACTCTTCAAAGAAATTCCATAAATATAATCATTCTTCATAACATAGGGAAAGGATAAATATGAAAGAGTGGGAGAAATGTTCAGTAAGGTTAAACCTAATATATATCAATCAACGACAATAAACAAGATTAAGATAAGTATAAGGGAATGTGATATTGAGCATAAATTACAATTTCTATACTCAATCTAATAAAGATCCTAAACAAGTGTTATGTGAAAAAAATTTGACTTTTCAAAATGCATGAAGCATAGGAATAAAAAGTAATCATAACTAAATCATGAATCATAAGACTATTTAATAAATTTTGGTGGAATCATTATAAGTACAGAAACAATTTTCTATTTCAATGTTAAATACTATGAACATTGGATCCAATATAAACACCATTTACCCAAAATGGATCAATAAAATCAATTTGTATCACATAATGGATCAAATAAATCAACTTGTTTATCTAAACTATATAATGAGATACAAAAATTTAACCAATTAATTAGAGGGGGATATAGGTCGAATCATTCATGTATTGAAAATCATGAATTTGTTATCCTTAAGATCATAAATCATTCATCATATTTTATCTTATAGAAAGAAATATGTTTCATTAAAATTTATCCAACATAAACTTAAAGAATTCCTAGAAATAATAAGGACGGTATCATTAGATCATATTATAAATATTGTAAAAGTGAAATTAAATAATTATATCTTTGATTGAAAATTATTTTTATTGACTAATTAGTAAAATTACTTAGGAAAATTACATTTCTATTTTGAAAACATTTGTAAAAAATGCAACAATAAAGATAAAACCTTTCTTTTAAAAGAACATTGTGAACTTGTAAAGGGTATTTCAATTCATTTAGGAATCATTATATAGGGATAATACTCATGGAATAATTTTTTTTAAAAAAATATCTGTATTTGTTTCAGAAATTTCAAAAACAACATTTTTTAGAAAATGAAAACAATATTCCACTCATAAAGTTTTGATAATTGTTAAACATTAGAGAAAATGATTTTAAAAAATTTATTGAGAAATGTAAATTTTTTTGAGAAAAAGTTTATAAAATATGGACATAAATGAGAAATATTCCCTTATCGAGGGTTGAATATAAAAAATCTTGAATAATTATCTGATTTTGAAATTAACCCCTTCCTCAAGTCACGCCACTTTTGGTTAACATTAAAACCTCATCTTATTTTAAATGACTCATTTATATCTCTTATAAAGGGATCTATGGTTATTATCTTGTAATACCATCAACACTATAATGTTGATAGGGAAGTTGATAAGTGAAATTTGAAGAGAATAGTGAATCTATAAAGATATAAGGGGTGTACATAAAAGAGGGAGGTTTTGTCCTTTTATAATTGAGGGGGGGATTTGAATTTCATAAGAAGATAAAATTAAATAAGTCTATTATAGAGACAAATAATTCCAAATGACCATAAACTAAAACCTATTGTATGATTTGGTAGAAGTATCATATATGATTTTTTTTGATAGGTTATTCATCAATTCTAAAACATATCATTTGGTTAACCACATTATCAAACAATTTTAACATTAACCATTAAGATATATTTTCATAGATCAGAGTGTATAATTTCATATATACAAGGTATCTATTCATTCATAAAATTATAAGGGATGGAATATTTGACAAAAAATTATACTGTTTTTCTTATTTAATATTTTAAATACCGTTAAATAATTTAATACAATATTATATAAAAAATATCAATGTTCTCAATTTTGAAACCATTCATTACATTAAATTTTATAGCATCATGCGAACACTAATAACAAGATCCAATTATTTAAGAACATATCCAACAAGTCATTAAAATCAATAAAATGTTTGGATCACATTATTTATCTCCAATTATAATAGTTTTAATATTTTCATCATCATTTATTTTATTTTTCAATTTGTTTAATAATTGTTGCATCAGCGCTGCATTACTATTTAAAAAACATATCTAATTAAAAAAATTTCAATAAATTACCACAATTGGAAAATGTTTATTATGAACAAAATTAAAATTATGATTCATTCAATACTATTTTTCCCTATGGGAGTGCATAAATGATATTTAAATCTAAGAGAGTGACATTATTTACTTAATTGAGTTAAACTATATATAAGTCATTTTCATGGATTTTTTTCAATTAAATAACTCAATTATGAACCTTTGGAGTTAATTTACTATTTTTATTCATCAAATAGGAATTAGTATTAGTATATATATCATTATAACCTATTTTTGTCCTAGATTAACACGATTTACCCTTTACCAAGGTGATAACTTTTACTTTGGTTATAACCAATATTGACCAAAATAAAAAGGGCACAATTACAATTTTTGAAACTAATTATTATATATATATATATAATATTATTCATTATTCGATTTCTAGATTTTAAAGAAATTATTTTTAATATAAATACATAAAATAGAATGAAAAATTGTTTTTAGATAATTGCATTTTTATGAAAAAATGTAATTATACAAAAATCATTTAGAATAATGATTAAAATAGCATAAATTATATTATATCTAATTGAATAATACATATTTTACATTTATATAAACTTAAATTCATAATTATATGTTATATGAAAATAAAATTGTAGTTTTATAAATATCATTATTTTTCACTATCCACTAAAAACATAATATTTTTAGAAAAATAGTAAAATTTCAATAAACAATAAATTTTATATAATGATTAAAAAACTAAATTTCATTTTATCAGATATTTTTTTTCCAAATTACAATAATTAATTATAAAATTTCCTCACAAAAATCTATTAAAATCATTTTTGATGATAACATATTTTTGAAGAATAAAATGAATTTTCTAAAGATCGTGTGATTTACTAAGAATTTATAAGGATAATGACATTGTTTATAATTAATAAATTATATAATAATATTCATAAACTCCAATTTAGTAGATATTAAATATCATAAAATAATATTACTTTAAATAATATTTCATGAATTTTTGAAACATTTTGTAGTATGTAACACATGCTAAAGAAGTAGTTATAGACATTGGAGAAAAAATTCATAAAATATTTGGCTGTTAAATTCTCTGCTTCTGTTAATAAAATTTCACCTTGTATTTTTTTATCAATAATAAATGTTTTATCATTTGAATATTTATTTTTATAAATCGACATCATAATAAGGGTTAGTAAAAAATCATATTTAAAAGAGAAAAAGTTGTATATAAATGCCATATATGGTAAAAAATACTAGGTTTCTAAATAAGAGAAAATTTGTTTATATTATGAAATCTAAATGGAATAAAATCAATTTACATAGATCATTGGTCATAATAAATTGAATGATCTTAAGAATGTTATCAATCAAAAAACCGTAAACCATAGTTGTGGAAAAATACAAACACTTTTTTGAAATTTAATGCTATATGAGAACCTTTTCCTCTTGTCTAAAGATCAATTTCATAGAGCTGAAGAATTACTATAACATCTATTGTACAAAAATAAGGAATTAAAAGTATTTAATAATTTAATGTTCATCATGTAATAAATTTCCATTGAAACCTCTTCATTCACTCAAAATGATTAATATTTAAGATGAAATTTTTGATATTCCACAATTACTATGAGTAATATCTAACTATTCATATAATAAAAAAATGATAACATCATAATCCTATTTTCTTTTGATATTAACAAAAACAAAATAGTTAACATATGTTATTCAATACGTATAAATACATGTACTTATTAAACATCACTAAAAATTCCTAAGGATTATAATAATCTAATTTAAATGAAATTAATCATGATACTCCTTCAAAAAAAGTTTGTCCAATTTTAAAACCAAAATAGTTATAAATATTGTCACTAAGATTCAAAATCCAACTTAATATTTGTCCAAAAATGACGATATTAATCTAATATACCTCTTTTGTGAACCCCTTGGTCATATATTCCATAGAAACATGGTAATAACTTAAATTATTACAAAACCTTATTGAAAATTTGAGTTCATCCGAAAATAAAAATATAATATTTCTTCAAATAAAACAATAAAATTTTGAATATATTCCTTAAATTCAGAATGAAATAAACCATATCAACGTTGAATTAAAAACAGTTTCATCAAATCACTCACTAATGTAATTCATACCAATACTATCCTATTGATTTCAATCACCTCTTTAGCCAATTTAAAAATTATCATCTTCACATTGGACACATATTAGGGGTCATATTTACCTGAATCGGGTGTTTTATAAAAATATCATATTTCCAGTAAATCAATTATCTTGGTTATTGGTATAATTCATCATATAAATTCAATAACATAAATAAATACAACTAAGGACGATCCATATATTCTTTATGGTATTTATAATATAGAATATTATTCATAAAACAATTTTACAAACATAGTTTTCAAATCCCAATACATAATCATTTCAATCATTCTACATCATTCTTAATATATTAACCAAAATGTGTTAAATTATTACTTCATATTTCTTATGTTTTATGTTTCATTCATAAATTATTATTCATCAATAAAAACCTTTAATCATACAAAAACACTGATCTTATTCATTTCATTTCTCCCTAGATCATAGATTTTTATAATTCCCATACATTCCACATTTTAAATACTCAAATTACAATGATACCATATTGAAACCATTTTTTCCATCCATTATGTCAACTAAACCACTAATGTTTCCTGAAAAAATAATATTTTTATGTCATTATATTCGAGGCCCAAAACATCTGCATGTATCTTTGAGGAATTATCCCCCATGATTCTTCCCACATTATTAACATGTGGAAAATAGACCTTCCATTCATCTAAATTAATCATGAATATCCATTTTATTATTTTTAGTTTGGTCTAGAAACTCATCTATGATGATATTTTTGATCATATTACAATATTGTACATTACAAAAATTTACATGTTGTTTCTTTCTAGTTCCCATTTCAATTGGTTTCTTAAAAGTAAAATCATTCCACTTTCCATCACAGTGACTAATGACATGAATCCTCATAGTTATATCCATTATCTATAACCCACATCATAGTGTGAGAATCCATAATCATAGTAGAAAAAGAATAATAATTTATAGGATATTTAATATCATGATAGATTATTTTCAATTTATAACACCTTATGTTAAAAATGGGTTATCCATGATTATAACTTATTCAAATCCATCATAATGGTTTGTGAAGAAATGATAGAGTAACCCAAGGCATACACCCTGAGAGTTTAAAACTAGTTTTCTATCATGGAATATTGTGTTTTATCAGATGACGATGTATTCTAGATCAATTCACCTATTTAACGGTTATTACACCTAGGTACAACTATTCCAGAGCCACATCCACTTGTATTATCCATATGAGTAATCAATTTCTCAGAATGTCACATAATCATTTCTTTACCAAAAACAATTAGAATGTAATACTAAGAATTATCCCTATGGATTTCACTCATTTTTTCTAACCCTAAACTCTAATGGTTGACTAAACAAATATGTAATACAAACTACAATGTCCCATAATTTTCATACATAAATATTAAATCTTATTACATGAATATTTATTACATTGTTCAAAAAAATTATAAGTGGATCATATAGGTTTATTGTATTTAGAGACTAGATACACAATCCAATTTTCTCATGAAATATGTTTAGCATATCCCTTAAATATCCCCCATTTAGTACTCTTTGTAGAAATATCTTATATTAAATATTTAGTCATAACCTGATTAAATGTAATGTAGGAAAGTGTAATCTAAGATGATTAGTAAGGGTAATCCTGATATATATCAATTTATGGTATGATACAAGTGCAATATATGAATAAGGGTATCAAATCATCAATTAGAATGTTCATACCCAATAAAAAAAATCAAAAACATGAGTTATGGATTAAAACATTATAATTTCAAATGACACAAATAATAATATTGATAATTCATCATAACTAAATTGTTAACCATAGGTTTATGTAAAAAAGGTGTCTGGAATAATCATAAGTATAAAACTATTACATATATCAAGGCAAACTACTAATAAAATCAGATCAAGATCCTATTTCCCATAACGGATCAAGAACATTGACTTATTTATTATAAATGATCTAGAACATTGACTTCCGTCCTATAAGGTATAATGCACAATGACATGTTTCCCATAGAATGTTATACACAACTTCATTTTCCTCCTAAATATATAGTGAGATACAATAATTCACCCAACGCATTGGAGGAACATATCGATCCCACCCATCACTTATGAAAAATCACACATATTAGTGGAAGAAAATAATAAATCATTCATCATATCAAAAATAAAAAAATTAATGGGTTTCATAAAAATTATGAATTTATAAACATAAACCATCCAAATATATAATAAGTATAGTATTATAGTATCATTTCACTAGTAATGATGAACCAACATCAAATAATGTTATCATAGAATGAAAATGTATTTGAAATATCATTTGTAATAATTCTAATAGAAATAAACTTTCAATTTTGATTTTTTAATTATGAATTTTTAATGAAAAAGACATCATTTGAAAAGAATCATATAAAATTGTAAAGGTAGATTTAATTCATTATGATATCTTGATGGTGGAAATTCCTCTCATGTCATATAAATTAAAAAAATTCCATGAATATATTTTTTGGGAAACACACAAAGAACCTTATTTTTAAAATGAGAAAAATATTCCTTTCAAACTATATTTTTAAATTTAAACGTGGTTAAAATGATTTTAAACAATTATAGCTGAATGCTAAAAATGGTGTTTACTTTTTTAGTAATTTTGGACAGTAAAGATAAATATTCCCAAGTGGAGGCATATAAATACAAAATCTCGAGTAATGATGACACTTTCAAATAAAAATCTACCTCATGTAATTAATTTATTTATTCATATTCAAACCACCTTTTCATCGAAACAACTCCTTGATATATCATATAAATGGATATAGGGATGCCCTTTTTTGAATACAAGAACCTCTAACATGAATGAGACCTAAGCTATCACCGTGTATTTCTTCATGGGGATACATCATATTCCCTTCATAGATTCATCAACATAGATAAAAACCCATTTTCCACTAAAGGGTAATTTTATAAAATGTTAATTGATTAATATTATCATAATTTTGTTGAAATTTTATTCACATTTATCTATCTAATGAATTCTTAACAAATCCATGTTTTCCTAGTGAGAGGATTATATATCCATTTGAAAGTATCCACTAATGTATCGATAATATAAACAATCAAAAAGAAAACTATGATTCTAAATAATGTTGGATAGTCTAAGATGATGATTAATAAATTTTATCTATGTTAAATTGATAGATATTCTCTCACCTAAGATTATATGTCCCAAGAATAAAACCTTTTATACTTAAAATTTTCCCAATGTAAATTTTTTATACAACTTAAACATCCTTAGGGTGTATATTATAATCCTAAAGTGACCTTGATTCATTCCATTACATTTGAATATATTGTATTTTCATATATAATGACTACCAAAAACTGCTCAATACAATCTATATAGACTCTATTCATTAAATATATATATATTATATGGAAATTAGTAATAAACAATTTCATCACTATAAATTCTTAGTGTCTATTCCATGTGAAATTTTTTATCATTGGAATTCACCCTTTTTTATCATCAACAGATAACAGCTTTATTAATTTTAAATCATGAAAGAGTATTGATCTTCACACAATTGATCCATCAAGTTATCAATACGAGATAGAAGATACCTTTTCCAGATAGTGATGTTGTTACATTCTTAATAATCAATATTGATTCACGTATATCTATCATTATACATAAGAAAAAATAGGTGCACCCCAAGGTGATATAATAGGATGAATGATTCCCCTATCAAGATTCTATTAGCGTTTCTTTTTTAAATTTCTGCAACTACATATTGGCTATAATATATACACTATTAAGAGTATAATTAATGATAGATATATATTTTATTGAAAAATAATCTTTTTAATTTAGTGGAAATAAGTAAACTCACTCAACCAGGCATAAAAAAGTTCAACACAATATACATATAATTGATTTCTATTTTCATTAAAACCATCTGATATATACTCCACATCAGAATAAGAATCAAGGACTATATAATGGATGTGATTTGCATCAATATTTCATATTTATCATCATAATGATAAAAAATAATATGTTTGTTTTGATTTTCATATGTGACTTCCATTCCTCAACAATTGATGTGGGATTTATGTAAAGAAGTCAAATCCATGCCAATTATGATATTAAATTATTCTAGAGGGAAAACAATGAGATTATCAAGAAGCATACTCCAAAAATATTATATCAAATAGGAAACATAGACTTTAGATTTTATAATCATACCATTAGGGGTTTCTTTTCTAATTTATCATCCTATCATTGTGGTGTTATTATTACACCCTTAAAAATTATTTAGTTATAATATACTCGATTGATATAGATTTATATAATATATTAATAGTTGTTGAGTGGATGGTAAGTGTACCTATCACCAAATCGTTATTCTGAACCACATTAGTAATTGTCTCCATGTGAGATTTTCCATTATCATTGGGATTAAGAGGTTTTTTACATCATCCATCATCATTAACCATAATATTTGAGAACCAGTTAGCATAATTTCTATTATCATTACATTTGATGCAATGTATTGTGGGTGGGGTATTTTTTCGTTCATTTTCTTTGTTCTCTTCATTTATTACTCTCTTCACATCACTTAGACATTCAATTACCTGATGAAATTTTTGAACACACCTATAAAATTTAAAAGTCCCCCAAAAAAATGTTGCACCATGTTTCCATCAACACATTGACCAGGAAGATAAGATCATATTCTTACCACCATATTTTTTATAATTTCATATTAATTCTATATAAATATTATTTTCAAAACTATAATATTTATGGCCATCTCCAATCAATACATGAAATTCATATTATAGCCACAGTTTTAATCTATGGCTATAGGTCCTCAAACTGTGGCTAGAGGTAATAGCCACGATTTGATGAACTATAGTTATTATTGTTGTGGCTACAGGCTTAAACATGTAGATATAGTTTGGAATTGTGGAAATAGGTATACAACCCAATTTCTAATCCTGGTAATATCACTATATAAAGGGTTTAGAACTATGGACTTATAAGGGGACATACACACTTTGTTTCCATGATTTCTAATAGTTTCATTAGACCTATAGCCAGAGCTAGAAACCATGACAATAATCCTATATCCATAGTTAGGAATCATGTCTTATGCGTCAGAAAAACATAAAAAAATGCCCCCACCCCACTACCCTTGCAGTACCCCCTTGCAGCCCCATCCCCCATGTAAATCCCCCTACACAGCCCCCCCACACCCCCACCCCCACTCCCATTGCAGTAGCCACCCCTCCCTACAAATCCCACTTGGATAGCCCCCATCCCCAAAATATTCCCCTAGACATACCCCTTCATGGACATCCCTCCTTCTTCCCAAACAATATCCCCTACACAACCCCCCTAGTAGCCCATGCCCCTAATAGCCCCCTCCCCCTACAAAGCCCCTCTAGACAGCCCCCAGTACCCCCTCATTTAATGCTAGTTTAATCATCATATTCCAACTTGGGATATTAAGTAGTGGTTGTACATAGTTCAAGTCAAAATCATATTAATGTTTCAGTGGTGCCCAATATAACTATGGCTCAAAAAATGGTGATGCACTAATTGATGTAGAATGAAGAGATATATGATGTCATTAAAACATAATTGTAAAATAATCAATATGTCTAGTTAAGAAGTCATTCTCAAATGAAATGAAGAAATCATATAATGTGGTAGCCCACCCCCTACGGCACCCCCTCCTAGAAATACCCCACTCCCCTTGCAGTATCCCACACCACTCGAGGTCCCCTAAACATCCCCCCTTCCAAGAGAACACCCCACCTCCACCTATGACACTGGACACCCCCACACCCCCCACAACACCCCTTTCCCGCCAGAAAACCCCCCCTCCAAGTAGCACCCCCCTAGGACACCCCTCCCCTAGAAACTTGACACCACCCTTCATAGAGAGCACCCCCTCCACCCACCTGGACACCCTCCCCATAGACAATGGTCACCCCTCCCCAAACACCCCCTCCTAAACACACCCACCCCCTTGTTGTATCCCCATGAAAATCCCCCCACCCTCCCTCCTGGATACCCCCACCCCCTTGTAGTATCCCTCTACAACCCCCCCCCCCCCCCCACTCCCCCTGGACACCCCTCCCCCCTCCAGGAAACCACCTTCTATAGACCCCTCCCTCTTAGACACCCATCACCCCTCCCCTTAGACACCCCCTTCCTAGACACCCCCACTTATGGACACCCCTCCCCCTTGGGCATTGGAAACCCCCTATCCTCCCCCCTGGACACCCATCACCCCTAGACACCCCCATCCTGGACACCCCCACCCTCCCTCCTAGACACCCCCACCCCCATACAGTATCCCCCCATCCACACCCTCTAGACTACACCCTCCAACCAAACCCTACCTCTTCAACACCCCTCCTCCTCCCGCTAGAATTGGACACCCCCTTTGTAGATAGAACCACCCCCATCCTGGGCACCCAACTCCGACACTGGACACCCCCACCCACGCACCCTCCCTCCAAGACACCCCTCCCCCTAGACACTCCCCTCTCCACGTGCACCCTCCCACCCATTCCCCACTACCCCTTCACCACCACTCCCCCCTCACCCATCCCTTCCCTCATGAATACCCCCTCTACAACATCCTATGCATTCTAGAAAAATAATAGGCCGTCTACATATTCATATCCTCTCCATCCATAAAAAATGGTCTTGCATAAATGAGGGGAAGTATCAGGGTGGAACACACTACTCATAATATTCCCAAGTTGTGCTCCAGTGGTTTGGGTCATGATAGAATTATATCAATGTAATATGAGTTTCAGGTTTTAGGTTAGAGTTTATGATTCTATTAGGATTGGTTTGGGTAACTACAGGTAATGGTTTTAAAGAGTGAATTGTTGGTTTATCAGCACAGAGGACCCAATAATGGATTTATGGCTAATGTATCCATTCACACCCCCTTCTATCTCCCCACAACACCCCCCCTCTGCACCTACACAACCCCTCTCCCAGCCCCCAACACACCCCCCTTTCCCCCTTCCCCCTCACATGCACACCCCTCCCCTGCCCCCAACACACCCCCATCCCATTCCAACTTCCCCCCAACAAACCCCTACTCCATACCCCCCCCCCCGCACACAACTTACCCCACCCACACACCTCTCCCCCTACCCCAAGCACACCCACTTCTCCCCTTTCCCCCCACCAGCACACCCACCCCCTGACGTCCCCATGCAACCTCCGAAGGTGTTCAACATCAAGAAAAAATTATTGAGAAAAGTGTTCTTATTCATGAATAATGGCCAATTGTGACTATTCCTAGTGTTTAAACTGTAGAAGGAAGATAAAAACTAGAGGTGGGGCATTAGTCAATGGATCTAATTAACATTGGGTCACTTGCTGATGGAGATCTAATTGTTGATGTTGTTATAGAAACTATTGAACATTCTCATACACCACCTATACCATCACAACCTCCTATTGTGCATGAGAAATCACCCTCTATCCATAAGATCTCATAAAGTCTTATTATTTCTTATATTTCTTCTGATATTAAAAATAATTTTGGTAATATTTTAGGAGATTATAATGAGTTGAAACAGGTGTTAAAATATACTATTGATGATATTATTGAACATAATAACTCCTTTATTCCCAAGGTTTATTTTTAAAAGTGTGTTGGGTTAATGACTACCAAGAAAATGTTGATTATGAATCTCCAATGATTCCATCCTATACAAGAATGTTGTTTTTGGAGTATGTTTTAATGAGCACAGGGATGTGGATGATGTAGTTATATATTAGAAGGATGTTTATACTACCATGTCTATGTTCAACTAACTTGAAGATATGGTTGTATCTCAAAGGTACATGTTACCAAATCATTCAATGGTATAATTAGACATGTCTAAAGATATTATTGATGAGTTTATGTCTTTTAGGCCTCAAATGAAGGGAATCCAATACACTTTATGAAGTGTTGTATTAAGCTAGTTTGAGTTATTGAAATGTTTTCAACCCTATTTAACTTCCACCTCAGAAACATCAGTTGTCCTAGATTTTATAGTGGAGTTAATCTATTTCCCTAAAAATTGAACTATATATCATTAAAGATTCAGACCCTACAGTGTGATATGTTCAATCCATTATTTATGAATGATTTTAATAGGAATATAATGGGTGACTTCCATGATACCAGAGAATATGTCAGGAATCATAGTTTGGAAACTAATCAATCTGTAAAATTAAGTAGTGGTCTTTTATGTTTAATTTGATAGGAATTTGAATGAGATCATGATTGTTTCTATGGATGATCAGTGTATTGTTTTTAAATCTCTTGTTATAGTATCTAGAATCTTCTTTTATTTGTTAAGGTCTTTGAATAATGTTTATAAATAAGTTTAAGGGCTATATTCATATTCTTCCATGAAAAATCTAGTGGTTATTTGAAAACCATTTTTTTAAAAAATAATGTAATTATGGAATCTTTTTTGTAAAACAATCAGACAATTATAGAATTCAAATTAACGGTTTTGGTAGAGAGAACCTACCTCAACCTCAAGGCGCGTTGCTTTTGATAATGGAAACTTGAATCTTCCTTTTTTCTGCATGCAATCATATGGAACTTCACATATATATAGTGACACCTAGACCATACATACATATTTTCATGGACAAGTTTTTGTCAGGGGGTCCATAGATATATGTTTATACTTGTATATACCCCTTTACACTTAGACATGTATACATTTTTCATATCTATATATGAGAACCCCTATCCCTAATATATATTTTCATAATGACATGGGAGAATATATATAATGTGGGAACTTATATATGTATATTCATACCTATGCATAAACATGTACACCTTCATCACCAGTGACTCGAATTCACCTAAAAAAAACTAAAACACACTACAAAAATTTATGGAACCCAAAAATATCAATTTCCCTAATTAAAATTGTTACAAAGAATAAAAACATAATAAACCTTAACAAAATCTGATGTAAAAATCACTGTCAACAATTGTGGTGGATAAGACCGACCTCATAATAAGAAATAACCTATAATAATATATTGGGAAAAATGAAATTTAACGACTTCTTTTATATATGTTATCAGTGTGTCAATTGTACATAATAATGGAAACATGAATTCATAACCAATAATGAACAAATAATATTTAGATTGATATGTACATCCCAATAGTAAATAACATGATTATTAATAAACCTTTTTATATTTCAAACATCATCATCAATTGATTATTCAAAAATCAAAAATCCATAAAACATGGGAATAAAGTAAACTTCAATCAATGGTTAATAAACAACTTTGTTTTTCAAAACCATGGCTTGCTTATCAAATCAAACAATTCTCATAACTAACACTAATTCAAGAATTGCAATTTAGTATAAAGAAGAATAATTAATAAGAAATCTAAATTGAATTTCAAATATTTTTGAATTAAAGAGGATGATAGGGGTACCATGCCTCAAAGGAGCTAATCCACACTTTTCACTCGACACTTTTATCATTGAAAACTCTAAGCTTCTCCTTCCATCCTCTAGAAATATTCACCTTTCCTTGTACATAAAGATTCAATAACCACTGTGTATATGTATTCTTGGACTTGGAAATTCACAAGAGGATCATTTTTATATGCTCACATGTATAAGTCCATTATCACCCACCAACGTATATATTTTCCATATATAAATACATAAGAACACATAGCCACTTATATGTAATCACGATGCCATGGTTGGCCATATATATAATGGGATAAATTATTATATATATACATACCTATGCATACGAGGTGATTAATCTTTGACAACTATCTTGAATCCACCTCAAAGATATCCAAAACACACTAAAAAAATATAAGAATCCCAAAATTCCCAAAAACACTAATTAAAATTCAGCCAAAGAATCAAACAGAAAGAAAACTTACCTGAATTTGATTACAAACTCACTACCTTTGATGGTGGTAGAATGAACCGGCCTCATCATAAGAAACCACCTGAATGTAAATAATGGGAAATGAAGCATGCTATAAATACTTCTTAAATATATGTGATTGGTGTGTCAAATTTACATGATAAATGATAAACGACTCTAATAACTACCACACAGACCATTGTATGACATTAATAGTTATCTCAAAATCACTAACAATATTTTCATAACCTCATTGTTTTCTATTAATATCCATCCAAAAAATAATCAAATATATAAGATTCTTCCTCAATAAATCAGTAACAATAAAATCAATATTTAATCAACCTCATTACTTTTTGAAAAACAATATCTTTAATTTATATATTAACCATTTAAAATCACAATATACATCAGTGTTACTTTTGAAATCAGGTTCAGACTTTTATTGTGTCAGAATGATATCTTTTGAATGAATATATTTTAGATCAACTTATTATCATTATCAAAGTTGGAATTCTAATATATGAATTTTTATATCAGGAAATAAATATAATGACGAACTTGTATCTTTATTAGTTTTCCCTTCTTCATTCATCATCTTCACTTATAAAAATATTGAATTTAGTTTTAATAAATGTAAAATAAAATATCAATCATTAAAATTCATTTATCTACTTCATTTCCTCACATTGGAATTTTATTCCATTCAATTTTTGATTATAATGTCAATATTATTCTCATTTTCTCTCCCCAATTTTGAAAATAAGTACCAAGTAACCTTTATCTACATTTTTTAAGGATCTAATGTAATGGAAAGTGACATTACCCTTATTCAGTAATATTTATTTTAAATTTCATATTATCCCCTTTATCATCTATATTATTAAGAGTAAATCCCATATATATTTATATAATGATGACATAACATATCATATGTTTATGTGATATAAATTAACCTATTTTATATCTTTGTGAGAAAATATCTATATAAGAAAAAATAATGATTAATCTAGTGATTAATGTTATACATAAAAAAAGCAACATGTGATACCAACTCGGAAATATGAATTCAAGTGTTTTTCAAAATTTATTGAAATTATTTCATCTTTAATAAACCTTAGACTATCATAAATTTTAATATTTGAAATCTCATCATCTATAAGTACAACATGAAGAACATAATCTCTCAAAAAATTTAAAATATCGATTCATTCACGTCTGCTTAAAAAATATTTATAATGAATAATTATATCACGTGCTAAAACATTATATTTACATGAAAATTTTATATATATTGGTTGTTCAGTAATCACTACCCCTTTCCTCCCACTTACACACTCCCAATGCCCCTTACACCACACCTGCACACTCCCCCTGCACCCCTACCTACACCCTCCCCCTCCCCCTCGCACCCCACATGCACCCTCCCCATTGAAGCAACCTACACCATATTGCCTGCCCCTTTCACCCCACCTAAACCCTCTTCCCTACACCCTGAACCCCAACTAGTACCTCCCCCCTACACCTTGCACCCCACCTGGAACCCCCCAACAGTCACACTCCCATACTCCTTTAATTCTACCCTTACTTCTACCCACATGCACCCCCTTTCACCATGCACCCTACCAACACCCTCCCCCTGCAAACCCACCCACATGAACCCTTCCCCTGCACACCCTCCCACCACCTGTACCCTCCCCCTTCCCCTTAAACAACACCTAAACACCCCCACCTACACCCTATCCTACACTCGTATAGCCCCCGCTATACCCCCCACCCCCACCGCTACATCACCCCTTCTAGACCCCCCCCACCACCTCCAAAACTTTTCATGTTAACCCCCTCCTACACCTACTCATTCCCCCACACACACACAAATAAAAAACCCCCTGTACTAGCCCCCCTGCACACAACCCCCTTATAGCAGGCCTCTAGAAATTTATCTAGTATACATGTTTCAATTCATAACCTCCTCAACAATGTATTGCAATACCCACACATATAATATACAATAATACCACTTCTCTAAATATCTAATCATGAAATAACTATCATTAATTTTGTATGGTATCATGTAATCATGGAATTACTATAAATAATTATATGTTACCACATGTAACATGATATAATAAACCAATAAGGTCCATGGAATGCGTTATAATACCCATTCACATCGAAATTATTAACAATAAAATGGAGACACAATAATTATAATTTATATATATGTCTAGATATCACCCTTTACATTAGAGTGATAAAGGTGGAGAAATTAATAATTGATATAAAAAACCAAAATGAAGTCCTGTTGTCTAAGATAATTATTAGATTGTGCATCAATCACTGTATTTTCCTCCCTATATAAGTGATATTCCATGAAGTGTGTCTTCTCTCAATAACAACCATAAGCCATCCATTCCCTGTAGAGCTAGAGTGGGAATAATGTAGATTACACCTCAGTATGTTAACCTTCAACAAGAAGTCAATTTCAATCCATAACATATTCCAACCATAATTATTACATATCAAAATTAATGAATTACCACCAAAAGATCAATTTCAATAGTAATAAATCTGCCAACCAATTCTTATAATCCTCATTTGATGAATCCTCTACTAGTTTTGAATCTTCCACCACAACTTGAGGGACTAGTTTCTCTTAATGAATCAGTATCAACGTAAAAATTCATTCAAGATGGGATTAGAGGAATCCATTTTAGGAATTAATGTTAATAAGTATTTTTAATCATACCAATAAACCCAAGAAGTTTGGTAATGATGAGGTCTCCATAGTGTTATTTATATAACCTATTTTCAATTTAGAATTCATCTTTACCACTATCACAATACATTAAATAATGTTTTTAATAATAAGCACATTCCCTTTAAATATTGATACTATTTCATGATTATAAAATATATTTAAAACTAACTACAATAAAAGAATAGATAACTTTATTTAGCTGAAGAATCATATCCAAACTTATTAGGTAGCTCATGAATGAATCCAAAATTTAATCAGTTTTTAACTTATAATGATATAGATACTAAAAGCGATTACATATCTATTTAGTAGATACAAATTCCAATAAATCTTGTTGACAACTATCACAATAATTAAGATAGTAAATGTAGTAGGATCCCACCTATAATCCATCAATTTGAATCCTATCATCTATTCGAATCCTGTAGGTCTACATATTCCAAAGAAATAGTTTCCTGGTCATCAGGACAACGGATTTCTTGAGGAAATCTATCCACCAGGGTGGGACATCATCAACACCAAACTAATAATGATTGTGTAGCTTTATGTTGATAGTTTCTAGTATAGATGTGCTCTATAATCCCTAATAATTCACCAAAAAAATGAAAGAAGAAATTTCATATTTGATTCTAGTAGGGAGAAGATAAGTCATATTGTCAATATGTACAAAATCCTCATAAATAGAAATATTTTAGGCTAGAGGGTAGATAATATTAATTAAAAATAGGATAATTATTCAAATTGGAGTTCCAAAAATTTAGAGAACATATACGTGAAGGAATAAAAAGTGTGTGGATCATTATCTTAGTATACTCATATCTTATGGGTGTAACATCCCAGGTAAATAAAGAATAAAGAATTTTCATATTTATTAATATTTACGAATTAAATATTAATTTTAATTAAAAGGCGTTTCTACGTTCGATAGCGTACTCGGTACGCAACGATGAGTTTCTTTGAAAACTTACGTTGCACACAAGTAATAAAATAATATTATTTAAATGTTAGTTAACGAGTAGCCGTTGTACTGGCGGGAATGGATAGAAATAACTAAAATATGATTATATATGTTTTTAAATGTTTTTACATTTACCCAATAAAATATAAAGGCTTAAAATATGGAAAGAGTTCAATTTTAGGCATTTATACCCTAATTTTCCCGAAAGGTCCACTTATCACCTTTTAACGGAGAACCATCATTAAATATAGTTTTGATTGATCTTATAAATTTTATTGGACCAAATGTAACTCTTTTTTAGAATCGGGACATCAAAATTTACTTTGTGTAAATTTTTGGTACCTTTCTGATAAAGTTCATTTTTTTAATGAATAGTGTAAAATGTTGTATTTTAACTCAAAACCACTTTTTAATCTAATTTAATTATATGATTAGATTATCTTTTGAATTGGTTTTAAAGTGAAATTAGAAAATATTTTTACCATTAAATCCAATAGTGGTCTTTGGAATGAATTTCACTTTGAAATCGGACTTAAACTAGTGTCAATCTTTTGATACTTATTGTTTCATAAAAACACGCTATTTGCTCTGACAGCGGGAATTAATTATTAAATTAATTAATGTGACTTATATGTTTTGAATTTTATAAAATAGACTTCATTTTTGAATTCGTAATATCAAAAATAGCTTAGGGTGAATTTTTGGTAATTTTCTGAAAAACTTCAATTTTTGATGAATAGTGAAACCACTAAGTGGTACCTATAAAGACTGATTTTCCGTTTAAATGAAATTTTGCCATCATTGTGTTTTGAATTTCAAAAATCCGACATACATGGTTGTCTTTAAGAAGTAAAATGTGGTTCAATGAGATTATAATAATTTTTTGGTGAATAGTAACTTATTAAGTTCTTAATCGCGATTAGTGGTAATTAGTGTAGTTTAAGGTAAAAATAATGTTTTAATAATAGGAAATGAAATTGACACATGTCCTACCATCATTGGTTGTGTCATGGCCGACCAAGACAAGCCATGGGTCAACTTGGGGACCCCATGGAGACACTTTGGTTGGGAAATGACATAAATAACTTTTTATTTAATGTAAAAGTAAAAATGACACAAACATAATATGTTTTACAAAAACTATTTTTAAATGGGGTTATAAAGATCATATTTTTGATTATAAGTAGTCATTGGAAAGATAAAAAGATTTCCTACATCATAGTATTTGTTTTATAATTTTTAGACGTTAAATAAATTAAATTATTTAGGACATAATAATGATGCAGCGATGACATCATTATTTGATGATTTAAATAAAATGGAAATATAATGTAAAATCTATGAACTACACATGTCCAAAACCAATTGGATGAGTGGATTTAGAACCCTTATCACCTTATCCACGAATTATATCAATGTGGGACCTTTTAAAACCGAAAAACATTTTCAAATAATGTAATATTTCTTTACTTTCCAAAAGTGCCCCTCCTCTCCTCTTATAAAAGGCCCCCACCTCTACCTCATTTCACACACTCCTCAAGCCTTTTGATCGGTCAACCCCTGCCCATTTACTCTCTCCACATCCCTCTCCTCATCCTAGAGGATTCACTTTGGGCATAATCCTTTCAAAGGAAGCCTTTAGTCTCAAATCAAATGGAGTTACACTTTTAAAGGTAATTCATTATCTCTTGTTCATTTGTTTTATTTTGCTTCTCCAACTCCCTAAACTCTTTTTATTTACTTCTTTTGTAACAACACAAGTATCTTCAATATACTAGGATGTTGTTATAAGATTTATTAGAGCTACACTCTCACACAACTACATCAAATGGTTAAAGAACATACAGTTTCCGTGGATGGCGAAATTCTGCCTCCCGAGACGATGATTGTTCAATACTCATTTAACACCTTTAAAGGTGGCCATTATGATGTCACTATTTTTATATATGATATATAATATGTTTATTTTTTCGTTAAGCTTATTTATTTTTCATTTTGTTCATACCTTTATGGTTTCCATTATGGGTAAACACGATATCTTCATTTAAGGAAGTGCGGACTACCGCCACCTCAAAGTGATGTGATTCGTTAATGCCATACGTGGGACGTATAAAGGATGGATTTAAAGTTATTATATATGATGTTATATTGGAATTATAATATACCTGTATATCATTATTATTTCTTTCCATTAAAGTATGAGATAGAAATGAAAGTAGCGTTCATGCGTACGTACGGCTTACCGTCTCCATGAACGGTGCATTTCATTTCTTATCCCCAAAAGTAATGTACTATTAAAAGTACATGTATATAATGGATATATATAATTAATGATATATCTAAATGATGAATATAATTCTGGAAGTAAAATATACATACCTCTCATTTAGTTTTAATTCCATTAATATGACAAAGAAATGAAAGTAGCGTTCATGCGTACGTACGGCTTACCGTCTCCATGAACGGTGCATTTCATTTCATACCTCTAAATGATTATGTAATATTATAAATACATGTATATGCTGGATATATATGATACATATTATATCCAAATCGGGAATTTCATTCTGGATATAAAGGACCTTTGACCACACGAACAACATGTAATTGTAAGAAGTCCACTTTCGACTTAAGAACCAAATATTGAGAAAACAAACATTATTAACTTAAATGGTTACATAATGTTTATAACATGGCAATAAGAGATATAAAAGGAATAATGAACTTTAAAAAGGTTCTTAATCAAGTATAAATTAACTCAAGTTTATTATTCAGGACGTTAAAGAACGATCGAGTCAAGTCTGACCCGAGGTAAGGGACTTCGTCTCAATCTCCTTTCATTGAGGCATATTTCGTTTTATACACAACTTTCTTTTATACGGTGTATAAACCCCTTTGACTTTTACTTTTATACAATAGGAATATTTTTCTACAAAGCGTTTTACTAAATGAAAAAAAGGAATGTTTTTTAACATACGCGGTGACAACGACCTTTTCCGCCGCCGCGAGTATTATTTGGTCTTTGGCTTTCTCAACAAGCCGTAATGTTTTTAGAATAAAATAAATACCATATACTCTTTTATGTATTTTTGTATTGAAAATGGTTTTGAAAAAGGATTCTATTATGTCAATATATTTATGATATATTGTGATTGAAATGTGGAAATGTTATCATTCCTTTATATTGGTTTTATGTTTTATGATTTTATATTGGTACTTGGACATTTTAACGGGTGGTTACGTTATAAACCATATGACGGGTGGTTCCGTGAATACCAGGACGGGTGGTTACATTATAACCTCCAATGCATTGGGTATGGAAGTCGGCCGTATGGCTATTCCATTAAGTATGTATGGAAATTGGCCGTATGGCTATTCCATTAAGTGATATGTGTGGAAGTCGACCGTATGGTTATTCCACTTAAGTATGTTTATGTCCCAAGTTACCATTATATAGGTTATGTGTTTTTTTTATGGATTTTATGGTAATCCTTTGGTTACAAAAAGGTAAGTAATGATACTTTATTCAGTGAAGATTTTTTACTACTTCATGAAGGTGAAGGTATTACTTTGATAGAGTATATATGGTTTATTTGATGTTTGAAAAACTAACAGTTTTCATTCTTTCTGTATCCCTTACTGAGCTTTTTATGCTCACCCCAAGTTTTTTTGAAATGTTTTCACAGGACTTAATGTGGAATAAGGTCAAGGATGGGATCAAGGGAATGTCATCCTATATAAAACATGGAACTAGACACGTTTCTTTTTAAGAGTTTTTTTATTATGGAAACTTAGTAGAAGTGACTACTTTGTAATCTTTTGAGATGTAATAGTTATGTTCTAATTCTCTAAAACTCTAAACCTGAAAAGATCCTCGACGTGAATTATTCATTTAATTCAATATTAAGTAAGGTTTAAGGCCGGGGCCTTATAGTTGGTATCAAAGGTCGGTTTAGACAACTTTAGGAGTTAGAAAAGTGTTAAATTATAATATGATTGAAATGATATAGCATTTACGGATTACCATGTTGCTTCGCCTAAGATATTTCTGTGTTCAGAATGGTTTTCCGCAGAGGAAACAAAGAAACTATGTTGGGACAACATCAGGAGGAAGATAACCTTCCAAATCAGAAACCTAAGATGGTCGGAATCGGAACTGAATAGTTTGTTGCAATGATGGCACAGTTGACTCAGGCTATAAATGGTGGTGGTATCCATGCACGAGATCAGCCAGATCAACCACAGAGGAACATGTCAGTGGTGGAACACTTCATGAGACAACATCCCCCATCATTTAGAGGATCATCTGACCCTGTGCAAGCTGAAGGGTGGATTAAAGCACTGGAGAAGATTTTTGATGTCATGGGGTGTTCAGAACATCAAAAGGTTAGTCTTGCTGTTTACCGTTTTGAAGGTGAAGCTGATCAGTGGTGGTCGATGGTGAAAAATATAAGGGATAGTGATGAGATTAAGGATCTTCACTGGGACGAATTCAAAGGTATGTTTCTTGAGAAATATTTTCCTAAGGTGGTTCGTCTTAGGATGGAAAAACAGTTCCTAGAATTGAGGCAGGAGGATGATTCAGTGGCTTCTTAGGAAGCAAAGTTCATTCGATTGGCAAGGTATGCTCCAAACTTCATACGAGATCTTGATAGTAAAATAAACCGTTTTTACTCAAGGTTAAAGCCAATGTATCGAAGGGCTTTAGCTTCTCGTGAGTTCAAAAGTTATGAAAAACTTGTTCGATGTGCGGAGAAGGGGGAAATGGAGTTTGCCGATGATCAGGTGTTCTATGACAAACAACAGAATAAGAGGTGTAGTTGGCAGGCAAATGGGAAGAATTCATCAAAGAAGCAAGGAGGTAAGAAAACCAAATATCCATCCTGTGAGAAGTGTGGTAAAATGCATCCTGGAGAATGTTTATCCAAGTCTGGTAAGTGATTTCGGTGTGGTAAGTCTGTTTATATTACTCGTAACTGTAAGGAAGATGATCAAGCAGGAAATGAAAAGCCAACGGTAAGATGTTTTAAGTGTAATGAAATGGGTCATTATGCAAACGAGTGTCCAACGAAGAACTTAACTGTGGGAATGCAGCCAGACTACAAGCAGAAAGGGGTGGTGAAATCCTTTTCAATAACTTCAGCAGATGTTGGGCCATCGAATGAAGTGGTATCAACTCCAGGGAGCTCAGTATTTTTCGAAGATTGACTTGAGGTCGGGGTACCATCAGTTGAAAGTAAAAGAAGCAGACGTTCCGAAGACTGTGTTCCGTACTAGATATTGACATTATGAATTTGTAGTTATGCCTTTTGGGTTAACCAATGTACCTACTGTATTCATGGAACTTATGAATAAAATTTTTCCATGAGTTCTTGGATATGTTTGTGTTTGTGTTTTGAGGTTTGGGAAGAGGTTGTGTGTGCCTTGTGATTCACAGTTGAAGAGAGAGTTGTTATGTGAAGCTCATAGTTCTCCATTTTCAGTTCATCCTGGCAGTACTAAGATGTACAGAGATCTGCGGGAGTATTACTGGTGGGATGGAATGAAAAGAGACATTGCTAATTTTACTGTGATGTGTTTGACATGTCAACATGTTAAAGCAGAGTGGCAGTTTCCGAAAGGGATGCTTCAGCCTTTACCAGTGCCAGAGTGGAAATGGGAAAACATATCCATGGACTTTGTTGTGGGATTACCGAGGAAATCTCGAGGTAATAATGCAATCTGGGTTACTGTTGATCGCTTGACCAAATCTGCTCATTTCCTTTCTATACGAGATACTTTCTCTCTAGATCAACTTTCACGTTTGTATCTTAAAGAGATAGTCAGGTTACATGGAGTTCCTCTCTCCATTGTATCTGATCATGATCCCAGCTTCACATCTAAATTTTGGAAAGGCCTTCAAAAGTCGTTGGGTACAGAATTAAATTTTAGTACAACTTTTCATCCTCAATCAGATAGGCAGTCAGAACGAACAATCCAGACATTGGAGGATATGCTACGAGATTGTTCTATGGATTATCAGGGAAGTTGGGACCAACATCTTTCTTTGGTTGAGTTTTCTTATAATAACAGTTTTCATTCCAGTATACAGATGGCACCATTTGAGGCATTATATGGGAAGCGGTGTCGAACTCCAACATTTTGGGATGAAGTGGGTGAAAGGAAGCTGATGGGACCAGAATTGGTAGACGAGATGGCAGAAAAAGTTCAGTTGATTCAGAAGCACATGAGAACAGCTCAGAGAAGGCAGAAGAGTTATGCGGATAACCGGAGGAAGGATCTATCTTTCGAGGTAGGTGATCATGTTTTTCTCAAAGTATCACCATGGAAAAGTGTGATGAGATTTGGTAAGAAAGGAAAGCTGAGTCCAAGGTTCGTTGGACCATATGAAATTCTGGAGATAGTTGGATCAGTTGCATTCCGAGTGGCTTTACCTCTGAGTTTATATCAGGTACACAATGTTTTTCATGGTTCAATGTTGAGAAAGTATATGCCAAATCCATCTCATGTTTTGAGTCCAGAGGTAGTTCAGCTGGAAGAGAACCTCTCTTATGAGGAACAACCGGTCCAGATTCTTGACCACAGGGAGCAGGTGTTACGGAATAAGGTGTTTCATCAGGTAAAGGTTTTGTGGAAAAACCATGTGATTGAAGAGGAAATGTGGGAATCTGAAAATGCTATGAGTGATAAATACCCCCACTTATTTTGATAAGTGAATAAAATTGTGAGGACGCAATTCCAAAAAGGGGGGAAGGATGTAATATCCCAGGTAAATAAAGAATAAATAATTTTCATATTTATTAATATTTACGAATTAAATATTAATTTTAATTAAAAGGGGTTTCTACGTTCGATAGTGTACTCGGTACGCAATGATGAGTTTCTTTGAAAACTTACGGTGCACACATGTAATAAAATAATATTATTTTAAATGTTAGTTAACGAGTAGCCGTTGTACTGGCGGGAATGGATAGAAATAACTAAAATATGATTATATATGTTTTTAAATGTTTTTAAATTTACCCAATAAATGATAAAGGCTTAAAATATGGAAAGAGTTCAATTTTAGGCATTTATACCCTGATTTTCACGAAAGGTCCACTTATCACCTTTTAACGGAGAACCGTCATTAAATATAGTTTTGATCGATTTTATAAATTCTATTGGACCAAATATAACACTTCTTTATAATTGGGACATCAAAATTTACTTTGTGTAAATTTTTGGTACCTTTCTGATAAAGTTCATTTTTTTAATGAATAGTGTAAAATGTTGTATTTTAACTCAAAACCCCTTTTTAATCTAATTTATTTATATGATTAGATTATCTTTTTAATTGGTTTTAAAGTGAAATTAGAAAATATTTTTACCATTAAATCCAATAGTGGTCGTTGGAATTAATTTCACTTTGAAATCGGACATAAACTAGTGTCAATCTTTTGATACTTATTGTTTCACAAAAACACGCTATTTGCTCTGACAGTGGGAATTAATTATAAAATTAATTAATGTGACTTATATGTTTTGAATTTTGTAAAATATACTTCATTTTTGAATTCATAATATCAAATATCACTTAGGGTGATTTTTTGGTAATTTTCTGAAAAACTTCAATTTTTGATGAATAGTGAAACCACTAAGTGGTACTTATAAAGACTGATTTTCCGTTTAAATGAAATTTTGCCATCATTGTGTTTTGAATTTAAAAAATCCGACATACATGGTTGTCATTAAGAAGTAAAATGTGGTTCAATGAGATTATAATAATTTTTTGGTGAATAGTAACTTATTAAGTTCTTAATCGTGATTAGTGGTAATTAGTGTAGTTTAAGGTAAAAATAATGTTTTAATAATATGAAATGAACTTGACACATGTCCTACCCTCATTGATTGTGTCATGAAAGACCAAGACAAGCCATGGGTCAACTTGGGGACCCCATGGAGACACTTTGGTTGGGAAATCACATAAATAACGTTTTATTTAATGTAAAAGTAAAAATGACACAAACATAATATGTTTTACAAAAAAAACTTTTACATGGGGATATAAAGATCAGATTTTTGATTATAAATAGTCATTGGAAAGATAAAATATTTCCAACATCATAGTATTTTTTTATAATTTTTAGACATTAAATAAATTAAATTAGTTATGACATAATAATGATGCAGCGATGACATCATTATTTGACGATTTAAATAAAATGGAAAGATAATGTAAAATCTATGAACTACACATGTCCAAAACCAATTGGATGAGTGGATTTCGAACCCTTATCACCTTATCCACGAATTATATCAATGTGGGACCTTTTAAAACCGATTTGTTTCTTCAAATAAAGTAATATTTCTTTACTTTCCAAAAGTGCCCCTCCTCTCCTCTTATAAAAGGCCCCCACCTCTACCTCATTTCACACACTCCTCAAGCCTTTGGCTCGGCCAACCCCTGACCATTTACTCTCTCCACATCCCTCTCCCCATCCTAGAGGATTCCCTTTGGTCAGAATCCATTCAAAGGAAGCCTTTAGGCTCAAATCAAAAGGAGATACACTTTTAAAGGTAATTCATTCTCTCTTGTTCATTTGTTTTATTTTGCTTCTCCAACCCCCTAAACTCTTTTTATTTACTTCTTTTGTAACAACACCAGTATCTTCAATATACTAGGATGTTGTTATATGATTTATTCGAGCTACACTCTCACACAAATACATCAAATGGTTAAAGAACATACGGTTTCTGTGGATGGTGAAATTCTGCCTCCCGAAAGGATGATTGTTCAATACTCATTTAACACCTTCAAAGGTGGCCATTAGGATGACACTATTTTTATATATGATATATAATATGTTTATTTTTTCTTTAAGCTTCTGTATTTTTCATTTTGGTCATACCTTTATGGTTTCCATTATGGGTAATCACGATATCTTCATTTAAGGAAGTGCGGACTACCGCCCCCTCAAAGTGATGTGATTCGTTAATGCCATACGTGGGACGTATAAAGGATGGATTTAAAGTTATTATATATGATGTTATACTGGAATTATAATATACCTCTATATCATTATTATTTCTTTCCATTAAAGTATGAGATAGAAATGAAAGTAGCGTTCATGCGTACGTACGGCTTACCGTCTCCATGAACGGTGCATTTCATTTCTTATCCCCAAATGTAATGTACTATTAAAAGTACATGTATATAATGGATATATATAATTAATGATATATCTAAATGATGAATATAATTTTGTAATTAAATTATACATACCTCTCATTTAGTTTTAATTCCATTAATATGACAAAGAAATGAAAGTAGCGTTCATGCGTACGTACGGCTTACCGTCTCCATGAACGGTGCATTTCATTTCTTACCTCTAAATGATTATGTAATATTATAAATACATGTATATGCTGGATATATATGATACATATTATATCCAAATCGGTAATTTCATTCTGGATATAAAGAACCTTTGACCACACGAACAACATGTAATTGTAAGAAGTCCACTTTCGACTTAAGAACCAAATATTGAAAAAACAAACATTATTAACATAAATGGTTACATAATGTTTATAACATGGCAATAAGAGATATAAAAGGAATAATGAACTTTAAAAAGGTTCTTAATCAAGTATAAATTAACTCATGTTTATTATTCAGGATGTTAAAGAACGATCGAGTCAAGTCGGACCCGAGGTAAGGGACTTCGTATCAATCTCCTTTCATTGAGGCATATTTCGTTTTATACACAACTTTCTTTTATACGGTGTATAAACCCCTTTGACTTTTACTTTTATACAAAAGGAATATTTTTCTACAAAGTGTTTTACTAAATGACAAAAAGGAATGTTTTTTTTAACGTACGCGGTGACAACGACCTTTTCCGCCGCCGCGAGTATTATTTGGTCCTTGGCTTTCTCAACAAGCTGTAATGTTTTTAGAATAAAATAAATACCATATTCTATTTTATGTATTTTGGTATTGAAAATGGTTTTGAAAAAGGATTCTATTATGTCAATATATTTATGATATATTGTGATTGAAATGTGGAAATGTTATCATTTCTTTATATTGGTTTTATGTTTTATGATTTTATATTGGTACTTGGACATTTTAACGGGTGGTTACGTTATAAACCATATGACGGGTGGTGCCGTGAATACCAGGACGGGTGGTTACGTTATAACCTCCAATTCATTGGGTATGGAAGTCGGCCGTATGGCTATTCCATTAAGTATGTATGGAAATTGGCCGTATGGCTATTCCATTAAGTGATATGTGTGGAAGTCGACCGTATGGTTATTCCACTTAAGTATGTTTATGTCCCAAGTTACCTTTATATAGGTTATGTGTTCTTTTTATGGATTTTATGGTAATCCTTTGGTTACAAAAAGGTAAGTAATGATACTTTATTCAGTGAAGAGTTTTTACTACTTCATGAAGGTGAAGGTATTACTTTGATAGAGTATATATGGTTTATTTGATGTTTGAAAAACTAACAGTTTTCATTCTTTCTGTATCCCTTACTGAGCTTTTTATGCTCACCCCAAATTTTTTTGAAATGTTTTCACAGGACTTAATGTGGAATAAGGTCAAGGATGGGATCAAGGGAATGTCATCCTATATAAAACATGGAACTAGACACGTTTCTTTTTAAGAGTTTTTTTTATTATGGAAACTTAGTAGAAGTGACTACTTTGTAATCTATTGAGATGTAACAGTTATGTTCTAATTCTCTAAAACTCTAAACCTAAAAAGATCCTCGACGTGAATTATTCATTTAATTCAATATTAAGTATGGTTTAAGGCCGGGGCCTTATAGTTGGTATCAAAGGTCGGTTTAGACAACTTTAGGAGTTAGAAAAGTGTTAAATTATAATATGATTGTAATGATATAGCATTTATGGATTACCATGTTGCTTCACCTAAGATATTTCTGGGTTCAGAATGGTTTTCCGCAGAGGAAACAAAGCAGCTATGTTGGTACGACATCAGAAGGAAGATAACCTTCCAAATCAGCAACCTAAGATGGTCGGAATCAGAACTGAATAGTTTGTTGCAATGATGGCACAGTTGACTCAGGCTATAAATGGTGGTGGTATCCATGCACGAGATCATCCAGATCAACCACAGAGGAACATGTCAATGGTGGAACATTTCATGAGGCAACATCCCCCATCATTTAGAGGATCATCTGACCCTGTGCAAGCTAAAGGGTGGATTAAAGCACTGGAGAAGATTTTTGATGTCAGGGGGTGTTCAGAACATCAAAAGGTTAGTCTTTTTGTTTACCGTTTTGAAGGTGAAGCTGATCAGTGGTGGTCGATGGTGAAAAATATAAGGGATAGTGATGAGATTGAGGATTTTCACTGGGATGAATTCAAAGGTATGTTTCTTGAGAAATATTTTCCTAATGTGGTTCGTCTTAGGATGGTAAAACAGTTCCTAGAATTGAGGTAGGATGATGATTCAGTGGTTGCTTATGAAGCAAAGATCACTCGATTGGCAAGGTATGCTCCAAACTTCATACGAGATCTTGATAGTAAAATAAACCGTTTTTTACTCAGGGTTAAAGCCAATGTATCGAAGGGCTTTAGCTTCTCGTGAGTTAAAAAGTTATGAAAAACCTGTTCGATGTGCGGAGAAGGTGGAAATGGAGTTTGCCGATGATCAGGTGTTCTATGAAAAACAATAGAATAAGTGGTGTAGTTGGCAGGAAAAGGGGAAGAATTCATCAAAGAAGCAAGGAGGTAAGAAAACCAAATATGCATCTTGTGAGAAGTGTGGTAAAATGCATCCTGGAGAATGTATATCCAAGTCTGGTAAGTGCTTTCGGTGTGGTAAGTCTGGTCATATTGCTCGTAACTGTAAGGAAGATGATCAAGTAGGAAATGAAAAGCCAATGGTAAGATGTTTTAAGTGTAATGAAATGGGTCATTATGCAAACGAGTGTCCAACGAAGAACTCAACCGGGGGAATGCAGCCAGACTACAAGCAGAAAGGGGTGGTGAAATCCTTTGCAACAACTTCAGTAGATGTTGGGCCATCGAATGAAGTGGTATCAGCTCCAGGGAGCTCAGTATTTTTCGAAGATTGACTTGAGGTCGGGGCACCATCAGTTGAATGTAAAATAAGCAGACGTTCCGAAGACTGCGTTCCGTACTAGATATGGACATTATTAATTTGTAGTTATTCCTTTTGGGTTAACCAATGCACCTACTGTATTTATGGACCTTATGAATAAAATTTTCCATGAGTTCTTTGATAAGTTTGTGTTTGTGTTTTGAGGTTTGGGAAGAGGTTGTGTGTGCCTTGTGATTCACAGTTGAAGAGAGAGTTGTTATGTGAAGCTCATAGTTCTCCGTTTTCAGTTCATCCTGGAAGTACTAAGATGTACAGAGATCTGCGGGAGTATTACTGGTGGGATGGAATGAAAAGAGACATTGCTAATTTTACTGTGAAGTGTTTGACATGTCAATAGGTTAAAGCAGAGCGGCAGTTACCGAAAGGGATGCTTCAGCCTTTACCATTGCCAGAGTGGAAATGGGAAAACATATCCATGGACTTTGTTGTGGGATTACCGAGGACATGTCGAGGTAATAATGCAATCTGGGTTATTGTTGATCGCTTGACCAAATCTGCTCATTTCCTTTCTATACGAGATACTTTCTCTCTAGATCAAATTTCCCGTTTGTATCTTAAAGAGATAGTCAGGTTACATGGAGTTCCTCTCTCCATTGTATCTGATCATGATCCCAGGTTCACATATAAATTTTGGAAAGGCCTTCAGAAGTCGTTGGGTATAGAATTAAATTTTAGTACAGCTTTTCATCCTCAATCAGATGGGCAGTCAGAACGAACAATCTAGACATTGGAGGATATGCTACGGGCTTGTTCTATTGATTATCAGGGAAGTTGGGACCAACATCTTTCTTTGGTTGAGTTTTCTTATAATAACAGTTTTTATTCCAGTATACAGATGGCACCATTGGAGGCATTATATGGGAAGCGGTGTCGAACTCCAGCATTTTGGGATGAAGTGGGTGAAAGGAAGCTTATGGGACCAAAATTGGTAGAAGAGATGGCAGAAAAAGTTCAGTTGATTCAGAAGCACATGAGAACAGCTCAGAGCAGGCAGAAGAGTTATGCAGATAACCGGAGGAAGGATCTATATTTCGAGGTTGGTGATCATGTTTTTCTCAAAGTATCACCATGGAAAAGTGTGATGAGATTTGGTAAGAAAGGAAAGCTGAGTCCAAGGTTCGTTGGACCATACGAAATTCTGGAGAGAGTTGGATCAGTTGCAAACCGAGTGGCTTTACCTCCAAGTTTATATCATGTACACAATGTTTTTCATGTTTCAATGTTGAGAAAGTATATGCCAGATCCATCTCATGTTTTGAGTCCAGAGGTAGTTCAGTTGGAAGAGAACCTATCTTATGAGGAATAACCAGTCCAGATTCTTGACCACAGGGAGCAGGTGTTACGGAATAAGGTGATTCATCAGGTAAAGGTTTTGTGGAAAAACCATGTGATTGAAGAGGCAACGTGGGAATCTGAAAATGCTATGTGGGATAAATACCCCCACTTATTTTGATAAGTGAATAAAATTGCGAGGACGCAATTCCCAAAAGGGGGGAAGGATGTAACATCCTAGGTAAATAAAGAATAAAGAATTTTCATATTTATTAATATTTATGAATTAAATATTAATTTTAATTAAAAGGGGTTTCTACGTTCGATAGCCTACTCGGTACGCAACGATGAGTTTCTTTGAAAACTTACGCTGCACACAAGTAATAAAATAATATTATTTTAAATGATAGTTAATGAGTAGCCGTTGTACTGGCGGGAATGGATAGAAATAACTAAAATATGATTATATATGTTTTTGAATGTTTTTACATTTACCCAATAAAAGATAAAGGCTTAAAATATGGAAAGAGTTCAATTTTAGGCATTTATACCCTAATTTTCACGAAAGGTCCACTTATCACCTTTTAACGGAGAACCTTCATCAAATATAGTTTTGATCGATCTTATAAATTCTATTGCACCAAATATAACTCTTCTTTAGAATCGGGACATCAAAATTTACTTTGTGTAAATTTTTGGTACCTTTCTGATAAAGTTCATTTTTTTAATGAATAGTGTAAAATGTTGTATTTTAACTGAAAACCTCTTTTTAATCTAATTTATTTATATGATTAGATTATCCTTTTAATTGGGTTTAAAGTGAAATTAGAAAATATTTTTACCATTAAATCTAATAGTGGTCGTTGTAATTAATTTCACTTTGAAATCGGACTTAAACTAGTGTCAATCTTTTGATACTTATTGTTTCATAAAAACAAGCTATTTGCTCTGACAGCAGGAATTAATTATAAAATTAATTAATGTGACTTATATTTTTTGAATTTTGTAAAATAGACTTCATTTTTGAATTCGTAATATCAAATATCGCTTAGGGTAAATTTTTGGTAATTTTCTGAAAAACTTCAATTTTTGATGAATAGTGAAACCACTAAGTGGTACTTATAAAGACTGATTTTCCGTTTAAATGAAATTTTGCTATCATTGTGTTTTTAATTTAAATAATCCGACATAAATGGTTGTCATTAAGAAGTAAAATGTGGTTCAATGAGATTATAATAATTTTTTGGTGAATAGTAACTTATTAAGTTCTTAATCGCGATTAGTGGTAATTAGTGTTGTTTAAGGTAAAAATAATGTTTTAATAATATGAAATGAAGTTGACACATGTCCTACCCTCATTGGTTGTGTCATGGCCGACCAATACAAGCCATGGGCAACTTGGGGACCCCATCGAGACAGTTTGGTTGGGAAATGACATAAATAACTTTTTATTTAATGTAAAAGTAAAAATGACACAAACATAATATGTTTTACAAAAAAAAAATTACATGGGGTTATAAAGATCAGATTTTTGATTATAAATTTTCATTGGAAAGATAAAAAGATTTCCTACATCATAGTAGTTTTTTTATAATTTTTAGACATTCAATAAATTAAATTAGTTATGACATAATAATGATGCAGCGATGACATCATTATTTGACGATTTAAATAAAATGGAAAGATAATGTAAAATCTATGAACTACACATGTCAAAAACCAATTGGATGAGTGGTGTGCGAACCCTTATCACCTAATCCACGAATTATATCAATGTGGGACCTTTTAAAACCGAAAAACATTTTCAAATAAAGTAATATTTCTTTACTTTCCAAAAGTGCCCCTCCTCTTCTCTTATAAGAGGCCCCCACCTCTACCTCATTTCACACACTCCTCAAGCCTTTGTCTCGGCCAAACCCTGCCCATTTACTCTCTACACATCTATCTCCTCATCCTAGAGGATTCCATTTGGGCAGAATCCTTTCAAAGGAAGCCTTTAGGCTAAAATCAAAAGGAGTTACACTTTTAAAGGTAATTCATTCTCTCTTGTTCATTTGTTTTATTTTGCTTCTCCAACCCCCTAAACACTTTTTATTTAATTCTTTTGTAACAACACCAGTGTCTTCAATTTACTAGGATGTTGTTATAAGATTTATTCGAGCTACACTCTCACACAACTACATCAAATGGTTAAAGAACATACGGTTTCTGTGGATGGCGAAATTCTGCATCCCGAAACGATGATTGTTCAATACTCATTTAATACCTTCAAAGGTGGCCATTATGATGTCACTATTTTTATATATGATATATAATATGTTTATGTTTTCTTTAAGCTTCTGTATTTTTCATTTTGTTCATACCTTTATGGTTTCAATTATGGGTAAACACGATATCTTCATTTAAGGAAGTGCGGACTACCGCCCCCTCAAAGTGATGTGATTCGTTAATGCCATACGTGGTACGTATAAAGGATGGATTTAAAGTTATTATATATGATGTTATACTGGAATTATAATATACCTCTATATCATTATTATTTCTTTCCATTAAAGTATGAGATAGAAATGAAAGTAGCGTTCATGCGTACGTACGGCTTACCGTCTCCATGAACGGTGCATTTCATTTCTTATCCCCAAATGTAATGTACTATTAAAAGTACATGTATATAATGGATATATATAATTAATGATATATCTAAATGATGAATATAATTCTGGAATTAAATTATACATACCTCTCATTTAGTTTTAATTCCATTAATATGACAAAGAAATGAAAGTAGCGTTCATGCGTACGTACGGCTTACTGTCTCCATGAACGGTGCATTTCATTTCTTACCTATAAATGATTATGTAATATTATAAATACATGTATATGCTGGATATATATTATACATATTATATCCAAATCGGGAATTTCATTCTGGATATAAAGAACCTTTGACCACACGAACAACATGTAATTGTAAGAAGTCCACTTTTGACTTAAAAACCAAATATTGAGAAAACAAACATTATTAACTTAAATTGTTACATAATGTTTATAACATGGAAATAAGAGATATAAAAGTAATAATGAAATTTAAAAAGGTTCTTAATCAAGTATAAATTAACTCAAGTTTATTATTCAGGACGTTAAAGAACGATCGAGTCAAGTCGGACCCGAGGTAAGGGACTTCGTCTCAATCTCCATTCATTGAGGCATATTTCGTTTTATACACAACTTTCATTTATACGGTGTATAAACCCCTTTGAATTTTACTTTTATACAAAAGGAATATTTTTCTACAAAGCGTTTTACTAAATGACAAAAAGGAATGTTTTTTTTAACGTACGCGGTGACAACGACCTTTTCTGTCGCCGCGAGTATTATTTGGTCTTTGGCTTTCTCAACAAGCCGTAATGTTTTTAGAATAAAATAAATACCATATACTCTTTTATGTATTTTGGTATTGAAAATGGTTTTGAAAAAGGATTCTATTATGTTAATATATTTATGATATATTGTGATTGAAATGTGGAAATGTTATCATTCCTTTATATTGGTTTTATGTTTTATGATTTTATATTGGTACTTGGACATTTTAACGGGTGGTTATGTTATAAACCATATGACGGGTGGTGCCGTGAATACCAGGACGGGTGGTTACGTTATAACCTCCAATGCATTGGGTATGGAAGTCGGCCGTATGGCTATTCCATTAAGTATGTATGGAAATTGGCCGTATGGCTATTCCATTAAGTGATATGTGTGGAAGTCGACCGTATGGTTATTCCACTTAAGTATGTTTATGTCCCAAGTTACCTTTATATAGGTTATGTGTTATTTTTATGGATTTTATGGTAATCCTTTGGTTACAAAAAGGTAAGTAATGATACTTTATTTAGTGAAGAGTTTTTACTACTTCATGAAGGTGAAGGTATTACTTTGATAGAGTATATATGGTTTATTTGATGTTTGAAAAACTAACAGTTTTCATTCTTTCTGTATCCCTTACTGAGCTTTTTATGCTCACCCCAAGTTTTTTTGAAATGTTTTCACAGGACTTAATGTGGAATAAGGTCAAGGATGGGATCAAGGGAATGTCATCCTATATAAAACATGGAACTAGACACGTTTCTTTTTAAGAGTTTTTTTTATTATGGAAAATTAGTAGAAGTGACTACTTTTTAATCTTTTAAGATGTAATAGTTATGTTCTAATTCTCTAAAACTCTAAACTTGAAAAGATCCTCGACGTGAATTATTCATTTAATTAAATATTAAGTAAGGTTTAAGGCCGGGGCCTTATAATGGGTTTCCAAACTGAGAAGCCCAAGTAAAATTGATTACCCCAATACAAAAATTCTATAAGTATTTCCCTAATGAATTTAGATGAAGCGTGGTTTGAATTTAATTAATTCTGAATATAGATATCAAAAAAGGACTTGTTAAATAATTTGATATTTTTTATAACAATAGATTCCATATCAATAGGTTAAAAAAATTTTAACTCCATTGATAAAATATTTATTTCTTGGTTATTAATGAACCACATAAAATTATTGATTTGAATGCCCTCTATTTATGTTGCTACCTTTTCAATTTATAGATATGAAATAAATATACAAACATATATGTAATGATATAATTCAGAAGGAATATCCTTCTATCATGATATATGGTCTTACATTCCCCTCTAGTGAGTTGGGATTAAATTTTATTGGAAATTCCTTCATGATATCTTACTTCAACTCTTCAATAAATGAGTTGTACTCCAATATAGTCGAATTGTAGATCCCCTTTCTTGACCTTCATGGTATTAACAATGGATCCTTTTTACAGGTTGAAATTTCGTTCCAAAAATAACCATCGATTTGTTCGTTGAAAAATATTGACCATATAACTATTCATAAGAGGAAAATATTTCTTTAATGAAGTTCGTACATCCATTTTTAGCTGCACAGAAGTGGAGAATACCATTGGCATAAAGGATGTGTTTTGGAACTCTGAGGTTTTGAGAAAAACTAATATGTATAATTTTCCATTGATCTATAACTTCTAGTGAACATCTACTAAATTAATCCTCAATTAAAACAAAGAGTATGGTATAAAGGTTATCGCCTTTCCTTATCTCCCAAGGGTAATTGATGTATCCTTTTAGGGAACCATTAAGAAATACAAAGATTTGATCTCAAGAGTATTTAATGACATATCATTTTTAACAGATTTTCTCCTATTGATGGTGCTATAAAACAAAGTAACCTTATCTCTTAATTGTTATATATCATTCACAAATCACTAACCACATAATCTTTCGAAATATATAGAGGCTACTATAAAAAGTTTTCCTCTAATATTATCATTTTTATTTAAAATATAGGTAAATTCTGATATGAACACTCTGTTCACATTGATCTGAGTTGATATTAAATACAATTCCTCCCTTAGGCTGGTTATTATGATATAGCGATTAAAGGAATAAAGAAAAGAGACTAGGAAAGAGGAGTTTCCAAAGTAAGATGGATTATAATATGCTGGTGCCCAATTTTTAAAATATTATATTGAACATCCTTACTTTTAATCACCCCATGTTTTTCCACATTTTCCATCTTAATATTACTAATCATCTAATAATATTCATTTTAATTCTGTTCAAACATTTTAAACACAATCAAGAACCACCATGGGTTCTATAATAACAATCAACCAAGGATAATGCAGTGAAATAATGTTCTTATGGGAAAGGTAAGTCTTTTTTTAGAGGCCTTGTAATCCTGAAAACAAGATACTCATTTGGTGAATGATCATCCCATATTAGGGGGGGATATTTTATTATCCACCTCCAATAATGGATTATTTTTCATTTCCTTGTCCCTTTTCCTTCAGGTTGTGCACCAAATTTGGTTTTCCTTCTTTTAGAATTTTTCTATTTATCAATTTCATTTTCCAAATTTTTCAAAAAATGAGACTTAATTTGTTGGATGATATTTCCAAAACAAAGGGGAATTTATTAGAAGGATTATTTCTAGAAACCTTTTTATATGAAACCATTGTGAAGGATCCATCAACTAAATAATGATAAAATTTTATTTATGACACCTCTATCGGGAAATTCATCAGATAAGTACTTTAAGATTTTTTATGAGTAACACCCACCTATTTTGTGGTAGTTTTTTTGAGAATTAAAGGTGTATGAGACTAAAACCATCCATTTTTAACCTACCATAACAATGTTGGAGGATAAACCAATAATATATCTATATTCTTAGCAGGGAGGGATTGAAAATTATAGAAATGTAGAAGTTTAAAATATATATTAAATGAGTGGATAATGAAACACTTACCTTTCTTGAATTTTTAGGACAAGATCACGTAAGAGGAAGGTGGATGCAATTTATGGGATCCATGTGGGAGGCGATTTGAAATCCACGAGGGAGGGGATCTGTGAGGGAGCTCAGTAGGGATGATCTACGAAGTCGAGCCAAAATTTGAGCCTAGGAGAGTAGGTGGAAGCGATGGATGTGGGGAGGTTTGGCGGAAAGGATGTGATGAGGTGAGGAGGCATAGATGAGGATATAGATATGCGGGAAAGAGAGGGTGGGGATGTGCGGATGCAGATTAATGAAGGGGAGGTGGGGAGGTCGGGAAGCGGGGAATCCGAAAGGCAGATGTGGATACGGTGACCTGATAAGGTGAGGATGAGGTGAGGATGTAGATGCATGAAGGGCTGGCTCGGAGGTGTCCAGAAGGTGGAGGATGCATAGAGGAGGAGCATGAGACTGACCAGAAGAATTTTGATGGGGGGAAGTGGAATAAGGCATGTCTGAGGGAATAATTTCATTTGAGATAGGGGGATGGAGAGTAAGCATGATGGGGTAGGGTACAACCACGACGTTCGTGGATTTGGGTTCGACAAAGACAAGGTTTTTATAAACTATGACTATAAATATATTTATATATCCCAAAACATTAGTAGTGAATCACTACCTCCATCCTTATATAACAAAAAATGATGCATTAATAGAATGTTATTTACCTTTTGGCTAATTCTTTTTGCAGACTTGATTCTAAGGTAGTGTAGAATCAGTAATCCTTAATTTCATGTCGATTAATATTACCATAATAATACCTCAAAATTCCTATAAAATCTATATCATAATTATTAATGGATTCATCATCCTTCTATTTTACCTCAAGGAATTCCTTTTTCATTGTCATATGATTAATAAGATGAAAGAACTAATTGGAAAATAAGATCATTATTGTGACAACTTTGTGTACGAATATTTTATTTGTTGTCAATAGTTTTCAATGCTGGTCAAAATGAAAAAGGATATGAATAATGACTCATATTTTAATGGAAATTGGTTGAAATGAGGATGCCTAGAGAATTGTTATGAAAATATAGCATTGGATGTCATGCTTGGGTTATTCTCTATAAAAAAAATATTAGAGGATTGATGCACTAATCCAAATTATCATGGAACTTGTGTTGAATGTGACACATTGATTACTACAGTGATGAATAGTGATTTTCCAACCATATGAGGATGATTGATGAAGGTCATTCAATGCTTCATGATTGTATGAGAACCATGGAAGATGATAATTGAATAAAATAATTACATGATTTTCATGAAGTAGGAGATGCTGGTTGAAGAAGCAGTGAGAAGTGTCCATGCATGGGCAGGACATTAAAAATAGCCATGCTTGAGAATTGGAGTTAAGGTGATTCTAATCAATATCAGTAGATATTGTAAAGACAGATGTTTCTTGAATATAGGAAGGTTACAATACTTTCCTCATTAAATATGACAATGCTTTTCTACTATGTATTTCACAAAGAACATAAGTTGGTTAGAGAACATACTATGCATTTATTATGATGGAAAGGGGCCAATCAGCATGGTTGGTCTTGTAGAAGCAGGTGTCTATGGTGACGTTGTTTCCTAATGTATACCAAATTTTTTGGGGATGAAAATTTGCAGTTGGGATAGTATCGCGAAAAGTGGATTTCCTTGAAGAGCATATCTAAATATGGTAGAGGCATGAATTTTGCGAAGATGGGATTCATGAAGTGTATTTCACTAATACCTAAAAAATGTTGATGGTCTTCTTTGTGATTACGGTGAGCATTGAGAATGCCAAAGGTGATGAGCTTCCCAAAAACGTTTTGCGACGCAAAGGAAGAAAGGGAATCATGGCGATGTGAAGGAAAAAATAGCATTTCGACAGTGCAAATAAAGGAATATCATCGGTGTGACACAAAAGATTTTATGGAATGCTTTGCGATTACAATGAGATTCACGAATCAAGAAAATAGACATGTTGCATCAGGAAACTGAGTGAGTTTCAGTGGAAATTTTGGAGCATCGTGATTTGATAATGATGTGGTGCAGAGGGGGATATAATGTTCTAGAGTCGGGGTAAAATCACACAAATAGGCCCATACCCCCTTGATAGAATTAGAGAGACTTCACAATAATTTTAGAGCTCTCAAATTGCGAAGAAGCTTCACAAAGAAAGTTGTTTGGGGATGGAAACATGATTTTCAAAGATAGTTTGTTCCACAAAGGGCTAGTGATATTTGCAATGTTGTGATCTTTATGAAGGATAGTGCATTTCAAATTCCAGATCATTGCAATTCAGTGAGATTTGTGAAGTAGTGATCTCTACGAAGCGATGTGCTCTGTGAAGTCTAGAGCATTGTGAAGTAGTGATCTTGGCGAATGAGCATTAAGAAGGAGCTTTGTCAAGGGTCATAGTGAAGGAGATTTGAAAATATAAATTTTGAATATCTGGTTTAGGTGAACCCGTTATTTGGAAGACACCATAACACTCTTCCATATCAATGTGTGTCCAAGATAAATCAACTACACCCACATAAAAGACTGATTATTACCCAGGGAAGAATAGTTTTGATAATTCTATGTTGAGCGAGACTTCATTGATATGATAATCACAATGGGAGTTTGTGATTCTGGTAATTAATAAGAGAAGTGACCTCAATGAATTTGGATTTGTATTGAAAGGGAATGTGGGAAGAATAGAGAGTTCTAGTGCAATTGTTTTTTCACTTGTGATGTAGAAGGGAAAAAGGATATTTGTTTTCCTATTGATTTGCAATCAACCAATTTAATAGAATTGAAGAATATCAAGAGAAGAACCTACATTATTCAAGAAGGAAGAAGACTATATTCAGAGGAATTATAAAAAACCAGCATGGTTCTCTAAGTTGGACTAGGTATTCACTTGTCCATGAAGAAGGATTATTTCCCCACCCCCTCCAAGTGTAGGGAGATAAATAGACTAGAGGATTATTTTCCTAGTTGATACACTTTAATAGAATATCACATTATAGTGGAGAATCCCTGCCTGGGTTATTCCCTTGTATGGAAAAACTTAGCTGCTCTTATTGAGTAGTGAACCTTGTAAAAACTAGTGTGCATATTTTTATTGAATTATTTTTTTTCATGCAACAAGGAAAATAGAATAAGATAATCAAGACCCTAACAGGTCAGGTGGTCTTGGGATATAATGTTGGAATATTTTTCAAAATTTACCAACACTGATTCACCCCTCCACCTCTCAATGTTAGGTATATCCCAAACTTGTACTCTCACTCATATACTCATTCCAATACATGGATTACATTTAATCCCATTCCCTCATGTTCTTGATAAGAGTTCACATTTGATTTGATTTTCATTCCAAATGATACACAAATAAAATAACATTTTTCATGATTCAAATACTGGATAATGGAAAATATCATTCAATTATACAGATCCATTACTCAATATAATTTTTATCTATAGACCCAAAAAGGAAACACGATGTTTCCTCATGAATGAATCAATAAGATGTTTCTCCCTCATTTTATCATTTGGATTCCCGAAATTATTCATGTATTGAGAAATATAAATAATAATAAAAATAATATTTTTCATCTCATCCCCTGTAACATTTGGTTTTTCTGTTTGACTGAAATTTCATTCTCCATCTCATTCAACATTAACAAGATTTCTTTTGGTTACATATTTTGACTAAAATAAAAAATAAAAGATTGAGTAATAGTAATCGTAGTTGTAAACTAAATGATCATGAAATATCATTTATATTATGTTTAAATCAGGACTCATTAATTTCATTCTATTATTCCTTATGATTATTCGAGGTCATTCATGGCCATCATCTATTCAAATAATTCTTGATGGTTCCAAATTAAAATTCTATATATCCAAGAATATACCTATGGGAGTGTCAAAATAGGTGTGTAGTAAGAACACACTCACCGTGAATAAGAAATATGTATGAAATATACTCCACTTGATGCATTAATTCCAAATTCATTTCCACTTGTAGTATCCAAACATATATGTTTTTATGGAAAACAACATTCCTTTTATCTTTATAATTTAGGATGTCCCCCAAAATAGTGGATTATCTGAAGGTTTTTCACTATGGTTTTCCCATCATAGATTCCAAAGGATACCCAACTTTTCATTGATACCAAATATTGAGACCTATACATTTAATACAAAAAAATCATATATTATTAGATTAATATTCATTACAAAACATTACAATCTGTATAATAATCCTACAGGGCTAGTGTATTTGGTATCATTGATATAGAAAAAACTTATTCATAAGAGACATAAATCATCATGCACAAAGTTACTCATAACTACCACCCTTCTTAGATAAATCATATTATATACCTTTATTTATCACCTGAGGAATGGAAACATATGAATGAGAATGATATAATTATTATTAATGGAAACAATGAGAGATATTATTGATAAATTAAACATAAAATTATTATAAGGGGATAATGTAATGAGTTAAATATTTTAAAACCATATTCTGCATATTATATATAATATTATTGAGTCATAGAATAATTTCATGAAATTCAAAAGACATGAACTATAATGGAATCAAAGGACGTGGTCAATGAGAGAAACATTTATGTGTAATACATAAGTTTGTGGCATATATATAATCATTGAAAAGTACTTTCATAGTCAAATCCCACTTATAGAACAATCATAGTGGATTTGGTTCACTCCCTATTCATTTATATCCATAATCAACTATTAAACCCAATATTATCTTAGTGGACCGAGTATAACTACCCTGGATTTTCAAACAAAAATTTCACATCTTAATAGAATAAATATTGAAAGATTTTTTAAATAAATATTCCCTTAGAACATATAATTTTAGGGTCTTTGGAGGCAAGATACATAATATTATTATTTCATGAATAATGTTCAATATCTCCCATGAAAATATCACCATTTTGTACTCTTCAATGACATACCCTAAATAAAACCATTCTTAATCTCATGGGGAAAGTAACCGTATGAAATAGTGACCTCAAATGTTAAGTAAGGTTAAAATTGAGATATACCAATTAATGATCATAACCAAGCATAAGATAATAATAAGGGAATGAGATCTTGAATATAAAATATGAAGTATTTAATCAATCTAATAAGTATCATAAAACTAAGTTATGGAAAAAATAACATTCTAAAACATGAATCATAAAAATGATAATTCATCATAAATAAATCATGAACCATAATTTTATGTCAATAATTTGGCGGGAATAATTATAAGTAGAAAATTCATTTTATATTTCATGGTTAACTACCATGTCAATTGTATTAGATATCAACACCATTTACCCAAAGAGGATCCAGCACATCAACTTGTATCTTATAATAGATAAAGAACATTGGCTTGTTTCCATAAAATATATCATCATATATAATACTTCAACCAATTTATTGGAGGGTGATATAGGCCCCACCTACCATGTAATGAAAACTATACATATTTTTCAATAAGATAAGAAATCATTCATTATATTTGATTATAAAAAAGAAATAGGTGTCATAGAAGTTATGCTATCATAAACCTAAACCATTATGAGAAATAGTAAACACAATATTTATATATCATATTCAAAATAGTGTAAAAGCAACATGAAATAATGATATTTTGAATTGATATTTATATTGAAAAATCACATCAAATAATTATTGAGGAACAAAAAATTAAATTTTTAAAAAATATTAAAAAGACCATGAAACTGAAATGAAAAAAACTTTCTATAAAAATACCATGGTAGACTAATAAAGGATGTTTTAAATCATTTAGGAATCATGAAAGTGGAAAAATAAAATCATGAAATATAAATTATAACAAAATTTCTTCTGTATTTTGGTTGGAAATTTCACAAAGAACCTTGTTTAGAAAATGAAAAAAATATTTTTTCAAAATGTTTTGTAAAAAGTCAAACATGGGTAAAAATGAATATTAAAAACAACAAGAGAATAGTAATTACAGTATTAAATTTTTAAAAAAATATTTACATGGGTGATAAATATTCCCATATTGATACTTAAAGATAAAAAATCATGACTAATTATCTGAACGTGAAATAAACCCTTACATCATGTCTTGCCATTTATTGTTAATGTTAAAACCTCCTCTTTTTTATGTGACTCTATTATATATCCTATAAAGGGATATAGGAATTTTATTTTGGAATAAAATCACTTATATAATGTGGATAGGGATGTTGAGATAGGAAATTGGTAGAGAATAAGCAATCTAGAATATTAGAAGTGTTGTAAATAAGTGAGGGAGTTTATGTCCATTTATAGTTTAGGTGAGAATAAATTTAAGAATTTATTAAGAATAAAAATTAATATATGTATCATCTAGAAAAAAATACATAAAAATAGCCATGAATCAAAACCTAGGGAATGATTTGTTTTAAATATCATTAGCCAAAACATTTCAGAATTTGTATGCGATGTTCTAAACCGTATCATTTATTTTAACCCCTTAGTCTACCTATTCGAACATTAACCATGGAAACATATATTCACTCTTATGAGGATATAATTTCATATATAGGGTATCTATTGACTTAAAATAGGACAAGGGATGAAATATTTGACCATATACCATTCCCTTTTCCCTTATTTAAAAACATTTGTCTTCTAAAAAATTTAATAATTTATTTTATGAATAATATTTAATTTTTGTCATTTTGACCACAGTCATTACATTAACTTTGATAACATCACAAAAACACTAATAATTAGAAACAATTATTTATGCATATATAAAAAATTTCAAAGACATCTAGAAAAAGTGTGGATCAACTGTTTGTTTTCAAATTATAATAATTATACGAATTTTAAATTATTTATTTTATTTTTCAATTCATTGACTAATTGTTGCATCTGTGTTGGGTAAGTATTTAAGGAATTTATTTAATTCCTTAAAATTATAGATAAATTACATAAAATTTAAAAACATTATTAGGTACAAAATTAATATTATTATTCACTCATTACTATTTTTGTCCTTCTGTGAGCTTATAAATGTTATTTAAAACTAAGAGTGTGACATTTTTTACACTTCTTTTGGTTAAATAATATATATTTCATTTTTATGGAGACGTTTCCATTACATAACTAAATTATGAACCTTAGGTATTAATTTACTAATTTTATTCATCCAGTAATAATTGTTATAGACAATTATGGCCATATCACTTGATTATCCATGATTAATTCAATTTTCTTTTTTACTGTGATTATAAATATTATTGTGGTTACAATAAAAAATGACCAAAAATAAAAGGGACATAATTAAAAACTATGATTCTAATGATTATATATATGTAATTAATTTTTAATGTTTTAATTTATATATGGAGAGTAAATTATTTAAATATAAATATGTAAAATTGAAAGAAAAAATGTATTTAATGCAATACACTTCTAAGAAAAAATCTATTATACAAAAGTTTTGTAGACCTGTATTTCATATGATATTAATTTCATTAAAAGTAAATAAATAATACATATTTTAATTTGAGATCAAATTAAAATCATAATTATATATCATAGTAAAAGAAAAAGATAGTTTTATAAAAATATTTATTTTTCACTATTCACTGAAAATTTAACCATTGAATAAAAATATAAAAAAATTCCCCAAAAATGAATATTGATATAATTATTTAAAAAATAAAGTTCATTTTATAAAATATATTTTTCAAGAAACCATAATTATAATATTTTCTCACAAAAATAAATAAAAAGTTATTTCTTAAGACACCGTATTTTTAAATAATAAAATGACTTTACTAACAAAAGAGTAATTTAAAAAATAATTTTTATTATGTATGCATTTTATATAATTCCTAAGGTTGTTAATCCTATTCAGTCACTATAGTTTAATAGCCACTTAATAAAATTATCTAATATTATTATAATAATCATGTCACTGTTTGATTGAAAACATTGTTTCCTGAAACATATGGCAGAGAAGAAGATAAATATCTTTGAAAAAATACATAAAATCTCAGGGTTTAAAATTATATCCCCCCATTACCAAAATTGTTACAATGTAATTTTTTATCTGTAAAAAAACGTTTTTTTTAAATTCCTTTATGGTTACCCCCAGTATAACAAGGGTTAGCAAAACATCCTCTTGAAATGAGATAATTGGATATAGGAAGGCCATCTATAGTTAGATATACTAGGTTTCCAAATGGAAGAAAATTATTGGGATGGTAAGATATGGACATGGAATAAAATTAGTGTTTATCAATCATTGATAACAATAAAGTGTTAATAATCAAAAAACAATAAAACATAATTGTAGAAAAGACCATCTATTTATCAAAATTTAAGGCTATAAGAAGAATTGGGGGGGGGGTCTTAATATCCTTTTACTATAAATAAAGAATTCTATTGACACCTATACTATGAAAAAAAGGAATTATAGTTTCTTGATAAGTTTAATTCCATCCTTTATACAATTACAATTAAAACCACTTCCTTCACTCGAAATGATGAATATTGATGATTCTTTTTTTCCATTCCATAATCACTAATATTAATAAATAACTAATAATATAATCCAAAAAATTATTAAAATATAATCTTGTTTTCTTTATATATTGACCAAAAAAATTTATTTATAATTTATCCAGTATGTATAAATATACTATCTTCTAAAACATCAATAATAATTCCCAAGGTTTAGCTTAATTGAATCCATAAGTAATTAATTATGAAACTAATAAAAATATGTCCATCGAAATTCAATACCAAAATATTCATAAATAATGTAACTAAAATTCCAAATACAACTTAACATTAGTCCTCAAATGATTATCCTAATCTCGTATACCTGGTATTTGAACACCTTCATCATATATTCCTTGGAAACATGGTAATAACAAAAATTATTACCTAACCATACATTCATCTCGAAAAAACACTATCATTTTTGCACAAATAAAACAGTAGAGTATTAAATATATTTCTGAAATTCCAAATGAAATAAACCATATCAATGATGTATTAAACACATTTCTGTCAAATAACTACCCTATTTAAAGGTTATAAATATTGTCCCATTAATTTCAATAATCTCATTATCCCATTAAAACATTATTATCTTCACGTTGGACACATTTTAAGGGACACATTTTCCTAAATTAGGTATTTTACAGATATATAATATTGCCACTAAATCACTATTCCTGGTTATTAGTACAATTTGTCATATAATATCCATACCTTAGAGAACAAAACTGAAGAACAACCTATATATTTTTCATGGTTTTTATGATCAATAATATTATTCACAAAACACTTCTATAAAAAAATATTTAAATACCAATACATAATCTTTTAAATCATTCAACTTTCTTCCTAATTATTTAACCAATACTCATTATCTCATTCCATAAAATTTTTTATTTCATATTTCTTTCATATGTTTTTCATCATTAATAAAACAAATTACACAAACAACCACACTGATCCTTTTCTATAGATTTCCCTCTAGGACATCGATTTTCATAATTCCCATACATTCTACATTTACATCATTCAACTGCAGATGAAACCTTATTGAAACTATTTTTCCCATTCTCTGTTTTAACTAAACCATTCATGTTTCCTCAAAAAATAATATTTCAATGTCATTATTTTCCACACTCAAAACATCTTCATGATCCTTTTTTTCATTATCCTCCATGATTATTCCCACATTATTTACATGATAAAATTTTAACCCACATTCAGCTATAGTCATTATGAAATTTTGTTTTCCTCTTGTTAGGTTTGTCTAGAAACTCACCCATGTCGATATTATTGATCATATTAAAATATTTCAAATTTGGAATAATAAAAAGTTGTTTTCTAATAGATCCCATTTTATTTGGTTTCATAAAATTGAACTCATTTTATTTTTTATCACATTTACCATTAACATGAATTATCAAATTTATATCCATTTTCTAATACCAAAACTATAATATAAGAAACCGTAATCATAGTTGGGAAAAATAATTTTTAGGATATCAAAATCACGATAGATTATATTAATTGGATAACACCATAGGTTTTAACCAGGTTATACATGATTATAAATTTTTAAGATATATCATATTGTATTTTGAGTAATATATAAATTAAACCAAGGAATAACGCCTAAGATTTTAAAACTAGGTGTGCATCATGGCACATTATACAGTACTAGACGGTGATTGATTCTAGCTCAATACACCCATTTCAAGGTTATTTACTTTATGCACAACTATTACATAGCCACATCCACTTGTAGTATATATAAAAAGATATAATTTCATAAAATGTACCATAACATATTCATAACGAAAACATTACGATGTTATCATATACTTAGACTTATCTCTATTATTTTTACTTAATTTTCTAACCCTAATCTCCAATGGTTGACTAAACATTTCTCTTATACCAACAATAATAACCTTATATTATATATATATATATATATATTAAATCATATTTTATTAATATAAATTATATTAAACAAAAAAATACTCCATATGATCATATATGTTTATATTATTTTGGATAGTAGATACACAATCCTTTTATTTCATGAAATAGTTCAGCATATACCTTAAATATATCCCCATTTAGTAATCTTCATAGGCATACATTACATAAAATATTTCTTCATAACATAGTGAAAGATAACATTTTAAAGGGTGATCTCAGATAATTAGTAAGGGTCACCATGTATAAATAAATCGATGATCATATAATAATATAAGATATTCTTAAGGGCATGAGATCTTAACAATCAATTAAAAAGTTCATACCCAGTCTAAAAACACCATAAAAATGACTTTTGGGATAAAAAATTAACATTTCAAAATAAATTAATCATATGAATTTTAATTCATCCTGAATAAATCATGAACCATAGGTTTATGTCCTGAATGTGTGTCTCATAACAATAGGTATAGAACACATATCATATATCAAGGTCAAGTACCAGTATAACTGATCAATTATCAACACCCATTTCCCCTAATGTATCAAGAAAATTTAATTGTTTCCCATAAATTGTACAACATATTGACTTGTTTCCCATAAAGGATAAAGCACATCAACTTGTTTCCCATAATATATGAGGCACAAAAATGTGTTTCCCATAACTATCTAATGATATATAATTCTTTAACCAATGAATTTGAATAGGATATAGGTCCCACCAATAATATATTGAAAACCAAACATATGAATGGAACGATATAATAAATCATTCATCATATCAGAACTAAAGAAATGAAATGGGTTTCATAGACATTAGGCCATTATTTACAAAAACCATCCAGAAGAAGAATATAGATTGTATTCTAGTATCATATCCATAATAATTAATAAGTAACATCAAATAATGTTATCTTTGATAGAAAATACAATTTAATTATCATTTTGAATAATTTTAGTGGAAATAAACTTTCAAATTTGAAATATTTTTCTTTAAAAGTGCATTTCAAATGAAAGACACATCCTTTGAAGAGAAACATGTAAACTTGTAAAGGAGGATTCAATATTTTATGGTGTCATGATGGGAAAAAATAATCTTATTATATATATGTTAAAAACATTCCTTCTATATTTTTCTTTGGAAAACACAAAATAAACCGTTTTTGTAAAATGAAAAAACAATTTCTTTCAAACCGTTTTATAAAAATTCAATCATAGTTAAAAATAATTTTATAAATTTATAAGGGAATGGTAAAAAAATAAAAAATTATTTGAAATAATGCACAGTAAAGTTAAATATTTCCATGTGCATAAGTGGAAATTATAAATCTCAAAAAAAGATAATATTGTCAAATAAACTCCTACCTCACTTCTTGAATTTCATTGTTCCCATTCAGACACCATCTTCTACAAAACATTTCCATGAGATCTCATCTAATTTGATCAGGGCTTATCCTTTTGGAAAACATTAACCTTTATATTGTGGATAAGTAAGTTTAATAATGAAATTGTAAGAGGATGGTTGGGATAGAAGGCTTCAAGTTGTGTAAATAAGTAAGGGTGGATGTGTCCTTTTATAATTGAGGTGACATGAACATTTGAATTTTTTTAAAGTATAATCTGATTATTCTTGAGATAAATACCTAATAATGGTCACAAATTCAAATCAACAGTATTGTATGGTTGAAATATCCACAAAAAATGAAATCTGGGAAGGTTTAGTTATATTTTAAATATTATCATTCCTTTTAACTCCATAATTAACCAATTTTAGTATTAATTGTGGTAACATAATTTCACTCTTAAAAGATTTTAAATTTACTTATAATGTAACTATTGATTCATAAATTGATAAGGGATGATAGTTTACAATATATAGTTTCCCCTTTTTAATTATTAATTATTTTTAAGTTATTTAAATAAAATAATAAAATATTATTTTCATTAAATTCCTTTACTATCAATTATTACTGTATCCATTACATTGACATTAATAACATTATGAAAGAACGTATAATTCAAAGAAATTATTTCAAAACATCTCCAAACTGTTTTGGTTATCTATAAAATTCTTCGATCAACTTTGTTATCTCAAAATATAATACATTTAATATTTTTATTATCATTTATATAATTTTCCAATTAATTTAATAACTACAATATAAATGGTAAGTAAACATATAATGTAATTATTTAAATAAAAAATTTATAAATAAATTTCCATCATTAATATAATTTAATTAGGAAAAATTATTATTATTATTCATCAATAACTATTTAATTCCTTTTGTGAACAAATAAATGTTATTAAAACTATGAGAGTGACATTATTATAATTCCTTGGATTTAAATAAAATATAAGTCATTTTTAGGGAAATGTTTCCATTAAATAAATAAATTTAAAAACATAGTTTTTAAGGGTCTAATTTAATTCATACAATTTTAATTAGTATGGCTTTTTCACATATGTTTTTCCTTCATTTACAATATTTACCCTTTATCAAGGTGATAAATTTTTCTATAGTTCCTATTCATATTTACAAAAAATAAAAGAGAATTATTAAATGCTTTTAAAATAATGAATATATATATTATAAATATTCTTTGAGACTAATGTCTTCGACGTGGAATAAGTTTATTTTAACATAAATGTATAAATCTTAATGAAAAATAGTTTGTATAAAAATCCAAGATTCGTCCTCAAAGTATACTTATAAAAAACTCCTCTTCAATGATGATTCAAATGATGTAAATTAGATTATATATAATTAAAAAATTGGTATTTTACATTGATATAAAATTAAAATTATTATGTATATGAAAATAAAATTACACTTTTTAATAAAAATCATTATTTTCACATATCACCCAAAAAACTATCTCTTCAAAAAAATATCAAAATTTAAGAAAAGTATAATATTTATATGTTCACTTAGATAATAATCTAATGTTAAGAAATATATTTTCTAACGACTTCAAAAATTATTTATAATATTTTTTTCAGAAAAATCAATAAAATGTAGTTTTAAACATTTTTAGGAGAATAGTAAAAGATTCCTTTTTACCAATTTTGTAAAAAGACAAACACGGGTAAAAATGGTTTTAAAAAATTAGAGGAAAATTATAAAAACACATTTTATTTTTTTAGAAATCATGCTCATGGAAGATAAATATTCTACCATAGATACTTAATAATAAAAAATCCTTCATAATTATGATATTGTTAAATAAACCCTTACCTCAAACCTCGTATTTTCTTGTTCACATTCAAACCACTTATTCTATGAAACGACTCCTTCGTATATCATCTACATGAAATACTGGGTTTGTATTTTGGAATTATAGAACCTTTATAAAGAAGATAAGAATTTTCAAGTAAGATATTGGTAGAGAATGGTTCAGCTATAAGACGTCATGTGGTATAAATAAGTGATGGATAATGTGTCCATTTTTACCTGATGCGAGGGGTCATTGTGAAATTAATTAATTAAATTAAAATATAATAATAATATTCTAGATAAAAGTAATTAAAATTGGTCATTAAATCTAACCTAGGGTTAGAGATGACTGAAATGTAATTATAAAATAAAACTGGAGGGGTTTAAGTGCAATATTAAACCTTATTAATTGTTGTAGTCCCATAATTAACCTATTTTCACATTAAAAATGGTAAAATATTTTCACCCTTAAACTATAATGATTTTACTTATAAGGTAACTATTAACACATAAATGGATACATTATGATAGTTTCAACCATAAATTATCCCTTATTCCCATATTTAAATTTTTTTTATTTAATTTAATAATGCATTTTTATATAAAATATCATTATTTCCCATTTTGACAATATATATTACATAGAATTTAATCCCATAGAAAAGAACATATAATTTAAAAATATTAATTGAAAAAAACTACAATAATTAATAGTAATCATGAATTTTTTTAATCACCTTAATTATCTAAAATTATAATACCTTTAATATTTTTAATATCAGTTATTTTGGTTTTCCATTAATTGAAAACTTTTTGCATCAGTGATGTTTAAGTATTTAGGGTAATTATTTATTTCCTAAAAATTCTTTAGAAATTACTATCACGAATATAATTTTATTCGGAAAAAAATATTAGTATGATTCATTCATTTTTATTTTTTTCTCTATGAGAACACTTAAATGGCATTTAAAATGTAGAGAGTTACATTTTTTCACTTCTATTAGTTTGAATAATATATAAGTAATTCTCATTCCCAAATATCCATTAAATAACAAATTTTATAACCTTATGTGTTATGGGTATAATTTAATTCATCCAATATGAATTAATATGAATAATTATGACCTAATCACATAGTTTTATCCTATATAAACCCGATTTACCCTATATAGAGATGAAAATTTTTACCATAGTCACTAGTAATGATGACCAAAAATAAAATGTTATTTATTACCAAAACTGATTTTAATGATTCTAAATATGCAAACCATATTTTGAGATTCAAATTAAATTTGTGTAATAAATAAATTTTTATATAAATGCATAAAATATAATGAAAACAATTTTTTGAAAAATGTAATTTTTACCCAAAAATGTACTTATTCAAAAATATTATATAAGGAATATTAAAATGATGTTAATTTTATTATATATAATAAAAAAATACTTATGTTTCTTGGTGATCAAATTCAAATCCTAATTATTCTTTATATGAAAGTAAAATGAACATTTAATAGAAATATCTATTTTTCTCTATTCATTGAATCTTTTAAGAAAAATATATAATATTTACAAAAATTTAATTTTGATATGTTGATTATAAAAATGAAGTTATTTTTTTAATATATATACTTTAAAATTTCAAATAAGTATTCTATTATATTTTTATAAGAAGATATAAGAAATTATTTTCAATGAAAATATATATTTTTGATGAATTAAATGACTTTACAAATAATAATTGACAGATGAGTTAATAGCCATTTATATTAAGTAAGGAATTTGTATATAATTCATAAATTAGTTAATTGTACTCATAAAAACTAATTTAACTGCTATATGGTGAAATTAAATAATAATATTTTAAATATTATATCATGGTTCTCTTAAACTCACAGTTTCATGTAACAAAATCTATCATAAAAGTTAAATATATTGGAAAAAACATTTAATAAAATATCACATTGTTGCACGGATTACCTTACTAAATTGGTTTCATTATCCATCCCCATCATTATTATCTCATGATATATATGTTTATACCTATCTAATTATAAATATATCTATTTATAGTCTCACCTGTAAAATAATGATAATCATATATTTGGGTTCCATAATATCATAAATCATTCCTCATATAATAACTCCTAGAAAAATAATGTGTTTCATTAACATTTCCATATTTAATCATAGCATAAAACATGGAAAATAAACAGGTTTCAAAATTTTATCATCATAATAAAAAACTATCTATATGAATAATAATGATAATATCATTGTATCATATTATTGTAAAGCTAAAATAACATCAAACAAGGTAATCTAAAATGAAAATTTCTTGAAAACATCATTGAAAATTTCATGAGTTAATTATCCCTTCTCTATAAAAATCACATACTAAAATATTAATATATTGAAAAAATTTAGGATACTATTTTCTTATAGAATTTCATTATAAACATGTAATCTAATCATCAAATCATAGAGTGCTAACGATGGTGGGATGGTCCATTCATGTTGTGTATGTCAAAACATGTATTCCATTTATATTTTCATAATAAAATTAAAATGACACCATTTGTTAAATTCAATTTACTTTTCTATTGAAACACTTCTTTAAAACTCAAACTTGGTTAAACACTATTTTTATCAATCACTAGATAATCCTAAAAATATTCATTATTTTATCATAGATAAAAATAATATAAAATAAAAACTATAATTTACTAAAAAGTGAAACAATGTATATTTTTCACAATAATGTTATATTATTTTCTAGACTTCATAAAGATATGAAATGTAAAAGAAAACATGGAATCTATTAACGTAACATTAGGGGGAAAATCTATGAGATTACTACATAAATCCCTTGACTCAAGTTCTAATATTATCTAAATCACATTAAATTCATGTACAATAAATTTTAAATTTTTATAATTAATAAACATATTTTTTTTAAATTTATATTTTCATATATAATTCATTTAAATTTTTTTTAAACCTATTTAGTATTAATTACTTATTAAAATCATAATTTCCGGCTGTTAACAATTTCATTTTTCATGAAAACTATGGTTCAATAGTACCATATTTTAATTTGATCATCATTCTATCAGATCCCAAATTTATGCAGTATATAGATATCATATATTGAAACGTCTCGACCCAAAAGCCACTGAATGGTGCTTCACGCCGGTTGGTCACAAGCCCTCATGCGCACCTCCCCGTACGCTAGATGGTGCTGACTAGCAGTGAGGGTCTAGTAAGTCAGTCTTGGGGAGACTATACCCTCTGTTATCAGAATAAAATACCCCCAGAAGTAACCAAACAATAGCGGAAACACATATAAGTATAACAATACAATGTCACTAGCATAATCAATACTAGAAATACAATACTCAACTAAAATGTAATACATTCTATGACAATGCATGTTCCAAGTGTCAACAATGAAACTATAAGTAATAACACAAAGACTCCAAATGGTTTCTGACCTATTTCTGGTTCCCTCTTCCATGATCCATCCCCAAATAGAACTCTAACCAGGGCTCATGACCTTTCCTCTCCAACAACAAAAAAGTCTATTTGGGTTCCAATCAGGCAGCCCGAGTAGTGTTTGAGTATGACTCAATAGATCACCACCAACAGTGTTAAAAAAAATCCACTCATATGATGTGTATGCAGTTTCCTTAATAATTAAGCAAGGAAATAGGGATAACAATTATATTTATCCAATTAACCTTTCCTTAATTCGTTAAACATCTGGGTTCTTAGGAACACCCAAAACCCAGTGCCGGCTTCAGCCCGGGTAGGAGCCTAAACCATTTCCCCTTTTTAATTCATATTTACTATGTCACAATATTATGTTTATGAATAGCCAAATTAACCCATAGTTAAAAATAAATTAATGTGTGTAGAATGTTATGTCTAGGACACATGTGAGTATTTGGAGCATCAGTCCCTGTCTCACAACCCCATGGTTTTTTGGAGCATCAGACCTTATCCCATAAAATATCAATTTCATGCATGTCATTGGTTCTAGAACACCATGTCTAGAACCCCTGTGGTTATTAAGAGCATCAGTCTGTGTCCCCAACCCTTTCTCAAATCAAATATCCAATTCACAAATACAACATTATACAAATGTTTAATCATCCTTATCCATCCATCATAACTCTCAACCATATTGAACTAGATCCACAATTCACAATGAACCGCATAACCAAACCTCCAATTAATTATTTAGACCAAGATATTTATAAAAATACATATGCATTACAAGATGAGACTATAGGATTGGATTTTAAACCACCTACCTCGATTTAGTAATGGCAGCTATCCCTACAAAAATCCCCAAAATCCGAGCGGCGCAACGTCGTTGATCATGTTCTAGATCAAAATCATTAAAACCAAAAACACTATCAAATGCATCATTTTATTTAAAAACTAGATCAGGATCCACAATCCTAGATCTATACCTTAACTCAATGTTCTTGATCCCTGGAAATAATGGAAATCTCACATGAAATGACCTAGGAATGATAGGTGAAATAACGGAAGAAACAATATGATGAAATCCACTTATTGGAAGGAGAGAAGATCATCAATTTGAACCGTAAATCCTAAGGAAATGGGTTCTGATCGCCTTGAAATATCTCCATGAGGCATTGGAAACACATATAAATTCCCATGCTTGAGCCAAGGTCAGAAAATAATGAATTCTTAGGGTTCGATTAGTTTTAAAAATCATTTTTTAAAATAAAAAACCTCCTGCATGGTTTCCTAGATAGTGGTGCATAGTTAGGGAAAACCGTGCACAAACTGTGCGGACCTCACTGTCTAGTTTTGCGCAGTCCACATGGTTTGGTCGCACGGTTTTTCAAACCATGCACAAACCATGCACAAACCACTATTCTTTAGTTTTCCTTAAAAGTTCTCCAAAACGCACCCCAAGTCACTACTCCAAAATAGAGGTACAAAAAAACATTAAATGTTCCTGAAAACGTGTAACACCCAGAATATTACATAACCTTTTAAATATAAATTGTGTATTTAATTCCATTAAATATTTCTCTTTTTAACCAAAAAAAAATATAAAAGAGAAAATATATAACTTCTTATTTGAGAACATAACACCGAAGTGTCTTACAATATTCTGAGTTTACAAGGAAATCTCACTAACCGAAAGTTCCTAATAAAAACCTTAGTAAGATCACTGGAAGGATACCCAAGATAAAAACAATCACAACATCATAATATGGATCATCAGGACCCATCATGAGCATCTAAATAGCTAGTGCCACCGCGGCCGTGCTGAGTACCAGTGGAATGATGAGAACCATTCTCCTTCCAAAGAAACTATGACACTCCAAGCCATGGTTTTATATGGTACCTATTCGGCTGTTACCTCATGTAGTCATTCCAACGACTATAATTATAGCTAGTGGAGTCTTTAAATTTCATAACTGTTGGGTTTTAAATTAATGAAGTTTATCTTTTTATAAAAACCTGGTTTTAAAAATGCTTTCATAATTTTGTGGTATTTCAAATGTTTTAATATGTTTAAATGTTTTAAATTATGACTTTAAATAAAAGTATAATTTAATAATAAAACATAGTCTTTACGAAATCATTATGGTCTTCTAGTTCAAAACTTTGTAATCTAAATGCCTTTTAAGTATTTTAAAGTTTATGATTTTTAAAGAGGGCATTTTATAAAATATGGAACCAATATACCATTGATTTCATAAATATATTTGTTAAACCTATTAAATCTATGAAACTATGTTTCTTTAATAATAATGTTATGTTTAATTAAAGAGGTATTTAATAACTTCATGTACAAATGTTTTAAACAAACTATTATTAGGTTTTTTGATTTCAAATGTATAAAGATCCTAGTAATTTTAATAGTTTATTAAATATGAAGTTAATTTATGGTTTTTAATGTTTTGTGAAATATTTTAACACAAGTTTAGGTATACATACTATTTTATTTCAATATCATTAGATAATTTTATTAAAAATTTATAAGAGACTCGGCCAACCGAGGGCAGCCTTGTGGGCCAAGCCCTTAAGCCCTAGACAGAGCCTCTGGGAGACCCGAGGTACCGACCATTGGGGTCCCCCAAGCATCTAGGCGTGCAAGCGGGTGCTCGAGTCCAGGATGTGTATATTGTGGGCCGGCACACATGCACATGACTGTGTCTAAGGCCCGCAGTGTGCAAAGTGTAAGGGTGGGCCAAGGCCCGCAAGGGCCCGTGTATAAGGCCCCTTCTCGTATGTTATTGTGTCATTATAGTGAAGCAGGAGCATTGAGTCTTATAAGCTGTTCCCAAAATTCATTCCGTTTTGATGTGGGATGCCGATTTTCTAGTGCCACACAATCTTGGCCGTCCATCACATCGCACGATCGATCATAGTCGTCCACACGATCGAAGCCACGCGATCACCCTGCTTTACCCGAGACCATCGATCTATCGTGAGATCAAATCCCGACCATACAATATTTTGTAAGAGATCGATTGAACTCCTTCTCTACCCAAGCCCGTTCGATCCCGCAAAGGATGATCCTATCCATCTATATTTCTTCTGCATCATCTTCTTCCTCCACAAGGCCGCACCAGTTTTCATCACCATCACCACCTCCCTCATCCACTGCTCCTCTTCGGCACGTGCTTAACCATCACCCTCAGAGGTTCTTTTTGCCGCACCTTTCCCCAAATCTACCCCTCTAAATTTCTTATAACATATCCTCCCGAGCTCTTCTTCAGGTAAGGTTATATATAATGTATATATATGTATGTATGTATGCATCTTGTTTTCTCCCCAAACTCGAACCCCTTTCTTCTCCTTTGGTAGCCAAGCGTAGGGACCCCTATTTTTGAGCCAAGACATGTGGATCCCTTAAAATGCTCTCCCATGAAAGTTGAACCCCACAGGTTCACCCTCTCATCCTTCTCTTCTTTCCTTCGAGCACCCAAAGGCCTCCAGAGAGCTCCTCCTCCCCTTTGCCAATCTGACCCACCTCCTCTATCTAGGTAAGAGGACTTACCAATTTTTTTTTGCGATGCAAATGGATTATAAACAAATTGTTTATAATCAGATATAAAACATTTATACGTGTATATATATATATATTCAGAATTGAATCATTCCTCTCTTCCTCTTTCAAGTAGGGTGTAAGAATTTGAATTGGTTTTTTCTTAGATAGCATAAATATTTGATCTCTCTCTCTCAGTTTGGTTTTATAACATGTATAACTATATATGTATGTATATACATATAATTTTAAAATGAGTATATGTATAAACACCTCAACCATATTTTTTTAAAAAAATTCTTCTAGATAAGTTGGTCATGATTTTCATACTCACGTTTTTAAAATTAGACTACTCGGAAATGACCTTCTTCTAAAGTAGAACAACTATATATCTTATATATATATATATATATATATATATATATGTTGTCCCAAATCAAATCTAATTCTTTGATTTTCATATATTTCACTATTGTCTTCTAAGAATTATATACCTATATATACTATTTTTAATCTACTTTAATCTAAAAATACATTATATAAATTTTATATGTATATATAACTAAATACATATATATTTATCTATTTTAATAAAAACTAATTATAGTTTTTAAGAGACGAATACTAATTTATAAATAATATTTTAGATGCCAACTTAGTTTAGGGTTAAATGGAATTATGATTCTAAAACCTAATTATATAATAGTATACATACTTATGTAACACGATCCAAAACCATTTTATAATTTGGTAAAAGATGATTTCCATGCCTTAAGTAATGTTTTAGATTCGAAATGTCATTTGGGATAAATTGGATTTATATTTGGTGTGCAAAACAATGAATTTCAATTATGTGTGCACTTTCAGTTACACATGTTATAAACCTTACATGTTTTGGTTTTCATTCAAGTGGTTTCATTAATAAAATATTTATTTGAAATATTTATTAAATGGAAGATGTTAATAAATATTATTTCCGTTATGGAAATACTAAATATGTACATCTCTTGTACATAAATTTGTGTAAATATTTTTATATATATAATTTCCAAAAACCCTATTTCCAGGTAATGAATATCAGAATTTAATTAATGCTTTCGATACAAACAATGCATCTACAACCTTAATGAATGCTATTTTTACTAGTTAAACCAACATGTGCTTATGTCAACCCTGAATTGATTATATTAACTCCATTGTGATTTTAAATTATTTTGTTAAGGATAAAAATAATTGACGAATTATGTGTTTTCTCATTAAATGTTTATTATATAATGAACCCCCCTGCAGTTATTGTTATTAGTTAATCATGTTGTGATTTGGTCTAATTTTATACTCACTATAACTTTAATCAGCATGCGTTTTATTAAATGTGCGTGAAATATGGACTTTAAACTAAGAAGTTATCATTTCATGTGGAAAAACCCATTCATTCATCATTTTATATGCTTTAATTATCAACACATGGGGAAAAGTTATTTTTCGTGTCCATGCCTGCCTTCGAAAATTGTTATTACTATTCTTTATATGTTCGTTTTCATATGATGTATTTCTAGAATAAATGTACAATGGTATAATTATACATTTTATTTATCGTGGTAATCAATAATTCATGTATATGACATACCATGTTAATGAATGAAGAACTAAATTAATCAAAGTTGTAAGGGACACCATGGATAATATGAAATAAAAATTAAATATTCAAACTGGTATGGGACACTTTGAATATCAGACCTTATTGCATGTGAAAAATTTATTGGACTACCAGGTTGCGGTCCGGTTAAAAGAAATCCCTCCAGGTTGGGGACTGGTTAAAGTAAGCCCTCCAGGTTGGGTACTGGTTAATGTAAGCCCTCCAGGTTAGTGATTGGTAAAAGTAATCCCTTCGGGTTGGAGACCGGTAAAATTAATCTCTTCGATGCATCGATAGTTCTCGAGATATTCAGATTGGGTTATTACACTTAGGTCTTGGAGTGAGGCCTTGGCTATCATACATGAGTCTGGTATTATATGTTTTCTCACTATGTTTTAGTATATGTCCAACCATGTGATTATTTAGAATAAAAAAATATCCTTGGTTATAGAACCATTATCTATGAGTATGAGATTAAAGTGCACATGGCATATGATGATACAGTGATGATGCATGATCAATATACCTTTACAGAATTTTAATTCAAAGTTAGCATTACATTAATAATGTCATAATGTGAATTTTTATAAGTTATAGTGAAATTTCTTATGCACAACTCTGTTAATGGTCATGCTTAGTAGTACTTGCATACCTTGGATGTTATGCTTAATTTACATGGTAGAATTCATTCAATTTTGTAAAAACATGCTTACATGCTTTCAGTTAAATGTTCAAATACTTGTGTATGAAATGCTTTAATTGTTTTATAGAGACCTTTGAAATGTCATGATGTTTTTTTCAAAGGAATAATTTTGATGTATGTGAAACTATTTTCTAAAGATATTTTAAAAAGCTGTATTAAGTATTTTCAAAACCCCTTACTGAGTATTTAAATTCTCACCCTATGTTTTAAATGAAATTTTCAAGTATCAGTCATGTCTTCAATGAATTTTCAGATGTTGTTGGGTTCCCACAACCTGAACCTCACTAGCATCTGTAATATATAGACATGATGTATTATTTGTAAATGTTTGTAATATAATTTTGGGACATAATGTCTCATCGGCACTAGCTCCAGCCATTCGGAGGCCACGTCCTTACAGTTGGTATCAGAGGATAGGTTCAGATAACTCTGGAAAACAAGGTAGTATAAATATATGACTGAGCATTGATAAGTAATTATATTGTAAATTTCAGATAGCAGATGGAAATGTTCCTACCAATATTCTATCACTTCCCACTAAGGCCATAGACTCCATTGTGTCTCTAACTATCCGGGAGAACTTTCTTAATTATTCCCATATCTGAATGTCATGAAAGCACCTATATGATGTGTCAAACTCACCACGGGTGCTTTGTCTACACCGAGGATTGGGATTGGATTACATTATTATGATGATGACCTAATTTCCCTCCTATGTATGTCGGGGGAGATACCATGTGGGAATTTTTCATGTGTTCACAGCAGGTGAGGACATTGGCTTAATGGCCCTCGATGCCTTTCAAGAATTTGCTGCTGCCGGAGAACTCTGAGCATCCTATCTCTGCCAAATCATGAACTATGGCTTCTGGGGCCAATTGTTGGACTTCGAGATGTTATAAGATGAGTCCAAATGATTTTCTTACAGGAAACAAGTGTATGTTTATGTTTCACAACTTCATACCCCTCATGCTACACTCAAGAGACATCACATGTGTTTCCATGGGTTTAACCCTGAATGCTCAGCCCGTGTATAGTTTGAGGAGATAGGGAGTTTTTCCTCTCTGTGTGGAGTTTGTGTGGTAGACTCAGGAACTAATGTATTAACTTATGTGTTATTGAAATATTACATGTTTTCCGTTCTTTTCAATACCTTATCAGAACTGTTAAGTGAATTTTCATGAATGTATTTTCAGATGGTTGGACAAAAAAACATCTCATCCCTAGCCGATGAAATATTGGAGGAAATCTTAATCCGGATGTGCACTGTGGACTATCCTACTTTCCTCCATCTGCGAGGATCATGTCAATGCATGTTTTATTTGTCTAACATCCATGAAAATATTAATTCCTATCAAGGTGTCGACCATGTATTCCACCTCATTTCCAGTACCCAAATCCCTTATTATAGGCAGAGAGGGAGATACTTCGAAGGTCTTATTCGATGTTTCACTCTAGCACAAAATTTTTCTGCCAGAGCATGTTTCCTAGTAGCTTACCAAGATGGGAACCACAGAGAAGCCTTCATGTTCTAGATTCTAAACCATAGACAATTTGATCACGTTGTTCCAATGGAATATCATGAGCAAGATATAGTCCGGCGAAGTACTAGAGAATATGTCCATTCGGACATCCCCAACTTTATTACTGCTCGAGCCTCCCAATGGAAGCCTGTGTGTAGAACGCATGAGAAGGAGTTCAGAATATACTTCTCAAGGAGTATCTAGGCCAGTGAAGTATAGGAACTAAGTACCAACCAAGGTATTCCATTGTCCGAGCTAAATCTCCAATTTTGGTGATGATGATCGTGTGTGGGTTTTCTTTTTCATTTTATGAATAGAATTGCGAGGACAAAATTCGTTGATGTGGGGAATAATGTAACACCCCAAATATTTCAAAACCTTATAAATAAAAATTTTGTGTTTAATGATATTAATTTTTTCTCCCTTTAACCAGAAAAAATATAAAATAGAAAACACATAACTTTTTATTTATGAACATAACACCGAACTGTCATACAACATTCCGAGTTTACATGGAAATCTCAATAACTGAAAATGACTAATAAAAACCCTATTAAGATCACAGGAAGGATACCCAAGATAAAAACAATACCAAAAACATAATATGGATCATTATGACCCATCATGAGCATCATAATATCTAGTGCCACCGCGACCGTGCTGAGTACCAATGGGATGATGAGAACCATTCTACTTCCTAAGAAACTAAGACACCCAAAGTCTTGGTTTTATAGGGAACCTATTAGACTTTTACCTCATGTAGCCATTCCAACAGCTATAATTATAATCGGTGGAGTCTTTAAATTCTATAACTATTGGGTTTTAAAGTAATGAAGATAATCTTTTTATAAAAAAATGTTTTTTATAATGCTTTCATTATTTTGTGTAATTTGAAATGTTTTAATATGTTAAAATGTTTTAAATTATTTCTTTAAATAAAACTATAATTTTATAATGAAACTAAGTCTTTATTAAATCACTATGGTCATCTATTTTAAAACATCATAATCTAAATACCAATTAAATATTTTAAAGGTTATGATTTCTAAAGAGGGAATTTTATAATCTATGGAACCAATATACCTTTGACGTCATAAGTATATTTGTTAAACCTATTAAAGTTATGAAACCAAGTGTCTTTAATAAGAGTGTTAGGTTTTATTAAAGAGGCATTTAGAAACTTCATGTACAAATGTTATAATCAAACTAGTATTAGGTTTTTTTATTTTAAAAGTATAAAGATCCTATTAATTTTTTATTTTTATTAACTATGAAATTAATTTATGGTTGTTAATGTTTTATTAAATATTTTAACACATGATTAGGTATACATACTATTTTATTTCAATATCATTAAATAATTTCAATAAATATTTATTAGAGACTCGACCAGCTGATGGAAGCCTTGTGGGACAAGCCCTCCAGGCCTAGACCAAGCCCCTGGAAGACCTGAGGTACCATCCATCAGGGTCCCCCTAGCATATGGGCTTGCAAGCGGGTGCTCGAGTCGAGGTTGTGTATAGTTTGTGCCAGCATGCACACACATGCCCGTGTCTAAGGCCCGCAGTCCACGAAGTGTAACGGTGGGCCAAGGCCCACAGGGGCCCGTGTATAAGGCCCCTTCTTGTGTGTGCTTGTGTCATCAGAGTAAAGTGGGAGCATTGAGGCTTATAAGACATTCCCAAACATCATTCCATTTCATTGTGGGATGCCAATTTTTTGGTGCCTCACAATCTATGTCATCTATCACATCGCACGATCGATCACGGCCATCCGCGCGTTGGAAGCTGTGCGATCACCCTGCTTCGCCCAAGACTGTCGATCTCCCGTGAGATCATATACTGAACATCCAATTTTTTTTAGAGATTGATCTAACTCCCGCTCAATCCATAGCCGTTCGATCCAGCAAAGGATGAACATGGCCATCCATCTTTCCTCCGCATCATCTTTTCATCCACAAGGCCACACCGGTGGCCATCACGATCACCACCTCCCTCCTTCACTACTCCTCTTCGTCTCGTGCTTAACCATCACCCTTGTAGGTTCCGTTGGACGAACTTTTCCCAGAGCCTACACCTCTAAATTCTTTATAACATATCCTCCTGAGATCCTCTTCAGGTAATGTTATATAATATATATATATATTTGTGTGTGTGTGTGTGTGTGTGTGTGTGTGTCTGCATTTTGTTTTCTCCCCAAACATGAACCAATGTCTTCTCCTTTGGTAGTCAAGCGTAGGGACCCCTGTTTTTTGAGCCGAGACCTGTGGGTCCATTAAACTCCTCTCCCATGCAAGATGAACCCCATGGGTTAACCCTCTCATCCCTCTCCTCTTTCCTTCAAGCACCCCAAGGCCTCCAAAAAGCTCCTCCTCCCATCTACCAATCCGACCACCTCATCTGTCTAGTTAAGGGGACTTACCCACTGGGTTTAATGATGCATACCAATTATTCAAAAATTGTGTATAATCGGATATAAAATAGGTATATGTATATATATATATATATATTTCGTATAGAATCCTTCCTCTCTTCCACTTTCAAGCAGGGTGTGAGGATTTTAATTTGTTTTTTCTTGGATAGCATAAAGATTTGATCTCTATCTCTATCAGTTCTGTTCTATGACCTATATATATATATATATATGTATATACATATAATTTTAAAACGATTATATGTATGAACACCTCAACCATCTTTTTTTAAAAAAATGCTTCCAGGGAAGTTTGTTCTGATTTTCATACTCATGTTTTTAAAATTAGACAAGTCAGAAATAACATCCTCCTTAAGTAGAACCACTATATATCTTTTATATATATATATGTGTGTGTAGTCCCAACTAAAATCTATTTCTACGATTTCCAAGTATTTCAGTAGTGTATTCTAGTAAATATATACGTATATATATGTTATTTTGAATCTACTTTAATCTACAAATCCATTATGTAAATTTTATACGTATATATAACTAAATAATTATATATTTATATATTTTAATACAAATTAATTATGGTTTTTAAGAGATGAATACTCATTTATAAATAATATTTTGGATGCGAACTATGTTTAGGGTAAAATGGAATTATGTTTCTAAAACCTAAGTATATACTCTTATACATACGTATGTAACACCATCCAAATCCATTTTATTATTTTTTAAAAGATGATTTCCATGCCTCAAGTAATGTTTTAGATTCAAAATGTCATTTGGGATCAATTGGATTTATATTTGGTGTGAAAAACCCTAAATTTCATATATGTGTGCACTTTCAGTTACACATGTTATAAACCTTACATGTTTTGGTCTTCATTCAAGTGGTTTTATTAAATAAATATTTATTTGAAATATTTATTACATGGAAGATGATAATAAATATTATTTCGGTTAAGGAAATACTATATATGTACATCTCTAGTACATAATGTTGTGTAAATATTTTTATATGTATAATTTCCCAAAACCGTATTTCCATGTAATGAATATCAGAATTTAATTAATGCTTTTGATACTAAAAATGCATGTACGACCTTAATGAATGCTAATTTTACTGGTTAAACCAAAATGTGCTTATGTCAAACCTGCATTGATTATATTAACTCCATTGTGAATTTAAATGATTTTTTAAGGATAAAAAGTTTAGAGGAATTATGTGTTTTCTCATTAAATTTTTATTATATAACGAACCCCCACTGCAGTTATTGTTATTAGTTAGTCAAGTTTTGATTTGGAAAAATTCCATGCTCACTATAACTTTTATCAGCATGTTCTTTATTCAATGTGCATGAAATTGAGACTTTAAACTAAGAAGTTATCATTTCATGTGGAAAACCCCATCCATTCATTATTTTATGTGCTTTAATTATCATCACATGTGAAATAGTTATTTTTCTTGTCCATGCTTGCCTTTGAAAATTTTGATTACTATACTTTATATGTTCATGTCATATCATGTATTTCTAGAATAAATGAACAATGGTTTCATTATCTATTTTATTTATCATGGTAATCAATAATGCATGCATATGACATACCATGTTAATAAAAAAAGAACTAAATTACCCAAAGTGGTATGGGAAACCTTGGGTAATATGAAATAAAAATTAAATATTCAATGTGGTATGAGACACATTGAATATTAGACCTTATTGACATGTGTGAAATGTATTGGACTTCCGAGTTAGGGTCCAGTTAAAAGAAATCCCTCCAGGTTGGGGACTGGTTAAAGTAAGCTCTCTAGGTTAGGGACTAGTTAATGTAAGCTCTCCTGGTTAGGGACTGGTAAAAGAAAGCCCTCTGAGTTGGAGACTAGTAAAAGTAAGTTCCTTGATGCATCGATAGTTCTTGAGACAGTCAAATTGGGTTATTACCCTTATGTCATGGCACAAGGCCTTGACATTCAGACATGAGTATAGAATTATACGTTTTCTGAATATGTTTCATTATATGACCAACCAAATGATTATTTCGACTAGAGAAATATCATTTGTTATAGAACCATTACCTATGAGTATGAGATTAAAGTGCACATGGAATATGATGAGACATTGATGATTCATGATCTGTATAACTTTCAAGAATTTTAATGAAAATGTTAGCATTACATTAATCATGTCATAATGTGCATTATTATAAGTTGTAGTGAAATTGTTTATGCGCAACTTTGTTAATGTTCATGCTTAGTAGTACTTGCATACCTTGCATGTTATGCTTAATTTACATGGTATAATTCATGCACTTTTGTACAAACATGCTTACTAGCTTTCAATTAAATGTTCAAATACTTGTGTATGAAATACATTAATTGTTTTATAGTGACCTTTGAAATGTCATGATGTTTTCTTCAAAGGAATAATTTTGATGTATGTGAAATTATTTTCTAAAGAAGTTTTCTGAAGCTATATTATGTATTTTCATAACCCCTTACTGAGTATTTCAATGCTCACCCTATGTTTTAAATGAAATTTTCAGGTATGATTCATGTCTTCAAAGAACTTTCAGATGATGTTGGTTTCCCAGAACCTGAACCTCACGATCCTCTGTAATATAGTGACATGATGTATTATTTTTAAATGTTTGTAATATATTTTTGGTACATCATGTCTCATCGGCACTGCCTCCAGAAATTTGGAGGGCGGCTCCATACAAAATGCGCCCAAGATTTACTCCAGAAAAGGTCAGGGTATTACATTCTCCCAAACTTATAACACCTCATCCTCGAGCTGTACTCCCAAACTTTTCATAGATTCCAATATAAAATGATCGGTCCATAGAGTATGTATATTTGCCTCTATTTCCCACATCTCTTCCAACACACATCAATGCTGCCATAAAACACAAACTGTCAGTATGGTAATTCCCCTCAATAACTTCTCACTACGATCCCACACATGTTTCAGATGATCTTCAAAGGACATATCTATCTCTAGCTCTAAATCATCCACATAGATCACATGAGAGGGGTCGGGGTGATACTGTCGTAGGTTAGATACATGGAAATCATCATGCATAACACTATTTTTTTTTGTGGAAGATCCAATTAGTATGCTACCAGCCCAAATCTCTTCATGATCTCAAAAGTTCCAACAACCCTGGGTGCCAAATTTCCCTGACATCGTTTCCTGCATTGACCCAACCTATTTGATACCCGAAGTAAAACCTGATCACCGACTGTAAACTCTAGAGGTCACCTCTGTCTATCAACATAAGACTTCTGCTGACTTTGAGCCGTAGTCATTTTTTTCTGAATCTGCTGAACTCGTTCAGTCTTCTTCAGTGTGAGACTCTGTCCCAATAACTCTGACTCACCCACTTCTATCCATTATAGCAGTGATCTACATGGCCTGCCATAAAGAGCCTCATATGGTTCCATTTGTATAGTTTTCTGATAACTGCTGTTATAGGAAAACTCCACTAAAATTACGTGCTTCTGCCCTGAACCATTGTAGTCAAGCACAAACGCCCTCAAAAAATCCTCAAGCACTTATATAGTACATTCTGACTGTCCATCTGCTTGTGGATGGAAATCCATACTCAAACAACTAGTATACCAAGTTCCTTTTGCAAGCCCTTCTAGAAGCACAATGTAAATAGTGAATCACGATCCGAAACTATAGTTCGTGTCACCACGTGAAATCGAACTATCTTCTGTAAATACAACTCTCCCAACTGCTCAACTATAAATTATTCACCTCTAGGAAAGAAATGTGGCACCATTATCATTCGATCCACAATGACCCAAATAGCATCATTTATATAAAGTGGTTTTGGAAGGCCTATCACGATGTCCATGGTCACGTCATCCCACTTCCATTATGGAATGGAAAAAGGTCTTAGTAAACCTCTAGGCCATTGATGATCCTTCTTCACTTGATTCCAAGTGAAGCATCATGTTACAAACCCTTCTATCTATTTCTTCATGCCTATCCACCAAAACAGTCATCATAGATCATGATACATTTTGGTCACACCAGGGTGCACCGCCCATCTTGAGGCATGAAATTCCCGCATGAGCTCCTCTAACATGATCATAGTAACAAACACCCAATTCTACATATACACGATATCATACTTGTCTATCTTCTAGTCTAAAGGTGTCTCCCTGCCTTTAATGTTTTCCATAAGGGCTAAGCGTCCAGTGTCCTCATATTGCTTGTCCCTAATCCATCTCAAAAGTGTAGACACCACTAAAACAGACACAAGTTTCATTTACTCCTATCACTCCTGAACCACAACGTGCATTTCATCTAGCAACGACATCATCCTCCACTCGCCACTGGATTTATTAACAATCTGAGTCTGATTCTTCTTAATTAAAGCATCAGCCACATCGTTTCCTTTCCCGAGATTATATACCAGCTCAAAATCAAAAGAATGCATATATTAAACCCATATCTTCTGTCGAATATTCTAATTGAACTAAGAAAATATGTACTTCAAGCTCTTGAGATATGTATAAACTATAATCCTTTCACACAGGAGGGAGTGTCACCAACACTTTAATGTATAAACCACTGCTACCAACCCAAGGTCGTGCATTGGATAATTCTTTTCATGCAGCCTCAGTTGTTGAGACCCGTACACCAAAAATTTATCTCATTGCATAAACATAGCTCTAATTCCTATCCTAGAATCATCATAATACACCATATACTTCTTCACCTGACTCAGGTAGAGGAAAAATTGGTGCAGGTTTCAAACGCTTCTTCAAATCCTAAAAGGATGTCTCACAAGCCTCTGACCATTCAAACTTTATTCCATTTTTGGTCAATCCTAAAAGTGGTGTTTTCAAATGGGAAAAGTCTTGGATAAATCTCTTGTCACATCCAGCTAACCCCAAAAAGCTTTGGATATCAAAAATATTCTTGGGTTGCTCCCATGAAATCACTTCTTTTTTCCTTCTCTGGATCCACTGAAGCACCATTATTCGAGATGATGTGTCCTAAGAAGTGTACCTGATCAATCTAAAATTGCCACTTAGATAACTTGGCGTATAGCAGATGCTATCTATGTCTACTCAGGACGATGACAAGATGTTGGGAATGATCTTCATGAGTTTGAAGTACACCATGATTTCATCCACAAATACTACCACAAACTGATCTAGGTACGAATGAATGATCTTATTCATCCTAGCCATAATCATTGCTGGTGCGTTTGTTAACCCAAATGGAATTAAAACCAACTCATAAAGCCCATATCTACTTCTGAAAGTAGTCCTCGGTATATCAGAAGTCCGAACTCTCATTTGGTGATACCCAGATCTTAAGTCTGTTTTTGAGAAAACACAAGCTCCCTTAAACTGGTCAAATAGATCATCAATACGCGGTTGAGGATATCAGTTCCTCACTGTCATCTTGTTCAACCACTGGTAATCGACACAAAAATGTAAACTCTCATCAGCCTTCTTTGCAAACAGTACCGGTGATCCCCATGATGACGTACTGGGATAGATAAATCCTTTATCCTTTAATTCTTCCAACTAAGATTTATGTTCTTGAAGCTCTATCGGTGACATTATATATGGTAGAAAAGATACATGCACAACTCCTGGCATGAGCTCAATAGTAAATTCAACATCTCTTTTTGGTGGAATCACTAGGAAGACATTTGAAAAGACATCCAGAAATAAAACAACCATTGGTGGAAGGACATCTTGCCTAACACATTTGTCATATAGTAGAGGACTCACAACTTGAGTTGTGAGATAACCTAGTTGCTGAGTAATTATCCCAGCTCAGCCTGTCTGGATATCCCACTCCCCACAGTGAATGTAATGGTCACCCGTAGGTGACATAAATATCACCCTCTGATGATAAAAATAAACTTGGGATCGATTTAGGACTAACCAACCCATAACCAGGATTAGGTTGAAGCTTTTCATATCAAGGATATAGAGATCCCACATGAAATGGTACTCCCCGATCTCAAGAGAACAACCCTTGAAGATAACCGTGTCTCTAGACTATACCCCCAAATGTGTGACTATCTTCATAGCCCCGCTCAAAAAATCTATCGCCAAACTAAAACCATATACATGTTCTGCAGGTATAAAGGAATGAGTGGCACCAGTATCAAATAAGGCATGTGTTAAAGTTGAAGCCACACGAATAGTACCTCACACTGTCGATGGTACTACATCGCTATCCACAAGAGTAGGTTGTACTACATGCAATTGTGCTTCCCCTCTTCCCTGTGATGCCATAGGAATCCCTTAACATGTACCACTCTGCTGATATGGGTGTGGCTACCCAAGAGCACCATGTCTGTTACCTTTACCACCTCGTCCAGTAGAACTCCATCGTTTGGAGTGAAAAGGTGCATAAGATCCACTTCCCACACTCTGACTCTGTTTAGATAATCCATCACCATCAGACTCCTTTGGGTTCAAGCAGAACTACTAGAGATGTCCCATACTACTACGAGATCTGCATTCAGTAGGGGGTCAGGGAAATTTATTACGATAGTGTCCTGACCTTCCACAATTGTGAAAAAACACTCGGGTAAGGTTTTGTGTAACCGACCCCTCTACCAGGTTACTCTTTCTCCCACCTCCCTAGTTTAATTTCTCAAAACGTTGCTTCTAGATCTCAAAAAGTCGCACCACATGGCCATTTTGAAAAAACCATTTGTCCGCCACTAAAAGACTCTTTCAGGTTCTCCATAGAGATGTGATCTTGATTTACAACTACCACAAAATTCCTCAGCTTGAAAATATTCACTTGAGACTTAATTTCACATTTAAGTCCATCCTAAAATCATCTTGCTAAAGTGGCCTCGTCTGCTACCAATGCTAGAGAAAAATGTTGTAAGTTAATAAAGCGGACAACACAGTACATTACAGAGATAATACCTTGAGTTAGCCTCACGAACTCAGCCTCTTTCTCCTATCTAAGAATCTCTATATAGAAGTTCTCATAGAACTTCTACTAAAATTCCATTCACTCTATAGCTTCCATCTGTCTATCCCGAGTCAGGATGTCCCACCAACGTTTCACTTTACAGTACAACATATAAGATTTCAACATGACTCTCTTCTCGATAGGTGTCTCCATGTTGTCTAATATAGTCTAGGGAGATTCAATCTAGAATTCCGCATTCTCTGGACCACTATATCTAGTAAAAGTCAGTGGGTGTGGCAACTGATACTCCCTCGTAAGATCTGATATACTTTTCAAAAACCACCCTGGGTCTCTTTCCTTCATTTGCATGAAATAGGAGTGGTTCTCTGGAAACACCCCCCCCCCCGCTTCCTTAGATTGTACTATTGGTGCCTTAGGTTCAACCACTAGAGGAACATTTCTAACTAAACCCCCTTCTCGTCCTCTCAACAAGAATCATAGAGGCATATTCTACAAATCCAAACATGCATATTAGGAATTAGTTAACAGTGTTACCAAAATTACACACAGCCTATTTATTCATAAAACATCAAAATTATTTTGTTCAATTTTAAAATTAGACACCATTTTCATTTTAATTTGAAAAGAAATTAAAATAAATAGATTAAGTTCAACAATATACCCATTATACATCTTCTTGTTCGTGCCTAAAATGATGCATGTCACAATAATCATGAGTTCTTAGAATGACGCATGGAGATGAAACACTCATGCCATTTTGGGACCCAAACCAATACACAAAAAATTCCAGAAATAATAATCACATCACACAACAAGTGCATCACCCAAGGTGAAATAATATTCAACTGTAATGATAAACAGTAATAACAACAATCCCACCTTGAGTAATTCAGTTATTTTCCATAAATGGCTTTTCAACTCCTATGCATGAGATTATTATAAAGCCTTGACATTCCCTAATCCCCTGTCAACCTTCCCCAAATAGTATAAAAAAGGAAAAATAGAGAAAAACTCCTTTGATACAACTTTGTAACGTCCCTACCCAGAAGCCACTAAACTATGCTCCATGACGGTTTGTCACAAGCCCTCAAGCGCACCTCCCCGTACGCTAAAGGGTGTGGACTAGCTGCGGGGGTCAAGTAAGTCAGTCTTGGGGAGACTATAACCTCTTTTATCATAATAAAATACCCATGGAAGTATCCAAGATATACCAGAAAAACAAATAAATTTAACAGTACAATGTCACTAGCATAGTCAAAACCGGGAATACAATGCTCAACTAAAAGGTAAATCATGTTATGAAAATACAAGTGCCATGTGTCACCAATGAAACAGAAAGTATGGATAGAATGATTGCAAACAAGTTCTGACTCACATCTGGTTCCCTCATCCATGCTTAAACCCCCAACAATACTCTAAACATGGCTCTTTACCTTGTCCTGTCCTACCACAATAATGTTTATTCAGGAACAAATCAGGCATCCCAAGTACGGTGTGAGTGAGACTCAGTAGATCACCCCAAACAGTGTCAAAAACAAATCTAGTCATAAGCAGTTTATGCAGTTTCCTTAATAATAAAGAAAGGAAATAGGGAAAACAATTATATTTATCCAATTGATCATTCTTTAATACGTTAAACATTCAGGTTCCTGAGATCACCCAAAACATAATGCCTTCTTTGGCCAATGTAGGAGCTTAAACAATTTCCCTTGTACAAATCATTTTTACTATGTTATAATATTATGTTTATGAATAGCCAAATGAAACCATAGTACAAAATAAATGAAAGAGTGTATAAAATCATGTCTAGAACACATGTGAGTATTTTGAGCATCAGTCCCTGTCTCACAACCCCATGGGTATTTGGAGCATCATCCCTTGCCCCATAAAATATCAATTTCGTGCATGTCATTGGTTCTAGAATGCCTTTTCTAGAACCCCTATGAGTATTAGGAGAACTATTCTCTGTCCCACAACCATTTTTTAAATCAAAAATTCAATTAACATATAAAACATTATTAAAATGTTTAATCATACTTATCCTTCCATCATAACTCTCATCCATATTCAACTAGATCCACAATTCATAAAGAACCGCATAACAAAACCTCAAAATAATTTTTAATACCATGACATTTATACAACTGCATACGCATAACAAGATGAGACTGTGGGATTGGATTTTAATCCACCTACCTATAATTATTGATGGCAGTTAGCCCAATGAAAATCCCCATAATCCAAACTTCACAACATCGTCCATCAAGCTCGGGATCTGAATCTATAAAACCAAAAAATAAGATCAATGTCATCGAGATCTTGGAAAACTAGATCTAGATAGAAAATCCTAGATTTATACCTTAACTCATAGGTAGATCAACGGAAACTATGGAAATCTCCCATGAAAAGATCAAGGAAATATAGAGGAACGAATAGAAGAAGAAACAGGATGAAATCCACTTACCAGAAGAAGAGAAGATCTTCATTCTGAGCCTTCAATCTTGACGAAAGGTGTTTGGATCATCTTGGAATCCTTCCAAGAGGCTTTGGAAACACCTAGAAATTACCAAGCCCGAGCCAAGGTCTGAAAATAATTTAGTCCTGGGGTTTGGATGGTTTTAAAAAGGATTTTTACAAATAAAAAAAATTTCACACACAGTTTCCCTGACAGTGTCCAACAGTTAAGAAAAACTGTGCGTAAACAGTATAGACCTCACTGTCTAGTTTTGCAAGTTCTGAATAGTTTGTTCTTCTAGTTTTTCAAACCGTGTACAAACTGTACATTCCTTTCTGTCTAGTTCTGCTTGTTTGGCACAGTTTAGTCGCACGGTTGGTCAAACTATGCAAAAACTATGTACAACCCACTGTCCTTTAGTTTTACTTAAAAGATCACCCAAACAGACCCCAAGTCACTAATCCAAAACAGAGGTACATAAAACATAAATAGTAAATAAAAATGTGCACAATATTGACTCTTGAAAAGGCTGGGATCTTACATATATATTGGATATATATATATAGTAATCGAGAAAGGATATATATAGAAAAATGAATTACACAATTCCTAGAGATGGTAAACTGTACGTATGCAAGAATTTTGTTCTCACTTTTCAATGGATAGAATCAAAGAAAGGTTAAAATTAAGTAAAAATTATTAGATAATAATAATATCATATATATCATATATATTTATTTAATATAACCTTATTACCTTTCATTTATATCATAAATGAAAAAATGAATCACATACCCTTGAGGAGGTGTTAGTGCACATGTACGCTTGAGAAATATTATCAGTTTACAATGTATTGGAAGGTACGAAGTAAGATATTTTATTATAATTCCAAAATAATAAAATTTTAGTTTTATCCAATATATATTTATTTTAAAACCATCATAATAACAATTCATAAAGTATGGTGTTGGAATATTAATTGCATCGCTATGTGGAGGCGATAATCCACACATACACATGATAAATGTTTTCATTTCACATCTATTTCAATAAAGAATTGATATTAGTGGTTTAATAATCATAAATATAATTATATAAATTTAGGAAAATTATGTTTTATTTTATTAGTTATACTATAGATATATAGATACATGAAATGGACTTCTAAGAAGACAATAAACACTAATTTGTGAAAAGGGAAGTATATAAGACATTTGTTTTTGTGTGTTCATCAAGATATAAGACTCATGTTTGTTTAATGAAGAGAAAGGATGGGTGTCTATTTGTAAGATGGGATGTTGACAAACATGAAAATTATATAAATATTAAAACATAATAAAGTCAATCTCTTTATAAAATCTTCTAAATGGATAGATATTATATGTAGTAAAAATATTAAAAAATTTATGTTATATGTAAAAAATAATTTCAAATAATTATATTTTCTATTGGTTTAACAACCCAGGTAATCCCGTTTCAACCGTAACTATGTTGACAAATTATTAAAAAATTTTCTATTTATTATAAACCCCAATGAATGTTTCAACAATAAAAATTCATAAATTATTAATCCAAATATAGAATCTAATTTAGTAATTATAATATATAAAATTTTAATAAATTAAATTTTAAAAAATCAAAAACATAATGAAAAATTGTTTTCATGAAATTGTTTTTCTTAAGTATAAAACTGTATACAAAAATTGCCTCAAAAAATTTATTCGAATGAACATAATAAGATTATTAACAATATAAATGAACTAATTTTATATTTATAAAAATAATTAAACCAAATATTTCATTATAAATTTTATAAATGAAAATAATTTTTTCAATTAATATATATATTCTTCACTATTCATTGAAAAATTAGTATATTCTTGAAAGTCTTAAAAATATGAATCTAAGCTAATTTTAATTGATTTTTTTTCAAAAATGATATTCATTTTTTCATTTAATATTTTTAAAAGTTTATAAAAGAAAAAACTGTTTTTAAGGGAAAATAATTTTTCTTGAATCTTATAATGACACTATAACAAATTGAGTACTAATTTTTCAATAAAATTGATTTACCTAAAACCATTATACATATTTTTAAAATTTGGTTATTCATATTCAGAAAACCTATTATATTTATATTTTATAATGATACACTAAACTATGGTCTATATAGGATCATGGTTGTGTGTATAACATGCTGTAGAATAAACAAATTAAAAAAATATCATAATTTCTCATGCATTACAGAAATCAAGTAAAATTACGTATTGTTATGTCTGTGTCACATCATAGATACTACTTTTCTATAATTGGATGAGATATTTTGTGTCTGAGGATTAGTGATTATGTGTGGTTGTCGACCATTTAGTTTCTTGTTAGTTCCTCTATTTTCTCATTGATGAATAAAAATTTATATTATATATTTTCAAAGGAGATGTTATGTATGATCATACTGAGTATAAGTGGTATTATCACCTCTAAATATGTATTGTTTTCTGGTTTCCTGGTTGATTTTGGTTAGCGAGCTATATAATACTATCTTCAAGTTTGGGTTGGCTGTGGAATTACTTCTAATAACATTATTAGCTTTTTATTAGGTGTTTTTAGTTTTCTAATATACTCATTCATTTTTTATTTATAGTGGTTAATGTTTTTTAAATTAATAATGGTATTAGTGTTTTAATTGTGTATTATTAGGATTTTTCAGTGTAATTATTCCCATGTGTTTGTTCAATACCAACATTTTTATTATCTTATGCATGGAAAATTTAATGAAGTATTTTTAGGTATCCCTCATCTTCATTACATGTCCACATGGGGTTCCCATTGTGGTTAGGTAATGATATCCTTTTATTCCAAAACAGACATCTTATCATAATTTTAGTGGTAAATATGTATTATATTCTACACCCATTATATTTTCCTTTATATTTATTTCAATAATATGTTTTACAAATATTTCCTCATTGTGTGATTTCATTAAGACTACATAAAAGTCTTGAAATGAGAATTTATATTATATTTTACAAATGTGTTATCTTACACTCACTATTTCATTAGTCAGTTATTATTTCAATTTATGGTTTCTTTTTTGGAGATTAATTTCAAATAATTTTTTTCATGAAATTATATTATTATCTTCCCAAAAAATTATGTTTAAATATTACTTGTGACTTAATTTATTTTTAGAAATTTATAATATTTAGTATTTTTTATAGATTTTCATTCATTGTATACATAATCTATAAATGATTATTCTCCTAGAGAGATATGGATAAGGAATGAACCCTCTAAATTCTATAATGACATACTTATTTAGGGGGAACCAAATTATGGTATAAAAAATCTAATTATTAATGTAATTTAAGGCGATACTATATAAACATTTTAGTAACACATTTTAAATGCATGGGGTTTTCAGTATAAGATGGATGATTGGTTTAATGTGTCATATAAATTTATTCTATTTCAGTATATATTCGTTGGGGTATTATATGTACCTTTAATTGATTGGAAAAGTTTAATATGTAATTATATTATATTAGGATACTTGTAGTTAGTCCTAATACTTCATAATAATTGATACATGTTGTCAGTCCCTAACTATTATACAAAGGTACACTTTTAATAATTCTTGATCAACTATACTAATGGATACTAGTAGTGATTCATTATCTAACATGTAATTATCTCATTGGATATTCTTATTCCATAAATGAAGGATAAGTTTACATGGTTTATAATTATTGTCACATTTTTATAAGCCTTTGTATATGAGTTATGATTCCTTGATTATATTTTTAAGTTTATATGTTATTATTCAATGATAGATGGTATTTTTCAATGATTATTCTTATAATATTTTATGATCTCATGATCCTTAAAATATTATATTCCTCCAATTATCATGTTTTCTCATATTCTTTTTATCTATCGCTTAATAATTTGTTTATTAGTTTTTCCCCATATATATAATTTTATTATACTCATTATTATTTATCCTATTTCACTAAGAAATTGTGTGTAGAAAAATATATACATGGAATTTTTGTGTAGAGATTATTCTTGTATATTTTGATGAAAAAATGTGAAATAATATATAGATATAGAAAATTTACAATAACACTAATTCTATGAGTTCAAGGGTTGTGAGTTTAATTGTCAAATGTAATGTAAAAAAGGGTAATGTTGTAATATATAAATGTGTTCTGTTCATGTAATTTCATTTTTTTATCAACACATAGTTTTAATTTATATCTATATAAGGATACTAATTATATGAAAAATCATCATTAATAAACCTAGATTGAAAAAAGGATCATATGACAAAATAGATGTTTTATACTGTGAGACATAAAAAGGCGGACTTCTAAAATTCATCCGAGATTTCACTCAGATTTTCATAATAAGTTAGTGTGTATTAATCACATTTATCCTTTAGTTCTATTAAATTAACTAAATAAGGATAAATTGAGTTATTAATGGGTTTGATGGATAATACATTGATTTTCATGAATTAGACACGAAAATGTATGAGTAATGGAGTGCATACTTTCATTTAAATTCACTCTGAGGTTTTGAATTGTAACTAATATCAATTTGAGATCCTAATCACAAAAAATATGTTGAGGGATGGTATTTATTCGTTCATGTGGTAATTCCCAACCTATTTAGTGGGTATTTTAATTCCATAATTTCCCACCAGTATATTACGCCAATAGAATGTATATTTTATATTCACTAATTCTCAATGAATAAATTTTGTTTTTAAATTATTGTTTCGAGGGTGGATCAGGACAATGGTGGAATATCATTATGAATATTAGATAATAAAAATAACTTAACTCTATGACATGAGAAGTGTCAATTAAAATATTCATTAAAAATAATTTACCCAAAATAATTTTCTTAAAATAGTTAATGAATTACTTTAGTTAATTAAAAAAAGTTGAATTAATAGGTTCCTATAAAGAAACAATTACAAGGATATAAATATATTCATTTTAAATTATTATTTATCTTAAAATAATGATCAATTACATCCATAGTAAAATTTTGTTTGAATGGAATTTTCTATATTGAAATTTGGTAGCTAATTAATAAATTTTCTACGCTCACTTAAGGTGGAAATGGAAACCAAAACACTCATTAGATCCATGGATTTGGTGAAAATAAACTAAAAATAGATATTTATGGAAACATTAATTATGTAGAACATAGTGGGAAGAAAAATCAACCCCAAATATTCTAAAAATGTGGGAGGAACCACCAGGGAAATTGTCTCAATGTATTTAAAATATGTTTTATGTGTGGTTGATAATTCCATCAATAATATAATTTTTTAAAAAATATTAATTGTCACATTACCACAATAGAGAAAAAAATTAATAAATCAATAAACTATCCACACCTCATAAATTCATATTTAAGTAGTTTCTATACTATGAAATTCTAATCCCAAATTTGAGGGCTAATCCTGATAATAGAAATCGAAAACCTCCAAAATCATGGGACCAAGGAACAGCCTATAAAATACTTGATACTGAATTGGACCACATTATTGATGTGTAAAAAGAAATAATTTGACCTATTTGATATATAAATGTGTTTTTTTTGATATTATATCTTCAAATTATTTTATTAATGACTTTTTTAAAGAATTTTGATTCCCCACATCAAATATTTGGTATTGAATTATCAGTAAAAATACATAGTGGTGAAATAAACTCACCAAAGGTATATAAATATTAATTGATAAATTATTGCTGGAAGATACTTATTTTATATTATGTTCTTCATCCCCTGGTTGAATTCCATGGGAAACTAGGCATGAATAGGAAATCTCAAAAAGGAGTTCATTTTAATTATCTGGATAATGAATTATCATTTAATATTCAAAATAGTCTGACTATAAAATATCAATACATGAATGATTATATAGTTATATGATCTTAATAAAAATAATAGTTAATTATTTATCATAAATAATCTATTCTTCGTAAAATGTTGACAAAATCAGAAGAATATAATTTTAGGGTCTTTGAATTTCATCTACCTAAAATTATTTTATAGTCATTGTGATATATTATCAAAAATTAAGCCACACTAGACTCCATTCAAAACATATAATAAGTTTTAATTATCTTCATAACCAAACGAGTGGAAAAGATTAAATTGGTGAGTTAAGATGATAAATAAGGAAAACATAAGAGATAACCATTGATGATCATAAGTGATCAAAAGATAATCATGTTTGTACAAGATCATAATCATAATCCATGATCATGAGATTACAAAAAAATAACCACAAATATCCTAGAGTATATGAGTAGTAAACAAATACCAACATACATTAAAAAACAAAAGAACATTCCAATAACATAGGGATATGAATCCTAAAATGGTGTTTCTTAAATGCCATCATTAATCCCTTAGTGGATTTGGATTCACACATATATTTCCCTCAGGGGATGATGTATCATTCACCTTTTTTTCAACATTTTATTGGGTCATAACAACTCATTTTATTGTATTACATTAGATATAAATCGTAACAAATTCACTAGAGGGCTATATAGATCCTAGCTATCACATAAAGAAAAACACTTCCATAACTGTGTCACATGAAATGAGAAATTATATTAGATACGAATTGGATGAATAACTCATATAAACAGAACTATTGAAAAATTAATTCAGTACATGTTAAAGCATGAGGTCCAACATGGTTGCACCAATGTAATGTACAGTTAAAATAGACTTCAAATTCTCCCAATCATTTTAAAAACATGCCACAGTTGGTCCATTGAGTTCCTATTCACTTCAATAATTTCTTATATCATAAATAACTCATTGAAAATAGGGGTTTCTTAGTATTTCTAGATATTTTTACCAATATTGACCACAATAATTTATAATTTTGACAACCAAATTTCAATCTTCATAAAAGATATTTTCATAATAAAATATTGATTGTGGTTTAATAAAAAAAACACATGGGTCAAAGCATTTAAAGATATAGAGAAACATATAAAAAATAGTAAAAATAATTTTTGAATGAAATTATATTTATTCCACAAAATATGATGTTACGATAAAATATAAAATTAATTTTTGATAACTTGATGTTATATTTTTTGAAAATAATTTATTTTTAAATAAAAAATTTAATAGTTGAGAGTTGAAAAATAAATATTACTTTTATAAATGTTAAAAAAAATATCTTAATAAATTTTAATTTTGAAATAAAATATTCAATAATAGATCATTTTAATAACATAAATTCTATTAAATGAAATATATTGTGGAAGACAAACAATTTGATTTTAAAATGGATTAAAAAAATATCCATTAGTATTATTGAAAACCAAAAACATAAAAATAGAATCAAAACATCATTTTAAAGAGTTTAGAAGGGAAGCATAATTTTCATATAAAATAACAAATAATTTGGCTTCCAAATATATATGGGAACATTGGATGGAAATGAAAATATATATAAGGAGGGAAAACATTTATTAAATAGGATGAAAATTATTATCAGAAATGATATTTGTTTTTAAGGATGATGATTGTCATGAAAAATATTTTTATTTAAAATTAAATCACTCTAGAGAAGAATAAAAAGTACATTGAAATAAAATCTGAATGTGGAAGAAAACATAAAATAAATATACCAGTTTATGAAGAAGTGTTCTAATATAATAAAGAGATTTGAGTCAACAAAGACCCCTAAAATATTTTTATACATTTAATTGAAATCCATTTAATGAGAGAACAATTTATTGATTATTAAACACTCTTAAATATATTAATATTAATAAATAAATTATTTTTTTATTAATTACACCATATAAATAATTTCATAGGGAATATTATTATATATATCTAAGTATAAATTTAATTTTAGTGATATAACTCAACTTGCTAATTTCTAGAAATTCACTAATGTCATTAAATCAATGGTAAACTATTAAAAAAACTAATTCATATATATAAACTTATATTTAATTCATTAAAAATTATTACCCACATGTAAATTTGTTAGTTGTTAGCTAGTTTTAAAATATTTTTTGAGTTATCTTGATAGTTTTGAACAAGTTTTTTTTATAACGATGGAATTCTTCATTTTTATCCAAATTTCATCATTAATATATAGTAAATGGAACTAGACGAGATTCTACATGACATATAAAATTGATATAATGGCAACAAATTATATTTTTAGTTACCATTTCTGTTGAAAAAAATTGGTGATAAACATGTTTAAGTTGGTTTTAACAGACAAATAGTTAAATTATTTTTATCAAGATTTATATTTCTAATAAAATTCAAAATCCAAAATAAAATCCTTATTTTATTGTTTATATAATATATCAAATGAAATTATGTTATTATAGAAATATGTGATATTATTTTACAACATTTTTCAAGTAGGTAGTTAGACTGACCCTATCAGGAATATTCTACAATTAATGGATGACTATGGTTACGAAGGAGGTTTCATTTTGAATGATATAATACAGAAATAATTATGATAATATTATTTATATATTTTTATGTTTCAAAATAATTTAATAATATATTTTAATTAGTGAGAAAGACGATATATAAAAATGAGATATGTTACTGTATAGAGATGGTTGTTCGTAAAACGCATGATTAATAATTTCATATCATCATGAATGAGTGTTAAAGAAGCTAGATTGTTATTGGACTCTTAATAATCTTATTTTTGTTATATATTATATTTTTATTCTTTAATTACATTTCTTAAAAATATTTAATAGAGGTGTTGGTGAAAAACAGAAGAGTTAACTTCGTGGAGGAAATATTTTACACAAACACCTGATCAACAATATTTTGTTTTTCTATGTGTGTGGGATGGAATCAAAAATAGTTTTCCATTAATAGATGAAACATTTTCTATATAAATGAAAAAAATTTCATTATATTTCAATAGTTTGGATATTTTTTTATGTGAATTATTAGTAAATATTTTATGGAATAAGTAAAACCCATGTGGCGACCTTGAACATTATTTTGGAAGTATCCTAATAAATTAAGTAAAAATTATAACTAATTGAACCTAGTGACTGTGTAAATTTATATAAATTTCCTAAAGGAACTAAATTTGTTGTTTTTCAGAGTAAATTAAAATGGATAGTATTGGAATGAAGTGGTGGAAGTTTTCCTCTTTTATAATTGATGTAACAACACTTTTTTAAAGACCCATTTTTTCAAAAATGGAATCAAACTATTCAAGATTTAATGGCTACTAAGGTAAGAAATATTAGTGTTTTGGTTGAGACTTGGTAGAGAATGACTGAACTAAAAAAATCTATGTAAAAAATTCTTTTTAAAATGATTAAAATAAACACTTTATAAAATATTTTTGTGTCATAGAAGTTAATCTTATCTCAATTTTCTTTTAAAAATATATAAAAAATATAAAATTTACATTTATATTAAAACAAAATATGTAAAAAGTTATTTTAAAGAAAACATACATCTTAACCACTTTTTGTTTGCAATATTATTTAAATTCATTATCAATTGAATATATGTTAATATAATTGTATATTTATTTATAATCTAACTATATTAATTTTTGAAATGTTAATAATTTATTTAAATAAATATAAAATAAAAAATATATCTAACACAGTTATTTTAATGTAACAGATTTACCACTATCATATTAAATAAAATTAGTCCATGTAATTAAAAGTATTTACATAGAAATGAAATTTACATATTACATAATATGAGTGTACTGATATGAAATTTAAAATCCATTTTTGTAGTTATATTTTTTTTATAATTGATGAAAATTAATTTTTAATATAATTTAATAAAAAGAGTTTTTAAATTAAACTATTATTTAACCTCAAAAAAATGTTAATACTATGTTTTATAGTATTTTCCTGTGATTTGTTTTACCTTATATATATAAATATATATAATTAATTATTAAAATTTTATTTTTTATTTTTTATGATCATTTAATAAAATGACACTATTATAAAAATAAGAATTTATTTATTGTTCAATTATAAATCAATTATTTTATAAAATTCCTATAAATTATTAATTGGATAAATTTTTTATAATTAATTAAAAATGAAAATAATTTTAACAAATTAAAACAAAAATATTTATGAATTTATATTTTATATTAGAATACATCATATAATAAAAATGATTTTTATTATAGAATGTCCTTTTAAAACATTATGTGTTCATAATTATATTTTGTATGAAATTTTAATTGATTCTTGTTATTATATTTACAAAGTGGTTTTATTATTAACAGAATATTATACTAATTTAAATATAATATGTCATGTGTTGTTTTTGTTTTGTGTTCTAGGTGATGAAATCTATCAAACACATTATAATTATTTAATAGAAATTCATATATGAAAATCTCGGTGTGTTAAAATTATTAACTCCATTTCAAAAACCATTTCCCAATAGAGGCCTTGATACATTATAAACAAGGATAAATTGTTCAAATGTTGTAGAAGAACTTAGTATTTAGGAAATTAAAATTGTAAATGAGTATACAGATTTGTTCCCAAAAAAACCCCCTTCGTATTCTTAGGGTGCCCAAAACCTACACTTCTTCTCTACTGACATAATCTCCATATTTAAAAACATGATTTTAGAATATGTTATATGAAGAATGATAAAAATATATTTATTTTAAAACATTTACACAAGTTAAAAATTATATCTCAGAAATATACACACAATCTTAACAACAAAAGTTTTGGTGTCTTTAATGATTATAAATCATTCCCTTTTCTTTAAAAATGAAATGTTTAACACTATAATAATATTTCCATTTTATAACATGAAAATATCCCAAAAAAATTTCTTCATGATGATTCCTTCTAAATAGTTTTCTATATACATTTTACCATTTAAAATCAATCTAAACCCAAGGGCGAGTTCAAATGAACAATAAGGGGAAACCATGCCAACATGGCATCATTGTACATATGATTAGAACATGAGAAAACATTAATAGAAGAGAAATAAATTTTGAAAAATAATTAAAAAAATATAATATTTCATATATTTTTTTATTGAAGGACATGAAATCAAAAATAAACAATAATATACCATCAAAAAATATTATGTAATCATTAAATACTAAATAAGATTCATATAGAATAATGATTCAAATATGTCATGGAAATGTTAAATGATCTTGAAACATATAAAAGAAATGAACATTGGAACAATAAAAACAACATAGTATCATCACCTTATTGAGTCACTACTTTTACAAATTCCATAAAAAGTCACTACTCATATTGTTTCTTGGTATAAATACATAATGGGACCCAAAAACACATGTATGAAAAGATATAATCATCAATCTTATGCATTATAGGTAAATATAGGACCCCAAATATAATTCATCTATATATATATACAACCTAAAATAAATAATTCATCCTGAAATAAATAATCCATGGAAATAAAATGGGGTTTTATCTTTTTACAATGGAATATTATAAATAAATTATTAATAATTTATTTAATAATAATAACTTGATAAACCCATTGAATATAAATGGGAATCCAATGATATTTAGTAATTTTTCTGGTAAATGCTCTTCAACTATGATGATATTTTATATGGTATTTATGTAATATATGTAAAAGTTATATGATTTATTTAATAATTTTCAAAAATCAATCGATGTGTGGGTGTTTAAAAAATCCTTCTTAAAAAATAGAAATATAATATAGAATATTAACAAAGGGAATGAATTGGATGAAAAACAAGGTTATTAACATTAGACGATTAAAAATTAAAAATGTAGTGATGTATCATTGTATTTCAAAAAAATAATATATCTTAATATATATTTAAAAATATTGTCAATGGTATCATTCTATGAATATAATTTATCAAGAATAAAATATTTCAATATTTATAGTCATATATGGAAACACGTTTTAGGAGTATTTGGAAATTTCATTTGATATAAGGATTAAACCTAACCTTATAATTTTTTTTGAAGATATAAATATTTTTAAAATATATGAGAATAAGAATATATTCTTCAAAAAATGTAAATATAGAGAGTATTTTTCATATAAAAGAAATAAATATAGAAATATATGATCACATGAAAACACATGAAAAGAAAATTTTACAACATTATCATAGATGACCCATATAAAATAGGTTAATTTTTTTTAAATGCTTTAAATAAAATTGGAAATATATTAAAATGACATTAATAAATAATTGATTCATAAAAATAAAAATCTTGAAAATCATCCAATTAAAATAGATATTAAAGGGAATTGTACATAACCTAAATGAAGATGAGGGTACTTTAATAATACAATAGATAAACAATGAGAAAAGGGGATATTAAAATAGTTATAAGACTTAGAAAAACCTAAGAATAAAAAGAGGAGAATAAATTTGTGGGGTTGTTAGAGTGGAAAGTGTGAAAATCTCCCTAGGGGGATTTTCATTAAAAATAAATCCCATGTTGATATTGAGATTAGACAAGAAACAATTACGGTAATGGAAACACAAGAATCAAGGAGGGATGTGATTGAATTTCATGAAATGTATTATATTTTTTCTTTGTATAGAAAATTTGTAAGTGATAAAATCATATATGAAAAACATGGTGTGAAATATCAATCATGTCTTGTAACATCCCAGAATTCACAATATCAATCTAATTCTAAAGACAAAATTTACCAATATGACCCACCCATTTTCATCATTAATTTACAATTTCAACTAGAAATATTTGATTAACCACATACCAAAGGACCTTATCAGTTTATAGTTTCACAATATTAATAAAATATATTTCATATAATATTAAAAAAAATTCCCATAAAATTGTTTATCCTCATGGAATCATTCTTTATATTTAACAATGTTTTTATATATATCCAACATAAAATGTTTCATCATAAAATGGGGAAAAGAAAAGATAAGAAAAGGTTGATATTTAATGCTCAGTAATTATAAAAACAAGTTATATCAATCCATTACCAAATGAAATCATAAGATTATATTAAGGGTGTGTGATCAAAAACATAACATTAAGAATTACATACCCATCCTTTAATAGATCAAAAATCTGAGTCTTTTCATAAAATATTATTATTTCAGAAATCATATACTATAAGAGTAAAAAATAATCATAAATAAACCATGAACCAAAATCCAATGTCATAAAAATATGAAACCCTCATAAATAGATCAAAATACTTTATATGTCATGGGTAACAACCATGACCAGCAACATAGTGTATCCGGACACCCCTATCTTTCCTAGTACATCTAGACACACCTATTTCCCATAATGGTTCAATCCTATCTAATTATTTCCCATTTTTTCTCATGAGATATTAATATTTATCAAATAAAATGTATGCAGATATATGTCCCACCCATCTAATCATGAAAAATATAAAAATATATTACACATGAACATACATCATCTGTCCTATCACAATCTATGAGAAAATGGGTTTTATTAACATTTCATAACAACATAAACCACTGAAATGAAATGGGTTTAATTAATATTATTCCACCATAAACATAAACCAAAAATTTAATGAATAAAATTAGTATCTTTTAATCATAACTGTCATAAAGAATAAGTTTCATAAAATAATGTTATCTTATATGTTAAAAGGGTTTGAAAGGTCACTTGAAATAATTCTTTTAGAAAATATTATTTCATTTTTTGAAATCATTATTTCCTTTAAAAATCCATAAAATTTAAAAATAAAAAATTCAATTCGACAGGAACAATGGAAAATAAAAGTGGATTCATGAAAACACTAAGGCGGTATGAATGTTTAAATATTTGATCTTATATTTTTTTATGAAAAGTCAAAAAGTACCTTGCTTTGAAAATGATAAAAATATACCTTTCAACACATTTTTTAAAAAAACATCATTATAAATGAATTTAAAAATAATCATATAACAGAAAAATCCTTGATTAATTGTTTTAAAACACATCGACAAAGAAGAGTAATATTCCATAGAAGAGACTTAAGCATAAATAATATCAAAAAATGTTGATATTTTTTAAATAAACCATTAAATAAATTATTTACATTATTATTTCACATTCAAACAACCTATATAGTAAATATATAATTATTTTTAATTTATGTAATAACGTTAATTCGATAATAACATGTATGTTTTACTTATATCATTTTATCACTCATTAACTAATAGTTTGTTATTAACATTAATGTTTTGGTTGATAGATGCATCTTTTTTTGAGAATGTTTATGTTCAGCTGTATTAGTCATTAATGATTTTTGGCTTATAATTTACATAATGTTAATAATTTTATAATAATTATATACATATCTATAATCATTAATACAAATTATAGATCTAAATTTGAATTACACCATTCATGGAGGTGGTAGGTCGTATGTTCGCATGAAATCGTTTTTCATTTTTTAGATAGATGGAATGAAAGAAATGTAAATAATAACATATATATAAAGATTTATTATTATATCACATATATCATATATTTTCACTAAACCCTTCATAGTACCAATACATAATAGAATGTGATTAAAAAATAATTATATCATGATGTGGAGACGGTATTCTATATGTTTTCATGAGTAATTCATTAACTTCTTGTTTGATAGGAAAGAGGGTGAATAATGGTATTATTATAATCATAATAAAATTTTTGATTACTGAGTATTATCTTATTATTAATTTAGGAAAAATATATTTGATTTATAGGATTTAACGAAGATTCGAGACTGATTGTGATATACTAGAGTGATTACCCCTTCTTCAAAACGTCATAATTAGATCTTCTATAATGGGATCTAAGGTAGATATTTTTGGAAGAATAGATAATCTATTATGTTTCTAGGGTACCGGAGAGTAGATGTATATATGTAATTGTAAATATAGAATTCTAAATGTGATTTTGTGATGTGACTTAGTAGGTTTCCTTTTATAATGAATATGAGGGAAACATTAAAAATTTCTGAAATTATTAAAATATAATTACACTAATATTGATTGAAATTATACCAAATGTCTTTTAAATATACCGGGTATGAAATTTTATCCCATATATTATATCATTTGTCCTTATATAATATTTTTATGATTTATATATAACAAAATAAATTATTATATTTATGAAATATTATTATTGTCAAATGTGTTACTAGTCGTGAATATGACCTTAACAACTTCACAAAAATGGGAAAAATCCGAAACAATTATTTTATATTTTCTTATACATTTCATATAAAACTATATAATTCTTAGATAAACATAACTATTTCAAATTATATTTATTTTAATATTTTCAGTATCATTTATTGTTTTTTTCCAGTAACATAATAATTACTAAATCATCATTTTATAATTATTTATGGAATTAATGTCATCACAAAAAATAGGAAATTAATTTTCATGAATAAGATAAATCATTGGACTTTCCAAATAATATTTATGGTTAAATAAATATTATAGTAAACTTTATATTAAAATTAATTTACTAATAAAAAATAATAGTATGATAACTTTTACTTTAATTTTAATAAACTAGTAGAAGGGAATTAATTTCAACCCAGTAGATCTAAGAGATCTTAAATTAGAGAAATGGATTTTTATAGTAGAAAATTATTCATCCATAAATATATATACAAGATTTTTTTTAATTCAATTAAACTTTTTAAAGGTAAATATTTCATCAGAAATAAAGGCAATTATTTCATATATAAAAATTAAAAATAAATAACTACCATAAAATTAAATTACGTATTCTTAAGACATTACTTTATATTCATTCATTATGTATATTTACTAATATATATTTTTCATGATAAGTTATTTATTTTGTTAATTTGACATTTCTATCTTTGTGCAAGTACTTCAGAAGAATTTGGATAAGATTCATGTTATATAAGTCCAATATTAAAAAATATCAGAAAATATCATAATTTAAGCATAATATTTAATACAACAAATGCATAAATAGTCTTGTTAACTCTATAAAAATTTCACTAAGGCACCAAATTTTACTTTTTTAATGCTATGTAGGCACTATGTCGATACTAAAAATGATTTTTATATTTATAATGAAATAATTTTTAATTTATACGTTTGGTATTATTTTTCTCTGATATTTGTTTTATAAATGATTATTTTGATAATTTTAATAAATGTTTTACATCATAGTTATATTTTGATAATGTAACAAAATATACCTGTTTTGAAAAACATTATTTTTTTAATATTCAACAAAAAATTTCATTTTTCTAAAAATGATCAAAATTTAACTGTAGACTAATATTCAAATGCATATTTCAATGAAAGAAGTGAAATTTAATAAAAAATTTTTTCTAAAAATGATAATAATTAAATACACTTTTTTTCCATAGAACACAATAATTTTTTTATAAAAATGTATATTTAAGGAACAATATCACTTTAATAAAAATTATATTTTTATTTGGTATGAATTATTAAATAAATATATTTCTGAACATTTTTATCTATACTCACACCTTCCTATTCAGTGGCTAGGTTGTAACAACCATGTTAATATTTTAATAATATATCATGGTTCATTTAAACATGATCTTGCATAAAACAAAAAATATTGAAGATATTATTTTGTTTAAAGATAAATATTACATAAAAATAATAGGGTGTTAAATTATACCCTCACAAAATGAGATTTTCAATCCAAATTCATCTTAGTCATCAAATGTTTTTCATTTGGTAATTCATTCATAAAACTTGTATAATGTAAATTAATAACAAAATATCCATTAAAAAGCGAATGTTGGAAACTTAATGGATACGTGAAGCAATGCATAACTATGATTCCAAATTAGGGAAAAATTTGGGGAACATTATAATATATATTTGGAAGGAAAATATAATACCCAAGAACTAATAAATAGTGACAGATACCATGGTCTAGATAAGGCTAATGATCAAAAAACCATAGAGCAAATAGTTCTAAAAATTATCATTGATATCATCAAAAAATGATTATAATTGGATAAAATTGTATTTCGAAATTCTTTATGAAGATATACATAGTTTATTTAATTTTATTTGTGCAATATGACTCTTTGGGTGTGCCTTTTTCAATTTCCACTTCATCTCCTACACTAATAAATGAATTTGAAATTGTAATTATTGAATAAATATTTGATCATAAGATCTATAATGGGATGATATGTCATTACTTCTCAATCGAGTTATCATCATAATCAAATGGTTGTCACATGTTATCAAATATGAATAAATCATCATATATTGACATAATAAATTAATCTCTAAAACATTATCAAAATTTAAACATTAAAATTTTCAAAATTCATACACTTAGAAACATACGAAATGCTTAAAATATAATAATTTTGGAAAAAGGTCGATAAAATTTCAAAATAAACCTATCATTTAACACCTTAACCATTTGATGTAGCTATAAATTTTTAAACACCAACCATGTGAAGATAATTTTCATGTACTCTCTGGAAATATGTTACAAACCTGAATTCCATAAAATATTTTCAAAAACATGAATTCTTTCAAAAAATTAACTTTTTCCACATGACATAAATTATAAAATTCTAAAAACTCAAACCATAAATAGCCTTTTAAACATATTAATAATATGATCCAAGTTCATCAATAATATACCTCTTATTTTATCACACAATGAATACCTTTATCTTATTTTTTATCGAAACATCATGCACATGTTAAGGATTATCCTTTTCTTAATCATGTGTTCTCAAAAAATATCATTAGTTCCCATAAACTTTTAATCACTATAAACCTCAAATTTTGTGTCTATAACTATGAAAATATAGTCTTTTATATGAATTAATTTATCAATAGATTTATATTAAATTTCATATTAAAACATAAAAATTATCAAAATAATATAAATACACAATAGATATGAAAAGCAACATCCTAAAATATACATATATAGATCCACTACTAAAGATATATACCTTAAAAATGTGACCAAATTTCAAGAATCAATAATTTATAATATATTAAAGAAATATTGGAACACTCATATACCGAAGGAACTAATTGGTTATTGTTATAGAGAGTTAGAAAAAAACACTAAAATATATTTTAAAAATAAACATATCCCCAAAAAAGTTATTATCATATCCCAAATTTTATTAATTTTTAACACCATACATAGACATTCACTACGTAAAACCATTCATCATAAAATGGGAAAAAAGAAACATAAGTGAATGGTGAGATAAAAAGATAAGTAAGGGTAAACAAAGTATATATCAATCCATTAAAATATTTAATTATTAGATAAAAATAATGGTATGTGATCATGAATATAACATCATATGTTCATACCCAAACTTTCATCGATGATGAAGATAATTCTTGTCGGATTGCATTACCCTTTTAGAATATATGTACCATAAGTGTCGTAAATAGTCAAGAATCAATCATGAATAGTAATCTCATGTCGATAAAGTGTGAAAAAATTATAAATATATAAAACCATTTTATATTTCAAGGATAGATATGAATAATGTCAATATATTGGATCAAGACACACCTGTTTCCCATAGTACATAAGGATGTAGCTATTTCCCATTGTAGATCTAACCCACAAAATTATATCCCTTTTTTTACCTCATGTGATTTTATTCATTACCCAATTAATTTTATGGATATATATGTCACATCAATAGAATAAAAAATTCATTTGTATGTGCGATACAAGAACATAAATCATCCACCATCTTATAACCCAATAAAAGAAATGGGTTTCATAATCATTTCATCATAACATAACTGACTAAATATAAGTGGTTTTATAAATATCAATCCATCATAATAATTAACCATAGATAAAAATAATAATGGTAATATCCTTTAATAATAACCCTAATAAATAATATATAATGAAAAATAATTTTATCTTAGATGAAAAATTGTTTTTAAAGGTCCCACGATGTAATTATTGAGGAAAATATCCTTTCCATTTATAAAATAATCATATCTTGGAAAAATCCAATCAATTATAAATGCAAAAAAAATTATTTGAAAATAAAATTGTAAAATATAAAAGGACTAGTCAATACATTATGGAACCAAGATTTTTGGAAAATATTATCATTCTTGTATAAGGAAAATACATTCTTTTCGTATATTATTTTTGTAAAAGACATGATGTACCTTGTAAAGAAAATAATGTAAATATTCCAATAAAATCATTTTGTAAACAAAATAAAAATAGGTAAAATTGGATTAAGAATTTAATAATATAATATTTAAAACATTTTAGATAAAAGTTTTCAAAAAAATTCCCATAAAAGTGAAATATTCCACCACGATGTAATAAGCATAAAGAATATAGAATAATGATGATATTATGAAATAAACCATAACTTCGAGTATTTAATTTCTTAGTTGAAGTTTAAAACTCTATTATAATAAATATATATTTTTTATATAATTATTCTATAAACATTATAATATCATTATAGTTATAATCATTGATATATGTACAGACATACAAATGAATTATATAAATATTTATAATCATTGATATATGTACAGACATACAAATGAATTACACAGTTTATGGAGGTGGTAGGTCATATGTACTGAGGAAGGATATTTTCATTTTCCAATTTAAGGAATGAAAGAAAGGTAAATAATATTTTATAATTACAGAATAATTATTATAAAATATATATAATATTTATTAATAAAATTATTTATAAAATCTAAACATGCAATATGGTGATGAAAAGTGAATTTTCTCCCCACATGGTGACAATAAGCTGTACATACAAACGAAGGATACTTTAACTTAATTTTTTATTTCAATGATGTTTTATAATGTTGTTTTCATAAGAATGATAAAATTTAATCACATTAGGATTATTGAGTAACTATTTGATGATATAAATCTAATATTTATTAGAGTTATATAATATTTGAAAAAGAAAGTGTTCGATTAGAGGGATTATCTCTTCTTCGAAATGGTTCCGTTGGATCTCCTACAAAGGAATCTAGGGCTTGTCCTTTGAGAATACCATAAACTCAAGAATGATGATTGGGAATATAAGAAGATAAATTTTTATGGGATAATCAAGTTATAATGAACAATTTGATGAAACGATGTGAAGGAGGATGTGTCCTTTTATAATGATGGTGAGGAAAACATTTGGAATTTCAAGAAATATTAAAAATATAATAATACTAAACAAGGTTCAAATGATTATAAATGTGATAAAAATGAATATGGGATTTCATTTTAGACATTATATTAAATCCCTATAGACTTATTTAATATTTATGGTTTTATATAAAAAAATAAAATATTATATTCATAAAATAACATTACATTTAAATTAAATTATATCATTACTAGGAATTTGAAAACATAAAAACAAGAGTAAAATTAGAAAAACCTATTTTATTATATCCTAGAAATATCATATTACATTAAATATTTTTTTTATCAGGATACATATCTCAAATTCAATTTTATTAATATTTTTAATATCATTTATTTTATTCTTCTATTAATTTTAAAATTACTAACTAATAATTGTGTTATAATTTAAGGTATTTATATATTCCATTAAAATTAAAAATACGTTTTCATGAATAATGGAAATCTTTTATATTTTAAAAAGATATTTATGGAAGAGAAAATATCTTGTAAAATTATATATAATAAATATTGTAGTTACAAAAAATAATAATGTGAACTGATTGAATTTCTTTTAAATAAAATTATATAAGGGAAATAATGACATCCATGTGGATAGAGAAGATCCAAAATTCAACACATGAATTACTAAATTCCAATATAAATAAAAAAAATTTATTAATTTTTTTGTGTAATTTAATTATATTAGAAATGTCATGGAAATTGTTTTAATGATTTTTCTTTTACTTGAAAAAGTAATATGTTTGTGTTTCCTTAGTATTAAAGGTAATTTTTTCATATCAAAAAATAAAAATATGTTAATACCCTAAAAATAAATTTACTAGTCTCAATATAATACTTTATAAGTGTTAATTACGTATATTTACTTGTATTCATGTAAAGAAAACATATATAACTTGTTATGTTGACTTTTCTAGCCTTGCAAAAGCATTACCCAAAAATTAGGATAAGATTTATGTAATATAAGTCAATAAATAAATAAAATTAGTCAAAATTATTATTTATGCATGATATTAAATATAATATTTGAAAATACTTTTTACATCTTCATTAATATCAATAATGATCCAGATTTTCCTTTTTCAATGTCGCAGAGACACTACCTCAACACTAATTTTTTTTATTTATGAAGAAATAATTAATAAATTATATGCTTTGTAATATTTTTTATGGTAATTTTATTATTAATTTTAATTTTTATATTTTTAATATATTTTTATATAGTATCCATGTTTTGATGATATCACAAATGACACCATGTTTTCATATATACAGTATTTTTTTACTATTTATCAAAAATTTAAACTTTTTTATAAAATTATCAAAATTTTACCATATTATAATTTTGATATATTGTTTTTAAAAAATGTATTTACATTGATTAAATATATTTTCAAATTTTTATAAAAAATAATACAAATTTTTACTATAGACAGAAATTAAAGACACTTTTAGATTAAAATTTATTCTTGAAGAGTAAAATGACTTACAAAAATATGTAGAGTTTTAAACTCAAGCATTAAAAAATAAATATATTTCATAATATGATTTTTCATAATAACACTTAACAATTCATTATCTAGTTTATAATGATTTTGTTAATATTTTAATAATATATTACGGTTTGTTTCGACTTAGTGTTGTATGAGACAAAAACTACTGAAGAAATCAAATTTTTTAAAGACAAATATTTCATTAAATATCAATGTATTAAATGTTTCATGGAACTGAAATTAGGGAAAAATATACTATAACATCCTCATAATACCTCTAATTAATAAAAAAAGGGTAGAAACTGATATGGTTTTGTAAATATATTTTATTCAACAAATCATTATGATAAAGCAAATGCATGGCAATTATTTCTAATCAATAAAGAAAACGGGTGGTGATTACATGTCAAATATAAATATAAAAAATTGGGATGAAAAAACACTTACATTAATTCATATATTCTCCAAACAAATTAAATCATTTATAATGCGAAAACATAATAAATCACCAAAAAAATGTTATTCACACCTATACAATTTTATAAACATATCCTATAATTACTTACTAAAAAATTTATTATTTATTATATAATATTTTTATTGTTAAATATTATTAGATTTGATTTTATGTTTAGTAATTATTTCATAATAGGTATGTCAACTCACATTTAGAGATTCAAAGTACATTATTTCAGTATCTCTATAAAGACAAGAATATATTATTTCAGTGGTTAATTTTTTTTAATTTTTTAATTATTTTATTTATGATTGGTGAGAAGGAAGAAGGTTATACGATCAATTTGGTAATTTCCAGGAAAAATGTGGTGGTATATTAACAAGGTGTGAGCTAATGACACTGAAATTATTGAATAAATATGATTTTTTACTTATTATTTTCTAATATCATTGGTATTTATGTTTCCTTAGTTAACAATTATTGGAAATAATATCATTATTTTTTATGCTTGTTGAACTGGCCTAAACAAGAACAAGATATAATCGATGGGTGAGTGTGGTTAAGAAATTGATTCTTTGTGAAAAATATCATTGTTAAAAAACTATAATTGAATTATTTTAATTTTAAATTTTTTAAATTAGGTTATAACAGAGTTTACAAAATATGGAATTACTATATTTAAAAATGAAATATTTCACTTTTTTGGGAGGCAGTAGTCCACACGTATGCCCAAGGGATATGTACATTTCCATTGATTTTGAGAATGAAAATGAATATTTTTTAAATGAAGGATGTTAATAATGTTAATAAATATAATATTAATATTTTAAATAAGATTTAATAACCATAGAACTAAGTCGGTGATGAAAAATAATGAATATAATTCCGGGAGGGCCAGTCCATATAAATGCATGAAATCATATTTCATATGGTTTTGTTGGATGGAATAAACCTGATTCCCCATTAGTATAATAATATTTTATATTGTTATAAATAATTAATTTATCATAAATTTAGCAATTTAATAGGTTTGTGATGGTAGAAGAAGAAATTAAAAAAAGAGCTCGGTTGAGAACATTACATATCCATTTAGATGTTCTCCCTTTGGTAACACCTAATTGTTTCATAGATTGGTCTCTGGTGTATAACTATGCCATCAGAAAATGGGTAACTATTTTTGGAGTGACTAGGGGAATATTATGGTCACGATGAATATTTTTAATGGGTGTAGAAATATGATAAATATATTTTATCAACATTAAAAAAATATAGTCTATTAAAATAAAAACTTTTATCTTCTAAAAAGGGAATTTTTAAGAAACTATAATTTTTTGAAAAACATAATCATATTATTTATTTACCTATACTGATTTAATATCCCATGTGAATTAGTATTAAAATTGATCTTTATTTTTCATTCTGTATTTATTTCATACCATCAAAAGTTCTATTTTAACCCACTAACATTACCACATTCCATAGGTTAATATACTTTTATGAATTTATATCAATAAAATATATAACAGTTCATTTTGGATTTGTGTTTTTTTGAAAAATTCTATTCAAAATATAATTTAAATTATTTAAAATATATGAAAAAAATAAAAAGGTGTTACCAAACTCATTATTTTAATAATCTTTCAATAATGAAATAAGTTAAAAGATACATAATAAACAAAGGATATTTTTTATACCAAAATATCATCCCCAAAATCATAGAAATTAGAAGTCTTTTCATTTTACACTTAATAAGCATGCATTGAGATTTTCCATTATCCCAAAAAATTGTAATAAAAGTTTTTCTATTCATTGTTATAAGAGTTTAAAGGGAAGTACTTGTAAAAAAAATAATTTTCCTGATATTATTTCAAGAAAAATTATTAAACCATAATGATATTCATAATATCAAATAAAATCATAGAAAATAATCAAAAGTATATTAAAAATAAATCCTATGATTTTTTCTCTAATTAAAAAATTATTTCAACCTATGATACATTCAGTTCCACAATGATATAATTTGATCAACATATCAATCATTTAGTTTAAACTAGGTTGTCTGTGATTGTCATCATATTAGGTTATGAAACATAATTGGTTATATATCTAAATCCATTATAATGGATTTGATAGGTAATGTGAATAACCAAATCACATAGACACACACACACACACATATTCTATGTTTGGGGTAAAATTACATTAAACACACACACCGCACACATAGGCTACAAAGGCAAGCCAGAGCCCCCCCAAGGGATATCCTACCCAACAAGCCATATTTATTCTGTACATGGCCTAAAAGAATAGTGGGAATGAATCCCCTTTCATAGACCAAAGGCCCAAAACTGGGTTGGAGACCTAGTGCAATGTCTTCTTGCCTAACCATATATATGGGTCATGCATGTGTTACCACTGGCTAGTATAAATTTTCTCCAACCCAGATTTAAATCTGGGTCTCATGAAATATTACAGAAAAACATTACCACTTGGTAAAGATACTAACTACAATGAATAATCATATCATATCATCATGGAGGGATAATCTAGAAGTGCAGTCTTAGGCCCATAAATCATAAACCGAGTGAATATCTAATTGATACTCATCGATCCATTTTTATAGTGATTACACCTAGGTGGATATGTGATACTGAATTATCAATTTTTGGTATATATATTGAAAACATTTCGTAGAATACAATATTATATCTACTATTGACAAAACATTTTGATGTTAACTTATACATTAGATTATTTATAATATTTTATTTAATTTTATCTTATCAAAAGCCCTCAAAAACCCAAACGAATCTCCAAAAAATGGTGAAAATCCTAAAAAATTACTAAACCCTTATCAGATAACTATTTTGATTCCATAACCTAAAATCCTAGATCTGGTATTGAAAATAATAATTTAACCATTATATTTAATACAAAGTGAGATGAACCATATCAAAAAGTGAATAAGATTACCCTCTTTCACACTATTGAGTAAGCCCATGATAACATCTAAAGGGTTTTTATGATCCCCAAAAGCTGAAATAAGTTCCTAGGCATAAATAAACAATGGATTGTGAAGGATTATTCGAATAAATAATAAAGAAATCCAAGTTTGGTGAACATAAATAAAATTCCAGCATGACCCATCCTTTTGTCGAATTTCCATGCTGGTAAAAAATTAAAATAAATAACCTAAAAAACAATAAAATTAGTAAATTGAAATGAACACCAAACCTACTATTCCACATCGGTCTCCCACTCATACAAGGAATATTTTGCCACTGTATAAATATGCTTCTACTAGTATCATTCATACCTACCCTCGATGCATAAAAATAAATAAATTCATAAATGGAAAAGGATAGTAATTTAAATCGATACATGTTGGAAATTATATGCCAAATAATAGTAGGTCATAATATATTCATGAAATAAATAGAACTGGTTGAATGAAATAATATAAAAACCATCCTTAGAAGAATCAATTCTGCCAAGAGTTGCACGAAAACTGAATAGAGAACCTTCGAATAATATTATATATATATATATATATGAGCATAATGATTACTAGTTGGTTTGATCATAATAAGGTGATTCATAATAGTGTTTCCTTCTCGATAAGTGGGGTTTTATCATCCATTCCTGCTGCTATGTGTAATGTTGATATTCCAATGAAGCATTTTTTTTCTTCAACTCGGTTCATGATTTGTCTGTTCTGAACAGGATAGGTGTTATTGGAAACTTCAGGCCTCCACATGGTACTTTAGAAGTTCTTTGGAAGGAACCACTTTTTGGTTGGTTAAAATTGAATTTGGATGGTGCATCTAGGGGTAATCCAGGGATTTCTAGTTATGGTTTTGTTTTCAGAAATCATAACTGGGATGTCCTTGGTTATTTTCATTGTACCTGTGGCTTTGCCTCTTCACTTGAGGCTGAACTTCTTGGCATTATCGTTGCTGTGGATCAAGTTGTGAAGCATGCTTGGGATAATTTATGAATCGAAAATGATTCTACTGTTGTCTTTTCTGCCATGATTATGGGTCTTTCTCACTTTTCCTGGAAGCTAACAAATCATTGGATTAATTTTTTGGAGATTATATTTTCATCAAATCATATTATCACTCACATTTATTGGGAATCCAATTTTGTTGCTGATGGCCTGGATAATAATGGCGTTGATGGAGTTGATTTTTTTTGGTATGATCAAGTTTATGATGATCATCATCCTTTTCTTAAAAAAGGATTGTGACAAGTCTCTCATTTTTAGACTTCTTTAATCTGCCTCTTATCTCTGTTTGAGGCTGTTTTGTTTGGTTTTTTTCATCCTTGTGTTATTCTTTATTTTTTTGGGGTTTTTTTGCTTACTTTTATTCTTTATTCTTCTTTAGAGTGGTTTGATTCTATTTCTTCGACTGGTATGAGGTGGCAGGCCTTCTATTTTTTTTATTTCTATACTAGTTTTTTTGAAGATTTTTTCGGGGATTCTTTCATGGAGTGTCGGCCTCGAGCGGATTGCTTCGTTGCTGGTTTTAGAAGCTTGATATTATTGTGGGTGCAGTACATGATCCGAAGAATTCGGTTGCTACCTTTGCTGGGGGCTCATAGGTTTCTTCGTTGATTGGTTTATAGAGTCTTTGCTGAGAAAGCGGTCATGCTTATATAGAGGGTGTCCTAAAGCCTTATGTTGTGGGATTTTTTATGCAGAAACTTCTTCTTGTTTTCCAGCATCCACCCTATTTAAATGGGGGTTTTGTTGTTTTGGTTTTTGTTCCTTTTAACCATAACCATACATTATGATTTTTTGGTGTTTCTTGTTTTTATTGTTTCCCGTATTGTTTTTATTTTATTCTTTAACAAAATTCCATATTAATATAATGTGATTATGTTTTCCATTGTTTATTATATTAAATGAAACCTTACAAATGTTAATTTAAATATAGTACCATAGTAACATGAGTAAAATAAGATCAAGATCTATGGGAAATCCATAAATTTCTTGTGTCAGTGGGGATATAAGATACATATTCTCTAAGTGATTGTACAATGGATGCATATATTTGTTCTCCTATTAATGTCAAAATATACAAATCACCATCTATAGTCTTGTTAGTGTTGTCACATAAATCTGCTTGGTAGGACTATTCGATTCTAACAAACTTGTAATAGTCTTTCTTCTTAGATACCCAAGATTCAACGGTGAAATTTCAATAATCAGAATACCTAATGGAGGTGTACTAGATAAACTAAAATATAACCACACAATGATTCAAATAAAGCATAAAAAATAATTAACCAACCTACACTAAAAATGAGAATCCCCTTTTTTAAAATCATACAAACATGCTAGTCATATACAACTTGAGTTCCCTAAATAATATAAAATGCTAGGCATCAATTGCAGTACACTACCATTTTAGAAAGGATGTGGAAAGTTCCAATTTCTCCTTAGATTTTTTGAATAGACATTGATAATTTTGAAAACAACATTCTTTAACATAACATTCAAATTCCAAAACCTTTATCCACACATATACATATAAACACCTTTATATATATAGAGATACACTACACTGCCCAAATTTACATGCCGGTATCTCAAAAAGTACAAATGTACAAATAGGGGAACAATATATGTATCTATATATGAATATATGGATTTGTCACATTTTATACATTAATGGATTATAAATCCCATGGTGATTTTTGAGGAAACAACAACATGTCCCTTGGCCTTTTTGGAAAACTTTTCAAAATACTAAATGATCCTAACTTATATAAAAATCAATCATTTTAAACCATTTTTTTGAAAAATATATAATATACATAGTATGGTAATTTCAATCATTTATAATAACATTTTGTAATAAGGAATCCCATAATAGAATTATGGTAAAAATATCAATACAATGAAACAATTTATTTCAGTTCATCAAAACACATTTCCATAATTTATGTATGTTATAATATAAATAAAACACAAGTTAAATCAATCTAAAAATCTGGATTTTAATTTAATGGGTCTGATATAGTGTAACCTACCTCAAAATAAATTGTGTAGGATATAGTAAATGTTTCTTGTGATAGAGGGCACTTAATTAAAAATGAACGAACCAATAAAAACACTAAAAATAAAAATAACATCAATAATCGGACAAATCAAAACCCCAATGGTTGGAAATATCTAGAATCACATTGAGAAAAGGAAATATAGCATGAATTATGAATATGGGGGACATGGATACTATAAATAAGAATAATTCACTAAGAATTACAGATAATATTGACAAAAACTCCATGGAAGAGTAGCCAGATGACAGGAATTTTTCATGTTCCATGGGGTTTAGTCCAGGAGAGTGTCATCCATGACCTTGAGGTGTGGGACTATGGGAGAAGGTTTCAAAAATTAAGGGGGATTGAATATGGTGGCGCATGAATGGGGAGAGGGTAGAGGGGAGGATGGTGGTGAGAGAGAGGAGTACCAATCACGATGTTTTCTCTTAGTTTTTCTTACCATGTTGCCTAACCGGGAACCAATTTTAAACAATTAAAACATTATATTTTTTTATCCAAAAACTACCAAAAAAACTAGAACAAAACAAAATAATAATTAATACAAAATAAATTAATATAAAATAGGTGGTGATCTATTTATCCCCATCATAATGTTTTTCTCTATAGGAATTACTCTTCCAAATAGTGAAAGATTACTAGAAAACACTATCTATAATGATTCCACAAAATAAATGGAGTACATCCTTATGAAATGTCAGACATCTTAAAATAGATTTCGAACACTAAGGGATAGATTGTCAAATGAAAAATAAGACCAATATAGGTTCCCCCAACAATTAGATATATCTGAACTCATGGGTCAATAAAACCAACACTTTTGAAGAGATTTATTACCTAGAGATCAGAAATTATATTGAACACCTAATGAAACATTAAAAGAACTAAAAAATGCACAAAATAAGAAGCAACATTTACCACATAATTGGGTCAACATACTCAAATGGGTAAACTGAGACCACATATCTGAGACACTATCATTTGGAGGATCCCAATATAATCTTCTCTTCTAGGTTCCAAACTATGTGAAGTCCATATTTTTTAGTTACCCATGCATCGATTGAAAATTAACTATTTAGAACCCATAAAAATCCATTGACACACCAGATGAAAAATACCAAAACAAGGAATGATATCATAAACACAAACAGTAATGAATGTGATATCTACATTATAAGTACCACAAAATACATTCGTCTTATGATCACTCATAGTTGAATCACCCAAATCAAAAAATAGATAAAAAAATCTCAAATAATTTAACCATCTACAACATCATTAGAAAGGAGAAGCCTAACACAATCATCCCCAAAAATTTCCACAAGCTACAAAAAACTCAACTAGGTTCTTCTGATTCAGTCACAAAAAAGTCTATTATTACAAAAAGAGAGGATGTGAATCTAGAAATATAGATCCAATGTAATGGGGGGGGGAGAATAATTCTTTACCATTCAATTGTGATTCAATTTATTAATACCAACTAGAGAGAGTACACCTAATGGATGGAAATAATCTCCCTATGGGGTTTCCTTAGAAACAACTTATCTACCCTCTTCCTAGTGGTTTTTAAATAGGTATTATTTTTATTACATAAAATATGAAATAAAATACTTATTATATAAAAACCTCAAAAATATTCACATTATACAAAGGTAAATGTTCAAATAATAAAATATATATAGAACTAAACACTAAAAGGATCATTTTTTTCTAAATTGATACAATACAATTTCAAAATTCATTCATTTCTAAAAAAATCCTTACAATAATTTCAAGTGTTTATTTAAAAATAGAAACAAAAAAATATAAAAAAATTGAAATTCTTAATTTTTAATCCCTAAAACTACTCATTTTATAGCCCATGAATTGGAAACAAAATCCCACTTTTCATAATTATACATTTTTTAAAAACATTTCATAACCATTTAGATTTTAAAAAATTATAAATCCAATATCAATATTAAAATTAATTCAATGTTTTTAAATGAAATTTATCATATTCAAAGTATTTAGTTCAAAACCCCTAATAAAATTTCTTATTCTAAATTTTTTCATGAATATAAATTATAAAATAGTCAACTAAAATACATTTTTGAACACTACGATTTTATAGAATCTTTTTTTAAATCATCCAATTTTAAATAATTTATATATTAAATTTAAAAACCAATGAACTTTAAAAAATTAGAAAATAAATAAAACATTTCAAAAAATGTTCCCAAACCCCGATACAATTTTCTTAATAACCAATTTTTCAAATCCTAAAATAATTTTAAAAATAAGTAAATTTTAATAGATTCTACAAATGTAATAATAATGAAACACAACCCAAATCCAAACCACATGTTTAGGTTTTTGAATACCCATATGTCTGACCTCTGATAAATATGAATTATCCAAGAGAATTATGAATATAAATAGACAAAATGTTATTGAATAGTGATTGAATAAACTAAATTGTTTTAGGGACAACCTATCATCCATTTTTTTTAAGATGTCTCAATATCAATAATTTGGTTGTTCTATGATTTCTTAGACCATGTATTCTTAACATATGCAATTAATCCATAATTTATTTCTATTTGAAAGTAATATCGGACCCATAGTATCACTCAATAATGTCGATAAGGATCAATAAATGATTAAAAGTAACAAAATTAAATTTATTACTTAAAATTAAAATTGCAACTACCAAGGGATACAAATGTGTCTGTGGTACTCGGTAATCCAAAAACCATTAAAAAAATAAATCAATGTCTCTAAAACCATTCCTAACTCAATCATACCATGAAAAAAATAATAATATTATGTGAAATCATGAGAAATAAAAAGCTGTTATTTAAACCATTACAAAACTATCTCTAATTCCATTTTGTCACAAAAAAAAGATGATGATTCCCCCCCATCTGATGATGTATCTGGACTACTTTATGGAACCTAGGGTATTAAATATCCCCATGGGATGAATGATGTTCCTAGGAATCAAGGAAGAACTAGTTGAGAATGATCTCTCACAATAAATAATAAATAAATCCATGAATTTTGAATTTAATATAAATTCGAGACATGACCAGTCTGTATGTCAGATGTGTAGCCAAGTGAAAAATAAATATAAATTACCAAATAACAAACTATGAAATTTTTAAATAGGAATGATACACCAGAAAACATCCTCACTGCCCATGTTTCCATTTCCTACAAAAAACCTGATGCCCAATAGATGGATTTAATTCTATGGAAAGAAGCTATATCAACCCTCAATTTGTAAAAAGGAATAAAATCAGAACTGTCTAAGGTAATGATTTTAATAATAATATATCTACGAATTATAAAAAATAAAAAATAAGTGGTACTTAAATCATGTAATAAGAAAATTTTTATCAATAAAATAAAATAAAATCTTACCACAGAGAAATCAATGCTCATATTAGTGACCTAAAAAATGATAATAGAACCTGTAATTAAAAAATATATATATGCATGAGAATAATATTTCTATAAAATGATTCAAAAATTGAAACCATTCCCCATGGCTTACGATTAATATAATACCCATTTGAAGATAGTTTTCATATATATATATATATATAAAATAAAATAAGGGTTTTTACTTCCTTTAAAAACAAGTAACATGCCAATTCATAGAAAGATGTTTCGGTATTTTCCTTCCAATACCATTTTCCATGGAAATCATGATTTACTAATAAACCATTTATAATATGGAATGAGACAATAAACAAATTTCAGTAGTTATAAGTCCTAATATTCAATTTAAAAAATGGGAATCATGAATTAAGAATAATAAGTGATTTAATAGCATGTGGTTGCATGTGAGTGAACCCTCTAATGATAAGTAATAGTGAATATGTTTTTTATTATTTTATATAGGAAAAAGAAACATCCAAATGAGAATTTAAGTATAGTACCATAAAATTAGAGTAAAATGAGAGAAATTTCCATCGTTAATTCATATGTCTATAGGATGAGTGGGTACATAATATATTTATACTATTGATCATATTAATTTGGATGTGAAGTTCTATTCTCTTTCTCATGGAAAAAAATCAAAATCATCATCCATTGTTTAGTTAGTGTTTTTATGTACTCTATCTAGGTACGGTGGGTCATGCCCAATATATTTATCCTAGTTTTCCCTCCAAGATACCGAGGATTCATATATTCCATGCCCATAATAAGAATACATAACAGAATTAAATTAGAAAAACCAAAACTAAATCATTTAGTAATAAAAATACATAATAAAACAACACCTCCCCTTAGATTAATATGATTGTGATGACCCTCTCTTAAAATCATATCAACATTCAAATCACATAAAATACAGGTTCCATAAACAACATATAAATTTGATCTTCAATTGAAGTTCATATCCCATTAGAAATGGTTTTAAACATTTATACATAGGCCTTGGACTTTTAGAAATGGACATTGGTTATTTAGGAATCGACTTTTCATATCGTAGCATTAACATTAAAAAAATATTATTTAAACTTAAACACCTATATAAAATATTATATATACCATCACCCATTATCATAATGTAAATTCTCTCATATCCTAGAGTGATTATTTTCAAATAAGGAATCAATACAAGTTTCTATATATGTATATATAAATAAGATAAATTTGACACATCAAATTATTAGAGGGAAAATCATGAGGTAGTAATAATTATACATGTATCAAAATCATAGGTATAATGAATGGATTTGAAATATAAATTTGAGACAAAGAATAGAAAATAACATTGTCGCAAATATATAAACATGGTGTCATCATCTTCATGAGTCAAAAACACACACACATTCCATCAGGAGTTACTATTCATTCTCATATATGATAGGAATTCCAATGGGAAATAAAGGTGTTAATAACATAATTTAGTAATATCCTAGGTAAATACCATTAAAAAAATGATTATGTATATGGAATTAACACTATATAGATAAAAGGAATATATTATAATCGATTATTTCACTAATAAATCAATTTATGGTTATATAATTAACAATAGTAAAACAATAAAATGAAACATAAGATATTCATTTTGGAAGAAATTAGAACAAAAAATTATGTATAACTATTAGATTATTAGGAAAATCATGAGGCAATAAAATTAAAAACCATGATAGGGAAGGGAAAATATCCAGGCTAAGGAATAATGGGGGACATCGAGATAATATTATGATGAATCATCCATGAATTATAGAGGTTTTGGAGAATAAACAACATAATATGATACCTAGATGTGAAGAGATGGACCTTCTATGGGGTTTCATGTAGGAGATTCCTCAAATGACCAATACATAGGGGACTAGGGGAGGAGTCATCAGTGAGGAATGTGGTTCATCCCTAGAAGTGCGTGATATAGGAGTGGGTAGAGGTGGATAGGGGTGAGGGATATGCGTACTGTGTAAGGGAGTAGATTGTGCATAGGCTATGAAATTTTAGGTAATTAGTTTAATATAAGAGAAAAACAGAATAGAAAAAAATGTAGAATAAAATTAATTAAAAAATCATAGTTTTAATTCTGTGAAAGGAACAAGTTTTACTTACATGATTTAACAAACCGTACAAAAAATTTCTTCCCATACTGCACACCAAAAAACACTTTTCTTAGTTACTACTAGATACCCACATGGTTTAATAAACCATTTTCTAATGATTGAGAATTAAATTATCCCATGATAACACCAATAATAGTTTATGTAAACCATTGACCCCTTTAAGACATTTACACAATATAAGTTTTCAGAAATAAATTTCTAGAAACTCTTTAAGACTAAAAATAATAATATTAAATATTAAATAGATTAATATAAAAAATATGGATTGTAAAAATAACAACTAAACATGCCATTTTCATCATAATTTCCAATATCTATACATTAAAAAACATAAATAAACACTAAATATAATGAATTAAAGGTTTTTTGTCTTTGAAGATTAGGTTAAATTACATTTCCATACAAAATGGAATCCTTTACCATTATAATAATATTCTATTTTTATGGTTTAAAAATCATCGAAAAATATTTTCTATATAAAACATACTTGTAAATTTACTCAAGTATACAATTTTTGGAGGAAAAGGAAACCAAAGAATTGGGTGAGAACAAATACCCATTAAGGGAAAAATATCAACATGTCATCAGGGGTATGATTTTAATAATATATGAAAAATTAGTAAGGAAAAAATATAATATTTAAATGAACATAAAACAATCATATTTTTCCTTATGTTACTATTGAAATATATATAATCTCAAATTAATAATCATGTAGCGTGGAAAAAGAAAAAAAATCATGAGGTAATAACCATTATCCATGGATAAAAGTCATAGGTATGTGGAATGGAAGTGAAATATGATTTTGAGAAAAATAATAACAAATTAATTTTTCAAAAACATATGAACATGGTTTCATCACCTTCACTAGTCAACACTAACACCCATTCCTTCATGAGATAAATTTCACACTCATTTTTCTTAGGGAAACCCATGGAATATAAATCCGTTTACAATATAATTTATTAATATCCTATGTCGATACCATTAAATTAAAATGATTAGGTATATCGTATTTAAATTGTATAGATAAAAAAATATATTATAATCAAATATTTCCCTAATGAATCAATATTTGGTTATATCTGTAAACACTGGAAAAGAAGGAAATGAAATATATGATATTCATTATGGGAAGTACATAGAAGAAAAAACTACTTATAAACATTAGATTATTAGGAATGAAAATGAACTAATGGATCATTTTTCTAATGAAAAATAGCATTTCATATGATATATTATGAAATAAGATGCATGGTATCATTTTATTAATATCCATTACCAAGAATAAAATATGTTAATATATGTAGAAATATATGAAAATCACTTTTAACGAGATTTTATAAAAATTATTTATTAGTAAGTAATAGCCTTGTTATTTTGGAAATATATATTAAAATAAGAATATTTTTTAAAGATGATATAATAATGTTGTCTTTTAGATACCACAAAAAAATTTAGGGGATGTTTCTCTTTTGAAGAAAAAATCGTTGATATGTGTGTATACAAAGGAATGATTACGAGATATTACTTTCATATTTTTCTATAAATGAAACATATAAAAAGATTTACAAATTTCATTAAATACGATGAAAATAATTTCAGAATTTTATAAGATTACATTAGTTTATAGTAATAGCATAAATAAAGACATTTGGAAAAGAAACCAATGAATCTAATTAAAAAAAAGATGTGGGGTGGGTTTCTCTTACAATGGGTAAACTATGTTCCATGGGGGAAATGAAATATGGAAAGTACATGTATAACCATAATAATGACTAGAGGATAATAGAATTATGTGTTTTTTATACGGAAAAGTGTAAAATTCCCTAGATGGATGATCATTCAATATTAATACTAATATAAAATTGAGATTCGAAAAGAAACCCATCGGGTATTAGTAATATATGAATCAAATGTGAATAAGAGTCATATCCTGAAATATTAAATAATATAACATGAAATAGAATGTAAATAATCTATATAAAGGAAATATATTAGTTAATAAAACATATAAATGAAATAATGATGCACAATATCATATAAGTGTCATTGAATTTTAAATAGTGAAAAATAAACCATTACATCATTATTATATTTTGAATTGAAAAACCATGAAAGCTATTTAATGAGATGGATATGTTAAACCATTATACTTTATATAAAATTTAGATTAAATATATTAATGAAAAATATGTAGATAATAAAAAAAATATTTTATGAACAAAAATCTTATCATAATAATAAAAATTTTAGATACCAAAATCGTTTCCATATTTCCAAAATTCCATGAAACAAATTTAAGCTCTTGTATTTAAATATTACTATTTTATTAAATTATTTCATAATTTCATTGATACCTATATCCTTTTATACACATAACACATGATCCTTTTTCCAAAATATATTTTTCATTTATATTTTATTATCATCATGGGATATTATTAGCATCAATATTTTGTTAGTACTATTCTAATAATGGTGGTTTCAATTATTATTTTTTGATTCAATATTCATAGTATGATATCGTTATAGTTAATATAATTAATTGTTTAATTATTTATTGTAATTAAAATAAATTTCATATTTATATCAATTACAATTCATTATTATGATGTTAATAATGAGCTTGTTTGGAAAATTTTCAACAATGAAGCATGGTATCTTAATAGTCTGTTAGATATTTACATTATATTTATATAACAAAAAAATATTGCTTACCTATTATTTTTTAATATTACTAATATTTATGTTACCATTGCAACTCATGGAAGAAATTTATAGCATTGGTCAAGTCTGTGTTATACCAACCCAAATATGAAAGGGGTAATCTATTGGTGAGTATGGTTAAGAAAGTGATTATTTCAGCATAATAATAATATTAATAATGTAAAATTATATTATATATATTTTGTGGTGGTTAATATAATTTTTATAAATTTAGATAAATATGAAAAAACTATAGTGAAAAATTAAATACATCAATTTCATTCCAACAATAGTCTGTATGTATGCACAAACCACACATCCATATTCCATAAATAATGCATAATACAAAAAATGTTTTATAATTTAATAACTCTAATTATTTTATAAATATCACATTAATTATTTAAATTGAATTTAAATCCATATTTATAAAGATACTATGAAATGTAGGTCATGCCATTAATGGAACATGTAGTCCGCACGTGTTCATAACAATATCATCCTATTTGAATGGTTTTAGAGGATGGAAGAAAAGTGAAATTCCATAATAAATTTTTTTATTAAAATTATTAATATGTATGATATAATTATTTTAGGGATATAATACATTTGGGATGATAGTATAAAAACTAATTAAAAGGGCATGATTGAGAACATTACCTATCACTTTGGATATTCTCCCATAGGAATCAACTTATGTCTACTTTACCTAGTATTTTTCTGTGAACATGTATTTCATGATGTGATGAGAGAGTTTAATGGATGATAAGATATTTTTTAGTTATATAAATCTCTAGAATGAGTGTATCAATGTGTATGATGTGATATCCTTTTATATGTGATGAAAATGTTATTTTAATAATTACTCCCTACTCTACATCAATGTCTTGACACTCTTCTGATGTAAGGGATCATAAATTGAAAAATAATTAGTCAAAGATGATTTAATGTTTGAAATCATGGAACCAATCATTTGGTTCAATGTTTTAATGTTGTTTTTAGTCTTATAATTATGTTATTAACATTTAAATCTACATTTTTTACCTGGTTATATCATGTTTACTGAAGTAATATTTTAAAAAAAAATATATTATACCTTATTATAGAATTAATATTTTAGAACCTAAATTTTGAAACCATTTAATATAATCAAATTACAAATCTATGATAATTTATTTATAAATTAAAAACTAAAATATATTTAAAACGTTCTTTTATAGAAGAATGATATTTTAAGAACTAATTTTTCTAAATCATATAAAAATTGTAACCATTAAAAATTGGATAAAGTATTTGTATATATGTGTGATAACAAAATTATATTCACATTATAAAATTAATAAATTTAATTCATTAGATAAATAATGAAATGTATTTATATAATTATTATTTAATAATAACACTTTGAACTTTATCAATCCATTTATCATAATCTTAGTAATCTTACATTTATTCTTTCATTAAAGGGACAATATTTTTAATATCCAAATTTTTTGACTATTCACTCGAAAATAATTTTCCTAATAAATATCACAAATATACATCCAAAAAAAATTATTATAAATCAAAAAATGATGATAAATTATTCATATTAATATTCAAAAATTTATGAATTTTACATTTAAAAATAAATAGAAAATATATTGAAAAACTACTTTTAATAGGGTAATCAACTTTTTGAATATTAAATATACTTATTGATATATTATATAAATCACTAATTAAATAATTTTTAATCTAATATTCTTATCCACAATATATTCTATTATCATTAATCCATAATATGATTAGTTTCTTAAAAAAAACACATATTCCATAAAGGGTATTTTTTATCTTAACATTATATTACTGGTCGTCTACAGAAACTAAATATAATACAATCATTTACCAAAAATGTGACAATAATTTTACATTGTACATATATTATAAAATTTAATTACATGTATTTAAACTCACAAACATAATGACCAATTTATAGTTGTCATATTTACTTTCACTATCTTATCATAATAAAATTTATCACGATACGCTTTAGATAAGTATTTTGTGTTATGAAATACATATAAAATTTTATATAAATAATATAAAATATATACTAAAATCATAGGGAGTTATACTCTCCACCTTGAATAATTTTCATCGTTATAATTTTAAATTAAAATCTTTCACGAATGATTTTTTGTGATTTACAAGAAACAAGTGATATATTTTTTATATAGATATCCTCCACAGAATAATAGATACTATGAGACTCAATATTTACTAAATAAAATCAACATATTTATATATTATATTATTTCATTAATGTGTAAAAAATGTTCTTCCGTATTTAATTTCAGTAATTTCTTGGTACATTCCTATCACAAGATCTTTTAGTGATCCTATTTATAAAAAAATATTATAACCAAAAAGGTTATGATAATATCAAATACAATTAGACTAAATAAATATATGTATATGAGAACTCAATATTTTGATGCCGTCACTATTGAAACCATTATTTAATGACATGATATATTAGGTTAAATTAAGATATAATGGGAACAACTTATCAATATATCAGTTTAACATATGTTGTTAATTGTTATCTTCCTATCTGACTCTCAAACCTAGTTAGTATTATATTTTAATCCTTTATAATGGTTGATAAATATAATGTCATTAATAAAATCATGTCCCCCATGTTTTTCTATTTAAGTGTGAAATATTAGGCCCACTTAACATGAAATGAGTCAAGGTCGAGTTGATAATCAACTCACATTTTCCATGATGATTACCTCTCATTTCATATATTCCATACCTTTGTTCAATTACCAATATACAAATATGGATTTAATATTATTGGAAAACAAAAAAATATTTCATTTACCCAATGTACAATATTCTATTATATAAATAGACATATCTATAGGGGTTTCACTAAGGGTCTGATACACTAATACAAAAAAGAACTAAAAAAATCCATGAAAATAAATCAACTGGTCCCCAAAAATAACTAAACCCTACTCTATTACCGACTTAGAGGCCATATACCCACACTCTCAAGTAAGACGTTTTAAAAATATTTTTCAGAACTATATTTGATAAAACTTATGATCAACCAAGATAAATATATAATTATATTATATCATTTCTATATATTAAAAATTACATCTCCCTAATAAACACACAATCATAAGAATAAAAGGTTTCATATCATAGAGTATTATCACCCATTTCTATTCATTTGAAAAGGATATTTATTCAATTATATAAAAATTCTATTTTTATATCCCAGAATATATCATTAATAATATCCATATAAAACTCCCATTTATATAAAACTTTATATACATCTTATTTGGAAAACAAAACAAAAGAAAATGGTGAGCACAAATACTCAACAACATAAAACATATCAAAATTCTATTGAGGGTAAGATCGTAAGCATATTAGAAAACATTAGTATTGGAGAAATATCATGTTAAATTTATTATTTAACAATATAATTTTTTCAAAAATAACAATATAAGGAAATGTAATATATAATGAATAAACATATACAATAGAGAAATAGTCAATAATTTGGAGATAATAAAAATGATATATGGATCTTAATAACACACCTTTTGAATTTGAATATAATATTCACATAAAATATACCATAATAATTAACTTTAACATATACATAAGCATATTGAAGTGTCACATTTATAATCCACTAATCACACTAACACCTTGATGAGTCACTACTCACAATCATTCCTGGATTCAAAAAACATTTCACCACCATATACATTTCTCATGAGAGATAAACTTATAAACAATTCATTGAACTAACATATATAAAACCACCCATAAATCATCAATACACAAGTGTGAATATGTAATTCAATCCCTCATTATAACATAAATAACATATGGATATAATATGGGTTTCAAATCCTTTTAAAATGAAATAATCTAAATAAATAATTAATAATTCAATCAATAATCATAATATCCATGAAAATCTATAGGTATCAAAAAATATTCAATTTTTTTCTTGGTAAATAACCTTCTAGTCAGATGATGATCTATATGGTATTTTCACCACATTGATAGAAGTTAATGATCATAACTAATAATATCGCTAATAAATCATTGTATGTGTATTGAATTAAAAACATTTAAAACCTATAAATTTGATATAGGGTATTCACAAAGTGATCGAATTCAATGAAAAATTTGTCTATAAACATTTGATGACTATAAAAGTAAAGAAGTAGTGATAGATTAGTATTATTATTGAATTTAAAATTTTATAGGAAATAATGATAAATAATATTTATAATATCATTGATCAATTATAAAATAGTTTTAAAGAAGAATATATTTATTAAATACAATATTTAGGCGTAATTGAAATTTGATTTGTAAAAATTTAATAACCATGATCATTTTAATTTGTTGTTATTAAAGTCGATATATTTAATAAATAAAGATAAATAATAATTTATATAATAGAAAATTAAAATTGTATGAGGGTTATTTAAACAAAAAGTCAAAATGTCATATATATTTTTACTCACAGAGACATTAATAATGATTAATTTTACACATTATCAAAAATGCCCCATATGGAATGAATTAAAAAACTAATTGAAATATTTTTAATGAAATTTAAAATAGTTTCGAATGATATTAATATATAATTTAGGGTCAAATAATTAGATCTATAAACCCATCCAATGAATGTGGAATGATAATAGAATGATTCCAAATCAATATGATGATGTGACATCAGTTTCCCTTATAATGGGTAAAATATATGCTATAGTGAAAATGAAATAGTGATTATACTTGTAATATGACAATAATTAATAGATTATGATACAATTATGGTGGTATTATATATAAAATGGTTAAAATTAACCAGATGGTTTATGTGACAGAAGAAATTCCAATAATAAATTAAGATTGGATGCGAATCCCTTACGATAATTGACGGAAAACAATCAAACATTAATAGGAGGAACATCCCAAAACAGACATTATAATGTCATCAAAACGAAGGTATTTACTTTACATGGTGGAATTATCATAGTTAATACACCATAAAAAAGAAACAATAATGATAAATATAAAATATATATCAAATAATTGAATATTGAAAAAAAATATAACCATACATATTATTTATCGGTTGAATTAAAATCCCTCAAAAGGTAGAAGAATGTTAGACTTTTAAAACCATTATATTGAATTGAAAAATTATTATAATCAAATCAGTAACCAATATATACTCAAAAACTAAAAAGATTAGAATACATCTAATATATCAATAAAGAAAAATAGTGATGCTAAAAACCTATACCATAGTTATTGAATATTAAAAAAGTGGGACAACTGCCTATTGAAAAAAGATTAATATCTTAATCACCAATTTATGAACTATATTCAAAGAAATTACATTTCATGAACTATATTTATTATAAATTTTTAAAATAAGAAATATAGTTATATATTATATTGGTCATTAAATTTTATAATCATTAACTACTTTTTTAATACATGATTCATAATGGTGTTGTCGGTTTATATTTATTAATTAAAATTTAATCTTTATTATTAACTTATTGGTTGTTGAATATATATTTTATAATGAGTTACTTTGTTCTTATTTTATTTCCTATGCATTTTAGTTGTAATTATTGATTATGCTATCAGTGATGAGCATGTTTTGGTAAATTTCATGAATGAGGGGTGATATAATAATAATCGGTTAGATATTTACATTAATATTCTAGAAAAAATGAATTTTTCTCTTATTATTTTTCAATATCACTAGTATTTATGTTTACTTTGTAAAAAATGAAAGAAATTTATAGTGTTGTTTATGTAGGTAATTAATCTAATGTAAACTAGAATAAGAAACAATATATGGGTGTGTTTGATAATGAAAGAGATAACATTAGAGTAATATAATCATTAAAGGATTATGATGATATTACTAAAAAAATAATGTCAGTAACTCAAGTTATACGATTATTTTATAAATAAGAAAATACATGAATAAAAAAACCCCATATTCATGGAGGTGTTTATCCACACAAACACATAGAAAGACCTTCATTTTCCATAGACCATGAGACATATAAGGAATTTTTTATAATTTCATAATCATAATAATTTTATATAAATAAAATTAAAAATATAAAAATTATTTTTTATCCATGTTTTTAAGGTGGTGTTGAAATATCAAGAATATTGTTCGTGGAGTTAGTTGTCCACACGTATGTATGACATCTTCTTCATTTTTCGAATGTTATTGGTGAAAGGTGGAAAAGAGAAATTTGATTTGATAATACTTTTTTGAATATAATTAATATTTATATTATCATAATATCATTGACATAATACATATGTTTGGGTAAAGAATGAAAATAATTTAAATACCTTGTTTGTGAACATTTCCCCCCCCCCCCCCCCTTTGGATGTTCTCCCATTTATAACACATTATATCTTCTTCGATTGGTCTTTTGGAAGGAAAAAACCTCTAAGAGATAGGTTAAGATTTCAGGAGATAATATGTTATGGTTTTTTTTAATAAAATGTTTTTTAATTCCTATATGGTTTATGTGATCTCATTTTATTTGTGAAGAGAATGTAATTTTCATAATTACTCCTTACATTCCAATAATTTCATGAAACTTTTTACATTAAATGGATAAAAAATGAAACTAATTGAATGGGGATGGGTAAGGTTTATAATCCCAATAATTCTCATTTAAATCTTCTTTTAAATATTATTTTAGTGTTTTATAATTTGTTTTATAACAATTTATTTTTTTACATTAGAAACATGTTTTTACTTATGTAATTTTTTTAAATAACAATACAAGACAAACCATCTCACAAATTTTAAAGTACTAAACACCCATTTATAATCCATTAAGTCTAAATGAATTTATATATATGTTAAAATTAATTTTGAAAATAAAATAAAAAATAAATAGTAAAACTATTTTTGTTAAAAAAAATATGTTGAATTTGTTGTATTCATCATCTTGTATAAAATTAATTACTAACTAAAAATTGATAATTTAATATTAAATTTGTTTAAGGAAAAGATATTACTAATATAAAAAATAGATAAATTTAAATTATTATAAATATATTTCAAAAAATTAATAATTTTTTTTTGCAAACAATATATTCTCTTATATCATATTTGTTAGCATTAATCATAGTAATAACACTTTGATGACTAAAAAGGAAAAAAAATTAAAAAATATTAAATACCCACTATAAAATATGAAATATATATTTTTAGATTTTAAATATACCATTGTAGACATTTAATTTTTAATTCAATAGAATAAAAATGGTTTTCATAATAAAATATATCTTATGGATCCAAAACATTTACCGTTTAATTTATAAATACAACAAATTATTTTAAAATAACATTCTATCTTTATAAATATATAATTTTTTTAAATAAATTTGTCATTAAATTTTGTGTAATTTTTTTATTTGGATATTTTCATCAAAATGAGGCCATCAGTAGAATGCATATTGTTACAACTATTCACCTAAAAATCAATTATTTTATTAAAATATAAAAAATTCAACATGATATAATATTTTTAATTGAAATAAAAAATGAATTAAATTTTTTTTTTATTTTATACATTTTAATAATTAAACTTTTAAAAGGAAATATAAAATTAAATAAAAAACAATTTTTAATAGGAATAATGAATCTTCAGATAAACATTTTATTTTATTTTTTTTCAACCTAGACACAAATTGAAGTAGTGTAAATATACATTCCATTTCAATAATATATATTATCATATTTAATCCATAATATATCTATCACCATTTAATAAAAATGAATTTCTCATAAAAATATTTTTTTAGGAAAATAAATTTTTAGTATACCATGATATAATTAGTTGGTTAGAAATAATAATTTAATATCATAAATATATAATAAATAAAATTGACTATTACACAATTAAAAATATATTTCATATTTATGTTACCTCTATTTTTACCTACTAACATTACAACCACATTATAATGGATATATTATCTTTAATAACATTATATTAATAAAATGTATCATGGATCAATTTTTCTGTGATTCTTTCAAATAATTCTATTAAAATTTCTAATTTAATAAGTGGAACTATATAATAAATTTTTTTGGTGTTATGCTTCCCAAAACAATTGTGGATTATTTTTTAAATGAACTCATACCAGGTTTTATGCAAATATACAAGAGATCATTTAAAATGGTCCCTACTGAATTTGAAGAACAAAAATAGAAAATTCAAGAGAATTTGGGAAAGGGTTTCATATAAAACAGATCATTAAAATTGGGTTCACATAAACAAATTATCATGAATATTGATGGACTGATTCCCCCTTTCATTGATTGTCATAAACATTACTAAATCAAAACCATGAACAATTATATTTTACATTATATTTATGATCTATTTTATCAAATTATTAGGGATCAATACATCTTAAAGGTGGATATCTAGTCTAGATATCATCATTTAAGGGTAAAGGGAGAATATATACCCAATAATTATTTAATGAAAACATATGGACAATATAAATTCATAGTGATGAGTTTTAGACTCACCCATGCCACTAAAATATTCATGAATCTAATAAAAATGTTTTCATATATTATACTAAAAATTGTATGGTTGTATTTATTGATTCAATTCCCAATATATTCTATCATAAAATAGGATCATGTAGTGAATTTGAGTATTTTTATAAAAACATTATAAAAAGAGAGATTGCATTCCATGTTTATAATGTATGAATTTTGGCGAAAAAAAATTTATTTTTTTTGAAATGTAATCTCCAACGACGGTAAATATTTGAATCCATTTAAGACATTGTTTATTGGATATTGGAAAAAAATAACCACTATGAAATAGATATATAGTATTCAATGATTCATATGATACTATCACTTTTTTTGATAAATTTTAAATACTTTATAGATCCATTATACATGTTAATGTTGAAGGGTGTAGATTTGAATCAGATAACTGATAATGAAATAAGATTCAAAGAATTTTAGAAGAGGTTAGTGACTACACATATTGTAACACTGACCATTTGTGATGATTTGTTTATAATATATGGTTATTCTTTAAAAAATACAAGGGATGGGTGCTCATAAAATGAACTCTAAAATAACTTACATATCATATAAATTGAATGATGACTGGAAAAATGAACTTCTGTCTGTTTCGGATCCACTGGTGTTAGTCATTTCATTAGTTATATAAATTCTATATTTATATGTTAAAAATTGTAACATTTTAATGATCATGAAATATTAATGAATATATTTACACAATACAATTTCATCTTTCATTGAAGGTGATCGTGAGGATTAATCAACGAAAATTATTGATAAATATATTACAATCATTACATGAAAATATGATGTACAAATAACTTAAATGAAATGATCACGATACACTATACATTTTGTGTTTTTATAGAGACCCAATACTTATAGATACTTTAAAATGGATATAGAAATCATAATGTATGTCAATAAATACAAAATTTTACATATAATTTCATAACCATAAATCATTGAAAGGTTCAAAGAGTCCCAAAATTGATAATATAGATCTACATAATAATTTATAAATTAGTTGAGAGTTTAACATTTAAAATGGTGATGTGATAAGATTCGTGTGAAATATATGTGACCTAAAAATTATAATTAATGTTTTTGATTTTGGATGATGCATGAAAATGATCATTCAGTATTCACCCATGGAGAAAATTAATTTGTAGATATCATATATGATATTTATAGTTAGAAAATTTGATTATGGGGATGGTGGGGTGTATATCTTGATGATTAGTATGTAAAATTATTGTTCTTTGAGGTCAAAAATAAAAGGGGATGATGCACCCATTAATTATAGTTATATAGAAATGGGAGGAACTCACTATGGTATTCATATGAAGTATCCCATAGATATCTAAAATTCATAGTTACTTATGGGTAATGGATGATCAACTAATAAAATTAGAATTATATTTTACTATTTTAGTGAATTTATTTCTAATAAACTGAATAACATATATACAATGAAAGTGGTAATGCATTATGATGAATCAAATTCAATTAAACCATATCAAAATTAAATATTCACTTCAATATTCTGGACAATTCTTCATCAATAATTGGATATATAGATGAACATTATTATTCCATATCCTTCTAAAACCAGTGTTCAATATTAAAGTATGATTCTGAAATTTAATAATATTTTAGGTACATACTCAATCAAATAGAATGAAAATTTGGATCAAAATATTACATTATATTTGTCCTCTTATTATAATATTTTACACATGATATTCCAAATGAATCCATATAAATATTTACATTAAATTAAATATAGAAATGTAATATATTAGGATGAATTATATAAGAGGAAGATGTTTTAACTTGATCTGGGATATAAATTAATGTATGGTGTTAAAAATGTTCAATGAAAAATGATACAATCAAAAAGCCAATTAAATATGTATACTAATAATAATCTATATGATTTGATGAGAAGAGATTGTGAAAATTTATTCCTTTGAATATCTCTACAGAATAGGGTAATGAGATTCTAGAGAAATAGAATGTTGATCCCTGGATACATCAGAGCCATTTATATTACTAATCATGTTGTAATTATACCTTATCACTTATAACTCACTCAACCCTCTCAAAATTGCATGATATGTGAGATAAATCATTTTTAACTAAGTATACATATAATGTATCAAAATTAATTGACCCAAAAATATATATAACTAGAACATTATAACTCATATAAGGAACAATTTGTATATATATTTTCCTGTATATATAAAGTACTATAAAATAAGAACACTTACATTTTTAATGTTTTATGGAGGAAAAATAAGTTAAAGGATGTATCATGGGAACCTAAGGATATATTAAGTAATAAGTTCCATCTTTTTTTAATAGAATTAATGAAATTTCAAGGGTATAATTACTTTATGGTAGGTATAATGTAACACCCCAGGATATTATGATTTATTTTTTCAATTAAGAAAATAATATTTTGAGTATATTATTTTAGATACCACAACAAACAAAAAAACAGAACATATTTTTGATCATAGAAAAATATTGCAATGGATGTTAAGAATTAATTAACTATGAAAAAATAATATCAAACAACATTAATAATTATAAATGTGGAAAAAATATACATTAAAATAAAAAACCGAGAATATAAAATATTTATCATCATTGATTTATATGAATATAATAACTATAATTTAGACTATAGAATGATGGTCCGTATTTCTAAATATAATTGGTCTATTGGGAGGGATGTAAATGAATTTAATGAATTCTTTTATTGATATATGTGATGTTATAAATATGAATGAAATTTGACCATTATAAAACATATATATTAGGACTATATGGACATTGATATTATATAACCATTGCACATAAATGCATGAAGATATCAATATTATAAATTTGAATAATTATTGAGGTAAATTATAAATATTATTTTATTAATATATGAATATTTTATCATTGTCAATGAACTAGAGGGTATATGTAAAATTAACTATGTTTTGAAATATTCATAAAAGGGATAATCAATGGAATCTTGTAGTAGAATTTTTCCATATGAGACTCATTTGTTCGAGCCTGGGAACAAAGTAGCATCACTGTAGTTTTCCCTATAAAAATATTATCTTTTGAATAAATAAGCACGAATTGAGAGAAACTAAATGAATAATAAGTTTAATATCAAGGAAATTAATATGTGGTCCATGCTTTCTGACTCAACGCCCATGTATTCCATAATTTATTATTTTATCTTTATATATTATAAAAATTTCTTGAAGTGATTATTAATTAGAAGTTATGATGAAATAGAAACATAATTATAAATGTAATAAATTAGATTGACACAAATATATATATATATATATATATATATTAATTGTTTTGTATATTTTATACAGCATGAATTTCAAAAAAATATAAATTTAAATTATGAATTTAATTAAATTAGAAATATATTATCTAGTTCAAATGAAATCATTAAATTTAATTAATTTTAAGTAAATTATAAATCTATCTTAGATAAGTTTAAATTAAAACTTTTAAAGTTAATGAGCCGTATTTTAATGATTAATAAATTTTCTATATGTTGTTTTTTAAATTAATGTACTAAATTGATCACCATTGAAAAATTATTACATAATAATTTAATTTATTAATCTAATAATTTATACTTATATAGGAATACGAGTGATTTTTTTTATCTTAGAAAAAATAATTTTAAAAAAATTATTATGCATTTTTATTTAAATTTAGATGTATCAGTCATACAAATGTATTACATATTTATAATTAGCAATTTTATATTATTTTATATGTTTAATTTTTTTCCCGTCTCCAAAAAATTATTAACCTAGGTAAAAGTTTGAAACAACTAGAAATTTAAAAGGTGTATTATAAATGAATTTATAAAGGTGTTGTGTATTTCTATCTAAATAAATAATGTTGATTTATTTTAACTGTTGAATCAATTGTAATGTAATGCCCCAAGTTTCACGGTGATTAATTTTTTAGTATATTAATTTTTTATGGAGTGGGACTGTGCATTTAGTTGTTAGTGGGATGAAAATTTATGTTTTTGGCGGTTTTATAGAAGTTTCATGGTGATCCTACAAGTCTAGTGGAAACCATGTGTTTCCCATGTGGGAGCCTTGGTGAGTCAGTGGAGTGGCCCATTTATTTTACATAGTCTACTGAACCGTGTGGAGAGCTTGCAGTTTTGTTATTTATGATGGTAGTTCCTAGTGGAATGGTCTGAGTTTGTATTTCTAAACCATGTGATTTCATATAGGTAACAATGAGTGGGTTCATAGCCTAGGTAGTGGGCAACACACAGTTATCCCACGGTCTCATAAAACATTTCCAAACCTTGTCCGTTAACTACAATTTTTATAATTGATTTTTTATTTTATATTTATTTTTTATCTTTTTTATTTTCATTCACAGATTTTCACCTCATCCTTATGAATTGCATGTTGTTCCCTCCACCTTTATGATTGGCTACACATCTACCCACCCTAATGACCCCCTCTTCTTCTAGAGAAGCCGCAATATTTCTTCTCGTTTCATTGTTTAATCCTCATGGTAAAACCTTCTCCCTCTCTTTGCCTTTGATATGGATGATTTTTCCTTCTCCCAATTTCTATGTATGGATCAGACAAAACCCTATGGTTCATGGCTAACCCAAATTTCATTTTTCCTTTCATGTTAGCATATGTGAAGGGCCTTGTGGGACCCCATCATGTGTACTTCATCTTCCACCACTGAAGGGAAGTATATTATTTCAATTAGGCATGTCATTATTGTATATGGTATGTATTTTATTCTACTATTTATTTCCTCACATTTATTTTTGGCCCCATTGGTTATTTAGGGTTCCTATAAATTGTTTTTTGAACACTTGGGGACTCCTTGAAAGGTTTCACACACATAAATTGGAATATTTATATTTTTATATATCTTCCTAATACATATCCCCTCATGGTGATGAGAATATATACATTATATTGATTGATATATATATATATATTATTTGTTTTCACAAGTATGGGGCAGTCTTATTTAAAAGATTCATGTTCTGAGGTGTTATGGCTCGATCCACTAATCTTTGATGTAGGTGTCACTATGCCATTTTTCCAAATCGAAATATAATATGATTGTTTATTTTAAATGCATTTTATTTCATGTATAAATATATGTGACAACCTTGTGATAATTTGAGCACATTTTTTGATAGTAGTCCTTGTAATAAATTGTTTGTTTGTGCAATCAATGGTATATGATTTATAGTGGAAAATTTATCTATGATAATCATTAATTGAAATGAATCTTCGGGTTTTGTTGGGTTTATATTTCGGAAAATGGTTTTGGTCGGGTCTGGTATTCAGGGGGAGAAAATGATATTTTTATAGTATTCTGGTCTTAAATTCATATGTGACCTCAAATGATAGAAAATTGTGTTTTTAACCTTTATTCCAAACAATGGTATGAAATTGGAGTTTGGATCATCCCCGATTAAAACGACCAGTTGGAAACATTATAGTGTTTCCGATGGAAATGAAAATAGTTAGTGCCTTGTTTTTGGTATTTTATATGAAATCATGAAATTATTTTTGAAATGAATTATTTTTTTAACATATATAAATTTCTTTATAGTTTTTATGGAATGTGAGAATGATGAAAGGCCACTAGCCTTGTTTTGGATTTTCAAAGAAAAATGTATGTGTATAAAGAAAACCTTTATATTCTTAATGGAGTTTTTTCCTTTGGAAAAAATGATGGATTGCCCAATAGATGGTAACTTGTTTTCAAATGGGGTTTTATACGTTCATTATGTTTGATAAAATGCCAATGAATGTATTCCTTATGAAATGCACTTAGTCCTTGGGATTTAGGTCTAATGAATTTTTAAATTGGGATCTTATTGGTGTTTTATGGAATTCCTTATTTAAAAATGTTGATTCCGTTTTATCAAGTGAAAATGGAGTTTCCCTCGGTTATGTGGTTATTCATGGAAGTGGTTATATTTTCCTTTTGGGATTGAACTTGAAATTTTAGATAGTTTTATAAAGTAATATTTAAATGTTTGAGATATGAGTAAAGGACCAATTAGAACTTGCTATGTGATGTTGATTTACCTTTTCTAACCCCCGTGTTATTGATAATGGTTTGGTTGTTAATTTGGTTTATTATTTTGTTATTGGTGTCTTCTTATTGTGATTTTAAGTTCCCTTCGTGAGAAATGATAGGTTGACTTATTTTTGGATTAATTGAAACCCTCATGACACGCACAGAAGGCATGGATGATTTGGGGGTTTGAATTAAGGCAACCCATGGGGTGAATTGTGTTCATGAACTTGGGTTCGAGTTATTAAAGATACATATATTAGAACTCAAGGAGGTTTAAAATAGGATTCTTATGTTTAACATATTAACATGGGGTTTGAAGGAAATTTTTGATAATTAGGTTGGACTGGATAATATGGGTTGTAAATGAGAATATTGTTAATTTAATTCAGTAAAGAACATGGCATAAGTGAGTGTTGATATAATTTTAATGGGTTAATGGGGAATCATTTGGAAATGGTAATTGTGTTAAATGGTTAAGGAATAATGGTGATACATGTGTTAATTGAAATGAGAATTTTATTTTTATTTGTATTGATTGTATTTGATATATATTGTAATGTTCGAATAATCATGTGCACATGGCTTGTTTGTGGGATAAAGGACTAAGGATCATATAACGGTTTGGGTTAGACTGATTCTCTAACCCCACCAAGGAATTCATGGGTTATGGGGTTGTACTGACGCCCTATTCCCTTAATGGATATATTTGATGTGAAAACGTGGATTTAGAATCCAAGGTTAGTGTGATGTATGGAATGGTTGTGATGTCCTATTGAGGATCTATGCTTCCCAACTTTTATTCATAGTGTGGGGCCAGATAATGGACCGATGATATATTCTTCCCAAACACATGGACATTGCCAATTTAACAGACTAAAGATACATAGTATTTTAATAATTCTGATTAGTTGATTATTTTTGTGTAGCAGTATATGTAATCCCTTTTCAATGGTAAATGAACAACATCAACTGAAGTGTAAATGATGTAGATTCTTGACCCATTGAACAGGTGATGAAAATTAATTATGTGATGAAATGTAAATAAATATGAATAATATTAAAGTGAATATTTTTAGAGAATGGAACCTTGTTAATTATTATTTTCATTCTTATTACTTTAGCATATGCTCTGTGTTTTTTCCACTTGTGTCCCAGATGATGGGATGATCAGAGATGACATTCTGGACCCCTTGAGATGTTCATTGCTTGGCTGGGCTTGTTTTTTTTCTCAAAGTATTTTTTCCATTTTTGACATGATGTATTGAGATATGTTATTCCAATTATATTAACTGAGTATATGTTAATGATTATGTCCAACATTGAATTCCATGTTGGAATTTGAGCATGTAGTGTCTATGTGTCTTGTGTGTTTATTTTATCCTTAGTAAAAAGTGATTATTTTTTTATAAATAATGAATGTGTGTTATTTTTGGGAAATCATAATGGCGTGCGTGGTTTATGATTGGGCATAGGCCCTATCTTTTTTATCAAATGAGTGTGTTTCGTTTTCAGAAACTAATGGATTTTTTGGATGTTTTCGATGTGTTTGAATTGTTTTTCAAAGAGATGATTATCTATATAAAACCTACTTTTTATCAGTATGTTTTGACTAGAATTGTTTTTTACCCTTAGGGAACCTATTTCTTAGTATTGATTGGATGTGGATATCTATCGAGATTTTATGCTCACACCTATATTATTCTAGGTTCTATGTTGGATTCCGTTTATTTATCACAGGTAGCATGGGGGAGATTTTGGTGAAGATGTTTTGGTTGTCAATTTAAGTCAGTTAGATTTTCTTCTTTTGTGATTATAGCTATTTCCTTTGATTAGTTTATTTTTTAAAAGCCTGATTAATTCTTATTTATTTATTTTGTTTAATTAATTTATATCTATTAATCTTCCTTATTTCTATTTTAGTATTAATAATTACCAGAATATTTTAGTCGATGTCCAAGAGATTGTTACTACCACGTGGGGATCAAGAATGACATTCTTTCCAAAAGGCAGATCGGGGTGGGTGTTAGGTTGGATGGAATGCCAGGTAAGTTTTTTAGAAAGTTCTATTAAAATCTATGTTCCTAATGGGATATAAATTTATTATATCTGATATTATTAGGGGATGTTAAGGTAAAAGAGACACTGCGGTTATTAGATTTTATGGGGTAAGGGTGAAAAGATTCATGTTATCTTGTGCTTGTCTTGAGTATCATGTTTTTGGGAAATGTTTTGTTTCGAATCATGGATTGAAATTTTTTCTAGGATGTTTTGATGGTTTTGATGTATATGAGTTTTTGATCCCCTTTGATAATATTGGTGATATTGGGGTTCACTTATGGTTTTGTGTCAGAAATGAAGGAGAATTTGATCTGCGTGGTTCAAAAACTTGGCTTCGAAAACCATGTTGTTCCTATGCAGTCAAGCCCCCATGATTTGGAGTGTGTTTTAGATTTTCCTCACGGCCCCCAATGTGGGGAAAATACCCACATAAACTATTTCCTCACTGGTTTACATGTTCGGAATTGCTCTTAATTTTTGATTTCTCCAATGTTGTTTTCCACACAATGGTGGTGGATTGAGGTTTGGTTTGGAGTGTGGTTTTTTATTTTTATATTGGTTTTTTTAGTTCTTATGTGTGATTCATAATGAAAACTTTTATTGAGAATTAAAACATGGTTTTGAGGAAATCATTTATCTAAAAATTTGGTTTACGGGAAATAATAAAGGGTGAATTTTATTTTTTTATAAATTGATCTATAAAAATGGTTTCTTCATTGAGATATGTTGTCATTAAAAGGAATGTCAGTTTAGTTTGGGAATCCTTGGGTTCATGTTTTTGAAAATGAAATGGAATTTGGAATATGTGTCATGTGGTTATTATGTTTGGGAAATGTGGGGTTCCATGAAGGTTGTGGGGTTGAAAATCTAGATGGCATGTTTTTTGGTAAATACCATGGTGGAGGGAAATTTAAAAAATTTATTTCTGAAAATGATGATTTTGAATGAAAAATTGTTTTGGAATAACTATGTATGCGCCTCTTTTGTGGGGTTTTATGTTCCTTATTATGTCTTGATGTTTTGTTTTGATTCATTGATTTGGAAGAATATTTGGTTAGTGATAAGAGTCATGGATAACAATGATTCATTCCTATTTCCACTGCTTCTATACCCTAAAATGGTCAAATGAGATTTATTAGACTCGATGCTTTTCCTTACTCCAGGAGGAGTAGTGGACATGATGGTCAACTTGTGAGAGATGTCAATCGTTATCTAGTTTGTTTTAATTGAGTTTAACTGGGTGGGTTTCAATGGGAATCCATTATTTTAGTGGTGGTGATCTCAGTTTCGGATCTTAGGCTATGGTTGATTTTATATTTTGGATGTTTCACTAATTTTCTAATTGGTCCAATGATGTGATTAATATATTGAATAAGAGAGAGATCTGGGCTGCACAACTGGGTAACATGGGTGTTTGGTCTTCTAGATGAGTTTGGTATACTAGCTAGGGTTTGATTATTGATTTTTTACAGACACCGTGTGGGGTGATCCATGTTTTGAACCCTAGGTTAGCCACATGTTTTTTGTCCAGGTGAGACCTCTAATCATTTTGTGAGGCTTTTTGTAGTGGTTCTTTCCATAATGGGTGCGAAATTTCTATTTCCTTAAAAGTTTTTCCTCATGTATGTTCATTTGTTCGAGGAGATGTATTCTGGAAGTTGTCTTTAGTAGTATTACTTTACATGATATCTAAATTTTGGGAGAAATTTTTAAAGGTTCCTATGATGCATAAGTTCCCTTTTATCCATTTCGCGATCACCACACACAGTTTTTAGTAACTGTGTGGTGCCCATGAGTGTTCCCAGGTTATTTAGTGGAGTGGAGAATGACATTCACATGGTATATTAAACTGCGTGGAGAGTGTACTATTGTGTTATTAAAGATGGATGTTCAAAGTGGAATAGTCTGAATGTGGTTTTTTTTCCATTTGTGCACCTATCTTGTAAAGAGCTGTAAATTTCAAGGAAATTTTTTTCTTAATTTTCTTTGGAACTTTACAAGAATGCAGTTTCTAACGGCACTTGATTCCGAGGCCCGGTGTGCCCGGAATCATTTTTCGATGTTTGGCTCGGGTACGTTCAGTGAACGGACGAGCGAGTTTTTCTAACTTTTGAACCGGTGCCCGGAATCGAATTCTGACGGCACCGATGAAATCGCAGTGCCGACATTTGCTTAGAAACGACTCTTCCGGAGTTGCGTTTGCTCAGGTGTGGTTTTTAATTTTTGGGCTTAAAGTTTAGAAATAAAATAATTTCTTCGACAAACTTTATTTTATTTCACTTAAGCCACTTGGAAGCCACTTGAAGCCACTAAAAAGCGGCTTAAGCTGAGTTGATTCGGATAGGATGCTATCCAGAAATATCCTACCCTCTTGGTAGGATATTTGTGAGGTGGGGCCAGCACGAGCCCCGCTGTTTCTTTCCGCTAAGTAACACACCAGTGAAAACCCGTCATTATGAAAGTCAACTGACGCGTTTTCTTAAATCCTTAACTCACCATTTAATTGGGCGGTTTCTTTCGTTGAATTAATTCAACAAATTGATGGGTCGTTACTTATCCTTTTTCGTTTGTTGGCATAATACTAAAATAAGACCAACAAGTCTTTTTGAAGGATTACTCGTTGAGAGTTTTTTCTGAGCTCTTGAGCCTTCATCCTTCTTCGCGAAGAACGCGAAGAACGTGAAGAACGTCAGTCTCCGATGAAGGACGTCGAACCCGAAGATGTCGATGACGCGACACCGTGATCCACGATGCCGACGTTCCCTTCCTGCAACGTTCTTCTGCGACGTCTCTTCCTCCGCAACGAATCTTCGATCAGCTGTTTGAGGTAAGAGACTTCGGGATTCTTTAAATCTCCATTGCGTTTTTTTCACAAAACACGGATTTAATTATTTATAATTAAATCTGTTGTTCTTGGTCCGTTGAGTTCGTCGACGCAACGCCGGATTCCGCGACGACGCGATGCCTTCCGCGACGACGAGACGATTCCCTCCTTCCGCGATGATAAAATCCGTGAAGAACGTGCGTACGACGACGACTACGAGGTAGGGAATTATTTTGGGAATTACCCCATTTTTATATTCCCGTAAATGTTTCTTTAAAAAGTTAAAGAACTGGATTCGTGAACAATTTTAATTTATTAAAATTGTTGTTTCCTGTGTGGAATAACAGTTCTCCCGTTATTTATATCTAACGCGGAGGGTGCGGGCCAAACGAACACGGCCCGACAACCCTCCGCCGTTCTTCGTGGTTATGCGGATTTGACGGGCGATGACGGAACATGCCGCAACGGAAGTTTGATGATCCCGTAGTGAAGAACGGATCCCGGGAGAAGCAACAGCGCAGACAGGAAGGAAAACGGACCACCGGAGCGACTCTTGTGGCTCGCGGAAGCCGGTGGTGGTGCCGACGGCCGAAGGCGGCGACATCCCGGTGCGCCGCCGGAAGAACCGCCGTGGCTTCAGCCGCGGCGGCGGCGCCCGCTGACCCGCGGCCGCGCGGGTCTGACGCGCGTGGGACGCGGCTTCATCCGCGTCCGGTTGTCAGGGCGACACCCCGCGGGTGCCGCGGGGGTGTCACGCGGGGGTGGCGGCTCCCCCCCGCGTCGCTCGGCCGCTCGGCTGAGCCGGGCTGGGCAGGCCGGACCGGGTCCGGCCGGGTCGGCCCGGGCCCGGACCCCCCGACTTCGGACCATTTTCGGTCAAATGCCCGTAACATGACCTACGGCCCTCCAAATGACGCGACGTCAGCGGCAACACGATCCTTGGATCGAGACGGTCATTTCATTATATCGCACTCAAGGTTTCGGAATAATTTGAGTTCGGCTGGGTTGGTTCGTACACGAAACCAACCGGGCCTTCAGAGCGAAAATGCTCATATCTTGAGCTACGAACGTCCGATTGACATGCCGTCGGCTTTGTTGAGTTCCTCTAAGTGAGACGGATCTTTTGGCTCAATCCTCCTGAGGTTTGGATGCCGGTGGAGTATGGTCGCGTTGGTTTTGCCTTTAAAACCAACCGGGCCCCAGGGACGAAAAAGGCAATAACTCTCAGACCGGGCGTCCGATTGACGCGCCGTCTGCGACGTTGAGTTCCTGTTGACGATACAGAACTTTTGAATACATCAACTTCGGACTTTGTGTCAGTTGATGTATCAGCCTCTCGGCTCATGGAGCGGACCCTCCCGAACGAGCTTGCTGTGTGCGGGAACCCTAGAGCTGGCTGCGACTGCTACTCCGACAGCGACGACTGTGCAGAGATCCTCAGTGGACTCCTACGACGACCGTGCAGAGATCCTCAGTGGACTGCGGAAACTACTGTGCAGAGATCCTCAGTGGACTGCGACGACTTCTGCACTCAGCGATCCTACGTGGATCACTGCTTCAGGTCCTGTGTGGGCCCGATCCTGTGTGGGTCCGATCCTGTGTGGGTCAGCGCTCAGCGGTTCTGTGTGAGCCAGTGCCTACAGGTCCTGTGTGGGCCCGATCCTGTGTGGGTCCGATCCTGTGTGGGTCATTACGGGGGTTAGTTACCTATTGATCCTTTGTGGGTCCGACGACTTAGATGGATCAGTGATCATCTTTATCGTCATCCGAAGAAGTATACCTGTGTGAGATGAATCTTGTGTTACTCTCCATTGTGGATTGTGTTGAGCTATCCTGTGTGGATTTACTGTTTACTCTCCTTTGTGGATTGTGTTGAGCTATCCTATTTGGATTATTGTTTACTCTCCTTTTTGGATTGTGTTGTGCTATCCTGTGTGGGTATACGTTTGCTTTCCTTTGTGGACTGGGTTGTTCTTGGGCTCGGACGTTGGATCCAAATGGGAATTGATGACTTAGGTATATGTATGGGCATATACCTAAGCCGTGTCAGATGTTACTTCGTGATTGCATATTTCCTTTGTGGTTATCCTTTTTGGATTTCGGGAGACCTTCGTGGGTCTCGGGGTCCCTACTGAGTAGCTTATACTCACCCCTGTACGGGCTATGCACGCACTTCATTGTGTTGGTTGCAGACGACGGACAACGCTGATCATGGTGGAGGTGTGCGGAGCAGGACGGTACTTGGAGGTGGACCACTGGGTGGACGTGCTCAGAGCGGACGACGGGACCTGAGGAGTAGTGGAGCTATCTGTACCCACCCTTCAGGTGGGATTTCTAGTGGACAGCTCGGTGTAGCGGCTTTTACTTTTCAGTTGTTGTTTTTCCCTTCAGTTGTACTTTATATTTGCGCTTTTATTTCCGGCCCCTTTTTCTTTCATCACAGCTTGTTACAGTTTTTACTTAGTGTTTACTTTTCTGCTTTCTTACTCTGTGGTGCTTGTTTACTTTTCCAAGGCAATGCCTTCCCTTTTTGTTGGGATTTACGCCTTGGTGTTAGTCGCCAGCCCCTGGCCTATGGAAGGCGGGCTTGGGGTAGTCACGGCATGGGCCCCGAGGACGAGTCGTGACAAATTGGTATCAGAGGTGGTCGGTTCTACCGCTGACTCTGATCTTTTTTTCTATGTGAAGCAATAGTGTTTAGCGTATTGAGTGTGGTTATCAGTCTAGGGAGTCCAGTGTTGGTGCGGTGGCCGACGTATCCGTACACCAGGACCCTGACTTCTGATTTCTGACTTAATGCACGAAAACATTGATTTCATGTGTGTTTCAAGTTTTTTTGTGATCACTTGTGTCAGCTCACCAGGTATACTATTCTGACCGTGACGCACTTGTTTCCTTTTCAGGATGGCCCGACGACAGTAGCCAGCTAGGGTTCCAAGAGTAGAGTGCGACGATAGCCCACCGAGTGATGAGGCCTCGGTACAGGGTCCGTTGACAGTAGAGGCACCGACAGTACCTTTACCCGCCGAGCCCCCGATGCTTCCAACGCCAACCGATGACGATGCACGACGCCTCGGAGCTCTGCACAAGTTCCAGTGCCAGCGACCACCCAGGGATCGTGGGGAGATAGACCCCTAGGCAGCCGAGGACTGGCTGGAGGCGGTTGTTTAAGTTTTCAGGCTAGTGAGGACACCAGCAGACCTCATGGTGATCCTCGCGGCGAGCCTACTGCACGCAGCAGCAGGACGATGGTGAAGCTTAATGCTCCAGGTGAACGATGAGGCCTCTCTCATATGGACGGACTTCGAGAGCCTCTTCCGCTCAGAGTTTGTCCCGACCACCCTCCGTGCGGTGCGCATTCAGGAGCTTCTTCAGCTGCGGTAGGGCAGCTTGACGGTCGCTCAGTACGAGGCGAGGTTTACCGATCTTTCTCGCTACTCGACCGACATGGTACGAGACCCCTTCTTCCGGACCCAGACCTTCGAGCAGGGATTGAGACACAAGATCAGGGCATCGCTGATCTCCCTCAGCATCCTGACCGAGGCAGGAGTACTGGAGAGAGCCCTTTTGATCGAGAGCTTTCTGGCTGAGTCTACAGCGAGACCTACCGCAGGGTGCCAGGTGGCGGAGTCTTTGGCAGCAGGTAGCCGATGGATGACTCAGGGTTCCAGGAAGACCAGACCTTCCGGAAGACGACCTCAGGACACTGGCTCAGCAGTGCGGGGCACTCAGTGCAGAGCCAGTCTTCCGAGAGGCAGGTAGTGCTGCGAGTGCGGCGGGCAGGGCCACATGGCTCGTGACTGCCCGACCCGCCGTACCGAGGGGCAGCTGACGGTGGAGGGGCCACCCAGGCAGAGGCAGAGGGTCAACCGTGGCGGTCCGCAGGGAGGAGGCGGACGAGGTAGAGGAGCTGGCCGAGCAGCAGGTGTTTGGGGACACTTTGAGGCTCTGCCACCACCACCACCCGGAGGCCCGCCCCGACCACAAGGAGCTGGAGGGCAGAGACAGGCACAGCTCCAGGCAGCAGAGGCCTATGACCACGGTGCGCCAGAGATGATTCGAGGTACCATCTGTGTCTATTACACCCTTTCTGCAGTTCTTATAGACACAGGAGAGAGTCACTCTTTCATAGCTGCTGCCCTTGTTCGGAGCTCGGAGATTACGATAGAGCCGTTGGCTCGATCCATACGGCTAGAGACTCCTACGAGAGTAGACTCGATGATTACGCAGTGATGCCGACAGTGTGAGCTTACTCTAGGAGGTAGAGCTTCAGCTGGGATATTCTTGTAGCGGCGTCGAGGCCTTACGATGTCATCTTGGGCATGGATTGGGTATCTACAGTCCATGCTCAGATTGACTGTTTTAGTCACAAGGTGCGATGTGTGCGCACCGACGGGAGCAGGTTCACCTTCACCGGCGAGAAGGGAGCCTTTGCAGCATAGGATGGACTCACGCAGAGGAGAGTACATCCCATCACTCATCAGTTGGCTAGCCTCATCCTAGGAGCAGTGGACGTGCAGAGTCCTAGTTTTCCTGCAGTGGTGGATCAGTACGCGGACGTCTTTCCCGATGACGTTATAGGGCTACCTCCTCGTAGAGAGGTAGACTTTTATATTGATCTGTACCCCGGGACAGCCCCGATATCCACTCTAGCATATCGGATGGCCCCCGCTGAGCTTCGAGAGCTGTGGGTACAGTTGGAGGACTTGTAGGGCAAGGGGTTCATCCAACCCAGTGTTTCACCCTGGGCTTCCCCGATATTGTTCGCCAAGAAGGTGAATGGGAGCTTGCGACTGTGTGTAGACTATCGTCGCCTAAACCAGGTGACAGTGAGGAAAAAGTATCTGCTACCAAGGATTGATGACCTCTTTGATCATCTCAAAGGAGCACGGTGGTTCTCGAAGATAGACCTAAGGTCAGGCTATCATCAACTCAGAGTTCGAGATGAGGACGTTTAGAAGACGACCTTTAGGTGTCGATATGGCCACTATGAGTTCTTGGTTATGCCTTTCAGCATAACCAACGCTCCAGTAGTGTTCATGAGATTCATGAACAGGATCTTCCATCCATACCTCGATCGATTTGTCGTGGTCTTCATTGATGAAATTTTGGTGTACTCGACCACAGAGGAGGAGCACACCTACCACTTGCGGGTTTTACTAGACACACTCCAAGAGCACCATCTTTATTGCAAAATCTCGAAGTGCCAGTTCTGGTTACGTGAGGTCCACTTATTGGGGCACGTCATTTCTAAGGCAGGAGTTGCTGTGGATCCCGCGAAGATCGAGGCAGTGCTAGCTTGGGAGCCACCCAGGAGCGTGACGGAGGTGCGGAGTTTCTTGGGTCTAGCTGGATACTATCAGAGATTTGTGCCAGACTTCTCTAGAGTTGCGGCGCCACTCTCAGATTTGAAGAAGAAGGGGAAACCCTGTGTGTGGTCAGACAGATGTCAGCAGAGCTTTCAGGAGCTGAGGCAGAGATTGACCAGCGCACCTATCTTGAGGTTGCCTGAGGAGGGAGTTGGTTACGTAGTCTACTGCGATGCATCAGGGACTGGACTCGGGTGTGTCCTGATGCAGGAGCGGGCCGTGATTGCCTATGGATCACGTCAGTTGAGGTCGCATGAGCAGAACTACGCTACCCATGACCTGGAGTTAGCAGCAGTGGTCTTCGCTCTGAAGACATGGCAACACTGTCTGATGGGCGAGCGCTTTACAGTCTTTTCTGACCACCAGAGTCTCAAGTACATATTCTCTCAGAAGGACCTGAACCTGAGACAGCGGCGATGGCTCGAGTTACTCCAGGACTATGACTTTGATATAGTCTATACTCCTAGGAAGGGGAATGTGGTAGCCGATGCCCTCAGTAGGAGGACGGGCATCCAGCTACTTGAGGAGGCGATTGAGCAGCTAGCCTCTTTGCAGATATCCTTCGTGGATAAAGATGGAGCAGCCTTCCTTTAGTCTCTCACAGTCACCCCTCCACTACTGCAGCGGGTCAGAGAGGCTCAGCGTGGGGACGCTGACTGCGAGACGCGACGTGCACAGATATCCTCGGGACAGGCACCTGACGGTTTCTACCATGGAGCAGAGCATGACGTCCTTTTCAGAGGACGTACCTTGGTACCAGTCGCTTTACAAGAGGAGGTGCTGAGAGAGTTTCACACTTCTCCTTTGGCAGTACATCCTGGAGTGGGGAAGATGTACCAGGATCTCAGACGATAGCACTGGTGGCTGGGCATGAAGAAGGCTGTGGCAGAGTTCGTTTCACGGTGCATCACCTGCCAGTAGGTGAAGGCAGAGCATCAGGTACCAGCAGGCTTGGTACAGCCCTTGGAGGTCCCAGATCGGAAGTGGGACGAGATATCTATGGACTTCGTGACTGGACTTCCACACACTTCCATAGGTCACGACTCCATTTGGGTGATTGTTGACCGACTCACCAAGTCGTCACACTTCTTACCCATCCGAGAGCAGGGCTCAATGATGAGCTTTGGGCGTCTCTACGTTCAGGAGATTGTATGGCTTCACGGTGTGCCATCGACTAACGTCTCCGATCGGGATGCTCGTTTTACTTCCCGGCTTTGGAAGGGGTTGTAGGAGGTGTTCGGGACGCGGCTACGTCTGAGAACCGCCTTTCACCCGCATACGGATGGTAAGATGGAGAGGACCATTCAGACTCTCGAGGACATGCTCCGTGCATGTGTCCTCGACTTTGGTCGCATGTGGGAGGACCACCTACCCTTGGTGGAGTTCGCGTACAACAACAGCTACCACTCCACCATCAGGATGGCACCATATGAGGCGTTGTACGGCAGGCCTTGCAGATCTCCTTTGTGCTAGATAGAACCTGGGGAGTCAGCACTTGTGGGACCAGAGATGGTCCGGGCCACGACAGAGAAGGTCCAGGTCATCCAGGAGCGGATGAGGACAGCTCAGAGCCGGAAGAAGTCTTATGCTGACAGGAGGCGGAGGCCATTAGAGTTCGAGGATGGCGACCACGTCTTCTTGCGTGTCTCACCTCGACGTGGTTTGCGGAGATTTTGCCGAGGTGGCAAGTTGTCTCCACGCTTCATTGGACCATTCCAGGTCATCAGTAGGATTGGCGAGGTGGCTTATTGCCTGGCTCTACCACCTCAGTTGCACCGGGTGCACGACGTCTTCCACGTATCTCAGCTGAGGAGGTACGTGCACGAACCGACGCACATCATTGACCATGGGGAGCTAGACGTGGATGATGGGGCGACTTTTGCGGAGGTCCCATTGGAGAAATAGGATCAAAAGAAGCGGGTCCTACGTGGGCGATCGATTTCTCTTGTGCGCATCAGATGGCAGCACGGGAACCTCCAGAAGAGCACATGGGAGCGGGAGGCTCAGATGCATGCTCAATACCCACATTTGTTTCCCTAGATTATGATGTATCTTTATGGGGACGTAAAGCCCTGAGGTGGGAGTAATGTAAAGACCCGTAAATTTCAAGGAAATTCTTTTCTTAATTTTCTTTGGAATTTTAAAAGAACACAGTTTTTGACGGCACCTCATTTTAAGACCCGGTGTGCCCGGAATCATTTTCCGAAGTTTGGCTCGGGTACGTTCAGTGAACGGACGAGCGGGTTTTTCTATCTTTTGAACCGGTGCCCGGAATTGAATTCTGAGGGCACCGATGAAATCGCAGTGCTGACATTTTCTTAGAAAATGCCTCTTCCAGAGTTGCGTTTGCTCGGGTGTGGTTTTTAATTTTTGGGCTTAATGTTTAGAAATAAAATAATTTGTTCGACAAACTTTATTTTATTTTACTTAAGCCACTTGGAAGCCACTTAAAAGCGGCTTAAGCTGATTTGATACGGATAGGATGCTATCCAGAAATATCCTATGCTCTTGGTAGGATATTTGTGAGGTGGGGCCCGCACGAGCCCCACCGTTTCTTTCCCCTAAGTAACGCACCCGCGAAAACCCGTCATTATGAAAGTCAACTGATGCGTTTTCTTAAATCCTTAACGCACCATTTAATTGGGCGGTTTCTTTCGTTGAATTTATTCAACGAATTGATGGGTTGTTACTTATCCTTTTTTTTGTTGGCGTAATACTAAAATAAGACCAACAAGTCTTTTTGAAGGATTACTCATTGACAGGTTTGTCAGAGCTCTTGAGACTTCATCCTTCTTCGAGAAGAATGTGAAGAAAGAGAAGAACGCCGACCTCCGACAAAGAACGCCGAACCCGTAGAAGTCGACGACGCGACGCCGTGATCCACGACGCCGACATTCCCTTCCTCCAACGTTCTTCTGCGACGTCTCTTCCTCCGCCACGAATCTGCGATGAGCTATTTGAGGTAAGAGACTTCGAGATTCTTTAAATCTCCTTTGCGTTTTTTTCACAAAACACAGATTTAATTATTTATAATTAAATCTGTTTTTATTGGTCCGTTGAGTTTGCCGACGCAACGCCAGATTCAGCGACGATGCTACGCCTTCCGCGACGACGCGGCGATTCCCTCCTTCCGCGACGAGAAAATCCGCGAAGAACGTGCGTACGACGACGACTACGAGATATGGAATTATTTGGGGAATTACCCCCTTTTTATATTCCCGTAAATGTTTCTTTAAAAATTTAAAGAACCGGATTCGTGAAAAATTTTAATTTAATAAAATTGTTGTTTCCTGTGTGGAATAAAAGTTCTCCCGTTATTTATATCTAATGCGGAGGGTGCGGGCCAAACGAACACGGCCAGACAACCCTCCGCCGTTCTTCGTGGTTGTGTGGATTTCACGGGCGACGACGGAACATGCCGCAACGGAAGTTTGATGATCTCGTAGTGAATAACGGATCCCGGGAGGAGCAACTGCGCAGACAGGAAGGAAAACGGACCACCGGAGCGACTCTGGTGGCCCGCGGAACCCGGCGGCGGCGCCCAGGCGCACCGCCAGAAGAACCGCCGCAGCTTCAGCCGCGGCGGCGGCGCCCGCTGACCCGCGGTCGCGCGGGTCAGACACGCGCGGGACACGGATTCAGCCACATCCGGTTGTCAGGGCGACACCCCGCGGGTGCCGCGGGGGTGTCATGCAGGGGTGGCGGCTCCGCCCCGCGTCGCCCGGCCGCTCGACCGAGCCGGGCTGGGCTGGCCGAGCCGGGCCGGTCCGACCGGCCGGGCCGCACCCTGGCCGGGACGGACCGGGTCCCGCCGGGTCGGAACGGGTCGGGTCGACCCGGTTCGGCCGAACCAGGGGGGTCGGGCTGGGTCGGCCCGGGCCCGGACCACCCGACTTCGGACCGTTTTGGGTCAAATTCCCGTAACATGAGCTACGAACCTCCAAACGACGCGCCGTCAGCAGGAACGCGATCCTTGGATCGAAACGGTCGTTTCGGTATATCGCACTCAAGGTTTTAGAATACTTTGAGTTCGGCTGGGTTGGTTCGTACACAAAACCAACCGGGCCTTCGGAGTGAAAACACTCATATCTTGAGCTTCGGACGTCCGATTGACGTGCCGTCGGCTTTGTTGAATTCCTCTAAGTGAGATGGATCTTTTGGCTCACTCCGCCTGAGGTTTGGACGCCGGTGGAGTACAGTCGGGTTGGTTTTGCCTTAAAAACTAACCGGGCCCCTGGGACGAAAAAACCAATAACTCTCAGACCGAGCGTCCGATTGACGCGCCGTCTGCGACGTAGAGTTTCTGTTGACGATACAGAACTTTTGGATACATCAACTTCGGATTTTGTGTCAGTTGATGTATCAGCCTCTCGGCTCGTGGAGCGGACCCTCCCGAACGAGATTGTTGTGTGCAGGAACCCTAGAGCTGGCTGCGACTGCTACTCCGACAGCGACGACTGTGCAGAGATCCTCAGTGGACTCCGACGACGACCGTGCAGAGATCCTCAGTGGACTACGGCGACGACTGTGCAGAGATCCTCAGTGGACTGCGATGACTTATGCACTTAGCGATCCTACGTGGATCAGTACTTCAGGTCCTGTGTGGGCCGGATCCTGTGTGGGTCCGATCCTGTGTGGGTCAGCGCTCAGCGGTTCTTTTTGAGCCAGAGCCTACAGGTCCTGTGTGGGCCCGATCCTGTGTGGGTCCGATCCTGTGTGGGTCATTGCAGGGGTTAGTTACCTATCGATCCTTTGTGGGACCGATGACTTAGATGGATCAATGATCATCTTTATCGTCATCCGAAGAAGTATACCTGTGTGAGATGAATCTTGTGTTACTCTCCTTTGTGGATTGTGTTGAGCTATCCTGTGTGGATTTACTGTTTACTCTCCTTTGTGGATTGTGTTGATCTATCCTGTGTGGATTTACGGTTTACTCTCCTTTGTGGATTGTTTTGATCTATCCTATGTGGATTATTGTTTACTCTCCTTTGTGGATTGTGTTTTGCTATCCTGTGTGGGTATACGTTTTCTTTCCTGTGTGGACTGAGTTGTGCTTGGGCTCGGACGTTGGAGCCGAACGGGAATTGACGACTTTGGTATATGTATGGGCATATACCTAAGCCGTGTCAGATGTTACTTCTTAATTGCATCTTTCCTTTGTGGTTATCCTTTGTGGATTTCGGGAGACCTTCGGGGGTCTCGGGGTCCCTACTGAGTAGCTTATACTCACCCCTGCAGGGGCTATGCCCGCACTTCGTTGTGTTGGTTGCAAACGACAGACAACGCTGATCGTGGTGGAGGTGTGCGGAGCAGGACGATACCTAGAGGTAGACCATTGGGCGGACGTGCTCGGAGCGGACGACGGGACCCGAGGAGAAGTGGAGATATCTGTACACGCACTTCAAGTGGAATTTCCAGTGGACAGCTCGGTGTAGCGGCTTTTACTTTTCAGTTGCTATTTTTCCCTTCAGTTGTACTTTACAGTGGGGCTTGTATTTCCGGCCCCTTTTTCTTTCATCACAGCTTGTTACAGTTTTTACTTAGTGTTTACTTTTCCGCTTGCTTACTCTGTGGTTCTTGTTTACTTTTTAAAGACAATACCTTCCCTTTTTGTTGGGATTTACGCCTTGGTGCTAGTCGCCAGCCCCTGGCCTATGGAAGGCGGTCTTGGGGTAGTCACGGCATGGGCCCCGAGGACGGGTCGTGAAATATCTACAGGTAACCATTCAATGGTGGCTGACCTAAGCAGTAGCTAGTACAAGATTAGTGCACGTTCTGGTAAAATATGCATAAACAATCCAAGTTACACAAAAATTTAAAAATTGAGTTATTCTTTTATTTCATTTTCTTATTTCATTATTTTCATTCCCCTCTTTTCCCCTCCTCTATATGAGTCTCATGATGCAACCATATCCATCCTCTTTTTCCATGCATCTCCCCTCCCTAAGGAACCTTTTTCCTCAAAAGAAACCATATGATTTCTTATAGTTTCATGGTCAAAACTGTATGGTAACCCCTTATCCCTATCTTCCTCTTCAATTTAGATGGTTTTTTATTCTCCTCATCACCCATTAAGAATCAGATGAACCTTAGTGTTTGAGCATAATCTATATTTCGATTTTCCATCGATGTTAGGGTATGAGAGGGGTCAATCGGGACCCTTTTATGCGTACACCATCTTCCATCACCGAAGACAAAGAATATTGTTTCAATTCAGTTTATCATTGAACTTATAGGTAAAGATTTTCTTCTTCCCTTTTGTTTCCCACCTTAATTTTGGGTTTTTTGGTGATTTAGGGTTTGAAAAAAATTCTATGTAGAACATTTAAATACGCATTGAATGGTTTCCCCCACCTATATAGGTAAGTATGTATATATGTATATAAATTTATCTTACAAGATAATGTTCCCTCATAGTGAGGGAAATATGTACAATGGATTGAGGGTTATATAAATAAGAATGTATATGCATGCATGTGTTGTGCAGTCTTCATCAAAATCGTCAATTGCATAGGTGTTCGAGTTTTGTATACTTCTCTTTGAGGTAGGTTTCACTATGTATTTTTATTCATTTGGAGTTCTAAAATGTGTGTTCCGTTTAATTCCATTTTATTTCATGTATGAATATTTATGATATACCTACGAAAATTTTATCCCACTTTATTATCCCAGGCCTTGGTATAAATGTTTGTTTTGTGTAGTCCTCGTTTTAGGATTTATGGTATTTTATTACTTTGTGTTAAGCTTTCCATGAAATTAATTTCTTCTTTTTGAATGGTTTTAAAGTTGAAAATTGGGTCTTTTTCTTATTTTGTTTTTATTTGATGAAATTATATTTTAAAAGCAATTTTGTTTTATATTTAATGTGACCTCAAATGAATGTAAAATGGGTTTTTTCACTTTTATTCCAAATTGTTGTTGGAAATGGTAGTGTGTTTCAGCCCATGTAAAAATTTCCTTGTTGAGTTCTTTAATGGGGAACTAATAAAAAATGAAAAGGTTTTTTGCCTTGTTTTATGTTTATCAAAGGATATCCTGAAATGACTTATGAAATTAATGATTCTTTTAATATATAAAATGTTTTATGCGGTGTTTTGAGGAATTTGTGATGAAATAATAACCATTGGTCATGTCATAGATTTTCATAGGATAGCATGAAATTGTTTATTAAATTAATTATTTTGTTGATCATATAAAAAAATTTATGTGGTGCTTTATTGAATGTGTGAGGAATGAATAACCTTTGATCAGATTTGGGATTTTCAAAGAAGAAAGGATTTTTACAGAGCTGGCCTTAATATTCTAGAAGGTTGTCTCCCCTTTGGTAATAATGTCAGGATTACCTTATACAAATTAAATTGGTTTCCAAATGGGGATTTTTTCATTCGTCATGTTTGATAAATTTCCAATAAATATTCTCCTTGTGAAATGCACTTTATCCTCGGGATTATGGAAAAATGTGTTTTTATTGTGGGATCCCATTGTTTTTTGAGGGATTTTTTTATTTTAAAAAGGGTGTTATGATTTAATATAGTGAAAATGGAATATACCTTGATTTATGTGGCTATTCTTGGAAGTTTTTATGCTTTAGTTTGGAATTTTACTTGAAATTTCATATATTTTTATAAATATATTTTTAAATGTTTGTTATATAATTGATGGTCCGAATAGAATTGGGATGTGATTTTGATTTTCTTTATTTAACCCTGTTGTTTTTAGCGATGATTTTTCTATTCATATGATTTATGCTTGTGGTATTTTTAGCTTCATGTTGTGATTTAGGGTTACCTTAATGAGAAATGATAGGATGACCTATTTATTGATTAATTGAAACCCTCATGATCCTTGTAGGATGCATGGAGGATTTCGGGGTTGGGAATAAGGCTACCTAAGAGGTGGGATTTGTTCATATACATAGGTTTGAGTTTCTATATATACACATATTTTTATTTAAGTGGGTTCATCCCGGGTTTGTTATGTTAAGAATATTAACAAGGGTTATGTTGGAAAATTTTGAGAGTTGGTTTTGATTTGTTACTGTGGGTTATAAATGAGATTAATTATAATTGGGTTCAATACACAACACGAGATAAGAGAGTGTTGGTATAATGTTAATGGGTTATTGTGTAATGGTTTGAAAATGATAATTCTATCAATGATTTAGGGTATAAGGGTGATCAATATGTTAACTGAAATTAAATTGAGATGTTATGTATATTTATTTTATATGATATATATTTCTATGGTTTAATAATAATATGTAGATTGAACACATAGATTAGTGGTGGATAAAGGACTGAGTCTCCTCTTACGTGTTGGGTTGGATCAATGCTCCAACCTCACCTTGGAATGTAGAGTTTATGGAGTCGGATTGATACTCTATGGTCCTAATGGGTGCACTGGTTGATACTACCTAGATAAACACACTGAGGTACGTATTAAGTAATTAATGGTTGGGATTTCATGAATGAGGCACCATGATTCCCAAATTAAAGACAATGTGTGGGTTGGGATGTTAGAATGAGGATCTATAATTCAGAAACACATAGACATGTCCTAGATACTATACTGATGCTCTAGGGTATATTGATACTTATAAATACAAAATTCATTTCGTATATCAGTATACATAATCCATTATACATATTAAATTATTGGTTTTTACTGACGTGTAAATGTTGTAGATCCATCACCCATGGAACTTGTGATAAAAATTAATTATGTGATGAAATTGAAATAATAAAGAATACGATTAATGTTAATATTTTAATCTAATGGAATAATAATAATTATTATTTACCTTTTTATTATTTATAATATGCTCCATGTTTTCTGAATCATGACCTTGAGGTAGGAATGATCATGCATGGGGTTCCGAACCCCTTGAGACGTTTGCTAATTTGTTAGATTTTTTCCATGATGTATTTTGGTAGTTCTATATTTGACAAGATATATTATGATATGTTAATCTTATTTCTTTCATTGAGCATATGTTAATGAATATTTCTTCTTTTTTCCCTGCCCAGTTTATATTTTAGTATGTCATACATAGGTGGCCTTGGGTGATTATTTGACCCTGATTGGAAAAAGATTTTAAAGTGATTATTTTTTGTTAAAATAAGAAAGTGGGCTGCTTTTAAGAAATTATAATATTTTGTGTAGTATCTGATAAGGATTAGTCCCATGGGTTTATTCTCAAAAACATGTGTCTAGTTTTTGGAAAGTAAAATAATTTTTTTTTGTTTTTTGGATGGGTTTTATTTGTTTTTCATAGAGATGATTATATATATATAACCAATATTCTAGATTTCTTTTCAAACTAGAATTCATGTTCAGCCCTAGGGAACATATTACATAGTTTCGGTGGGAAGTGGTGACCTATTTTTTTTATCTAAGACATATATTTTTTCAGGTTATCAGTTGGATTCATTTTGTTCTCTCACATCTAACATGGGGGGGGGGGTTGGGTGATGATATTGTGGTTTTCATCTTGAGTCTGGTTATTTTCATATTTCTTGCTTATAGCTATTCCCTCTATCTTGTTTGTTTTTTCATAGCATGAGGCGTGAATATTTATTTATTTTTTTAATTATTTATATCAATTTCTATTGTCAATTTCTATTTTGAGTGAAATCAATCTCAAAATGTTTTTATGTTTCCCAATAACTAGTTGGTATCCTTTGTTGATCAAGAATTTCATTCTGGCCTTATGGACAATCCAATTCGGTGTTGGGTTAGATTGAATCCTAGAACTGTTCGTTACAAATCGGTATCAAAGCCTATATTTCGAATGGAAGGTAGATTTTTTATATCTCTTGTTATTTGGTGATGTTTGGGTATAAGGGAGACTATGGGTATCCGAGCATGATAGGTGAGGGTATGGAGAGTCAAGATAGCTCTTTCTTGTCCCTAGCCTTAATCTATAGGGAAAATTTGGGTTTTTAATCATTGATTTGAGTTTCATCAGGGATGTTCTGAATGTTTTAATGTGATTACCATTTTGATACCCTTTGATCATATGTGTGGTATTTTCGGTCTCTATTTTTCTTAGGTGGGAATGGAAGGAGAACTTGTGATTCTTGGTTGTCACACATGGATTGGGAAACAATAGGGGTGCCCATGTGGTCATATTATCCTTTATATGTATTTTACTACAAGGTTGGTACATGGTTCCCCAATTGTGGAGAAAATGCATACATAACAATGTTTCCTCTTCAGTTTCCATATATATACTACCCTTTATTTGTATTTCCACAAAGGTGATTTCTGCACATTGGTGTATGATTGAGTATTATTTTTTGATGTTATTTTTGTGATTCTTATGTGGGGGGTTTTTATTGATTTTTTATTCCTAGTTTTGAATGAATTGATTTAGAAAGAAAAATTGGTTTTGAGGAAAAAATTTATTTTCAAATTTGGTTTATGGAAAAAATGGAGGAAATTTTTTCATTATTTTATAATGTGATCATTAAAAATGGTTTCCTCTATGTGGAATGGTGTTTTAAAAGGGAAGTGAGTTTGGAATGGGAGTCTTAGTGTGTGCAGTTTTGAAAATTAAATGGAATGATCAGTAGGATTCATGTGATTATTTATTTTGGGAATTGTTGGGGTTCCCCCAGGGTTGTTTGTTTTCAAATATAGGTGACATTGTTTTTGGAAAATATTGAAGGGGAGAGTGACTTATAGATTTTCTTGGGGAAATATTTGTCATAAAGGAAAATTTCTTTTAATATTACTTAGTGTCTGACTATTTTGATGGTTTTATGACCGTTATTATGGATTGAGGTTTTGTTTTGATTTCTTTATAAATAAGTAATAATTTTTTTTGGGTTTAGAGACCTATATGGAAAAGTTCCTTGCCTAAGATTGTTTATTATATTCCTTATAATGGATGAATGAGTTTCTTTTTACATGTTTCTTTCCCTTACACCCATGGGAGTAGTGGACATGAAACTATCCTTGTGAGATAGGTTGATCTCGGGCTTTCCATTTCTAGTTGAGTTTAATGAAGTGAGTTTTTTTTCGAAACCATTATTTTGGTGGTAGTGATCTGATTTTTGGTGTTCTGGATGTGCTTGATTAGATCTAGTGAATGTTACACTTGTTTAATGGTTGAGATATTGAGGTTTTCATTACATTTGACAATAGAGAGACTTGTTGTGCACAAATGTGTAATTGGGGTTTTTGATCTACTAGTCACGCATGGTGTATTAGATGGCTTTTGATTGTGGATATTTTTATAGAATCATTTGGGGGTTATCTATGAAATAAACAATAGGTTAATTTCTTGGTTTATGACCTATGTTGAGACATATTTTCATCTTTTGAGCCTCCATGGGGTGTTTATTCTTTTGTTATGTGGGGAAGTGATTTTTCTTGAGATTGTGTCCCTTATGGATGTTTAGTTGTTCGATGATTGATGTACTGGTAGTTCTTTTTAGGTCCCCGATTTTAAAGGAACCCGAAATGGCAGGGATATCATGTTATAGGTTCTCATAATAATTTTTTTTCTCATTTGAGGCTCTTGTTGAAGTAGTACTTGGTGATATGTATAATTATTAGTTGATTGGATGCATAATATTTTAGTGTTTCAGTCGTTTCCTTTGATAATATGTTCTATGAAGTGTTTATTTTAGTTAGGTCCTACTGGGACCTTTCTTTTTCTTTTTCTTTTCCATTAATCAGTAATTCATAAGGACATATATTGGCGTAGTGGGGATATTTTCATACCAAGGGTGTCACAATGTGTTTATTTTGGATTATATTATTTTATTATAGAGTGGGATTAAGTTATAGTAAGTTGGTGGGAGGAAATTTTATGATTTTGGAGGCCTATTAGCCATTGAACGGTTAGAGATAATGGTTATTAGTAACGATGGGGTGCCCGTGTGGGTGCCTAGGTGAGTTATTGGAGCGTCACATGAACTATTCACAATCTATTAAACCGTGTGGAGTGCATGCAATTGGGTTCTTTAAGATTCCAGTGTTGAGTGGAATAGTCAGTGAATGGTTTTATCAATAATGATTCATCATGTAGGTTACTATGTGATGGGGTCAGGTATTTTTAGTGGCCCGAACATAGTTAGTGCACAGTCTAGTCAACAATGTGTAAACCATATTTGTTTCCTTGAGATTCAGAAATTTTAGTTTTTTTAATTTTTTAAATTCTTTATTTTCTTTCACATTCTCCCCTCCTCATTGTGCACTGCATCAGGCACCATCCCCCATCCACCTTGGCCACTCATCTCCCTATATCATGACATTGTCTTCCTCTGGTGAAACAACTAAATTACTTCTAGTCTCATGGTCAAAACCTCGAGGTAATCACTCCTCCCACTCTTCATCATTGCTTTGGCTGATTTTTCCTTCGACCCATCACCCTGTACAGATTGCCCAAACCCTAGGGGTTGGGGAAAATCCTGATTTCATTTTCCATCGATGTTTGCGTATGTGAAGGGCCTCTTGTTACCCCTTCGAGCATAAACCATCAACCACTTCCCATGACAAACATTATTAGTTCTAATAGGATTTTCTTTTATATATTAGGTAAGGGTTTTATTTTGCTATTTATTTCAAACCTTTATTTTGGTTCCCCTTGGAGATTTAGGGTTCCTTGAAACTTTTTGTAAAACATTTGGAGAATCCGTTAAGGGTTTCAATCACATAAATAGATACATACATATATATATATATGTGTGTGTGTGTGTGTGTCTGTATCATCCCTAAAAATACTCTCTTATGGATAGTGGGATATGCACATAGAATTAAGTGTTATATATAAGAATGTATTTTTAAGCAAGTGTGGGTCACTCGTCGTTAAATGCTTCAAGTTTTGAGTTGTTCTAGATTGCTCCTCCTCTCTTTGAGGTAGGTTTCATTAGGAAATTTCATTTTTTTGGAATTAAAATGTTCATGTGAATTTCAATTAACTTTTATTGCAAGTGTAAATATTTTTGATAAAATTTTGATAATTTGAGGATATTTTATAGTTCATAGGGCTTGGAAGAAATGGTTGGTTTGTCGAATCCTTGTTTGACGATTTAATGTGGAGTATTAAATTATGCTAATATTTACAGGAAATGTATTTGTTATTTTAGAATGGTTTTAAATTAGAACAATGGTTCCTGGCATGGTTTTATATTAATTGGGAGAAAATGATATTTTAAACGAAATTTCGTTTTAAATTGAGTTGCGACCTTATATGATTGAAAAATGGATTTTGTCTTATTTATTCCAAATGGGGGATTGGAAAGGGAATTTTGTTCATCCCTTGTTAAAAATTTCTGAGTTGTATTATTTAATGGGGGTATTTTGTAAATAAAAAGGTTTTGTTCTTTGTTTTTGGTTTTTTAAGGAAGCATGTATTTATTTATGAAATGAATGATTTTTTTGAAAATATTAAAATTATTAGGTTGTGTTTTATGGAATGTGTGTTGGAGTAAGGGTCATTTGACATGTTTTGGATTTTCAAAGAAGAAAGCATTTAAGTGGAGGTTTCCTTTATAAGCTTATAAGTTGTTTTTCTTTTGTAATGTACGGGTGATTTACCTTGTACAAATGAACATGGTTTTGAAATTGAGGTTTTATGCATTCTTCGAGTTTGATAAAATCCCAATGATTGGTTTCCTTATGAAATGACTTGGTCCTTGGGAATTGGGAAAATTTTATTTTTAAATTTCTCTAATTTGGGTGTTTGATGGGTTTCCCTATTTTAAAAAATGAGTTTCAGTTTTATAAAGTGAAAATGGAGTTATAATTTATTTATGTGATTATGCTTGGATGTGTTGCAGGTTTCCATTGAAATTTAATTGAAATTCTAGATTGTTTAAAAAATGTATTTTTAAACTTTTAGGATATGAGTGAAGGTCTTGTGAAAACTTGTGATATGATATTTATTTACCTTGTTGAACACTCTTGTTATAAAATATTTATGTGTTTTATGAGTGATTATAATATATATCACTAATAATTATTTACCAAACTCACCTATTTCCCTTGTGGATCCATATTTACCCTTCAACCCACATAAGATTCCAAATAAGTATCCCTCATTTTCATCTATAAAATGATCACTTTTATAACCACATCATTCCACACATATCCTTTGAATAGATATTTATGTCCGTCCTATATTTACGCAAAAAAGGGTCCTATATAATTTTTGGAAGCGTCTTGTCCAAATAAAGATCTAAATTACTGTTGTTTGGTGTGAATTCACCAAGAGAATGGATGATTTTATCAAAGTGGGTATTAAGTTATCCTTCATACATTTCATTCTATATTCCTTTTAAACTATTCATAAATATCATTAGACAGTAAAATTATGTTTGTGTAATATAATTATTTTCTATAGAAACAAAATTATCATTGTATAAGTCTACAATTTTACTCATTCATATTTAATAACATGTTCTCATTTTGTTTAGGACTACCACCCTCATGAATGATATCATAATGTTCTTATCAGGAATTATGAATAAATGTTATGTTCTAGTAATATAGTGTTATAGTGAAGAATTTGGTATTTTTACTTAATTATAGAATTGCAATATATGTGAAAAGCTCAATTTAGATAACCATGATTCGTAAGTTACATTATTATATTCACAACAGATATATATAATCACTTGTTATTGTACAAAAAATTATCATAGTTATATATATATATATATACTTTAATTTCACATTATAATTGAAAACCTATTATACCAAAAAGTATATTCTTTGAGTACACCATTATTCCACATAACATATCTCCATATATCAAACACAATAAATATCTTAGTATCCTAGAAAAAATGGAACATAATAAAGGGATTTAAGGGTATGAAAACAACAGAATCTATCATGAATAAAAATTCATAATCAATATAGAATGATAAATAACTGAAACACATACCATTTAAATAATAACATGATCATAATATGGAAAGAATAATTTATGATTAAATAATAAATATAAATTATAACATGAGTTCATAACATATATGTAGATATTATATCAAATAAAATAATAAAATAGACATAAATAAATGAAAACATAATGATGTATTGACTAATGTCGAACAACTGAAACTAACTTTTGAGGGATCAATCATGACTTCTACTAACACTATGAAGGCCTTGTTCTATGAAACCAGAATGAATTGGTAAGGCCGTAGAAAAAATCCATGTAGATTTTCTAATGATACCTAAAGATGCGTCTAGGGGATATACTGGGTTCTTCTAATCACTTACTAAGTCCAATGCATTCCTCATATGAAGAGATAATGCAACTGAATCAACATGCCTTAACAAAATCAATAATTATATATATTGAAGGAACCAATCATATAAATTATGAATAAATTAACCATTAAAACTGATCATAAAAAATCCATTGATATATGAAGAAAAGTATCATTATATTACATCATCAACAAAATATAGAATAAAGGATGTTTAAAATATAAAAATATTGTATGTATATTTTTGAATCATTTCATGCCGAAAATACCCTTTTAGTTTGAAAATAATTTTTTAAAATCCGAAAAATTCACACAAAATAAATAATTTATCTTCATTAGAAATAGTATTTTTAAAAATTAAATAAATATAGAAATTATTGTGGCTTAAGGATAGTTGGAAATTCCCTGACTGTCTGATAAGTTACGAAAAAAATTCATTTTTCACATTTGAAAGATAAAACAAAAAAGTGCCTTGTTCGGAAAATGACATGATGATTAATTATAATTTTTTTTGTAAAAAGTCAATGATTTGTAAAATTGACATTAAAAATCAATGGAGAATAGTAAAAAGTTAAATCAATTTTAGAAAACATAGACTTTAAGGGGAATTTTCATAAGTGGAGAGTTTAAAATAAACATTCCAAAATAATGATGTTATTTTCAAATAAAACCCGACCACATGGGTTTCTTTTGAATCAAAACAGCCATGAAAGAGATAAATTTAAATGAAATAGTAAATACCACGAATGAAAATATGGTTGTGATATAATTAATCATTGTTTTATTATATATATCACAAAAAAAAATAAGTTCTGAAAATTTCTTATGTCTTAAAAAAGTAAAAGTGAGAGGATAAACTCTTATCTCAAGTCTGACATTTCCTTAAGTTCAATTTACCACATTTATGATAAATATAGAAATATTATATATCAATTATATAAACATAATATATGTATACATCCACATATGATTTTATTATATTATTTTATCATCCATTTATTATAAATTCATTTTTAAAATATCTATTTTGTGTGGTATCTATTCAATTTTTCATATATTTCATGATTTGGTTAGTCTGGTCCTTATGATTTTATCATGTTTCCATCATCTATAGAATATTATTTTTGGTATAATTATTTTATATATTCAATATATATATATATATATATATAAACAGTCATCCATAATTATGGAGATTTTGAAATAAACCACAATATTCACAAAGATGGTTAGTTGTACGTATGAATTACCCCTATTTTCTGATTTTGATAGATAGAAAAAAGAAACATGAATAATAATTAATCCTTTTATATTAATAGTAATGTAATAAATATCATATATACCCATTATTTTTATCTTTATAAACATCCAATAAATGTTGTGATGAAAAATGAATTACACCGATACAAGATGACGATAAGTGGTACATATTCACAATTGTTGTATTCACATTTTGTAGGATGGAAAATAGATGGAATATGGTTATACCATAATAATAATAACATATGAATATATTTATGACACCTATATTTATTATTTTAGTATTGGTAAAACAGATGATGATTATTTAGATGAATAAATTAACTTGAAAGAGTCATTTGAGCGATTGCCTCTTCTTCGGTCAAATCCATCTAGATATCTTAATTAGGGGAATATGGTTAATATTTTAGAGGGTAATTAAACATAGGAAATTTTATAAGGATATTAATATGATTAATTTTAATTTTTTGTCGACATATATTGTTCAATGTAGTCTAAATAAGTGACTTATGGAGCTCCCTTTTATAAATGATGAGAGAAGAATTCTCCAAATTTCTCCAAATAATAATTTGATAAATATTAATTATCATGTCAATAGGGTTCCAAATTGATATAATTTTAATTGATGGTGACGTTAAGTTGAAATTATTTCATCAAAATAATAACCAGTGGGCAATAATTCGAATCCACGATTAGCGATGTTTTCACCACAAAGTGGTTGATTCGCGAAGCTCCAGCCGTGAATGTTTCACTTCGCTATGAGGTCGTGAAGTGTTCACCGCAATGTGACTGTTTCGTGAAGGGAATTCATGAAGCCTCAATTGCATAGTGTTTACATGACGAATCTGTCGTGTTGAATTTCTGTTCAACATGAACTGCCATCGTGAAGTTGCCCCGTGAAGGCTGGTGTGCACCGCGATGTGTTGAATATGGGTGTGACCATCCTAAGGGAAATGTTGATCACGATGACATCTCACGGTTTCTGTTTGAGTAAAAAAGACCGCGGTAGGAGGCCACACAGGGTGTATCCTATCCAGGGACTTCCATTTTCGACTAGGCCTAGTCTAAAGTGCAGTTGGACTGACATTTGGTGCCCCGAGGCCTGAGGGGTTTGACGGGGTTCTAGTATTTAAGGAGGATTGAGAAATCATCTTTTTAGGCTTTGTTCTATGGATTCTGAATTAGAGAATCAATGAAAGAAGCTATCCCTGATAGACAAAGAGAAGGCGGTGATCGAGTCTTGGAGAGACGAAGACACACACTTGAAAAAACGAATGTCTCTGCTGGTTATGGGAACGTTTGTGGAAAATATATCTGTCAATCAGGGGGCTCTCAAAAACACTCTACAGAACATCTGGAAACTTGAAGCAGGAGTTGCTACTCGAGAAGCAGGGATCAATCGCTTTGTTTTTGAGTTCTTCAATGAGGGAGATAGAGATAAAATCTTGCGAGGCCACCCGTGGTCCTTCGATAATGAAAACATCCTTATAGTAGAATACAAAGGGGGGAGTGATATCCAGCGATTGAATTAAACCCACTCCCCCTTATGGATATGAATTAAAGGAATCCCTATCCATTCTAGAATGGATGGAGTCATGAGAGAAATTGGGGACATTTTAGGCCACTTTCTAGACTAGGATTGCTCATACCCGATACAATGGGGCCCCGAGGTTCAAATTAAGGAGGAAATTGAAGTGTAAGAGCCCCTGTTGAGGGGAATGTTCCTGAAAATTGAAGACGCAAACACCTGGATATCGTTCGAGTTCGAGAAACTCCCAATCTTATGCTTCTGTTGTGGTCGTATTGGCCATCTGGAAATAACATTCACCAATAAACATAAGAGTGAATCAGGTAACATCATACTCAAGTATGTCCCTTGGATCTGTGCCAATACGATTAAATATGATTTCATCCCTGAGTCAGAAAAACAAAGAGTTCACAACCGTCTCACATTGGCACATGCAATCTAGGTGGAACCCCTACCAGAAAAAGCTCTAATGCTGGGACCATCAGATTTCCCTAATTCTGGATCTCCCACTCATATATAAGCTAGAGTTCATCCTTACCCCCTACAAGACAATGCTAAAACATCTATAAAGTTGTTGACAAAGCAAAAAGAACCATCAACACATTGCTCAAAGTCAATACTAATGCACATCGAACAACCAAACCCAGACCCTAACCCACAATTTACTGCATCAGGAATTCCAGTAATGGGGGCCCATGTACTAATGAGAATTGCATTACTGGGACCAATTACCCATTGAATGTGTAAAAGGGTGCAATGAGGAGAAAGTGATGGTCACACGAAAGATCCTATACTCGGGGTTAGAAAAAGGAAAAATGAAACTTTCCAGTTAGGGAGGAATCCCACCAAAAGAGGGAAAATGACATGGGAAAAACAAGTCTGGAGGAATCAAAGGCAGCGACAGGCAATACTGAGCCCCTCCTATACCAATGATTGTTTTATACTGGTACTGCCATGGGCTTGGAAACCCATGAATGGTTCACATGTTACAGCGCAACCGCGCTCAAATTCACCCTGATATGGTTTTTTTGTCCGCCACCGTATTGGAAAACAAGGACACCAATGGCATTGCCCTGAAATGATGCTTCCAAGTCTACTTCCCAGTCTCCAGACAAGGCCTCTGTGGGGGCCTCTCTCTCCTTTGGAAGGAAAAAATCGATGTCAATATTCTTTCCTTCTCCTCACACCATGTTGTAGTGACTCTTTGGGCAGACAATCAACCACCCTAGACCTTTGTGGGATTCTATGGGTGGTCATCCCATAATGATAAGGTGAAGTCATGGGATCTTCTTTGAAATATGTGACAGGATGTACCAAGAACTTTTATATTCGGAGGAAACTTCAATGAGATTATTTTCCATATGGAAAAGAGGGGTGGAACAATCTGATCCTCAACATCGATGTCATACTTCAAAGATGCAGTCTCTAGAGAGGACCTGGTCGATCTGGGGTACACAGGTAATCCTTTTACATGGTTCCATGGCAATACAAGAAGGCACCCGCATCGCTGAGCATCTTGATATATTTTTGGGCTCTAATAATTGGATTAATATTTTCATCTTGTTTCATATCGACCACATGGCTCTCAACTGCTCGAACCACTATCCAATTCTCATTGAATGTTCACAAGGTAAACGAAATAGAAAATTCAGCAGACCCTTCCGATTTGAGAGATTCTGGTCAAAAGATCAGGAATGTGGAGAGGTGATCCGATCAAGATGGAAAAGTACTCAAAAGGAGGATTGCCTCAACCTCCAATAGGTCACATCCGATCTGACGTCTTGGAGAAATAATAAATTATGCCACCCCGACTGGCACTATGGCGTCCTTGAAAAGAGACTGAACAATCTCCTCAAACAACCCACATCCAATTGAAATCTATCTATGATTGGAGCCACACAAAGAGAGATGGACATGGCCCTATGTATCAATGAAACCTTTTGGGTTATGCATGCGCGGGACAACCATATTAATGAATGGGACGCTAACACCTGGTATTTTCTCCAGAAAGCATCAGCCCAGCATTGGAAAAACTCTATTACTTGCATCTCAAAACCCGATGGAAGTAATGTTTCTGACAAGAATGGTTTCCACGAGTCATTGACATGATTTTTCCAGAACATCATCTCTATAGGCACCCCTTTCATGTCTACTGAGGTGGAAGAATGTATTAAACCTGTGATCACTGAAGCGATCAATAGGAATCTCACCAAAGATGTGACAGATGACGAGATATTCTTGGCTCTGAAACATCTTTATCCCACAAAGGCCCTAGGACCATATGGGATCCACACCCTATTTTTTTAGCAATACTGGCACATAATCGGTCCTGACATTGACAGTATGCTTAAACATATCTAGGCTGGTAATACCAGCATTGCAGCCGTAAATGAATCTTTCATCATCCTCATCCCCAAAATCATGAAACCTCTGGCGATCCTTGACTTTCGACCTGTCACCCTCTGTAATATCTCTTAAAATATCTTCTCAAAGAACCTTGTCAACTTGATGTGACCTTGGCTACCTGAAATTATCTCTGAAAATCAGAGTGCCTTCGTGGCCAAGAGACTGATCACTGATAATGCGATTGTGACCCATGAAGTGTTCCATTCTATGAAATCGTTCTCCACTGCATGAAGAGGAACCATGTCTGGGAAATGGTATATAACCAAGGCCTACGATAGAGTAGAATGACACTTCTAATGAGTCATTATGATGGAAATGGGTTTTTTTTCACTAAATGGACAGATATGGTCATGAACCATGTCTCGATCATCTCATTCAAAATCAAGGTCAATGGGGAGCTTTCCAGGGAATTTTCCCCATCCCGAGGCCTTCTCCAGGGTGACCACCTCTCCCTTTTTCAGTTCTTACTGGTTGCTAAATTATTTGCTAATATTATTTCCAAGGCTGTATCTTCTAAGCCTACTCATGGGGAAATATTCTACCAAGTTATCCCGCTAGTGTCGCATCTCTTCATCACTGACGACTACCTCCTTTTTTCCAGAGAAATAATTAATGAATGCTGGGTGATCTACCAAGTGATCCATCAGTATGAGAGAGTATCTGTCCAAATAATCAATCATGGAAAATATGAAATATCCATCAGTATAGGGGTGCCTCTTTTTAAGAGGGATGAACTTTGCACATCAGATGGAATCCATATGGTTGATAGACATATCTCGGGCTTCCCACAGTGATTGGCTGGTCTAAAAAAGAAATATTCACATCACTAGTGGTCTGGATTGTGAAAAAAATTCAAGGCTAGACCCCAAAAATAATTTCTAAAGATGGAAAAGAGATCCTCATCAAAGTTATCATCCAATCTCTCCCAAGAGACTTTATGTCCCTATCTAAGCTCTTGATGACCATCGTCGACCAGATCCACACACATACTGCCAATTTGTGGTGGGGGAAGAATGATGGAAAGAATCGACCACACTGGATGGCCTAGGAGAAACGATGCAGTGGGATGGGGTTCCAAAATCTTCCTCTCTTCAATGACGCGCTATTGGCCAATCAAGGATGGTTCCTTATTAACCTTCCATTATCTCTATGTGCGTGACTTTTACAAGCTAAGTACTTTCCCCACAAGAACTTTCATGCTTCCTCTCTTGGTCCCCGTCCTAGCTTCCTCTTGAGAAGCATTTGGTGGGCTAAAAAGCTCCTGGATAAAAGACTGTACTAGAGGATTGGGACTGGCTCATCTGTCAAAATCTGAACTGATCCCTAGCTTATTGATAAGGATGGTTTACAGGTTACATCCCCCGGCCAACCAGGTCTTGAAGATGCCACTGCCAGCTGCCTCCTTTCCGACCAGGGACAGGGGGTGTTTGGAAAATATCCTTGAATGGTTTAATGAAAGAGATGAAAGAATTATCATTAGAATTCCCTAGGTACCAGACACAGGGCCTGACCATCTCTTCTAGATCAATGACATCTCGGGCGACTACACGGTGAGATCCACCTATAGACTTGCTCTTGGAATCCACTCAGTCGGCCAGGATGAGGGACCATAGAAATCAATTTGGATTCTCAACGTCCCCCTACAATTCATCAATTTTGGTGGCAGGTTTGTATGAGCACTCTAACAACAATGAGCCTTCTCATTTACAGACATATGGCCAGTACCATTTTTCCCTTCTACCCAAACATTCCAGAAACTCCTCATCAAGCTATTATTAATTGCCCGGGAACTAAGGAAATTTGGAATAAATAGGGCATGACTTCAGTTGCTTCACTGGCATTGGCCTCTGACCTTCCCGATCTTCTGACGCGTTGGTGCTCCTATTTCTATTTGGAAAATGTAGGTTCACTTTTCACTTGGTCTTGGATTATTTGGTCCGGAACAACAATGCTGTTTTTCATTAAGCTCACAGACCCCTCAAATTCTGGATTGATCGGGCCAATTCTTGGATTGAGGGTTGGAAGGGCCATAATGGACATTCTATGCTGGGTGTTACCCCCTCCCATCCCTTTCATTCGAATCCTCCAATAGAATGTATTATTAAGATTAAACTGGACGCGTCTCTTCCAAAGGATGGGCTTGTTTCCCTCGGCCTAGTTTCCCAACATCATCTGTGGAAAATCCTTACTACTAAATATGAACCACATCAGGCATTCTGGGAACCAGTAGTTGCTGAAGCCATGACCATCCTTGCTAGTATGATGCTCACTATAGAACCTGGATGGGGTGATATCATCATTGAGTCTGATTATCTTTCTGTAATCGATGCTATTAATCACGACGACGATAGGCTCCAGTCATTTGGCATCATCATCAAGAGAATTCTCTCACTTTGCTAATGCTTCTCAATATGCACCATATCCTTCAACAAAAGGGAAGGAAACAATGCATCCCATCAGCTACCGGCCTCTGGCCTATTCGTTACAAACCAGTTCTGGTTGGACAATTTCCCCTCATGGCTTTGTACATGTACTTATGCAGATCTTTATCATTAATGTTATATTATTTTAATAAAAAAACAAAAAAAACTGTTAGTATAAAGTATAAAAAGAACCATAAATTGAATATTGTAAATGTAGTTAACAATATCCTATTAATTTGGATTAATATTATATTTTTAGGAATTTCATATCATTCAATAAAATATTATTTTATATAAAATATCAATTTTGTCAATTTTTGGAACAATTAATTACATAAACCCAAATAATATTATGGTGAACCATATAATTCATATCAAACTTATTATTATGTAAAAAAACATTCATGGTAATATATATAATTAATTTATTATATTATTTATCGAAAAAATTATAATTTTTAATATTTTAAATAGAATTTATTAATTTTTTTAATTGATTATTTACTGTGTTAGCATTCCATAAGAAGTTAAGATAATTATTTATATAGTAAAGTAAAAAGTAAATAAAAATTATGAAGGTAATTATATTTTATTTCAATATAAAATTTAAGTTTCACATGTCTCTTGGATACTAATTTACTAAAAAAATATTATAGTTATTAAATATAAGTCTGTGAAGTGTTTGACTTTTGATGCAATAAAATATTATAACGGTCACAATCTCATCCAAATGACCATAAAATCGATATAACTTAATATTGGATCATTACGTTTGAAATTGAATCATATAATAAGATTAAAAAATTTGTTAGAGTCATTTTCATGTTCTTATCATTTTATTTGTAACTATTATTATAAGATGTACCCTTTATCATGGAAACAAATATTACCAATGTTATTATTTAAATTAACCAACTATAAAAAGGAAATATTTATTTAATTTGAATGTAATGATTAAAAATAATCAACTCATTTATATAAATTCAAAACATATAAGTGGTCATGTGTAATTTGAAATTAAACTAAGAAAACATTACGAAAAACTTTTTTTATGAAAATTTCTCCTTTTGTGTATAAAAGGATTTTTACACCAAATTCAGAAATAAAATTATTTCAAATGAACATAATTGTGTTAATAATAATAAAATATAACTTGTTTTTGAAAATTAAAAGAAAATTTAAAATTTAATGGCATTATTATAATTCTTGATATATAAATAAATTTTTCATTAAGGAGTATTATTTTTCACCATTCACCATAAAATTAATCATTCCGTAAAAATCTGAAAATATAACACCTAGATAATTACAATATGTTTATTTTAGAAATGATATTATTTATCTAAAATAAAATTAATATATTTACTATAATTTAATTAAAATATTATCCAAAATATTGTAAAATTTTGTTTGAAGAGAATGTATTTTTGATGGAAAAAATAAAATTTTAGACAAATTGAGTAAGTTTAAAGTAATAATTGATAAATTAATTTTTATTGAGTATGTAATTTAAATACTTATATATATAAATTTAATTGTTTTATTAATAATATTTATTCCCTAAAATTTTACGGCCATTTCATAATTGTCAAATGTAAATTATTATATTTTTGTTTCGTTTTAGCTCTATGTGGCATTTTGTATAAGAAATAAAACATCGTTATTTTAAAAATATCAGGGCATTAAAATATAGAATCCATCAATAAATATAATCCTAAAAAGTTTAGCTTTTCATTGGTAATCACGGTTTTAAAATTTGAAAATACCTTTATAAAAAACAAAAATTGAAATAATGTTTAATAATACATCCACTTACAATAACTAAATTGAAGTATAAAGGTAAAAAATATTGTTTCTAAATAAGAGAAAATTGGTGAGAAGTTGAAATACTAACATGGAAGAGAACAATGACAATGATGAAAAATATAGACTGATATAGTACATGGTTATGATAATGTTAACCATCACAAAACAATAAATATCTAACATGTTAAAATACCATTAAATTCTTGGAATAAAATGTAAATGAACAATGTTTGTTGATTATTTCATGGACATTTTTACTAAATTTGAGGTATTAGTTTACTATGTAGAAAAATAATAAATGAAAATAAAAGTGCTTGACTCATTCCATATTGTAAAAATAATGTTATCCTCAGGTTGTTCCTTTATATATTTCTTGTAGATCTCATATACCAGGAAGTTGATATTTGAGTTGAATATTTCATTCATTATGCAATTTTAATGAATAACAAGATACATAAGTCATTCCTTTAAAATATTAATATTCCTAAAGCCCTAATTGGTTTGTACATGTTACAAAATTTGACAAATTATACTTTAACCACAAACAATAACATCTAAAGTTCAACATAATTCATTCCATAAGTAGATAATCATTGGGCTCCTCAAAATTATGTAGGAAAAATTCAAAAAAAAATTCCACAAGTTTTGTAATATTGATAAAAATTTTCAGTATCAACTAATTATTAATCCCCAATATAAAATAATTTAATGTCACATGTAAATAACTTGATAACATGTTTTATTAAAACAAACTAATAATTTGATTCAACAGAGATCCATAATGAAAATATCATTGATTTAAAAATATTAATATAAATTTTTTTCCTAATATAATATTAGATCAGAAAATTTAATATCAAAATCAAAAAGTATAGTAAATACTATTAATGATAACATGAACCAATTTTTCTCAAATCATAGATCGGTTCCATGGTCATCAGTAATATCTCATATACTTATATAACATCAACCTTCTGTTTATCCCAAATAAATATTATTAATCCAGCAGAATCTACTAATTCAGGGTCATCTTTCCAATTAACTTATTATAAATCACTTTTCATGGTTATTATTAAAATTCAACCTATTATATAAAATCGAAAAATTAAAACTACTATAGTACAATGCATATATATTTAATGATTTTAATAATAATAATATCATTGACGAAATACTTCTACGACATATTTTTTGATTCAATATATACAAGTACATTAATCATTCCACATTGGTACTATATGAAGCATAATCTTGATGTTTTCTTATTTGGTTCTTCTGATATATATTCTATTATCTCTTGGGTATCTCAATTTTTTAGTTCCACATCTCCTTATAGTTAAATAATTATTCATTCGTTGATTTTTTCATTCCTATGAAATGATGATCCTAATGTCCTTTATAAGAAAATGCGTAAAAAACTACCGTTAATCTCATGTAATCACCAAGGTGCTTCATTCCCCAATTATCAACTTTTTAAAAATAATTATATCTCTTATAACGTTTGTACATATTTTTTGTTATTTCTATCCTTTTATTAAATTTCTTTACATGGAGACCATAAGAATTTTAAATTCCTTATCCAACATGATGGAAAAAATATTATATCCTCATATGATGAGATTTTTTTGGAGACTATTTCTATTTAATGTATTTTTTAATCCCATCATTCAAATTTTCAGTCTAACTCTTGGGATTATGTATGTAGCGTGAAGCATGGAATTGTAACATTGTAAAAGTGACTTCATACGTAGAAAGATCTTCCTATTACTTTTATCTCATAATAATGAATTGGTTATATATATATGATTGTTGTTATCAAGGAAAATATTTTTTTAAATAAATATCTTTAAAATCATTCAATTTTATGGTTTATATTTCATTATGAAATATTTTTGTTTTGAAAAACTTACTACCGTCGAGGTTCATCCCCTAAGAGATAGTATATTTTAAGGACATCCTTCTCCATTTTATTACATACCCAACAATAAATACCCTATCAAATAACATATAAATTTCTTAGTTACCAATTGAATCATATTTCAATAGAATTATGGAATTTTTTAATGCATTAAGTGGTCCAACATTATTACACGGTTCCTTCGATATAGAGTATACTCAATATGAGAAAAGTTATTGTCATATCCTAATCCATCTATCCAAATATTGTTATATTTTTTTAATCTCCATATTCATTATCCTTCCAGTTAAGGAAATCCCTAAATGAATTATGTGAATTAATATGGTTTCTATTCCTTCCTCTAGAAACCATTTCTAAAAAATTATATACAATAGATCAGATTATAACATTATAAAACATAGTGTATCATTTCAAAATAGGTCAAACACTTAACATTAATTAAAAATTTATTTAAAAATAATATATAAATAATTAAATTGTTTACTTTGGTAATATTTCCAAATTACATTATATTGTTCATTTTTTTAAATAAGTTTTCCGAAATATAATTCTCATGGTTTCTACTATACTACAACTAATTGCAATGATAACTGTAATTTTCTAGAAGCACCAAGATAGTGGTTTGTTTATTACATTGGCCTATGATACATGGAATCAAATATTGAAGGAAATAGTAGATTAGTTTTATTGGTAAACTTGATACATAATTGATTTTAATATTTCTATTTGAGACAAAAAACAACACAATATATTCGTTTATAATAACATTATTCCCTTTAGTAAATCCCTTCATATGAATCAAAAAACACTTATTGGAATCCTAGGAAAAGCGAATCACAAAAAGAGAGATATCAGATTCTCAGTAAGGGTATTCCTATATTATAATATATAATGAATAAATAAGAATAAAAAATATGGAAAGGTAAATAACTGAAACACAATCCAATTAAAATAATAACTAGAGAATAATACGGAAGGAATAAAGAATGATCAAATAATCAAAATAAAAAATCACATGAACTCATAACTTATTAATGGATATTATAAATAATTGAATTAAAACATAGAAATAAATAACTAAATTCATAATGAACGAATGTCTAAAATCAACCATCCAAAAATCATCCAAGAAAACGGTGAATACAATGAATCCCTTGTGTCCTGAAATATGAAAAAATTGTTAAAAACTCTACCACAACCAAAGCCAGTTTTTCTCATGAGACCAAATAAACCATAAAGGAGTTGTAATGGTAAAATCACCTCAAATACTATGATAAATTAATTCCTAGTATTAATAATGAATACAACTAAATCACCATGTCTTAAAAAATCATCAATTGGCCATGTTAGAAGAACTTGTCATAAAGAATATTAATACATTCCCCCAATAAAATTGATCATAAATAATCTAATGGAATTTGATGAATTTTTTCATTTGAGTATATCATCTGAATAATTTTCAATAGATGGCATTTTCATATATAAAAATACATTAATTATATTAGAGGAATTTGTTTGAGAAAAAACCTTTTTTTACATTAATAATAATTTCTAATATTTAAAAACTATAAATGTTGTAGGGAAAGTATTTTATTGAAAATAAACTTGTAAAATTGGAAATTATTATTTGAATAATTGATTTATATGAAGTAAATAAAATCCTTTCATGTCTTCTAAGTAAAATAACATTACATTTAAAATTTCGTACGAAAAATAAAAAGTAACATGTTCAGAAAATGATATGAAGTTTAATTAAAAAAAACTGAAAAAATATAGAAAAGGATAAATGTTACATTAAAAAATAAATTGATTAAAGTAAAAAAATTCTTATTTTTAGAATACATAGACATGGAAAAAAAATATTTCTTATAGAGACATGAATATAAACAATCTCAAATAATGATGAGATTTTGAAATAAACCCTTACCATATGATTTTATTTTCAAATCATAACCCCCATGGAAAAAAATAATTTCCAATGAAACATTATAAAAAACTAATAAAAATATATCCATGGACAAATATATCAAATGGGAATTATATACACCATACAAATGAAATAAGGTGTGAATATATTATATCTCCCACAAAAGTAAAAGTTACAGGAGAAACTATTACCTCATGTTCGATATACCTTGTAAGTGATTTAAAAGTATTAATTAATAAATAAATATTTATTATAAATATATTTTGAATCCATAATCAAACATATAATATCATATATGTTTTATTTTTAAAAATTTATCACCTATTTATTATTGATTAATTGTTAAAATGGCGGTTTAGTATGTAACTAATTAGTTTTTATATATGTTTTTATTTGGTAGTTCTAGTGATTATGATTTTATAAAGGAATCATAATATAAAGAATAATTTTTTTTATAAATATAATTTATGATAAATATATTGGTATTATGTTCACCAATACCAATATTGGTTGGAAAATAAACTACACATTTCATGGAGATGACATGATGTACGTACACGTCAACACTATTTTCACATTTAGTCTGATGGGAAGAAATAAATATTAATAATATTTAATCATTTAATAATGATATTATAGTCATAAATATAATATAAACTCATTTCATCCTTTTTTATAACACTCCTTGTACATTGGTGATGAAAAATGAGTTGCACAGCTTTTTAGTACTGATAAGCAGTATGTATGCACGAGCGATGGCTTTAGTTTTTTAGGGAAGAAAGGTGATAAAATATGGTTGTTCCATAATAATAATAATAATAATATTCTATTTATTATAATATAGTAATTTTATAAAGTATCTAAAAACAACCGATGAGTATATATTAGAAGAAATAAACTTGATAGAGCATGTAAAATGATTACATCTTCTTCATAGGACTCCCTTTAGATCTCTTTTTAAGGGACATAGGGTTTATGTTTTAGAATTTCTAGAAAATTATTAACATGAATAATGATGTTAATAAGAGTAATTGTATTGGAGTCTTCATGATATATTACATAATGTTGTGTAATGAAGTTAAGGAAGGGTTCACTTTTATAATTAATGGAGGGGCATTCATGGAAATTCATAAAATATGGAACTAATGTAAATTAATAATCATTTCAAAAATGAATAGAAATTGATAACAATAGATTATATGGTGTAGGTAACTACAATTAAAATATTATAGATTTAATTAATTTTATCATATTCATTTTTATGAATATAAATTTTTTTGAAATGTTATGTCATTTTAGAAAATATTTTCATTTTAAAATATAAAAATTATTAATTTTTAGATATATTCATTAATTTGACATTAATAATATCATCATAACACTTGTAATTAAAAATAAAATATTTGTTTTTTAATATTTAATTTTCACCTATATTGTTTTTGTGTAATTATAATTATATAAAATAATGTTTCTTTTTTTATTTTAAATGTCATCAATTTGATACTTCCATTAATTAAGTAATTAGTACCCCAGGGTTGTGTCAGAAGTTAAGATTATTACATATTCACTAAAAATATTAAATAAAATTACAATGATGATGTTATATATTTCATATATTAAAATAATATTTATTTAATATGGTATACTTTCGATAACCACATATTAGAAATATTATAGTTAATAAAATTAAGAGTGTGACATATTTGAGGTTTTATGGAATAAAATATTATAAAGTTCTTAATCTCACCCAAATGGAAATAATATTCCATTAATAAGAATTATCTATTATTATGGATGATATAGACACATAATATATTTTTAATGTAAGATTTAGGGTTATGTTATAATCCTTATCATTTTATTTTCATCTTTCATTACCTAATTTATCTTTAAACATTGTGACAAATATTACTAATGTAAATATATATATAAAAAGGAACGTATTAATTTTTTTTTACCTAATTATTAAAAATATGAAATACATTTTTAAAAATCTAAAACATGTAAGTTTCATAATTTAACTTAAAATTAAACCAAAAAATGCAAAGAAAAATAATTTTCCAGAAAACGTTTTTATATGTAGAAAAATATTTTTATACTAAATCAAACTTGAAAATTTATTCTCATAAACCTAATAGGATTATTAATAATATAGTATAATTAATTTTAGATTTTAATATGTTATAAAATAAAATGTCTGATTCAAAAATTCTACAAGTCAAAATAAACTTGTACTCACCCATGTGTACACACAAAATATTGGATTACTGGTTTTTATTTAATAAGAAAATTCCATTTGTTAAAGTTACATTGAAATATAAATGTTAAAAAAATTTGAATCACAAATTACTGATGCATAAAAATAGAATTGATGTGGATAACATATGGGCACACCATTAAAATAATTCTCAAAGCATAGGACATATAAAATGGAATCACTAATTTTTAGGGAGATTGTAAATAAAATTCAACAGCATTCATGTAATGCAGGTTGGCCATAATGGGTCAGCACATGCACTCATCTTTACTATACACTATCACATGCTTCAACCAACCAACAATGCGACATTCAAGTAATGCATGTGGGCCATAGTGTATCAACACCTACACTACAACTCTATAAAAGTAATGTAGAAATATATTATAACGACATATGTGAAAATGAATTAAATTATAGTTCCGATTCTTTAGGAGAGAGGATAAATATTAATATAAATGGGAAAATAATATAAGAAAACACAAAACTAACTAGGGCTATAGAATTTTAAAAAGTCTATGAGTTAGAAACTAATAAATTGGTTTTAATATCAGAAAAAATATGAAGTAAAAAATGTTTTTATTTTTTTAAAAATCGTAGTTTGGAAGAATGAGTGCAGAATAAGGTGTAGAAAAAACAAGAGATATGATTTTGGATTTTTAATATCTAGACAAAGAACAAAGATCTAGGAATCGAAGTTCATTAAAAAATTCAAGTCAACTTGTTTTTTTCTTGAATGGGATCTTAAAATCGATGATAGGTTGAAAAATAGAAAATGAAAAAGGAAATGATGAATAAAATTTTCTAGTTGGGAAGGAATATAAATAAGGAAAGGAGAAGCAATTAAAAATATAAAATTAGAAATTTTCTGATTACCTTGTATTGGGGAAATTTTTAACCATATTCTTCCCATACTTCATGCACATGAATCCATATTTCATGATCTCAAAATATGATTTCATGAGAAACTGTACTATAAAACCACAACCAACCTTGTTGTTTCTCTTAATCATGTATCTGAAATGTACCAAAATCCCAGAGATGTGTAGAAAATATTCTAATGATTATGAATCAATCTTATTAATATAGAATTAAACAAAGTGTTTCAATGTATTGAAAATAAGATGGTGAATTTTATGTGGGTGGAGGGTGCTGAGGCACTGGCAGTGGAGTGGTGGTTGACCACTGGAATGTTATATATCAAACACTTTTGTATATCTTCTTCATGTATTCACATGCACTGAGAAAAAAATAGTTAAGATATTCCAACTACCCATTTACATGTAAGTTCATTATTAAAATCCATTTACATAATCTTTAATTATAGGTGAAAACATCAAATCATCACATTAAAAATCCATACAAACATATTTACTTAATAAAAACAACAAACAACATTAAATTAATTGATCTATAAATGTAGTAAAAAATAAAATAAGAATTCCAAAAAGATACATTGAATGAAATCAATAAAAAATACCACATGAAATAAATTTAATTCTCATTTATGTATTTGCATGAACAGTGATATAAAAATTAGAAAACAGTCAACTAAAAATATAAATATTTAATCATGAATATATGGGTAATTAATTTCATTAAATAATTATAGAATATGCGATTAATATAGTGACTGACTAACAGAGTATGGTCCATCCATGTCCAATTATGTTACTAGAATTAAATTATTTGTAAACCAATAGACTGATTGAAATTATAATAGGCACATAATGTTCATACTTATAGTTATTATTATATTCCCCGGTTTCCAATGATTTCTTCAGAGAAAGTGGAGGTTTTGATGATGTAATGAAAATTTTAAATATTTACTCATCAACATGTTCTAAGATAGTGGAAAATAAATCTTATGACTTCTGAAACAAATGCCATATGATAAAAATAAAATATGGTTTATTTTTAATTGTGTATAGGTTATGAAAAAAATCATTGTTTAAAGTTTGACCACCTTTTCACTGCATGAATTACCAGTAAGATTCACTTATTCACATATTAGATATCTGTAGTAGAGAATACAAAACATATCAAGTTTATATTCATCATGGAAATAAATGTCATATCTAAATATCATTGATTTTTTCCTTCCTACCCTACAAAATAAAATAAATAGTGAAAAATATAGACACTCAAGAATATATAAATTGCATTAAAATTTCCACAGAGGGATGACCTAGAAAAAATAGAAAATTATGCCAAACCTAAGATGGACGATCCAAAATCCTGGTAGTTTCCTTAATGGATACAATCTTCATTTTCATATCTAAAAGATTTACTTCTTATCAAATGGGGAACTCATCAAATCATGAAATGCGATAGTCTCAATCGCTTATCCCTTTGGTCCCACTTTTAGAATCTACAAAACCCATATCATGTTGACAAACAAATTTGAAAGAATTTCATTGCATAATCTCATACCTTCGAACTTTTATCCTTCTTTATATAGACAATAACACCAAAATAGTTATGCATGTAATACCAAATAAAATTAACAGGAAAATAGTATAAATTTCAACATGTATGTTCAGTTTGACAATATCTATTGAAATCTTCATAGATAATCAGTCACATATACTGACCATTTTTAAAAAATCAGTAGTGTTTTTGTTGTTTAAAAAAACACTTATTTTAATTTTTAGTAGAAAACCATTTAAATAATTATAAGTAGCAAATTAATTTAACAACATATAGTATTGTAATAAATTTCTTATAAGTACACTGAGGTGGAGCTGAAAAACACCAAAATGGTGACATAAAATTGGAAAGGGAATACACAATGTAGAAAAGTCATTAACACCAAAACTATCCATATCAGTATTGGATTTTCTTTTTCCTTTTTTGAAAATATTATAATATTTAAAATTAATTACATTACTATGTTTTTTTCATTTTCTCCAAAAAACTATTTTTTCTACTATACATGCTTATACTACTCTTTTATATGGTTTTGAAATTTATCAATATCCTCCAATGAAGGCTTTAAAACTAATAGTTTATCAACATAGTGGATACATACTTGTATATCAACCTGTATTTTCGCATAACCTATCAAGGACATCAAAACTTGTGCCAATTCCATGATCAAGTGTCTTTGGAATAAAAATCAAGAAGTCACTACCAAATTTATACTTCTATAAAAAAAGCAGAAGTAATTTTTATTACTATTTAATAAAATAATTAAATACTAAATTTAATCTTACACATTATTTATTGAACTAATTAATCTAGGAACTGATTTCATGTTGTTTTTTAAAGGAACTCCACTACCCAATAATTGATTTCCATGGATACCATAAGAAAAATATTTTATAATTAAAAATAATTTAAATATACATACAGTAAATACAAATATTAAAAACAAATATGTCAATATCAAGATATAATAAAAAATGTCCACAAACATTCAATTCAATAGCTACTCAATTCACATACAACTCTCTAATAGACAATCAATGATGCCACAAATAAGGGATGGTAACTTGTAATTCAATATCATGATATTGATCATGATTAAAATGAATACCTTTATTTTAATTGAGTATGTGTGTCTTAATCATGAATATTTTCTATTTATGAAATGTTACAAAATGCATGTACCCCAAAAGATTCTTACAGTTATTCATGTAATAGAAAAATACAACACAATTAAATGTTTTGAAGTATTTTTAAATATGACACAAACATGTGATACTAACTCATAATTATACTTCAAGATTTTAATCTTGATTGACAATGATTACCTTTCTCTTAATTGATTATGTTTGTTTTAATAATTAATATTAAGCATTTAAAAATTTATACAGAATTCTTGTACCCCCAAAGTAGCTTATAACTATTCGTGTAATAGAAAAATACAACACAATTATCTATAATAAAGTATATCTATACATGACAATAACATCTGGATAGTGCATATATACAAACTAAAACTACATTATTTTTTCACTACATAAACAAACATTGTGCTCAGAAAAATCCCATTGGATTTGATTAAGATTAATAGGAAGTGTGATACTCCATTATTTGGAACAGAAGCAACTTGGTGAGTATATATATTACAAAGTCCATTGCATGCCAAAATTTCAAAGAAAATTGGTCTATAATTTGGGTTTTCACAATGTGCATATATAGAGTACATAACACAGAAATGTTAAGTGAATATAATAGGAAACAAATTTAAATTATAGAAATAATGAAAAATAAATATTAAGTTATTAAAAAAAATTGAAAAGTGAATCAAATTATTTCAATTAAAAATTTTAGGTAAAAAATTATGTATTATAATACAAAAAATACAGTTACATTTAGTAATGGAAGATGGATGTTTACAACTGAAACTGATTCGGAGTTAACCGATTGGGTGTTGTTTTACTCTTTTAAACCACTGAATATTAAATATGTTCTACTTCTAGAATTTCCAAGTACTAAAAAATGAAATACGTAAGGGAAGTTAATATAGGGAAAACAATTCATGTTTATCTACTATGAAATGAACAAATCGATAAGTTAATGAACGTACCAATTATCATCTTTTTATTGTTCAAATGAATTAGTTGTTGTAGGTTCTCATATATTTCAATAGATTGCATGAAATGACTAGCTATAAACATTCTCAAAAATTGAATAACCTATATGAACATATAATGTTATGCTATTTTTTATATTGAATGTATAAAAATGTGATTGAAAAAAATTTTAAAACAATTTGTGTGTACTGGAGATTTAATATATACTCTAAAATAAAATTTTTTCTAAAACATGATTAAATATTAAAATATAACCCATGCTGAAAATAGTTTGTAAATATCCACAACTCAAAAATTTATCAGTTCTCCCATTCCCACGATGTGGTACTTCTCCAAATTGTAAATAGACAACACCATGTGACCTACTAAATAGGATCAAGACCATCCACATCTAATATCATATATGTGAATTTAAAATATTTTTCATGAAAACCAATAAATGAAGTAAGAAACCATTCAAATTATAATTGTTAGTTGTATACTTTTATAAGACATTATAACAATAGTAGTAAATACATTTTTATATAAAAATAAATACAAATATATTTGCATTATTGAGAAATCATATATATGAATAAACTATTAAAATAAGATTTAATAGTAATGAATATTGAAACAGAGACAATATAATTATGAATGTCAATATATTAGAGATAGTTTTGAAACCAATAAAATATGAAAAACATTTTTCAATGAATCATTTAATTGATAAAAAATGGAGTGTTAGGTAACAACAATTGCTATTTTAAAATTATAATCACATTGTACCATCCACGATGGTGTATTAATAAAAAATCTAGTGTTACTCCACCTAGTGTCCTTTTATCCAGAATTTAAACCATGAATTAATATTTATTTTAATGAATATATTGAATACATAAAATTGTGTTATAGAATATTTCAATAATTTTATATTAAATATAGAGATAGTTAAAATAGTAAAAACAGAAAGGATAATCATATTGTACCTTTGTAATAAATCTTCTACTTCAAGACCTTCTTTCACATTCAATAATATATGTACATAACAATTGAAGAAAATAGAAATAAAATCTATGAAAATTAGAATTAATATTAATGAAATCTATGAATGAAAATATATGTAGGACATCTTAGATTTGTTTAGTTTAGATGTGAAATTTCTATACAGTCAACAATTTTGGTAGAATAATGTTTAAAAATAAGAATAAATACTAATGAAAAATAAAAAATGTGAACTGAAAGTTTGAGTGAAACTTTATTAATAAGTATAAATATTATTTAGTTCCTGTTTTTTCCAGAATGGACGTTTTGTGCTTTTCCTTTCCATATCCTTATAGTTTATAGACTAAAAAATGTCCTTGAAGGTAGGATTCAAACTTTGTTCAATGATAACATGCTCTTTTTTTTTGAGATCAATGCATTTATAAATGTGGAGATTGAATTTGGAGTTTGTATATTTATTTAAAGAGTTTTTAAATAAAATTAATTGAAAATAGAAATCATTTATTCCATGTGTCGATGTTTTCCTTAGCAATGTTTTGAGTATTCCCTTTAATATTCTTATGCCCTTCTTTTCCAATGAAGTTCCTAAAAAATTTCATATAATAAATCAGTGAGGTGGTTAGGAATTTATTTATAGACATGAACTATCATTAACCAAAAATAATTTTATTCCATTATATATATTTTCGAAAAAGAATAGTGCATTGTATATTATTATTGGATATTATGATTATAAAGTGATTTAAGTGTTTTTATATAATTTTAGAAATATAATGAAATTTAGAAATTCATTATGGTAAATAAAATAATGATAAATAAGAAATATGATATTACAACAATCGAAATACATAATAATCCTATAAATAATAATTAATAAGATAAATATTCTAAAGAGTTACATTTTCTAGAGTAAATATTATAAAAGTTTCGTGTAGTGGTATAAAAACAACCATATTTTTCTATTCATATAAATAAAAAATTGAGGAACCTATGCTGGAGGTAAACAAATTTTCCAGTTTTAAATTGGTTAATTAAGAACAAATCATATGGAAGAAAAATTAATTTCATCTGGTAAATTTTAATATGACATATTGAAAATTACTAATATGCTATTTTTCGTGTATTATAATTTAAATTATGCTAACCAATAGTGAGAAATTATATATAAGAGTAAGGTAACTACATAAATATCTAGAGGGGATTGCTTCAAGGTATTAAGGAGAAATAAAATGAATTACAAAAAAATACCCAGTAATAATAAGTTACAAATCAAATAAACTGTATCATATTCATCAATTAAAAACTACTAAACACTAACCAAGGGAAATATGACACTAAAGAAGAAAATAAATTTAAAGAAATAAATCATACTAGATGAAAATTGGAGGATGAGTTTAGGGTTTTTAGGATCGCCTTTTACTATTGATGGAGGTAGGGTTACATAATGCCTTCGTTGGAAGTATCAACAGAAACACGTATTATATGAAATACTGTATCTATCAATGAGTAGACCGTGAAATTAGAAGTTGTATATTTTTATGAAATGATGGATGAGTGGAATAATACCATGATCCATTTTCATTTGGGGTTTTGGTAGTGGATGAAAGTAATGATTAAAGGATGTTATATAAATTTGGGCTACTTTGACCGTAGAATATTATTAATTTTGCGGTGTTGATGGATTGAGATGGAATGGAAATAATGGGAAAATGGAGGTAGAAGTCAACATGAAACAATAGGGTGGTCATGGGGGAGGCTAGCACGAATGGAATTAGAAGAAGGGAGTGTTGATATCTATAGTAAGAAAGGAGATGACTGTGTGAGGGTTGACATGAAGAGGGAGAAAGATAGAGGCATGGGTTTGAGTGGATTCTTGGTCTAAATGTTTGATACCCTTAGTGGGAGAAGGACAACGATGTGGACAAAACATGTGAAACCACTAGGGGAAATGTGGATTAGTGGAGGAAGGCACCGTAAGGGAAAACAATGTGGAGGAATGAGGAATTTACATGTGGTATCTAAGAATCGAGGATTATTATATATAGTATATTTGTAAACAAAATTGAATATTATTAGTATTAAACAAAAACATATTTTCCAAAAAATATTAAAATATAACCCAAAGATAAATATTTTTAGTTTAAAAAGATGGTATTATTTTTATAATATATAATTTCTATATTTTACTTTAATTAAATATAAATTATCTCATAAAAGGAAATAAAATATATTTTAAACTAGAACATACTGAAAAAGCATAAAATTACTTCTCTAAAAATATTTAGTAACTATTTAATAATAATTAATAAATAAATTTTTATTTATTTGGTCCTTTATATATAAAAATATATCATAATTTTTTAGTATTATTCATACCTTATAATATATCGGTTAGGTTATGTTGGTCATATTGAATTTCTAATATTTTGTTTTTTATTTTAGCTCAGGGATGTGTCCTGTATATGCTATTAAACACATTGTATTTTAAAATATCAAGTTGTAACCTGATCCTCTCCTTTTGTAAATTTCAGCATCACAATTTAATCTTTTTATTATTAATAATGGATTTCATATTATAAAATAGCTTTGGGGAAAACCCAAAAATTAAAAACAATTAGCTACAATTCCAATTAATAGAGGGAAATGACTGAATAAATGTCAATAGAAATCTATGTTTCTGGATAAGATAACATTATGGGGATATGTTAATATGAGAATTGTAGGGGAAAATAATTTCTAAGGATTAATAGACTGGTATAGAGAATACGTTTATGTGAAAGTTAATCATAAAAACCGTAGAAATATAGGGATAAGTTAAATGTCTACTAATTTCTCGTTAGGAAAAGTGAAGAGATAATTTCTTTATTTCATGGAAAATTAACCTAATGTCAAGGGAGTATTTTAAAATTCAAATAATGAACATTAGAAAAAAAATATTCAAAATTATTTATATGTCTTAATCATAATCAAACCCTTTGGATGTACTTCAATCTATTTATAGTTCATCCCTTATTCTATGAAATAAATATCTCAGATGATATTTTCATGCATGATGAACATTAAATGAATCAATATATCCATAAGTAATATCTTTTTCTCTGAAATATTTACCCAACCCAGAAATTGTTTTTCTATTTGTACAATATGAAAAATCATACCTTTTCTATTAATAATAATACCCAAAGTTCAACTTCATACATTCCATAATTATTCATTAAAAGGATCCTCCAAAACATTTATGACAAAATTAAAAAAAAGATAAATTTGGGAATAAGGTCACTAAATATTAAATATAATCATATCATTAATCCCTCATAATTAATCTATTAATGTCACAGGTAAATACCTTGATCACATATTTTCCTAAAACATAGTAATAATTTGAATCACCATAAAACCTCAACAAAAACATGCATGTTTCCAAAAATTAACATTTTTCTTATTTCATAAATAAAATATCATATCTTAATATATAATCACTAAATCCAAAGGTACAATAAACTCAATAAAAGAAAAACACATAAATTTTTCTTCAAATATTAATTTACTTCCAAGGTCATCATTACGCTCTCGTTTACCGTTATGACTTAAATTTTTGTTTATCTCTAATAAATATTATTATGTCAACATAATGAACACATTAAAGGTTATATTTACCATTACATTATGCCGAATAATGTTTCTCTTTAACATCATCATTCAACATATTTTTTAAATCCTTAAAAGAAAACAAATATTGTACCACTCTTATAATTTTCATTATTTTCATATCTAGAATATCTTTTATAAAAATCTTTTACAAAAAATTGATGAATAAAAATATATAAGAACTTTTAGTCTATAGTAATAGCATAATATTAACCTTGGTAACTGTTTTTCATTTTATATATACTCCCCTTTGTCTTTGATAGTTCTTTCATAAAGTTCCCTCTCTACTTTTTATTAAATTATTATATATTGGTAGCATATTTCTTTCCCATGAGATCAAGATCCTAGAGGACTTTATCTCCAAACATGTAGCAAACTACCATTCCATTCAAGCCAGAGCCATGGTTTTTCTTTCAAAAATTATATCACATTGGATAATACTTCCTTCTATTGTTATTTTTTAATTTAGTTTCTTCAATACATTTCTTTTCTTTATTTATCTTGTGACAATAAGTTTTGGTTTATTCTTTATACCTCTTTATAGAACATGATACTATATCATCATATAATTGAATTGTTTAGGATACATGTCCTCTTCATATAATTGGGTTAATCCCATCAAAAAAACAATCAATATTACTCTTTGTATCACATACATATCCCAAAATATTCTTTTATATATTTATAAAGATGACTTCATAAATATAATATTTTTTTCTCTAAGTTTTTCATCAGACATAAGAATCGTCTCTCCATATCAGGATGTTTTGGTCGATGAAATTTTTTTCCATGAAAAGTTCCATAAAATTATTCCATTCAATGATTTATATTTATTTCACCTCCTTAGTGTTTTGAATAAGTGTACTACATTGATATGAATCCATTGTGGGATGAAAAACTATCATGAAAACATTTTCCCTTTCATTAAATCCCAAAGCTAGAAATATCTTCTACAAAAAATTATTCACTACTCAGTTATAAATAGATTCATAGTTCCATTAAATTATAGTAATTTAATATTCATGATGCAGCCTAAAATTGTTAAATCACGTTTTGTATTATCTCCATTTCCCACATGAGAAACGTTATTACCCAGAACATGATTCTACTATCCCAATATAGTCATAATTACTTCATCTGTAGGTAAAACTATAGTTATATCTTCATTATCATGCCTAGGAGACAAATCGCTACATATATTATATAAGGCCCCAGCCTTAAACATTACTTAATCTTGAGTTACTTAAAGAATAAACGTTGAGGATCTTTTCAGGTTTAGTGTTTTTATAAGGCTCCAGCCTTAAACCTTAATTAATATTGAATTAAAAGAATAATTCACGTTGAGGATCTTTTCAGGTTTAGAGTTTTAGAGAATTAGAACATAACTATTATATCTCAAAAGATTACAAAGTAGTCGCTTATACTAAGTTTCCATAATAATAAAAAACCCTTGAAAGAAACATGTCTAGTTCCATGTTTTATATAGCATGACATTCCCTTGATCCCATCCTTGACCTTATTCCACATTAAGTCCTGTGAAAAACATTTCAAAAAAACTTGGGGTGAGCATACAAAGCTCAGTAAGGGATACACAAAGAATGAAAACTGTTAGTTTTTCAAAATCAAGTAAACCATGTATACTCTATCAAAGTAATACCTTCACCTTTATGAAGTAGTAAAAACTCTTCACTGAATAAAGTATCATTACTTACCTTTTTGTAACCAAAGTATTACCATAAAACCCATATAAAGAACACATAACATATATAAAGGTAACTTGGGACATAAACATACTTAAGTGGAATAACCATACGGTCGACTTCCACACATATCACTTAATGGAATAGCCATACAGCCAATTTCCATACAAACTTAATGGAATAGCCATACGGCCGACTTCCATACCCATTGCATTGGAGGTTATAACGTAACCACCCGTCTTGGTATTCATGGCACCACTCGTCATATGGTTTATTACATAACCACCCGTTAAAATGTCCAAGTACCAGTATAAAATCATAAAACATAAAACCAATATAAACGAATGATAACATTTCCACATTTCAATCACAATATATCATAAATATATTGACATAATAGAATCCTTTTTCAAAACCATTTTAAATACCAAAATACATAAAAGAGTATATGGTATTTATTTTATTCTAAAAACATTACGGCTTGTTGATAAAGCCAAAGACCAAATAATACTCACGGCGGTGGAAAAGGTCGTTGTAGCCGCGTACATTAAAAGAAACATTCCTTTTTGTCGTTTTGTAAAACGCTTCGTAGAAAAAGATTCCTTTTGTATAAAAGTAAAAGTCAAAGGGGTTTATACACCGTATAAAAGAAAGTTGTGTATAAAATGAAATATGCCTCAATGAAAGGAGATTGAGACGAAGTCCCTTACCTCGGGTCCGACTTGACTCGATCGTTCTTTAACGTCCTGAATAATAAACTTGAGTTAATTTATACTTGATTAAGAACCTTTTTAAAGTTCATTATTCCTTTTATATCATTTATTTCCATGTTATAATCATTATGTAACCATTTCAGTTAATAATGTTTGTTTTCTCAATATTTGGTTCTTAAGTCGAAAGTGGACTTCTTACAATTACATGTTGTTCGTGTGGTCAAAGGTTCTTTATATCCAGAATGAAATTCCCGATTTGGATATAATATGTATCATATATATCCAGCATATACATGTATTTATAATATTACATAATCATTTAGAGGTAAGAAATGAAATGCACCGTTCATGGAGACGGTAAGCCGTACGTATGCATGAACGCTACTTTCATTTCTTTGTCATATTAATGGAATTAAAACTAAATGAGAGGTATGTATATTTTAATTCCATAATTATATTCATAATTTAGATATATCATTATTTATATATATCCATTATATACATGTACTTTTAATAGTACATTACATTTGGGGATACGAAATGAAATGCACCGTTCATGGAGACGGTAAGTCGTACGTACGCATGAACGCTACTTTCATTTCTATCTCATACATTAAAGGAAATAAATAATAATGATATAGAGGAATATTATAATTCCAGTATAACATCATATATAATAACTTTAAATCCATCCTTTACACGTCCCACATATGGCATTAATGAATCACATCACTTTGAGGGGGCGGTAGTCCGTACTTCCTTAAATGAAGATATCGTGTTTACCCATAATGGAAACCATAAAGGTATGCCCAAAATGAAAAATACAGAAGCTTAAAGAAAAAATAAACATATCATATATCATATATAAAAATAGTGACATCATAATGGCCACCCTTGATGGTGTTAAATGAGTATTGAACAATCATCGTTTCGGGAGGCAGAATTTCGCCATCCACGAAAACCATATGTTCTTTAACCATTTGATGTAGTTGTGTGAGAGTGTAGCTCGAATAAATCTTATAACAACATCCTAGTATATTGATGATACTGGTGTTGTTACAAAAGAAGTAAATAAAAAGAGTTTAGAGGGTTGGAGAAGCAAAATAAAACAAATGAACAGGAGAGAATGAATTACCTTTAAAAGTGTAACTCCTTTTGATTTGAGCCTAAAGGCTTCCTTTGAAAGGTTTCTTCCCAAAGGGAATCCTCTAGGATTAGGAGAGGAATGTGGAGAGAGTAAATGGGCAGGGGTTGGCCGAGCCAAAGGCTTGAGGAGTGTGTGAAATGAGGTAGATGTGGGGGCCTTTTATAAGAGGAGAGGAGGGGCACTTTTGGAAAGTAAAGAAATATTACTTTATTTGAAAATGTGTTTCGGTTTTAAAAGGTCCCACATTGATATAATTCGTGGATAAGGTGATAAGGGTTAGAAATCCACTCATCCAATTGGTTTTGGACATGTGAAGTTCATAGATTTTACATTATCTTTCCATTTTATTTAAATCGTCAAATAATGATGTCATCGCTGCATCATTATTATGTCATAAATAATTTAATTTATTTAATGTCTAAAAATTATAAAAAAAACTACTATGATGTAGGAAATCTTTTTATATTTCCAATGACTATTTATAATCAAAATTTGGACTTGTGTAACCCTACTCAAAAATTGTTTTAGTAAAACAACTCATGTTTGTGTCAATTTAATTTTAACATTAAATAAAAATATATTATTGTCATTTTCCAACTAAAGTGGCTCCATGGGGTCCCCAAGTTGGCACATGGCTTGTCTTGGTCGGCCATGACTCACCCAATAGGTGTAGGACAAGTGTCATGGTGTTTTCACATTCTTATAATATCATTTTTACCTTAAATTACACTAATTACCTCTAATCACGATTAAGAACATAATAAGTTACTATTCACCAAAAAATTATTATAATCTCATTGAACCACATTTTACTTCTTAATGACAACCATGTATGTCGGATTTTTGAAATTCAAAACACAATGATGCCAAAATTTCATTTAAACGGAAAATCAATCTTTATAAGTACCACTTAGTGGTTTCACTATTCATCAAAAATTGAAGTTTTTCAGAAAATTACCAAAAATTCACCCTAAGCTATATTTGATATTACAAATTCAAAAATGAAGTCTATTTTACAAAATTCAAAGCACATAAGTGACATTAATTAATTTAATAATTAATTCCCGCTGTCAGAGCAAATAGCGTGTTTTTATGAAACAATAAGTATCAAAAGATTGACACTAGTTTAAGTCTGATTTCAAAGTGAAATTAATTCCAACGACCACTATTGGATTTAATGGTAAAAATATTTTCTAATTTCACTTTAAAAACAATTCAAAAGATAATATAATCATATTAATAAATTAGATTAAAAAGAGGTTTTGAATTAAAATACAACATTTTACACTATTCATTAAAAAAATGAACTTTATCAGAAAGGTACCAAAAATTTACACAAAGTAAATTTTGATGTCCCGATTCTAAAGAAGAGTTATATTTGTTCCAATAGAATTTATAAGATCAATCAAAACTATAGTTAATGACGGTTCTCCGTCAAAAGGTGATAAGTGGACATTTCGTGAAAATTAGGGTAAAAATTGAACTCTTTCCGTATTTTAAGCCTTTATCTTTTATTGGGTAAATGTAAAAACATTTAAAAACATATATAATCATATTTTAGTTATTTCTATCCATTCCCGCCAGTACAACGACTATTCGTTAACTAACATTTAAAATAATATTATTTTATTACTTGTGTGCAACGTAAGTTTTCAAAGAAACTTATCGTTGCGTACCAAGTACGCTATCGAACGTAGAAACCCATTTTAATTAAAATAAATATTTAATTCATAAATATTAATAAATATGAAAATTCTTTATTCTTTATTTACCTGGTGTGTTAAATCCTTCCCCCCTTTTGGGAATTGCGTCCTCGCAATTTTATTCAATTATCAAAATAAGTGGGGGTATTTATCTCTCATAGCATTTTCAGATTCCCACGTTGCCTCTTCAATCACATGGTTTTTCCACAAAACCTTTACCTGATGAATCACCTTATTCCGTAACACCTGCTCCCTGTGGTCAAAAATCTGGACCGGTTGTTCCTCATAAGATAGGTTCTCTTCCAGCTGAACTACCTCTGGACTCAAAACATGAGATGGATCTGGCATATACTTCCTCAACATTGAAACATAAAAAACATTGTGTACCTGAGATAAACTCAGAGGTAAAGCCACCCGGTATGCAACTGATCCAACTCTCTCCAGAATTTCATATGGTCCAATAAACCTTGGACTCAGCTTTCCTTTCTTACCAAATCTCATCACACTTTTCCGAGGAGAATCCTTGAGAAAATCATGATCACCTACCTCGAAAGATAGATCATTCCTCCGGTTATCCGCATAACTCTTCTGCCTGCTCTGAGCTGTTCTCATGTTCTTCTGAATCAACTGAACTTTTTCTATCATCTCTTCTACCAATTTTGGTCCCATCAGCTTCCTTTCACCAACTTCATTCCAAAATGCTGGATTTCGACACCGCTTCCCATATAATTCCTCAAATGGTGCCATCTGTATACTGGAATTAAAACTGTTATTATAAGAAAACTCAACCAAAGAAAGATGTTGGTCCCAACTTCCCAGATAATCCATAGAACAAGCTCGTAGCATATCCTCCAATGTCTGGATTGTTTGTTCTGACTGCCCATCTGATTGAGGATGAAAAGCAGTAATAAAATTTAATTCAGTACCCAACGACTTCTGAAGGCCTTTCCAAAAGTTAGAAGTAATCCTGGGATCACGATCCGATACAATGGAGAGAGGAACTCAATGTAACCTGACTATCTCTTTAAGATACAAACGGGAATGTTGATCTAGAGAGAAAGTATCTCGTATAGAAAGGAAATGAGCAGATTTGGTCAAGCGATCAACAATAACCCAGATTGCATTATTACCTAGAGATGTCCTCGGTAATCCCACAACAAAGTCCATGGATATGTTTTCCCATTTCCACTCGGGCACTGGTAACGGCTGAAGCATCCCTTTTGGTAACTGCCGCTCTACTTTAACCTGTTGACATGTCAAACACTTCACAGTAAAATCAGAAATGTCTCTTTTCATTCCATCCCACCAGTAATACTCTCGCAGATCTCTGTACATCTTAGTACTGCTAGGATGAACTGAAAACGGGGAACTATGAGCCTCACATAACAACTCATTCTTCAACTGTGAATCACAAGGCACACATAACCTCTTCCCAAACCTCAAAACACAAACACAAACATATCCAAGAACTCATGGAAAATTTTATTCATAAGGTCCATGAATATAGCAGTTGCATTGGTTAACCCAAAAGGCACAACTACAAATTCATAATGGCCATATCTAGTACGGAACACAGTCTTCGGAACATCTTCTTCTTTTACTTTCAACTGATGGTACCCCGACCTCAAGTCAATCTTCGAAAAATACTGAGCTCCCTGGAGCTGATACCACTTCATTCGATGGCCCAACATCTGCTGAAGTTGTTGCAAAGGCTTTCACCACCCCTTTCTGCTTGTAGTCTGACTGCATTCCCCCAGTTGAGTTCTTCGTTGGACACTCGTTTGCATAATGACCCATTTCATTACACTTAAAACATCTTACTGTTGGTTTTTCATTTCCTGCTTGATCATCTTCCTTACAGTTACGAGCAATATGACCAGACTTACCACACTGAAAGCACTTACCAGACTTGGATAAACATTCTCCAGGATGCATTTTACCACACTTCTCACAGGATGGATATTTGGTTTTCTTACCTCCTTGCTTCTTTGATGAATTCTTCCCCTTTTCCTGCCAACTACACCTCTTATTCTGTTGTTTGTCATAGAACACCTGATCATAGGCAAACTCCATTTCCACCTTCTCCGCACATCGAATAAAGTTTTCATAACTTTTGAACTCACGAGAAGCTAATGCCCTTCGATACTTTGGCTTTAACCCTGAGTAAAAACGGTTTATTTTACTATCAAGATCTCGTATGAAGTTTGGAGCATACCTTGCCAATCGAGTGAACTTTTCTTCATAAGCAGCCACTGAATCATCCTCCTGCCTCAATTCTAGGAACTGTTTTTCCATCCTAAGACGAACCAACATAGGAAAATATTTCTCAAGAAACATACCTTTGAATTCGTCCCAGTGAAGATCCTCAATCTCATCACTATCCATTATATTTTTCACCATCGACCACCATTGATCAGCTTCACCTTCAAAACATTAAACAACAAGACTAACCTTTTGATGTTCTGAACACCCCATGACATCAAAAATCTTCTCCAGTGCTTTAATCCACCCTTCAGCTTGCATAGGGTCAGATGATCCTCTGAATGATGGTGGATGTTGCCTCATGAAATATTCCACCACTGACATGTTCCTCTACGGTTGATCTGGCTGATCTCGTGCATGGATACCACGACCAATTATCGCTTGAGTCAACTGCTCCATTACTGCAACAAACTGTTCAGTTCCAATTCCGACCATCTCGGGATGCTGATTCGGAAGGTTATTTCCTTCTCTATGCCTTCCTAGCACTGCTTCCCTGTTTCCTCTGCGGAAAACCATTCTGAACAAACATGTCTTAGATGAAGCAACATGGTAATCTTTAAATGCTATATCATTTCAAAAAAAAATTGGATAACCATTTAATAGAATTCTAACTCCTAAAGTTGTCTAAACCGACCTCTGATACCAACTATAAGGCTCCAGCCTTAAACCTTACTTAATATTGAATTAAAAGAATAATTTATGTTGAGGATCTTTTCAGTTTTAGAGTTTTAGAGAATTAGAACATAACTATTACATCTCAAAAGATTACAAAGTAGTCACTTATACTAAGTTTCCATAATAAAAAAAACTCTTGAAAGAAACATGTCTAGTTCCATGTTTTATATAGCATGACATTCCCTTGATCCCATCCTTGACCTTATTCCACATTAAGTCCTGTGAAAAAAATTTCACAAAAACTTGGGGTGAGCATACAAAGCTCAGTAAGGGATACACAAAGAATGAAAACTGTTAGTTTTTCAAAATCAAGTAAACCATGTATACTCTATCAAAGTAATACCTTCACCTTCATGAAGTAGTAAAAACTCTTCACTGAATAAAGTATCATTACTTACCTTTTTGTAACCAAAGTATTACCATAAAACCCATATAAAGAACACATAACATATATCAAGGTAACTTGGGAAATAAACATACTTAAGTGGAATAACCATACGGTTGACTTCCACACATATCACTTAATGGAATAGCCATACGACCAATTTCCATACATACTTAATGGAATAACCATACGGCCGACTTCCATACCCAATGAATTGGAGGTTATAACGTAACCACCCATCTTGGTATTCACGGAACCACCTGTCATATGGTTTATAACGTAACCACCCGTTAAAATGTCCAATTACCAGTATAAAATAATAAAACATAAAACCAATATAAAGGAATGATAACATTTCCACATTTCAATCACAATATATCATAAATATATTGACATAATAGAATCATTTTTCAAAACCATTTTCAACACCAAAATACATAAAAGAGTATATGGTATTTATTTTATTCTAAAAACATTACGGCTTGTTGAGAAAGCCAAAGACCAAATAATACTTGCGGCGGCGGAAAAGGTCGTTGTCGCCGCGTACATTAAAAGAAACATTCCTTTTTGTCGTTTTGTAAAACGCTTCGTAGAAAAATATTCCTTTTATATAAAAGTAAAAGTCAAAGGGGTTTATACACCGTATAAAAAAATGTTGTGTATAAAACGAAATATGCCTCAATTAAAGGAGATTGAGAAGAAGTCCCATACCTCGGGTCCGACTTGACTCGATCGTTCTTTAACGTCCTGAATAATAAACTTGAGTTAATTTATACTTGATTAAGAACCTTTTTAAAGTTCATTATTCCTTTTATATCACTTATTTACATGTTATAAACATTATGTAACCATTTAAGTTAATAATGTTTGTTTTCTCAATATTTGGTTCTTAAGTCGAAAGTGGACTTCTTACAATTACATGTTGTTCGTGTGGTCAAAGGTTCTTTATATCCAGAATGAAATTCCTGATTTGGATATAATATGTATCATATATATCCAGAATATACATTTATTTATAATATTACATAATCATTTAGAGGTAAGAAATGAAATGCACCGTTCATGGAGACGGTAAGCCGTACGTACGCATGAACGCTACTTTAATTTCTTTGTCATATTAATGGAATTAAAACTAAATGAGAGGTATGTATATTTTAATTCCAGAATTATATTCATCATTTAGATATATCATTAATTATATATATCCATTATATACATGTACTTTTAATAGTACATTACATTTGGGGATAAGAAATGAAATGCACCGTTCATGGAGACGGTAAGCCGTACGTACGCATGAACGCTACTTTCATTTCTATCTCATACTTTAATGGAAAGAAATAATAATGATATAGAGGTATATTATAATTCCAGTATAAAATAATATATAATAACTTTAAATCCATCCTTTACACGTCCCACATATGGCATTAACGAATCACATCACTTTGAGGGGGCGGTAGTCCGCACTTCCTTAAATGAAGATATCATGTTTACCCATAATGGAAACCATAAATGTATGCCCAAAATGAAAAATACAGAAGCTTAAAGAAAACATAAACATATCATATATCATATATAAAAATAGTGACATCATAATGGCCACCCTTGAAGGTGTTAAATGAGTATTGAACAATCTTCGTTTCGGGAGGCAGAATTTCACCATCGACAGAAACCGTATGTTCTTTAACCATTTGATGTAGTTGTGTGAGAGTGTAGCTCGAATAAATCTTATAACAACATCCTAGTATATTTAAGATACTGGTGTTGTTACAAAAGAAGTACATAAAAAGAGTTTAGAGGGTTGGAGAAGAAAAATAAAACAAATGATCAAGAGAGAATGAATTGCCTTTAAAAGTGTAACTCCTTTTGATTTGAGCCTAAAGGTTTCCTTCGAAAGGATTCTGCCCAAAGGGAATCCCCTAGGATTAGGAGAGGGATGTGGAGAGAGTAAATGGGCAGGGGTTGGCCGAGACAAAGGCTTGAGGAGAGTGTGAAATGAGGTAGAGGTGGGGGCCTTTTATAAGAGGAGAGGAGGGGCACTTTTGGAATGTAAAGAAATATTACTTTATTTGAAAATGTGTTTCGGTTTTAAAAGGTCCCACATTGATATAATTCGTGGATAAGGTGACAAGGGTTCTAAATCTACTCATCCAATTGGTTTTGGACATGTGTAGTTCATATATTTTACATTATCATTCCATTTTATTTAAATCGTCAAATAATGATGTCATCGCTGCATCATTATTATGTCATAAATAATTTAATTTATTTAAAGTCTAAAAATTATAAAAAAAAATACTATGATGTAGTAAATCTTTTTATCTTTCCAATGACTATTTATAATTAAAATTTGGACTTGTGTAACCCTACTCAAAAATTGTTTTAGTAAAACAACTCATGTTTGTGTCAATTTAATTTTAACATTAAATAAAAATATATTATTGTCATTTTCCAACTAAAGTGGCTCCATGGGGTCCCCAAGTTATCCCATGGATTTTCGTGGTCGTCCATGACTCACCCAATAGGTGTAGTACAAGTGTCACGGTGTTTTCACATTCTTATAATATCATTTTTACCTTAAATTACACTAATTACCTCTAATCGCGATTAAGAACTTAATAAGTTACTATTCACCAAAAAATTATTATAATCTCATTGAACCAAATTTTACTTCTTAATGAAAACCATGTATGTAGGATTTTTAAAATTCAAAACACAATGATGGCAAAATTTCATTTAAACGGAAAATCAGTCTTTATAAGTACCACTTAGTGGTTTCACTATTCATCAAAAATTGAAGTTTTTCAGAAAATTACCAAAAATTCACCCTAAGCTATATTTGATATTACGAATTCAAAAATGAAGTCTATTTTACAAAATTCAAAACATATAAGTCACATTAATTAATTTAATAATTAATTCCCGCTGTCAGAGTAAATAGCGTGTTTTTATGAAACAATAAGTATCAAAAGATTGACACTAGTTTAAGTCTGATTTCAAAGTGAAATTAATTCCAACGACCACTATTGGATTTAATGGTAAAAATATTTTCTAATTTCACTTTAAAACCAATTCAAAAGATAATCTAATCATATAAATAAATTAGATTAAAAAGAGGTTTTGAATTAAAATACAACATTTTACACTATTCATTAAAAAAATGAACTTTATCAGAAAGGTACCAAAAATTTACACAAAGTAAATTTTGATGTCCCGATTCTAAAGAAGAGTTATATTCGGTCCAATAGAATTTATAAGATAGATCAAAACTATATTTAATGACGGTTCTCCGTCAAAAGGTGATAAGTGGACCATTCTTGAAAATTAGGGTAAAAATTGAACTCTTTCCGTATTTTAAGCCTTTTTCTTTTATTGGGAAAATGTAAAAACATTTAAAAACATATATAATAATATTTTAGTTATTTCTATCCATTCCCTCCAGTACAACGGCTACTCGTTAACTAACATTTAAAATAATATTATTTTATTACTTGTGTGCAACGTAAGTTTTCAAAGAAACTCATCGTTGTGTACCGAATACGCTATCGAACGTAGAAACCCCTTTTAATTAAAATTAATATTTAATTCGTAAATATTAATAAATATGAAAATTATTTATTCTTTATTTACCTGGGATTTTACAGTTTTAGAGAATTAGATCATAAAACATGCAGTATATTCCACATTTAAATAAAGTGGTTACATAAAAGACAATACTCATTTTTCCCATCAATGGAATCATATTTAAAATAAAACTTGGATTCTTTCTTGACACTTCCTTGACACTATCATCACATCATATACCTTTCCCTTGACATGTGAAAAACATTTCAAAAACATGGGATGAGCATAAAAAGCTCAGTAAGGGATATAAAAGTATGAAATGAAAACTTTAGTCCATGAGTGGAATCATACTTTATTCATAAAACATAATCACATACCTCATCAAATCATGAATAAATCACAGAAATAATAAGACATAAAGGTAACTTGAGACATTCATAACATTCTTACGTAGGGAGTAACCCTCATGGTTACGTTTGGAATACCCATCACAGTATATTCCCTAAATCTCTTTGGAGAAATCTTAGCGTTTAACTCCTTCGCATTACCCAATGCATTGGAGAACTATATCGTGCTCACCTTCCCTTAGTTTATCACAGAACCACCTGTCTTCATAACAATCCCATAGAACCATAACATAATCGTATCACATAAAAAATGCATAAAGGAAACATAACATTTCCACTTTTCAATCACAAGATATCAATACAACACATTGATATAAATACATTTTGAAAACCATTTTCAATACCAAAAATAAAAGAAAAGTAAAACATGGTATTTATTTTTCATTCAAAAAAAGTTATGGCTTATAGAGGAAGCCGAAACTCAAATAATAGTCACGGTGGCGGAGAAGTGGTTGTCGCCACATACGTACGATAAAAAAACATTCCTTTTGTCGTTCAGCAAAACTCTTCATATAAAAAAAGATTCCTTTTGAATAAGCATAAAAGTAAAAGGGGTTTATACACCGTATAACAGAAAGTTGTGTATAAAACCGAATATGCCTCAATGAAAGGAGATTGAGACAAAGTCCCATACCTCGGGTCCGACTTGACTTGATCGTTCTTTAGTGTCTGGAATAATATACTTGAGTTAATTTCTACTTGCTTAAGAACCTTTTTCATGTTCATTATTCCTTTTATATCAGTTATTACCATGTTATGAACACTATGTAATATTTAAGTTAATAATGGTCTTTTTGTCGATCATTGGTACTTGAGTAAAAAATAAACTCTTTGTAATTACAAGTTGTTTATGTGGTAAAATATCCATTATATACAGAATTATATTAACGATTCAATCATATATGTCATATATATCCATTATATACATGCATATAGAATATTACATAACATTTAGAGGTAAGAAATGAAATGCACCGTTCCTAGAGACGGTAAGTCGTACGTACGCATGAACGCTACATTCATTTCTATTTCATATTTTATGGAATGGAATCATAATTATATAAAGGTATATTATAATTCCAGTATAGTATCATATAAAATATCTTTAAATCTATCATTTATACATACCAGATATGGTATTAACGAATAAAATCACTTTGAGGGGGCGGTAGTCCGCACTTCCAAAAATGAAATTATCGTGTTTAACCACAATGGAAAACATAAAGGTATGCCACAAATGAAAAATAATGATGCATAAATAAAACATAATAATAATATATATCATATATAAATAGAGTTACATCTTAATGGCCACCATTAAATGTGTTAAAATAATATTGAACAATCATCATTTCGTGAGGCAAAAATTCGCCAACCATAGAAACAATATGTTCTTTTACCATTAGATGGAGGTGTGTGTATGTATATCTCAAATCCTTCTCATAACAACATCATAGTATATTTATGATACTGGTTTTTTTACAAAAGAATGGAATAAAAAGAGTTTAGAGGGTTGGAGAAGCAAAATAAAACAAAAGAACACAAGTGAAGACATTACCTTAAAATCGAGTAACTCTTCTTGGATTGAACCAAAAGGGTTCCTTGAAGAGCTATCTGCCCAATTTAAGGCTTCATGAATGAAGGGAGGGATGCAAAGAGATACAATGAGTAGAGCTTGTCCGATCCAAAGACTTGAGAGGTGTGGGTAAGGAGGTAGAGGTGGGGGCCTTTTATAAGAGGAGATGAGGGGCACTCTTGGAAAGTTATAAAAGGTTACATTATTATAAAATGTTTTTCTGATTTTAAAGGTCCCAAAATTATATATTTCAAGGATAAGGTGATCAGATTTCGAAATCCACCCATACAATAGGTTTTTGACTAGTTTAGGTCTTAGATTTTACATTATCTTTTCATTTTATTTAAATCATTAAATAATGAGGTAATCGCTGCATCATCATGGTGTCATAAATAATTTAATTTTTTTAATGTCTAAAAAATATAAAAAAACTATCATGATATAGGAAATATTTTTAGATTTCTAATGAATATTTATAGTCAAAAATATGAATTGTATAACCCCATGTAAAAATTGTTTTAGTAAAAAAACACATGTTTGGGACATTTTCATTTTAACATTAAATAAAAAGTTATTAATGTCATTTTCCTACCAAAGTGGCTCCATGGGGTCCCAAAGTTAACCCATGGATTGTCTTGGTCGGTCATGCAACACCCAATAAGGGTAGTACATGTTTCTAGGTCATTTCATATTATTAATACAATATTTTTACCTTAAATTACACTAATTACCTCTAATCGCGATTAATAAACTTAAAAGTGACTATTCCCCAAAAATTATTTTAATCCCATTGAACCACATTTTACTTCCTAATGACAACCATGTATGTCGGATTTTTGAAAATCAAAACACAGAAGTGATAAAGTTTCATTTAAACAAAAAATCAGTTTTCTTAGGTGCCACTTAGAGGTTTCACTGTTCAACCAAAATTGACGTTTTTTAGAAAAATATCAAAAATTTACCCTAAGATATATTTGATATTCTGAATTCAAAATTTATGTCTATTTTAAAAAATTAATAACCTATAAGTTTCATTAATTAATTTAATAATTAATTCCTGCTGTCAAAAAAAAAGCGTGTTTTTATGAAACAATATGTTTCAAAAGATTGACACTAGTTTAAGTCTAATTTCAAAATGAAATTAATTCCAATGACCACAATTGGAATAAATGGTAAAAAAATATTCTAATTTTACTTTAAAACTAACTCAGAATATAATCTAATCATATAAATAAAAGCGATTAAAAAGTTGTTTTGATTTAAAATACAACATTTTTCACTATTCATTAGAAAATGAACTTTATCGGAAAAATACCAACAATTTACCGAAAATAAATTTTGATGTACCGATTCTAAAGAAAAATTTTATTTGGTCCAAAAGAATGTATAAGAGTGACCAAAACTATATTTAATGACGGTTCTCCATCAAAAGGCGATAAGTGGACCTTTAGTGAATATTAGAGTATATATGCCCAAAAATTGAATTCTTTTCATATTTTAAGCCTTAATATTTTATTGGATAAATGTAAAAACATTTAACAGAAATATATAATAATATTTTAGTTATTTCTATTCATTCTCGCCAATACAACGACTACGTGTTAACTACCATTTAAAATAATATTATTTTATTACTAGTGTGCACTGTAAGATTTCAAAGAAACTATTTGTTTTGTATTGGGTACGCTATCGAACATAGAAACCCCTTTAAAGTAAAATTACTATTTAATTCGTAAATATTAATAAATATGAAAATGATTAATTCTTTATTTAACTGGGATGTTACATCCTTCCCCCCTTTTGGGAATTGCATACTCGCAATTTTATTCACTTATCAAAATAAGTGGGGGTATTTATCTCTCATAGCATTTTCAGATTCCCATGTTGCCTCTTCAACAATATGGGTTTTCCACAAACCCTTTACCTGGTTAATTACCTTATTTCACAACACTTGCTCTCTTCGGTCAAGAATCTGGACTGGTTGTTCTTCATAAGAGAGATTCTATTCCAACTGAACTACCTCTGGGCTCAAAACATGAGATGGATCTGGCATATACTTTCTCAACATCGAAACATGAAAAACATTGTGTACCTGAGATAAAATTGTAGGTAAATCCACTCAGAAAGAAACTGATCCAACTTTCACCAGAATTTCATATGGTCCAATGAACCTTGGACTCAGCTTTCCTTTCTTACCGAATCGCATCACACTTTTCCATGGTGAAACTTTTAGAAAAACATGATCACCTACCTCGAAAGATAAATCCTTACTCCGGTTATCCGCATTACTCTTCTTCCTGCTCTGAGCTATTCTGATGTGTTTCTGAATCAACTGAACTTTTTCTGCCATATCTTCTACCAATTCTGATCCCATCAGCTTCCTTTCACCCACTTCATCCCAAAAAGCTGGAGTTCGACACCCTTTAACATATAATGCCTCAAATGGAGACATCTGTATACTGGAATGAAAACTGTTATTATAAGAAAACTCAACCAAAAAAAGATGTTGGTCCCAACTTCCCTGATAATCCATCGAAAAGCACGTAGCATATCCTCCAATGTCTGAATCATTCTTTCTGACTGCCCATCTGATTGAGGATGAAATGTTGTACTAAAATTTAATTCAGTACCCAACGACTTCTGAAAGCCTTTCCAAAAGATAGAAGTAAACCTAGGATGATGATCAGATACAATGGAGAGAGGAACTACATGTAACCTGACTATCTCTTTAAAATACAAATGGGAAAGTTGATCTAGGGAAAACTTATCTCGTATATCAAGGAAATGAGAAGATTTAGTCAAGAGATCAACAATAACCCAGATTTCATTATTACCTCGAGGTGTCTTCGGCAATACCACAACAAAGTCCATGGATATATTCTCCCATTTCCACTCTGGTACTGGTAAAGGCTGAAGCATCCTTTTCGGTTACTGCCGCACTACTTTTACATGTTGACAAGTCAAAAACTTCACAGTAAAATCAGAAATATCCTTTTTCATTCCATCCCACTAGTAATACTCCCGATGATCTCTATACATCATAGTACTGCCTGGATGAACTGAAAATGGAGAACTATGAGCTTCACATAACAAGTCTCTCTTTAATTGTGAATCAAAATGCACACACAATATCTTCTCATATCTCAAAACACAATCATTATCAATGTTGAATTTAGGCAACTTACCCTTCTGAACCAGCTCTACCTTTTTCTGCAACTTGCTATCTTGCTTCTGTGCTTGCTTAGTTCTGTCTGATAAATATGATCTCACTGATACCTGAAACAAAACAGAAGAACTTACTCCACCAACAACTTCCATTTCAAAGTTCATCAAATCCTTAACCTAAGGATCACGTTCCAAATGCAATATTGTTAATAAAGCATTACTTTTTCGACTCAATGCATCATCCACTTTATTTGATTTTCCCGGATGGTAATGAATTGTACAATAATAATCCTTTATTAATTCTAGCCATATCCTATGTCTCATGTTCAATTCTTTCTGAGTGAATATATACTTTAAACTTTTTTGATATATATATATTTCAAACTTTACTCCATACAAATGATGCCTCCAAATTTTTTAAGCGAAAACAATAGCAGCTAATTCCAAATCATGTGTAGGGTAATTTATCTAATGAGTTTTCAACTGTCGCGAAGGAAATGAAATTACCTGATAATTATGCATTAGGACTCAACAAATTCCTTTCAATGAAGAATCACTGTAGATATCAAAATCACCATTTTTGGAAGGTAGTGCCAAAACTGGAGCATTCACCAATCTTCTTTTCAGTTCCTCAAAAAAATCATCACATTACTTTGCCCAGATAAACTTAACACCTTTCCATGTTAGCTTAGTCATTGGACTAGATAACCAGGAAAAATTTCTAAAAAACCATGGGTAATAGCCTGCCAAACCAAGGAAGCTATGAATCTCAGCTACATTTGTGGGTCTTGTCCATTCTTCAACAACCTTTGTTTTTGCAGGATCAATAGTTATCCCATCTTTAGAAACAATGTGACCATGGAAAGAAATTTGTTGCAACCAAAACTCACACATGCTGAATTTACCATACAATTTATTTTCTTTTAAGGTTTACAAATTAAACCTTAAATGTCATTCATGCTCCTCTTTAATTTTAGAAAACACCAAAATATCATCAATGAAAACAACCACAAACATATCCAAGAAATCATGGAGAATTCTACTCATAAGGTCCATGAATACAGTAGGTGAATTGGTTAACCCAAAAGGCATAACTACAACATCATAATGGCCATATCTAGTATAGAATGCAGTCTTTGGTACATCTGCTTCTTTTACTTTCAGCTGATGGTACCCTGAACTGAAGTCAATATTTGAACAATACTGAGATCCCTAGAGCTGATCAAACAAATCATCGATATGAGGAAATGGATACTTGTTATTAACATTAATGTTATTCAAGGCTCCATAATCAATGAAATGTCTCATTGAACCATTTTTCTTTTTAACAAATAAAACAGGATCACCCCATGGTGATGTTCTAGGTCGAATGAAACCTTTCTCTAATATATCCTGTAATTGCCCCTTCAACTCTAAAAGTTCAATTTGAGCCATTCGATAAGGGGGATTTGAAATTGGCTTTGCATCAGGAACTAAGTAAATAGTAAACTCAACTTCTCGATCTGGTCTTATTCCAGGAAACTCATTAGAAAAAACATCAGGATACTCATTTACCACTGGCACATCATTAATCTGAATAGTTCCTTTGTTTTCAACAATATGTGCAAGGTAACATTCATTTCTATCTTTTAGAAGTTTCCCAGCCTCTTGATATGTTATCAACAGTAAGGGTTCATTCTTGTACACAAACTAAAAGTCTTTCTAAAAAGAAACATCTTTAGCCCTACAATCAATCTTATCATGGTAAATAGAGAGACAATCCATACCCAGCATAACATCAAACTCTACTAGAGGTAAAAAAATAAGTTTTTCAAGTATGTTCATTCCACAGATAAGGATAGGAATATTGTTACAAATTCTTTTTTCCTCATCATTTCCCCCAGGTATTTTTACCACAAGTTCAAGAGTCATTTCTTGAGATGGTATTCCCATTTTACTAGAAACTTTTTCAGAGATGAAAGAATGTGTAGAGCCCGAATCAAACAACACACTGGCATAATCTAAAAAAAAAACAAAGTACCTGATACAACTTCATTTGATGGCCCGACATCTGCTGAAGTAGTTGCAAAGGATTTCACCACCCCTTTTTTCTTGTAGTCTAACAGCTTCCCATCACTCGAGCTCTTTGTCAGACACTCGTTTGCATAATGACCTATCTCATTTCACATAAAACATTTCACTAACTTTAAATCAAATTTGGTCTTACTATCACCCCGATCTTTTTCGGTGAAATCATGAGCCTTATGTCCCATTTTACCAAATCGGTAGCACTTTACAAAATTCAGAAGACATTCCCCAGCATGCCTTTTACGACATTTATCACAAACTGGAAACATTGTTTTCTTACCGTCAGACCTTTTTGAAGAAATCTTTCCTTTCTCCTTCCACCTCGGTCTCTTCTTCTACTGGTTGTTATAGAACACTTGATAATCGGCAAACTCCATTTCAACCTTCTCATCACATCGAACAAGCTTTTCATAACTCTTTAACTCATGAGAAGCTAATGAACTTCGATATTTTGGCTTTAATCAGGAGTAAAAATGATTGATTTTACTATTAAGGTCTCAGATGAAATTTGGAGTATACCTTGCCAATCGAGTAAACCTTTTTTCATAGGCAGCCACTGAGTCTTCCTCTTGCCTCAATTCTGGAAATTGTTTTTCCATCCTAAGTCGAACAGCCTTACAAAAATACTTCTCGAGAAACATACCATTGAATTCATCCCAGTCGAGAGCATCAATCTCATCAGCGTCCCGAATATTTTTTACCATCGAACACAACTGATCTGCTTCACCCTACAAACGGTAAATATAAAGACTAACCTTTTGATTGTCTGAACACCCCATGACATCGAAAATATTCTACAGTGCTTTAATCCACACTTCAGCTAGCACAGGGTCAGATGATCCTTTGAATGATGGTGGATTTTTCCTCATGAAATGTTCCACCACTGACATGTTCCTCTACGGTTGATCTGGATGATCTCGTGCATGGATACCACCACCATTTATCACTTGAGTCAACTACGCCATTACTGGAAAAAACTGTTCAGTTCCAATTCCGACCATCTCAGTATGCTGATTCGGAAGGTCGTTTCCTTCTGTATGCCTTCCTAGTAATACTTCCTGGTTTCCTCTGCGAAAACCCATTCTGAACAAACATGTCTTAGATGAAGAAACATGGTAATCTTCAAATGCTACATCATTTCAACTTGACCATAAAAAATATTTTTGGATAATCATTCAATAGAATTCCAACTCCTAAAGTTATCTAAACCGACCTATGATACCATCTATAAGGCCCCATCCTTAAAAAATACTTAATCTTGAGTTACATCAAGAATACACGTTGAGGATCATTTCAGGTTTAGATTTTTAGAGAATTAGATCATAAAACATGCATTACATTCCACATTTAAACAAAGTGGTTACATAAAAGATAGTACTCATTTTTCCCATCAAAAGAATCATATTTAAAATAAAACATGGATTCTTTCTTGACACTTCCTTGACACTATCATCATATCATGTACCTTTCCCTTGACCTATGAAAAACATTTCAAAAACCTGGGATGAGCATAAAAAGCTCAGTAAGGGATATAAAAGTACAAAATGAAAACTTTATTCCATGCATAGAATCATACTTTACTCATAAAACATAATCACATACCTCATCAAATCATGAATAAATAATAGAAATCATAAGACATAAAGGTAACTTGAGGCCTTCATAACATTCTAACATAGGGAGTAACCCTCATGATTACGTTTGGAATACCCATCACTGTATATTTCCTAAATCTCTTCAGAGAAACCTTAACGTTTAACTCCTTCACTTTACCCAAAGCATTGGAGGGCTATATCGGGCTCATCCGCCCTTAGTTTATCACAGAACCACCCGTCTTCATAACAATTCCCAAGAACCATAACATAATCATATCACATAAAACATGCCTAAAGGAAACAAAACATTTCCACTTTTTAATCACAAGATATCAATAAAACACATTGTAATAAAAAGATTTTGAAAACCATTTTCAATACCAAAATAAAATAAAGGTAAAACATGGTATTTATTTCTCATAAAAAAATTTATGGCTTGTAGAGGAATCCGAAAGTCAAATAATGGTCACGGCGACAGAGAAGTCGTTTTCACCGCATACGTACGACAAAAAAACATTCGTTTTGTCGTTTAGAAAAATGATTCGTATAAAAAAGACTCTGTTTGAATAAGAATTAAAGTCAAATGGGTTTATACACCATATAATAGAATTTTGTGTATAAAACAAAATATGCCTCAATGAAAGGAGATTGAGACGAAGTCCCATAGCTCTGGTCCGACTTGACTCGATCGTTCTTTAACGTCCAGAATAATAAACATGAGTTAATTTCTACTTGCTTAAGAACCTTTTTCAAGTTCATTATTCCTTTTATATCACTTATTAACATGTTATGGACACTGTGTAATTATTTAAATTAATAATGGTCGTTTTATCGATCTTTGGTACTTGAGTAAAAAATAAACTCTTTGTAATTACAAGTTGTTCATGTGGTAAAATATCCATTATAACCAGAATTATATTACTGATTTAGATATCATATATGTAATATATATCCAGTATATAAATGCTTTTACAAAATTACATAACATTTAGAGGTAAGATATGAAATGCACTGTTCATGGAGACGGTAAGCCGTACGCACGCATGAACGCTACATTAATTTCTATTTCATATTTTATGGAATGGAATCATAATGATATAGAGGTATATTATAATTCGAATACAGTATCATATATAATATCATTAAATCTATCCATTATACGTACCACATATGGTATTAACGAATCAAATCACTTTGAGGGTGCTGTAGTCCGCACTTCCTAAAATGAAATTATCGTGTTTACCCATAATGAAAACCATAAAGGTATGCCACAAATGAAAAATAAAGAATCATAAGGAAAAAATAAACATAATAAATATCATATATAAATAGAGTGACATATTAATGGCCACCATTAAAGGTGTTAAAAGAAGATTGAACAATTATCGTTTCATGAGGCATAAATTCACCAGCCACAGAAACAATATGTTCTTTAACCATTAGACGGGGGTGTGTGTAAGTGTAGCTCGAATCATTCTCATAACAAAATCATTTTATATTGAAGATACTTGTGTTGGTACAAAAGAAAGGAATAAAAAGAGTTTAGAGGGTTGGAGAAGCAAAATAAAACAAAAGAACACAAGTGAAGACATTGCCTTAAAATCGGGTAACTCTTCTTGGTTTGAACCAAATGGGTTCCTTGAAGAGATTTCTGCCCATGGTAAGGCTTAATAGATGAAGGTAGGGATGTGGAGAGATAAAATGAACAGAGATTGGCCTAACCAAATGCTTTATAGGTGTTGTTAATGAGGTATAGGTGGGGGCATTTTATAAGAGGAGAGGAGGGGCCCTCTTGGAAAGTTATAAAAGGTTACTTTATTATAAAATGATTTTTGGATTTTAAAGGACCCAAAATTATATATTTTAAGGATAAGGTGATAATAGTTTTAAATCCACCAATACAATAGGTTTTTGACAAGATTATTTCTTAGATTGTACATTATGTTTTCATTTTATTTAAATCGTTAAATAATGAGGTAATCGCTGGATCATCATGGTGTCATAAATATTTTTATTTATTTAATGTTTAAAAAATATAAAAAAATATCATGATGTAGGAAATCTTTTTAGATTTCTAATTAATATTTATAGTAAAAAATTTGACTTGTATAACCCCATGTAAAAATTGTTTTAGTAAAACAACACATGTTTGTGAAATTTTCATTTTAACATTAAATAAAAAGTTATTAATGTCATTTTCCAACCAAAGTGGCTCCATGGGGTCCCCAAGTTGACCCATGGATTTTACAGGTCGGCCATGACACATCCAATAAGGGTAGGACATGTTTCTTGGTCATTTTATATTATTAAAACATTATTTTAACTTAAATTGCACTAATTATCTCAAATCGTGATTAATAAACTTAAAAGTTACAATTCACCAAAAATTATTTTAATCCCATTGAAACACTTATTACTTCATAATGACAACCATGTATGTCGTAATTTTGAAAATCAAAACACAGAAGTGTTAAAGTTTCATTTAAACAAAAAATCAGTTTTTTTAACTCCTACTTAGTGGTTTAACTATTCATCAAAAAATGAAGTTTTCCAGAAAAATACCAATAATTTACCCTAATATATATTTGATATTATGAATTCAAAATTTTTTTCTATTTTAAAAAGTTCATAACATATATGTTTCATTAATTAATATAATAATTAATTCCCGCTGTCAAAACAAAAAGCATGTTTTTATGGAACAATTTATATCAAAATATTGATAGTAGTTTAAGTCCAATTTCAAAGTGAAATTAATTCCAATGAACACAATTGGATTAAATGGTAAAAATATATTCTAATTTTACTTTAAAACCAATTCAAAATATAATATAATTGTACAAATAAATTAGATTTAAATGAGGTTTTGAAATAAAATACAACAGTTTTCACAATTCATTAAAGAATGAACTTTATCGGAAAAATACCAAAAATTTAAACAAAGTATATTTTGATGTCACGATTCTAAAGAATAATTTTATTTGGTCCAAAATAACGTATAATAGTGACGAAAACTATATTTAATGACGGTTCTCCATCAAAAGGCGATAAGTGGACCTTTAGTGAATATTAGAGTATATATGTCGAAAAATTGAATTCTTTTTGTATTTTATGACTTAATATTTTATTTGATAAATGTAAAAACATTTAAAAAACATATATAATCATAATTTATTTATTTCTATTCATTTCCACCAATACAACGCCTACGTGTAAACTACCATTTAAAATAATATTATTTTAATACTAGTGTGCAACGTAAGATTTCAAAGAAACTCTTTGTTGCGTATCGGGTACGCTATCGAACATAGCAACCCATTTAAAGTAAAATTAATATTTAATTCGTAAATATTAACAAATATGATTATGTTTTATTCTTTATTTACCTGGGATGTTACATATTACATGCATTGATATGGGTTCCTTTCCATCTACTATGTACAACTTCTAGAAAAATTGCAAAAAATATATTATATCACTACTTTATGAAATATGTTTTATGATCTCAAAACTTGTGAAAAACTAAAGATAAATTAACAATTTAGGTCTATCTTATATCTAAATCATAAAATTGGTCTCTTAGGGTGTATTTTTATATTAGGTAATATGTTTTTATTCGATAATCTATTTTTTTCTTAATATATTTTCCAAGGTATCTAGAAAACATCATCTGATACCTATTATTGTGATTTTATTCAAGTAGCCTAGATTCGATGCATATTTGTTACATTAGCTCTAGAAAGGTGTAATTTCATCCTGAATGATCAAATATTTAGTAATCAAGGTAAACATGATACATACATGAATTTCAAATAACAATTGATAATCTAAAATTAAACATAGTACATTCATTCTGTACACCAATATTCAGTTTATCATATCTATGCTTATCAAACAAAAAATAGTTTTAGGTATCCAGGAAAAAATGAACCATAAGGACGGGGTAGTATAAGATTATCTATATGGGTATGTGAACAATGTATGATATCATGAATAAATAATCCTAAATAGTATTGAAATGTAAATAATTGATAAAAATTCAATTTAAACAAAAACATTACCATGATATGGTAGGAATAAATTATAATCAAATAATCTTTATAAAAATTCACATGAGCACATAACTTATGCATAGATATTTTATAAAATTGATTAATTACATTTATATCAATAACTGTATTAATAAATATGGAATTCTTAATGCTTGACATCTAAAAATAACCATTAATTCCACATCCATGTCATCTAATAATATTGTTAAGGCATTGTGCAATGACATATAAATAAATGGGTAAGGTCTCAGGGAAAACCCCGTATTTTTCGTCTCATGAGTCATACCATTAGCTGGGGGCTGTAGCGGGAAATTAAAATCACATACTAATGTAATGACCTGGACCCAAACAACCACCCAAACAGTACTAAACGGGTCGGGTGTTACTACCTTTGGCGCACCTCCACGAATGCCAATGGCTGTCGACTAGCAGTGATGTTCTGTTAGGTATATTGGGGAGGATATACCCTCTCGTAGGATTATAAAAACGGTACTGGACCAAACATAACAATAAAGATGCAGCAGATTTAAAGACTCATTATACTCGAACCAAACCCAAAGAGCCAAAGAACATTCCATATTGATAAATAGGGGAAGCAATAAATATAACAACAGTAGCAGAAATAAACACAACAGAATGCTGATCACATGTAAGTACGACTGATGAATGAAACATGCATCCAAAGCAGGTCATACAAATCCATATATTTGTAATGGATGCCACTGGTTAACCAACTCTAGCTACATAACATGCATGCAGATACAAGAAAGCAACAGAACCCAGTAAACTCCATCTAGGCAAGACCTCAAGTTCCATACCATCCCTACGCAACAACTAACACAGCCCAGCTCCAGAAGCTGGCCTCATTCCTGTACGCAAATCCATAATGTATGCATGCGTGCTGAAGGGCCCATGCAAGGTGTAAGAAAACTCTCAGTAGGATACCACCCAATCATGAATACCTAATATAAGTGTTTGAACATACATTCATTAATAAGGAAAAAATAAATAGCAAGACACACAAATAATCACAAACTCGACTAGTGATCAGCGGCCACCATGGAGTGTCCCTTGCTTCGGTCAATGCAGGAATCTCTATTGTGTAACCCGACACCATGTGCCCCTAACACCGCGTGTCTCAAGTACCGACGTCCCGAAGGCATGCCCAAGAATAGTAAACCGACACATTCTGCATCCTGACACCTCGTTCTTCAAGTACTGACATCCCGAAGGTATTCCCATGAAGAGTAACCCGACACCATGTGCCTCTTGACACCTTGTGCCTCAAGTACCGACATCCCAAAGGCACACCCATGAAGTAACCCAGATGAACAACAATTCTTGTCCTCAAATAAATAACCAAATGGAAAACAATTTCTACCCTCAAATAATGTAACCGTAGGGACGACGATATCTTTCCTCAAGAAAGTAACCCAAGGGACAGCGATACCTTCCCTCAAATCACGGCAAGCCTCAACCCCCAACCCGATAGCCACAATGCTATCCCCTAGAGGCTACTCATCTCCCACATGGATTTCTACAGCAAGCACCCCCAACTGAAATACCTAAAAAACATCTACGGGGGCCTCTAACCAAATGAGTGGTCAAAACCACTTCATCATGGAGTATCTATGTGTGCACACTACCCAAAGTTCTGGGTGAGCAGTAATCACCAACAAAGTACCTAAGCCACAACACTTCTGACACCTCATGCCCCTGTGACCATACAGCTAAAGTTTGATGTCCTCGCCATCCAAGTAACTCGGGCAACTCCCAATCTGACAGTCATCCTGTCTCAAGCCGATGTCCATGCCGCCTAATCTCGTGGTTGAAACAACCCATGTAACGCATGCCATGTCCTTCACAACCCAATGTTTCTAGAATATGAAAAATCACACATTACATATATAATCACATTATAACAGAACACATAATAGGAAAACCCATCTAAACAGATAAATTTCACTAAGAAATTGTTGTCCCATACCAGCAATGATGTTTCTAAGGTCTCCAACAATTCATATCAAGGTTTAAATAACAGAAACTACCAGTTAAAACAAATACATTTCAATTATTATCATTTTGGCACCCCCGAACAAAATGCCCCATGTGTGCAACGACCTCTCGCCTGACCCTTCTCAATCAAGACAGGACAAAGGGAATACCCAAAGGTGTAATAAACTTCTTAAGATGCAATAGAAGATAAATTAGGGTCTCTCTCAAAATAATCTTAAAACGCGCTATAGGATTCACCACACAAATGTCCATGAAAACAAGAAAGAAGATCTGCACCACCTACCTCATACTGGTACGATGATACTCCTTCGATATCAGCCTCCAATTAGTTTTAAAATGAAGAAGATCTACAAAAGAAACAGAACCTTTCAAACCACAACAACTCATTCTGGGACAGAAATCATGAAGAACAATTCAACTAGAATCAAGGCCTTACCGAGGGGGTTCCAATGAATCGATCGGTGCTTGAAATGGAGTTCAGATGAAGATGCGGGAGAGATTTGAAGGTCCGAACGGCTCTCCCCACATGAACCACAAGAGGGAGGAAGAAAAGAGAGAAGAATGGGAAATCCCAAGTGGCCCAGAACATAAAAACCCTAATTTTAAGTGGCTTCATGGTTAACCTGCATGGTTTGGCAAACTGTGTGAAAACCGTGTGGTTGCCACTCCCTCACCCAAGAACATCACATGGAAACCCGCACGGTTTGGAAAACCGTGCCCTGCCTGTGTGGAGCCCACTGTCTCACCGAGAGACTTCTCACGGTTTGTCAGCATGGTTTCTTCAGATAGTGTGCCACCCGTGCTCACCTGCATGACCGACCCAACATCAAATTTTAACCCAGAATTGTCAAATTTCTCTAGTTTTCTCAGATGCGAGTCAAAATTCAAATAGGGTCAGGATTTGGACCCGTTCCAAAAACCCAGGTTCTTACAATATCCCCACCTTAACATAGCTCATCCCCGAGATATCAAACTGAACTAGGAGATTGCACCAAACATACCGCCCCAATCCAAGCAACCCAGACTTCCCCAGGCACATGGTTTTGGATACATTCATCGAGGGGCTCCCCACCTTAGGAATCACCTAACTCAGTCTCAACCTGACAAAAATCAAAAAAAGAAATGGTTCGCAAACCCATGATCTGGACTCTAGGTCCTCTCGTGACGCATTTTCACCCCTGCCCCTAATTGGAGCTCCCGTGTCATTTCTGACACCCAAATGTATCTCGCACCTCATCGGTGTCCACCTCTACGAGTTCATGCATCCCTTGGATGCTCCAAACGATCCTGGAGCCTAGCACCTCTTGTAAATCGTGTCCTCGATTCCCCGATGCCCATGGCACCTCATGTAACCCACATCCTCGATGCCCCGATGCCCATGGAACCTCAAAAATATACATATATAAATATATCACGCACCTGATATGGTTCTAATCCCACTGACTAGAATCTATTCAGTCCACATATATCCTGTGCATCACGTGCACTCAAAACGGACATGACTCTATGGGTCATGACAAAAAAGGAAACTTGGAAATCACATCCACACCTGTGGTGTACTTCTAACCATCGTCATCTCACCAGCCTACACATCCTCTACTAGCTCCACAACGTGCACTTGGCCTGATGTACGGTTTCCTGATGTCATACCTCCCTGTAGTGCTTCTCCAGCCACTAGCCACTGACCCCTCAACTGGATCCCTCTATCTATGACACATCCCTTGCGTGCCGCAGAACCTCAGCTACCCTCTCCTGGTACCGAACCTGAACAAAATCCAGATGCCACCATCTATTCTGGTCCCTCCCTTCCATCTATCTGAGAAGGGTTCCTGCAAATACACTCCAGATGCCCGACCTATCCACATGCCAGACACTCCTTAGGAGCCCCATAGCACTGAGTCCGAACATGTCCCGACTATCCACACTGAAAGCAAATCACTGAAGAACTGCCACGATGTGGTCTAGCTGAATCCCTGGCCTGACTTCCCTGCTTGAAGTCATCCCTTCCTCACTTCCCGTTGTCCGATCCATCACCTAAAGCTATCACTAGGCCAACCTGGGGCCTCTCCCTCTGGTTTCCCTCTACTATGAGAACCTGGTTCACTGCCTCTAAGAAAGAACCCTGCCTGAAAATATTCACCTATACCCGAATGGTGAGTCTTAAGACATCCTTGAAGTGCCTCACCCTAGACGCATCATCGCTTACCATAAAAGGTTAAAATCAAGACAACTCTGTGATAGTGGATGCATAGTCCATGACAGACATGTCTGCCTACTGAAGACTCAAGAACTCTCGAGCTCTCTCTTCCCTTAGTGTATCTGGGTAAAAGTGCTCGAATAACTTGTCCTCGAAGTCCTTCCATGCTAGTCCCTCATGACTATGAGCCTAAACATGCACATTCAAATAATGCTTCGCTGGTCCTCTCAGCATGTAAGTTGCCAGCATGACCCTCCGCCCTGGAGGCATCTCTAGCTGATCGAAGATCATGTGCATACACTCTATCCAGCTCTCAGTCGTCTGCAGACCAGCCTCGGCCTGAAAATTTGGTGGGTGATGTGACTAGAAATCTCATGTCAGATACGCCATAGATGGCTCCGTACCTTGTGTGCCTCTATCAATCCCCTACAAGACATGTACCAGGCTAGCTCGGAGTAGCTCGTCGATCCATGGCCCGAACGCTCCCATACCCGGCTGCTGTCCTACCTACACTGGATCCTGAACCTGATCCTGTCCCTGACCCAGTACCTATGGCTCTGGCTCTGCCTGTACCGAATCCTGAACCTAATCCTTCACTTGTAGCATTGTATCCTCATTTTCCTTATGCTCCATCGAGACATGTAGGGGGAACCCGATGAATACCATAAATGGTTAGACAACCAATATACATATATATAAAAATATATATCCTACATAGATAAAGAAATCAGTAAAAGGTAGTTCATAACTACTACCATCACTCTCCCCCACTACAACCCATACCCCACGGCATCCCGGCCTCATGGCCTCCTAACCCACCCTTAACAGAGCCATGTATCAAAAGTAACTCGGGCTATGCCTATCCTGACAACCAACGTTGCCTCAAACCGACGACCGAGTCGCCCAATCCTGGTGATCAAAATCACCTCAACCGATAGTACCTGCCTACTCTCATAAGAGCCATACCCAAATGCCCTACCATATGGAATTCTACAAATATACAAATCATTGCATAACACATTGCAATAAACAAGAAATTGTATCCAGAATTTCACCAATTCATATTTCATAGCATACAAATCATTGCCATTAATTTTTATCCACATGGAATTATCACTTCCCAAAGAATACGTGCAATTATAAAATTGAAATACCCTGAAATGTGCCTATCAATATCCAAGCAAACAAGCCTCGCCATACTAGGCCAAGGTCCAATTCTCCCTAACCGCACCAGGTCAAGGGTTACATATCACAATCAATAACATCACACACCAAGTGAGCCACCAAGGTGGAAATCATATAAACTGTAACTTGAGCAAAAGAAACTAGCAATTCCCACCCATGGAAACTAGGTCCATCCCTCGTGCCTTGGGTTGCAGGCACCCAAGCACAATCTAGAATCCCAGTTCCAGTAGAAACCTATCTTTAATCTACCATAACCCAAATAGTAAAAGCAGCATAAATAAAGAGAGAAGTCTCAAACTCATTAGTAGTCAGTAAGGCACTGCAACTAAATCCATGTCAATAAGTCCTCTGATAACACTATCCGACGACCCAGACTTGAACAGCCACCCGAACAGTGCTAAATGGGTCAGGTGTTACTACCTTCGGCACACCTCCCCTAACTCCAAAGGCTTCCGACTAACAACGAGGGTCTGTTAGGTATTGTGGTGAGGCTATTCCCTCTCAAAGGATAATAATAATGGTGCTGGTCCAAGCATAACAATAAATATGCAGCGGAATAAAAGACTCAGTAGACTCGAACCAGACCTGCAGAGCAGAAGCACATTCAATATCGATAAACAGTGGAAGCAATAAATATAAAAACAGTAGAATAAATCAACACAACAGCATTCTGATCCCATGTAACTACTACTAAAAAAAGAAACATGCATCCAAAGAAGGTTATACATATCCATATATATGTAAACGACGCCACTGGAAAACCAACTCTACCTACATAACATGCATGCTAATATAGGAAATAAACAGAACAAAGTAAACTCCAGCTAGGAAATACCACAAGGTTCATACCATCTCCATGCAATAACTAATGCATCCCATCTATTGCAGCTGGCCTCATTCTTTCACCCAAATCCATAAAGTCTGCACGCATCCCGAAGGGCCCATCTTGGGTGTGAGAAAAATCTCAGAAGGATACCACCCAATAGTACGTACCTAATTTAAATGTTTAATAAGGAATGCATTTATAAGGGAAAAAATAAAAAACACGATGCACAAATAAACACAAACTCCAATGGTACTTAGTAGCCACCATGGAGTGTCACCTGCTTCAGCCAATGCTGGAATCTCTATCATGTAACATGGCACCTTGTCCTCCTAACACCGCGTGTCTCAAGTACAGACGTTCCGAAGGCATGCCCATGAATAGTAACTAGGAACCTTGTTCTTCATGACACCTCGTGCCTCAAGTACCGATGTCCCGAAGGCACCCCCAAGAATAGTAACCCGGCACCTTGTGCCTCCTGAGACCTCGTGCCTCAAGTACAGACGTCCTGAAGGCACAACCAAGAAGTACAACAGAGCAACAATGATGCATGTCCTCAAATAAATAACCAGAGGGACATCGACATTTGCCCTCAAATAATGTAACGGGAGGGATGATGATATCTGCCCTCAATTAAGTAACTATAGGGACAGCGATACCTACCCTCAAATCATGGTGAGCCTCATACCCCAACCTGATATCCTCAAAGTTATCCCCTAGAGGCTCCTCACCTCCCACGTGGCTTTCTATGACAAGCACCCCCAACCAAAATATATAAACCTCATCTACGGGGGCCTCTACCCACACGAGTGGTAAAAGAACCTCATCACGGAGTATCTCTATGTGCACACTACTCAATGTTCAGGGTGAGTGGTAATCAAAAAAATAGTACCTAAGCCACAAAACCTATGACAACTCATGCCCGTGTGACCATGCCACTCAATTCTGATGGTCTCTCCATCCAAGTAACCCAAGCCATGCCCAATCTGACAGTCATCCTGCCTCAAGCCGACGTCCATGATGCCCAATCCCGTGGTTAAAACCACCCATGTAACTCGGGCCATGACCATCACAGCCTGAAGGTTCTAGCATATGCAAAATCACACATCCCATATATAATATCGTTTAACCAAACACATAAAATGAAAAACCATCTAAACAGATGAATTGCACTAAGAAAGTGTTTTCTCATACCAGCATTGAAGTTTTTATGGTCTCCAACAATTAATATCAAGGTTTAAATAACTAATCCTAATAGTTTAAACAAATAAATTTCAAGTGTTATCATTTTGGAAAACCCGGCCAAAATGCCCCATGTGAGCAATGACCTCTCGCCCGACCCATATCAATGAAGACAAGAGAAAGGGAATACCCAAAGGTGTCCCATATGTGTAATAAACAACATATGATATAATAGAAGATAAATTAGGGTCTCTCTGAAAGTACCCTAAAATGCGCCATAGGATGCACAACACAAATGTCCATGAAAACACGAAAGAAGATATGAACCACCTACATCATACTTGTACGATGGTACTCCTTCGATATCAACCTCCAATTAGGTCTAAAACCCTGTATATCTATAAATGAAACAAAAACTCTCACACCACATCAACTCATTCTAGGACAGAAATCAAGAAGAACTGCTCAAGAGGAATCATTGTCTTACCGAGGGGGTTCCAATGGATCAAACTGTGCTCAAAACGGAGTTCAGACGATGATCCATGAGGGATTTGAAGGTCTGTATAAATCTCCCCATGTGAGCCACAAGAGGGAGGAAGAAAAGAGAGAAGAATGGGAAATACCTTGTGGCCCAAAACTTAAAAACCTTAATTTTATATGGCTGCAGGGTTAGCCTGCATGGTTTGGTAAACTGTACGCCAACCGTGCAGTTTCCAATGCCACGCCTAGGAACTTCGCATGACCAACCCGCACGGTTAGGAAAACCATGTGTCGCCCATGTGTAGCCCACTATCTCACATAGAGAATTCGCACAGTTTGTCTGCACTGTTTGTTCAGACCGTGTGCAAACTGTGCGCACCTGCACGACCTCCCAAACATCAAAAGTTTAACCCAGAATTTTCTAATTTCACTTATTTTCTCCGAAGCGAGTCAAAATTAAAATAGGGTTGGGATTTTGACCCATAACAAAAACCTGGGATATTAAAACTAAGTCCAATTTCTTACCTATAAGAATATATAATACAAATGAATCAACATTCCATAACAAAATTAATAATTATTTTTATTGAATGAACTAATCAAATGAAATTTAATACTTTCCCCAATAAAACCAATCATAACCCATACAATTATATATGTTGAATAATTTTAGTAGATTATATTTTTATAATATGAATAAAAAAATGATTTTATATATGAAGAAATACTTTGATAATATTACTATAATATTTATTCATAAAAAATATTCTTTTTTACATAGAAAATAATTTTTAATATATAAATTCATGAAACATAATAAAGGTATTATTTTCTCTAAAAATTAACTTGTTAAACAATAAAGGAAGTTTAAAATATTTGATTAGTATTGATAAAAGGAAATTCAATTTATGATTTTTATTTTTTGAAATACCTTACATTCACTGTTCTATTACAGAAAACAAAAAGTATATTATTTAGAAAATGACTGAAATATTCATTATAAAACATTTTATAAAAAGTAAAATAAGGGTAACTGTGACATTATACCAGTATTTGTGAATATAAAAAAAAATTTAATGGATTATAGGAAACAAATTACACTTAATAGAAACATTCCAAATTGATAATTTAAAATAAACAATCCCAAATAACGATGAAATTTATGAAATAACCTATTACCGGTTGGGATTCATTGGAATATTAACTAAAATAAATGAAATAACATAAAATTAAATTGTAAATAAAATTTATTAGAGGATCAAAATGATATAATATATAAATGGGGTTGTATATACACCATCCAAAATAAATAAGTGGTGAAAATTTCATATGTTGCATAGAAGTGAAAGTAAGTTGAAAAACTCATACCTTGGGTTCAAATTGCCTCATATGTTCAAGAAAAATTATTAATAGAAAACATATATTTGTTATAAATCTATTATCAAAAAATAATAATAAATATAATATCCTATATGATTTACTTATAATATCTTTTTCACCCATTTATTAACAATTAATTTTTAAAATCACTATTTCACGGGGTTACTACATCATTTATCTGGTATGTTTTGTTTCATGGTCTTCTATCCTTATGATTTTATCATGGGTATATCATATGTAGAATTTATTTATGATATAAATATATTAATTATTATATGTATATATTTTGAGGTATACCTAAATATTTTTGATAGAAAAATGTATTCTACCATTCATGAAGATAGTAGGACTTACGTCATTATTAACACTATTTTAATATTTTAATTAATGGAAAGAAAGATATTTGAAAAATAATTAATCATTTATGAATCAATGTTTTGTGATAAATATAATATAGAAAAATTATTTCACTCATCACATCCATTCATGTAATGATGTGATGAAAAACAAATTGCACTGCTACATCAAAGGTGTAATCCATACTTATACAAGAGTGATGTTTACACTTTTTATAGGATGGAACAGAGTGTAATATGGTTGTTTCATTATCCTAATAAAATATAATTATATAAATTAAATATTATTTATAATTTCAGGATAGTTAAAACACATGAATATTATGTAGAAGAATGAATAAACTTGAAGGACTCGGTAAAGATGATTACATCTTCATTAGTGGACTGCGTATATATCTCATCATATGGGACCTAGGTTTTCTTTTTTGTAATTTTCATAAACACAAGAACATAGATAAAGATTTTATTAAGAGTAATTATTGGTTTTGGCCTATATAGATGACTCAATGTTTTTTAGATAAATTAAGCAATGTGTGCCATTTATAATGAGAGGAGGGGAATTGATGGAATTTCATAAAATATTAAATTGATAATAATATTCATCATGTAAAAACTGAAATAATTTAAAGATTAGATTAATTTATGTAAAAATATTTTCCAAAAAAAATTTGAACCTATTTTGGATATGTTTCACTCTTATATTTTAGTTTCAACCTCTCTTTAAACCTACTGATAATTACAGTACTGGTTCAATTTTTTTTTCTTTGTGTAAATAATATTACAAAAAGCTCTTAAATTCCCATAAATAGATTGTAGTTGATATAATTAATAATAATTAATTCATTTCTATGAATATAATAATATTTAGAATATTATTTTATTTAATAAAATAAAATTTATTACAAAATATCCACATTGTCATTTTTACGATTTATTCATTAAATCAAATTTAATACTTTCAAGAAAACATATATAATTCAAACAAAATTTTTTATTTTATCTATAATATTAAATGGATGTCCATAAAAATAATGTATAAAAAAAATTTCTAAAATTATATTACTTTTATTATTTTAAATGTCATTTTTTTATATTTATATTATTTAAATACTTACCGCTTCGATGTTGAGTATGAATTTATGATAATTAATTAATTACTAAAAATTGAATTTAAATAAACATTATGAAGAAAATATTTTTATATTGAAAATACTATTTAGAGTTGAACATATCCAATAGATTATCCCATATTAAAAATATCATAGTTATTAAAAATAAGAGCGTGGTTGTATGACTTTTCTTGAAAAAAATATTTTAATGGTTATGATCTCATATAAATGTCCAAAGAATGAAATATAACCTAATTTTTATGAGTATGGATAGAAATGAATAATTCAATAATATTAATTAAATTTTAGGTTCATTTTATAGTCCTTATCATTATATCATTAACTTTAATTACCCTATTTACCATTTATCAAGTAACAAAAGTTATTGATGTCATTATTCATAATAACCAAAAATAAGATGGGTGTATTTTCTAAATTTATAATTTAAGAATAAAAATATTTAATCCATTCCTTAATATAATAATAGATCAATGGATGAATTTAATTTTCAATTAAATTAAAAAAAATGCATAAAATATTTTTTTCATCACAAAAATATTTATTAATTTTAAATATGTTTTTATATAAAATTGAAAAATAAAATTGATTAAAATGAATATAATTATATTATTAATAATATGTTATATATATTTTGACTTTTCAAAAGGATTAAAACCAATTATTATTTATATAATGGGTAAAATAAGTATACAATTTTCAATAAAAATCATTATTTTTTATTATTAACTTGAAAATAGGTTTTTTAAGAAAAATATGAATATTTCACCATAAAATATTTTAATATTATCTTTTAGAATATAATATCATTTTAATAATATTTTTTATACTTATAAAAAATTACATATAAAATTCTCCCCCAAAAAGAAATAAAACATATTTTTGAAGAAAATATATTTATAAAGCATATAAAAATTTTACTAAATATTGATTACTTATATAAAAATCATTAATAAATTAATTTGTATTAATTATTTACCTTATATATATAATATTTAAATTAATAATATTCATAGAATGAAATTTAATGACTATGTTATAATAGTTATGTTTTAATAATAATATTTTGGGGTTTGTTTATGCTTGGAGTTGACTATTTTATACGCTCCCAAACATAATGTATTTTATAATCTAATATTGTTAAAATGTTGTTTTGAATAATTATTAATAAGAAAATATTTTTAAGAATTTAAAAGTCAAAATGGGGAATTTAACTCCGCCCAACAAACCATCACCATAACTACCACTACATAAAAAATTGAATTATGAATATTATAAACCATAACTATGAGAGATTTATGTATTTTAATGAGGAGATAAATACATGTGAAATTATCAAGTATGGGAACCTCCACACAAAATCTATCTAAGAAAAAATGTGAAAATTTGAAATAGAATATTAATTTTTTTATAACTTTTTATTAAATGGGAAATAATAAATAATGTTCGAATTATTTCTATTAAGATAAATATAAATATATTATTTAAGTATATGAATAATAATCCACAATAGATAATATAGGATATTAGATAAATTTAGAATAATTATAAATCAATGTAAAGTGTATTTTTTAAAAATAAATATATTTTCAATGTGTTATAATCCTTATTTTCTGAGTTCAGTTTTCTTTGTTCAATTTCATCATCAATATTATTACATTATATTGTATATATATTTTCATATGTATTTACATTTAATTCTGAAATTCGCATTTCAAAATTATTCTTAATTAAAAAATAATGATTTCCATAAGGGTTTTGTTAACTCAATTTCAAATTCATATATTCATTATATTTCATCCATGAATTTATTTTTCAATGTTTTTTATATTTTTCATTGATTTATTTATTATGGTATTTTCAGATTTTCTTTATTTAAATATAATATTCATTTAAAAATATTTTTTATGGATTACATTTATTTTAAAAAATTCGAGTTGTTATGAATAAATCTCTTCCTATACATTATATTTTACATCTCTAGGTCCATATTCTCTCATTTAAAAGGGTATTCTATACTTTTTTTAAAAATAAATATTTATTATTTACTGTACTATAGAGAGCCCATCCCCTAAAGCTCGATGTTTGTTCCCATTACCATTACATTTTCATATTATAGAAGTGAATTCATTCTAAATGACCGATCAATTTAGTAGTCCATGTAAATTAAATATATACATGAGTCTTATATTATATTTGTAATACAAAAAATAAAACAATTATTTTCCCTCATTCAAGAAGAACATTATGATTTATAGTATATCCCTGTGTAATAATCATAATAAACATCAAGGAATCATGGGGAAATGAACGTAAAATAAGGGTGAGTTTAATTGCTCAATGAGGGTAAAATACCTTTGAAGAAAACATGGATAGATAAGTATAATCAACATAGAAATGTAAATTACTAAGAAAAACATTCCATTTAATATGTGAATAATGAATAATAAATTTGGAAACATAAATAATTGGAAAAAATTTCACTTAACCAATAAAATGATAATCAAATTCTTCCACATGTAATATCACAGAGAAATGACCATGGATAATAATCATTTAATTCTGAATGAAGGAGATTATTAACATTCTGATTTCATGTTTATCAGGAACATAAAATATTTACTATTAATATTTGTCCTTTAGACAGTTCAAAACATACTCGTTGAAAAACCATTTGTTATGGTTATTTATAATATTCATCTAATGATACTTATGATGCATTGAGGGACTTTACTTAAATGGTCCCCAACACCTATATTTTATGTATTATGAATTCCTCACATATGAAATAATTGATTTATTTTACGAACAACATTTCTAATTAAATTTTCATATATCGAAAAGTATATAGATTTATCAATATATCACTTGTTAATAAAATAAATTTAAAAGTAATGAATGTATGTAAAAATGTTACGTGGTTTAGGAAATAAAAATACCCATAATAAATAATTTGGATATTTAGTGGAAATATAATGTTCAAGTATCACAAGAATGTGGATAACTCAATTAGAAGTTAATGACTATAAATATGATTATAATAAGTGAATTTAAATATTTCCATCGGTCAAAATAAATATAATCCATACTAAGGAATAATGAGGATTGTATCAATATTATGCATTCCCATTTGAGTAAAAATATGTGATATTGTTGATGATTAAATAAACATATATTTAAAACTATTCAAGAAAAAAATATACTTTTTATTTTAAAAATATATTTTTAAAACATAAGGAATTTTTTAAATACACTTTTGTGAAAATAATATTTCAAATATATATATATATATAAATATCCTTGTATACAAGTATATGAGGCTTCAATTAAACAATGATGGGTAATTCTGTATATTCCAAACAAGCTAAAAATGAACATACATTTTTATTTTAAAATTTTTGAAATGAACATTGTTCGGAAAATGAAATGATTATTTCATTTGTCACATTTGGTAAAGTGTAAAATTTTTTAAATATACCTTTAATGGAATATTTTTCCAATGGAAAAAATAAATTTAAATCATCTTTAGAAAGCATTGTTTTGGGTAAAAATTGGTTTCTGGCCAATGAGTGAAACGATGTTGTGTTTTCTTAAAAAAATTCTCCAAAACATTTTATGTGCTGATGACATGAAAATGGTATTATTATATGAAAATAACCATGAGTAACAATAAGATAATAAAATTAAATGGTTTATTAAAATATTATAAAAAAAATTCTATATAATTTCATGTTTTAACATTCATTAATAAAATGGGATTCTTAGGTAACCCATTGAAAAGATCATAACGTTGAAATGAGAGTAAACCAATGATTCAATTATGAGTATATATTATAAATACACATAAAACTATGGAAAATAAAAAAATAGATATTAAAATTTGAGTACACATATTATCTTACAATATTAATAAAAATGAAGAATCAATATAACCCAATGAAAAGGAATTGAGTTATAAAATTTTCAATCACTTGGTAACTCATAATTCAAATAGACATAGATTAATAAATATATATTTAAACTTAAAATTCCATTATTAATTTACTTTTCACTATTTTAAATGTCATTGTTATTTATATACACAACAGGAATGTGAATTAGCTCATAATAACAAAAAGGCTCAATGGAATGTAAATTGAAATGAAAACCCTTACATTACACTTCCACTTGTTTAAATTATTTTTAAAATCAAACATAATGGTTTAATAATTTAATAAAATTACTAAAGAACAATATTAATATTTATACTATCATATTTTATCCTTTTATAACATTTTATAACCCCTATTAATATTTGTTCAATATTTTCATTGTTTTGGGTGTTAATTTCCTTATTTTTGTGTATGTTTTAACTTTTTAATTTTTTCCTCTTACCCTAATCATGATTTAATCATATATAGAATATGAAAAATGAATTAAATATCATATTTATTCAATATATTTGTTTTTATAGTAATCCATAAAATTTCGTGATATGAAATGAAATACACCATTCAAAGAGATGGTAGGTCGAACATATGCGTGAACACTGTTTCCATTTTCATGTAGTATTGAAATACATATAATTAAATAATATATACAAATATATATATTATGATTCCAATATAATTATTATTTCAAATATATCATGTATAATTATAAATCATATCCTTAATACATTCCATGTAATTTTTGAATGAATCACATCGCTTTGCGAGGTAGTAGTCTTTCATAGACACGAGCATCGTTATCGTTTAACTAAAAAATTTATAGGATAAAGGTATGTTTAATATAACAATTAAATAATCATAACAAAATCCTAAATATCTTATATTGTACATAAAAAATAAAAACACAACATTATTCAAATCCTTAAAAGGTTGTAATGGCAAAATGAACTACATGGGTTTGTGAGGTGATAATTCATCTCATACAGAAATGAAAAATTTTGTAACCCATTTTTGGATGTTTATAAATATATAGTTCATAAAATTAAAAAAATAATTTTATTAATGATTTTTAGGTTATTATATAATCACGGTTTAATTTTAATTGAAGTAAGTTCCATAGGAAATAAAATAAAAAGTCTTTTAGATGAACATTACATTTTCTTCTAGTGTAATACTTTTATTTGAACTAAAAGCATCATTGGATTGATTTATTACCAAAATAAGCATTATAGAATTTATGGAGGGATGTTTGAGATTTATTTATATAGGTTTTGTCGGATCAAAATTTCATGATATGTGTGAATAACTGAGTGGAGTGGGTAAACATTTATTGTTGATGGGAGTGACATTCTTGTTAATACTCAAAGTTATTCAATATCGGGGTGTATCACATACCTAATGTGGCTTCATGATTGATAATAAATGTGTTTTATGGATGATATTTGTTTTATCTTAACCTCAACTAAATAATACAAAACTAGTTTAATTTTTGTTGTTTCACATTAAATTTTCCCGATTGTACCATTTTGGTTTTTTCATTGTGTTAAAAGGTTTTATCACCCAAGTAAGTTACCCATTACTACTAAATAAGATTTATATATATTCAAAAATTTATAACCTATGATTATAAATATTAGATAAAATTTATAAATTAAGCCTCTAATGTGTGTTGAAATTTAATTTTATCAACAACACATGTAATATGAAAAATCACTTCATTAACCACAATCATTCTAACATATATTTTACCATTTAATAGTAAATGTAACCATTATAATGGAACAATTTTTCCATGAATGTATAATATTTTATATTTGGTAATATTTTAAAATAAATTTAATGAAGATAATATTTTTGATATTTTATATCCTTTAAAAAACTAATTTAACAGAAAATAAAATTAATGGAATTTTTTACATTATTCATTTAAACTGAATTTATAAAATACCAAAATAATCATGTATTTAAAATATATTATGTCCACTACTGTCTAACATGATATATTTATCTGTAAAATTAATGAAATATAATAATTTATTCAATTTAATTCAATTTTAATATTGTATGTATGATTTCTCTTTTAAATTATTCCATAATTAATTATGTCATTAGATTTATATTATAATTATATGTATTTTTTAATCTCTAAAACATAAAATATATTAACTAGATAAAAAAAATTATCATTAAAAATAATATTTATAACTGAACGTATGATGTTTTTCCCTTATAAAAATTCTTTATATATATTAAAGTCATTAAAGGAAAAATGTTTATCCATTTCCTTACTTAACATATTTTATAGGTCACTTTGACTAAAAAATATCTCATCAACTAATATAAATATATAATATGGTGGTATGAGTTGAAATATTGCTATTAGATGGGTGTTGAAAAAGTGGAATGTTCATTCCACACTTTATATTATATGTTTAACCACTAAATAAACTCATTTTGACCATCATCACAATTATTAGTTGTAACTATCATTACTAATCATTAGGGTTGTAAGGAAAATAAATAAAAATAATAATATTATATTTGTTTTGAAACACAATTCAAATTCTTGGATCTTTTCAGTTTAAAGTTTTAGAGAATTAGGAAAAACTATTTTAAATTAGACCCACACATTACAAGTGGACACTTATACTCAGAAATTTTTTTTCACAAAATTAAATTATTTAAAAATTCATTATTTAACTTTAGGAAAAATAATTCACAATTATCCCCCTAATATCACCATTAGATCTATTCCCACTTGAACCCTATAAAATGAATTAAAAATTGAGATGACCATAAAATTTCAGTGTGGTTATAAATATTTAAGAAATTGTTTGTTTTGTAAGAATATGAGATAAAATATATATTTTTCAATAATAATAAAAGTTATTTCATAATTTGAAATAAATAATTATCTCATAGAACCTTCATTTTTCTCATATAAAATCACTATAACCTATAAAATAAATTTGAGCCCCTTTTTGTATCTTAGAGATTCATATAAATAAAAGGTTTTCAGAACCATTTCAAACTCCATTAAATTAGAAAAATTATATTGATATTGTTCAATTAAGTTATTATGGGCATACTCAATGTAATCTATGACACCCAATGTTAAGCTATAATGGCCTTAAATGATGCTATCTGGGTCACCCCATGTTTGGTTGTAAGATGTTTACCTGACCTTATCTAGGCAACCCCATGTAATGTTGTAATAGGATTACCCAACACTATCTAGGACACACCATGTATAATAAATATCAATCTAACAGGTTTCCTACAATTCTAATTACCATATCATTAATAATAAACTTTTATCATATAAATCTTTCAAAACTATTCTAATCCAATATGAAAAAAAACTTCATATAATAATACCTTTATCAAATTAAAAACCCATTATAAATAACAAGAATTAAAAAATTGAGAGGATATTTTTTTCATTTAGGAAAATATGTAACCATGAAGTGAAATTTAGAAAATGAATAATTGTCACAATTTCCGAAAAGATATTATCGTAGTTTCTGATTAGAATATAGCATTCCCTTTATCGCCTATGAAAATATTTCATATAAAATGGGTATAAAGTGTATTTTTTAAAACAAAAATATTGAAATTAAAATTATAAATAAATTTTACACAATATTTCTTATATATCGATATAAATAAATATGTAAAATATTATCAACAATATTAACATGGGGAAAAAGATATAATAATTAAATGTTTAGTCATTCAAGCTACCCCATACAACTCTGAATATTTATATAATAATCCCCATGAATGAAAATAATTTAAAAAAAGTTAACTAAAATTATGTGAAATACATTAATGATATGATTTTTCAAAGTGTTTTATATATAAAACTCATAAATTAATATGGATGTATAACATCAAAACGTGCCTCAATGAATGGGGACTAAGACAAAGACACTTACCATGAGTCAGAATAGTTAGGTAAAATATTTAAATTAATGATTCATAAAATTATAATAATAATTTAAATTATTTAGAGTCAATTTCAGGATTATTATTAATTTTATATCAATTATTAACATGTTATATTAATTAATTAATTTTCTTTGTTTATGTTGGACGTTTTGATGATATTCGATTATTAAGTCCAAAATGATTTTGATATGATGTTTATTGACAATTTTGTTAGTATTTCATCATATAAAAAATAAAATTAATGAAATAATAATCACTATTATATTTCAATTATACATTTAAATCCATCAACTAATTATGTTTATAAATAAATAACTAGGTTATAATCATGGAGAGGTAGTTCATACAAACACATGAGAAACGTTTTATATTTTCTATGGTCATTATGGAAAGAAGGTAAGTATAATTTCATCGATAAATTATTATAATAATATCATTAATATCATATATATCATTTAAATATACATACATATAGCATCCATGTGATGTGGTGATGAAAAACGAACCAGATATTTTCAGGGAGGTGGTAGTTCAAACATACTCTTGAATGAAACTAATTTTTTTTTGTGCAAGGATATTTAAGAATGTCTAATAAATATTATCTTTTAATAATGATAAATATGTCTTTTATATAATATATATAATTAAATGAAATCATCATTACCATTCATGATATACAAATATAGAAAATGAATTAATAAGATTTGTGAGGCAGTAGTTCGACAAACACCCAAATGATAATATATTTTTCATTTTTTGGTAGGGGATATGGATTTTGGATATTATATTTAAATAATAAAAAGTAAATTTAGGTTTTATTTCATCATGGATGACAAAGATTTTAAAGGAGTGAAAGAAGAAATAGAACATAAATGCTTGATTAAAAATGATACCTCTTCCTCAAAACACTTTCCTTTCATAAAAACATAAGACCACAAAGGATGGCGTTTTACAAAAATATAATCACTAGAATGTCGGGTGGGATTATATGAACTTATTTGGGATGATACTATATGGAAAATTTTGTTTTAAAGTGTGAATAAAAGAGAATAAGATGTTCCCTTTTATAATAGAGGGGAGGGGCACACTTGGAATCATCCAAACCATTAAATTAATATAAATTAATTTTCTTTTAAAAATGAATCCAAACATATTTTCTAATAATATAGGATGATTATGGGTAATAATAAATTTATCGAATCATAATAGGATAATATTTTAAATTTTTTTTGATCCTTCTATTTAATCATTAAGCGTTTTTAATCCCCATTAACCCTTTCATGATAACATGTATGTTTACTATTTTAACGATTAATATAGTTACAATAACATGTAAAAATAACCATAAATGTATCATTTATGGATCCGAAACCATACACTAATTATTTTTCTTAATTTTATATTTTTATTACTTTTATATTATATAATAAAATATTATATATTTTATATTATCCTTAAAGTCAAATTTGACAATATTCATTACTCAACATTTGGAAAATATCATAATAACAAGATATATTCAAAAACTATATTCAAAAAAATATAAAAAATTTCAACGCAATATATAAAAGTAATTGATAAAATTATTTATTTGACATTTTTTTTGATATTATTTGAGATTTCGATTAATTAAACTATTAATACATTATCATTTTGTACTTTATTATGGGGATCTATATTTCCTAAAAATTAAAAATAAATTTCCTTGATTAATATAATATTTTTAAAATTGAAAAAACTATTTATAGTTGAATATATCTTCTAAATAACCTTATATTAAAAAATTTATATTTATTAAACCACAAGTACGACATCATTGGATTTTCATTAAAATAAAATACAATAAAGTGCCTAAATTCATCCTCATATATCCAAGAGGTATTAAAATCAGAATAAAAATATTTTGGTCACAAATAAATAATATAATAATAATAAGATAAGTGTTAGGGCCATTTTCTAAAATTTATCACATTATTTTTACACTTAATTACCCTTTTTAACCATAATCCCGGAAATAAAAAAATTATAATATTACTATTAATATTGTCCAAAATAAAAGTGAACTATTTAATAAATTTGGACACATTATTACAAATATTTAATCAATTTTTTTAATTTAAAACATTTAAAATTGATGAAATTAATTGAAAATTATACACACAAACAAGAAGAACCAATGATTTTTTTAAAGTAAAAATGGTCAAAAGTTTGAATAGTTTTTTTTGAGAAATTTCAATTTGAAATTGATCTTAATGAGATTAATTGGAATAAATAATATAAAATTGAAATAATTATACATAAAATAAAATCAAATATAGAATTTAACACTAAATTATCTAGATGAAAAAGGTTTTTTCAGGTCAAATTTAATTTTTCACTATTCAAAAAAAATGAATATTATAATAAAAATGCCAATAATTTATCAAATTTCAGTTTTGATATTCTAATTTCAAATAAGATGTTTATTTTTTCAAATATAATATAGGTATCTGTTAAAAAATATGTTTCAAAAAAGTACATAATCAAAAGGTTTCAAAACTAGCCTTTTATAAATATACATATTTAATTATTAAAATTATGTTTCTTATGATATCATATCTAGAAATCACATATGATGGATATTAAATATTATATTTAATATATCATATATTTAATTAATATAATATAACATGTTTTATTTTTTTATTTAGTGGTATAAAACACACTTGTGTATTTTTAAATTCTTTTTAAGAAAATATATAATTTTATTTTAAAACGAGTATTATTTTCATTTCTAATTAAATAGTCATAAAAGAATAAATTATATATAAATATTTAATAATTTTTTCCACAATTAATTTAATCTTGCCCATAACCCCATTATAATAGCTTTGTCATTAATATGATTTAAAAAAATAATATTTAATTGTTTGTTTAAGCATCATAGTTTGTGTCATATACTCCATTTAACATATTGTTTTCTTTTAGAAACACAAGATGTTACATTCTATCCCCCATAATAAGTAGAAACTGTGATATTTAAAATCAGTCTTGGTACCTAGGGATTGACTTTTCAAAACACCATTATTTAAAACCCACATTAGAAAAATGTTTAATGAACCTTCCACTTTAAATGACAGGAAGGAATACAATGGTCACATGAGAGAAAACATTGTAGGGTTCTATGTTGGAAAAAATGGACATGGATGATAATGAAAAGTATCATTTTATAATGGAGATTAATAGAGAACAATATCATTGGAATATTCTTGATAAAAAACAAAAATATATGATCAGTTAAAAGTTCATTAATATATTATTATGAAAATTAAATGATAATGATTTTGTTTTTAATATCTTTTTCATATTGTAGTGGAATTATATTATTACATCAACATAGAACCAAATAATATAAACTTACTAAATAATAAGAGTTTCTTTTTTTAATAAATTTTGAACACAAAGTCATATTTGTCTCCAAACGATGAGTATTTAAGATGATTTTTTCATGCATGAAGCACTACAATAAACATCTAAAAACTCAAATAATCTATAACAGTAAAACTATCTATTCCACATTTCTTTAAAAATTAAACAAAATAATTTTTTTATTGTAAGATATGTTAATAATCAAATAATAATTAACCATTAAATGAATAAGAACTTTTTTTAATATCAAAAATTAAAAAGTAATAAAATATGTATTTTATATACTACTCAATAAATAACTATCCATAATATTCATAAAAAACAATACAAAGTTTTATTGAATCCAATAATCCAGAAGTATTTTATCACATATACGTTCATGATAAATTTTAAGAATAATCTCAAAATAAAATCAATTACATATAAAGCCCTACACCAAAATAAAATTTCCCTAACAATGTATATGATACATTATTAAATTCCATAAATAACTTAAATCAAAATAAATCCACACTAAAATAATATATGCTTCCAAAATATTATATTACCATTATTCATAAATTTAAATCCCATAGTATTATATTTTCTATAGTCATATAGGGTTCCCAAATTAGTGAAATACTTCTTAAATTTCATTAATAACATAATCAATAAGTTATTCTTCAATCCCAACGCTATCTATTGAATTAATAATTTCTTACCAAAATCAACATATTTTCATCCATCAAATCATTTAACTAAAATTAAAATTACATTCTAACTATAAGCACTTTTAGGGTAGTAGTAGGTGATGAACCATTATTTCCCATCGGTTTTCGATTCAACACTCATTACATTAAGGGGTGTTATGAGTTGCAGATAGTTCGAAGGTTTTCATTTTTTATAAAATAATATACCTATTATAAAATTCGAAAAAGATATGATACAATACTAAAAAAATAACAATATCATGTTTTGTCCTGAAATTTATCTCATCCATTTCATTTTGCATCCCAAAATGTAATAACTCATAATTAACCCAAAACAATGTCTCAAAAAATACCATCAATCACCTTAAAAGATCATAACATAAACACTCAAAAGGGTTTATAGGAAATTAAACTCATGGTAAACCTTAAATTTATAAACACATGATAATATCCATAACTCATAAGAAAACATAATAATATCCAACGTTTTATAAATCATCTTTTGATTCCAATAGTTAGGGCCCAGCCTAAAACATTACTTATCCTTGGGATTTTGATCTTGAATTCACATACAAGGATGTTTTCATTTTTAAATTTTAATTAATTAGATAAACATTTTAAAATGTAAACCCATACATTATAAGGAGATATTTATATACAATTTTCATTTTTCACAATAAAAGGCTCTTCAAACAAAATATGATTTCTATTTGTTAAAATTACTTACAATTATCCCCTCGATCCAATCGTTGTATCTATTCCCCCTTAAACAATGTGATTGAAATTTATAAAACATAGTATTAGAGCATGATATTAGTAAGGGATAAAAAATAAAGGATTCCACTGGTTATGTAATACATGAATACTCCTATAATTTTTTACCTCATTGTCAATGTTCTTTGAGAATATGAAATAAAAAACATTCACATGAAAAATTAATGCACATATTTCTATAAGTAAATCATTAAAACCCATGGAATAAAATTAAAAATCCTATAAAAGAATTATAGAATCATATAAATAAAAACATTTCAATACCCTTTCAATTATAATAACTCCATGACCAACTTCCAATTAAGATATTATGTTCTTCCTTCCGCACTATCTAGGCCACCCCATTTTAAGTTGTAATGAGCTAACCCAACACTATCTCAACCACCCAATGTTATGATGTAATAGTTTTCTTCAATGCTCTGTGGTCAAATACATGTTAATATGTAATGGTTTTACATAGAAAAATCATGTACAACCCATTTATAAATATGTCAGTCTCACCCAAATTTTATAATACTCTAGTACCATATCATTAATAAGACACATTCACCATAAAACACATTGAAAAATATTTTAATTCCATCGAAAAAAACTATAATATAATTTTTTTTCATTTTAATGTAATCTTTTAATGAAATGAATCTAAAAAATAATGGAATATGGGGTTTCATTAATGTTTTTTGGATTTTAAATGATTCTTGAAATTAAATAATAGTTACATTAGAAGAAAATTTTTGGTTTTTTTGTATGTTACTAATAGAAAATTCATTTTGTAGTTTTTCATAAAATTCCTTATAAAACATGTAAAATGATTAATTTTGAAAACCGTTGAATGAAATAAAATAATAATGTAAATTTCATTTTTAATACTTATATATCTATATAAATAAATATAAATAAAAATTACAATAATATTGACATGGATAAAAATATTTGATAATTAAATCTTTTGAATTTAACGGTTTCCCATAAAATTTTGAACATTTAAATCATAATTCCAATGAAATAATTAAATTTTAAAAATAAATGATAATAAATAAATTAATGAAATTATAAATAAAAAGAGTTTTTATAAATACCTCAAACAAAGGTGGTTGTATAAGATCAAAATATGCCTCAATGAAAGGACACAGAGATGATGTCCATTACCTTGTGTTTGACTCATAAAATTCAATATTTATATTCATAAATAATAAAATTAGGATACTTTTTTACTCCTTATATAATCCTTTTGATGTTTATTATTGATTTTATATAACTTCTTGACATTTAATACCAATTGATTAATTTTTTATGTTTATGTCGGACGTTTTGATGATATTTGATACCTGAGTCCAAAATTATTTTGATATGATGTCTATAGTTAAAGTGATCATTTTTAAATAACCTATATAATAGTATTAATGAAATAATAATCTCTATTATACAATAGTAATAGTTCTAAATCCATCCATTAATTCTTTTTATGGAAAATAAACTATGTTATAATAAGTGAGATGGTAGACAATATGCACGCAATGGAATGAAGGTAAGTATAATTTTAAAATTAAATAATTATAATAAAATGATTTATATCATATTAATCTTTTAAATAGTCTTATATATATTATCAATGTTTTTTGGGGATTAAAAAACAAATCACATCATTTCTGAAGAAGATAGTTCACAAGTACACATGAACAATTACATCATTATTCTATGCCAAAAAAGTTATGAACATAAGTGATATTTTATATTTTCATACTGATAAACAAGTGACTAATATCATATATATAAATTAATTCCATCATTATTACTAGTCTTGATATACAGTGGTGGAACATGAATTAATATGTTTCACAAGGTAGTAGTACTCCATACATATGAACGATAATTATTTTCCCATTTGATGGAATTGGAGTTGTATTTTAGGTGATTGTTAGAAAATTATAACATCATAATATATTTATGATACTTTGTTTATTATTTCATCAGGGTTGAATATGATTTTATGGAAGTGTAATAAGAAATAAAATAGAGATTCTTGATTAAAAATATTCCTTAAAAAATATATGGTAGTCTTTAAAGATGATATTCTAATATTTTATAAAAAAGAGCAGAAGCAAGAGGAGAATATGATAATGGAAATAAATCCATTACAATAGTATATTATTTATGAAGGGTTAAGAAAACGTGTGTTCTAATTAAAGGAAGTGTCATTAATAGGGTATATAATCATAAGAAATGGGATATCACTGGAAATGTTAGTTACATAATTAATTTAATGATGGATGAGGTGAAAAATTGTGACAGAAGTCCATATATTATTGGATTAACTTGGATATATAATTGATCTATGATAAATTAATTATTATCCACTAACCATATAATAATAATCACTTAGAAGGGTGTCATGGTTTATTTAATAATGAATGTTGGATAGTTTCAACTAATTTAAAATGATCCATAGTTCTACTGCTATAAATATGATACCAAAATATACGGAACATTTTATGGTATACAACGATGGTTTGGAGAAGGGTTTGGTATTTGTGATAATGAATAATGATAAAGTGATAACATATGAATTAATAAAATGGAATTTTTATGAATAGTTATACGCATCACATGATCTGGTTTTGACTGTAGTGGTCTTCGCATTTTAAATCAGTGGGAATTATCTATTTTGGGTGATTGGTAAAATAAATATTGATCATAAGTTCATCTTGTATATATTTAGACAGAAAGAGAAGAATATATACCGGTGAATGTTTTTATAGCAGATCAAGGACTATGACATCATAGTACACTGTCATACTGGGAAAGAAAATAAATTATTATACATTCTGGTTAGAAAGGATCATACAATTTTGTCATTGATGTTAATTGAGAATGATTTTATATTCTAAGAATTGAAAATGACAGATAGGTTAATCATAAATTAGGGAACATTGTCAATCCATTAGAAAATGATTTTTCAACCATCCCTTTTGTAGAAGATAATGGATGCACAAAGATGTGAGGGGAAAATTATGAAGACACTAGAAATAATAATAAATATTAAATTCGAAGATATTGAAATTATTGAAGTAGGATTTGTAGGATTTGGTTGAAGGCAATGATAACCAACAAATCCTAGGTTATTGGAGCGGTTGGATGATGAACATAGCTTAACATTCACAATACATCTAGATAGAATAAATATGTTTTATGATATTAGAGAGAACTATTGTTTAGAAAAAATTAAGAATGAGATCACAGAATATACATCAAGGTTACTTTGTATGTCATCTAGTGAAGGGTGAAAGGAAAATAAAAGAAAGCAATGATGCAACTGTTACCCATAATTACATGGAAATGGGAAAATGTTGACCTTTCCTATTTTGATAATCCTAATTATGCTTTAATATGTTTTGATAATCCCAATGATGCTTTAATATGGTTTCATAATCCTAATCATGCTTTAATATGTGATAATAATCCTATATATATATATATATATGTTAAATTATGTTGAAAAAAATATCAAAATAATCAATGCATTATGATAATCAATGTTTATCTATGTTTATACATACATTTAAATAATTTTAACTCAATATGGATATGTTTTTCATATAACAGATAAGTGTTAAGTCCACTGGTATGCATAAGTCCATCGGTATGCACTGAGCAACTAATATAGACAAACAGACAGACCTACTGTTATATCAGGAGAAACGGATATGAAGTTCATTGACACTGACAGAATAAGTCCTCTTATACAAACAGATACACAACTACTTATAAGGCTATGTACACCGATAAAGAAGTCTACCGATATGGATAAGGTCACCGATATGCATGACAACTGCCGATTGAAGAAGAGCTACTGATAGAACAAGTCTACCAGTATGCACAAGTCGACTGATAAAGACCTATTACTAATGAGTCTACTGATAAGTAAAGGTGAATAATAGATGAAGCTTCATGCGACACAAGGACACTGGTACATATTTACTGATTAGAAGTCCACCGATATAAAGGCAAAGTCTACCGATACAAGTCTGCTGATGCAGACAGATAATTACCGTTACATAGTCCACCGATACAAAACAACTTCCTGTGAGATGGTATGTCTATGTATGACATACTCAACAATACCAAATGTAGGATTGAATATGTAATGATATGATCAATACAAGAGGGGGTGAATTGAATACTTTAAAAATTCCTTTGGAACTTTTGCGTAACCAAAATTCACAAAACCTCTAAGATCTATTATTTTGCTTGATTTCGGAAAAGTGATTCTGGAAATGAAACTTAACAAAAGATTACAACAAATAAGATTCTACCTTAAAGTGAATAGAATCTAACTAAATCCTAGTACAAATGTAATGAAGTATAAGAAAGTTATTCTTTCCTCAACAACTAAAATACATAGTGGAAAACAAAATATTACAAGTAACAAGTAATAACCCTTTTAACCCAAAGAGGAGGGTATCCAACAACCCTGGATAAAAGGTCCCTTGATTTATACTTTCATGAAAGTCTGTCATACCCAAACCCAGGTAAGCCCTCAATCTGAAGATCAGTGTCTGTATTACTATCCCCGTAAGCCCTCAATTTTTAAGGAAATCAGCATCTTTGACTTCACAACCCGAAGTCTCTAATTTCAAAGAAATCGAACCTCTACACTAAGCAAATATGCACGAAGAAAAGTTTGAACAAGCATTTCAAAACATTTTGCACGAAGCCTAAGAGTATATAAGAGCCACTCTCTCTAGAAATCACTTTTGAAAGTTCTGAGCTTCAAAAATTCGAAAAGTCTCAAGCACGATCAAATGAGCTCCTATTTATAGTCACATCTCCAACAGTCAGCTCCCTCCTCCAACTGTCATATTCTTCCTTGAATTTCAGAGGGACCTGTACACTTATCACTCAAAAAATTCTTAGTGAGTAATTGAAAGCATGACACTATTTTATAATGAAACAGGTGTAAGAATAACTAGAATATTATATTTGGAATATATGGAAATGAAATTTTGAAGTTTATCCATAATTGAATTTGGAGTCTACAATACAAGGATATACAGATTCTGTTTTTTAGGAATTTTGAACCTGAATTCTATAGAATTCCAGAGTCTGAATTTCAAGGAAATTATATGTATGGAATCTCATGAATTCAAAACCTGAACTTACAAAGTTCGGAGTCCGAGTTCATGAGAATTTGGAGTTAGAACTCATAAGATTTTGGAGTCTGTATTCAGAAAACTCTGAGTCAGAAAAAAAGAAGTTTGTAATTAGAATTCATAATCAGAATTCGGAGCCTGAACATAGAGAAGTTCGTAACCAGAATTCGTAATCAGAAATCGGAGATTTACCTAATGAGGGTTCGTATCCAGAATTCAGAGTTGAACTTCATAATGTTCTTATCCAGAATTCAGAGTGGAAATTCATGAGAGTTTTTATCCAGAATTTGGAGTTGAACTTCTATAGAGTTCGTAACCTGAATTCAGAGTCTTTAAACAGAATTCTTCATTTCTTAGTATTATATGATTCCGAAGATTTGGTTTCAATCTGATTTTTATAGTTAGAAAAATTATGATTTGATCAAAGAGAACATGGTAAGGATAAATTTCCTTAGGGAAGGAAATTTTTCCTTATAGGGTTAAAATATAGGATAAAATGAAATTTGACTTAAAATAAGGTGTTTGTGATTTTCAAAGCAAGAGGAATGGTAAAGTCATAGGGAAACCCATATTGACTCAACAATCTTCCCCTTACATGATGGAATGGAAATTTCATATGTAAACCCTTATTGACCCAAAAATTTCTCCCTTTTTGGAAAGCACAAACATCTTTACGAAAAAGAATATATAGAGTTGGAATAAATTTCTAGACTTTGAAATTAAAGCTTATCTCCCTTTGTTCATGGACAATGGTGAATAGTACTAACTCCCCCTTTGGATTTGGAACTCTAAGGATCGTATTCTAGATTTCTAGAATGAGAATTTTAATTTGAATATGGAAATCTTCATAATGGGAAATCCAGCTTAAATAAAATCCGCCTTACATAGAAACCTTTTTCCTTCTCCCCTTTATAATTATTTTTCCTTATCCCCCTTTGTGATTTTCAAAAAGAGTGTGAGGGAATGGAAAAAAATATGGTACCTGAAATATTAGTATAGACAACCAAAAAAAACAATCATTCACAATTTCATTTAGAATGGAAGTATTATTACAAGGAAAAACAAATACAACAAAAGATCATAGTGGGATTTGTTTGGATTATTTTCCCTTGGGAATTAGCATCTTCACTATGGTATTTATCTTTTTATTCTCTTTGTGATCCTCCTATGCTTGCTTTTATAATGGTTTGATATTGTCATCCTGATCCTTCATGGCCTCTTTCTGAGCCTTCAACAATTCGTCTTGCTTCACTAGCTTTTCTTGGATCTCAATTCGAAGATCCTTTTCTGTTTTCAATCTTTGAACAATATAACTTAGCTTCCCATTCAGATCTTTCACCTCTGGAATCTGATTATTTTGTTCTAGAGAGTGATTTTCCATGAAGAGGTTTGTATGTTCCTTGATTTTGGTGTCTTTAGTGTCCAAAGCTTCTTTAACATATTCTTGAAATTGATCAAGCTCTTCCAAATCTACAACGATTTTCGTACACCATCTTGTCATATTTTTTAATGATTTTTTGTGAGCTTCATAGTTGATTAGGAAGTTTTTCTGTTCGGCCTCAATCTTAACAAATCTACCCATCACCATCGATACGGAGTTTGACTTTTGATTCATTCCGTGCTGAAGCATCTGGCATCTAGAATCAATTGCTTGAACAATCGGAATGGTATCTACCAACTTTTTCATAGATTGAACAAAAAAATCCTTTCATAAGGTAGATGACTCTGAATCAGACATTTTGATTTGAGATGGTTCTTCCTCTAGCTCTACCAGCATCTTTTTAGAGGTTCCTCCAACTTCTTTCTTCCTCAATATTTCTTTCATTGGGGTACCAGAAACCACTTGTTTACCCATACTGATTTTCAGAATAGCTTCTTCATCAGAAGATTCATGCTCACATTCAGATAAATTTATAATCTTATCTTCATCAAATTTCCCTTTCTCATCCCCAGCCTCAACATCCTCAGGAAGAATGAAGTCATTATTATGACTCTCTTCCTCTGAAAATTTATTCACTTCCTCTTCTTCTCCCTCCTCATCAGCTCCAGGAGTAACAAGTTTTGAAGATCCGGCTTGAGAAGTTCGGATTGATAACTTTTCAGAAGCACCTTCTTTTTCAAGATATTATTCAACTTTTTTGATCGCATCATTAGAGCCACCACTATTCTCAGCTTCTTGTACTTCTTTGTCAGCTTTCTTCTCTTCCACAATCTTCTCTTGTGATTTTTCCGAAGTCATGAAAATTTTTTCCCGGGGTATCATGCAATGGTTATACTAAGAGATTTTTTGGTACATAGATATTTTCTTGATGATACTTCAGTAGCCTTCAAAAGGGATTGAAAAATCTCTGCCTCATACATCTTCTTATTCAGCTTCTTTTCCTTGGCTTTCTTTTATAGTTCATCAGCTGCCTTTTCTATCGAGGCCTTAGCCTCAGCATGATCCAAACCGAATGGTGGCTCCCCTACTATTCCATTCTTCTTATCCTCCCTCCATTTTTCTACAACTTCATCTGGGAATGATTTTTAATTTTTAGGTTTAGGAGGTGTAGATTGGACTTCCATATACTTATGGGTTTTTTCTTCTACTTCTACTTCCTTCAACATTCTATTCTTGCCAGCCTTCTTTGATGGTTCAACTTTTTCAATATTTTCCGGAACAGAATCTGCCTCTTCCTTAGGTAGATAATAAAATTCACTTAACTCCTTGGAGAAACCAACCTTCATCCTCTTGAGGGTATCACCAATGATCAACATATCCTTGCAATTCCTTGCCTAAGAACTGCAGGGAATCTTGAAAGATTCAAGACATTGAACTATCAGCATGGAAAGTAAGTCTTGATACATAATAATATGAGCTCTCAAATTCCCATTTATGATATTATCTATCATAATGAGAATGTGTCTCATGAGGTTGACCTTCCTTATATTTACCGAAAAATCCAATATGTACATATCACTTTTTTTTCAGGGTGTCCTTATCACCCTTCCTCAGTACTATAAGGCCCTGATCCCATAAGTGTAGAATATGATTATTAGTAAATATATGGGAAATCATTGTTGTCTTTACATCAATATGACCAAGGCATTCCATAGCCTTCACCTTGATGAAACTATCTTGAACATCTAGCAGCTTGTGAGAGAAAAATTTGGCTTCTCCTTCATATGACAGCCCCACCATACTCACATCCCTTGTGTACGTGAGTTTATATGTCTTTCCATAACACTTAAAGGACAACTTTCCCCTACCATATTCCATAAAAAACAAACTCATTCATAGAATTCTATAAGAAAATCCGGATATACAACATCCTGAGATCCTATCATTGAAATAGCTACACTTTCCCATCCATTGATCTTGATGTTCATAGATATAATAGAGTCATACTTATTGAAGATGTTCAGATGAACAAACATCTCCTTGTATATATTCCACTCTATAATAGGCTTGATTGTAGAAATATCTTGAGAAGGAACTTCTGCAGACATTTAGACTGGAGTACTTCTGAAAAATTCGGAACGGGATTTTGTAGAGGGGAAGAGCTTCAACACGCAAATTCTTTGAAAACCGATTTTGGAAAACCCTTCGAGGTCCCCTTTATATAGGCAATGGAAGTGACCTTTCATCTTCAAAATCTTATCTCATGGTTGGGAAACCTTCTGATCTGATCTAACGATTGATATGATAGCAGTAGTGAAACATTTGGTAGGATCCAATAATTGGAGGTTATAAAAACATTCAGATTTAGGCAAACTTGAATCCGAGAAATTTTAATATCAAAAGAAACTACCACCAAGTAAAAGTCATTAAAAATACTTAAGAACGAATTATAACATTCGTATTTCTAGGAATATTATTCGTTCTGAGGAATATTATTCTTTAAGAACTTTAGATTAAAAAACATGAATATGATAAAAAAACTTCACTACGAAAATTTTCAAATCCAAGAGTTTCTATAGTGAAAATTGCAGGTTCAAAAATTTTCATTACGAAAAGTACTATTCCGAAGATTTCCATTATGAAAACTTCAAATCCAAGAGTTTATATTATCAAAAATAACTTGAAAAACTATAATGCAAAAAACTTGAAATACTCTATTATGAAAAATATTAAAAAGCTTCATTACAAAAAATATTGAAAAGATTTATAGTAAATATATCCCCCCTATGAAAAAGTGTTCATTACTATAAGGAGATTTATTTCAATAGGAAGTTAATAAAGAAGGATTACCTCACAGTTATCATTCCTAACTTCTGTTTAATGTATTCAAATATATCTGAGGGTAAATATTATGTGAAAATTTCAGCAAGTTTATCTTGTGTTATGATAAATTGAAGAATGATATATATTTTTTGTGTGTGATCCCTATGAAAGTTATTCCTAATATATATGTGCTTTGAATGAGAGTGATGTGAAGGGGTTTTACTAAGGTAAAGGGAACTTGTATTATCACAGAAAATTTTTGTTTTGGTAAAAATCATACCACAGTCTGTGAGTGTGTGTTACATCCACAAAACATGAGCACTGCAACATCCATCTGTTCAATATTCATCTTCAGCAGTGGAAAGTGCTACTGAGTGTTGCTTCTTGCAAGACCATGAAACTAATGAATCTCCTAAGAAATTACTAGTTCTGGATGTACTCTTTCTATCCATTCTACATCCACCAATGTCAGCATCCGAAATAATTTTTAAAACCAAATCATTTCCAGAAGTTTAAAATAGTCCCAAATCCATGGTTCTGTTATGTAGCGAAAAATTCTTTTCACTGAATTTATGTGATATTCCTTAGTATTGGATTGATATCTTGCACATTAGAATACTAAAAACATTAAGCCTGGATGACTAGGTTTTATGTAAAGTAAAATTCCTACAATACGTCTAAACATTTTTTGATCTACTGGTTTCTCAGTTTCATCAAGATCAAGTGTGTTTGAGGTACAGATGGGAGTACATATACCTTTATTGTTGTCATATACATACTTTTTAATAAGATCATTAATATAATTATGTTGGGATATATAGATTCGTTCTGTGTTTTGATAAATTTGAAAACCAAGGAAAAATGTTAACTCACCCATTATACTCATTTGAAACTCAGATTTCATTAGATCCAAAAAGGAATCAGTTAAGGATTGCTGAGTTGAACCAAATATAATGTCATCAACATAAATTTGAACGATAAAAACATTTTTATTATCTTTTTTTATAAAAAATGTTGAATTTATATTTCTCTTAACATAGTTATTTTGAAGAAAAAATCATATACTTCTATCATACTAAGCTCAAGGGGCTTGTTTAAGTCCATACAAAGCATTGGTATGTCTAAAAACATGACCAGGATGTTTTTTATCTTCAAGGCCAGGTGGTTGTTCATCAAAAACAGCCTCTAGAACATAACCAATAAGAAAATTAAATTTTACATCCATTTGAAAATATTTAAAGTTGAATAATGATGCCATGTCAAGTAAAATATAAATAGATTCGTGTCTTGATATTGGAGAATTTGTTTCTTCATAGTCTATTCCTTCTTGTTGATTTCAACATTTAGAAACTGAACTACGTTTTTTTCTAAAAATGACTCCATTTTCATCACACTTATTCTTGAAGAGACATTTTACTCCAACAACAGAATATTCCTTAGGTCTTTCAACCAAGGTCCAGACTTTATTCCTTTAGAATTCATTTAGTTCATGTTTCATCGCTTTTATCCAATCATCATCACATAAAGCATCATCAGTGCTTTTTGGTTCTAATTGGGGAAGGAATGCTAGTTGTTGTACTTCATTTCTTAAGGAAGTTCTATTCCTTACAAGATGATTGACATCACCAATGATACTATCTATGGGTTGATTCTTTAGAAAAAACTAATTTGGGTTTTGTAAAACTTTTTCATTAACATTGGGTAGGAAATCTTCTGGGGTAAATGATTCAGTAGTATCTTCTTGAAAATTTTCCTTATCAGAAGGATATTCTATAATAGGGTGATATTTAGTTTTTGAAACACATCCCAGGATGTTGGTAGGGGTTGTTTAAAAACAAAAGGAAATGTTTCGTCAAATCTAACATGCACTGTTTCTTTAATAGTACAAGTGTTTTTGTTGGAAACTCTATATGCCTTAAAAATTGTGGAGTACCCTATGAAAATCCCTTCGTCAGATTTTGGAGATAATTTATGAATATTATCTTTAGTATTCAGAATGAATACCTTGAAACGAAAAACCATAAAGTAGGAATGCTTAGGTGTTCTACAATTCCATAACTCATAAAGAGATTTATTAAGAAAAGGACTAATCAAAACACGATTTATAGTATAACAAGCAGTACATATAGCTTCAGCCAAAAAACGCTTGTCTATAGAATATTCACTCAACATGGTTATATTTATCTCTTGAAGAATTCTATTTCTTCTTTCAACAACACCATTCTGTTGAGGGGTTGTGGGTGCTGAGAAGTTTTGAGTCATAGCATTTCTAATATAAAATTTTTCAAAATCAGAATTGTGAAATTCACCTCCATGATCACTATTAATAGTTTCCAATGGAATGTTTTTCTCATTTTTAACTTGGGCTCTAAAACTTTTGAAATAAGAAAAATCTTTAGACTTTTTTGCTAGAAAACTGGTTCACATAAATACAGTGTAACCATCAACCAAGACAAATACATAATACTTTCCCCCAAAGCATCTAGATTGTTTAGGACAAAAAAGATCCATATGCACTAATTGTAATGCATCAGTAGTTGAGACATCATTGACTAATTTAAAACATTATTTCTGTTTCTTACCATATTGAAAAGTTTCACAAACATTTGACGAATCAAATCTGAGCTCCGCTAGATCCATAACTAGTCCTTTATTAGAAAATTTTCATATGTTCCTAAGGTTAAAATGTCCTAACCTTCTATTCCATAACCAAGAAGGATATTCCATTGCACCAAGGCAAGGTAGATCATGGTTCCTATGATCTTATAAGTTTAGTGTGTAAACATTTTCTTTCCTATTGGCAGAAAGAATAAATTCATCCTTGGAATTGTGAACTAAGAACTTATCATTGCTAAAATTCACAAGATAACCATCATCACATAACTGACATATGATAATGAGGTTTTTCTTAAGACCCTTAACAAATAAAACATTTTAAATCAATGTTTTTCCAAGAAGAATGATGTTACCTATACCAATAATTTATCTTTAAGATTTATCTCTGAAAGTTACTTTTCCTTATTTCATCATGATAATATTTTGAAAAAAAATTTTTTACCAGTCAAATGCCTAGAACATCCATTATCCATGTACCACGTATTGTTGTTGGTACATTATCTATTTTCCTGAAAACAAAAGAGTTTTTCTATTGGAATCCAAAATTTCTTGGATCTGGAATTGTCAGACAACAAAATTTTGGGTATCCACATTTGTTTAGAAAAATAAGAAGTATAAAACCCAATATATTGAACTTTATTCAAGGAGCAATTTTTCTTCCAATTCCCACCACTTTGTTATTTAGTGCAAAAAGGGGCTCAAGGAGGAACAAAATAGTTGTTTTTTAAAAACCGGTTTTTGGTGAGTATAACCTACAACAATATTTTTTCTTTGAGATATAATTTGAGAATACATATTGTCAAAATTTTCCTTCCCATAGGTAATGTTTGTAAGAAGCTTCTTAAGGGAAAATATTTCAGATTTTAGTCTGATGATTAATTCCTATCCTCAAGAATCATTTCCTTAGAGTTAGATTTTTCATCAAAAACATTGATCTCTAACATATCATTTTTAAGATCTTTAGAAAGTTCTTTCTAAATATAATTTTCTTTCTCAAGGTATTTATAATGTTTTTCTAAAAGATCATCTTTATCTCTACGATCATTAGAAAGATATGAAATTTATTTTTTAAGAATTTCTCCATAGTATTTTCCTTGACTGATTTCTTAGAAATTTTACAATTTATGACTTCAAGTAACTTAGAAAATCTAGAAAATTCGTTATATGAAGGTATTTATTCATTTTCTTAACATGAAGCATCATCATTAGAAGTACTATTTTCATAATATTATCAAGAGATAAATTTTTTAAAGCCTCGGCAGAGCATACCTTAGCCATAAGACTTTTATTAAGGAATGAATGGTAGTAGTAATGAATCCCATATTCTTCAGTTCTAATGAATCATATTTAGAAGATTCACTTTATGAAGAGTCTCCACAACTATCACTCCACGTATCATTTTTTATAAGGCTTTTCTTGTGCTTTGATTGAAAGAATTTCTTCTTGTTCCTTTCTGAATTCCATTCCATCTTTTCCTTCTTTCTCAACAATGGACAATCCGGTCTGATATGAAATGTTCTTCTACATTAATAACATGTAAATTCTCCATCTTTCTTATCTTTGTAGTATTTCTTCTTGTACTTATTTTGATGGTTCTTCTGAGCAACAATCTTCTTCACTATCTAAGAAATATTATCTAATTCATTCTCATAATTTTCTATGTCACTAGATTTTTACTGAATGAAGACTATATTTGTCTTTGATCTAGTTACTCTTTCTGGGGTCTTGGATATCATATGTTTTGAAGTGGATGTAAAAGAAAAACCTCCATTCCTATTCTACTTCTTAAAATTTTCAGCATCTCTCTTCATTCTGGATTCATGCTGAAGAAGACAACTCATCTAAGGAAATCTGAGTGACTTTCATGTTCTCATCAATAGCTACCCTCTTGGACTCCCATTCATTTGGCATAATATCTATAATCTTGTCAACAAGACAATAATCATCCAAACCTTTTCCTCCTATAGATTGTAAGCTATTAATGAAAGTCATAAACCTTTTCTGTACTTTCATTATAGGTTCTCCAAAAGGAATTTTAAAGCCATGGTATTCAGCTCTCAACATAGGTCAACATTTATCTATGACTTTGGATGTACCAAAATATGTAACTTAATGTTTATTCCAGATACTATTTGCAGCTTCACACGTTGATATTTGACTATATATTTTCCTAGTCAAGGAAAATAACAAAGTTTTTCTTACTCTAAAGTTTTCTTGATATTATGATTTTTCCTAATTCATAAATGTTCTTAATTCCTTATCCAGAATCTTATAATCAAAAGTTAGAATTAGATAGTTATCAACTATAGTATTGATAAATCAATTCTTCATCCTATCTCCCCAATACTCATAATCATTTCCATCAAAAACTGGATGTCTGGTAGGATTTAGGTTATCAATAGAACCAACATTTAAACCTGACATTCTTAAGAAAATCATTGGCACACAAACTTTTTAGTAGTATGAGCTTGTAAATAAGAGAAAATATCCTAAGGAAGAAACTAGATATTGTATCTCTTTTCAAGAATGAATCTGAACTATATGAGTCTGAAAAATAGATTCTGAAAAATAATGAATCCAAAAAATCAATTCCGAGAATTCAATTCTCAATTTAATCATGAGATTAATTCAGATGTTACCAACCCTCTAATACCAATTGTGAGATGGTATGTTTGAGTATGATATACTCTACAATACCGAATGTAGGATCAAATATGTAATGAGATGATCAAATACAAGAGGGGGTGAATTGTATACTTTAAAACTTCCTTTGGAACTTTTGTGTAACCAAAATTCACAACACGTCTAAGAGCTATTATCTTGCTTGATTTTGGAAAAATTATTCTGTAAATGAAATTTAACAAAAGTTTACAAGAAATAAGATTCTAGCTTAAAGAAAATTGAATATAACTAAATTAGAGTACAAATGTAATGAAGTATAAGAGAGTTATACTTTCCTCAACAACAAAAATACACAATGGAAAACAAAATATTACAAGTAACAAATAATAACACTTTTAACCCAAAGAGGAGGGTATCCATCAAACCTAGATAAAAAGGTCCCCTAATTTATACTTTCATGAAATTACGTCTTACCAAAACCTAGGTAAGCCCTCAATCAGATGATCGTTATCTATCTTGCTATCCTCACAAGCCCTCGATTTTTAAAGAAATTAGCACCTCTGACTTCACAACCTGAAGTCTCTGATTTCATGGAAATCAAACCTATGCACTAAGAAAATCAGCATGAAGGAAAGTTTGAACAAGCAGTTAAAAACATTATCCACGAAGCCTGAGATTTTATAAGAGCCTCTCTGTCTAGAAATAACTTTTGAATGTTCTGAGCTTCCAAAATTCCAAATGTCTCAAGCACATTCAAATGAGCTCATATTTAGAGGAAAAACTCCAATGGTCAGCTCTCTCATACAATGGTCATATTCTTCTTTGATTTTCAGAGGGACCTATACACATGTCACTCAAAAAATAGTTAGTGAGTAACTGAAAGCACGACATAGTTTTATTATTAAATATGTGTAAGCATACCTAGAATATGATATTCGGAATGTAAGGAAATGAATGATTAAAGTCTAACCAGAATTGAATTCGGAGTCTACAATACAAGGATATTTGGATTCTATTTTGTAGGTATTCGGGACATGAATTATATAGAATTTAGGAGTCTAAATTTGAAGGAAATTCAGAGTTTAGATTCTCAAGAATTCAGAACCTGAACTTACATTGTTCGGAGTCAAAGTTCATGAGAATTCGGAGTCAAAACTCATATGAGTTTGGAGTCTATATTCTGAGAACTTGGAGTCAGAACATAGAGAAGTTTGTAACTAGAATTTGTAATCATAATTCGTAGTTATAACATAAAGTAGTTTGTATCCATAATTCGTAATCAGAATTCATAGCCGAACATTACATAAGTTCGTAATCAGAATTCGGATTTGAACTTCATGAGAGTTCGTATCCAGAATTATGAGTTGAGATTCATAATGTCTATACCCAGAATTCAGAGTTGATCTTCATGAGAGTTCATATCCAGAACTTGGAGTTCAACTTCACGAGATTTTGTAACCTGAATTCGGAGCCTTTAAACAGAATGCTTCATATCTTAGTATTATATGATTCCGAGGTTTTGGTTTCAATCCGATTTTTACACTTAGAAAAATTATGATTTTAGCAAAGAAAACATGGTAAGGATAAATTTCCATGGGGTGGGAAATTTTTCCTTATAGGGGTAAAATATAGGATAAAATGAAATATGCCTTAAAATAAGGTGTTTGTGATTTTCAAAACAAAAGTAATGGTAAAGTCATAAGGAAAAACTTATTGACTCAAAAATCTCCCCCTTACATAAAGGAATGGGAAATTTATAAGGATAAACCTATTGACTCAACACTACCATTACAAAGATTTTTCTGATAGAAGGAGCTACTGATAGAAGGAGCTATCGATAGAAGGAGATACCGATATAAGGAGAAACTGATTTAAGGAAGCTACCGTTACATGGAGTAACAGCTACTGATGGAAACTAGTAACTATTTCTCAAAACTCTATTTCTATTTCTTTATTTTATGAAATGGTCATATATGGTGTTTTTAATGAACCTGATATTAATTAATGATAGTGGTTAGCATTTTAGGAACCATAACTGATACCTGTAAAAAGGTAATCATTTCCATTGCCAGTGCTAAAATCTATATAAGGGAACCGCGAAATACTAATGAAAATGGTGGTGACCATTCAGTGCTTTCATGCACATATGAGACAATATTCTGGAGATACAAAAAGACATACTTGAATAAAAGAAGAAGGATGAATACATACTAAATCCACAGAACCTAAACATTCTTGGAGAAAAGAGCTTCAATGATTTCTCTTTCACTCATGCTGATGAGACTGATCAACCTGGACCTGGAATTAAAATACAAAAATGACACTCTATTTCTTGACCAAAACCAGAGAAGGAATCAAATCCACATCTGTATTAATCTGAAGAGTCCAGATCTTCACTCAACACACATAGAGCACTCTAAACGCATCTCTATCTGTTTAGCTATAATTTGTTTCACTTATTTAATTTTTGAGTAGTGTGTGTCCTCTGTATTTTTGGACACACTGTCTCCTATGATGAACTGGAGGATTTATAAATCCTCACTCAATCTTTCCCTATACTCTTATATCCCACTGTGAATTGTGTTATATTTCATGTGTGACTTGGATAGCCTGTGTGCTATTGTTTTTGTTTTCCCACGTAAAACTGTGGTGGAGGTCATAGTACCTGGATAATCTTTGTACTATTTTTCTTCCCAGATTCAGGGTGTCGATCAAAGTTTATATAAATTGTTTTGAGAGGACTATGTCTCAGCTTGTGACTGAACCTATTGGTTAAAACTGATGTTCTTGTTTATTTTGTTTCAAACTATATTGAATATTCCACTTCTAAGTACATTAAATATAAATATATTATAAATTAACTATTATAGTTAAACTAGAAAGTGTTTATAACTTTTTTATCCAGTAAGTTAGTTTCAAAAGATACTTAGTCTTCATATTAAGTTAAATGAGAAATAACCAATCTTTGAGAAACTAATTGAAACCATTCAATATTTATAAATTCACTACAGATTGTCTTATTATTCATTTTGGGGGATTTTTAATAAGAATCATTTTAACAAAAATTATTATTGGAACTCAATTCACCCCCACCCCCTCTTAAGTATCCACTCTGACCAACATTTGGCCTGAGAGGTGGTTTTTTATTTATACATGATTTCCAAACACTCTGTTTTCCAACTGTGATTTTAGTTTTATCTTAAAGATCTTAATTTCTAGTTAGTTCTAAATGTTATCTCTTTAAATATATTTTTTAAAATCTAATTATGGATTATAGACTCTATGGTGCTACTACCAACATGCCACCTTTCTTTAATGGTGTTAATTATGCCCAGTGGAAACTGAAAAAGAAAATTCATTTAGAAAGTATGGGTTTTGATATCTGGAATACAATAGAGACTTAGTATAAGATTCCAGAAATTGAAATAACTACTTGGGATGGACCTAATAAATATGCATACAATGATAATTGTAAATAAATGAATTCATTGTACTGTGATTATGATATGTGGAATTTAATCGAATATATGCTTGTAAAACTGCTTGTGGAATTTGGGTTACTTTGGGTGTTTCGCATGAGGTAACAACCAATGTTAAGGAAATGAGATTGAATACCTAAAATATTAAATATGAAATATTTATAATGAAGCCTGATGAACATATTTCTGACATATATCTCAGGTTCCATGAAATTGTAAATACAATGAGCTCACTTAGAAAATTTGTTCCTGCAACAGACAAAATCATGAGGTTACTAAGATGTCTTCCAGATAGATGGAGAGGGGCATCAGATTAAATTAGATAATCTTATGACATTGGTGCTCTGCCTGTTAAAGAACTGATGGGTAAGCTAATTATGTATGAAGAAGAACAGAAGGTAAACAAGGAAGAAGATGATGAACCAAGGAAGAAGTCTGTAGTTTTTAAGACCTCTACTTAAAAAAACTAGGACAATGGAAAAAATCAATGTGAAAGTGATAGCTCATGCTATGATGAAAGTTCATGAGATAGTGATGCTGAAATGGATCAGATAGCCAGGCAATTTATGAAGTTTTATAGAAAGATGATGTTTTTCAGAAAATCCAATTATAAGGGAAAGTATGACAACAAAGTTCATTGGATGAAAGACTGGAAAAGGACTGATAAAAGTGATGGCATAGTCTGTTACGAATACAAGAGGAAAGGACATTTAAAAGATGACTGCCCAAAGTTAAAGTTCAATTAGAAGTATTATTATAAGGAAACAAATATAATAAAGCTATGAAAGAATCCTAGAGTGGTTCAAAAGACAGTTCAGGTGATTCTGACTCCACTCAGGATGAAAAATCTCAAAAAGATTATATGTGTTTCATGACAAACACATCTAAGGTAAAATTGGATACTCCTACTCTAAATTCATATTATTCATGAGATGATTCTGATTCTAAAAACATGACTACTGTAGAGTTATTTGAATACTATAATATGCTCGAAGAAACGTGCAATGAGCTGAAGGATATGTATAAGTGATTAAAGAAACAACATGCATTAACTAGCATTGTACAATCAACATTAGAAGTAGAAAAGGAAAATAATTCTCAACTGTTAATGGAAAATACTGAACTTAAATTATCCATTAATAAACTTTTAATAGACTTATAAATATTCACAAATGGAAAAAATTCTCCAACTAAAATGCTTGTAAAACAAGTTGGACCAAAATATACTACTCGTATAGGCTATCAGCTTGGACAGAGACAGATTACAAGACACAGATTTATTCCTAAATCTGGACAGTATGCTGCTAGATCAAGTTTTGGAAATTCATATGCCTCAACAATCTATTCACATAGTAATATATCAAAAAAAAATTATCTTTCAAAATTCTTTGAATATATTGATTATATGAAACCATTATACAAATCTGGGTACCAAAAGTTTTTCTTGCTAACCTATCTAGACCCATGAAGATCTGGGTACCAAAATCATTCTCTGTTTAAACCTGTTTTGTAGGAAACATTCTTGAAGAGTTCCCATAAGAAGATATGGTACTTGGAAATTGTATTTTCAAGGCATATGACTAGATATTTTTCATGTTTCAAAAGGTTAATGAAATTTGATGGAGGACATGTCACCTTTGGTGACAATTCAAAAGGAAAAATCATCGGCTTAGGCCAGATTGGTAACATAGATTCAATTTTAATTTATAATGTTTTCTTTATTGATGGATTAAAATACATTCTGTTATGACTTTCTCAGTTATGTGATGATGGTTTCAATGATAAATATGAAAATGATGCTTGTAATGTTTTTGATTCTAAAAATGTTTTAGTATTTTCTGCCTTAAGAAATGAAAATGTATATGCTGTAGACTTTGATTCTTTAGCTAAGAAGAATATTACATGTTTAACTACTTTTCGTAAATATTCTGGTCTATGGAACAAAAGACTAGTAAACTACAATGTACATTCACTTAGAAAACTATCTAGGAAAAATTTAGTTGGAGACCTACCTTAACAAAAATTGCCATCAGAAAACGTTTGTACTCCCCACCAAAAGGGAAAGCAACATAAAGTTTCATTCAAATTAAAGAAATAAGTTTCAACTTCTCAAATTCTCGAGTTGGATCACACGGATGTTTTTGGACCTTTAAGAGTTTCTTTATTAAATGGGAAGTACTATGTCTATGTCTTAGTAGATGACTTTCATAGATACACTTGGGTATACATTCTTTCTCACAAAAGTGAATCGTGTTCTTATTTTATTAAATACACCAAGTCTATAGAGAACATTAGTGGAATTAAAATTAAGACCCTGAGAAGTGATCATGGTCGTGAGTTTGTAAATCATGAGTTTTAATCTTACTGCTCACACAATGGCTATAGTCACAACTTTTCTGCCCCTAGGACACCTTAGAAGAATGGTGTAGTAGAAGGAAGAAATAGAAACCTTCAAGAAAATGCAAGAACTATGCTCAGTGAATATGATTTAACTGTTTATTTTTTGGTTGAAGCTGTGAATACAACTTGTTATATTATAAATTGAGTCTTGATTAGACATGTTCTTAAGACGGGCCCTTATGAACTGTGTAATAATAGGAAACCAAATGTAAGTTACTTTAGTTTTTTTGGCTGAAAAGTATTTATTCTTAATATTAAGGATAATTCTGTCATTTTTTCTTCTAAAAGTGACGAGGGAATCATTCTAGGTTACTCTATAACCAGTAAGTCTTACAAAGTCTTTAACGAAAGAACCATGTGTGTGGAAGAATCTGTTCACATAAAATTTGATGAAACTGATCTACATGAATCAAAATCTTCTGTTAAAAATCATGAAGAATACCTATCTATTCTGGACCATAATGATAAAATTAGTGAACCTGTTTCAAAGACAACCGGTTCTGTAAATATTCAAGAATCTGCTCCTGGTGAACCCAAACATAGAGAAGAACATAAAATTTATAGTCCTATCATTACTAGATCAACTAGGATTCTAAAGAATCATCCTTTAGATGATGTTTTTAGTAATTTTGATATAGGTACAAAGACTAGAGATTCTATAAGAAACCAGGTTGAACATCACGCCTTTCTTTCACAGTTAGAACCTAAAAATATCTATGTTTCAATCAATGTTGAATTTTGGGTAATGGCTATGCAATAAGAATTAAATATATTGAAAGAAACAAAGTCTGGAAATTAGTTGAAAGACCTGAGGACACCTTGAAAATAGCCACAAAATGGGTTTTTAGAAATAAAGTTGATGAATCTGGAAATATATTTTGAAACAAAGCAAGGCTAGTTGCAGAAGGATACAGTCAAGAGGAAATAATAGACTATGAGGAAACCTTTACACATGTAGCTACATTGGAAGCTATTGAGATCCTTCTTGCCTATGCTGCTCATCTGAATTTCTAGTTTAATCAAATGGATGTTAAAAATGCTTTTCTAAATGGTTTTATAATTGAAGATGTTATTGTTGAAAAACCACCTGGATTTACTAATACTCATTTGTCAAATCGAGTTTTTAAGCTCTATAAAGCTTTATATGGTTTAAAATAACCTCCAAGAGCTAGGTATGATAGACATAGTACGTCTGTTATTTTAAAAAGTTTTTATAAAGGGATTGGTGATCCAATTCTCTTTATTAAAAGAATTTCTAATGATATTTTGATAGTAAAAATCTATGTGGATGATATTATTTTTTGATCTTCTGAAACTACATTGTGTATTGATTTTTCAAAAAGAATGCAAAATTGGTTTGAAATGAGTTTAATGGGAGAACTCAAATATTTTCTTGTATTTCAATTTTATGAAAATGAAAATTGTATTATTTTAAACTAAAATAAATATTCAAAAGATCTTTTAAAACGTTTTGGTTTAGACAATATTAAGGAAATTGATACACCTATGAGTACTATTAGTATGTTTGGATGCTGATGAAACTGGAAAACTAGTGGATCAAACCAACTATAGAGGTATGATAGGGAGTCTGCATTACCTTACTTCTATTCGAACAAATATTAAGTTTAGTGTGTGTATGTGTGTAATATTTCAATCTAATACAAAAGAGTCACACTTGATTACTGTTAAAATAATTTTTAAACATCATAAACATACTGCTAACTAAGGATTATTTTATCCAAAATGACAATAATTCTATTTAATAAGTTTTTTAGATGCTGACTTTGCTGGTTCCAAGTTAGATACAAAGGGAACTTCTAGAACATGTCATATTCTTGGTACGTCCTTAGTGTCATGGTGTAGTAAAAAACAGAACTATATTGCATTGTCTACTGATGAAGCAGAATACATTTCTTTTGGTATTTGTTGTGAACAAATTATGTGGATGAAACATACATTATTAGACTACGGATATCAGTTTAGACATGTATCTATAAACTGTGAAAACACTAGTGTAATTAACATCTCTAAGAATCTTGTGTCTCACTCTGGGACCAAACACATTGATGTATGTCACCACTTTTTGAGAGATAATTACCAAAAGGGTGATATTACTCTTGAATTTATAGGTACTGAACATCAATTAGCTGACATATCCACCATGATTTTAATTTCGAATAGGTTATGTTACATTAGACATGAGTTCAGAATGATAGATTTTGTAGAAACCATACCTCACCATTAGAAACCTCACCGTTAGAAACCTTACTATTAGAAACCTCACAGTTATAAACCTCACCATTAGAAACCTCACCGCTATACCTCATTGTTAGTGGACCTCACCGATAAACATACTACACTATTAGGAATCCTCACCGATATGTATTACGTTTAGGTTGAACTGTTTTTAAACCTCTGGATCTTTAGCCGCCGAAATCTGTATCGTTCATGCTATACTTATTATGTTTTATTTATTTATTTTGTGATTCCTAAATGATAAAACATAAGTCTTGACCTCATCTCGATCCACCTAAAACCCTTTACCTTTAAGCCTTATCTCCCAAACCGTTTTCTTCTCGTGAACACTAAGCCTCATGATTCACAGAATGGAAAGAGTAAAGAGACTATCAGTCAGTGAAAAGGATGATGAGCCGAATGCCAGGAGACTCAAAGGAGAGTCTAGTGGAGGAATTAAAGTGAATGAACCATAAAATCCGCATCTTGATCAAAGGGAGATACTTGTTGTGAATGATCTATTCACGGAATGGCTGTTGTCTAGTAAATCATTAGTTCTAGAAGTACTGGAGGACCAGAAATGGGTAGAGTGCTTCTCGAATGACAATGGTCCCTCTTATCTGAATCCAGGAAAAGAATAATATGAGTACGTTAATTTTGAGAAATCAGACGTTGAGAATAGGATGGTTTCAATATTGAATGGAAATAAAATATATTTTTTCCTCAGTTGAATGGGATAAATGTTTGAAAGGTCCACATGAAGGAGGGTTTGGGTACTTCTTGAAATCAGTACCTTCTACCAGTGACAAATTTTAGTATGGAGCTGCTTTGGAAGAAATAACAAGAGATGGTACACCAAGAAAGGTAGTTTCTATAGAAATGGATAGAGTGAACCAGTTACTATTCATGTTCATTAAACATGTGCTAATGCCAAGGAGAGGGGATTTTTCAAATCTGAAATACCCAGATATTTATTTGCTACATCTATTTAGACATGGTGTTATGGTGAATCTATACAGACTATTAATGATTCATATTGAAGATATGACCATGCCAAAGTCAAAAACTAATTCTCTATTCTTTGCAATGATGATCTCTGTGATGATCAAGTTAAGAGGTGTGGCTAAGTCTCAGGATGAGATAGTGGTTATGAAAGAAAACTTTTGTATTACCAAAACTATCTGTAAATACATGAAGATCAATTGGAATCTGTGGAGAAGAGAATGGGTCAGTGATGATGAGAACATATATGATAAGTTTAATCATGTGGATCATCCTGCTAGGACTAAGGATGTGAGGGATCCAGGTCTAGGACATGATGTAGAGAAACCTCATTTTCGTGATGATACTGATGAAGAGGATACCTCTGTAGTTGATGGAAGGGATCTAGACTTGCCTCGAAGTCCTGTTGCTGAAATTGTATCATTTGGGAAGGAGATAGTCCTGAGGTTAAGTAATGAAGAAGTACCTGTTGATGAGGAAGACCATCCAGCTCTAGAGAATGAAGAAGAAGAAAGTGAATCTCAAACAGAAGCATCTACTTCTACTTACATGAGTCTTAGTCCACTGATTGGGCACTCCTCAATGCCTACTGAGGAAGTTTTTGATGTATAATGACCTTCACCTATTCTTGAAGAACCTCATACTATTAGAGAAATTGGGATGATTGTGGAGGATTATTCTGAGAAAGACCAAACTACTGAGGGTACAATTGCTATACATATACGGGGGAATGCACCATTTGAGGGGGAGCATCCAACAAGACTTGGAAATGTTTCAGTACCTGATGGAATTGATGACTGGGCAGAATACCCAGGTTTTATAGTTTGTGGGATGGACTATCCTGATTCTGAAGATGAGACACCCATGAATAGACCACAAGTTTACTATAATATCTGTTCTGAGTTTTTACATGAGGATGTGGTAAGAAGAGCTGATCTAGACCAGTTGAAGTCTAATCTGAAGATCACATTTTTGGAAGAGATTAGTAGAATGGAAACCACTTTAATATCATCCATTCAATCTATTTTGAATGAATCTGTGGCTAGTATTGGGACAGAAGAGCACCTCTAGTTGTGCCTGACAATCTGGTTACCAAGGCTGATCTTGAGTCTTTAACGGCTGAGTTGAAGGAAACTTGGACTGCATCTATTTCAAATTTAAAGAGTTTCTTTGTTTAAGTTATGAGCAATATGAAAAAATATTTATAACTCTCTCTCGGGTGAATGGTGTCAGGCCCTGTGACAGAGATGATGAATGAGATAATAGTATGTCATTCTTAGATTGAGAGTTGGACATGAGCTGTTGTTGCCCATAAGCAGTCTGTTACTTCTCTAACTACCTGAGTAGTTCTCAAGATCAAATGAGTTGTGATATCAATTACATTAAAGGTGTAGTAAGGCAATTTTTTGATGTTTTTAAGGGATTTAAGAAGTCCATGGAGAAGCATGTCAACACCAAGGACTCTCTTGTGAAAAATCTCATAAGTGGGATGACTAAATCTTTTAAGGAAATAATAGCCTTTACGGTTGCACCTATGAGTTATACCAAGCCTTCTTTGGATATTGATCAGATTTGAGCTGCGATGAGAGAAGAGATTGTATAGTCCACTACCAGTGGTTCTATAGACTCTGCTGCGTTGACCCAAGTGGTGACTACCACTAGGGATATAGGGATAATTGTTAAAAATTTTATGAGAGAGGCTACTGCTTCTCAAAAAGAGGTCAAAGACAAAGTGGATTACTATTTTCAAAGGGTTTATACCAAACACTAGTTGAACAACCATTTCAATATTATGTTAGAAACATGAATCTACCACCAGTCACTCAGGCTATCAAAGAACAAGTGAGCAGAATTAGGGAGTTGACCCCTGCTCTAGACAGATTTATGGAGAACAAGGATGACTTCATTTATGCTATTAAAAGAGGAGGAGGGATCATAATGGACTTTAGGAATCTGTTGCTGCCATTTTTTCATGTGCATAGTACTCCAATCATTGTAGCTATAGCTCTACATGCCTCTGCTCAGTCTGCATCCATTTCTCAGATGACTCTAGTCCAAGATATTTAGAGCCTTACTCCTATGAGCACATAGAGATCTACCCACTACAGGCCAAGAACAGTCTCTGTTGCTCAACCTCCAGTAGTTCTATCTGGAATTCCTAATCTTTCTACTGAAGATACCTAGCCTGAGTCTACCTCAGAACCCAAAGCCAAATCCAATGTGGTCATTCAAGAGGTGGATTGATTAGTGGGTCGGACCATTGATGGGAATGACTTGTATTTTTTTTGGTTCACTTCTGCATTTAAATGTATTATTGCCTCAAGAAATATATACCCACCTTCAATCTCTCTTAATTTATGTTGATTTTTTCATCTTTTTTTCCTAATTTGTTTTTCAAATCACAAAGGTGGTGAAATAAGGGAGAACTAATATAACAGGGTATAAATATTACAAAGGGTGAGAACCGATATGAAGAACAATTATATTTTACCTCTGATAAATTATTTATGAGGAAAATAAATTTATCTCTAATATATTTGTTTTATAATTCGCGTACATTGATTTCTCTAAAACAATTGCATTTAATACTATATCCTCTGATACATTTAAAATATCACATTTGAAAATGTCATTAATCACACTGAGAACTATGACCCATTGTATTTTATAAAGATACATTACAGATTATTTTGGATTATAATATCATAATTTATGATTATCAATAGGGGGGAGATTTTTGAGCTCACATGTTTTGATAATCCTAATTATGCTTTAATATGTTTTGATAATCCCCATTTTTCTTTAATATGTCTTGATAATCCCAATCATGCTTTAATATGTGTTTATAATCCTATATATATGTTAAATTATGTTGATAAAAATATCAATATAATCATTGGAATATGTTAATCAATGTTTATCTATGATTATACATACATTGAAATAATTCTAACTCAATCTGGATATGTTTTGTAGAGAACAGATAAGTGTTAATTCCACTAGTATGCATAAGTCCACCGATATTCACTTAGCTACTGATACAGACAAACAGATAGACCTACTGTTATATCAAGAGCTACCAATATGAAGTTCACTGATACCGACAGAATAAGTCCACCGATACAAAAAGATACACAGCTACTGATAAGGCTACATACACCGATAAAAAATTCTACCAATATGGATAAGGTAACTGATCTGCATAACAGCTACTGATAGAAGAAGAGCTACCAATAGAACAAGTCTACCAGTATGCACAAGTCAAATGATACAGACCTACTGGTACTTATTGTTCCGATAAGTAAAGGTCATTAATAGACCAAGATACCTATGACACAAGGTCACTGGTACATATTTACCAATAAGAAGTCCAATGATATAAAGACAAATTCTAATGAAAGTCTGCTGATGCAGACTGACAGCTATCGTTACATAGTCCACTGATACAAAAGAGCTACCATTACAAAGAAGCTACCAATTGAAAGAGGTACCGATAGAAGGAGAAACCGATTTAAGCAAGCTACCGTTACAAGGAGTAAGAACTACCGATGGAAACCAATGACTATTTCTCTAAACTCTATTTCTATTTGTTTATTTAGAAAATGGTCATATTTTATATTTTTAATGCACATGCAATTAATCAATGGTTGTGGTTTTCATTTTAGGAACCATACCTCATACTTGTAAAAAGGAAATCATTTCCATTGACGAAGCTAAAAGCTATTTAAGGGAACTTCAAACTACTAAAGAAAGTTGTGGTCACCAGTTAGTCCTTTCATGCACATACGAGACAATCATATGGGGATACAAAATGACATACATGCATAGAAGATGAAGGAAGAATACATACTGAATCCACAGAACATTAACATTCAAAGACAAAAGAGCTTCAACGATTTCACTTGCACTCAAGACGATGAGACTGATCAGCCGGGACCTGGAAGTCAAATACAAAAATGAAACTCTATTTCATGACAAAAACTAGAAAAGGACTCAAAGACTCATCTCCATCAATCTGAAGAGTCCAGAGCTTCACTCAAATCACATAGAGCACTCTAAACTCAACTCTATCTCTTTAGCTCTACTGTTTTTCACTTATTTACATTTTGAGTAGTGTGTGTGCTCTATATTTTTAGACACACACTGTCTCCTGTGTTGAGCTAGAGGATTTATAAATCCTCACTAAATCATTCCCTATACTATTGTATCGCACTGTGAATTGTGGTAGGGGTCAAGTGTGACCTGGATATCCTGTGTGCTATTGTTTTTTTCTTCCCATGTAAAATTGTGGTATAGGTCGTTGTACCTGTACAATATTTTACTGTTGTTTTTCCCCGATCCAGGGTATAGATCAAAGTTTATATAATTTTTTTGAGAGGACTAAGTCTCATCTTGAGACTGAACCTCTTCGTTAAAACTTCTATGCGTATTTATTTTGTTTTAAACTATATTGATTATTCCAATGCTAATTAATTTAAATATAAATCTATTTTAAAGTAACTCTGATAGTTAAACTAACAAGTGTTTATTACTTTTGTTAGCTAGTATGTTAGTTTCAAAAGTTACATAATCATCAGATTATGTTAACTGAGAAATAATTGATCTTTGAGAAACTAATTTGAACCCGTCAAGATTTATAAATTCACTACTCTTTATCTTATTAATCAATTTGGGGGATTTTTAATAAGAATATTTTTAACAGAAATTGTAATTGGAACTCAATTCACCCCCCTCTTGAGTATCCACTCTGATGAATTGAAAAATTAACCATATATTTTTCACTTGTATTCTGATTTTGTCAAGTGTGAATAATGATATATGGGTTTTGATAGATCATCTTAAAATGTATTATCACTTCATTGAAATTTGAGTGGAATTATCACTCAATAAAATTGATGGACATACATTTCAAAAGCGGTGAAAATGAATGTGTCACTAATATAATTTGTATCTATGTGAGATCGAAGACTTACCTCTATATTATGTAAGAGTCTTTGACATGCTATAAATACTGATTTTAACTTAAGAAAAAATTATCCCCCTCAAAATGATATCCAATCTAAGCAGATGGTTGAAGAATTCAATGAAATGTTGATGGATTCTTACTTGAATTCAATGGAGGATGAGATTAACTTCTTCCTGTGGTCGAGTACTCATAAAATATTGTTTTTCACTAATGTGAAAAAGTAACATCATAGGAAATGATATTATTATTCTTTTTATAATTTGTTAATATTTATGAATTAGATAAGAATTGTTCATTAAAGGGGAAACTATGTTCAATAGCGTACCAGACACGCAATAATGAGTTCATAGAAACCATTCGTTAGTTGCAAGACTGAGTTATTCCAAAAAATAATATATAATAATATTATTATTTTATGTTGTGGTTATTGCGTAGTTATTATACTGTAGGGTGTGAATAGAACTAAATGTATAATTTTTACACTTCAAAATAATTTATTTTAAATTCATCCAATAAATTTTATTATCATAAGATAATAAAAAATCTAATTTTAGCCTTAGAATATCTATTTTTCTAAATATTAATTTTATCACTATTTTTTGTGCACATTTTTCAAAATTATTTTTGACACTATTATAATTTTTGAATGAAAAAACATTATTTTTGAAATATAGCTATAAAAATTAACTTTAGGTGAATTTTATGGAATTTTTATGAGAACTTTTATATTTTGATGAATAGTAAACAACAATGAATTTTAATTGAAAACTAATTTTCCATATAAATAATTTATATAGTAAATGTTTTAATTGGAATTAAAGTATATTTAGATCACTTTTACATAATTTTAACACACTAGTTATGTAGAAAAATTTTAACATTGAATTTTGTTATTAAAACATATCAATCTTTTTATCATTTCATACATTAAAACTGGACATTGCCATCCCGTCAATGGGATTAATTTTACATTTATTTCTACCACTTATGTGATTTGAATTTGAAAAAATTGATTCATATTTCGAATATGAATAATTTATATGTTCTAAAAAGGATAAATAAATTTTATAACAATAAATTAGTGAAAATAATTAAAATTATTTATAGTTATTTATTTAAAAATGTTTTTACATAGTTCTTAGACAATAATATTTAGAGGAGAAATAACATTAAAATTTTTTAAAACAAACTTGTCGGGAAATTTTTTTATAATATAAAAAATTTCCCTAATTTTATTCATTATTAGAGTCAAAATTTTTAATGTAGTCTTTCTAAGGGTGTATACCATTTTTATATTTACAAGAATGCTACTACCCCTCCACTATAAAAAAGAACTCACTCCCATCACTAATTCACTCTTTTATTGGACCATTGGATCTTAAAAAAATACCAAAATAATATCCTAACCACCCACTCAACTCCCTAGAGTCCCAAATTTGGTAATAAATCCATCCAAGGAATCCATTTGGTGCAACCCAAAAAAGAGTTACCCGAAAAAGATGTATCATTCTTCAATGTGCATTTATGTTTCATTTTTATCATCATCCATTCAATTTTTCTTATTATATGTGTATATAATAATATAATTTTCTTCTATATATTGATATTTTTCTATGATAATGGTTTGAACTACAACTACACACACTTCTATTAAATGGGTAGCAGAATTTTAGTTTGAGAGTACAACATACAACCTGTCCGTGAAACAATGTCATTTGTTTTCCTTTACAACTTCTCATGGTAGGGAATTATTATGGATGCACTATTTTTATATAATATATATATATATATATATATTATATTATTTATTATTTATTATTGAATTTTTATATACACATACCTTCATTATTTCCATTTTTGGGCATATGATAAAACGATTTTTGGATATGTGGACTACCACGTTCTCAAAGTGATGTTATACCATTACCCTTTACATGGATTATATTAATGATGGATTATAATAAAAATATGTTACATACAACAAAAATATTTACTATTCATAAAATAATTACCTTTATTGAAAGATAATATATCAGTTTCTTGAACACCCTTTCACACTGTAATGAATGTGATAACGTCATTCATGGACGTGTGGACTACCACCTCCACGATGTGATGTGATTACATTAACATGAAAAGAAATATATATATATATATACACACACATATATTATAATGCTTGAATGGCATGTTTTTTATGAAATAAATTTCATTATGGAATTATAAATGTTTCTTACAATATTTTTATAATGATTATGGAAAATGGGAATGCAACTCATGTGTTGTACGGTCTAGCGCTTCCATGATTGTAATGTTTTTTCATTTTTTCATAATCATAATTAGGTATTGATTTTATAAATATAAATTTTGTATAAATATGATAATTCTTTCATGTTTTTTAGACTATATATATTTATAAAATTACACCTTTGATAATAGTTAACTTACCTGATCCGTTTCTGACAAATAAATCGAATATGGACAAAACATTACTTATAAATATAATTATTTATGTAGTTTTGTATTACATTATAATTTGAAATATTAATGTAATTATAAACATGAAAATGAATATTAATCATATAAATTATTAACATATGTTTATTACTCATAAAGAAAAAGATACACATGGAAAGTTTTTGTGAATGTGTGGGATTTCATCTCATTCCCATTTAACTGAGGCATATATTGACGTTACACAACATAATTATTTTATATGTTGTATATAAAACCTCGTTTACTTGAAATACCAATATTTTTCTATAGATTCATGATATTTAATTTTTTATATAATGTTATTCTCTAATTAGTGTTATGGTTCAAATAATATAAAGTGGTATATGACATATAAATATGAAAAAAATCCCTTATAAATGTTTTAATAATTAATTTAAATCCTTTTGTCAATATAAAAATTGTTTATATTAATTTAATTTTTTTAAATATAAAATGGGATTATAAAGAACATTTTATATCTATTTTGAATTTCTTTTAAATGTTATGTAAAATAATTCTTTTTATATGTTTTATAAAAAACATTGTGACAACTGACAAAAGGAATGTTCAATTTTAAAAGTACATGAAAACAACGTCTTTTATGCTTCGATGGAAATTAATTCAGTTTTTAATTCATTTTACTTATTTCATGTTTTATTAGATGAAAAATAATCATTATCGTTTTTGGTATTTTGTAATTGAAACTGGTTTTTCAAATGAAAGTTGTATTTTTCATTGAAATGGGATTTTTGAAATATAATAGTATTTTAACTTCAGAAATTGATTTTCATATGCACAGAGAAGGTGTTTCAAAATGATTAAATATTTTATTTCATGTTGTGATTCATGTAAATTATAAATTATGGGTGCACCAAAATAGCATAGGGTGATCCGGTTATAGATTAGATGATGGGTTCTCCTAGATAGTGCTCCAATGCATTTGATAATGACATTATTATTTAACGAATTATATTAGATGTTGTCATATGGTGATTCCAATTTGTATTGGTTCTGTATGCGTTTAATGTGACGATTTCCCTATGTACATACATCAATTTTATAATATTTGTTTCGAGTTTAAATAGAAATAATTTGATTTCAAAATTTATAATAAATGATATTTATTAAAGAATGATATTTCCATTTTTTGGTAAAATGTTATGTTTTCAAGAATGATTTCTTCAGGAGTTTTAAACATTATCTATATAGTAACTATTTTATTCTGTTTATATCCTATAATGGGAATTTTATGCTTATCCCTCTCTTCTAAATTTTTACAAAGGATTTAATTATTACTGAGTGACTAAAATAGGTCTTATTGAAAATCATTAACTAATTTAATAAATTTTATCTGGATTTAATTATAAATGATGTATATGGTTGAAGATGGATACTGATTAGAAGTGTCTACTTTGTATTTTATGGGGTTTTTATGCATGAGTTATGGCATAATTACCAAAAAATATAAACCTCAAAAGATCGTTAATAGGGAAAAATTGATTTGTTGATTATAACTCATGACTATTTAATTAATAGGGAAAAGGCTTTAAAATAAAAATTTAACCAATGAAGAACCATATGCGGAGTTGTGCAGAACACCTATATGAAGGGATGACATTAGGGAACACAATCTACTAGGTCCGAAAATCATTTAAGAAATGACAGAAATGTTCAATACCATTCAACAACACATTAGGGATTCATAGAGTCGATAGAACAGATATTTGGTTAATCATTGACAAAACCTAGAGTTTTTGTTTAGCGATAAGTTATTCCTACATATTTCTCTAGGAAATAAATGAATGAGATTTGGGAATAAGGGAACACTTTGTCCATGATAAATTAGTCCCTTTTAGATTCGTGATTACATTCGAGTGATGGCCTATGGAATAGCACTCCCCCCATTACAATCTCAAGTACAAGTTGGGTTCTAGGTATCCCTATTGAGGAAGTATATACAAGACACCATACATGTTCTGTATCCCAAGCCGCTAGTGTTGGAAAATTATATCTCATATGAGGTGAATCCCAAGAATATTTCGAGATCTTAGAGCCAATGTTCTATGAAAGAAGACAATGCACATAGACAAATAGATATGGGGAAACTAAATGATTGAAGAAGAGATGTGGAAATCAGATGATGTAATAAAATTGAATTACCCTCATCACTTTTAGTATGTAATATGAAAATTTATAGGGTGAAATTTCTGAATGATGTACGATTGTCATGAAAATTTCTTTTAAAATTATATTTAATTTTTAAATTTAAATAAATTTCTTATTATGTATTATTGTAATTGAAAACACATTCACGTATTTTGATCTATTATATACTATTGACTTTTAAAGGCCATTGAGAACCATTACCAATAATATAATAGTCATCGGAAAGTGATCATATGATTAGTATAAGTATTGTTTTTTGAAAAGTATCATTGACACATAAAATGGATGTTATGAACTAAACTTGTATGATCCTACCTAATGAAGCCCACTTATTAGAGATTCTAATGTATAAAAATCCCCTAGGATTTTCCATTCATTAATACTAAGATTATAACCAAAAAATAAAGAACGAGTGAAACCCTTTAGAGGATAAGTTCAAGGTAATTGAGATATCAACCCAAGCCATGTATGTCGAACAACCCCATGAAATAATCATCATCGTGAACCATACCCATATGATGTTTTATAGTGTAATAAGTTAAAATATATAAATACCATAATAATATGAATATGTTTATTTTAATAAATATGTAATATAGTATCTTCTTATTATAGTGACTTAATAAATGATTTCAATATTTGTATGATAAAACACAAATTGTATTTTTTCATAATTTTAAATTTAAATTACGAATTTTATTTTTATAAATTAATAAATTTTTAAAATTATTAATATTTTATTACAGTATTATTTTTTAATGATGAATGTTAATTTTAAAATATAATAAAAAAATTATGATGTCAAATATTATTTATATATTTGTTTAGAAAATGTTCTTGTAATAAAATCCATCATCTCTCAATAAATATTGATTCAATTTTAAATTATAAAATTCATAGATTTAGAAAAATATGTTGATAAAATAAATATTATTTTTAAAATAATCATGTCAAAATTATGAAATTGGGAATATTTCATAATTTTTAGAGATAGTCATGTTTTCAATTAAATATTGAATATGATATAAATATAAATTGTTAATTAGAGAAACATAATTACTAAAAAGTGATGTAATAAATTCTATAAATTTATAAACCACTAAATATATACTTCCCATTTAAAATAATTTGTTTTTAATTTATTTGATTAATTTTATAAATCTTTTATAAACCCTCCAAGACCAATATTATATTTAAAAATTTTAAAATAATTTCATTATGAACATGGAACACATGTACATCACCAAGGGTAATATATTATTAATATTTGACCATAACATTTTAAAATAATTGTAACCACAAAATTTCTGTAGAAACCATGGGTAATAACCATTGGATGTCTTGTGTTCTTAATCAATGTATTATATAGTGTCCAAAACCTATTTTTGGATAATAATAATTAATTTCCCTTTCATTTCCAATATTAACCCACCCAATAACCCATTCAACATTACTACATACAATTAGAATGTCCCTGCTTCTCCCACCACTCTGTAGTATCCTCCAATGATGCCCCCAATCTTTATAAAATCTCCTCATATATTTTTGTAATCACCATCTCAAGGTAAGAAATCATATCCTTCAACTATTTATTCAAACACCCCATTTATGTTAGGACATTTTTCTATAATTACTAATGATTGAATATTCTCTTTCATATACACCATAATTCCATTATGATATATAAATGAATATATACCTCATTTCACTATCAGTATTCCCTCCCATGAACATTTGATTATGCTTCCAAAATTTCACTATGATTTTTCATGCCATACAATTTTGTAGTGAATACATGTACCAATCTCTTATCAAGGGTGTTCTGCATTATAAAATTATACATATTTTTTGGAAATTAAATGTATTTATTCCATATGAAATTTTAATGGGATTAAATATGATGAAATATTTTCTTATTATATGACCTATATGTAAAAATTATGCATGTACATGATATGATTATGACAAGTGACCCAGAATATGATCTAATGCATTGGGTAATGTTTTAGTACCATGATTTTCCATGTATAGTGTATGGGAGGCAATTCCAATCACATTATGTTAGGTTTTCTTATATTATTACCATGAATTATACTTATGATGTTCTATTTATATATTTGTAAACATTCCCTGGTTTCCTTTATGTTATCATGCTATATCATGCCACGTTGATAAATTTTATGATTCTCACCATATTTATTTCTCATCGATATTACTTTTTTACACCATGTAAAACATTATTCTTTTTAATATTTTCTTATTCCCTTACTTGTATTTATATCTCACACCATTCTTATGTATAACACTAGCTTATCCCATGTAGTTTTTAGAACAATGGTATAATATGATCATGTTATTTCAGGTTTCAATAATGTTGACATACACCTATTTTATGTTTTCATGTAATATACCTATTTAAAAATTACACTAGAGTTATTATTCTTTAAGATTTAATTATATGAATACTTATGTAATTAATCATTAATTAATGTGTAATACATAAAAGGTTTTTCATATCAACTGTGGTATAGTGTGGAGACAATACCCTAAATATTTGAGTAGCATGAAGGTATAATAAATTGATGAATTGATAATTGATGAGAATATATGACAACTAGAATTATATAATAAATAAATTCATATGATAATAATTAAAATCCATCAATAGAATGATCTAGTACTATATAATAATTGATGTCATGTCATGTCATGTCATTAAATAAAAATGAGGAAGTTGATGTAGAAGTAGGCACACATATATATATGTATATTAAAAGAAAAAAATCCACTAAAAGGATATCTCCAAATAACATAATGATCCATATATCAATCATTTTCTTCCCTTATCTCATGATACAATCAATAATTCATCAACAACTTGGAGCATTCCCCTATCCCAACTTGTGTCGATGAAATATTTCCATGTACCAATCACTAGCACAATCTGGGTGTGAGATATAATTAGTATGCCACCACTAATGGTGTCCATTGAAAATATAGCCTATGTATATGTAATATAATTGAGGTGAGTTATAATTGGAAATGATGTAATTTTAATAACAAAAGATGACAAGCCCATGAGAATAATATTTAATAAGAGATGGATAGAATCGTTGACCATCAATATATTTATTGTTTGAACATAGTATAACTATGATATTATCATACGACACATGTGATAAGAATATCAGAGTTGAATGTTCTTGGTACCAAGGTATATAACAAAGGTTTCCTCATCGATATCAAGGATCTCATCCATTGGTTGCTCAGAATAATATCACAAATAAATGGTGAAGGTCCCAATAAGATAACTTGGGTGACCTATATCCTGATATATGAATGTATAAGAAACTAATAGGTTTCATAAATTAATCTTCTTCATCGGATCCATTCCAAAATAATCATATGTGTGGGTCATAGGTCCCAATACCTTGATCCCCTAGTCGGTGGCATTACATTGTGAAATAGTTTCCATAATATCAAAAGAATTTGGTGCCATACGGGGATGACCAACATCAAGAAATTAAAATATTAAGGGAAATGGTACGTTAGAATAAATAACCAACTACAATAATTAATATCAGGAGGTATAAGCCAAGAGAATATCCATCTCATTCAACATATTTATTTATATAAAACCATTTAATTACCTTTTTTACATTTATTGTCATGGAAAGGGTGTGATGCCCCCCCCCCTAAAATTTAATAATTTAAATTTAAATGGATTCGACTACAATATGGTAAGCTCACACACCCGAAGGGGTGGTTCAATAATTGGGTATATTATAAATCTCACTTGTGTCATGGATTGGCTTGATTTTGACAACATCCAAATATTTAAAAGCGGTAATATGTAAACCACTTAAGTTAAAAACAATTTTATTAATAAATTAAACTAATTTTGGGGAAATTTATTGATGGTTAAACATGTGGAACAAGGATTGTAATTAAATAGACCAAAAATTTAATTAGAGAAGGTATATACCACTTTTCTTATGCCTATGATAGAGTAATCATCCACTATCGACACTTCATTTAGAAAAAATAAAATGAAATCATAAGAATAGATAAACACAATATAAATAGTAAATAATATGATTTACCAAATAATCATCATATATATTAAATTAATCCATCAAATGAAGGAACTGGATTAATGATATTACTAATAGTGATCCAATGCGATAGATGATGTCAGGAATATAGGTTGAAGAGAAGAGATACGTCTATGTCGAGATTATGAATTGGAGGACCTTATAACAGGAGGAGAGGGGGTAAAAAATTAGACAAAAATATAATGAAAGATGGTTCTCCAATTTAGAAACCATATTTTCATAAATGGATTTTCACCTAAAATTTAATGGGGGCACAATTTTTCCACATGATTGGTCAAACAATGCACCAACTGTGTGCCTACAACTATCCATGGAGAATAGACCCACATGTTTTGGGAGAATTTTTTGTCTAACCACTATAAACTTTAATGTTCCAATCTATTCATCTTGGTAGAAACCCTCAATGCTGGCCAATATGTGTGACCCCCAATATATGGTTTGGTCAAACCATGCACATATAAATTTTCCTCCATAAATATGATCTCTATGATCCAAAAAAATCTAAACACTATTTATTCTACCACTAAGAAATTTGGAACATTTATTAGTATAAAATATATTATTCCATTCAAAATTAGATATTTCCATGCCTCAAAGAAAAACATGTTTCTTACAGTCTTTCCCTTTAAAAGAACTCATCCCTGAGTTGTCCTTCAAAGGGTGGTAAAACCTAATCTGAGAAAAAGTCCTTCCAATGATAACATAAATCGGTATCACACATCATGTTATCATTATATATGTATCAATGATACCACAACACCTATACCAAAAAAACAACCTACCTTGGTGATACATTATTCCACATTCCAGAATACAAATAGTGCAATCCTCAAAAGAAGAAACAACATCTAGTTCGACCTTTTTACGATGGAACACATGAGATGGGTTGGAAAAGTACTAATGTGACTAAGAAATAGGGAAAATGTCATGTGTATCTTGACATCTCTTAGGATATTCTATTTTAATAAGAAATAATTCCTACCCTCATCAAAATCTAAAAAGGTCTAATAAACTGAGGTAATAGCTAACCTTGCCAAAAAAATCACTATTTCCCCAGTCTAGTCGATACATGAATGAATACTATTTCTATAACTTCAAACTCTTGAGATTCTCAATAATGGGTGAAATATGACTTATTTATGGAATAATTTACAATCATTCACTTATGAATTAGCTAAACTATATCTAATGTTAACAAAATGAGATGATTTCAAAGTAAAAATTCCCCACCAGCCTCTCCTCAGCATAAAGGATAAGTACAAGACAAAAAATATAAAACATCATAAGGATATGTCTAAATAGTACCCTAAAACATGATTCTTCACTATACGTAGATAATGAAATATGTTTCTCTTAAGACCCTCAAAAATCACAGAATCATTCTCGGGGAATTTCCTCTAGTACATATGTCATCCATTCAAATTAACAGTTTGTCAAACGAAGAATTAATATAATTAAATTGTACTATGTACCCAAAGGATTATATAATAACTTACATTAAGTTAATGTAAAATGAGAATCCCTAGAAGAAGTGATAGTTTGAGGGACCTTATGTATGTGTATCTTCTCATGAACATACTTTCTCCCTGGATTTTCTACTAAGAAGCTCGCTCTAATATGTATGAAGTGAGATACATTCATTATTTTTTCAATGATTACCCATACTATATCATAGAATCAAGGGGATATATTTAATAAAATCATTACCATAATATGTTTTCCACTCGGTGAAGGGATTTATAGTGTTTTCCTTCATCATATGATATGTTGAACAATGATTTAAAAATTCAAATATATCTCTTTTAATACCAGGCCACTGATTTTTGGTGTTTCAGTTTATAACACACTGTTGTGAGCCTAAGGTTTTCCTAAAAATTATAATAATTATACACTGGCGTAAATTCCACTATAATTTTTGTAGAACCCAGATATGTCCCTAGATGCCCCAGATCATATCTTTATGAATGATTTAGATTGAATGTAGATCATCATCAGAAATATTCATCATTTAGACTAAGCCTGTGGGAAATGATATCCACCGTATCTTCACTATCTATAGAAGTGAATATTTATCTATTAAAGATTCATGGATAGGTTTTCAGTGACAATCATAGACCTCTTAGTGAGTCTCAAAAACTAAGGGCATCAACAACCACTCACTACTACACTCTTAAACTACATTTTTATTAGTCATCCTACTCAAAGAATCCACTATAATATTTCATATTCCAAGAATATAGGAAATTTACAAATCAAAGGATTGAAGGTATTCAACATAATATGAAATTATGATGTTCAAGTCTCACTATGTGAAAACATACATGAGGATTTTTTGGTCTGTATACCTCAAAAAATAACTCCTGATAAGAAATTCCTCTAACAATGCTATGTGTAAACTACACCTGTCAACATGAGATCTTGCATTATGTAATTCCACTAATGTTGTCCCAACTAATGATACCCATATTCTAGGACAAAATTTTTATGCATCAAAATTCGCCTAGTGTGATACATGATGTATAAAAAATAATGATATAAATTATTCCCAATTCTATAAAAATTAGGATGGGTGATGATTCCATTCTCTCATGTAGGTCATAAAAGTATGTCTCCTTGGAAATAGGACATATTTCATTCACACCAATTTTAAGAAATCCCAAAAGATGTTCTTATTGGAGTGAAATGTATTGAATAATGAACCTGTAATAATGAGCTATCCCAATGAGACTATATATTTCAAATATGTTCCTGGGTTTTTTCTAGGAAGCTACAAATTTCACATTCTCAAGGCCAATTGAAACTATTGCCTCGGAAATAATGTGACCATAGAACTGAACCAAATTGATTGAAAAGTGGATTTTTCTGGTCTTAGAGAAAAAATGATGCCCTCTCAGTTTATCCAGAATTATCATAATATTTTTTGCATTGTCTGGTATCATACAAAAATAAACCATGAGGTTTTCCATATGGAATACTACAAATAAATCCAAGAAATGGGGAAAAAACAATACATTAGATTCATGAAAACTGTCAGTGCATTCTTAAGAATGGTATACGTAAATTGATACTCATAAATACCACACCTACTAAGAATTGAAGTATGTGGAATTAAAATGTTGTAACATATACTTGGATAATGGATGACATCAAATAGAATAGAGATAAAACTCTCTCTCCATAGAGTTGATCAAAGAGGTCATCTATACGATGTAAAGAATATTGGTTATTCCTAATGTAATGATTAAAAATATTGCAATCCTCACAAATCCAGATGGTTCTATACAGATTCTTTGAACAAATTACTAGTGATACAGAGTGATAATTAATAATCCATATTAAACTATTGTATTCTAAGTCATCCAATAGTATCCTTACCTCCTTCAACTCAGTTGTGGCCATCCTAAAAGTAGGAATGAACACTATTGAACCTCATGGAACCACCTAAATTTAAAAATACACATATCTATTAAGAGGTGAACTAGAAAATTCGTCATGTAAAAAAACCAAAAATTATCCACTATGAGATGAATATTATCCTCATGTAGTCCCTAATCATCCAAATTAAGGATTGAAATCAGGGCTGTAATACCACTCAACCCATGATTATCTTATCTAGATCAACCTTCATGGAAATACCAATCACCATTATAAATATAATTACTACCCTATGATGATGTTAGGGATACCCATTAGTGATATAAATACAAAAAGGAATTATTAAACACAAACAATTACATCCTGAGAATAATGAATATACCAATCATCTCAAGAATGAAGAGGTTCCATTGAAAATGATAGTAACTTATTTCATGGGGGAACTCCTATCACTAGCGCATACAATCTTAGACTATCCATAATGAAGTATCTATGTTACTAAGCCCACTGATTTATTGAATTCGTAGTGCGAGTCTTTCAATGATTGTCAAAACTATATATTAATATGAAGACCCAATTTAAAAAAATTCCAGGGTAATTAATACTAAAATTATGCACCTAATTGTATATGGTTATGGAAGCGGATCCCCCAAACCATACTAATTTACATAAACACTGACCATTCTATAGTCCTTATAAACAATATTCAATCTTCATGGATTCTAATATTATAGACACTATGTAACTTGTATTTGGCTCCCCCAAACTTGATCACCATCTTAGTCTGACCACACTATAGTGATGCTGCTTCCTTCAAGGAATAGGGCAACTGATCATACTCTAGGACCTCAAGTCAATGTTGATCCTCTCACTCTCGATACTAGTAAGAGGATTCTGAAAACACATTAAATATTGTCCATACCTCCATATGATCAGAACTCAAATTGGTACGTTTTACACTGAGGTTTCTCATACCCATGCTTTCCACAATAATTATAGCGACCAGCCAAAAAATTGATATTATATCATTTTAGATTAATATTCATCGCATTATAGAAATACATGCATAAGGACTATAATACTTTAGTTTCTTTTCAAACTCAGAATAAAATATTCTAACTTGGTAAAATGACTTCACTACTTACCATAAACATGGTTCCATATATAACCTCTATATAAAACTATTCTTCAAATAATTTGATAAAGAAATATAACAAACAGGTGATTCTAGATTCTCAATAAGGGTAAATAGTGGAGATATATAAGCTTTATATGATCATAAAAGTATTTGAACATTATAATAAAAACTAAATATCATACCCTTCATATCGAGGATCATATACATGAGTCATGGCCTAAATATTGGAAATTCAAAAGACTTGATTAATATGAGAAACTATATAATAATAAAAGAAAACCTAAAATTGAATTAATACATGGAACTCGTGGAAAACACATGAGAATATAATATTATATGTCAAGGATACCTTTAAAAAACTTTATAACATATTATGATTTGGATAATGACTATTATACTTTAACTAGGATTGAGATTCCCTCCCATATAAACTCATAATTTGGGACTGGGATTTTCCCATTGATCCCACTTTTATTGGTTTGGGGATTCCCTCTCTTGTACATTCTTTTTTAAAGCTTAATATACCCTCTTTTTCCGGACATGGGATTCCCTCTTATGTATGCTCTTGAGATCATAAAACATTAATTGTTACACAATTATTTGGTAGGATATAAAGGTATCAACCACAACATAATTAAATCATACATTCAAGTTCCATAAATTAAAAAACAAATTCATCATATCATGTTACATGAAATGAAATGGGTATCATTAATGTTTAATCATATCATAAAAAAATGAGAATTAGTAGGTTTAATAATAATTTCATCAATGAATTACCCTTGTAAAGAATTTGTTTCAAGAAAATATAATCCATTTAAAATAAAAATGTACCATAAACATTATTCCATAAAAAATAAAACCATCTGTGAATGCATATGAATGGTATTCAAACACAATAACATTGTATATAATCATAGATGAGGAATGATTTTGAATGACAAAATGGAACATTTCATAAGGAAAATATCATTTTATTCAAATTCATTTTTATAAAACCATTTCAAAAAATTATTTCTAATAAATAAGTCATCAAAATTTAATTTAAATTATTTATTTAGCAAAATTTATTATATTTTTAAAAAAGGATTTTTCAAACATATAGCATTTTGAATACGTTTTTCTTTGAAAAAATATTGAAAATATAAAAGGAAGGATTTAAATAATAATTAAAATAATATTCATGAAAATCATTTTTGAAAATAGACAATGAAAACATGAAATCATTGAAATTATTTTCTTTGAAGACAACCCTTTTCAAAACTTATAAAGGGAGATTTGAAAATAATTTAAAAAAATTTTAAAACATAAAACATTTTTGATGAAAATTTCATTGAAACTAAATTTAAAACAAAAAATGTCTTTAATATTTGGAATAAAATCTTGAAAAATAAACTTCCAATATTATAATGGAGGGTTCTGGGAAATGAGAGTGCTGACAGTGGGTAGGTTCATACATGTTGAACATTCTTTTTTGCAATACAAAAAGTATAGAATAATTATTTGATAAGAGAAAGAGGACATGATAACTTTTAAAACCTATTTATAAAAAGGTAAAAAATGGGTAAAAGTATCATTTATACATGATAGTAAAATATTAAAACATTCTAGAAAACAATATTAGAAGGAATGGTTTCATAAGAAAATATATTTCCATCTGAAAGGATATATAAATTAGGATTTTCATAAAAATGTTTTCTTAATTATGATATGTTCCAAAGAGTAGAAAATGGCACTAATAAATGAAGATATCATGGATAACCGAAGGATAATAAGCACACATCATTTTTCTGTATATATAGATTATAATATATTAACAACATAATCATAATAATATAAATTATCAATAAATGATGAGATTATTGTAATAAACTATGATCACAATAGTAACATTGAATCATAATACTAAAGAAATAACAACATTAAGATAAAATCAAAATATCATGAAATTAATTACATTCAAGATATAACTTGTAAACGAGTATTATACATCCATGAAATAAAAATATAGGTGCATAACACGACATGTGAGTAAAAGAAACAAAATTGGGACAAAACTTCTTTACCTATCTGGCGTTATTTGAAACATAAACCCATAGAAATAAGGATCATAATATAGATATTTAGAAACCCATAAATTTAAGAATGAGAATCATATAATACATCCATGGTCTATATACACACCAGAAAAATGAAATGGGGGGTGAATAAAGCATGTACCTCATTGGAATAAAAAGTGGGATGGCATTCACTTATCATAACTATTTACTCTTTTAATACTTGTTAAAACCTTTTATATATTAAATATATGTTTGTTATAAATATAATATAAAACCATATTATCATACCAAAAACCACATATTAATTTTTATTACTTTATATTACCCATTTATCGGCAACTCCATGTTATTGATACATTTCAGGTAATATCCGCTTTATTTTTCATATAAGTTTTGAATTATTATTCATGATCCTATTAATTAAATCATGATTTAATTATTTATATAATATTAAAACATGGTATAAATATCATATATATTCATTATATATTCATTTATAATAATCAATATAATAGCTATGTATTAAATGATATACACTATTCAAGGAGATGTTAGGTCATACGTAAGCAAGATCTTTGTTTCCATTTTATACTATAATTTTAAGAATAAAAGTAAATAAAATATTTTAATATATATAATATAATTATTTTATCCTTATTATTTCTTATATTATATGTATTCTTTTAATTCATCCTTAATATATTCCATGTCAGGTTTCAATAAATAACATTTCTTTGAGGAGGTGGAAGTCCACACATCCCCAAACAAAATAATTATACTTATACAAAATGGAAAGTATGAATTTATATGTTATATAATAATTAAATAAGAATAAATAAATTATAAATATCATATATAACATAAAAAAATACATTATCTATCATAATTCCCAAACAACAGAGGTGGTAAAAGAAGAACGATCAACATCGTTTCAGGGGGTGGTAGTTCACCGTACATAAGAATGAATAGTTTTTAACCCATTATATAGATGTTGGTGTAAATGAATGTGTATACCTATGAATAAAAAAATATTAATATATTGAGGATAAATTATCATTATATAATCATGTATTATGTATAATTATGGTGGTGGAGAATGAAAATAACAGAAATGATATCGAGGATAGATGTTAACTCTTTTTTTGGGTAACACATTTTTCTTTGCACAAAAGGGATTAATTAGTTGAATTTTATACCTAAAGAAGGATTTATGGAAGAATGGATGAATGATGGGATATTATTTGAGTAGATTTTGGGTATGGAAAATGGTATATAAAAATAAATGTTTATTTTTTTTATCAAAATGTGATTTATGAAATAAAATGGTATGTTAATATTTGAAGGTGATTTTATTAAGAGATTAAAATAGTTTTTCAGATGATTAAATATTTAAATTCAAGTAGTAATTATTATAAATATTAAATTATGGGTTCAACTAGTTATCATATGATGAGGCCATTATATCTTAAATGATGTGTGCGCGTAGATAGTGCTCGAATACTTTGGGTAATGATTATATTATCGGGAGCAATATTTTGGAAGTTGGTTTTATAGTTATGTTAATTTGTATGTTTTATGTAATGATTCAATGTGATGAGGTACCTAAGATCCTATATGAATTTTCTACGTTTTATATTGTTTTTTCATTGATTTTGTTTCAAAAGGTATAGTATGGGACTTTTATTAAACAATGAAATTTTATTTTTGGGTACAATGTTATGTTTTAAATATATTTTCCTTCATTAGTTTTAATTTTTATCCATGTTATATAAGATTAATTATTTCTATATTCCATACAAATATTTCAATGCTCATACCATATTTTAATAGTTTTTCATAGTATTTAATGATTTTTTAAGAGATTAAATGAGGTCAAATTGATATTCTTGATGTGTTATCATAAAGTAGAACATGGTTTATTTATAAATGGTTTAAATGGTGAAAAATGGATATTAATTGGAAATGTCCACTTTGTCTTTTATGATAATTTATATATGAGTTATGGCCTAATTATCTAAAACTCTAAACCTGAAATGACCCTTAATTTGAAAAATGTAATTTTATCACTATAACTCAAGATTATGTAATGGTTATGGCTGATGCGTGATAATCCAAATCCCCCTATGATGAACCTTATGGTAACAGGTCTAGAACACCTACATGCTAGGATGATGATGGAGAAAAAAACTAGGTCCTGGAATGGTTGAGTAAATGAACGAAAAGTTCAGAACCATTCAACATAATATCATGGATTCTCAGAGTGGATAGAATATCTATGATTAAAATCATCTAGGAAACCAAGAGTTTTAGGTTTGAGATATTTTATTTCTACATAAATTTTCATCGAATAATTTCATGTTATTTGGGAGGAAGTAAAAAAACATATTCCATGATAAATCAGTCCTTTTGAAATCCTTGATCACATCAGAGTGGTGGCATGTCGAATATCACTCCCACCAAACCTATATCACGTACATGTTGTGTTCCATGTACACCTATTGAAGATATACATACTAGACCCCTAACATATTCTAAATCTATAGACAGTAATGCTGGAAATTGATCTCTCATATGAGGAGAATCTGAGGAAGATCTTAGATCATAGAGACAATGTTTTATAAAAGAATACAATGATCATGGTAAAAGAGCTATCATAAATGGAAATATTGGATGAAGAGATGTGGGAATTAGAGGATTTGATGAAACTAGACTACCTCCATAAATTTTATTGTTTGAAATTAAAATTTCGAGGGTGGAATTTCTAAATGGTAAAATATTGTCATTAACTAAAATCTTATCAATAAAATTCCCATTATTATTTAATCAAATTTCTTATTTTGTATAAATGATATAAAAAACACATTCACTTGATTTTATTTAATATATCCTATAAAATATAAAATACCATTACAAATCATATACATTGATAAAATAAAAGATTAAAAGTTATCAAATTATTAGTATAAATATATTATTTTAAAAAATCCAATTGAAAATGAAAATTGAATTTATGACATCAACCAGAATGACTCTACCCTAATAAGCCCATTTATAGTATATTTAGATGGTGGTAGAATCACTAGGATTTTCTATTGTTCAATTAGAAGATGATATCCAAAAACTGAAGAAAGAGAGAAACCTTTTATATGGGAATATAATTCTCATAGAGATCAAGACCAAACAAATTAACGCTAAACAACCCTCAGAAAATCTCTTTGTTGTACACCATACATGTATGGTGTTATTTTATGTAGTAAAATGAAATTTATTTATACCCTATCAATATAAATATTTATTTTTTATCAAATAATTAATATAATTTCTTCTTTTTATAATTACTTTATAAATGATTACAATTTTGGTATAACGAAACTCGAACTATATGTATAGGTAATATGAAATATCATTTAAGAAAATAATTTTTCTGAATTTATTTATTTTTAAAATTAATAATATTTCAATAATATAAAATTAAAAAATATATTATTTTGATATTTTATTAATAATATAATTTTTATGATGTAAAATTTAATTTCTATAATTGTATAGAAAATTTTATTATTAAAAAACCCATCATTTATAAATAAATGTTGATTTTAATTTGAGTGTTAAACTTCAAAAATGTAGAAAATTATTAGAATAAAATAAATATTACTTTTTGATTCAGCTAATCAAAATTTTCCCACGGTAAATGTTTCATAATTTTTATAGATAATCAAAATATTTGGTAAAAATTGAATACAATATAAATTTACAGTGTTTATTATTATATCATAAATACCCAAAAGTTACGAAATAAAATATATAAAAGGTATAAATGATCAATTATATGATTCAACTTCAAATTATTTTTTTAATGGTATTTGATTAATTTTTTGAAGCCTTTATAAATCCGACAAAACATATATTGAATTTTAAGGATAACATAGCCCAATTGTTCATCATGATAGGAAATATTTTAATAACATTGGAATTTATAATTATAATATAATTTAGAACATTCCACTTTTATAGAATCTATGGAAAAAACATCGAATGGTTTGTGGTTTTCATTACATTATCATATGTTATCTTAAAACTATGTTTGGGAAATAAAAAAGAAATCCCCTTTATTTTATAATAACACCCATCGTAGAACGCTTTAATCCTCACTAAAAAACCATGTAGCACATCCTTAATAAACCCTAACTTCTGTTGTCTCCTTAAATGGTGCCCCCAATATGAATAGAAGCTATTCCCAGGCATTGAGAATCATCATCAGAAGGTAACGTATCCTTTCCAATCCTCTTTATTCAGGTATCTTCATTTTCTAATGCCTTATATATCCAATTCATAACGTTCGGATTTGTTATTCCATATCCTCTATAGTTCTATTATGATTTCTAAATGAAGATATATCCACCTTATCTCTCATTAATCCCTCACATGAACATTCCATTATTCTTCTAAAATTTTTCCATGATTTTCAATGCCTTACAATTTTGTAGTGAATACTCATACCTATTTCTTATCAAAGATGTTCAATATTATTTACATATAATTATTTAATTTGGGATATACATGAATGTATTCCACAACTCATTGTCAAGAGATTAAATGTGTTAAAATATGTTATTATGTATATGACTTACATGGAAAACGTATGCATGTACATGATATGATTATGACGTTTGCACCCAGATAGAACTCCAATGCATTGGGTATTGTTATAGTCATTGAGATGCTATACATGGTGTCCAAAAGGTCATTATAATAACCTTATGTTATGCTTTCTTGTTGGGGTACATTGACTTATCCATATGATGTCATTTTTAAATTTGTTTTCACGCACTCATGGTTCAATTATGTTATTAAGGTATATCATGACACATTGTTCATTTTATTGATTATCATCCCTTATATGCCTCTTTGATATTCATTATTTAAAACATGTTATAAATTATTAATGTTATTATTTTCTTATTCACATACTAGTATTCATTTCTCTCCCCATTCGTATTTATATCCCTACGTTATCCGAGGTAGTTTTAATGAAGATTAAATAACATGATAATTTTATATAAGTATTCAATAATGACTATTTACCACCTATATAAATTTTTCATGTAATGTAAATAATTACAGAATAAACTGCAGTTGTTTATCTTATTGGTTGTAATATATGTATAATAATATAATAAGTCATTAATTAATGTTTAATAATGATTGGGGTTTTCAAAACTACGTTGGTATAGTCGGAAGACTATATAATATTAATTAGTGTAGCATAATAATATAATAAATGGATGAATAAACAATGTAAGAATGTGAAATGAAAACTAGAACAACATAATTAAATATATTGATGATAATAAAAAAATCCATCAATGGATACATAATGTACCATAAACAACATTCTATAATTTCATGTCTCTAAACAAAAAAGTGGAAGAAAACATGGTTTCGGGAGGAAATATATAAATGTATATTAAAAAATCAAATAATAACAAATTTCAATCTCAAAAAACAATAGTGATCTATAGATTAGTATTGTGCTTCTTCACTCTCATACTAAAATTAATATATCAACAACATCCTGACATAGTCCTATGTCCCTACCTGCCTCCATGAATTCCTTCAGGCTACCAACTTGTGGCCCAAGCACTGTGTGATATATAATTTGTATGCCACAACCAATGGATTCCCTAAAAAACATATCCTTTGTAGGTAAACTATATATTTATTAAGGTATAATAGTAAATTATGTAATTTTAATAAAAAAAATTAGATAATTCCTTGAGAATAAGCTGTAATAAAAGTAGGGTGTAAAAGGTGATCATCAATATTTATAATGTTTCAACATCAGATAACTACTAGTTTATTATAATACCCATGGGATCAGAATATTAGACCTAGATGGGATAGGTACCAAGGATTCTAACCTAGGTGGCCTCATATATCAAAAGGTTCTCATCCAATGGTTAGCTCCTAAAAATATCATAACTACATGATACATTTCCCAAAGAGATTACAAAGAAGATCTATATCTAGAGATATGAATGTATATGGAATTAATAGGTTCCACAACACAATATACTTCATCAGTTCCATCCCACAAATAATAATGCATAGGGTTCATAGGTCTGATACCTCGATCCGCTATTAGGTACCATACCATTATGCAACAGATACCATTACATCAGAAGAAGTGTGCACTATACCGGGATGAGAAACATCCAAAAAGTAATATTGTAATGGAAATGGTTGCATTGGCATCGATACCCAATAACAGTAATTATTAAAAAAAGGCACATGCCAAGATAATATCCATATCATTCTCCATTTTCCTTTAAATAAACCCATTCTTTAACTATAATAACAGTTATTTTCATTGAATGGAGGCATTCCCATCTCCAATTATTTCATTAAATTTTAAAATGGTTCTAACTGAAATATAGTGAGTTCATATGCACAAATGGGAGGTTCAATTACAAGTTAAAATATAGAACTCACCTCAAAGGTGGCTCGAGTTGAGTTTGACAACAACCAATTATGTTAAAGTTCTTAAAGGGAAACCAGTAATGATATAACAATTTATATATAAAGTATAATTAATTTTGGTTAATTTTTTTGTATAGTATAACATGGAGAACATTGATGATATAAAATAGAACGTAAAATATAAGGGAAAAGGTATATACCATATTTCTTATACCTGTAGTGGAACGGTCATCTTGTATCAGCCATTGTTTTGGTCTAAATGAAAGAAAACATAAGAATTGATGAATAACATAGAAATACAGAAAAATATATTGTACCAATATAACTAAATCGATGTAATGATATACTAGGAAAGGAAGGTAATAGATCAAATATCATACTGATTATAATTCAATGTGACATGCAGTATCATAAATAGAGGTTGGATAGAGGAGATAACCAAATGGATAGCTTATGCATGAGTGGAGGTTCCACAGAGTGGAGATGCAGTTAGATATAAGAGAAAATGAGAATCAATGTGGGTTCTCATCATCAAAAACTATGGTGGAGAGAATGAGATTTTCATATAAATTTTACAGGGTGTAAGAAAAGAATTACATGGTTTGGAAAAGCTTGCGGGAATGAAGTTCCCACCACTATCCATGGAAAATGGACCAGCATAGTGGGGGAGCATAGTTTGGATAAACATTCTTACCATTTCACTCCCCTATATTAATTCTTATAGAACCACTCATTTCATGTCCAAAATATGGGACCTTCAACATATATTTCAGTGAGACTAGGGGCCTGCACCTTTACCTCATTTATTCATTACTCCAGGATCCAAACACATCTCAACACTCTCATTTCTACCTATAAGTGATTTGGAATATTTACTGTGATAAAAAATAATTTAATCTTAAATTATAATGTTCTATACCTCAATAAAAAATAATTTTCTTATTGTCTACCCCATTAAATAAATTCAACCATGAGTTTCACATCCAAGGGTGGTAAATAATCATCTAGGAATAACTATTTCCCTTGGTAATGTATATTTGAATCGCACTCATATGTATCGTTTTGTAAACAGCTATACTGGCCTAGAACAATTACCTATCGAACCGAGTTACCATGGATAGACTTCATGATTTGGTAAATAATACATGTATTATGATCCTCAAAAGAAGCATTAACATATATATTCACTTATTTAAGATATAACACACGAGATGGGTTAGAATTGTAACCTTATAACTGAGATACAAGAAAAATCACAGGCATAGCCTGGTAATTTTTATGAAGTTATATTTGATTTTTAATATGTTTGGCACTCTCCAAAACCTCAAAAGGTCTATCAAAACATGGTTATAACTTACCCTTACATAGAAATTATTTATTCCCCAATCTATTTGATACATGAAAGAATACAAGTTCCCCAACCATAAACCCTATAGGTTGTGGATATAGAAGACATAAGATTTATGTCTAGTATATGTTGTAAACATTCACTTCCAAATTTGATAAACCTACTCTAAAGTCTCCTGAATGAGAAGATGTCCATGTATATCTGCCTCACATACCACTAACAAACATAAGGGGGAATGAAAGGACCTACCATATAAATCCACATAGGATCCATCTGTATAGTAACATAGAACATGGTACTATATTAAATTTTGGATACGTATATATCTATCCCTTAATAACCTCCAAAATTAAGGACACATGCTCGAAGCATGTCCTATTGTACTTGTATCATCCATGAATACACGACATCAGTTTGAGGATGAATGTATATGCTCAAAAGAAATTGTGTACCCAATGATTTATTTTTCTGCTTCAATGACATTAATTTTTAATGAGAATCCCCATCAGAACTGTTAGGATAGGTCACCATATATCAGTTTATTATTTCATGAACATGAAATCCCCTAGGATCATCTATTTAGAAGTTCTCTGTAATATGAATGAATTTAAATACCTTCATGATCTTATCAACAAATAACCTTAGAGAAACCCATAATCAAAGGGATCTAGGTAATACAATAATGAAATACTATGTTATATCATACCATGTACACTCATGAAAGGAAAACAGATGTAAATGTTCTGCTAGTTGTTGGTGTTCTCCTTTAAGCTTATGATAGGTGGAACACCGTGTTACAAAATGATATATCTCCCTTTTCATATGAGGCCCCCAATACTGGTGATGTAGGTCATGAAACATCATTGTAATCCTAGGGTGAAATTTCCATGTATAATAATAATAATCTCATATGAATTTATCTTGGATGTCTATGGGAACCTAGATGTGTTTCAAGATGAACAAGACCTCAACATTATTAACTGTTTAGAATTGATGTGGATCATTTCCAGAAGTATTATCCATTAGAACTATGCCCCTAGGTCTGATAACTACATCATAATCATTCTTTATAGAAATGAAGAGGCAAATCATGAAGCTGTATGGATTGGTTTCCCTAAAAATCATTGACTTCATTGTGTAACTAGAAAAAAGTTCCATCAATTACCTCTCACTACTGTATTTTGATCTACATGTTTCTTAGTCCTCCTGCTCAATGCCTCTACTATAGAATTTTTTTTTCTTGGAATATAGAAAATTTAAAAATTGAATGAATATAGGTATTAAACAAAAGTTTTATGCTTAAGATTCACATCAAAATTTGTGGAAATATACATGATGATTTCTTGATTATATACACCAAAAAATATCTCCAAGCTGGAAATGCGTCTAACAACACAAAGTGTAAACCACATCGTCATTCCTGAAAACATGCATCAGGTAATTCCTTTAATGTTCTCTCAACTAGTGACATATGAATGCCATGAATGAATCTCACTTCAAAAAAATTCTCGCATTATGATACCCGATGGTCCACAAAAAATTATATAATTTCTTCCTAACTCTAGAAAAATCTAGATCATTGTATATATCAAACTCTCTTGAATCTCCGGAAAGGATTTCACATTGGATTTATAACACATGAATTTCATATCATTTTTATTCAATCCCAAAATATCTGATTCTAGGAGTGGAAAGTATTCAATAAAGTGCCTATTTAACTAGTTAGCCACAGACGATGCTTTATTGCAATGAATTTCATGGTTTGTTCCCTGGTAGATACAACTCTCACCTTCTCTAGGTCAACTTATACTTCTACCTCTGAGATAATGTGATCATGAAAGTTCCCCTTATTTATTAAAAAGTGTATTTATAGGTATTATGAAAACAATTATGATATATTATTGTATTCAGATTGATCTTAATATGTTTTCATGGTTTTTCTTGTATGAGAATATACAATGATGTTATCCACAAAGACAACTACAAATAAATTCTAATATGGGTGGAAAATCTATTCATTGGAGTCAAGAAAATGTCCATCACATTAATTTGGATGAATAACATATCTAGAAACACATACTGAACATAAATACTATTAATCACTATATAAGCAATGTCCCATGTTTTAAAAATTACCTAGAGATAACCTAAACTCCAATAAATCTTGAAGAAAATTCTCACTCCACGGAGCTGATCAAATATGTCATATATATGATGTAAAGGATACTAGTTCATCCCTGTTAGCATATTCATCTTCTGGTAAACCTGAAATACCTTATGGTTCCATCCACCATCTTGGAAAAAATGACTGGTGATCCCAATTAAGAATTACTAAGCCATATAGAACCATTATGTATTATGTACTCCAATTGTCTCTTCATTTCCATAAACTCTATAGTGTCCAAACTATAAAGATGAATGGAAAATATATCACCTCCTAGAACCAACTGAATTTATAATTCCACCTATCTATTAGGTGGTAAACCAGAATGTTTATTAGGTAAACCATTCATGAAATGATCCACTACAATGGTAATATTAGCCTGATGTACTCTATATCCGTTCATATAATGGCTATAAATTTGGTCCATCTTGCCACTCATCCCAAGAATTTATGATCTATCTCTAACATCATTAACATACAATTCACAATTGTAAATATAATTACTATGTTATGGAATGCGAAGGACACTATTTTGTGATATCAATCAACATGAGAAAGATAAGGAACCAATGAGTCCGTCCTGAGTATAATGTGAAACCCAAGCATCTGAAGGATGGAGAGGATCCATTGAAAATGTTAGAATTCTCTCTCATGGTGGAAATAATTACAATGTAATATACTCTTTAATTGTGTTTCATGTTCCATCCCTGAATATAATTTGTGATATTAATAATTTGAGTGTTTCTAAGATACATGTAGATATAAATGAATATTATGACCATGTGTCAAAAAACAATACCAATGAAGATACTACTAAAATAATTCATCGAATTGTAGAAGGTTTCAGATACTGACCCCCTACACATACTACACTATACAAACATGGATCATTCTATATTCTGAAGAAACAACATAAAATCATTAAACATTATTAATTTATTACACTGTGAAACTGCTGTCTGGATCCCACGAACTTGAACACCTACTGAAACCAACCATCATATAGTGCTCCACCTCACATCCTAGAATGAAAATATTAATCCTTCTCTAGGACCCTAAGTTTTTGTTGATTCTTTATCACTTGATAAATCACAAGGGATTCTGAAAACCCCATAAATATGGCCCATTATGACATAGAATCGACACTCATATAGGTTTATTTCGCAATGATGAATTACGATCCCCTACACACCTTACTAAATATAGTGACCCAAACTTAAAATACATGGATATTACATGATTTTAGATTAATATTCATCACATTATTGAAATAAATGCTCAATGGCCCTAATTTTTTAGTGTCTTTAGATACTTGTAACAAAATCTTCTTACTCAGTAAAATACCTTCAATGCTTCCAAAAAAGGTATTTTTATTTAGTACTTCTACTTAATGTCGTTCTTCAAAAAGTGTGAATAAGAAACATGTGAATTTGGTGATCCCAGATGCGTAATAATGATAAATATAGGAGACATATAATAATAAGATGATCTTAATACTATGATAACATGCAAAATAACATTTGGTGATCACACCCATCATATCAAATACCATATACAAGATTCGTATAATAAATATTGTCAGGTCACAAGACATGAATCATAAGGAAAAAAAGAGGACAATCCTTTAAGACATAACATCAGAATAAGACATAGAATTTTTGGAATACACATAATAAAAGAAAATCCAATGTCAAGGATAACTACCAAGCCCTTTATAACATCATAGGATTCAGCTAATAGTCCATGTACCTACATTGTGCAAAGGATGACCTCCTGTGTACCCTCTTGCTATAGCCATGGTATTCCCTCCCATGTTCCCAGTAGATTTGGGATTGGGATTCCCTATTTTGTACCCTATTGTTCCAGGCATGGGATGACCTAACATATACCCTATTATTTTGAGAATTAAAGACCTTTTTTTTAGGATTGTGATGCCCTTCCATGTACCCTAATGATGTAATAAATATTAATCATTACCCAATTCTTTGGAGTGAGATATATGTCACACCCAAAAAATAATGAAATCATACATTCTTGATACATATGATAATAAAACATTCTCTATATCATGACCCATGAAATGAAGTGGAAATCATTAATCTTTCATCAAATCATAACCTATAGAGAAGGGATATGTTTAATAATCATTTAATCAATTCATAACACATGGAATAAAGTGGGTTTCAAAAGCATAGAACACATTAATGAAAAGATAGTATAATTAACATCAACCCAATGAAACATAAACCATTCACTAAACAATATGAATCATACTCATAAACTATAACAAAGTACATCATCATAGAAGTAGTAGGATTTTGAAATATTACACAGAACACTTAATAAGTAAAATATCCATTCATGAAAAATAGTTTTCAAAGAAACAATTTAAAAATAAATCTCTTATAAATAATGAATTAAAATTTCTTTTAAAAGTTTCTTGAGGAAAATATCTCTTCCACTTTAAAATAATTATTTTGAAAACATAATGAATTTTGAAATATTGTTTTTCGAAAACACCATGAAAACATAAAACGAAGTCTTGAAATCATTTTTGAAATAATTTTCTACAAAATGGTTTTAAAAAAAATATATAAAATCTGAAATCGTTGAAATAATTATATTTTAAAATAACCTGTTTGATAACTTATAGAGGGATCTTTTCATGTCATTTAAAGAACTTTTTGAACCGAAAACATTTTTGAATAGAATTTTATTTGATAACAACATTAAAATAAAAAAACCAGAATATAAGTTAAATATTTTCTATTAAAGTAAACATGAAATATTAAATTTTAATCATGAGTTTTATGATAGTTAGAATGGTGGGTAAGTCCACACATGCAATACATTCATTTTGTAACATAAAATGGTTAGAAAAGTGTCTTTTTCAAATAATGAAACACGTATTCCATTTAAAAATATTTTTAAAAAAGGTAAAACATGGATAAAATATTTCTTTATACAAAATAAGTAATTAGTGAAAAAATAAAAACTTTTTTAGAAGATACGGATCTCAAAGAACACATATTTGCATCTGAAAGCAGAAATAATGTTGTGTTTTCCTAAAAAGATTTTATTAATTAAGTAAATGAATAAATTGTGGGAAAATAGTAATAATTCAAGATGATGTAATTGTTAAACATATGAAATAAAATTTCATCAATACTTTGAGTATGAATCACAATATTTCATCAATTGAAGTGTAATCATAAGAAATCATGATAAACAATGAGATTGTAAAAAGAAATAGTTACTACTATGGTAAATTTGAATCATAATTATATTAAAATAAAAACTTTAAATAAAGTAAAAAGCAACATGAATGGAATTATAACCATGATATATCATGTAAAATGGTTGTATATACACCTCATATAATAATATAGGTGTATAACATGGCATGTGTCTTAATGAAGAAAAATTGAGACAAAATTACATTAACAATTTGGTAAATTTCAAACCACAAACCCCAACATATAAATATCATAAAATGGACATGTAAAAAAAATAAATTTAACAAAAATAATCTTAATAAAAATCCATGGGTAGTATACACACCAAAAAACAAAAACATAAACATTTGTGAATAAGGCATGTATCTCATATAAATAAGATGTGAGATGAAACTCCCTTTCTGTATGTATTGACATTCTGCATACACATTGAATCTTACTATATAATAGATATTTGTTTTTTATTAATATAAAAGAAATATTATTATATAAAATACCATACATGATTTTTTATGACTTTATATTACCCATTTATAGACTACACCATGTTAATTATATATTTCATGTAATATCCGCTTTATTTATCGCATTTGTTTTGACTTGTTATTCTAGATCCTCTTACACATATCATGATTTAATTATTTAACGAACTTAAAAAATATATAATAAATTTTCAGTTATAAATTATGTCAATACTATATATTTTAAATACGTACTAAATGGAATAAATCATTCATAGGGATCATATTTCGTACGTATGAATGAATTTTTTCTCCAATTTAGTTTTATAATGTACTAAAAAAATTAATGAAAGTTATGTGTATATATTCTATAATTTCATTATAATTATTATTTCACATAATTTATATAATTTCGGTAAATTCAACCTTAATACATATCATGTAAGGTGTGAACATATCACATCGCTTTGAGGATGCAGTAGTCCATACCTGCCCAATGAAATTAGGATACTTACACAAAATGGAAAGCATGATGATATGATTCATTTAATAATTTGAAAATTATAAATAAATCAAAAATACCATAATAACATACAAAAATACATTATTCATTATAATTCCTAACAACAATAGGTGGTAAAGCATAAAAAAAGAAACATCATTTTAGGATAGTGTAGTTCGCTGTAGACAATAACTGTTAGTTCTTTAACCATTTGATGGATGTGGGTGTAACTTTTAGTATAATAATTTCAATAAAAAACCCTCAGTATATTTAGGATAATATTTATATTATATAAATATTGAATATTAATAATTTTGGTGGTAGAGAATGAACATAACAGAATAGATCTTCCTAAAAGAAGTTACATATTCTATTGGGTAACTCCTTTTTATTAGAAAAGAGGTATTATATTCTATGATTTATTCCAAAAGTGAGGCTTCAATTATGAATGGATGATTTTTGTAGATTATTTGAGAAGCGTTTTGGCTATCCAAAGGTCTTGAGAGGTGCTAATAGATTGGATTGATGGGATCCTTTTTATAGTGGATTAGATGAGTTATTCTTGAGATTATTTGAAAATGGAATTCCCACGACATTTTTCCTCTAAAAATTTGTTCCAATAAGGAAAAATATATATCAATTAGAGGTTATTGAAGAAATATGTTATAAATGTTATTTTGGGCATTTTTTATGCCATTGTTTCCCTTAAGTTTTTTTATTTCCCATTGTTAATATAATTTTCCTCAAAATAATTATAATTATTTTTTGACACATTACCTAAATTTTTGTTCAAAATCTTATTTAAAATTTATAAATTTTTCATATTCCAAAAAATGAATCTTTTTTTCCAATTTCAATCACATTAGTGGTGGAAATTAATTTAAAATGAACTCTATAGTTTAGAGGACAAAGTTTATTATTAAAGTAAAAATGGTCAATTTTATTTATGTTTTAATATATAATTTCAAAGTAAAATTGATTCCAATAACCTCTCATAGATTAATGGATTTATTATTTATGTTATTAAGTTTTATAAAAAATTAAAATATAATTTATCCTTATAAATAAAATTATTTCAAAAGTAGTTTTGAATTACAATTAATTATTTTTCACTATTCATAGAAATGTATAACATCATAGAAAAATACCAAAAAAATTAACCTATCTTAATATTTATGTCCATTTTACAAAAAGTAATTATTACATATAAAATTTTGAAAATTCCCAAATTTTAGTTTTAAAATTGTCACAAAACTAAAAGGGGAGAAAACTTGATTTATAAAAATATTGGTCATTATGCGTAATATTGGGGTGTTTCATATCTTAATCCTATAAAATATAGTCGATTAATGTACAAAATTTTTGATCTAATATAAAAATATATATTTAATTAATATAATTCAATAATTGTATTCAAATTCATTTATTAGGATAATATTTCTTTTGGATCATAAAACATGTTTTATAAAAACATTCTGTTTATTTTCAATTGGTTCTTATATTCAATTCTAATTAATTTGTAACCAATGAATTCAACCATGTATTTTTATTAGTTCATTAATCCCATTAAAAACCATAAACATAATGGATAAGATATATATTGTTATATTAAATAATAATAATTTTATTAATATATTATTGTCCGGTAAAACTCAGACTTTCTATTATGAAAGACATAAAGAAAAATAATTCTTGAAAGTAACATAAACTAAAATAGTTGTTTCATTTAGGGATAAATTAACTTAATATTTCATGTATTGCATTCTTAACTTGGTGATTCATATAACTCCGCCTTATCTTAGTAATATAAAAACTATCTTTGGTGTCATGTGAAAAGAAAAATATAAAAAATATTTAACTATTTCAAAAATAATATTTCTCACAATATCAAGGTATTATATTCTATCCCAATTAAATTGAATTTCATCATAATAATTCTGCAGGGTTTTCAATGTTTTAATTCTTGAATGTTCCTTTCAAAGAAATCAATATCTAAAAAATTAATAATAAAACTTCTTTTCAAAAGGGAATGTTATAAATAAAATGGTTACCCAATGTTACATATAAATAATATTACACAATAGATAAAATAGTGAAGATGTGACAAAAATGGATATGCAGGAAAACATTAAAGATCATATTCTGGTAGAGAGTGAAAGATAACATAGTCAGGAAAAAGATATGATCACAATGCCTAAAATCTATGATGATCTAAGGGGCCATTTTATTTATCCAAAACAAAATTTCTTGGATATTATTTTTGGTATCAAGATCCCTTTTCCTAAAGTCTAAAAATTTTCATGAAAATATATACTTACTTAATTTCAGGATAAATTTACCCTTTTGTGCCATGATCAGTTAAAATTCATCTCACATTCCGTGAAATGAAGGTGAATATTTCATTCCTAAAGAAATAACATATCATGAGGTCCATGAATATAATGACATCTCATTCCATCTATTTTATCCCAAAAATAGATTAATAAAGTTTATCCAATATGGATAAATCCTCATAGAGAAAGATAATAATTTAATCTCTAAAACCTCATTTATCAACAATCTTAAATCCTTCCATAAATAATCATCATTTATATCCACCCAAAATAAATTTCACCCATTTTTTGTTATATATGATATTATCTTATACCAAAATATTTTCATTGTAAAATGGGGTCCATCCTTATTCCAATAGAATATAAAATCTCATTTCATTAATCAAGAATCATTGTATATATAGATAATAATATGAAACATTACTAAATAATGAACAATAATATTTTTATATGGCCTAATATCAAAAAATCCAACATGAAATTCACAAAAAAATATGGTAGGATAAGTGTTCCCAACTTATAGGGATATACTTCATCTAATGTGATTAATTAAGATTTCACATTTCCTATTTTCCTCAAATATTGTTGTGGATTTTCACCCATAATATTCTTCATATTGGATCACTTATTAGCACAATGAAAAAACTCTATTCATCTGAAACACTAAAGTGTGGGTGGTTCATTATTTGGGGGATTTCTCATTATTTGTAGCATTAGCTAACATCTTCCCATTAGTTGTACATTCATCCAATCAGTGAACTTCTGTTCCCAATATAAAACCTTAAATGGTCCCATAAAAACAATTCCCTCCATGTTAACTCACACTCTTTTTACATAATGGAAGGTCAATTATATTTTCTACAAGCTTCTTAGATTTTCATTTGATATCAAACGTCATTTTATTGTCAATGTGATAATATTGAAACACAACTCCAAATTCCACTTCCACACTGATAGAAAATTTTAAAAAACCTCATAGTAGAAAATGTCTTTTATATACATGTTTTTTAAAAGAATATGTTTTAGGATAAAAATAATAAATAAATATTACTTTTACGTTGGATGACAATACCCATAGCGTACCTCAAAAGTCTTGTAAAATTTTATTTATAGACATTAGATGATTCATTATCCTTCCCCATATGTTAGCTGAATTTGTTTTCTATATTTGTAGAAAGATCACAAAGAATGTTCTTATGTAAGAATATATCCATGAACTAATCCCAATCCATGGATTCAAATTCATATTTATTCATCCAATTATTGGTTAGGGCCCCCCAGTGGTAGGATTAAAAATCTAATTGATAAAAATTCTCATTGGAATTATCATGTTCAATACACTAGCATGTCGGGGATATATTTTTGGTTGTACCAGACCATTTTTCAGCCATAGGTAGATCTGATGGCCCACAAAAATTAAGAAATTTTTTCCTCATGAACGAATATATATAACACGTTTTTTTATCTCATTTGGAATCCCAACATGATTTATTTCTTGATAGATTTATGTGATCATAATAATACAGTTTTTCATTTCATCTCCCATATAATTTGGTTTCTCAAGAAAAAAAATCATTTCATTTTCCATTTCATTCCACATGAAATTTTCCCTTCTTATTTAAATCACTGAATAAAATTAAAATTACTTGATTAATAAACAATAATGATAGTTGGAACCTCATAATCTTGCAAAATTACTTATATGATGTCTAAATCATGGCTCTAATTTCTATAATCTATATGACATTATGTCTATCCCTATCTCTTCATAGTCATCTTATATATAAATCCATAATTGTGGTTTTTATATAGTTTCTTTGTTCCCAATGTATTCCCCCTTGGAGTTTCACAATATGTGAGGGTAAAGCCTCACTGTCATGTACTAGGAACACTCAAGTCACGACTAACACACCTTTTTAAAGTGGTTACCCTTGGTACATCAGTGCTAGAGACACATCCAACATTAGTATCTAGAAAGGTATATTTTTATAGTAAACCACTCACTCTATCCTTTAACAATATTCCATGATATTTTCCTAAACATTTCATTATCATTAGACATATCCTTAAAGTCACACCGAGACAGTTCCTTCAATATACCCCTAGTTATATCAATAAATGTTTCTCATCCATGTTTCCAAATGTAGACTAATCATTTTCTATGAAACCAACTATATTAAAAAAATTCTTAATATGCATGGTTATTATATCATTTTATATGAATATTCATTACATTTAATAAATACAAGCCTAATCACTATAATAGTTTAGTTTCTTTTTAATCATAGAATAAAATCATCTAAATGGGTGAATTATCATCAATGTTTCCCTAAAATATATTTCCCTTAAGAAATTTAATTTACAAAACTTCTTCATAACCAGGGGAAAGTAAACATAAGAAATGGCTGAGCTCATATGCTTAGGAAGCGTGAAAAAGAGATATATAATAATAATATAAGAAAAAGAGTTTGTGAACATGAGTATAACATTTTAATATAATACCATATATAATGAAGATAATATATCAATGTAATGGAATAAATATTTATTTTCAAAATACATGAATCATAAGGGAAAGAAGAGAATAATCCATTTAAACATAACATTGGAATAAGAAATGGAATTTTTGGTATACTCATAACCATAGAAAATCCTCTTTCTAGGATACCTTTGAAGACCTTAATAAAATTTTAGTATTGTGCTAATAACCCATTTTCCTACTTCATGCTTCGGATTCCTTCTAATTCACCCTCTTGTTTAGGGATTGGGATTCTCTCCCAAGTACCCTATTGTTCCGGGCATGGTATGGCCACATGTTTACCATATTATTTTTTGCTTGGTGTTCCCTCATGTTTACCCTCTTGTTCTGGGAATAAGACATGCTCATATATCATCCTTTGGATGCCCTCCCCTGTGCCCTCTTGATATCATAAAACATTTATCGTTCCCTTATTATATGGAGGGTAATATAAGCCCCAACAATCACATAATAAAATAATATATCTATGATCCATAATATAACAAAAAATTCATCATATCGTGACTCTTGAAATTAAATGGATATCAATTACGTTTAATCACATAAAAACCTATGGAGAAGGGACATAATTCATAATCATTTCGTAAAAGAATATCCCATGGAAAGAAGATGGTTTCAAAATCAAATAACCCATTGAAGGGAAACTAGTAACATAATCATTATTCAATCAAAAGATAAACCATTCAAGAATAAATATGAATCGTATTCATAAACTATAACAATCTAAATCATCTTAGATGTAGAAGGATTGTGAAATACAACATGTAATATTTCATGTGGTAAAATTACTTTCTTCCGAAATCATTTACATGAAAACATCTCAAAAATTCATTTTCTATAATTAATATATTACAATTTAATGTAAAACAATACTTGAAGAAAATATTTTTAACACATATGAAAATATTTTAAAAACATAATGAATTTTGAAATCATTTTTCTTTGAAAACACCTTGAAAAAATTTAATGAATATTTGAAATCATTTTTCAATAAGACTTCTAGAAAATTGATTTTAAAAATTTAATGAAAATTTGATATCATTCAAATAATATATTTTTAAAGTAACCCATTTGGAAAAATATAAAGGGGTTTTGGAAAATAAATTTAAACAATTTATAATCATAATACATTTTTTTAAAAAACATTTATTGAAATCCACATTAAAATCAATTTAATTGTCTAATATTTGAAAAAAAATTCATCAAAAATATGATTGTGGTCATGTAACTAAATATTCAGGTAAATTATGGTCCTGATATTGGGTAAGTCTGTACATTCAGAATAATCTTTGGGGACCATAGAATGATTAGAAAAGTTCCTCGATCAGGGAACGACAAGAGGATTACTTTTGAATGTCCTTTTTAAAATGGTAAAACATGGGTAAAATAACCATTAAATATCAACATATAATAGGAAAACATTTTTGGGAACATTTTTTGAAAACATGGTTGTAAAATAATACATATTGTTTACTGAAATGATAAATAAAGTTTCATTTTCATAAAGATAGTTTTTTATTAATTAAGTACAAAATACTGAATAATATTACTAATAAATGTTGATATAATGGATTACTAGAGGATAATAAAATTCATGAGTACACGTTTTATATTTATCATATTATTTATCAATGGAATCATAATCCTAAACAATCTATATAAATGATGAGATTGTTGAAATAAACCATTTCTTATATGGTAACATTGAATCAAAATTATAGGTGAATAATATCATTATATGAATATAAAAATATAACTATAATATGTATATTCATGATATGAAATTTTATAGGGAATTATATACACCTCAAATATAAATATAAGTTTTTAACATGATATGTGTCTCAATGAATGTAAACTGAGATAAAATTACATTATCGATTTCATATCTTTTTAACCATAAACCCCATGAAACGATGATCATAAAATTGGTATGTAATATCTAATAAATTTATTTATAATAATCATATAGTAAATTTATGGACAATATACACACCACAAAAAAAGAGTTGTGAATAAGGCAAGTATGTAATTGAAATAAAATGTGAGACAAAATTTTCTTAATGTATGTATTGACTTTATTCATACCCATTGAAACATCCTATATAATAAATACATGTTTAATATTCATATACTAAATAATAGTATTATTATATATAATAATATACATTAATTCTTTATGATATTTTGTTTCCCATATATCAATTACACCGTGTTAATGTTGCATTTCGGGTAATATCTGTTTTATTTTTTCTACATGTTTTTAATTTCTATTCTTAATCCTCTAAAATTGATCGTGATTTAATTATTTACATAATGTAAAAAATTATTTAAATATATTACATATTTATTATATATTTATTTATAATAATCTATATAATATAGAATTATGATATGGAATACACCGTTCATGGAGAAGGTTGGTCATTCGTATGAACAATAGTTTTCCCATTTTATTTTCATATTCTAATACTTAAAGTAAATGAAGTGTGTTTATATATATTATAATTATAATAATATTATTTTTATATATTTCATATAACTATACTATATTTTTTCTTATTACATTATATTTATGTTGTGAATGAATTATGTCGTTATAAATAGATGGTAGTCCACAGTTCCAAAAACTAAATTATCATACATAAAAAAAATAGAAATATAGAAGGTGTGTATTATATTAAATTCCATAAGAATAAATACATCCAAAATATCATATATGAAATTAAGAAATAAATTATCCATCATATGTCTTAACCATGATAGGTGGTAAAATAAAAATTGAGAGCATCGTGTCGTGAGGTGGTAATTCCCCATACCCTAGAATGTCAAGTTCAATACCCATTAGATGATTATGGATATATGTTTTTGAAAAAATAATATACTTAAAAAATCTAAATATATTTATGATATTTTTTATTATATAATCATAGAATAATAGGAATTTAGGTGGATGAAAAATAAAATAATAAAAAGAGATTGAGCAAGGATGTTATCTCCTATTTTGGGTAACTCCTTTTTCATTTCCAAAAGACCTTATTGGTTGAATTTTTAAAAAATGGTAGACATCAAAGAGTAAGGTAGTAATTTTTGGAGATTATTTAAGAAGATTTTACATGACACAAAGGTATTTATAGTTGTGAATATATTGTAGGGGTGAGTGCCTTTTTATTGCGGATGAGTGGCATTATAGTAAATATTTTAAAAGGGGATTCCACTCACATATTTCCTATAAAATGTGGATAAAATAATACAAAACATTACAATAAAGAGATTATATCATCTAAATATGATCATAAAATGTATTTTGGAAGAATTTCTAGGTTATTTTGGCCCTTATGTGTAATGTTTAGTCAATTGTGATGAAAATATTCCTCTTAATCATTATAATTAATTTTATTCATCTTCAGCAATATTTTTAGTAAAATTGTTAATTTACTTTATTAATAATTATAATTAATGATTAGTTGAAATATAGAATAATATTTTTAAAACTAAATTAAAATTGTTTCCAAAATTAATTTAAAATAAATCTAGTGGATGGGTTGACAATACAGGTTTTTAAAAGTAAACATTTTCAAATGTATTAACTATTTTATATCTAATTTCAAAGTGAAGTTGTTCATACATAAAAAATCATATTAATTTATTTATAAATTATTCAACTAGTCATTAAAAATTAGAAGTATAATTTATGATTTTTAATAAATAAGAAGAAAATCAAGATTTTAATTTAAATTCAGTATTATTGGCTATTCATCAAAATGTGAAACATCATAAAAAATACCAAAAAATAACCAAAATATAGTAATTATATTTTTAAATAAAAAAATACATTTATAATGTCAAATAAAATTAAAAAAATTCCCAAAATATAGATTCAAAATAGGTTCTCTACTGAAAGGTGGTAATGTTTCTTTTATAACAATATAAGATTTCATTTGGAATATTTAGTTTGTTCATATATTATTCCTATAAAATATAATTGAAGATAATAAAAAATATTTAATTGAATATATGAAATATATATTACCTTAATATTATTCATAAATAATAATTAATTTAATTTATTAGTATCAAATTAAACTATGACAAAAAATTTTGTTTTTATAAAAACATTTCATTTATATTCAATTATTTCTTATATAAATTTCTAAATAATCTGTAAAAATTGAATTCAACCATGTTTTTTAATAATTTATTTTATTAAATTCATAACCAATAACATATTAGCTATATTATACATTATTATTTAAAATAATATGTTTCTAATAATATATTATTATTCTTTAAATCTTAGTCTTGCGTGTTGCGCAAGCCAACGAGAAATGTTAGTCTTATTTATAATGTATTTCTAATGATGGTGGTCTATGATGAGAAAAATAAATTTTATATTTCATTTAGTGAATGATTAAATTGTTTTTATATAATGAAATCCAAACATAGTTCAATAAATAAATTATATTTGGAGTTATCTGAAATGAAAAATATAAAAAATTATTAAATTAAATTAAGAAAAAATTAAAAAAATCAGAGTATAACCCAGATGACAGACTATTAAACATCTATTATATGCACTCAAAATAGTACTTATAATTTTAGGGGGACTGAAAAAATTCTTCTTATTACCAGATATGAAGCTACTGGTTTGAGAATCTGGTCTACAATGATCCAGATATACACATTCCCTCTAGTTATGACAGGTAATATGTTCATGCTTTACAATATCAAACGTGATAGGAAACTAAAAATTGATCACTTTAATGAACGGAATATATGAACCCATCATCATAAGGGTTGTCCCTCACTTACTTATCTTTGGTATATATATGGAAAAGTGATGAATATCTATAAAATGAGATTAGAAATCCATAATAGGTATAGAACATCGCTGTAGGTTCCTAGAATCCCTAAACCATTTATCCATCGAGGTCTCAGGTATAAATTATTTTTATATTCATTATTATTAATCCATCCAAATAATTTTCAATGACAATATTATTTCATCTTAATATCCCCCGAATGATTAGTGGATCCATGAAACATATATTTCATAGTAGAAAATCTCCACTTAAGAGGAATCTCTAGGTTCTCGATGATAGATAAAATGGTCCCAAACCACAACTCTATAGTATATATGTAACTGTTACCTGAAAAAATAGGTGGATTTTGTTGTAGAAACACATTTTTCTACTGTATTATAAAATTGGAATGTTAAAGATCTCCCTATATATTCTTAAAAACATGTATAAATTATACTAAAAACTACAAATCATCACCCCCATCAAGAATACAAGACGGTTCCAAAGGTGGAACTACTTGAGGTAAGACATGTGGATCAGGTTGATCACCTCTATAGAATGTTCATCACCAACCTCCTAGTGCAAAACTCACAGAATTTGTGGTAGAATAGTCTCATAGCATCCATGGAAATTCATCATATAGGATTTGATAATTTTAAAATTACTAAATATAATAATATGGCAAGTTTAATCCTTCTAATTCAAGATTCATACCCCTCTTCTTAATCATAAAGTTGGGTATGGGTGATAGGAATGACTATAAAGAACACAAGAGACTCAAATTAATTCCCACCACTATGGTCGATTCAGGTTCAAGTTATCAGTGTCATTGTATGGGTCCTGGTATACAGACATTTAGTTGAATGTAATTGATAAAAAAATATTTAATGGACAATTGGAAACCCAATTTAATGATGGTCATATTAGATTTTATGATTTATTGTACCTGAATTCATGTTATATACCCATTAAATGAGTATTATTCCAAATTAATACAAGTACTTACTTGAGAAGTTTCTATTTTTAGTTCATTTAATTTTGTATAGAAGAATATATTTGGATAAATGATTCAAAAATAAAAAATTATAGTGGTACATCCACTCATTATATAAAAAAGAATAAATGTATTTAAAATAAACTAATGTTTAGTCTATGTTACCATAGTTACATAAGATGAACATGTGACAATAGGTTAGTTAAGGCACAATTATCATTCTATAGAGGGAAAACCTAGTTATGTTGATGATGAAACACTGAAAACTAACTATTTAATCCCATTTTTACTATTGAAACATCAGTTTCATAACTGATACAACACTCAAGGAAAATAAAAAAATTACAATTATTTCTTGTAAAAAAACCTAAATTGAAATGATTAATCCATAACATATTTATCTTATATGGTTCCTATAATAATGAATGATCATTAATCAATTCCATTCCATGATAAGGATAAACTATAATCTTCAATCAAGATAATAATAACATTTCATGTCATGTTCATTGAGAAATAGTGAAATCTGTAAAATAGTAACATGAATAACTTAGAACATCAAGTCATATACTATGTAATTTTTCTATTTCTATGAATGTGGGATGGCTACTCCTGAAAAAATATTCATTAAAAATCAACGACACATCCAAAAATCCTTTAGAAAATCTAAATGTATTAAGTAGAATAAATAAAACCCATGATACCAATTTGTAATGTTTTGAACCATGTTCACTCAAATGAAACCAAAATTGGTTGGCCACAAGTCCCCAAACACACCTCCCCAAACACCAGAGTCTATCTACTAGTAGATAGGGTCTATTGTTATAAAGTGGGGAGACTATACCCTCATGATAAGAGTATATAATGGTATAAAAATTCAATAATAAACAATGAAATCATAATAAATTAAAACTAGAGAAATGGAATTAAAAATAAATAAGATAATAACAAACAAGTCATCAAGAGAAATATATAGTACATTATAAAAAATTATGTAATGTCGTGTCTTTAAATAAAAAAGAACCAGAATACATAGAAATAGAGACACATACACACTTGTATATCAAATGAACCAAAAACAAATAAAGACTATCTATGGATAGAATCATGATTCATAGCTCAATCATGTTCTTCTCTCCTCCCATTCTACTATCAATCATGCATTGACAGCTATGTGATTTCCCATTTCCCTACCCATATCCATGGTATCTATCAGAGTAGCAATTGATGAATCAGACATGCTGTGAGATATACTTTGTATTCATGCACTAATAATGTCTATAAGAAGTCCAATATGTTGAACTAAACTATAATTATATGCAAATTTTACAAGAAAACATGTAAATTGTTTAAAATATATGATCATTATTTGAGAAATTTATTTAATATGATTATGATATAATAGGTGAGAAGAAATACATATATATATAAAGTGTGTAAAATAGATAACTACTAGATCTACACACTCCCCATTTGAAATGATTATCATACCTTCATGATCCAGGTCCCAAGGCATATTAATAGTGAAACCTCATAATGAACAATGATATATTCTAATGGTAAGCTCATAATAATATTCAAAACTCAATGGGCCATCTCCCAAGATGATAACCAGCTCAACCTATATATGAATATATGCATATATATATATATATATGAATGTCTTCTGTGCTATTCCTCAATCTTCTTCATTAGATCCACATCATAAATAATCGTACCAAGGGGTCTTATTTTCGATATCTTGATCCCATAGTCGATGTAAAGACACATAAATTTCAAGCAAAACTTTTTTCTTAAATTCTTGGGGATTTTACGAGTAAGTAGTTTCTGAGGGCACTTGATTCTGAGGCCCGGTGATCCTAAAATAAATTCCCAAAGTTTAGCTCTGGGACTATCAGTGAACGAAGAAGCAGTATTTTTTATCTTTTGAACCAGTGCTCGGAATTGAAATATGAGGGCACCGGTGAACTCGCAGCGTTGGTAATTTCTCAAGAGGACCTTTACCGAAGATGTGTTTGCATGGGAGGAGTTCAATTTTGTGGTTTAATACGAAGTGAATAAAAAATTTGTGGAACAATTTTTATTCTTTAATCTTAAGTAGTTATATCCTACATGGGTTAGTTAGGATGGCACCCACAAACTCTTAACTACCCATGTGATGATAATTGTGAGGTGGGGACCACACGAGCCCCAACCATTCATATTCCCTAAACCCCTTAAACCTCCCATTAAACTCCCTTATTTTAATGTTGACAACCCCTTGTATTTATTTGAGTATCCTTTCCTCTCCTATCTCTCCCTCATTAAAAGTTTCTAACCTTTAACCCAATTAATTAGGCAACTCATGGTTTAATTAATTAGGTTAATTGGATTTTGAATTTTGTAATTTTGAATGCTTGGAAAATTAAAATAAAATAAGAGGAAGAATTATTTTATTTTGTGGTTATAATTGTTGTGTGAGGAGATTTGGGAGAACTCTAGTTTTATTTTAAGAGCTTCATTCTCCCGTGAAGAACTTCATCCCCCCGTGAAGAATGACACATCTTCAACAAAGAACGCTGTCACCACAAGGAGAGACGATGTGCCTTTTCTTCTTCTCTCCTCAGCTAGTGTGAGACGTCGTCCCCTCCTTGGACTCACGCCAACGCCGTCTTCGAAACCTCACCCCGCAATGCCATCTTTTGCGGCGCCCAGTGTACAACATCGGTTTTCGAGGTAGGGGTTAAGTTTAATTTTAATGGATTAAAATTGATCTATGGTTTGTTGTTGAGCTTCTCGTTTACCTTGTTCGATTGCCATCGTTTTACGCAGAGGGTGCGGGCCGAACGAACACGGCCCAACAGACCTCTGTTGTTCTCGTTAATTATTATTAGAATTTATTTTTGATGCTGTTGGAAGCACAACACCGTCTCGCCGTGCTGGGAACGAGGAAAAGGGATCCAGCGCCGTCACGATGTTTATGCGGAAAGAACCATGACCCGCTACACGGGCCGCTTCGGGAGAAGAACCGGCCAGCATGTCGGCCGGCCAGGTGAAGAGGAGCTGCGGCGCCAAGATGGTGCCGCGCTAGAAGACCCTCCAACCCATCGTCCAACCAGGCGGAAGAGGATTGTGGATCCAGGAGGGCACCGCACCAATGAAGACGCAGCCTGTTGAGCGGGCCGCATGCGCAAGTGGGCCGGCCGGCCAATCCGGCAATTTTGGGAAAGGGATGCGCAACCTGGCACCACCGGGGCAGAAGACCGACCCCACCTAAAGCCCACTCAGCTTCAGCCGCACCAGCTAGGCCGCGCGCCCAGCCGTGTCATGCCAGGCTGGGCCGAGCCGGGCCGTGCCACTTCGGGCCGACTTGAGTTTTTTCCTTCGGACCGGTCTGACACCCCTGCTAGGTCGGACCTGTCATAATTGGACAACTCGGCCCATTGGCCCACCGATCTAAATAGGTCGGGCCCGTTAATAAATTAAACGGGGTTAACATAAAGACCGCCCGTCCGATCGACGTGCCGTCTGTGGAACTAGGACTCTTTCGATGAGACGGTCCATTTGCATAACTAGAAGTGTGTTTCAGATGATATTGGATATCGTCCTGGTTAGAAACGAACATATTTCTAACCGGGCCCCTGGAACGGAAAAGCCTATATCTCTCATACCTGGTGTCCGATTGACTCACTTTCTGTTGCATTGTATTCCTTTTGACGAGACGGAACTTCGAGATATATCAAATATAGACACTGTGATAGTTGATGTATCGACCCTCTGGATCATGGAGCGGACCCTCCCAGAATCAAGGGTGTTGTGTGCGGGAACCCAAGAGATGGCTACGACTGCGACGATGATGGCAACTGTACATTGGATTCTACATGGGTTCGACAGTGAGGACGACTGTACTTGGATCCTACTTGGGTTCGGCAGCGAGGATGACTGTACTTGGTTCCTGCGTGGGTTCGGCAACGAGGGTTACTGTACTTGGATCCTACATGGGTTTGGTAGAGGAGATTATTCATAGGATACATCTCATCATCTCCACCCCTCTTTGTGAGTAGTATACATGTGTGGGCTGAGTCTCGACATCAATCATTATCATAAATATGATTTACTTGCTTTCCTGTGTGGACTAGGTTGTGCTTTCCTGTGTGGACTAGGTTGTGATTTCCTATGTGGACTGGGTTGTTCTTGGGCTCAGGAGTTGGAGCCGAACTGGAATTAATGACTTAGGTATATGTATGGGCATATACCTAAGTATAGTTGGTTGATACTTCGTGTTTGTATCTTTCCATTTGTGGTTTATCCTTTTTAGATTCTGGGAGGACTTCGGGGGTCTCGGGGGTTCCTACGGAGTATCGTATACTCACCCATGCACGGGCTATGCCCACACTACGTTGTGTTGGTTACAGACGACGGACATCGCTGACCGTGGTTGAGGATTGTGGAGTGGGAAGTTATCCGGTGGTTGACTATTAGGCGGGACGTACACGGAGCGGACGGATGGATTCGAGGAGCTGAGGAGTACATTTGTACCCACCCTTCAGGCGGGGTTTCCGGAGGACGTCTCAGTGGTTTCTGTTTACATTTCAACTATTTTACTTTACTTTTCTCAGTTGTACAGTTCTTTCAGTTGGGTTTTATACTGGCCCATTTACTTTTCAGAACATACTTGTGTACACAGTTTACGTAGTGTTTACTTCAGCTTGCATACTCTGTGGTGTTTTTTACTTATATAAAAGAAATTCCCACCCTTTTTATCAGGATTTACACCTTTGGTTCTAGTCACCAGCCCCTGGCCTATGGGAGGTGGGGTTGGGGTAGTCACGACACGAGCCTCGATGACGGGTCGTGACAAATTGGTATTAGAGGAGTCAGTTCTACCGCAGAACTCAGGAATCTGATAATTTCTTCTCTATGAAGAAATAATGTTTAGAGTAATGATTGTGGTTATCAGTCCAGGGAGTCTAGTGTTGGTGTAGTGGCCGACGTATCCATACACCAGGACCCTGACTTTTGATTTCCGACTCAGTGCACGAAAACATTGATTGCATGTGTGTTTCAAAAGTTTTCTTTATGATTACTTGTGTCAGCTTACCAGGTATACTGTATTAAATGTGGAACACTGGTTTCTTTTCAGGATGGCCCCCCAATGACAACTAGCTAGGGTTCTGAGATTTGTGCGAGATGGCAGCCCACCGAGTGATGAGGACTTTGTGCAGGGCCCCTTTATAGTGGAGGTATCTACAGTACCTCTACCCACCGAGCCAACGATGCTACCAACCCCCATAGTTGAAAGTGCACATCGCCTGAGTGTGCTGCACGAGTTTCAGTGCCAGAGGCCTCCCACGTTCCGCGGATAGATGTACCCTTAGGCAGCCGAGGATTGGCTGGGGGATATCGTCTGGGTCTTCGGATTAGTAGCTGACCTTATGGTGATCCTTGTGGCGAATCTCTTACACGCAGTAGCAGGTAGAAGGTGGAGCCTGATGCTTCAGATGAATTAGAGGCATATCTACTTTGGACTGACTTCGAGATCCTCTTCTGCCTGGAGTTTTTTCCAGCCACCCCTCCATGCGGTGCACATCTAGGAGCTACTATAGCTATGGTAGGGCAGCTTTCCAGTATCCTAGTACTCGGCGAGATTTACTGATCTCTTGCGCTACTCAACAGACATGGTACGAGGCCCATTTCTCCCGACCCAGGCTTTCGAACAGGGGACTGAGGTATGAGATCAGGGCATCGATGATCTCTCTCAGCATTCTCACGCAGGAAGGAGTACTGGAGCGAGTCCTTCTTGGGGAGAGCTTTCTCACTAAGCCTACACCAGCAGTGAGGCCTACCACAGGGCGACATGTAGTAGAGTCTTCTACAGCAGGCAGTAGACAGATGTCACAGAGGTTCAAGCGGACCAGGCCATCAAGTGGGAGACCTCAGGATACTAGTTCAGATGTGTGGGGAACACACAGTAGTGCCAGTCATACGAGAGGCAGATAGTTCTATGCATGCGGTGGGTAGGGCCACATGGATCATGACTGCCTGACCCGCCATGCAGAGGAGGGGCAGACGGTTGGGGGACCACCCAGGCAGAGGTAGAGGTTCGACTGTGGTGGTCCGCAGGGAGTAGGCAGACGAGGTAGAAAAGCTGTCTGAGCAGCAAGTGGGGGATGACGCTTTGAGGCTCTACCACCACCACCACCAAGAGGTCCACCCCGACCACAGGGAGCTGGCGGACAGAGGCAGGCTCTGCTCCAGGCAGTGGTGGCTTATGACCACGGCACACCTGAAATGATTTGAGGTACTATATGTGTCTAATCCGCTGTTGATGATGTTCATATAGACACAGAAATGAGTCATTCATTCATTTCCAATGCCATTGTTCAGAGCTCGAGGATTCCTACAGAGCCTTTGGCTCAATCCTTACAGCCGGAGACTCCTATCAAAGCAGACTCGATGATTACACACTAGTGTCGGCAGTGTGAGCTTACTCTAGGAGGTAAGAGCTACGGCTGGGATCTTCTGGTATCATTTTCGAAGCCTTACGAGGTCATCTTGGGTATGGACTGGTCGTCTACAGTCCATGCTCAAATAGACTGTATCAGGTTCAAGGTGCGGTGTGTCTGCACAGATGAGAGCAAGTTCAACTTCACCGCTGAGAAGGAAGCCTTTTCTGCATAGGATAGACTCACATAAAGGAGAGGACAACCGATCACCCATCAGTTGGCTAGTCTCATCCTAGGAGCAGTTGATGTGCAGAGTCCGATTTTTCCGGTTGTGGTGGATCAGTATGCGGATGTTTTCCCTGACGATGTACCAGGAATACCTCCTCGTAGAGAGGTAGACTTCTACATTGACCTATACCCCGAGACAACCCTGATATCTACTCCAGCATATCGGATGGAACAATCTGAGTTTTGTGAGCTACGGGTACAACTAGAGGACTTTCAGGGCAAGAGATTAATCTGACCCGGTCCTTCACTCTGGGATTCTCTGATTTTATTCACCAAGAAGGAAGATGGGAGCTTACAACTATGTGTCAACTACCATCACCTGAACCAGGTGACCTTGAAGTAAAAGCATCCACATCTAAGGATTGACGACCTCTTTGATCGGCTCAAGGGAGAATGACAATTATCGAAGATAGACCCCATGTCAGGCTATCATCAACTCAGAGTTCGAGACGAGGATGTGCAGAAGATGACGTTCAGGTGTTGGTATGGCCACTATGAGTTTTTGGTTATGACTTTTGGCGTAACCAATGCTCCAGAAGTGTTCATGATTATCATGAACAGGATCTTCCAGCCTTACCTCGATCAATTTGTCATAGTCTTCATCAATGACATATTGATTTACTCGACTTCAGAGGAGGAGCATGCCTACCACTTGCAGGTTGTACTGGATACACTCCGAAAGAACCATCTTTATGGTATGTTCTCGATGTGTCAGTTATGGATTCGAGAGGTCCATTTCTTGGGGCGCGTCATGTTTGATGCAGGAGTTGCGGTAGATCATGTGACGATCGAGGAAGCACTATCTTGGGAGCCACCCAGGAGCGTGACAGAGGTGCGGACTTTCCTAGGTCTAGTTGGGTACTATCGTAGATTTGTGCCAGACTTCTCCAGAGTTGCAGCATAGCTTTTAGCTTTGATGAATTAGGGGAAACCCTTCGTGTGGTCAGATATATATTAGTAGACATTCCAAGAGCTAAGACAGAAATTGACCAGTTCACCCATCTTGACGCTGCCGGAGGAGGGCGCAAGGTATGTAGTTTACTGCGATGCATCAGGTACTAGACTCGGGTGTGTCCTGATGCAGGAGTGGGCATGGATTGCTTATGGTTCACGTCAATTGAGGCCTCACCAGAATAACTACTCTACCCAATACCTGGAGTTAGTAGTAGTGGTCTTCACCTTGAAGATGTTGAGGCACTATTTGATGGGATAGCACATCATAGTCTACTCTGATCACCAGAGTCTCAGGTACATCCTCTCGCAAAAGGACCTGAACCTTATACAGTGATGATGGCTGGGGTTCCTCCAAGACTATGATTTTGAGGTAGTCTATACTCTTGGGAAGGGGAACGTAGTAGTTGATGCTCTCAGCAAGGGGTCGGGCATATAGCTACTTGGAGAGGCGACAGAGTAGTCAGCCTCTTTTCAGATATCCTTCGTGGATAGAGATGGGCAGCCTTTCTACAGTTTCTCAAAGTCACTCCTCCACTACTTCAGCGGGTCAGGGAGGCACAGTGTGGGGATGTTGACAGTGAGGCGCGACGTGCTGAGATATCCTCAGGGTAGGCACTCGATGGATTTTCTGAAGGCGGGGACCACAACATCATCTTCAGGGGACGTACCATGGTACCAGTTGCATTGCAGGAGGAGGTGCTGAGGGAGTTTCACACTTCCCCATTGGCAGTACATCCTGGAGTAGCGAAGATGTACCAGAATCATAGACGACACCACTGGTGGTTGTGTATGAAGAAGGTTGAGGCAATGTTCATTTCACAATACCTCACCTTCCAACAGGTGAAGGCAGAGCACCATGTACCAGCTGGGTTGGTATAGCCCTTAGAGGTCCCGGAGTGGAAGTGGGACGGGATATCATTGGATTTCGTGACGGGACTTTTTCGTACTTCCAGAGGACACGACTCCATCTAGGTGATCATATACAGACTCCTCAAGTCAGCCAACTTCCTACCTATCAGAGACCATGGCTCAGTAGAGTGCATGGGATGCTTCTACGTTCATGAGATCGTATGGCTTCATGGTGTGACATCGTCTATCGTCTCTGATCGATACGCTTGCGTTACTTCCCGACATTGGAAGGGGTTTCAGGAGTCATTTGGGACTCAACTACGCCTGAGTACTGCTTTTCATCCTTATATGGATGGCCAGATGGAGAGGAACATTCAGACTGCCAAGGACATGCTCTGTGCATCTGTCCTCGACTTTGGTCGCAGATGGGAGGATCACCTACCTTTGGTAGAGTTTGCGTACAACAAAAGCTACCAATCCAACATCGGGATGGCACCATACGAGGCATTGTACGGTCGACCTTGCAGATAACCTCTGTGCTGGACTGACCTGGGGGAGTCGTCACTTGTAGGACCAGAGATGGTCCGGGCCATGGTAGAGAAATTATAGATCATCCAGGAATGGATGAGGACTTAAAAGAGTTGATAGATGTCCTATGCTGATAGGAGGCAGATACCACTGGAGTTCTAGGAAGGTGACCACATTTTCTTATGGGACTCACCTCGACAAGGATTATAGAGATTTGGCCGGGGCGGCAAGTTATCTTCACGGTTCATCGGACCATTCCAAGTTTTTAGCAGGATAGGAGAGGTGGCTTATCGCCTGGCTCTTCCACCTCAGTTGCACTGGGTGCATGGCCTATTCCACGTATCTCAGCTGAGGAGATACGTGCACGACCCAATGCATATCATCATCCACAGAGAGCTGGACATCGATGATGGGGTGACTTTTGCGGAGGTCCCAGTGGAGATTGAGGATCGACAGAAGCTTGTCCTACATGGACGGTCGATTCATTTAGTGCACATTAGGTGGAAGCATGAGAACCTCCAAGAGAGCACATGGGAGCAGGAGGCCTAGATGCATGCACAATACCCTCATTTTTCCCCTAATTTATGATTCAGCTTTACGGGGACATAAATCCCTGAGGTGGGGTAATGTAAAGACTTTTAAATTTCTAGGAAATCTTTTCTCTTAAATTATTTGGGATTTTATGAGTATGCATTTTCTAACGGAACCTGATTCCGAGGCCCGGTGAGCCCGGAATCAATTTCCGATTTTTAGCTTAGGTATGTTCAGTGAACGAATGAGCGATATTTTCTATCTTTTGAACCGGTGCTCGAAATTGAAATCTGAGGGAACTGGTGAATTCACAGTGCTTGTAATTGCTTAAGAGGACCTTTATCGATGATGTGTTTGCACGGGAGAAGGAGTAAAATTTTGTGGTTTAAATAAGAAGTGAATAAAAAAATTGTTGAACAATTTTTATTCTTTTATCTTAAGTAGTTATATCCAACATGGGGTAGTTAGGATGAGACCCACAAACTCCTATCTACCCATGTGAGGATAATTTTGAGGTGGGTCCCACACGAGCCCCAACCATTCACATTCCCTAAACCCATTAAACCTCGCATTAAACTCCTTTATTTTAATGTTGACCACCCCTTGTATTTATTTGTGTAACCTTTCCTCTCCTCTCTCTCTCGCTCATTAAAAGCTTCTAACCTTTAACCAAATTAATTATACAACTCATGGTTTAATTAATTAGGTGAATTGGATTTTGAATTTTTTAATTTTGAATTCTTGGAAAATTAAAAGAATATAAGGGGAAGCTTTATTTTATTTTGGGGTTAGAATTGTTGTGTGAGGAGATTTGAAAGAACTCTAGTTTTATTTGAAGAACTTCATCCTCCCGTTAAGAACTTCATCCTCCTGCGAAGAACGACACCTCTTCGATGAAGAACTCCGTCAACACAAGGAGATACAAGGGGCATTTTCTTCTTCTCTCCATAGCTAGTGTGAGACGTCGTCCCCTCCTTGGACTCACGCCAACACCGTCTTCAAAACCTCACCCCGCGACGCCATCTTTCAAGATGCCCGGAAAACGACATCGGTTTTCAAGGTAGGGGTTAAGTTCAATCTTAAAGGATTAAAATTTTTCTATGGTTTATCATTGAGCCTCTCATTTACCTTGGCCGATTGCTATCGTTTTACGCAGAGGGTGCGTGCTGAATCAACACTGCCCGATAACCCTATGTTGTTCTCGTTAATTATTTTTAGAATTGATATTTTATGGCGGTGGAAGCACATCACTGTCACGTCGTGCTGAGAATGAGGCAAAGGGATCCAGCTCTATCGTGTCGGTTGTGCAGAAAGAACCGCGGCCCGCCTCGGTGGAAGAACTCACCGGGTCGTCGGGCGACCGGGCGAAAGCTGACCGCAGTGCCAGGAGGGCACCGCGACAAAGAAGACGCGGCTCACCAAGCGGGCCGCCCGCGCCAGAGGGTCGGCCGGCCTAGCTGGCCGGTTTGAAAAATGGTGGCACCGCCGGTGCAGAATACACCCCCCCCCCCCCCCCCGTGGAGCCGCACACCCATCCAGACCATGCCAGGCCGAGCTGAGCCGGGCAGGGCCGAGCCGCACCGGGCCGGGCCGCACTGGGCAGAGCCGGGTTGGTCCGCGCCCTGCCGGGCCGGACCGCGCCACTTCGGGCCGGGCCGCGCCCCATCATGACGGGTCGCGTCCCTTCGAGACGACTTGAGTATTCCCTTCGGACTGGTCTGACACCTCTACTAGATCGGAACCGTCAAACTAGGAAACTCGACCCATAGGCCCACATGGCTAAACAGGTCGGGCCTGTTAATCATTTAAACAGGGTTAATGTAAAGACCATGCTTCTGATCGACGCGCCATCTGCGGCACTATGACTCTTTCAAAGAGACAGTCATTTTGTGTTACTCTATGTAAGTTTCAGATGTTTTTTGATATCGTCCAGGCTAGAAATCAGCATATTTCTAACCAGGCCCCTTGAACGGAAAAGCCTATATCTCTTAGACCGAGCGTCTGATTGACATGCAGTCTGTTTCATTGAGTTCCTTTTGATGAGAAGGAACTTCAGGATACATCAACTCTATACTTTGTGACCGTTGATGTATCGAACATCTTGGCTCGTGGAGCATACCCTCTCGAAATTGAGCGTGCTGTGTGCGGGAACACTAGAGCTGGCTACGACTACGACGACGATGACGACTGTACTTGGATGATACATGGGTTCGGCAGTGAAGAAGAATTTACATGGAACCTATGTGGTTTCGGTAGTGAGGATGACTATACTTGGATCTTACGTGGGTTCTACAGTGATGGTTACTGTACTTGGATCATACGTGGGTTCGGCAGCGACAACTTCTTTACTTGGATCCTACGTTGGTTCGATAGAGGAGATGATTCAGAGAATACATCTAATCATCCCCACCCCTCTTTGTGAGTAATATAATAGTGTGAGATGAGTCTTGACTTCAATCATTATCATAAATATGATTTACTGGCTTTCCTGTGTGGACTAGGCTGTGCTTTCTTGTGTTGACTGGGTTGTGCTTTCCTGTGTAGACTGGGTTGTACATGGGCTCTGGAGTTGGAGCTGAACTAGAATTGATGAATTAGGTATATATATAGGAATATACCTAAGTAGAGATGGTTGATACTTTGTGTTTGTATATTTCCTTTCTGTTTTATCATTTTTGGATTCGGGGAGGCCTTCGGTGGTCTCTAGGTTGCCTACTGAGTATCGTATACTCACCCATGCCCGGGCTATGAATGCACTACTTTGTGTTGGTTGCAGACGACGGACAACCCTAACCGTGGTTGAGGCTTGTGGAGCGGGATGGTATCTGGTGGTGGACTATCAGGCGGGACGTACACGGAGCAGACAGACGAATTCGAGGAGCTGAGGAGAACATCTGTACCCACCCTTCATGTGGGGTTTCCAGAGGACGTCTCGGTGGTTTCTGTTTACTTTCAAACTATTGTACTTTACTATTCTCAGCTATACTATTCTTTCAGTTGGGTTTGTATACTGGCTCATTTACTTTCCAGAACTTAATTTTGTACACAGTTTACTTAGTGTTTACTTCATCTTGCGTACTTTGTGGTGTTTTTTACTTATATAAAGGATATGACTTCCCTTTTTATCGGGATTTATGCTTTTGGGGCTAGTCGCCAGCCCCTGGAATATGGGAGGTGGGCTTCGGGTTTTCATGGAACGGTCCCCGAGGATGGGTCGTGACAGTCGATTCCACATCCTTATGTAATAAGATCTATAAAATCATAAGAAATGTGTTTTATATTGACATTCCCAACATCGAGAAATTAATATAACAATGATAGCGGATATTGATTTCCCATACCAAGTTATAATAATCAATATAATAAGGCACAAGCCCATAGAATATGCATCTCATTCCACATTTTCATTTATATCCAAAGATTAATCACATTAATAAAATTTAATAGTGGTGAAAATGTGGAATTTAAATATTCAATTATCACATTAAATTGTATAATGTATCCCACTAAAAGGTAACAAAACAACATAACCGAAGTGGTGGTTTCATCTTATGTATTATTAAAAAACTCTCCTCATAGGTGACTTAGGTTGGCATTAAAAAACACTAACCATCTAAAATATATTAAATGGAAATCCATTCAGGTTCTAAAAAATTAATTTAGAAAATAAATTAAATTATGATAAATTCTAAAATGGTTTAGTGTATAAATTAATGATGATAATACAATAGACAAAAAATATTAGGGAAAATGTATAAACTCTATACCTAATTATTTGGGTATATAACATTTTCATTATTGGACACTGGTTCAACCAAAATTAGAATAAAATGTAATAATCCATGAACACCACAAAAAATTCACATATTGGCTTTGACCAAAGTAACTCAATTTAAGGCAATATAACACATAAAAGTATAAGTGGTTCAAATCTCTTATCTATGGTGATCCAATGTAAAAGAAATCATACAAAAAAATGGATGGATGGATTACATAACTTGAATCCTTGGTTAGTCAAGCGAGTAACATACATGTGGAGGAGATGGGAAGGTTTCTAGGTAAAAATCAAAATAAATAGGGTTATCCTATTAAAAACCCTATGACGAAAAAATGTAATTTCTCCAAAAGTTTTGTTTTTCCATGGTATTTCCCCAGAGTTGGATAAACCATGCACCAACCATGAACTAGCCACTTCCACGGGCCATGGACCCACATGGTAGGGGAGCATATTTTCTATATCTTTTCTCATCCCATGTTCTCCTCTCTATATATCCCTATAGTACCCAAAATTGTTTTTTCAGACCATGTGAACTACATCACACAATTTGTTTAGACCATAAACCTACATATTTTCATCCATAATTTGAAGATCAATGATTTGGACAAGCCCCAAACGCATAAATTACACCACTATGTGATTTTTAATGTCTAAACTGATAAAAAAGGATTCCAACCAAAATTAAAAAGTTTAATACAACAAAGTATAATAAATGTCCCACACATCCTTAGTTTAATAATGGTACATCATGTTATTGAATGGTAATGGTTAAAAGAAATGGACTCTAAGTAGAAGAATGGTGGGATTATAATTTTATATCTACTAGTGGAATGGGAAAACCATGTTTTATTTCATGGAAACAAATACTCCGATTTGAATTAATAGATTGTAAAATGAATTGAATTTTTCATATTAATTGGTTAATGTTAATGTGTTTAGAGGGATTATTTTTGAAAATAGTATTTATGAGATTACAAAAGCATATTAAAATGGTGATTTTGACGGGATTTGTTGAATTTTTTTTTAAAATTTTGTTGGTCATGGAAATTCCTATTGGGGATGTATTGATAAATTAATTATAAAATTCACTTTGTGCAACCTTTGATGAAACTGGTATGTTTAATTCTTTTAAAATTATTGTTTCATATACATTTTTAGTTATGGGGGTTGGGGTTGGAAATTGATGTTTTCAATAAAATAAATACATGGAACATAGTTGGTATATAAGTTTTCTAGTAGTTTAGTTAATTGTGTGAGGGGTGTTGGGCTAGGGTTAGAGAGATTTTGAATGGGTTCACCATGGTTTGAAAAACAATACGAACACAAGGGATAGTTCAGTGACCTCTATTGGGGAGGGTAGTATATCCAGTATGGTTGGAACAGTATTTAACAAAACATTTGGTTAATCCATTCCTCTCATCCAACTTATTATAAATTTGCTATTTTAACAAATTACACTTATCGCATTTCAACCCTTTTCCTTCATTTAATATACCTTAAATTAATATCCCCTATATTTTTCAAGGAAAATTTTTCCAACACTAATTTAGTGGAATATCCATGGAGTGTTTGTGGTATTATTTATCTTAAAATCCTCTTATTCATTACAAATATTTTATCATCATTCTTTAATATTTATTGAAATGTGTAACCCTAGATGTGGTATTGAATGAATCTAGGGTATGTAATTGGGGGTTTAATTTTGATTCTTTTTTATTACATTTGTGAGGCATTCTTGTACATATTCATTATGTTTATCATTGGAGGTGATGACGTTGGAACCAATTATGAATCAAGTGTCTCTATTTATGGTCATTTTTTATGGCTTACCTTTATATTATGTATCACCATTTTTTTATGTTTATAAAATTTCCATATACCTAAATTTTTTTATTCTTATTCCATTTTTGATGTGATCCATGGTTAATATTGAATATTTGTCTGTTGAAATTTGATATTCATAATGGTACAATATTATTTAAAATTTATGTCCTTGATGAAATGGATTTATGTGGTTTTATGGTATTAAATGTACTTCATAAATGATTTATAAATGATATTATTATTTTCATGGTGAATTATATTAAATGGTCTTGTTAATTTGTAGAATAGGTTTGTTTAATGGGTTTTTTGGCACTTTAATGTTGATTATGATGTAATGGAGTAACAAATGGGTTAACCAAAAAGTGGTAGATGTGTTTTTTGAGGGACTTTAAGTGTCATTATGGAGTAAACAAGTTTTATATTAAATATTTTCAATGGGGCCATGAGAGCCATTGGTATAATATCAAGAGAGATTCCAATTTCTAGCCATGTGACAAATAATGATTTTGGTTTTGGGATTGAGGAAGATCATGAGAGTTTATATATTTATATGTTGGCTAATATACATTATTTAAACCCACTAACATTATCCCTTTTATTTTAAGATCCATGGGTTTAATTACTCTTCGATGATTTATTTATATGATTTATTAATTTGAATAGTGAGATTATATTATGATAATATGTGTTTCCTGGACATTTTATCTTATATAGTAATATATTTATGTTTCGGATCATCATTATTATTCCTTATGGGATATGCTGAGTATTTTTTTCAATTTGGAATTGTCTCTTTATTTGAAAAATATTGGGAGTTGTTTTTGATTTTTTAAATGGAAATTGAAATGTATTTAAATTTTATTGATTAAAAGAACAATTTTTTAAATGTGGAAAGGTTTTTAAAAATTGGTTTCAATTTTCTTTGTGGTTCGAACGGGTAAAATCAATAAATTGGTTTATGGTTGTATATTATGGGTATTTTTACCACACACCATATATATTACATTGGGTGTATATAGATTCAATTATTTAAGACACATGTAATGGAAAGGGAACCATGAAGCTAGGATTTTTTTTCATAATTACCGGCATTCATGGTTTTCTGATGGAGATGTGGTCTCATCGAATTTGATCATGTGGAGTTGTTTGGGTATTTTTAGTATTTATTTCAATGTATTTAGTTTTATTATTGGGTACCATATTCATTCCTTTATCATTTGAGCTTAGATAGTTGGTACAATGTATATTACCTTTTTTTAATTATTTTATACGATGTTTTTTATGCTATAAACTTGTTATTATTGTGTACTATAGATATTGTATTTTATTCTTTTATCTCTGATGATATTGGTGTGGTGAACTTACATTATAGAAAGGAAATTAATGTTTTATATGGGGGAAACCATTATTATGTGAATGTTTGTTTTGTATGGTGTTTTTATTCATCCCATAATTATTGAGAATACGCATTGAGCTATGTGAAGGGTGATCTAGGTTTACAGTTATGGTTTAATTAGGATGGATGATTACAAAATGGTATCAGAGTTAGAATTTTGTATTTGTTAGTTAGTTGTAGACTACAGGTAGGACCATTAGAACTCTTGAATTAGGAGTGGTGGAGTTCTTGGTTGGGTCATCTACATATTAAACCATGGGTTTTCATAGGTGGTGTGGGATGTTATATGTGTTTTGAGGCAAATAATGGGTTTTATTGATGGGATTTTGAGGTACTTTAGGGTTGGTGTTGAGTCCCATGGTGAAACCAAGATATTTATTTAGTAATGGGATTATGAAAATTTGGTATGGAGTGGTAACATGTATATGTAACATGGATTTTAGTTACTATATGTATCCCATGTATCCTTCTCTTCTAGCTACAGTAACACATGCAAGATTGGTTTTTATTTTTCCTAATCATGTTACCAAATTATGAAATATCGGAAATAATTGATATTTTTAATGTTTTCTATCCCTTTTCACGTGGATTTTATTTTAATGATGATCCTTCTTGTTGATTCCATTATTGTGACTTCCTTTTGTATCTTCAATTGTTTTTTCTGATTTAATTGGGAATTGATTGTGCTCTTTTACTAATTGATGTAGAATTTTTCACTTAGAAAGAACTTTCCTAGCAATAGTTGAGTTATGAAGAATAAATTTTTGAAAAATATTTTTCTTTATCTAGATGTCATGAAGTCATTGAGTTATAGAATCCAATCCTTGGGAGAAGTGGGTTTTTGGGAGATGATATAGATGGTGGACCAGGATTAGGAGTTTTCGAGGAAAAATCCTCTAATGTTTCACAGTGATAACGGATCCATGGAGTTGAAGATTGGTTGGTTAATATTATGTGTTTTTTTGTGTTTATAAAAAACCCCCATGATCTTAATTGTGTGATTCACCATGTATGTGCTAGAAGGTATGTGTTAAAGGTGGTGGTAGTGATGGTTCTTACTAGGAGGTACACAGATCTCACATAGACCCCTTTTTTTGTGGCTTTCAATTTATCGTTGAGAAGACCATAACCTATAGAATGTGGATAGGGAAGTTCAGAGGATAAATTGGAAGATTACAGATGACCTTTAAGTCTTAATATTATATTAATAATTGATGGAGTATGATCCATTTTACAATTAAGGTGATGGACATTTTGGAATTTCAAAACATACTAATTTATAATAAATTCAATATTAATATAAATACTTATAAAATTCAATTTATTTGATTATAATATTGGATAAATTAGTTATACCACCAAATAAAAGATATTTTACATGTTTTAGTATTATTTCAAACCTTTTAATTTTGATTAACCCTTATGTAAGCTATTTTAATTTTAACTAAGGTAATGACACTTTTAATATTAGAAGGTTTTAATATTTGTTTTTGTGATGTCAATTAGACAATAAATGAATAATTTATAACATTTTAGAACATATTATATTTATTTTGTTGTTTTTAATGATGTTTTTTTTAATTTTTAAAAAATTAATAAAGTATTATTCTGAAAAAATATCATTATTGTCAACATTTACAGTATTTATTACATGGAATTTTAGAAATATTATGATAAAAAAATTTATTTAGAATATATAATGTAATATATAATAAGAGGCAAAGGTAATATAGAAAATTATTTTACTACATTAAATATCTGAAATTATATTTATTTTAATACTTATAGAAACATTTATTTGATATTTCCATTAATAACATAATTACTCTATCAGTGTTGTGTTAAAATTTAATAAACCTAATTTCTTACTAAAAATTAATATTGGGACACCTTCATGACGATAAATATTTTAACATTCAGAAGAATATTTTTAGATGAATATATATTTTGTTTAACCCTTTACTTAAACATATATAAAATTTAAAACATGAATGTGGAATCAATAAATTTTCATTTAATAAAATATTATAATTATAATAATATCATCTATGTGTCCCAAAAAGTCAAAAATAAAATTTATATTAGGAAATTATATTTATTATGTTAAAATTATATATTAATATTCCATTATAAAATAATGTATTCCCTATGTATATACATAAGGAATATTTAAGAAAATGAAAATGCCTCTTTTGTGTCATTCATTGATGGAAATTTTATATAAGTCTTATTCCTAGAAAATTTTCAATTAAAAACTATTTTTATCCTTATATGATAAGGGTCAAATCATATTCATCCAATAAATTTTTATCATGAGTTATAGTCATTTTATAATTTTTTTCATTTATTTAGTAACAAAATTTTTAAACTAAGCCTTCACTATGGTAACAGAATTTATCAAAGTTACTATTTATATTTACTGAAAATAAAAGTGAACATTTAACTAAATTTAGATCATCTAATTTTTTTAATCCATTCATTATAATTTTAAAGACATAATATTCATAAGTTAATTAAAAATAAATCTTGCAAACCACCCAAAATAATGGGTTTTTTGAAAAATTCTATATCAAAATATAAATTATTTTATAATAAATTTGTGTATATAATCATTTATAAAACCCATGATAATATTATTTTAAATAAAAATTAATGAATAAATATTAATAACTATTATAAAACATAAATTTACATTCTAATAACTTTAAATGAAAATATATTTTCTATAAAAATCATTATTTTCACAATTCCTTAAAAAAATTGTTTTTAGAAAATTAAAAAAAAAATTAAAAACATTTGACATGATGAACTAAAAAATAAAATTCCTTTCTTCAAAAAATTTTTCTATATCTTGTCGAAATTAATATACACTTTTAAAAAGAAGGTAAAGTCATTTTTAATAAAACGTATTTCTGATGAATAATTTTACTTTAAAATCAATACATTTATATATATTTGGTCCATTATATTCATTTCATAAATCAGTTTTTTATATTTATTCTCTAAAAATTAATGGAGATTTTATAATGGTCATTTTATTCTAATTGTGCAATGTAGTTCATTTATACTCACTTTTTCATGCAATACAGGCTATTGAAGAATTATAATTATTTAAAGAGAACTATTAATTAAAATGTCATGGTATTATACTAGTTCTATGCAAAGTCAATGAACATGGAAAATAACTATTAGTTCATGGATTTGGATCAAAGGTATTATTCTGTGAATGAGTATGGTGCTTATTTTATAGTGGTTGTCTGTGTCTCTTCGGATCACCCGATGATATATTACCCCTAGCATGATGTTTTTTTGGGCTTGATGTCTAAGAATAGATATTTTATTATACATAATTTTCAAAATACAAAATTAGAGTCGGTTGAGAAGGTGTATATGGATAATGAAGATTCAAATATCTAGTTATTTATCAAGTGGATTCATTTAGTGGGATTCCAAGAGAGTTCTTCTTCATGTTAGAAGTAGAAGTGGTAAGATACTTATAAGAGTAGTTGTAAGAGTGTTAAATAGTCATAGGTACAACTCTAGTGGACTCTATGAGTAAGATAATATAATTATATTATTATTTTGGTAAAGTTGGAAACCTCAAGGCCTGTTGTCCTAATGTCTATGTAGATGTTCCACCATGCTGGGCATTCAAGTAATCCAAAGTGTACAAGATTGGATTTTTATGGTATTTGTGTAGGATCAAAATTTTTAATGGGACATGAGATATAAATTATTATTAATTTGTGGGGATGAACACACCCTTTAGGGAAAGAGGGATTATTAAAAGTGTATAAGGCTAATATTTGGCATAATACATTTTTTTCTACATGAAGAATGATTCTCAAGAGGAGTCAGATTATAGGCCCACCACTGTGAGAGGTACAATGTTTTTTAATTATTAAATGGAATCTATATTTTAAGATATGGCAACATAAAATTATATTATTTATATGAATCAAAAATATTATTTGGGTATACAAGTGGTGTTGTGGCCATTTTTCTGGGATTTTATAACTCTTTTTGGTTGGAAGGGGAATGGTTTCTTGGGCTTGAATTTTCATGTTTTAATTGGATACTTGTACTTTTTTTGGGATTTCAATATATTAGGCTTGTAAATTTTTAATCAAATCCTTGGAATTGATCGGTTGATCAGGTTTAAGAGAATTATTGAATACTATTATCATATGGTGTATTGTATTGCTCTTGATAGTGATACTCATGTATTTTAGGGAGAGTTGGATCCAATAATAGGGAAGAATTGATAAGTTACTTCTAAATTGGGCTTGATTTCAGGGTATTTTACAATGATTATTTATGATACCATAAAGTATTGTCAATGGCTTGAACTCCCCATGGTCTAGGATAGGTACATAGATGTGTATCGGTGGATTTTGTTTGATTTATTCACCAATGATAGTGTAATGGCCCAGACCCTCATGTCCCATCCCTTTTCCAAATTTCAGTGCGACTGATCGGGGCGACTGATCTGGGCGACCGGTCGGGGCGACCGATCAGCGTGACTAATCGGCGCGACCGATCGCTGTTATCCATCGGGTTTTACTTATACAGTTTTCCCATAACACCTCTCTTAGGACCTTTTGACCTTCTAAGTCATTTCAAGGCAATTTTAAGACCATAATTAATATCTAAAAATCTCGAAAAACCTCCCTACTAAATAACAAATTAATCCCATCGTGTGTAACCACCCAACCACGTGGAAGAACCAAGATCTGACTTCCAAGGCATTCAAATTTTTTATCTTGTAACATTGGGATCTCATCTATTTATCACACTGGATTATTATTCTCTTTCCTCTTGGATAATCTTTTATTGCTTGTTAATTTGAATTCCTTTTCCCCCGATGCAAGTGGTGCACCTATACCTGAGCCATGCAAGTCGTGCGTCCCCATTCCTAACGCGGAGGTGGAACTTCGATCTTTGATCAATCAAGTAAGGAATTTTTTCCCTTCCCTCTATTTTATTTGTATAATGCGGGGTGGGTATGCTTTTTCCCCTATGGAAATTGATGAAACCAAAATTAACGAAGATAATGAACCGACCTTTAAATAATGAAAGGGGTGTGTGATCGATGACTTGTTGTGCTCTTTTATTGGTGATATATGTTGTGAATTCTATGGGCCTATGCTCACTGAAAATCTTGTCCATTGGTGGTCTTTCTCTGTGCACTAATTAACCTTAGTTTTTTGGATATTTAAATTACTGTAAGATGGAATTGGTTAATTACTTATACTGGGTTAAATAAATTGAAAGCACCAGGATCAACCCTTTTATGTGATAACCCCAGTTAAAGCATAGTGAAATTGAAACGATGGAGTGTGTTAAATCTTTTAAATATGAAAATACCTGCATTGGCCTGCCTTGTGTGGGTGGTAGCGGTTTGGTTGTTTCTTTCACATGCCGATTGTTGTGGCGATGCTGGTGTGTATGGGATCCCCTGTTGTTATACTTTCGCTGGATCTGAATATGAGGCTGTGTGATTACCCTGCTTATATCACGAATTGTGGTGGGATCCTCTATTGTTGAGAAACCGTTGGCTCCTTGATTTTGGGAACATGGGGCTGTATCGTGGGGATTTCTTTGGTTCCAGTGCTTCGAGGGTTCTCATTTATCCCTTTGTTGTTGTGACTTTGCAAGAGAACCGGGTGTGAATTCTTAAATTGTTGTTGGCTCTAATTGTTTCCATTGGTTTGTTCTTATGATGTTAGTTTCCCAGTAGTGCAGAACATCATTTAATTGAGATCACTAAAACATAAAAACAAGAATGGTTTAAATGAAAAAATTGGTTCTGGGATGGATTGTGACCTGGCTGTGGGTTATATACCTTTCAAGAATGAATAGTGATCCGGTGTTTGCACTTGGGCTATTTTCGGAACCGTATTTTGGGTTGAGTTCTTGTTTACTTATGTATATGCTTGTAGTTTTTATGCTTCTTATTCGCGTTCCACCAAAGTTTAGCACACAGTGCCGAACACCCCCATTTCATGTGGGAGGGTGTTTTCCCAACACTTCTATTAGTGGCTGGTTATTAGCTCCTTTGTGCTCCCTTTCTCGTATATCCCAAGTATCATCGGGCAGCCTGTGATGTCCTGAGGTCCACTATTAGCCCAAAAATCTTCGGGCAGGGTAGTTGTGGGGGTTGGCCCAGGTGTTTATGGGTAGGTTCTTTCCCATGTATCTTATGGATGAGGCCCAGGTGTCTTCGGGCGTGGTGGTAGCTTTCTGGCCTAGGTGTCTTCCGGGGTGGCAATGGTTGTTCTGGCATAGGTGTTTGTGGTCATGGTTACGTGAGGTTGTTGTCGCCCAGGTGTCTGCGGGCGGGATAGCGGTTGTGTCCCATGTGTTTGAGGGTGGGATGTGTGTTTGTGGCTCAGGTGTGTGCGGGCGGGTGTGGCAATGGGACTGCGATGAGAATGGCGAGATTGGTTCGATGTGTAGGATGTCTTCAATAACCAGTGGGAAAGTGGCGCTAGGTACCCAAATATCGATGTGCTATTACTATACATTACTTGACTTGTGTTATTTGGGGAGCATTACTTGGTGAGTTTGGGTGGATAGCTTTTCCTTGTTGGATGTATGGTTACCTCTTTTTCCACAGGACATTAGAATGTCTCCTCAATTGTTCACTAGAGTCTCTGGTTTTCCCTACTGAGTATACTTGTATGCTCACCCTACGTATATAAAACTTCTTTCAGGTTCCCAGGAGGACTTCAGAGATCGTGTGGGGCCATACTAGCTTGGACCTTTGAGGCAGTTTCTTTCGTTTTCCTATTCTTGGTATCCTTTCACCTTTGGAGTTTTATGAAATCTATCATTTTCCTTTGAACATGCATATGGGAATGGTTTACTTTCAGCTGTACTTGCATCTCAGTTTTGGTGTTATGGGGTTTACTATATTATCTCCTGATCCTATTAAAAGAAAAAGGGTAATGCCTTCCATTTAGTGCGTGATTCTATACCCTTGGTGCTGGTCGCCACTCCGGGACCTTTTGAAGATGGGTTTTGGGGTTCATTATCTCTCTTTCAACTTCAAGAAGGATGGTCATAACAATCTGTTAACCCTTCCCTCCTTTTGGTGAAGGTGGGTCGTGATAGATATGGTTAGTTTACTATATGTATACTCCCCTAAATGAGCATTATTTCTTTTACATTTTATCAAATGGCTCTATCTAAGTTATAATATGTGAATTTACACATAGGGTATCTTGAGCGAAGGAGATTTATTTATCCTAGTGATTAAACATGGTCTTCTCTAGTTCTATTTGAAAACAACATGGACCTAAGCCTTTTAATTTTCTAAGACAATAATTTATTTAATTAGGTTCAAATTTTGAATAAATACCCATTACCAATAATTGACTATCATTTTGACCATCTGAGAGGAGACATATGGTTTTTAAAGATCAACATGAGACCAATGTACTACCACTTGAAAATTTCTCATGGAAAGGGGTGGAGGTTGAATAGGATGAGAAGATCTAGAAATTATTTGGGATATTTTAGGCCCATTGTCATCTGCTTTTGTTTTGATTCTACTGAATCCATTAAAGAATTACTCTTTGTTTGATTATTCTATTAATGTGGCATAGGGATGTCTGTTAACGTGGTATGAATATGGTGTGGCCTATATCTGATGGGAACAAAGCCTGTAAGAGTTGAAATATCACAGCCATGACATATAAATGATAGTAGTGATGGACCTGCTAAATAAATAATGAATGTTATGAATAAAGGGTAATTCTATAGTTTATTTAGATCGTAAAATCTAAATTAAAATTTCCCCAAGAAGGACCTAAACATCTATTAGAATAACTGGTTAAAACATCCTCATAAAATTGGATTCTAAATTTATTACATTCCATAAAATAGAAACAATGTCACCAAAAATATGGGAAGGAATCATCCAATGTAAACTGTTTAAGAATTAGTGGATGAATGGTTTTTAATGATATTGTTTTCGTATCTTAATATAAAGGTATATGAGGGTGGGTAGAATGTGTTTATGCCCATTATGTAGGTCACACACTATTTTATCGATCTTTATATGAGTGAAAATTTATTTAATGGTATGTTAAAGCGTATTAGTTGTTCTTAATATTGTTGAACGACTTTAGGTGATTGGTCTTGGTCTTCTAATGGTTCTATAATTTTTAGAATGTTGTTGGTAGTTCTACTGAGTGTGAGGTAGGAGATAATACGTCATGCATATAATTCTATTTAGGGGATCCACATAATGAAAACCAAGATGTTTTATTACTCATGTTATATTTATTGATGTACCATGATGAGATATGCAGTTTTTGATTTCATTTCAATATGGTTGAAATGCTAGAGAATAAATGATTAAGATCAATGCCAAGTTATGTTTATTTATCCCCATCCAATTCCTGTGTCAAAGTGGGATAAGAAATTGATGGATTTTATGATCGTAATACCTCATAATTTGATTTGAAAATATTTGATATGGATTATTGTAATCATTTTGTTGAAAACCTCCCACCTTTTCCCATCTAGGATTCAAAAATGTTTGAGGAACTCCGACTACAATATGTTGGATATGTCATTTGGATTTGTTGAGTCCACTCACAGATATTTCTATACAATGATTTATATTTTACTTCATTATTTAAAATGAGTCTCTAGGATACTTTTGGAACCCATTTGAGATTGAGAACAACATATCACCCATAGATGAATGGATAGTATGATTTGACTATCTAGACACTCAAGGATACATTGCATGAATGTGTTATTGATTTCAGTGGTTCAAGGAAGAAGAACCGGTCATTTTTAGAGTTTCCATATAAAAATTTATATCATGAATATATTAGGATGGCCATATTTGTGGTATTTTAAGGAAGGACTATCCAGAAAAAAAAAATTGTGAAGCAGTTGGTAATAATACTTTATTAGGATCATGTCTCATCCAAGAGTTCTAAGAGATAGTGAAGATGAGTCAACAAAGTTTCTAAACAACATAGAGTCACTGTATGTCATATAATGATTGACTCCTTATCTCATCATAATTTTTGTGTAGGTTTTTAGGTATTTCGTAAGGAATATATATTATTGGGACACCATCAGTTTTGAGATAATGTAAATAAAGTGTTCTATTATATTAAGCAATTTATCTTTAATGATAAGCCTGGGAGTTTATCCTATCTATTAGAGCTTCCACCATATATTTCCTCAATACCGCATGGTTTTTATGTTTTTCTATTAAATAATTACCATCCAGAAAAATATCTTGTAATAGAGTGGGAAACATTGGATGTTGAGCCTGATGTCACCATGTTGGAGTAGCCTATTCTTATCCTAGAGTATTATAATAATATAGTCTATTGTAAGAATGTCCCACTGGACACTCTTTGAAAGTTGTGTAATAGAAATATTCATGAGATATGGGAGTGGGATACACTACTTAGGGAGCAGTGGCCTCAAATGTTTTATTTCAAGGATGCTTTAGATCATTCTGGTTGACAAATGTGCCATGGTTGGTAGTTTGTGACACCCTCATATCCCTGGAATGTTTAATTTTGATTTTGACATATTAGGTTGGTTAAATTTTGAGTTCTTGGGTTTTATAGGACTGAAATTTTTATTTTTGGAGGTGGATGTCCAAGGTGAACTATTTTTATAAAATTTTGATAACCATTAGAGGGGTACTGGTTTAGGGTGATGGATTTTTAACCATTGAGAATGGGATTTCATATCATTCTTTCTAGAGGGAAAACCATGTGGCCTATTTTGTGGGATGCAGTGGATCCCACCTTTATTATTCCAATTATTTTCTAAAAATATGTTGAAACCATGCATCAAATCCAGCTCATTAAAAATTTGGTATATTACTAAATTTTCATTGTCATATTTTTACACTATGGCCTACATTTCATCTCCATTCTGGGTGCATCCCCTATCACTAGTTATGAATCCTATTCCCAATATTTTTATTTGTGGAATATTTATGGATTCTTGTTGGGTTTTCTTCTATTAAGTAATAAATAATATTTTTTTATTCATCATACATCATTCACTATGATAGTTTTTCTATTTTTATAAAAGTGTGTAACCCTAGAAGGGGTGTTGTGAAAATATTGGGTATTTAATGGTTGGGGTGGTTTTTTTTCTTGAGAATTCATTATGTAAAGCCTTATCATACCTATTCTACGTTTTTATTGTTGGACGTAATAATTATTGAACTTATTCCATGGTAGGTGTCTCTATTTAAGGGTGTTTTCCATGGATTACGTTTAAATAATGTATCTCTTTTTATTTATGTTATATGAACTCTAAGTGTTTGATGAAATAGGTAAAATTGGTTATATGATTTTCAATTTATTTCTATTTTGGTTTTAGAAATGGTATAACCTTATGAATGGTGAATTATTTTAAATGGGAATGTTAGTTTGTGTGATTGCGTTATGAAATGGTTTTTCATGTATGAACCATTTTTTATTATGTAGTCTTGGAGTTGCAACTGGGTTAATCAGTGTGTGAGTGGGGTGTTTTTTGAGGGACCATGATTTTCTTTTAGAGTGGATGACTGTGAATAATTCCTTTTATTTTCCATGGGATCATGAGAGCCTCTAGTAGTAAGAGATTGGGAACATCCTTTTTTCTTATCTAATTTGCATATTATGATTCGAATCAATCACGTTAGACACTTTTATATTCTAACCCTAGATGTACATACTAGTTAGAGTTTTATTTATATGATTTTTTCATTTTTAAAACTATATTTTAATCTAATATCATGTGTTTAATAAAAATTTTCTATAATAAAATTATATGATTGTGTATATTCTCCAATTTGGTATGACATATTGGATATATTTTAATGTTGTTATATTTTTCACTATTTCTTTATTTCATCCCTTTTAGGAGTTTTTTTATAAATATCATTTCATATATAATGGTACAACAAAAGGATTTCAAAGGGTATTTTTAAAAGAGCAACGTTTTCAATGTGGGATGGTTTTGTAAATTGGGTATTAAAATAGTTTATTATTATTCATTGATATAATATTTAAATTGATTCATGGTGGTATTCAACAGGTCTGTGTAGATCACCCCCAACATATTCTTTTTTGGATATGTAAAGCAAATTTTGTAAGACATAGGTAAAGGAAATGGTACCATGTACCTAGGTGATTGTCCACGATTATAATCTTCCATTATTTTTTGAGTGACACATTGTCTTTGAGTGATGGATCACATCGAATTATTTTAGTATTTGGGTGACCTTTAAGATGTATATATTTTTGTCATTTGGTTTTTACCAAATTATTTTGAGTTATGATATTTTAAATGTTGTATCTAGTATATGTCTTTTTTTGAATTATTTTTATGATGTTTTTGATGGTATCATCTAGTTTTTATTGGGAAATCTAAATTTTTTATTTTATTTTATTGACTCTAATGATATTTGTGTCGATATTCAATTTCATGAAAAGATTATTCAATTATAACATCGAATAAATCATTCCTTGGTGGATGTTCATATCTTCAGTGATTGTATCCATCCCATGGAATTGAACAACAAACATCACACTGTGTGAATGACCGACTCAGGTGATGGGTCTGGTTGACCCGGGTTAGTTAATTATACAATTGGGTATGTTTTGATAATATAAATTAAATTCCTCAGAAGAGGTTCCACATATTGGAAGAGAAAACTCCCATAGGGGATGCTCATGTTACCTGAAGGCAAATGACTTGGTTGAGAAACCTCTCATTGGGGAGGTCCATGTGTGTTGTGGGTTATTACTTTATATAAAAAAACACATGCATGATAGTTAATTATTACTTATGAAGTTAATCATAGGCTTATAAAACATTATTAATGATGTTTCATGATATTTATGGGATTATGAAATTTGTTGATAAAACAATCATAGTAGAGAACCATATTTATTTTTTGATCAAAAAATATTAGAGAAAACTCCCTTAAGGTATGTCTATGATAACTAATATATATATTTGGGATACCAATGACATTTATGGTTGGTTTTCTCCACATTTCCAACTTAGAGAAACACCAATATTGGATGATGTTGGTATGATTGATCGGGGTCACATAGCTAAGGATTAGCAATGTTATGGGTAGATCTCAGGGTTCACCAATATTTTTTAAAATTGGTGGGTTTTACAACATTTCATTACAATACCACAACAATTATATTCTATCAACTCCCACACACATTATTTTCCATACTAGTTATATTTAGGTACATCATTGTTTGTGTCCTAATAAGATAAACTCATTCCCATATTAGGCTTCCATTTAAATTGTGTGCCGAATAATATTCAACATTATCTCACTTTTATCTTCTGGAAAGGATGATTCATTTTGATTGACTATATATATTGGAGCAAGGGAGTTTGGGATTAGGATAAGACTCAAGATCATTTTGGTTGTCTTGCATGTTTTGTATTTTATACCATTGTTTTTTATGTACTTATTACCTTCTATTAAATTCATGACAACTTACAATTTATATTATGAAATTCATTTATTATGCAATAATTGGTTTGGGCTATTTATTTTCAATTTCCACGATGACCTAAATTATATATATATATATATCTATGATGGCCTTTATATTTTTCATTATTTTACTTTAATATTTTTGTATACTATGGAGACCGAATCTTATCATAAATGAGTAATACATAATTTTAGATTAATATACATCACATTAAAAAACATTTCCCCATGACCATTATAGTTTTTTGTCTTTTTAATCTTGGAAACATAATCTTCTAACTTTATTAAATATATTCATCATCTCCCTTAAATATTTTCCTCTTTAATAATCATAATTGAAACATGTATTTATAATTTTTGGATAATAAACATAAGAAATGGGTGAGATAAAAAGCTTAGTAAGGGTAAAAATTTTAGATATGTTAGAATAACTAGATCAGAAGGGTTTGAAAAGATGATCGTAACATCAGAAGCTTATATTCATAATATAAAATACCAGAATCATGAGTCATGAAATAAATTTAGGAGTTCCAAAAAAATGAATAATTAGGGTGATAACATATCATAAATCAATCATGAAGAATAATTTCATGTCATATAATTATGACACCATTATAACTATTGACAAAGCCTTCATGAGTCTAGGTAAAATAACAATACCATAAAAATAGTGGATCAGGATAATCCTATTAAAATTATTACCATCTCCAGAACAAGAATAAAAAATACATAAAATAAGATAAATAAGAATAATAAGAGGAGATGAAATCATCTTCCATGTCATGGAGTTGATCACCTTATGCCTAGGATTGAGAGAAACCAAAGAATGTTTACGAATACCAAAAACTTGCATAATGATTACCTAGGGATTAAAAGACATCTAATTAATTATATAGATCCTTCATTTGTTACAAAATTTACAATAAAATAAAAAAATAGCATATGACAACATGATGAGAGATGTCATACAACACTAAAGGGCCATTCGAGAATTCGTGGTGTGATCGCACAAAGATATTGTAAAGTAAAACATCTATAAATAAGATGATATTAATATAGTTTATAATGCAACATAGAATATCAAAAAAAAAATCTATAATATAAATTCAAAACATAAACTGAATCCTTAATTCTAAAACCCAATAATCCATCCACATCATCCATGGAACTTCACCCTATTATGTGATGTAAAAATCCATCAAATATAAGTATCTGATAATCACACATCTATGAATTTTGTGGAGAAAATAAAAAAAATAGTTCAATATATAATAAATAAAACATTCAAAATTATGTTTATTTTTTAATATTAAAAAACATTATAAACTCAAATTTAACAACCATCAATAATAATGCACAAAAAAATTCTTTGTCGAATCTCCACACTGTAAAGCATACATTCAACCCATAGTATATGTCATTACATCATTACACACTAGAATTAATTGACTCTTCTTTCTTCGGTGAATGAATTACATTTATATTCATATGTTAATTCCCTAAATTATTATTATAGGATAATTATTTGTTTAAATATAAAATTCTATTATCCGTATCATCCCCATAATGCATATGAACTCCTCTATCAAACAATAAACACAAATTAATGGTCTATGAAATGTGGTCCCTTTCACTATGAAATATAATAATTATTTCATGAATAAAACACTGATTTACATATTATATAATATAATCATCCTGTTTTTAATAACAATTAATACAAATTATTAAATATATTCTGGAAAATTGTCAGGATTTTGTTATGGGTATTTCAAACATTTTATATGGAAAATAATATAATCTTAATACATTACAATGGTTTTTATTAAATATTCATTGATATAATTTTTTAATATACTTATTTTTGGAAACTAGGGATGGTGAAAATCGAACATTATAGATGTAAAATACTATGGTTCAAAATAAAAATGATATCAATGTTACGTAGTGTCAAAATACATGATTCACACATGAAAAATATATTAAAGAGGAAAAAAATAAATTATAATAATTAATGAAAATATATTATTTCTCTTTATATATACATAGGTTATATTTATTTTTCATACTTTCTTGTGGAAATTACAAAATAATAAAAATGGTGAGGTCAAAATACAAGAAATGTATAATATACAGTGGAAGAAAACATGGAGAAAATTAAAATCCAAGAATACATAATCAAATGATGTGAGATAATCTTATAGAAAAGAATATTATATATATAACATAATAATGAAAACAATTAATCGCAAAGATAATAATTATAATAGATCTCATATATGATAGAATAAATAATGATACAAAAGACAAACATATAACCGAGGCTTTAAGTAAGACATCAAAATTAAAGGGACGATGTTAGTTAAATTGGATATCTAATGAGGGGGAGGTGAATTGAGTTCCCAATAAAATTTCAATTGAAAATGTATATTAAAAAAAAATCAACATATTTATAAAATAACCAATTTAACTAAAAAATAGTATTGTGATTTTTTTTCAAATATTTTCTAATAAGTCTGATAAAAACTCTAATAAAATACATTTTCAAATCCATTTCAATATCTGACACCAATTTAATAGTATCAAAAATAGTATATAAAAAAAATTTTAAATCCAACTATAAATATAATTATTTTAAATAAAATATTAAAAATTAAAAAATATATGTTTTTAATCAAGGGAAACAGTAAAATGAAAATAAATAAGGGAATAAAATAATATGTTCAATTTCAATAAGATACATGATCCTCTCCACTATTAAATCCCCAACATCCTTGTAGTTGATTATAAATAATCTGATCCAAACCCTTGATTAGGTTTTAAAATAAACAATGCTCAAGAACGTCCTAGATACTCATAGCCTCTTCCATAGTTCTATGTTGGATCCCAATAGTATAAATGAATAAATATTATATTAAATTAAACAATATAGTAAAAAAGGAGTTTTTTATTAATTATAATAAATTTGAAACAAACTGAGATAAAAATATACTAAATAAAATAGTGAAATGAATTGAGAGTGAAAAGGATAAATTCTTATCAGTCTGATCAACTACGAATGATCAAAGAAATTTTAATTTTTTCATCAAAAAGATTTAAAAATGTTTATACTAAATGTTCTAGAAAAAAGTGTGTCATTGATGAAAAATGTATTGTCTGTTCACTATATCCCTATTTCATAGAAATATATTGAAGCAATGTTTATCTATTATCTTATTTTTCACAAGTGTATATGCATAATAATGAAGATATTTCTATAAAATATACATTATTGAACATTTAGACTTTATTCCTATTAATCGTTAGTAATTAGATTCTCTAACTTTGATAAAAATGAATGAAAAAAATATGTTAGAGATTTGAAAATTCATAATTCTAATGTTAGCTGTAGACACTTGGTCATTACTTTGACATAGTTACTCAGGATCATGGTTACTAGTCACACTATTTTGGCATGATAAATTGGTATGCTAACATCAATCCGTTGTCAATACCCTAGATTTTTCCTGACTTCATTACTTTGGTTTTCCAATTCAATACTATTAGTCACAAACTCAGTTGAAATATTCCTCTGATTACTTTTTTATTCCCATGGTCACACCATTAGTACTCATGGTAGGTATCTTTCATCAATTATTCTATATTATTCTTCTCAAGGGAACTCGAATTGAACATATAGTCAGTTCCACACAGTCACATGACCTTTTTGATTTGTTGAACTTCTTCATATGGAATTTCATATTGACCACTTAGAGATTTATCATTTTTACTAGTTTTGCAAGAAAAACTGTTGACAAACATAAATCTAAAATTCATTAATAAAATTATAAAAGTTATTTTAGAACACTAAAATAATAGGTATGTTGTTTAAAAATAATCTCCACTTTTTTTATGATCCAAATTTATGATAGATATGTGTATTGAATGAAATATTAGATATACGAAATGTGTTAAATATATGCATATATGTTATTTCCTAAATTCCATTCTTTCATAACATCAACAATTCATTAAAAAATTACCCTTATAACATTTTGAATTATCAAAAAATTAATCTAAGGGAAAAATTAAATGATAATTTGAAACATTGTAAAGAAATCAAGATAAGAGGAGTATTTTATTATGAGTATGAAATATGTAAAACATTCCAATGAATGTACCTATATGAAATTATAATAAGAAGATGATTATGGAATATCCATGATATATATAATAATTATTGGATAAAATTCATTGGAATTATATGTAGGGTCATGGGATGTAGTCTGGGTTGAATTGTAGGAAGCAGAGTCCCAATGACTAACTATCTAGATGGTGAAAAGACATTATCAACAACATTCATATGAGAATGGCCAAAATAGTTGATGTGATGTGAGGTTGTGGTGGGAGTTGATCACATATATATAGTTGTAGTGGATATAATAGATATATTGGTTGTATACATGTAGGGTTCAATTAATATAGTAAAGTCACTCACCACTTTGGATCCATGATCCTTGTCTTAAAAATATTACACTTTTATCCATAAAGGCTTTCAACACTTGAGCAATAATTTTGGGATTTTCAAATTATTAGTTATAATACTATGTCCAATGAAGCATTTTAAGATCCATATAAAATATCTTTATTCTTGTACATAAAGTCTAATCTTGTGAGGATTCTACCAAAAATAAATTAATGGCCATACAGGTTGTTTCTTTATCCCCACCTTCATAATTATTATTATGCTTAACTAAATCTAGGGTGTTGCTGGAAAGAGTCTAAAGTCTATAAAAAAATTTTATCTTATCTATTTTACTCATCCCAATACCTTATTAGTTTCATAATACTCTCTTCATTAAAATAATATCACATTTTATGATTATTAGGTGGGATTGAATATGTAGGAACAAGAAATATTATGCATAAATACAATTACAATAACTTCCTTATAATGTAAAAAAAATCCTATAGAGAACCAATATGATGCTTTAAATCATTATGAAATATATTATAATGAATATTAATTTATTATGAAACAACATTAGATATGTCTAATTATCTAATTGGTTGAATAGATTTTTCAAAAAAATAATATATCTTTCAAGGCACCATTTGATATAATTCAAACCCATTCAAATATTATTCTGTTTATATCATATGTGGATGTGATAAAAGGATAGTAAATAGGTATAGAAGGAGATGGATATTAAGTCATATACCTTCCAAAAACATCAATAACTACAATATTAGAACTAATATACTAATATTTTGATATATCCATAGAATCAACGTCTTATTAAACATCAAGAGAATCTAAATTAATATATTCAATAAGTACCTCAACATCCTTTTACAATGTCTGACCAAAAGTTCATCCATATAATGATCCATATATGTTCTTCTAGATAACACTTCATGTCAATTATGAGAGTCTTTGACAGCAAAAATGATCCTTATAAATCACTTTTAATAGATGGGATTGTTGTTCAAAAATCCTATGGCAGACTTTCACCAAGTTCATAATCATCACCGACATATATTTACTAGTATATTACATGAATAATTGATCCCAGGGATGTATCCACCTTAACATTTGTATCATGTATATTTATTCTAGGAGTGAATCTTATAATAAGAGGTTAATATAATGTGTAGTAATCTCATTTAGAGTCATCAAACATATCCCAACCATATTAATAAACAAAATCATTGATTGAAACATCAGTTTGAAAAGACACCCATACTACTTATCGTCTTTATGATTGTTGAAAAGGAAATTCAGAGGTCATTATTTAAGAGATTAATTAGGTGATAGTTTCCAATCAACCTCTGGGGTAATCATGGACTCCTGATTAATATCATCCACCACAATGTCTTCTTATTCATCATCTTCTACATCCAAACAAACCAAATGCTCTACATCATCCTGGGAATACTCAACAATATCATCTAGATCAACACTTATATCCCTTGGTCAAACATGATATCTCATAGGATAAATTACTCATACACGTTCTCTAGGTTTGCCACCTAATATAATTTTAGGGGTTTCTATTAACATTCATGTGTCTATATATCCACTAATTTAGGAACAAACCATTTGAGGATGTTATAATGCCCTTCAACTATTGTATGAATTATTATTCAAAAGAAGGGATGAAATATATATTTTTATTAGACTGAGAATAAAATTTTTTAGAGGATTTAGATATATCATTCAAATTACTAATCAAAAACCATGAACAGATGATCTGTGTTCCATTATTCAACAAGTTAAAAAATATCTATAATAAAAAGTTAAAAATTCCGTTATTCTATGAAAAATTAAATACTAATAAAACTTTTCCAGGAGTATGCACTCACCAATAAGATCTACCATAGATATTCATCCCAATTATTTATTTTCAAAATTATATCTCACATCTTACTAGGGATAAATTACATATGAACAAATAATTCCTCGACATTAGATGGAATGAATTGTTTACCATTTCTAGCCAACCAATTATCATATACATGATTCTAAATAAAATTTTACACTAGTTATGTGCTTGATTGAATCCATTGAGGTTTTCAATAAATTATATTCTAGTTTTGATACATAAGTAATGAACCCACTATTCACATCCCTTTCTTGCATTCTATTTTCTAGAGGTGATTTTATTGGAGGTGTGGCATCAAGTGATCATATCATCCCTGACATTATGATGCTATTATTTTATCTCTTATAAGGTTCAATGGTAAGAGGGTTTAAAGTAAAGGTGAGGCTTATTAATTATTAAGGTAATTCATTACATGGAATTTCATTAATTCATATTTTATTTAAAATTTTAAATTTTGTAATTTAGGGATCAAATTAAAAAATCATAACAATTTCCTTCTCAAAAAATTTATAAAAATTCATATTTATAAATTGACATAGTAGGTATACTGACCTTCAGATCACATTAACTTTGATAAGAAATTATAGGTATTATAAATATATTAATAAATGTTCATGGTATGTACAGTTACAATGTCTCCAACAAGTCATGGTAGGTATAATTACCATGTGAGTAAACACTCATGACATGTATAGTGAACAAGAGAGTAAATATTATTTGTAACTCTAGTGAATATTCTTGTAAATGTCCATAATAGGTGTAGTGGACACAAAATCAATTGATCAAGGTTAGTTTACTAACTATTTTAAAAAAACATCATGGTCTCTTAACTGACCGTGTAAACAAAACATCATGGATACTATAAAACCAATAATATTAATTAACTATTGTAAATAAAATTTAAATAATAAAATGAGTTGGAAATAAATTTATTTATTTTATAAATTATTATCATTTCAAATTAATTAGTGATATTATTAATTTTTTATATATTTAAATGATTTTGAAATAAATCAACAAGTATATGTTCTTTACTAATGAACTCATAAGTAATATCACACTTTTGAAAATGGTCTCTTAATAACTGATGTCTTATAACAATATGTTTCATCCAAATGTGAGATATATGATTTTACATATTTTTATAGATCTTTTATTTTATATATTTAGAGGGATTTTTCTTATTTTATATCAATAGTTTAATAATGGGTGTCTCATCGACAGAATTACCACACAATAATTAGAAATAGCTATGTACTCAACATTAATAGTAGATAAAGCAACCCAGTAATAATGATTAATATTCCATGAATCTATATTCATTATTAAAATATGAATTTTTCTAGAGTTTATCTCTCTATCTATATAATAATGACCAAAATTAGTAACCGAATTACTAGTTATCTAAAATGAATGTTTTTAGGGTAAAATAATCTAAATTTGGGGGATTTTTTGATGCACCTAAAATACATATACAAGAAATTATAGTAAGATTATTTATGTCTTGATTAAGAACATGAAAAAATTTACCCATTAAACATAATATCGTGTTAGATATAGATTATGTATCTCAAACTACTAGTCATACCTCTAAAATTAGTTTAATATACTATTTTTTGGTTTCATCAATATCAAACATATAAACTGTTTTGATTGGAGTATCACTACTAGAAGATCTATCAATGGGAAAACATTTTATAATATCATTTTTTTATTTTCATTTATTTAAATCAAATCCTTATTTGCTTTGAAAAAATTGAAATCAAGTTAACTATTTTTACATTCTCATTAATCTCATATAAAATTCATTTTTCACCATGTTTTAATATTTAATAAAAATGGAATTTTTGGTGGATCCAAAAATAATATAATCAATACATATTTGAACTACAATATTTTCCAATGAAATTATTTTTATAAATTAATTAGTGCCAGAAACACCTTTTTGTAAATCCATTTAAAATAATAAAAGTTCTAAGAATATTATAAAGTGATAAATGAGCATAGTTTAAACAATTCAATGATGTTGTTAATTAAAAAAAACCATTTTTAAAATGAAATTCTAAAATATTGGGGTTTGTTCAAAAAAATAAATCCATAATAACATATCCCTTTATGAATATAATATTCGCATATATTTGATATAGTTTTAAATAATTATTTGTAGAATTTGAAATCAATATTATGATTTCCTTAAGCCTATCTATTAGTGTAAAATATTGATCATATTTATAACTTTATATTTACTAAATGCTTGTGAAAAAAATCTAGTATTATCTCTAATGATATTATAGCATTCATAAAAATTTATTATATACACACTCTTATTTCCAATAGTTACTTAGTCTTCATGTTTGTCACCAAAGTTTCAAACATTATTCCATTAAAAAAATTTCTATTATTATTTAATTTAAATTACCCAATGTGAATCATTGGAATCCCCCTTGATGTCCTTATCCTAATGTTGTGACTTGAAAGCTTGATGTTCAAACAGGACTTATACTGAGGATCTAGTTTTAGTTCTGTTATATAGGTCTCATAAACCAAAATTGATGGGATTTTCCTTGTGGGTTCTAACGGTTCTAGGAACTGAACAACATGGTTCTTCGAACTCTTTTTCGTGGTATAGGAGAAATTAATTCTTTCTACCTATTGATTTATTAGGTAAATCAGCATAAATATTAGAATATTTAGAGGTAGTATTGAAATTTTTATAAGACATATCATTATCATGATTTTATAAATCGTATTTAGGTTCATGTTGATATGTCTCATCAAATAGGAAATGAGTAGTTTCTTACAAAAAATATTGACCAATAATTAAAAGCCCTATAATCATTACTAGTGGATGAATAACAAAGGTATATTATTTGATATATTTTTTTTGAATTTTTTCTTAGATTTTATTTTATGATAATGAATATAATATTGAAAAAAACACCATAGTAATTTATATTTGTTTTATAGTGACATCGCTATTTTTATTTTTAAAATTCTAGATTTGATAAATCATTTTTGAAACACTAATTAGTTATAATCCTATGTGTGTTTGTATTTTAATATCCTATTACTCAATTATATTTTCAAGATTTTATACGATAATAACTAAATTTATAATATCATTGATAAAATAATGATTCCAAATTAATATCATAAATATAATAATTTATAAAAGAAGTAAATACCAAAATAGGTTTGGAATTTAAATTTTTACAATAATTACAATCAAATTTCACAATAATAACATCATGAACCAATTGAGAAACACCATGTACATTATATTTTAAACAATACACAAATAACACCATATAAAATATAATATATTAAAAGTTAAAAAAAATCTGAATCCATTGAGTTTTCCTTTGGAATTCTCTCTAAAACTGAATTTCCCACTACCCTCCTTTACATGTTTTTTTAATAATGAATTTTATACAACCATATGTCTGGAAATTACTCTTTTTAGATACACTATATTTTTTTAGATCTCATTAAGCATCTATCCAGTAATTAGTTTTTATACCTATAGATCTTGTTACCAAGATCTTCATAAGTTATGATAGGTCAGTTATCACTGATTTGGGATTCAAAATTTGTTTTATAGGATTGGTTGAAAAATATTTTACAAATAATGAAAGAAAATACTTATTATATTCAAATTTCGTTCAAGTATTTCAATATTAGATACATTTTTATATGATAAAAATCTATTTTTCGATTAGGAATAAAATATTTTTTGTATATATTGTTTGTCTGTCTAGGATGATAATAAGTGATAGATCTTCTTTCAGATAAAACGTGATTTCCAAAATAATTTAAGTATTTTTTAATTTTTGAAATAAATTAATATCCCTTTTTATTTTTTAATTTATTGATTTCAAATTAGTATTATTATTTATCATATTAACATTATTTTATTTTTCAATACTAATTGATGATTTTTTATAGCACTATACACATTAGCCTTTTTTGTTTTTTTATATTTTTCTTTTAGCTCATTAATAGTACCATCAAACATATCATAATATTCTCATAATTCTTGAATAGAAATTTATGAATCATAAAAAATGTGAGAAATATTGATGGTACCTCAGAAATAGTATTCATAATACACAAATTACCCTTTTCATTTATATATTCTTTTTTAGAATTAGAGTCACGAAGGTATCCTTAGATTCAATTCAGATATATTTCATCTTCTATTATTTTAATTTCTCTATATCATGATATTAAATTTATAATATTGATCTTCATATATCCAACCCTTAGATATCCTTTGAATATTCATTTGTAATAGATCATGTCATTAGTTGAATCACCATTCATCTATAATTGATTCTAATTTCATCTCTTGATATATTTTCCATTAAAATTATAATTTCTAAAAAATAATATTTTTTTAAGAATATGGTAACCCTTGTTGATTGATTATACATTTATTCATTGCATTCAAGGTCACATTCTATTCCAGTAATACTGATATCTTTTCAATATTCTTTTTTTACTATGATATATTAAATGAAATATATTTTTGATTTGGTTCATCGTCCACATTTTTTACCTTAATATATTCTCCATACATCAAAAATTACTTATTTATTTATGTTTATAAAAAAATTATATATCATTTGAATATCTCATAGAAACTACAGTACCTCTCATTCCCAGTGCATAAAATCATTGGATCCTCATAACCTGACTTTTGTGTATCATTGATTGTCCAAGTCTGATCATAGTTTTTACTATCACATTGATCTAGTGATACATATTATATATAGAGTGAAAATTTATCATTTTGAATCCACCATAATTAATATTATAAATATTAACTATTAATATTTTAATAGTTGAAGTTCCTTCATGGGACACAAAAATAGTATTCCTAATAAAAAATGATTCATGAGATGATATCTTGTTAAATTATTCATAGATTTATTATTTGAATCAAAAGAATATTTATTTTGGGGAGTCCCCTTCATTTCTAGATGTTATTTTTTTCATAATTACCATCAATATATCACAAAATATAAGAACCAATATTCTCAAGATAGATTTTCATATTGATTTTCCATTATGCACAATTGTGTCTATTGGAACATGGTTGTATGTTTGATGCATAATCATCTAAATCCATCGCCAAAATACAATATTTTAATGTAAATAGAAATTAAATAGATCTTTTAAAAATAATTTGATGATAATAAATTGTATAAAATGATAAAAAAGACCATTGATTCCCACTATTGGTCAAATAGACTAACTAATGAAGGGGGGATTGAGTTTACAATAAAATTTATTAATAAATTTTACATTAAAACTAAATCTAATAGTTTATAATGTCATAATAAGATAAATAATTGCATTATGTAATTTCATATTTTTAATTAGTTTTTTAAAATCCGAACTACATGTTAATTTATAGAAGATTCTAAAAAATATTGAACTATTAGAAAAATAAATATTATAAAAAAGTGTATAAATACTTTTCAAAGAAAACTATCAATGTAATTTTTCTCAATGTAAAATTTAATATAAAAAATTAATTAATAAAGAATGTAAATAGATCAATAAAAATAATCAATGGATTAAAACAATATGTATTGTCTCAAATTGAAACTGAATCCTCTATGCTATTAAATAACCGTCTATCAATTAATTTACTATAAATAAACTATACCACAATATGGATTGGGATACACATGAAACATCACTCAATGTAGTCCCAATTGCATCAATCATATTCTATAGTTAAAAATGAGATCAAAATATTATAATAGATTAAGGTAGATTGTATCTTGAAATCCCATGTATAATAAAAGAGTTTGTGATAATGAATAAATAGAGTTAAACAAATAAAACATTACAATTATGCTAAAATAAATAGAAAAATAATAGAGAGTGAGATGTTATAATGAATATCTATCTCAAAATCTAAATTTGACCAATGTTCATTTCATTTTTCATTTATATTATTTAACCATGTTTAAACTAAATTTTTAAAAAGAGACTGACAAATATGTACTATGTTCTGTCTTGTAAATGAAACATGTTTTCCTATAATTCACTTATATATTCATTTATCTATTATTTTCTCTATCTAAATGTTTATATAAATCATAAAAATCAATTTTTTCGAAAACTAGATTTAGTATAATAACCATAAATTAACATTCTTGAACATTTTCAATTATCTTAATTGAGTTTGAGTAAATACTTCAAAATATTTTAGTTGGACCTTTAAAATTTCTCACAATAAAATATAGACAACTTCACATAGTAATTACTTAATCATGTATAATATGGATCATAGATACAAGGAATTATTAGTTGTAAAGGAAACTCATCATGCTAAAATAATTCCTTTATCAAGTTACTTGATACCTTCATGTGGCCATACATTTGTGTTCAGGGCCACTTCTTCCGTTCGCATAGTCACTTTTCTTGTTCATGAATTTAAATTAGCTCTTCCCTCGGTCATGTAGTTTTAACTCATGATAGGTATATTTATTCATGTGTAAAGTACTATTATTATCAAAGTCAATTGAATTATTTTAGTGGCCAGTACAACTTACTCAGAAGACATTCCCAGTAATTTTAACATCAATATATAGACAGTAGGTATGGTCACATCTAGACTTCCCCATTTTTTCTAGTTTGGACATAAATAAAATTAACTAATATAAACTATAAAATTAATTTATAACATTATAAACATAATTTAGGGTCATTAAAATAAGGTTATTATAGTTTAATTTAACCATTAGTACACTACAATGAACCAATTTTAGTTTATCTCATTAGTACGATGAATGCATCAATAAACCTTATTCATTACATAATATGACAAATGTATCAAATACATTTTAATATTAGAAAAATTATATATAAATATAAGATGTTCACTAAAGAACCACTATCATTAAATGTCCATGTAATCAATAATAATCTATATTGGAATATGAAATATATGGATTCTCACAGTTTCTTCATATAATGGTATAATATGTCTACTAAGTGAATTTCCATTAATTAAATTCAAAACAGGTAGGATGCATAATAAAACATGAAATACACTCCTAGACCAATTTCTCATAAAAATATTCTTTAAATATTGACTGTGATACCATACAATGTGACTCGAACATAACTATACATAATTGTAATGTCAATAATCAACATTATGTAACTAATATTCTCAGTACATTTTAGGCATAGAGTTCTAGTGAATTATGAAATACCATTTACATTCCAATGGTTTTCATCTAAATTTTAATTTTCCCCATATTATCAAAATTTTATTATTTTACAAAATGTTATCACGGTCTGTCACAAAATGCATAGTCATGAACAAATGATATCATAAATGAGTATAATAAAATCATAGTTGTTTGAGAATATAACATAATGAAATTATACCATGTATAAAATAGATCACAAATAATGAGTCATGAAGTAATTAAATTTAAAAAAAGGAATTAATGATATGGAATGAATAAATGATAATCAAATAATATTATATAACTTATAACATACCCATTTTATATATTCATGGACAAAAAATCCTTTTAAAAAACATTGATAATATCTTATTATATGGTGATGGAACACAAACTAAATCTATATTAATTCTATAATTGTGGAATCACTCCTAAACATCATAAACATACTATTAAGGCCACATTTGAATACATTATATATAATTGGGATGGTATAAACCAAATATCTAGGATGGTTTTTATCACGAGACATAATATTACACCAATGGAATTTAAAATTCGGGTACCTATCCTTTTGTAAATAATTCAATTTCATTGATCATATGATAAAGATTATTAAATAATAAATCACATCATTAGTGTGACTTTGTTATCGAAAAATATCTATATTGAGGTAAAATCTATACAAATTATCAGTATTTCTTCTGTTAATAACATAGTTATCATTATTTATTAACACCCTCCATTTGTTTATGTATGATTGGATAATGATGCAATGTTTTCTAATGATTATACAACTATATTAATAATATAAATATTATAGAATAAATCCATGATAACAAATAATACAGTCATGAATGAGATGAATAAAAATGAATTTGTGTGGGAGAGGGTAATAATGAACATAATCATAGAGAAGAAAATTAACCTAGAATAACCATTTTGATAAAAATAAGGTATATAAAAAACATCAATAAGGGATGAAAGGAGAATATAAATTCATTATAAATGAATATTTTTTTGTAATGGATTTTTTTTTAAATCAAATGATAAAAATGGATGTGAGTCATTAAATTTATTTTTCTTAAATGTTTTTTAATCATCATTATAAAAATAATTATTTAATTCATTTCCAAAAAATATGTTCATGTGATATAAATAATACTTTCAAAATATTAGTTTTAAGATAATTTAAAATAACTGATTCATGAAGATAAAATATACCTTGTTAATAAAATTAGTAGTGGGATATGAAAATATCCAAAATTGGAATGAAATTAATTTTTTATCCATAAAAAATAACATTCTTTTCTTCTAAATAATAAATAGAATAATGGGATCAACTATTAAATTGTGAAATCATTAAAAATGAAAATAAAATATAAGTCATGATGAATGTCCAAGATGACTAGAAAATCTATTCATGCAAAAAACATTTAAAAATATTATTATTTTCAAACATTACTAAAGATTGTATGTTATTACATATTCATTAAAAAATATAAAATTATACATTATAACCTATTTAATGAAATAAATTTTAATAAAAAGAAATAAAAATCCATTAATTTACATAGTTCATCTATATTATAATAAAATAATTAATATGGATATTAAAGAGAAATATTACCTAACTTAAAGTATAAAAAAGGATTTTTTTTCATATATATATATATATATATATTAGCTACTTAAGAGTATAATGACATGAAACCCACACACCATGCAGACAGGTCAGAAAGTATGGTCAGTCCCCCTATGGGATATCCAACCTATCAAGCCTTATTTATTTAGTACATGGACCGATGACTGAGTGGGAATTATGCCCATTAAATGGACCAAAGCCTCATAATTATATCCAGGAACGAATACGACATCATACCTACATCAAACTGCCTTTGTCACCATGAATATGTGATTCTTACATCCCTAACTGCTTATTCCAAGCATTATTTCTGCATTAATTACGAATTTGATCTTCTATTAAATGCAGAACTATGATGAGAATTTACCTCTCAGGTAATCCCCCAAGTGAAAATAAGATATTGGGTAACGAGGTATATGTGTGTTCCACACACTACATATTCTAAGTGCATCCTTGCACGTACGTATCGCACACCACCACCATCATTTGAGTGTATTAGGACATAAATCGACACCAATGGAAAATTAAACACAAACAAGCCTGATAAAAAAGTGAGATTTTAAAAGTTAATTATACAGATTTGGTAACTTTTGAGTCAAATTCCATTAAATAATACCGCATAGAATGGTCCAATGTATACCATTAATAATACGAACTATCATATAAAAATATATATTTACGGTTTATTATATCAAATATATAATGTTAATCATGGTGGAAAACATTAATCAATTGTAACACAATTGAAATTGGGAAAAAGAAACTCTTTTATGTTTTAGAACACATAATTAAAAAATATAGTGTAGATATAACTTTACACTAGACTCTAATGACCATTATTTATGAGTTTATTTGGATATAAATTTTTTAATATGAATCATATACACCGTATTGTTGATATTGATGCATAATTCAAAATAAGTATTAAAGAAAAAAAGATTGAGATGGCAAACTCACATCTTAGATCTATCTTGGGAAGACGTCTTCTAGACTCATGTATATTTTTTGATTTATTTTATAACTATACATGAACCATATTTATAGTTATATTACACGTTACTAATCACTTATTATTTCCAATTACAGTTTTATTAATAATTATATTTTTGAAAGTAATTTTTTTCTATTATTTTTTCAGTTTTCCAAGATAGTTCAAACTTAATGATTCTGGTCTATAAACTATGGTCAAGGTTTAATTATATACATAATTTTCATAAATTTATATATAATATATATATATTTTGTTATATTTTCTTGTAATAAAAATTTATGTGATGATTCTTTTAGTAAACAAAATAATGTCATTTTTTTGAAATTTGGACATTTTAAAAATAATTTATATTATTAGTTCATTAAAATAAATATATAAGAATTATAGAACCACAATAATGTGATAAATATCATATTAATTGTTTATATAAATATTCAGAATAGTACTTGTTCGGTGGTGATGGAAATTGAAAAAAGTAATTCATTGAGGTGGTAGTCACAACCACACACGAGTGACATTTTCATTTCCAAATTAATGGGAGGGGTTGATTAGTAATGGGGTATCTTTCTAGATTAATAATTATGTGATAAATGTAATATTTAATCATTCAATACATATTTTATATCTTTTCATGTATGATCATGATGAAATGTGAAATACAACACTCTTGGATGGGGTATCACATACCTACACATGGTGACACATTCATTTCCCAATAAATAATAAGAAGATATATTTGTTTCGGTGCGGATGTGCGTCGGGTTACGCTGTTCCGCCAGGACGCGTTCGCGCGTGCACCCGTCAACCCGAGGGGATGGGCGCGCGGCTTGTGGTCCCGCAGTCCCGCTTTCCAAGGGCGGGCGGCATCCGTCCCTTATTCAGGGGCGTCTGCTCCTTGATCGAAACCGGGATGATGGGATGTCGGCTCCTCCTTCCTTGGACGTCTCCTCGGAACTCGTCGCCTAATCCGGGTCTCCCTCATAGACTTAAGAATGTTCGTGAATCTCGTTCCCGGCGCCATATCTTCATGGACACCGGTTAATTACGCTGCTTCCGCCCGGACGTTCCAAGGAGTCTGGGCGGGGCAGCAACCTGCGGTGAGAAGGCCGGGTGGCTCTGGGTGCTGGGGGCGTGTCGTAACGCAGCGGCTCTGCACATCTGTCTTCCGTCCCTAATAGGGCTTCTCGAAGGCATGATGGCCTGAGGCATCCCGTACTAGGTGCGGGGAACTGTGTCACCTGAGGTTTTCCTCAGCTTCCCGTGTTTAACACTGGGTATGCCGCGAGTTTAACGTCCAGCGGGGACGGCATCGGACCGATCAACACGAAAAGTGGATCAGATGACAGAACCCCTTGCGGGGAACCTCCGACGTTGGGGCCAGCACATGGGCGGCTTCCCAAGTAACGTGGAGTAGAGTGAAGTGGCATGACCCCACCGGGATGTGGCGGCCCGGGTAAGGATCAGGATGGATGATGAAGTGAAGAGCTTGGACCCCAGAGGGGCTTCCTACGTACCCTGTGTAGAAGACAGAGATCAAAGTCAACGTAGTTCGGGTATACAGTTTAACGTCATGCTGGACGTCGGCAAGCCGACTCACGAAGAGGTCGAGGCCGCCGGGCGGAGGATTGAACCGAACCACCTCGCACAGAGGGGGATGGAACGGCCGGGTGGATCACAGTTTCACGTCATGCTGGACGATAAAAGGGGAAATGGAAAAAGGGGGGCTGTGGGGAGGCACCGTGGAGATACACACGGGCAGTCTCCCACAGGGGCGGATTCATAGGTGAATCAACGCAAGCGTGAACCCTGGAGGGGTCCACTGATGGACGAACCGACGTAAATACGACCGGGACGACCAGGTGGTGGGCTTGAACCTCAGGGAGGCTTCCTACGTACCCTGTATAGAAGACAGGGATCAAAGTCCACGTAGTTCATTCTGTCAGGACTTACGCACTTGAGGCAGCCCGGTTGCGGCAAAACTCAGTTGGAAGGGACTTGGACCGAAAGCAGAAGACACCTCGATCCCAGTCAGACCCTCTACTGGCTTCGGCAGTGGGGAGGCGCAATAGAGATACACATGTGCAGCCTCCCACGAGAAACTAGGGGTTTGTAATACCCTGCCCCCGTAGGGAAAAGCCACTCCCATTAAATCGCCCCGAAAGCGGGACAATCCCGACATCCCTGCAGAGACGAGCGGGTGGGGGCCACATCCAAACCGGGGGGACCCTGCGTGCGGAGCACGGGATCAGGTTGCGGACGGTTTAGCGTCTTGCCAGACGAAGTACAGTTTAACGTCATGTGTTGAGGACGAAGCGGACGGTTTAACGTCTTGCCGGACGAAGTACAGTTTAACGTCATGTGTTGAGGACGAGGCACTTGCAGTTTAACGTCTTGCAGCGCGGACGATGGGGGCTAGGCAGTTTAACGTCGTGCAGCTTGGACGGATGTGCAGTTTAACGTCATGCTGGACGAATATGCCGTTTAACGTCATGCTGGACGTATGCGCAGTTTAACGTCATGCGGGACGAATGTGCAGTTTAACGTCATGCTGGGCATAGGTTGCCGGACGAATGCGCAGTTTAACGTCGTGCGGGACGAATGTGCAGTTTAACGTCATGCTGGGCATAAGTTGCCGGACGAAGCACTTGGCAGTTTAACGTCTTGCAGCGCGGACGATGGGTGCATGTCACTTCGCACGAACCTGGAGGGCCGCACGGGAAGACAACGCACGGTGCGGGCACCCAGGATGGGGAGCATCGGGCGCCACGCAGGCAGGTGCCCTCAGGGGGTCAACGGGGACGACCCTGGCAGATTGCGCGCAAAAAGGAAGCTTTGCGCGCAATACTGCGGGCCAGCGCGCAATCGGGGAGGCTGGCGCGCAATTGGGCCAGCGCCTTGCGCGCGGATGCTTGAGATTGCTCACACCGGGCTTCGGATAGCGCGCGGGGGCAACGGCTCATTCTCTAATGAATGGCCACTTGAAAGAAGGGGGGGTGCGCGCAATCAGGCCGGATTGCGCGCACCCCGGGGGCAATTGCGCGCAAGCGGGTTCTTTTGCGCGCAAAGGCCTTAGGGTGAGTTTTTATTCAAATGAAAGGAGCCAGCGGGGATTGCGCGCGAAGGCGGACCCCGAGGCTTTCTTGCGCGAAAGAAAGGAGGTTACCTGAAGTTCGTCATTGCGCGCGGAAGGGGTTGAATTGCGCGCACGAGAGACGTTTCGACTTCCAGCCACCACTGAAATGTTGGGGGTCGCCTTGTATTTATAGGCAACCCCGGGCGCGGAATCCAAGGCGCGAGCGCGAAATTCTCCTCGCGGGCGCGGAATCGGGCGCGGCGCGCCAGGGAGTCGCGCGGGACCCGCGGCGCGCAAAATTGCGCGCCGGACCGGCGCATTGCGCGCATCCCGGGGGGTTTGCGCGCGGAACATCACCTTTGCGCGCGGGCCTCTGAAATTCCGCGCAAGGCCTCCGGGACCTCCGAAACGTTCTTCCGACTCCAAATATCACTTCGCTTTCCGCATCCGGAGCTTCGTTTGGGAACAACGGACTTTTCCGGCGTCTACAAAAGCCCCCCCTCGGAATCTGATCGGCGAGAGGTCGCAACGATCGGGTTCCGAGGGAGACGCCGGAATGCCGAAGTCCTGGGCGGCGCGGGACTTAGGCGCGCAAAAAGGGGCGCCGGTCGCGAAATTCGCCGCTGCGGTCGCGCAAAGCGCTTTCCGCGCAGCGCGGAGCCGGCCTCGCCTATAAATAGGGGCGCTGGGTTTCTGGAGAAAAGAGGGAGGTCATTCCTAAGAAAGGAGACCTCAGACCTAACCAATGTATCATCCCCCAATTTGTTCCAACACACGAGCGGGACAACGCTAGGGGCGTTGAGATTTTATCCGAACATAGGGAAATGAGAAAGGGTGAATCGCGTGTCCCGAATCCAGACATCCACAACGGTCGGCCTTCCAGGAAATGCCCAAGACGGTAGGCGGACAGTGGACCGACCATAACAACTGCAATAGACGGACCGAAAAAGGCCATCATTCATATTGCAGGAGGCGGACCACATGTCATCATGAATACCGCTTTGGGGTTCCTTCAGACACAAGGGTGGAAAATCCAGATCAACAGGGCATGCGAAGCGTGGGGCGAAGTGACGATTTGTTCGGACAGAATCCAACGCTCTCAAAATTGCGCCACCGTGGGGGAAGCGTATTAGGCGGATGCACTAATCTGGCCGTGAGTCACCTCAATTCTCAGACAGAACCTCTCTGACGAGGAAACCGTCGCTTCCCATCCTTGCGATGGGGCATCCCGAGCTGAATCGGGGAGAATATTACGACTGCACCACTCTACCCGAAGTCAGGCCAGACGGCCGGCGACGAGGAGGGGCGGGACTTATCGATCCCTGAGGCTGGACCCGAGTCGAAATGCTCGGGCGTTCCTACGTACTCCATGAAGATGGAGATCAAGCCACACGTAGTTCTGAGAGTGCAGTTTAACGTCATGCAGGACGTAGGACCCCATTTGGGGTAGATCATAGTTTAGGGTCTTAGAGCTCGGACCATAAGGGCTGGATCTTAGTTTAAGGTCTTAGAGCTCGGACCATAATGGGGGGATCTTAGTTTAAGGTCTTAGAGCTCGGACCATAAGGGTGGAGGATCTTAGTTTAAGGTCTTAGAGCTCGGACCATAAGGGCTAGATCTTAGTTTAAGGTCTTAGAGCTCGGACCATAAGGAGAGATCTTAGTTTAAAGTCTTAGAGCTCGGACCATAAGGAGAGATCTTAGTTTAAGGTCTTAGAGCTCGGACCATAAGGGGAGATCTTAGTTTAAGGTCTTAGAGCTCGGACCATAAGGAGAGATCTTAGTTTAAGGTCTTAGAGCTCGGACCATAAGGAGAGATCTTAGTTTAAGGTCTTAGAGCTCGGACCATAAGGAGAGATCTTAGTTTAAGGTCTTAGAGCTCGGACCATAAGGAGAGATCTTAGTTTAAGGTCTTAGAGCTCGGACCATAAGGGGAGATCTTAGTTTAAGGTCTTAGAGCTCGGACCATAAGGGGAGATCTTAGTTTAAGGTCTTAGAGCTCGGACCATAAGGAGAGATCTTAGTTTAAGGTCTTAGAGCTCGGACCATAAGGGGAGATCTTAGTTTAAGGTCTTAGAGCTCGGACCATAAGGGGAGATCTTAGTTTAAGGTCTTAGAGCTCAGACCATAAGGACTCAAAGTACGCCGCATCTGGTCATATCCCCTGGATATGCGAAGATGCACTGAGGGATAGTGTCAATGAGTGTCGAGGTTTCGCCTGGTCAGAATGGGAGGTGGAAAATGTGAATCATGCGGCCATTCACTCAAGGACTGGGGGCACCGGCGTAACGATATGGGAGTACTGCCGACCGTGGCGGAAAAGCAGCATCAATATCGCACTAACCGTTGGTGGAATGAGGCAGCAAACGAGCATCGACCGCTCAATCGCAGGATTCATATCGATTTGCTGCCCGAGGCCATTGGGGGTACCGGCCCGAGTCGGTGGGAGAGCACTGAGGCATTGTGTCCGAACCGTTCACGGGGGCCCCACCCAGGGCGTAGACGATGGGTCCGAATGAAAGGGAGCACGAAGCCTGAAAAGTGGAGGAAGCCTGACCAAGCGGATCCTGACCCTCCTGGCAATAAACCAGAGTACTCTTGACACCGGTGGACCACGGCAAGGGGTCGGGGAACACGCCTTGAGGGTGACCTGAAGGCGGCGGATTCCCCAGAGAAGGGGGAATCTCTAAGAGGTGGGGGGCTGGACCCGAAGTTTCAAACATCCGGGCGTTCCTACGTATCCCATAAGGATGGGAATCAAGCCGCACGTAGTTCTTGAAGCGCGGTGCAACACAATCGGGCACCAGCGCGGGGAAGAGTGCGGGTCTGACCCTCGCACACAAAAGGAGCGGCATTTGATATTTCTTGTTTGTCCTTAAAGATGAATGGTTTTTCTTTGTGCGGCGACATGCCTGTGATTGAGAAATCTCTGGCGTCGCCGCAATAATCAAGCCACGGAAGGCATTGATGAATGGCGTGGTTATTAACCAGCGCCCAACATGAGTGTCCCCTGAGGGGAACATCACGATGCAGTGTCGTTTTCTCGTCGGGCGGCCAAGACGATCACAGTTTACGGTCGTGTGGTAGGACCAGACAACACAGTTTAAGGTCGTGTGGTTCGGACCATAGAGGAATCCGCTTATTGCGGTACGGCGGACACGGCGGAGGTGGGAACATACCCAGCCCTGCGGTCACGCACGATTCCAGGAGAAGAGTCTTGGGATAGGGGTCTGCACATGTCCATCACCCGAGGGGCAGAGATGCTAGCCTCCAGATATACTGGGCCCAGAACGCAATTGTTCGGGCGACTCCCTCCTCCTTACGGGGATGAGGGTCCAGCTACGCATGGCCCTTAGGGAGGATATCTGCATATATCCTTGGTGCTCAGATCATGGGAGCCTCGAACGACATCATTACCCTGGTTGGTCTGCCTAACGTGTAGAGGCGTACCGGAGGTCAGTATGAAGAGAGTGTCAAGATCCCACTACAACGCACAAAGGCGGAGTGTGATGAGGACTGCGCAACCAATGTTCAGAGCCTGAGAGAGCTGACATGGCGATCAAGGACGTTGCTGACGCATTCGCAACACAGCATCCGATCGCGTCAGCCTAAGACGGGGCAAGCAAACGAGCATCAACCGCTCAATCGCAGGATTCATATCGATTTGCGGCCCAAGACCCGCCGGTAAATCGACCCGGAGCGGTGGGAGAGCACTGAGGCATCGTACCCAAACCGCTAACGAGGATCCCTTTGAGTGAAGGCTCGAACAAGAGGGAGCGCGGGGCCTGACAAGCAACACAGGACTTGTCGGGATTGAATCTGACACTACGAGTCATAGACCGAAGCACCCAAAACATGTTAACAGATCTCCGGAAAGGGTCGGAGGACTCACCCTGAGAGCAACCGAAGGGGGGCAGATCCCCGTGATCAACCAAGAGACGGGGCTGGACCTGAGACACAAGCGTCCAGGCGGTCCTACGTATCCCATAAGGATGGGAATCAAGCCATACGTAGTTCTGGAAAGGCAGTTTAACGTCATGCAGGACGATGAGGGGTGTGAGGTAGTCCCACACACGGGGGAGGCGTACGGCGCGGCCAGTAGACCGACGTGAATGAGTACGTAATCCCCCGCTCACGCGATACGCCTCGCACAAAAAAAAAGGAGGGGAACTGGGGCCAGAGGCCCAACGCGGGATAGAGATTCCCGGGAAATGGGGCTGGGCCTGAAACATGAATGTCCAGGCGGTCCTACGTATCCCATAAGGATGGGAATCAAGCCATACGTAGTTCTTGAAGTGCAGTTTAACGTCATGTAGGACGATGAGGAAAACGAAGGGGGGAGCAGAAGGCATCCCCAAACGTGGGGGGGCGTACAGCGTGACGAGCAAACCGACGTGAATGAGGGCATAGCCCCGCACTCACACCATACGCCGCACACCCGGGGGCAACTGGGCCAAGGGCCCGAGATGGGATGGAAATTCCCGAAGGATGGGGCTGGGCCTGAAACATGAATGTTCAGGCGGTCCTACGTATCCCATAAGGATGGGAATCAAGCCGCACGTAGTTCTTGAGGGGCAGTTTTACGTCATGCAGGACGAATGCTGAACAGTTTAACGTCTTGTAGCTCGGACGTAGTGCAGTTTAGCGTCATGCAGGACGAAGCGCAGTTTAGCGTCATGTAGGACGAAGTGCAGTTTAGCGTCATGCAGGACGAAGCACTTGGCAGTTTAACGTCTTGCAGCGCGGACGAAGTGCAGTTTAGCGTCATGCAGGACGATTGAACACTCAGGCAAAGTATTGCTTGAGGAACCTAGCGTTGGTGGGAGGAGTGACACGCTCACCATCCATAGTCGCTAGGGAGTACGCGCCATTGGGATAGACCTTGTGGACAACAAAAGGTCCCTCCCACTTGGGCTCCAACTTGGGCGGCTTCCTGCCGGGGATCATCGGCGCTCTTAGGGCTAGCACTAGATCACCCTGCAGGAAGGAGCGGAGGCGAACCTTCTTATTGAAAGCTCGAGCCATTCTGCTTTGATGCCTCTCCAAGTTGTGCAAAGCGCGAAGTCTATTCTCATCCAGTGCTTCCAACTCGACTAGACGGGCTTCAGCAACTCTGTCCGGCGCTTGCTGGTCGTAGACCGCAGTGCGCAAGGATGGTAACTGGATCTCGATGGGCAGGACGGCCTCGGCTCCATACACCAGGGAATAAGGGGTCATCTGGGTGGAATTGCGAGTCGTCGTCCGATAAGCCCAGAGGGCGTTGGGGAGCTTGTCCGGCCAACTCTTCTTGTTCTGACCAACCATCTTTTGCAGAATGTTAGAGAGGGTTTTGTTAAACGCCTCGATCTGTCCATTCGCCTGCGCATGATAGCGAGATGTATGGTTTGAGCGGATGTTATACTTGGCGTACAACTTCTTCAACTCGGCTGCTCGGAAATTGGTTCCGTTATCTGTGAGGATAGCGTGAGGCACTCCAAATCGATAGATGATGTTGGAGGTCACGAAGTCAGCGATCGAACAGGATTTGACCTCTCTGAGCGGAATCGCTTCTGCCCATTTGGAGAAGAAGTCCGTGGCGGTCAGAATGAACCGGCACTGGCGAGCTGTCGCCGGCGGGTAAGGTCCCACAACGTCCAGTCCCCAGACTGCAAAGGGCCAGGAATACCTTGTGGTATGGAGAGGCTCCGGCGGCCGATGCACAAAGTTCGCATGAACCTGGCACGCATGGCACCTCCTGGCATACTCGATGCAGTCATGGATCATAGAGGGCCAGAAGTATCCCAACCTCCGAATCTGGTGGGACAGCTTCGGCCCAGTCTGGTGGGCGCCGCATGAACCAGCATGAACCTCTTGCATGACTCGTGGGATCTCAAATCCCTGAAGGCAACAGAGGAGAACACCATCAAATCCGCGTTTGTAGAGGATCTGCTCCAGGCCGGGACTGCTCTGGAGGACGAACTGCGATGCGCGGCGTCGAACTCGCTCGCGCTCGGCCCGATCTGACGGAAGAATTCCATGTTGGAGGTACTCAACCAAAGGCGCCCTCCAATCACGGGCTGATTCGACTGCTATATCTGGGGTACTCGGGGCTCCGGGCATAGGGGCAACCGTGGTGAGGTTACTTACCAACGGGCCGCGATCTTCTTCCGGGACAACGGGAGCGATGAGCCTGCGGCGCGTCACGCGGACGATCAGGTTGTCCTGTTCAGGTTCCGCAAGTGACGCAGCCAGGCTGGCCAAAGCATCTGCTCGACCGTTCTGCGACCGGGGAACATGGACAATTTCCGGCCGAGAAGGGAACCGGGCCATCAGAAGAAGGGTTCACTCCAACAATGGCACAAGTTCCGGCTTCCTGACAACGTAGTCGCCATTGATCTGCTTAACGACCAGCTCGGAGTCCCCTTTCACGCACAGACGGGGCACGTCGATCTCGAGAGCCAACTCGAGGCCGGTGATGAGGGCATGGTATTCCACCTCATTGTTGGTACAGCCCTCTGACAACAGGAAAGAGTATGGCAGCACGGCTCGCTCCGGGGTAATGAAGACGATGCCCAAGCCCACTCTATTGAGCTTAGGATTATCGAGTCTTCTACCGGTGGGGCTCCGGGAGGCACCGTCAAAGTGCATCTGCCAGCATGGATCGGCTCGATCAACCGAGAGAATGGTCTCATCAGGAAAGCCTAGATCCAGCGGCTGATCCGCGGAGGTCGGGTGAGCGGCCAGAAAGTCTGCCAATGCCTGCCCTTTGATGGCCTTCTGAGACACATACCTGATGTCGAACTGCTGGAGAATCACAGCCCACCGCGCTAGACGGCCAGTCAACATAGGTCGGCTCAGGATATATTTCAACGGATCTACCCGAGAAACCAACTGTACCTCATGGTGCTGCAAGTAGTGCCGTAATTTCTGTACGGCAAATACGAGCGGCAGGCAGCTCTTCTCGATGGGGGAATACCTAACCTCCGCATCGAGGAGCATGCGACTGAGGTAATAGAGGCTATTCTCTGTTCCCTCGTTGTTCTTCTGGGCGAGAAGGGCACCCAAGGACCGTTCCAGGGCGGTCACATAAAGGACCAGCGGCTTTCCGGATACGGGCGGCATCAGGACCGGAGGTTGAAGCAGGTACTGCTTGATTTCCTCGAAAGCGGTCTGACACTCTTTATCCCATACATAGGTGGCACCTTTCTTCATAAGCCGAGAAAAGGGCTTACACTTGCCGGCCAGATTCGCGATGAATCGGCGTATATAGGCTAAGTGGCCTTGGAACCCTTGCAGTTCCCGGACGGTACCCGGGGGAGGCATCTGGCTAATCGCCCTGATTTTCTCTGGGTCGATCTCAATACCCCGGTATCTTACCACAAATCCAAGGAACTTTCCGGAGGTGACCCCAAAGGCACACTTCAACGGGTTCATCTTCAGGCAGCGAGACCGGAGGAAGCTGAACACTTTCTCAAGATCTTTGAGATGGTCCTGATGCTGGCGCGATTTGACAACCAAGTCGTCGACGTAGCATTCCACCAGTGTGCCGAGGATTGGCTTGAATATGCGGTGCATCGCCCGCTGGTAGGTGGCACCTGCATTCTTCAGGCCGAAGGGCATGACCCGGTAGCAAAAGGTACCTTGGGGGGCCCTGAAGGCAGTGAACTCCTCATCCTCAGGGGCCATCCGAATTTGGTTGTATCCGGAGTATCCATCCATGAAGGAGAGGGCTTGGAACCCTTCCGTGGAATCAATCAACAGCTCTGTCACTGGAAGGGGAAAATCATCCTTCGGACAGTGGCGGTTGAGATCGCGGAAGTCGATGCAGACTCTAATCTGCCCGTTCTTCTTCCTGACCGGCACAATGTTGGCCAGCCATTTGGGGTACTGAACTTCCCTCACGAAGTTGGCTTTGATAAGCTTGTCAACTTCGGCCTCAACCATGGCACCATGGGATGGGTGCATCTTCCTGGGAGGCTGCTTGAACCCGCGATGGTTCGCCGGGAGACCAAGGCGGTGGACGGCTACCTGAGGATCTAGCCCCGGCATCTCGTCATAGCCCCAAGCGAACACATCACGGTGCTGCCTGAGAAAGTCCACGTACTGCTGCCGCTCCTCAGAGGGCATGGCGGCACTAACCAATGTGGGTCTTGGATCGGCCTCGGTTCCAAGGTTCACCTGTATTAACTCATCGACCGTGGCGGGGACGCCCTCCTCAAAGGCTGGGGGTGCATCTTCCACGTCCTCTCCACTCGGGGCGGGATCGTCCACGGGAGAGACTGCGTTGGCAACTGCATTGGGGCTACCAGGTCCTGCTGGGCCGCTGGTGCTGGCACGGGCGGTCGCGGTCATCTCATCAGGAGACTCACAGGCCGTCGAAACCATGGCTACGTCCAACCGTTGAATCGGGAGGACGTAGGCGTCATCCAAGCTGGCCCATGGATCGCTTGCAACAGCGACAGGCTCAACCTCACCTGCCAGGATCTGCTTGTCCTTGCTCTTGTAATAGTCCGCGTCCAGATAACGGGCTTCACATGAGGCAAAAGGAGAGGCATCTCCTTGAAGCACGCCTACTCGACCATGTATTTGAGGCATTGGTGGTATGATGAGGGAACCGCCGCATGAAGGTGGAGAAATGGCCTGCCCATCAATGCATTATACGCAGTGTCCTGAGAGACTACCATGAATTCGGTGTTGGCAACCAAGTCACCGAACTGGGTCTTCAAACGTATCTTGCCGACCGGGGTTTGCTCGGTACGGTCATACCCCTGGATCCTGAGGTCGGAGGGGATCAAGTCATCCTCAGACAACCCCAATCTCCGGAGCGTCCGAGTCGGAATCAGGTTGATCCCGGATCCCGTGTCGACAAGACAGCGCCGGACTTCAAGGCCATTGAACTGGCCAGTGACATACAGCGGACGAATGTGTCCCTGTATAGGAGGGTCTTCATCCTTACCAGAGAACGAGATAACTGCCTGACATTCGGCGTCCTTGATCGTTTCGGCGTGAAAGGCCTCTGCGGCCGCAACCTCTGTCTCAAACTGGAGGGGGCTCTTCAGGGCTTCAGCGAGTGCCTCGCGCATCTCAGATGACATGCGCAGAGCCTCAAGGATGGAGAGCCTTGCTGGGATGTCGGCCAAGTGCTTCAGGACATCATACTTTTTGGCCAAGCGCGAGCTCCTGGTTGCAGGAGGTTGCTCTGCGGTTGGTGGCATGACGGGCCTTGCCGATTGGATCGGCGGCCGACTGGTACTTGGCGCATCCCGCTGTTCACTGGTCGCAGTCCGGGAAATGGTCACCGTACTGGAGTCAGGAGGCCGGGATGGACTTGTGGCAGGGCGGAGCTGGTCGCGACGCGGCTGAGGCGGTTCTGCCTGGTCCCACACCACAAACAGTGGCGGAGGCGAATCCGTCATCCCCGGATGGGGAGCCTGCGCACGTTGAGCTCGATCTTGAGCCTGCTGCCTAGTCTCAGTGGCGTGCACGGCCTGGCCGGAGGTACCGACGGCTGTGCCCCGGCGACTCCTGCTACTGCGGTTCTTCCGACGGTGGCGACGACCGGGGACGCTAGGGAGGTCCACCTGGTGTTCTTTAACGTCGGGAACCGAAAAGGGATTTACCAGCTCGACGGTGTTAACCGAAGCGTACCCAACACCCGCCATCTGTGGGGGGGAACCCAGGCCATCGACGTCGTGAGACGGAGTTCCCGATTTCCCTTCCCCAGCCCCTGGCGGGTAAGACTGAATGCTTGGCCGGGCAACATGCCGGTCTTCCAACACCTCTAAAAGCCATCGGTCTTCGTGTCGAGGAGAAGAGATTCACGTCGGGTTCACCATTTTTCTGTTTCGGTGCGGATGTGCGTCGGGTTACGCTGTTCCGCCAGGACGCGTTCGCGCGTGCACCCGTCAACCCGAGGGGATGGGCGCGCGGCTTGTGGTCCCGCAGTCCCGCTTTCCAAGGGCGGGCGGCATCCGTCCCTTATTCAGGGGCGTCTGCTCCTTGATCGAAACCGGGATGATGGGATGTCGGCTCCTCCTTCCTTGGACGTCTCCTCGGAACTCGTCACCTAATCCGGGTCTCCCTCATAGACTTAAGAATGTTCGTGAATCTCGTTCCCGGCGCCATATCTTCATGGACACCGGTTAATTACGCTACTTCCGCCCGGACGTTCCAAGGAGTCTGGGCGGGGCAGCAACCTGCGGTGAGAAGGCCGGGTGGCTCTGGGTGCTGGGGGCGTGTCGTAACGCTGCGGCTCTGCACATCTGTCTTCCGTCCCTAATAGGGCTTCTCGAAGGCATGATGGCCTGAGGCATCCCGTACTAGGTGCGGGGAACTGTGTCACCTGAGGTTTTCCTCAGCTTCCCGTGTTTAACACGGGGTATGCCGCGAGTTTAACGTCCAGCGGGGACGGCATCGGACCGATCAACACGAAAAGTGGATCAGATGACAGAACCCCTTGCGGGGAACCTCCGACGTTGGGGCCAGCACATGGGCGGCTTCCCAAGTAACGTGGAGTGGAGTGAAGTGGCATGACCCCACCGGGATGTGGCGGCCCGGGTAAGGATCAGGATGGATGATGAAGTGAAGAGCTTGGACCCCAGAGGGGCTTCCTACGTACCCTGTGTAGAAGACAGAGATCAAAGTCAACGTAGTTCGGGTATACAGTTTAACGTCATGCTGGACATCGGTAAGCCGACTCACGAAGAGGTCGAGGCCGCCGGGCGGAGGATTGAACCGAACCACCTCGCACAGAGGGGGATGGAATGGCCGGGTGGATCACAGTTTCACGTCATGCTGGACGATAAAAGGGGAAATGGAAAAAGGGGGGCTGTGGGGAGGCACCGTGGAGATACACACGGGCAGTCTCCCACAGGGGCGGATTCATAGGTGAATCAACGCAAGCGTGAACCCTGGAGGGGTCCACTGATGGACGAACCGACGTAAATACGACCGGGACGACCAGGTGGTGGGCTTGAACCTCAGGGAGGCTTCCTACGTACCCTGTATAGAAGACAGGGATCAAAGTCCACGTAGTTCATTCTGTCAGGACTTACGCACTTGAGGCAGCCCGGTTGCGGCAAAACTCAGTTGGAAGGGACTTGGACCGAAAGCAGAAGACACCTCGATCCCAGTCAGACCCTCTACTGGCTTCGGCAGTGGGGAGGCGCAATGGAGATACACATGTGCAGCCTCCCACGAGAAACTAGGGGTTTGTAATACCCTGCCCCCGTAGGGAAAAGCCACTCCCATTAAATCGCCCCGAAAGCGGGACAATCCTGACATCCCTGCAGAGACGAGCGGGTGGGGGCCACATCCAAACCGGGGGGACCCTGCGTGCGGAGCACGGGATCAGGTTGCGGACGGTTTAGCGTCTTGCCAGACGAAGTACAGTTTAACGTCATGTGTTGAGGACGAAGCGGACGGTTTAACGTCTTGCCGGACGAAGTACAGTTTAACGTCATGTGTTGAGGACGAGGCACTTGCAGTTTAACGTCTTGCAGCGCGGACGATGGGGGCTAGGCAGTTTAACGTCGTGCAGCTTGGACGGATGTGCAGTTTAACGTCATGCTGGACGAATATGCCGTTTAACGTCATGCTGGACGTATGCGCAGTTTAACGTCATGCGGGACGAATGCGCAGTTTAACGTCATGCTGGGCATAGGTTGCCGGACGAATGCGCAGTTTAACGTCGTGCGGGACGAATGTGCAGTTTAACGTCATGCTGGGCATAGGTTGCCGGACGAAGCACTTGGCAGTTTAACGTCTTGCAGCGCGGACGATGGGTGCATGTCACTTCGCACGAACCTGGAGGGCCGCACGGGAAGACAACGCACGGTGCGGGCACCCAGGATGGGGAGCATCGGGCGCCACGCAGGCAGGTGCCCTCAGGGGGTCAACGGGGACGACCCTGGCAGATTGCGCGCAAAAAGGAAGCTTTGCGCGCAATACTGCGGGCCGGCGCGCAATCGGGGAGGCTGGCGCGCAATTGGGCCAGCGCCTTGCGCGCGGATGCTTGAGATTTCTCACACCGGGCTTCGGATAGCGCGCGGGGGCAACGGCTCATTCTCTAATGAATGGCCACTTGAAAGACGGGGGGGTGCGCGCAATCAGGCCGGATTGCGCGCACCCCGGGGGCAATTGCGCGCAAGCGGGTTCTTTTGCGCGCAAAGGCCTTAGGGTGAGTTTTTATTCAAATGAAAGGAGCCAGCGGGGATTGCGCGCGAAGGCGGACCCCGAGGCTTTCTTGCGCGAAAGAAAGGAGGTTACCTGAAGTTCGTCATTGCGCGCGGAAGGGGTTGAATTGCGCGCACGAGAGACGTTTCGACTTCCAGCCACCACTGAAATGTTGGGGGTCGCCTTGTATTTATAGGCAACCCCGGGCGCGGAATCCAAGGCGCGAGCGCGAAATTCTCCTCGCGGGCGCGGAATCGGGCGCGGCGCGCCAGGGAGTCGCGCGGACCCGCGGCGCGCAAAATTGCGCGCCGGACCGGCGCATTGCGCGCATCCCGGGGGGTTTGCGCGCGGAACATCACCTTTGCGCGCGGGCCTCTGAAATTCCGCGCAAGGCCTCCGGGCCCTCCGAAACGTTCTTCCGACTCCAAATATCACTTCGCTTTCCGCATCCGGAGCTTCGTTTGGGAACAACGGACTTTTCCGGCGTCTACAATATTATTGTCATTCCATTAATATAATAAAAGAATATTAAAATAATTATAATAATGATATTATGATAACATTGTTTTAAATTATTTGAATGTGGTGGATGAAGAAACATACTTAATGATAAATGGTTATGATGAATATTTCTTTATGTTGTATCCTCGAATTTATCTCTACATAAGAATTAATGTTCTATCCATTTGATGAGAAAAATAATCTAGGTTGTGGATATTGGTGACGGTAAGTTTTTTGTGAGAATATAAGTTATGAAAAATTTCATAATTTTGGTGGATAATTTATGGGGTTAAGGGATAATTTTATATGATAGAGTAATGGAACACTTGTAAATCCATTCATATACATGTTTTATATTTTAAAAATCAACTCTTTATAGTTATGTGGGAAAAATAATAGTTGAAAGAAATTATAAATATATAAGATACATAATAAGTCATCAGACCATTCCATTGAAATTTCATCATTTTTTGAACTACGAAACATATATAAATACCAATAAATGGAATGAAATATTTTCTCCGGAGTGTATTTAATAATGTTCTCAAACTAGTTAGCAATAAATTTCTATTTCATCCTTAATTATTCTAGGGTAATAAAATATTAACTAAATTCATGTGTTAAAATTTGTTGTTTCTTATTTATCCACTCAATTTTCTCCTAATGAATATCAACCACAATATGTATTTCACTCATCCTTTCAATGTTGTAAATTATCCACTATAAGTACTATAAATTTAAAATAATATTAATGACCTTCCCAATGTTATCTGCCCCCACGGAAACCAAAATTCTAATATTCTATAGGATAGGTAGAAATACATAAATATAATAAAATTATACAAAATATTTTTGTGTTTTTTTATTATTTCATATAGTCTTGACCCATTTATCCAATTTAAACCTTACTATAATGATTAAATTTAACTATCATAATTTAATTTTATGAGTATAAATGAGAGGTAATGTATTATATAATTTTAATATTATTACTAAAAAATTAGAACAATTTTTCGTATATTTTATTTAACAGGTCAATAAAAAATATTCTTTTTTTTAAATTACACATTAACTAATAAAAGGAGTTTATAAAAAATATATTTTGATAAATAAAAATGATTGCGTAGCAAAATTATGTTTAGAATTTATCCCCATGACATTTGTTACACAAAATTGGATATTTATATGACTTTAAAACCATTCCAAAACCTAATATAGAAATAGAAAAATATAATTTAATAAAAATATCGACAACAGGTCATATAAGGGAATAGAAATAACTTTTTTATTAAATATTAATAATATTATTATAATATAAAGTAAATCAACATTATTTTAATCATAAATATAAATTTGGAATATAAAAAGTTATTTAGAAAAATTAAATTCATTTCTACATCATGATGATGTTATAAAACTGAATTTAATTTTACAAATTATAATTTAATCTATTCAAAAAAAATTAACCATTTCATAAGAAATCAATAAAACTACTGAAAATTAATTTACACCTGATGAATTACAATATTTATTAAGTTTTATGAAATTGAAATTATAAGACTCTTAAATTTACCAAGAAAATAAAAATAAAAATATAAAAACAGTTTTATTGAAAATAATCTTTTATAATTTGTTTCCTCGTAATACTGTATCATATCAATTACTAATTTCAATATATTATTTCATAAATTAAATATTTTATGTAATTATATTAATATTTTATTAGTTTTTAATTTAATTTATTAGTACTATATAAAGAACCTTTAATCAGGTGCAAGGGTTTGGTGGGTCACCATGTAGGGTGGAAAGAAAGCTAATGGGAATAAAGGATCATTGTGGTGCTTGTGCTAACTTATTTTGAACAGAAGTGGGAGTGAATTTTTATAAAAGGTATCAATAAATTGAATAATGAATTGATGTGGCATAAAACATTTAGTTACTATTCATACAACATTAAAAAAATTAAATGACTATAATCATATGATCTATTACATTAGGTTTGTCTGATCATTAGTTATGAGTTCATTATATATTCACCCTTCACTAGAAAATCTATTTTCAGAGATCTGCATGTCATGCCACTATTTGGTCAGGTGGAACCATTAAAACACCATTCCTTCATCTGGATGAGTGGAATATTATTGACTTCACTATAATGTTTATACCATGTTTAAAAGAAAATAATTTAATAACATATAGTCTGAAGTAAAAAATGGTATTTATAGCGATGGGGATATTATAAGAAGTGTGGGGTAGTGAGTGATCATGCATGGTAGTGTAAGGTTCTTACACCATTAAACACTAGAGTTCATTGGAAATAATTCAGGCATGAAATTTTAATGATGATGCATGAGTTTTTTTCACACTAGAAGATGACCATTCATTTTTACACAAGCATGAAATTTGACACATCTATGAATTTTTATCATTCTTGATGGTTTCATAAATTCACAAGAAATTTCAAATTGTGAGTTAGTGTATAGTGGTTTGTGACTACTTTTGGTAAAACAGTTCTACCAATATTTTACAGAGAATTCATATCCGCGTTATTAGTGTTCATTGAGACTAGTTATTTTTTAGAAGAAATAATTATTACAAGAGAATGTTTGTCTGATGTATCAGATTATATATTTTGATCAAAATATTTTCATATAGACCTACATCAATGAAAAATGTACTTGAATTTGTACATGAGTTTTGTGATTCAACAAGCCGATGAAGTAGGATCATCAATTAAACATTCAACAATGGATCAATCCTAATGAAGGAGGCTATAGTTGGGGGGTATAACCAATGGATGGAAAATTGGGATTGGGTTAGGGGTATGAGAAATCCCTAAGAATAAGGGGTTTTGGTGATTATATATAACTATAGAAGGATGATTAGAAATGTTTTTTATAACTAGTTCTTAATTATATTGTTTAACCTGTTACTGTTGTAATATCTTTCTAATTTGTGGAGGAATCTGTGTTGGGGGTCTAACAGACACAAAAAAGAGTATTTCAATGTAAAAAACCTTGTATAACCATATAAAATGTGATTTTATCTTTTTTATACTGTTAAGGGGAGGCTAAGTTTTAATGTAAAGTGAATGAGACATTAATTAATCTCATAGGTTTATTCAAAAGTAATGTAATTATTAAATATTCTATACCACTGATCAACCCCACACCCCCACTCAATGGTACCTAATTGTTCATTGGACACTAAAATTGGTGCCAAAGGAAGTTCCCCTCTATAGATCAAAAAAACAATTCATGAAATAGAGAATTTGAATTCAGTTAACTCAATATTAATTTCTTTTTTTTGATTACACAAACTATGAAAACTAGATGAAAAAGATTTTGCTTTACCATCTATATCTTGGTCAAGAATCAAGTGATGATAAAATATTGGGTTTCCAACAGGTTTTTTATGTTGTTTCTATGACTTATTATGATAATAGAATGAAAAGTATTGATGTGAAGAAACAAAAAAATATTTTTCTTGATTAGAAAAGGTATAAGCTAAATTCTAGGGTTCCAAAATGCCAAAGAGATCTTAGATAAACTTAGAAGAATCTATGAATGAAATATTCATTTAAAATAATGAATGTTGAAAATACAGAGATGAAGGATTAATGATATAAAAATGTCTTTGGAACAAACTATTAACTACAACTTACGAAGAGTAAATATAATTTTAATTAATATCCAATGTTTTGTTAAGTAGCTAGATAATTAAGCTATTTTGAAAAATACTATGAGAAATATTATAGATAGATTCAACCTAATGATTTCAACTCTAGAAGAGAGAGATGATCCATCACTAGATGATCTTGATAATAATCTCATGTCATATTAGAATAGAAAAGCTTTGATATCCAATAAAAAGTGAAAAGATAATATGGTGATTGAATCCATGATAAAAGGAAAAACTAGAATCAATGAAAAACATATATCAAGTGATTTTGAGGATGACGATGTTGAACCATACTTCTATAAAATAAAGGCCTTTCTTACAAGATTGTTCAAAATGTTATAATTAAACGGGGATAGAAAGAACCACAAAAGTGATAGAATCACCAAAATAGTAGATTTTATTTTCATTAACTATTCAATGAAGAGTCTTAAATACAATAAATCAGATAAAGTTGATAGGAATCCCTAGAAAAGGAATTTGAGGAATCATATGAATTATTTTACTTCCAAGAATTGAAATATAATGAGTATTGAAATTAAATAATTTTCATCATGAATTAGTGATTCTAATATTGATGATATATTATGAATCATATGTTACTTATGATATTCTATAAAATATATATAGATTCATTTTGTACTAAAGAAGTTGGTAAGATAGCTGAATTAGAATGTTTTTTATAAGAAGATATGGTAGTTAACTCTCTGTATAATATTCAAGTCGTGAAGGAAAAAACAATAGAATTAAATATAAAATATATCCCTTTATAATAAATAACATTCCTAGAAAGATGATATTTATCTTATGAAATATGTTACAATAAGATAATCATAGATAAGGGAGAAGAAAATATGAAAACTATTTGAAAGAATGATCTTGATAAGAAATAATCAAACCTTTTTTAATAAAATAAACTAATATAATTGAAATCAGATGAATTTCAGAAGATGGTTAATGATCATGAAGAATAAATTTTTGATAATTCGAAATATTTTTTATATATACAATATACATTATTTCTAGAACAATCTATGTTAATATAGAAGAGAGCATACCTCACTGAAGATAATAAACTTAAGGGATAATATTTTAAAGCTTCTAAGAAGAAGGAACTAATTTTTTTATTTGATATCAATTAAATATCAATAATTATTTAGTAATTCTAATATTGTAGGTCACTAAAAAATTACTATATCCAAATTCAATAAAAAATAAAATTAGTAAATATATTACGAAAAGGAAGAGTTGACTAATCAGGCTAGAATATTTCTTTCTTTCCAAATACATCCTCAATCACTATAAAATAAACAAGTAAAATTCATAGATATTAACTGCTTTCAAATTGTAATATTAATTTTTAGAGGATATAGTTATTTATGGAGTTTTGGTCATAATGATAATCTATTCTCATTTAACATGTAACTACTATGAAAAAAGACTTGAATCAAGGGAGATTAATGCTGAGAAAATGATGTCATATTATCAGGAAGAGAACCATGTTACCAAGACATCACCTAAACAATCAATGCATATTTTATTTGAATTCTTGAATCAATATTATGTATTATTTTTATACTAAGGTCACAAATTTGAGATTTTTTTTTCCAATTTATCATGTGATGTATATCAAAACTAAAATTTCAAGATAAGTTATATCATGAAGAAATCAACAATCACTAATTAATTGTGTGATAATATGAAATAATTTTAAAAATATACGAATCTTTTCAATGAAAAATACAAAAAATGTGGTAAATATAGATGATATTAAACTAGATGAGGATTGATCAATAAATATTATCCTGAAACAAATAAAATCTGATAGGTGGTAAAAAATTGGCTATTAGAAAAAACATTGTTTTAGTCTCCTAATATCCCAAGTGAATAACAATTGAAAATCAAAATATGAGATTAATTGGATGTATGAAGAAAAAATGATGATTTGAAACTCTCATCATGAGTGTTATTTATTGGTACCAAACATGTAGAGACCCAAAGCATGACGTACATGGACATTACATTACTTTTGTGGAATACATAATACAAAACAAAAACAGACGCCCAAAGACTGTATTAGTTTAGTGTGTTTGGAAACATGGAACGTAATATTCTAATCATGGTGAAAGATCTCCAAATTCTCCCATAAAGATCTTCCCCTTTTTGTTTTTATTACCTAAAACCGTTCTTTATATTCTGGGGAAAAGAAAACATAAAAAGGGTGAGCTGAAATGCTCTATAATGTTAAACATAGAGAACATAAAACAATCCATAAACATTTGAATGGAAAAACTTGAACATAAAATATAAACATAAAAAATCTTGAGCAAAGAGATAAATCATGGAAGTACGTAAGTAATATATCATAAAGGAACATCAATCATGATAAAATAGCATGGGAATAAAACATGTGATTGTGGAAACCATTAAGAAAATGATATGATTTCCATAGTAGCCAAGGCATTGCTGCCAAGACCATCTTAGTGGACAAAGCCCCTTTCTGAATCGAGTTCACTCCTCATTCCAGTCCTGTATCACTGAACTGGATTAAATTACCTTTCCATCCATGTTTATCTCATGAGATATAAATCTTTACCCAATGCATTGGAGGGAGATATATGTCCCACCCATCTCATAATTAAATCATTCTTTCATGTGCCACAAAATCATAAATCATACATCATAGCATAACCCATGTAATAGAATGGGATTATTAAACATCATGTCATCATAACATAATCCATATAAAAAAATGTATACCATTTCATCATAAGAAGAATCAGAACTTGAAAATAATGGAGACATTGTAGGTGAAATATAAACATATTAAATAATGTCATTTTAGATGGAAAATCGTTTTGATAAAACACTTGAAATGAATTCTTGAGGAAAATATCATTTCTTCTTCAAAATCATTTTATTTTCACAAAATGCCATGAAATTTTAAAAGAAAAGGGTTTTATAGAAAATAATCATGAAATCTTGTAGAGGAAGCTTCATAAAAATGAGGCATTATGAAACCTTAAAAATCCGTTCATGCCGTATAAGTTAAAAATAACATTCTTCTCGTACTTTTGTCAAAAAAGTCAAAAAGTACCTAATGTGGTAAAAAAAGATAGATTACTTTAATAAAATGTGGTAAAATTAAAAATTGGGTAAAAGGTCCATTAAAAATACATGAAAACATTTTTAGAAAACTGGGACACAGATGATAACAAAAACCCCAGTAAATACTTACGAATAAACAACCTCGGATAAGAGAGAGATTGAAATAATTATCCCTTACCTTATGTATGATATGCTTCATATGTATCTGAATTTCATGTATAATGATTTAAATAATTTCATTGACTTATTACAGAATAATATTCATTGTTATGATATTATATATGGTATAATTATGTCTTTATATTACCCATTATTTTGAAAATTCGATGTAAAAGCAGCGATTTTGGTAGAATCATTTCATTTATTGTACATGATTCGACTTGTTGTTCTTGATATTATCACTTATATCCTGATTTACCTAATTCAAGAATGTAAAAAATGATTTATATATAATATATATTCAGAAAATACATATATATATATATATATATATGATAGATCGATAAATGGAATGAAATACACTATTCATGGAGACGGTAGGTCGTACATACGCATGAATGCTGTTTTCGTTTCCTTATTGAATTGAATGGAATTAAGTAGATGAAATACATATATATATATAAATAAATCCAGTAGCATTATTACGTCATATATTTCATTATTATTCATAATATATACTTTATAATCGTTCATGAATGGTTAACTTGGAGAATGAATCTCATCGTGTCGTGGAGACGGTAGTCCATACGTACGCACGGGCGATGATATCATTCCCATGACCGTGGAATTTTATTTAAGTGTATTTATAATATTTAATTATCAATATACCTTGAAAATAATCATATATAGTTATTTATTTACACCATTATACCCATCCATGTAAGGTGGTGGTCGAAAATAGATTACCCCACGGCGTGGACACGATATTTTGTACATACGCACGCGCGGTGATTTCATTTTCTGTTGGATGGATAGAAAGTGAAATTAAATTGTTTCATATTTAAAATAACATATCAATATATAAGTAATAATTATGATATTATTTTATAAGGAGATAAATCAATAAGAAGAAGTAGAAGAAGAAAGAAACTTGAGAGAATCAGAAGAAGAGATTACCTCTTCTTCGACGCACCTCTTTTAAGCTTTCTCTTACGGAAGTAGAGTTGGTATTTTGAGAATACCAGAACCCCTAAAATGCTTCTAGTGAATTTGAGAAGATAAATGGATAGGGTTTTGCCAATCTTAAAGGCTCAAAATGGTGTGAAGTGAAGAGGGAAGTGGTTCCCTTTTTATAAGGGTGGAGAGGGGCACCTTTGGAAAAACATAAAATATTATTTTATAATAAAGTCATATTCGGTTTATAATAACCCCAAATTGATTTATTTAGAATCTAAAGTGGGTATGGGTCACCATAATCTCAACCAATAGGTTTTAGACAAATTTCTGTTACTATTTTAACCTTATCATTTACATTTCATTCTAAGTTAAATAATTTAACTTTTACCGTGTCTTCTTATTTTCTTACACTAAATGGTTAATAAACGTACTATAAAAACTCAAACGAACCCCAAGTGGTTCATTATTAATATATATAACCTTATATAAGTCATTTGGAAGAAACATATATTTTTATGAACATAATAACAATTAATAATTGAATATTTGTTTTGAAAACTATTTTATGTCAATTTTGACATTATTTGGTACTTGATTTTTATAATACCCACAACAGCATTATTAGTTCGAAAAAGTTAATTAAATCAATAATAACATGTCATATTAACCTAGAAAATTAGTGTAATTCATAAAAAGTCTCAAATTACATTTTTTGGGTATTTATAATATCAATTATGTTAATATTTCATTAATAACATAATTACTGCATCACCATTGTGTCATAAATAAATTAACTTATTTAATGTCTAAAAATTATAAATAAAATATAATTATGTAGGATATATTTTTATATTTCTAATTAATATTTATATTTGAATTTATCTTAGGTATAACCTTATATTAAAAATGTTTTAGTTATTAAACATAGATTTTATCTATTTTAACTCTTTTTTAAATAAATAATAATAAATGTCCTAATCTAATTCAAGTGGACCTAAAGGATAATATTTTATTCCCAAGATTTTTTTGGTCAAATTACAGTTATACAATAGAATTAGGACATGTGTTAGGGTAATAATAATATCGTTTTTACCCTAAATTACCCTATTTACTTTTAACCGTGGTAAATAAAAGTAAAAAGTGACTATTCACAAAAAATTATTATTATCTTATTGAACCAAATTTCACTCCTTGATATTAACCGTGTCTTTCTGATTTTTTAAATTTCACTTACAGAAGAAGTAAAATTATGTTTTATGTATGTTTGCAAAAAGCTCCTAGGAGGTAGGTAAAAACGGTGAAAAGTTCTATAAAATATTTATACATCAAAAATTATTATAAAATGACTCCAATTAATTACATAGAACTTATATATGTATTATTTATCTCTATTTACCTAAAATAATTTTATCTAAAATAAATAAATATTTAAATAAAATGTCGGTTTTTATATAGTAACCCAGCGTTTTCACTATTCATCAAAAATTGAAAGTTTTAAGAAAAATACCAAAAATTCACCCTAGGCTAATTTCGATATTCTGAATCCAAAAATGAAGTCCATTTTGAAAAATAAAATTTCAAAAAGTGGTTATTACTATTCATAATTGCTAGTTTATATTATATTTTAATAACATATCATGGTTTAGTGAAACTCAGTATTCCGTACAACACACACTATCATGGAAGGTCGCGATTGCGTATAATGTAAGCCATGTCAGGCTTGCGTGTAGTGCAAGACTCCTTTTTTGTTGCGTATGACAGAATCCAACCATATTTCATTTATACATTGAATATATATATATACACTCAATTTTTCGTAAAATTACTACTATCAAATGAACTTTAAATTGTGTGTAACATGATCCAAGAATAGTGTTGCGTATACTACAAGCTAATATGGTCCTGCATATAGAGCAAAATAATCTTGGTGTAGCATACAATATAAGATATGGGAGAAATTAAAAAAATCTCATCAAATCTTGGGGTGTTACATTCTACCCCCCTTAAAGTGAATTTCTCCCTCAAAATTTGTCAGGGTTATAAATGGTTTATTACATGAGAGTTTCTTTCATAGAAACCCATATTTTAAAAAGGAATAAAAAAACATAACTTTAAAAAACTAATGTATGAAATGTAACAGTTACCCAAATTAACTAATCACTTGGTTTCCACATATGAGAACATATATGAAAATATGGATATGGAAGAGAAATCTAACCATCAAGTTATGATGGAGAGTGGCAAAGAACATGGCTATGAAAAATCCATCAATCCCAAAGCCATAAATTTTTGATGATCTAAGGTGCCATCTGATTTATCAGGTACGAGGGTACTAGGACAATTTTTTTAGTTTTCAAGATCATTACCCTAATGCTAAAGAATTGTTGGATTAAAAGAAATACTTACTTGATTTTGGTAAAATCACACTTTTGTTCGTGCCTTGAACAATTTACACTACATCTCGTAAAGAAATGATGTTGAAATTTTCATTCATGAAGTGTTAGCAGATCATGCCATAGAATGATAGGTCATTCAATTTCTCTCTATCACAAAAAATTTAGAACAATTTATTAAATATACATAAGTCCATCTATCTTGATATTAATCATATATGGTTACTAAATTGGACTTATACTTCATCTATCATAAATCTTAATAAAATAAAACTAGTTTCTACTAACCAGGGACTTCTTATAGGCCAGTGGTATGCGATAAAGGCCCATCGTACTTCAGTTGTGGGTTCGATTCCCACAGCCTTGTCCGACGTGATGGGTTGTCGCTCATCCTATGGGTTGTCCTTTTTCTAAAACTACACTATTATAAAATTCCATAAATAATATTGAAAAACAAGTTCTATCATTAAATAATACTATCTTATGTCCAACATAATCTATTCCAATCTTTAAGCTTATCCAAAATACATATGTCCAGTCTCATAGTATAAAGAAAATTATTACTAGAGAGGTCATATACCAAGCATGTGAATACCATCATATATATCCCATATATCATATGCTATATCTTGTTTGTTATATTCCAAACATGGGAATACCTTAATGATGTATTCTTTTGAAAAATGGATTACCATAGATCCTTAAAGAAAACATGAATGATGTTAAAAGTTAACTCATTCCACATACCAAAATCCCAAAATTTCTATATACTCAAACCATGATATCACTTTTTCCATATATCAGTCATGAGCTTATGAATACTATCAAAATTTCATTTTCTCTTTATCCCATCATTATGCGCATATCAGCTTCTTTAAAAAAATATCTAAATAACCTCTCATGGTTACCAATACCATTCAACATATAATTTAAAATATTTTAAAAAAAATAGTGTAACCTTAGATGATTCTTTATTCCATAGTACCATTAAATTACCAATACAACATAACTCTTGATAAACATACAATCATTCCACTACCTTCTTAAACCATTGACCAAGCTTCAACACTTGTTTCATCTCATATATCATTTGTAGTCTCCTCATCATCATCCACATAAATACTACCCATATAACCATGCTGATTCTCTTAATGAGATTTTCCCATAGGGAATTGGTTTTCATAATGCCCATACATTCCACATTTAAAACATCTAATCATTGTTGATGTCATATCAATACCATTATCCTTCTCCATGGTGTTAACAAAACCTTTTCCTTTTCACTTACTGGATTTGTGTCCTTATTTTCCGCACCAAAATCATCTTCTAGTTCCATTGAAACATTCCCCATGATGCATCTTCGCACATGATTTACACAAGAGAAATTGAACTTTCATTCCTCTATGATCATCCCGAAACTCCATCTTTCTCTTATTAGCTGAGTCGGGAAACTTACCAAAGTTGAGATTATTGATCATATTATGATATTGCTAACTAGGCATAATAACAATGTTTAGACATCCAAATATCATTTCATTTGGTTTCTCATGAAGAATATCATTCCATTGTCCATCATATCCTCCATTATCGTGAATCTTCATGTTTCCCGTCATTTTCTAAAACCCAAAAAGAATAGTGTGAGAGGAAAAAATCATTCTTGAGAAAACAACATAATAAAGGGGGGGTACCGTCAATATCTAACAGCTTATATTAATTTCTAAGATGGTTACCGTTATTATAGGACTACAACCCATACATATACTTATACTTAGGGACATCCTTAGACATACATTAGAAATATATCAAGGGATTTCAGAAAAGTTTTCACATCCTAGTTTCCAAAGGTTAACTAAACCTTCGCTCTAATACCAACTGTAGATACCCAAATGTTGATGTACATGGACATTACATTACTTTTGCGGAATACTTAATACATTAAAAAAACAGACGCCCAAAGACCGTATTAGTTTAGTGTCTTTGGAATCTCGGAACATAATCTTCTAATCATGGTGAAAGATCATCAACATATTCAATAAATATCTTCCCCTTTTTGGTTTTCTTGTCTAAAACGTTTCTTTATATCCTAGGGAAAAGAAAACATAAAAAGGGTGATCTCAAATGCTCAGTAAGGGTAAACATAGAGAACATAAAACAATCCATAAACATTTGAATGCAAAAACTTGAACATAAAATCTAAACATAAAAAATCTTGAGCAAAGACATAAATCATGGAAGAATGTAAGGAATATATCATAATGGAACATCAATCAAGATAAAATATAATGGGAATAAAACATGTGATTGTGGAAACCATTAATCACATGATATATTTTCCATAATAACCAAGGCATTGCTTCCAAGACCATCATAGTGGAAAAAGTCCCTTTCTGAATCTAGTTCACTCCTCGTTCTAGTCCTGTATCACTGAACCAGATTATCTTACCATCACAGCCATGTTTATCATATGAGATATAAATCTTTACTTAATGAATTGGAGGGAGATATATGTCCCACCAATCTCATAATGAAATCATTCTTTTGTGTGCCACAAAATCATAAATCATACATCATAGCATAACCCGTGTAATAGAATGGGATACATAAACATCATGCCATCGAAAAATAATCTATATAAAAAAACGGATATCATTTCATCATATGAAGAATCATACAATGTAAATAATGGATAAATTATACTTGAAACCTAAACAGATTAAATAATTTCATTTTAGATGGAAAATAGTTTTGATAAAACACTTGAAATGAATTCTTGAGGAAAATATTCTTTCTTCTTCAAAATCATTTTATTTTCACAAAATTCCATGAAATTTTAAAAAAAAGGGTTTTTTAGAAAATAATCATGAAATATTATAGAGGAAGCTTCATGAAAATGAGGCATTATGAAACCGTAAAAATCCTTTCACGCCGTATAAGTTAAAAATACCATTCTCCTCGTACTTTTATCAGAAAAATCAAAAAGATCTTCATGTGGTAAAAAAGTACGATTCCTTTCCTAACATGTGGTAAAATTAAAATATGGGTAAAAGGCCTTTAAAAATACATGATTTTTTTTAGATAATAGGGACATGGATGGTAACAAGAACCCCAATAAATACTTACAAATAAACAATCTCGGGTAATAGCGAGATTGGAATAGTTATCTCTTACCTTATTTCCGATATGCTTCGTATGTAACCTAAACTCCTGTATAATGATTTAAATAATGTCATTTACTTATTACAGAACCATATTCATTTTTATGATATCATATATGGTTTGATTATGACTTTATATTACCCGTTCTTTTTTAAAATCGATGTAAAAGCAGTGATTTGGGTAAATTCGTTTCATTTATTGTACGTGTTTCGACTTGTTGTCCATGATATTATTACTTATATCCTGATTTACTTAATTCAAAAATGTAAAACATGATTTATATATAATATATATACAGAATATACATATATATATATATGATTGATCGATAAATGTAATGAAATACACTATTCATGGAGAAGGTAGGTCGTACATACGCATGAATGTTGTTTTCGTTTCCTTATTGAATTGAATTGAATTAAGTAGATGACATACATTTATATATACATAAATCCAGTATCATTATTATGTCATATATTTCATTATTATTCATTATATATACTTTATAATCATTCCCGAATGGTTAACATGGATAATGAATCTCATCGTGTCGTGGAGACAGTAGTCCGTACGTAGGCACGAGCGATGATATCATTGAAATGATTGTGGAATTGTATTGAAGTATTTTTATAATATTTCAGAATCAATATATATTTAAAATAATCATAGATAGTTATTTATTTGCACCATTATACCCATCCAAGTAAGGTGGTGGTCGAAAACAGATTACACCACGACGTGGAGACGGTATTCTGTACGTACGCACACACGACGATTTTGTTTTCCGTAGGATGGATAGAAGGTGAAATAAGGTTGTTTAATATTTATAATAACATATAAGAATATAATTAATACTGATTTTATTACATTATAATGATACAAATAAAGAAGAAGAAGTAGAAGAATAAAGAAACTTAAGAGAATCGGAAGAAGAGATTGCCTCTTGTTCGACGCACCTCCTTTAAGATTCTTCTTAAGGTAGTAGAGTTGGTATTTTTAGAAGAGAAGAACCTCCAGAATTTTTCTAGGAAAGTGGAGAAATTAAATGGGCAGGGTTTGGAAGAGCTTCATGGCTCAAAAGGGTGTGAAGAGCAGAGGGAAGGGGTGCCCTTTTTATAAGAGAGGAGAATGGCACCATTGGAAAAACATAAAATATTATTTTATAATAAAGTCATATTCAGTTTATAATAACTCCAAATTGATTTATTTCGAAGATAAAGTGGTGAGGGGTCTAAATCCTCTCAACCAATATGTTTTAGACAATTTTAGGTTAACATTTTAACCTTATCATTAAATTTAACTCTAAGTTAAATAATTTAACTTTTACCATGTCTTCTTGTTTTCTTACACTGTAGGGTTAATAAACATACTATAAAAAGCCAAAAGATCCCCCAGTGGTTAATTATTAACATATATAACCTTATCTAAGTCATTTTGCTGAAATTTATATTTTTATGAATATAAGAACAATTAATAATATAATATTTTTTTAAAGAACTATTTTATGTCAATTTTGACACTATTTGGTACATGATTTATGTTAAAATAATAACATCATGATTAGTTCGAAATAAGTTAATTAAATCAATACTAACATGTCTTATTAACCTATAAAAATATTTTAATTCAAAAAAAGTCTCCAATTATATTTATTTGGGTATTTATAATATCAATTATGTTAATATTTCATTAATAAGGTAATTACTGTATCACCATTGTGTCATAAATAAATTAACTTTTCTAAAGTATAAAAATTATAAATAAAATAAAATAAGGTAGGAAATATTTTTATATTTCTAATTAATATTTATAGTCTAATTTTTCTTATGTATAACCCTTTATTAACAATGTTTTAGTTATTAAACATTGATTTTGAATATTTTAACTCTTTTTTAAATAAAATACTAATAAATGTCATAATCAAATCCAAGTGGACCTATAAGGTAATATTTTATTCCTAATATTGTTTTTGGTCGAATTAAATTTATAAAATAGAAATAAGACATGTTTTAGGGTAATAATAATATCATTTTTACCCTTAATTACCATATTTACTTTTAACCGTGGTAAATAAAAGTAAAAAGTTACTATTCAACAAAGATTATTTTTATCTTATTGAACCAAATTTTACTCCTTGATATTAACCATGTCTATATGATTTTAGAAATTCCACTTATGGAAGCGGTAAAATTAAGTTTATGTATGTTTGCAAAAATCTATTAGAAGGTAGGTAAATGACGGTGAAAAGTTCAATAAAATTTTTATATATTGAAACTTATTATAAAATGACTCCAATAAATTACATTGAAGTTATATAGGTATTATGTATCATTTTTTACCTAAAATAAATTTAAATAAAATAAATAATTATTTAAATAAAAAGTCGGTTTTCAAAGAGTAACCCAGGGTTTTCACTATTCATCAAAAATTGAAAGTTTTCAGAAAAATACCAAAACTTCACCCTAGTATAATTTTGATATTCCTAATCCAAAAATGAATTCAATTATGAAAAATAGAATTTCAAAAAGTGGGTATTACTATTCATAATGGCTAGTTTATATAATAATCTAATAACATATAATTATTTAGTGAAACTCGGTATTGCGTAAAACACACGCTATCGTGGAAGGTCGCGATTGTGTGTAATGTAAGCCATGTCAGGGTTGCATGTAGTGCAAGACTCCTTTGTTGTTGCATATAACATAATCCAACCGTATATAATTAATACAATGAATATATATATATATACACACACTCAATGTTACGTAGAATAACTACAATCAAACGAACTTGAAATTGTGTGTAACACGATCCAAGAATAGTGTTGTGTATACTGCAAGCTATTACGGTCTTGCATATAGTGAAAGATAATCTTAGTGTAGCATACAACCGAAGATATGAATGAAATTAAAAAAATAAATCTCATAAAATCTCGGGGTGTTTCAAAACATGTCCCTCCTTATTCCATTATATAAATTATTTTGTACCAATATACAAGGAATTTATGGTGATGGATTCATCCCATGGGTTATATACTTAATGAATTTATACGGTTAAATATTTACAATTTTTTAAAAAATATTATCACTATAAAATTCAAAATCTAAATATTTTTTAAAAAACTATTCTCATAATAGTGTTTACATTTATCTAAAAAGGGATCCATATGTTGTTTCAATTAAGCAATCAAATGTTTTTGCTGAGATGTGTGTAAGAAATATCCTAAAAATATTTCTTAAATACCCCATGTAATAATTTTTTTGAACCATGTTTCAAAATGGATTCACAATATATAATTTTAACCTCCTTGATTCATAGGCATAATCGCTCTTGTTTTCAACACTAAAATTTACCTCAGTGAATTTGAATTGATTTAATAAAAGATAATTTCATATTTTGAGGGTGTTCTCATTATTTTAGAAGAAATAGAAGTGGATGAGAAGTTGGGTTTAGAAATAAATCCTACAAATACCATTGTATTATATGATTATAAGGGGGTGAAGGAAAAAAACGTATTTATATATAAGTATTGAGAATTACACAAATGGAAGGATTTATGTAAATAGTGAATTAATTTTCTTTCGTATGTTCTTATGTGAAAATATCAACATATAATGAGGTTTTCAGTTGTGATTATTATAATACTGATTAGTAGTTTTGAAAACATGAGTATTTTGTTATTTCAAAAGAAAAAATATTTAAAATAGTAAGAAACGATGCCATGAATAATTGTTATTTTTTAGGGGGGATTTGATAATTTTCTCATTAAAATATTTTATTGTCCATTTTTTTTGGCATATAATTAAAAAATGTGTCATGTAAACTAAATAACTATGGGAACCAGGTGCACCACAAGTAATGTGAGAATTATGATAAACTATGAAGTAACAAGCTAGAATATTGGTCTAGTCATGCATGGAGGTCCCACTATCATCAGATAGGGAACAAGGAGCCATAATGTGAAGCGAAACGACAATATCCATGAATGTCAGAATAAGGCAGTGACATCGGTAACTAATTTTTGAGGCTGGTATGAGCATATTGTAGTAAAACATAATAGTAAACTTAATAAATAATTGATGTGGTATATAATTATAGGGTACTATTAATATATATATATATATATATATTGAACCATGACCATCCAATCATTTATATCATGGTCATCCGATCTTCGGTCATGGTAGACTCCAATATCCTACGTTCATTGGTAGTTCCATTTTCCGTGTTCTACATGTCATGCCCCCATTTTACTAATCCAAATCATTCGAACAATATTTTATATTCTATATGGTTCAAATATGATCAAATTTAGATGAAACATTTTGTTATGTTTAAATTATTTTCATACGAAAAACATACTGCGTGAAAAAAAATTGAAAATTATAATGATGTTGATTTCTCACAAAGTGTGACCAGAGGCATTAAGCACATGAGATGAATCAATGGGGGTTATAAATTATTTTTAGAGATATGAGTTGGTTTATTTTTTTATACATATCCCAAACGTAACTCATTTTATGTATGGGATTATTACATAACTGAGAGAGAAGTATGAGAGAGAAACATACCTAATAGAGCACTCAGTATTCACACAATATTAATATGCTATTGTGATGTGTTTTTCTAGATATCCCTAATTTCATGATTTGGGTTTGATCTCCAAAAACAACTATTTCCATTCAAAATTGTTTTTGTCAATGTGGAAAAGGGATTCTTATTATTCTATTGCATGATGGAGAATTATATATTTGCATTAAATGATATTCATACTTGAATGGTGTTTTGTGTGATGGTTAGGTAGTTTATTATTTCATTTCTGAAAAAATAAAATGGATTCACTATTGTTTTATGATGGAATTGTGAAGGTTATTGATAATAAATGAGTTATTTCAAGAATATTTCATTTGATGATCATTGGTGTCGTGTGATATATTCTCATGAAGAGAATTATTGTTATTTTCACCAATGATTTTTATTTTTAATGGGAATACTTTAATCACATGTGACATTAGTTGAGATGTACACATAATTAAGTGACATATGTATGATGTTTGTAGTTTGTGATAAAAAATTGTGGTTCTGAGAATAAATTGCAGTAGTGTAATGTAATTAAATTATTTAATGAATTCATGGAGATAACATAACGCATGAATAAAATTGGAAATCATATGCATGATTTTTATTAACAAATTAACTTGATTATGCATTACTACACATGAATGGAGAGAGACACATCTATGCATTATTATTATACATAAAGGATACAAAAATGCACATGCAATATAAAATTCATATTCTGTGTGTAATGATTAAAGATTGAAGATGGTATAGAATTTCAATTATTATATCAGAAGGAATATATATATATATATATATATATATATATATGGGTTTTCATTATTTAGTGAGGTTAGGACTTCAGAAAAAATGAATTCCTTCCAGAGAGTTGTTGCACTGAGGAATTTAATTATATTTTATGATCAGAAATTGTTTCAGGAAGACCAAACAAAGTGAAAGGTTACCTGAAGTTGTACATCATGATGTGTGATCCAACAAGCTAACGGGGGAGAATCTCTAATATATAAGTCAACAAAGTATCATGAAATTAGTATAAGGAGGCTGTAGCTTGGGGTTCTAACCATTTGGTAGAAAATTATGACTTGGTGGGTCCAACTAATCACTATGAAGAAAGTTCAATTACAGCGTCTACCCAACTGTTGATGGATCATTGGTACTGGGGGGTATAACCAATTTGTAATTTTTGGGTATTGTAACATGTTATTAATGTAATAAATCTTTATTTTATTGAAGAATCCATGTTTAGGGGGGGTATAACCATGACATTGGGAAAAGTCCTTTGTACCAAATCGAGAAAATAAATTTGTACTACGACTTTTTTATTTATATTGCTTTTAGGGTGAGGCTAAATATTAATATAAAGTAATAAATACATTATTTAGTCATATATGTGAATTCAAAATTAAAATTTAACATTTAAATATTGTATAACTGATTCACCTGCATACTGGCGGTACCCAAAAGACCCTTAGAAACTAAAAAACATTTATAATGAAATGAATTAATAGACAATTAAATACTAGTAATGATATAGAATAATTCCATTATCATAAATATTTCTTCATGAAGGATTGTAATATGATTTTATGGGTTTTAGAGTGTAATTGGGAACACAATCTGAATGATGTAAATTATGTAATATTAACTCTTATGAAAAAATAATCTATAGACATTAATTTTTTTTATAATGGAAAAAATCAGCACAATATAGATGATGGGTTTTTATTAATGGAACCGATTTAGAAACATTGAGAGGGAAATGTGAGGAAAACATTTAAAATAATTTTACATAATGGTTTTTTAATAATATTTTGATAAAAAAAATTAAATTCACTTAAAATTAATTATACGTCAAGAAAAAAAATTTAGAATATCATTACAAACTATCTACAATAATGGTACCCTGAAATTTGAATATAATTTAGTCATAAAAATATGGATGGAATAATAATAAAACCTAAGTGAAATGAAATACATTTTTATACATTAATGAAATTATTATCTATTTATTATAAAATAATCACAAAATTATTGGGTCATATATTTTGTTAGAGAACTATAAAATCATGGAATGGAAGCTTAATCGTTAAGATATTCAATGATGATGGGATAATATATTATTGAAAAAAATTAAAATAATATTTGTTTCCCAATTTTTTATAGAAATTAAATAATGGTATGATTGGAAAACCTTAAAATGATTTCTTTTAAAAAAAATATATAATATCAATTATCATAAAATTTAAATTAATGAATTATTTATGTTGGGGATTAAAATTAAAAATAGCAAAATGATATATATGGATATGAAAGAGAACTATTCCAGACCATAAAAAAGAAATAAGGTTTTATTTTCTTAGAAACATTATATTTGTTGATTTTATTACAAAAGAGATAAAAAACTGGAAATAATAAAAAATAAGAAATAACTAGAGGAGAAGAAATTAGATGGATATTATGAGATAAATAACTTAAAAATATCCAAATAGTAATTGAAACCAAAGTTATCTTATTGAAAATTAGATTAAAAAATAAACCCTTAAAACTATGGTAACATTTAATTCAAAATCCATTACAATATAAAATATCATATGTATATTTAAACCCCATGAAATAACAGAAATAAATTTCAAAATATATTCATTTGGTAGTAAGTTCACCCTAAGAAAATCATGGTTCATAATATGACTAATGTATCATGCAATTAAAATTGATTCAATAAAACCCTTATGAATTTCATAACATTGGAAGAAAAATCAAATGAAATGGAGAATGTGAAATAGAACACTAATTAACATGACTAAAGAGTAGATGATGAAATAAGATTTCACATATAGAAAATATACTCAATAACAAAAAATTATGTGGGTTATTTAAAATATATCTCAGAGAATTATTTTTTGAATACCCTGATATTTTATGAAATATGTTTTTTTCTAATAAATTATATTTCCTCTATAGCTTGACAAAAAAAAAGCATTGTGTGTAAACAACCCGTGATATACTATTAACGATACTAATTAAACATAAGTGTTATAACATATATATTAAACTTAGTTGGGTGAATAAGAATAATAATATTTTGAAAATTATGTATAAATTTTTTAAATAAATATAATATATTTAAAAATAATTTTTTAATTTTTAATAAATCATTTATATGTTTCAAAAATACATTTATCTAAAAAATGAGTTCAATATCTTTTTTATGAAAAAATGAAAACATTATTTTTAGACACATAAAAAATTATTTGATAAAATAAACGTCATTTTTTGAAATATACCTTCCTATGTTATATTTGAGGACATTTTTTTACATTTTATACAATGATTAATATTTTTATCATAACTAAAGACTATTGAATTTCAATAAAAAGTAACTTTTCATTTAATGAATTTAGATGCTCTAGTTTCTTCAATGATGGTTTTACAGGTTAATTTAGTTTAATTATATATTTATTAATCCAATTAAGTTTCTTGAAATCATTTTCATATAGAATTTTTATATTAAAAAATTATATATTTATGAAAATATACTCTTTGGGAAACCAATTTTTTTTCATCTACAAATTTAATTTGAAATTAAATTAGGAAAAAATTATGAATTTAATTTGATAAAACATATTACATATTTAATTGTGAATAATTTCAACTATATAATATGTAAAAATGAGTTTTTTATTATAAATATTTGTAAATGTAATAAAATGTTTTACTACAGATTTGGTTAAAATGAGGTTTTCTGAATTACTTATGCATGTTTTTACTATAAATTTTGTAAAGAACCATGTTTTTTCATACTGTAGTTTTGATTAGAAATTGGAATATTTTTTTGATGCTTATACTGGATACAAAGATATTTTCCCCCATCAGATGATATTTGATAATTTTTCGGACCACTCTGTTGGCCCCGAAATTGGGAATTTACTCATGGAGAAATGTTTGGTGGAAATCTAAGCTGTTTAAATTTTGGGATAATAATTAATATTTAAGTTTTAATGAATTAAATATCATTTTTTCATATATTTTTATGATGTAATTTATTTTTAATAGAGTGTTATATTTATATTCCATACCTTATTTTGAGTTCATAATAGGGAGTTTAGATATTCGAGGTATAAACATGAGTAGGGCACGAGGGCCGGATAGAGCCATGTTTTCTTCTTTTTATTTTTATTTTTCTTTTCATTTTTTATTTTCTTATTTATCCCTTCTTATTCTCATGTACACCCTTTATGGACTTAAGTGCTATTTGACTGAGAAATTAGAGATATACAATGAAAGATATGGAGAGTGTAAGAGAGGGAGGATCTTCCACGGAGCCTTTGACATACCTTATCTTCATGACACAATTATGGACGATGGATTCATGCCAAGTTTTAGAAATTTACTACCAAAGGTAGGACTATTTTTTGATTTTCCTCAAATAACTATAAAAATAATTCTTTAATGTTTTTGTATACATATATTTAATTCTTGTGGCCTCTCAATGCCTAATCTGTTGAATTTGGGGTTGAAATGGGGGTTTTAGGCGATCCAGAAGGTGTTTCGTTTTGGAAAACATGATAACACGGCAGGTAGCCTAGGGTGACACACTATGTGTTCTTCCCATTTGGGTAAGATGAAGTTTATAGTACTAATTTCCATGTATGTGGTATTCACAACTTGTATTGGTACTTGTCTGTGTGGCTGAGTTCCTCAGAATGTATACCCGTGAAAGGGTACACAACCATGTAGAGTACATGAGTAGAAACCACGTAGGGTATCACACCATGTAGAAGTAAATTCTATAGATAGGTAAATGGATATTCCGGTTGAGGGGCATGGGCATGTACCCCATGTTGGGTACACATTGTGTACTTGGGGATTTTATATGCCCGTGCCAACGGGATTACATGCCCATGTGGCATTTCGAGAGTACATGTAGTGTTTTTAGGGTGACATGTGATGTAATCCACCACTTTCTAACAATTGAGGGGTTTTCGTGTCTTCTTGCCCTGATGTTAGTTATGTACTAGAGGGTACTCCATTATGAGTAGTTTTCCATATTGATTACAATGGTGGAACTTGTGGAAAATTATAAGGACTTATAAAGGGTGTTTTGAGGGATTCAATCTAAATCGAGAGGTTCTTCCTCTAAGTATCAAATTTAGTCATCTCTTGAGAGAGATACTTAGTGTGAATAATAGGTTGGGTGTTTAGAACAAACTAGTTGAGAACATTGATCTATGATGAGAGATGAATTATCAACCGTGAATTTTTCTTTTGAGGATGTTCTGCTTCAGAGATGTACCCTTCTGGCCTATAAGGTTGTGAGACCTATTAATTATATGGATCCCCTTATAGATTTTTTTCATACATACTTGTTTAGGGAGTCCCCTGTAGTTTCCATGAACTGTGTGTTTACCTAGAGGGTATTGATTAATATTCTTCAGTGTTTGACCTGAGGGACAAGGCGGGTGCTTGTTGATTCACAAAAATGAATATGTTACATCAGATTTGGGTAGAGATGATGTTTGGGTGTCACATAGAACCCGTGTTAAACTGGTAATCCCATGAGGCTATGTATGGAATGTTCGGTTGGTCGTTCTGGTCACCCTTACTCGTTGATTTATATCTTACATGGTTTTTAGAATGCAGTAGTGTTTACAATAGTTTCTTCCTTTTTGATGGCTATTGAGCATAACATGGGGTGTTTTTATTACATTGTGGTATTCTCATACATGCTTTCCTCAGAACCTTCTTTAGAGCCATGTTATTTATGATATTTATTGGTATGCCCAGACATACTACCTGAGACTTGGAAGAGGAAATTAGATGTATATATATTGCAATATATTTTTTGGGATGACTATAGGTGCTTCCTAGTATATGGCTGTTGAAAATCACATGATGTTTACAATATGCCTTTGGTGATACTTTTATTTCCCATAAAAATAATTCCATGTTAGGACACATAGGTTAGATAATATATGATAAAGATTATTTTAATCTCCCATATTTCAGGTATGGAAACTCATGACTCATTGTATATTATGCACTACAAAATGGTGGGATGATAATTATATCTTCCCCCTTTTATCGTAATGATTACACTATTCTAGATCAGTTAAGAGACTCAAGGGGTTTGACATAATGAATCACCAGTGAGATCTCTCTTAATATGGGAATGAATACCCAAAACCTGTAGTAGATTATGCACTCTCATGTGGATGGGATGATTCAAATCTCCTCATCCTTTGATCAGAATGAGTATTATTTTTCGTAATATTTAATAGACTAGAGGGGTGGGGCATGATGTCTCACCGATGAGTTCTTTCTTCACAGATCTCCTGGGGGAAATCCCGTTAGGGATTATTTGAGTTTTGAATGTCGCGGCCACCTATGGACTGAGATGTAGTGCTCATATATTGGACATTAATTATAATCCTATGAATCATGATTACTGACTCATTGGCCATTAATAGTATGTCCATATATACTCCATATAATCCTTCATTACAGGATTGACCATCTTTATATGGTATCCTTCCGTACTGGATTGACGGTCGGTATACAATATCCATCATTAATGGATTTCAGGTCAGTATAAAGTATCCATGTTTTAGTGATTGGAGCAGAGTAGTAGTGAACCCTAGTGTAGGATTCTCATCCCAGAGATTGACTTAACGATACCCAGCTTGAGTGGAATGATGTCCATCTCAATTCCAATACATAGGATTCCCATGCGGTCTAGATTACGCACCAAAGGATCAAATGCTGTTTGTTTTCGTTTAATTTTTTATTCACGTAAACATGAATTTCATATCATTGTATTTTTTATAGGTAGAGTATTGTACATTGATACACCAATACATATAGAAATACATGTAGTCACTTTTCCTATTGAAAAAGATTATGTACCCTGGGTTAGACTGTGGTTTCACATTTGGTTCACCATTTTTCAGTTGTACCTTAGCTAGGATGGACCATTTACATTTGCATACTCATTTAGAAATACAATTATAGGTATCTTTTTGGGGTGACCTACTAATATTTTTTCTCACCCCTTCATGTGCTCCTCATTGTACGTGTAGAACTTATGTCTACTTTCAGTTTGATCACGAGTTGCATTGTGGATTGCGTTGAGGCCTAGAGTTGAATGATCGACTAGAGCTAATCAAGTGCTTCTTCTGATTAGTCTACTGCAGTTCGATAATGTATGGAGAATGGGTATGTGGTTTGTCTTAGAGTTAGTAGTTGAGATTTTTACTTTTACATTGAGTTTATTTTGTACTCTTATATCTGTATGGTTAGCCCAATGGGTGAAAAAAGTTGTTTTGTATGACATAGTTTTTAGGGATTTTACAGATTTTCATTTATTATTATATCTTGTTCTATTTCAGCCATTTACTACTTCCGCACTCTGATGATTTTTTGTTGTGTATGATACATAGTTAAATTATGTTGTTTTTTACTCTTCAATGAGGGTATATTCTCTCCACTATCACCTCTTATTCCTTCACTACTAGTCGACAGCCTCTGGAATACGGGGAGGCACGCTTGAGGCCTAGTGACCCACTAGCTTAGGGCACTAGTTTAGTGGATTCTAGGTTGGGATGATAAAAAATGGTATCAAACTAATTTTCTTTTACTGGACATTACAATTAGGGATATGGTAGGAAATAGTATTATGAATATGTCTGAACCTTTGATGGATATTAGACAAGTGCATCAAGATCAATTATTCCAGTAAGATGTATGGGTTTCCATGGTTTGGGATTTCTTTTCTGATTTGCAATGTTATAGTTGTATATGATTTATCCTTGATATATGAACATATTGTGAGGATGTTATGATATATTTTGGATCTTTGTCTCTTGTCCATTAGCAAGGGCCCTAGATGAATTTTGACTTTTATATGGAAAAGGAAAGAGTCATCTCATGCATTATACTATGCACAAAGGATTCGCATCACATAGGCTTGATAGTTTGTGGTTTTACTAATGAAATAAGCATATTCAGCTGGGTCTATTTAAACATAATATTACTTTGACGTTTGGTTATTCATATGTATGTTGATTCATTTTGTTGTTTGAGGTTGATGACTTAGTCATCGTGCCTAGGTGGTGCAGTGACCTAGTAGGTCGATATGGAACGTGATTCCCCTTTTGTTGTTCTACTCATAGGGTGTTGTTTATGATGTTTCAGGTAATCTACTCATGTTGATGAATATGATGTTGAAGTATACTAGGACTTCTCTTGTGAACTGGTCGTCAGTGGTTATTTCCATGTATAGATGTCTCATGAGTGTCTGTTCGATTTCTCTTCTCTTTGGTTCTGACCTCTAAGGAGTTGTTCCTTCAGAGGATACTTTGATAAAAAATACTTCACTTTTAAGATATTTTTTTAGATTTTACCTTCATATTACATTGTGATCATTACTTTGTTTTTATAGATTGGATCTTTTGGTCAAGGTGGTTAGACCTTCTGCCCCAATTGTGGGGATTTTTCTGTAAGGCTAGGTTGGAGACCAAGAGGCCCATGGTTTTACATGGACCCTTGACGGTTGATGTCTATATCAATCAAGGTTAACCTACGTGAGTGGTCATAAAGTGTTTTGTAGTTCGTTTATTGAAATTGGTCTTGGTTTTATGATCATTATAAGATCAAGTCATGGTTGGTGATCTAGTTTGCATTATATGCTTATTAATGCTTTCAAATCTTGATGATGTACCATGGGATGTTGTGTTTTTCAAAACTATCTTCAATGGACATGAATGTTTGGGTTCATGGCTTGGTCGTCCAATGTTTCCACTATTTCTAATGTAGTCAGAGCATGGTTAGATGCTCGTGACTAGAATTATGGCATGTGACGGGCAGTCGAGGAATAAACTGTGGCACTAGTGAGGTGCATTATTTTGAAGATGAGTTCCAAAGAAGCTTCAGGCTATGTGAGACTGATGTGTACTGTATCACGATAATCTTGGCCTTATAATGGATGATTTCTTAGAGTATGAGCTTTGTGATAAAGATACACACTGGTTTTGTGGTGTATCGCTTGAATCTAAATCATTGAGTGGTCGGGTTCCATCCATGGACCAATGCTTTCATAATCTCCACGGTCATAGAACCCATAATTTGAGTTGGAATGTAACTCCATGGTAGAGGTGGCATTGTGGGATTTTGGGTTTCCATGAGATGGATGACCCATGTATGATTCCTGGTCAGTTTATACTGGATGTGAGCATGGATCAGTTGGTTCTATACATTGTTTTTTTTGTAGAATCATATTTTACTCATATTAAATTCTATCATGATCTATCTCTATTCATATTTTGTATTCTGAGAGAGCATTATCCCTACACCGTGCTCTATTTTCCTTTCTAGCAGTTCTTACCTATTGATAAAGGAACCTATTGGGGTTATGATAGAGAAGCTGTGTAAGTTAGGCCATATAAGTGGGATTGCACCATTGGACATTGGAAGGTGTAAAACCTCATTTTCAATTTCACTTTGGTTTTTATAGGGGTTATTGATCTCATTGTATTTCTAAAGAAGATGAATCAGATATTCTTTTGATAGGGATGACCAGATGTATCGTAGTTAAAGGTCTTCAACATAGGAGATAGTTGTTGATGCTATAAGGATGGTCATTAGACAGTCTAGTTTGCTTGATTGTGTAGATGATCGGCTTTATATCATGTTTATTAGTCAATTCACTAGGATTCTTGAAGACAATAAGGTTTATAGTGGTGAGTTTTTAAAAACTCGTGTTATTCCAGACTTCAATTTTGAGGAAAAATGATATTTTTTTTCTTTCAAATTATTTTGTGTGGTAAAAAGGTCTTTTGAACCTATCATAAGATCTCGAATAATTTTTCTAAACATTTTGTTGGTCATGAAATATGGTGCTTACATTAGGACTGGAGTTTGGGGGATATCTGAGCCAATTGAATTTTGGAAGAATAATTTATATTTAATTTTTAATAAATTATATATCTATTTGTTGATATAGGTTCATTTAACTATATCTTTTTAAAGGAGTGTCAGATTTCTATTGATTCTATAATTGGGATTTTATCCTAGGAGAGGCCTAAACATGATTGGTTCATCAAGGTCGGATCATACCCCTTTTACTTCTTTCACTTTTTCTTCTTTTTCTTTTTTTTATTTTCTTTTCTTCTTTTTCCCTTAAGATTATTTTGTTTGCATCTCTAAGGGATCAGTTCCATTTAATTGATATAGGAAAGAGATCGGGAGAAATAGAGGGAGAGAGGAATAAAGGGATGATCCTTTATAAAGCCTTCACCGCATTGAAACGTTGTGCAACAACTGTGGACTACGGATTTGAGCCACACTTTATCTGTTTTTGTCCAAAGGTTGGTCCATATTTTTATTTTATTCAAAACCCATTTAAATTATTTTTTCATGTTTTTTATCTGTATATTTCTTTCCTATGGCCTCTTGAGTCCTATTCTATTTTTTTTGGGGCGAAAATAGGGGTTTCGGGTGATCCCGATGGTATTACATTTGGAAAAACATTATAACATAATTTATAGTTAAGGGTGAAATGTCATGTGTTCTTCCCTTTTTGTAAAGATAAATAATAAAGTAGTACCTAAAATGTATAGGGTATACACACCATGTACTGGTAAATGGTCTTGTGACTATATACCCAAGAGTGTTTTCCCATGTAGGGGTACACGACTCTCTGGAGTACACATTCAAACCATATATAGGGAAGCACACCATGTAAAATTACATGGAATGGCCATGTAAATAACCATTTCAGTTGAGGGAGCCAATCATGTTGCCCATGTTGGGTATACACTATGTTCTGGTTTTACACTTCACGTACTTTTTGATTTTACATGCCTAGGTTGGCGGGAGTACACACCCATGTGGTGTTGCAAGAGTACATACAATATATTGACGGTGACATGACATTTACTTCCCCCATTCAACCATTTTAGGGATTTTATGTCTTCTTGACCTGATGTGTGTTTTATAACTTAGGGTAGTCCATTTTGAGTTGTTTTCTACATAGATTGAGATGCTAGAAACCATGGAGTATTCTGAGGGCTCCTAATTGGTGTTTTTTGTGATTCTATCAAAATGTAGAGGTTCATTATTTGGTTTTAGAATTTAGTCATCTCTAGAGGGAGAGACATGGTGTGAATGATATATTGGGTGTTAAAACCATCCAAGTTGAGATCATTTGTCTGATATGATCTATTTGTTATCTCTCGTGATGTTTGATTTTGGGGACCATCACCTTGTGAGAAGTTCTATTCTAGCCTCTAGGGTCATGAGACCAGTTAATTCTGTGGATTCCTTTAGGACTGCATTTTCATACATGATGATCTAGGGATTCCCTCATAGGATCCATTACCGTTGTGTTTACCTAGGGGTCCCATATTATATTCCTCTTAATTTTTGACTTGAGGGACCAAGTGGCTGCATGTTGTTCGACTGACCCTGAGTTGTTATGTCGGGTTTGCATTGATATGGTGTCTGGGAGTAACCTAGAACCTGTGCCAAACTAGTAAGCCCATGAGATTTTAGGAGTTTTTGGTTTGGAGGTTGGGCCACCCTCAACTGTTTTTTTATCTATGTTGGTTTTTTAGATGTAGTTGTGTTTACCAAATGTGCTTCCTGGTTGAGGGATTTTGATCATGATGTGAGGTGTTCATTTCTCTTTTTCAGATACTCATACTTTCTTATCAATGATCATTCCCTTGATCCATGTTATTTGTGATATTTAATAATTTATCCATAGGGTACTAATAGGTATATGTTTGTTGATCCGGTATGTAAATATATTGTTATATATACTTTTTGGGAAGACTAGAGGTGATTCTTTGTGTCAAGATGTTAATCCTTACGTGATTTTTACTATAACCCATGAGTGATAAATTTATTTCCTAGATTAGGATAGATTTATATGTACTCATAGGTTGGACAATGTATGATGAGGATGATTACACTCTCCTTAATTTTTGGCATGATGACCCAAGACTCATGGAAGATAACACAGTCCTGAGTTGTGGGGATGATTACGATCTACTCAACCTTTTATCGAGATGATTACGTAATTCTTGATCGGTTACGAGACTTGATAGGTGTAGAAAGATCACTCATAGTGAGTTATCCCTTTATACAGGAATGATGACCCAAGTTTCATGGTTGATTATGAACTCTCGAGTTCTGGGGATGATTATAACTTCCTCCGCATTTGATCAGAATGATTACGTACATCTGTATCAGTTACGAGACACTAGGGGTGAAGCATATCGTCTCACTATTGAGTTCTCTATTCAAATATCACCTAAGGTTAATCCATATAAGAATTATCCAAGTTCCAAATGTCATGAACACCTATAGACTGAGAACTGGGGATCAGTCATAGGAGTAGAGTTATGGGCCTTGGCCACATCACGACTAACTTAGAGACCATATACAGGATGTTTGGATGTACTCCCTAGAATTCTTCATTAGATGATTGATCATCTGTAATTGGTATCATTTCTTTAAGGATTTACCATCGGTATACAGAATCCTTATTTTTAGGATTTCATGTCTGTTTATGGAATCTTTGGTTTAGTGATTGGTGGCGAGTACAGGTAACCCCCAAAGATGAATGTGCATCCCCCCCCCTGAGGTGACATATCTTGCTAAGATATATACGTGATGTTTTGGTCATAACAGTTATGTTTAAATGGGATTACAGGTCTAGAGATTGAATTAATGATACATGGCATGAGCAGAACAACATCCATCTTAATATCCTTTCATAAGATGTCAAGGAAATCAGGATTATAGACTCAAGTACCAATTTTTGTGGGTTTTCTTTTGTTATTTGATTCAATTACATATGAATTTCATATTTAGGTATGTATATATAGGTATAAGAATACACATGAGTATGCCTATAGATATGGACATACATCGTGTCACTTGCCTAGTTGATAAGGATTATGGAACCTGGGATTGATTGTGGTTTCATATTTTGTTTACCTTCTTTTTTTGACTCATCTAGGATGGGTAGTTTACTTTTTCTTACACTTATATAAGAACATTTATAGGTTGCCTGTTGGGGCAGCCTATTGAATTTATTTCTCACCAATGAACATTCACCTCAGTGTACGTGTAGACCTTATGTTTTCTTTTTGTCTTGATTACATGATTCAAGGTAGATTGGGCTTAGGCCAAGAGTTGCATGGTCGAGCATAGCTGCTTGAGGGGTTCTTTTAATCGGGCTACTACAGTTCGACAGTGTCTAGATATTGGGTATGTGGTTTGAATCAATGCTAGTGGTTGAGCACTGTAATTTTACATTCAGTTTCTTTTTTACTCTTATAGATGTATGTTTGGACTATTGGGTGACCGTCTTTGATTCGTGTGATAAAGAGTATCAAGATTTTACTTCTTTTATTTTATTATTACAGCTTTTTCAATTTCAATTGACTACTGCTTCCACATACTTTTTACTTCAGTTGTGGATAATACATTGTTTTTTAATCTATTTTCGTACTATAATATGAGGGTATAGTATCCCTACTATCACCTCCAAGTCCCACATTTCTAGTTTGCATCATCAGTATTACAGGGAGGGGCTCTTGATTCATAGTGACCCACCGACTCAGGGAACAAGTTTAGTGGCTTCTAGGATGGGACATTACAAATTTCAACAGAAAAAATATTTATATTTTTTATTTTTTATTTCAGAATTATTATTATTGGGTCTAAATTATCTAATAATTCCCATTTTATTTTTAGTCTTATAGTATTAATTTGGAAGGTATATAAAAAGAGACTAGTTACCATGGTGAAATAAAAAATCATAATAGTTATTAACTTATTGGTGAAGGAGAAAAATATTTTAAAAAAGAGCTTTTATTGAGTTTTTGTTTACCATATAATTCCCTAACTCATTTATTTATAAACATATTGTATATATGGAATCAGAGTGACAACCTATTATTGAATTTTTGTTTGTATTTATCAAAATCCCACTCCGTAAAAATTATAAAATGAGGCTTACATAAAATATTCACAACTCATAATCAATGTTGATTGATAAAACCCTAAACAATATCCCCCAAATGTCCATATACATGTTTTATAAATGGTTTTTTTCCCAAAATACAAATCATATGGTCTTTAATAAAAGATACATAAAAGGTTTTTATGAGTTAAGGTAATTGTCTTCACGAAACACTTTCAGTTTAATTATTCTCTTACCACCAATATTAATTTCTAAATAATTGAAATTTAATTAATAAAGTATCAAATAGATACTAATATATTATCATATTTATTTAATTACTTATATCAATCAAATATTTCATAAAATTGGAGACAAAATAGTCGATCATGTTTTTGGCATGATGCTCTCTTGTGAATCGATGTAGTTTCTTTTCCATCACTACCTCTCACAAAAGAATATAATGATGGATTAAAATTTTATATAAGATAATAATCAAATTATTATAACAAATTAATTAAAATTTATCTTATAAATCATTGCTTTTAATTAAATGGCTACATGGTAACATCAGTCATGTGTACAAATGACTTTCACCTCACAAAGTTATGTAATTTATTTGTTTCCAAGATGTTTTACATGGAAGGTTAATAAGGAAAAGTTAATTAATATTTATAATATATTTTAAATGAAAAAGATTCTATAATAGTAATACTTATTTTCCATTATATCATTGCATTATTTTAAAATTTGAAAACCATATTTCTGTATAGGTACGACCTACTATCCCTATAAATTGTGTAATTAATTTTCAACATAAAAAATTAATGGAATAATGTAAAAACAAATATAATGAATATATATTATATATATATCCTGGATAAAATTATGGAAATTATTAAAACATGATTGATGTAAAAGGAAAAAAATACCAACCCAAAATATACATGAAAAACATTATTAATATATAAAAATTGAATTTAACAATGGATTTCTAATAAATGGGTAATAAATGGTCAAATGTAAATAAAATATTTTATTATAAATAGTATATTAGTTTTTGAATATATTTATAATAAAACTATATTTACTATATAGGTACCTCTAATGTGTGTAGTGGTATTTGAATTTTTTACTTTCATTGGGACATATGTTATGTTTTTCACATATTTTCTTATATGAGGTGTATATACAACACATTTATATGTAGTACGGTGAATTTTTTTTATAATTTTTTTTTATGTTTTTTTAAATTTTATTCATTCATAGTGAAAATGATTGAAATTCAACCATTGTGAAAATTTATTTAGGTTAGAGTCTCATAGTTTATTGTGATTTTTTATTCTTATGCTTCTATTTATGAAATATTATGTTATATCTTTAAATTTTTTTGTAATTTTATAATATAATGGTTATTTTATGAAAATAAATTATTTTCCTTTCATTTTACTCATTTATTGTAAAAGAAATCTATATAATATTTCTCAGGATAAAACACTTTATTTATCTCAACACTCAAATAACTTTTTTCATCCATGTCCTTTTTTTCTACCAATTTTTTTATGAGATTGTTTTTAAATCTCCAAATATTTTCTAAATAAATTTTTACACATGGTAAACTTTTTATGAATTGGTTTAAAAGGAATTTTATTTTATTTTTTTAAATGTGTTTCTTTAGGTTTTTTACTATAAATATGAATGTAATTGTTATTTTACCTTACAGGACAAGAATAAATTTTTTTACCATCACAGTCAATCAATTATTTAATTTACAAGGTTTAATGGTTTTTTAAAAAAATTATTATTATTGAATATTAGGGAAATAATTAATTTTTAAAAACATTATTTCCAAGTAATTATTATATTTTCCTCAAGAAAAATTCCATGTGATCTTTAAAAATCATTTTCTATTTAATATTACATCTTTTAACAAAACATAATTAATACTTTCTAAATGATACAATTATATCTTAATTATTAATAACTTTTATGGTTTATTTTTATAATAAAAAGATTTTTATGAAACCCATAACATTTCCATGGGTTATGCTATGATGAAATAATGAAATTTATATGTAGCTATTTCTATTCCAAAGGTGATGTTATGATAAAATGATTATGAAACCCATTTATTTTAATGTTTTCTGATATTATAAATGTTTTATGGTCTTTTTGGAACACGTAGGTATGGTTTTCATCAAGTTAACGTTGTTATATTATAACCAGGTATGGTGGTTATTTTATATCCAAGAATGGAGGTTATGTTATAATCAAGGTTGATGGACATGATATACTCAGGGATGGGTGAGACCTATATCTTCCCCTAATTCAATGAGAAATGATTGATATATCATGGGAAAAATAGGGATACAATGGTGGTGAACCCAATGAACAAAGGAACATTTTCAACTTAGATATTAATTAGAGTGAACCTTTACTATAATGATAGTTTTGGGAATGATCTAATTCCAATATGATAGTGTTGATAAAAATCATTGACTACTATGGAAATTATTATTTTATCTTATTGTTATTTCAAAATTTATGTCTTATTCCAATGCTATGCTCTCATAGCATGTGTTATTTGATTATAAAATGATTCATGTCTTGAATACTACTATAATTTATGTCATGATACATAATTAAGACCAATTGTATTAATGGTATGTTTTTAAAATGTATTCTCATATTATCGAACCCTTATTCTCATGTTAATATTTTTTTCTCATTGATACCATACTTACTTCCCCTTATATAGCATCAGAGCTCAGACTTTATTATGTTTTCTCTACCTAGGTTATGAATAAATGTATTATATATGATATGTATATAAATCATGATTGTTATGTATAACGTAATGGGATATGATCAATTATACCTATGAAAATGTTCTTTTTGTTTCCAGATTTCCAAAAAATTCTAATCTTATATGGTCCTTGAGTATGTTTTTGTGAAATGTATTAAATATTCCTCCAATATGATATAATAACTATGTATAAAAATGCATCATCAATATAGTTAGTATCATAGGAAAATGTTTTTTCAACCACTAAAAACTACAAATATAATACATTATTGTGATCTATATGGATACCATTTTAGATAAATCAAAGAAATGTCAAAATATTGAAATATTTCCTGGAAGTTTGGTTATGTAAAAACTTATTTTTTCCAATAAATTATAGCCATGTTTGGATATTATAAGATGATTTGGATCATGTATAGTTGTAACATGGTGTAACAAAACGAAAAAGGTCACATTGGGTTAGACTCAATCATCTCATAGTTCATGGAAACATGCCATACAACACACATGGTTTAACACTCCCCATGGATATACATTGCAAATTCACGAAGAAATTATGGACAATCATAAAGGATTTGAATAGATGATGACCATGAATGACATTGGTTAAACCTATGGTCTCATAGATTGAAATGAATTTTTCCTGATTAAGACTTCATATTAATGATTTATCTCTATGATCAAGGATTACTAATAGTTATGTAGACAATTTGGATTTAAATAAGGGATTCTAAATTGAGAAATTTTGTTTTGGTGGTTAGAGATAAGTATAAAAAATTAGGAATCATATTTGAACATGATTAAATGAATTCAATTATATGATAGGTATGTGGTAATTTTAATTAAATTACCTAATAATTAGATATCAAATTACAAGGGAAAACACCTAATGGTATGGTGATCATATCATAAGTGTATAATTCATCTCTTATTGAATATTATGAGAATTGTTTCCACTAAATATGATTAATCTCCATATAGTAAAATTTGGTGTAATCATTAGCATGGATTGAATTTCTATACATAAATCCCACATTAATTTCCATAGAATTGAATTCAGGATTGACAATAAAAACAATCCTATAACTATCTACCAGTGTAATGAAAAATATGAACATCCATTGTAGATTACAGCCATGGTATGACTTCTAATTCTTATTTAAAAGGTGTTTATATCTCATATGTCTATGGAGAAACTCAATGTAGATAATATGTAAATTGTGAGAGAATTTTTTATGTAAATTAAGAAGATTTAATAAGTATTCTACCTAATTTGGAAGTCATGTTCACAATATAACTCATAAATAGTGATTCACCGATTTCAGACACTGCATCAAGAATATACCTAATTATGTTTCCAATACTAGAAAATTAGCTCAATGCTAATATTGACAATGTATTTATTTCATTAATCCATTCACTTTTCGGGGAACCTATACATTTTATTAAAAATAAATATGGATTGATGTGACTCTATATTTATTGTTTTAAATTAAACATGATCCTAATTCACAATAAGTTTCCTCTAACCCATATTGATGAAATGCCTTACCAACCTCATGGATTCTAACACTTTTTTTGTATTTAATTTCATTATGTATTTCCTCAATTAAGGGTTCAGAAGGATAATATACACATGAAAAAATTTACTAAAAGTAATCGAAACTATTAATATACAGTTATGGAACTCATTTTTACTAATGATCATATGTTATTATTTCAGTTGTGGAATAATTTCTTTAGAAATTATGTTGATCATTTTGTGGTATTATATATAAATGATTTTATTTTCTATTCAAATATAAATAAATACAATAATGATACCTTTAGGATTTTATTGAATAAAAAAATTAAAGATAGAGAGTTACAGGGCTTTACATTGATTATGATGGAAGGAAAAGGTTTTAGAACAATTTTTGTGTTCCTTTCATACGTGATTTGAATGATAAGTTAGTAGCGGATCATAGTTCTTCATTCCTAATTCATCTTGGAATATAAATATATATATGAAATTTATTGAGTAATTCAAGTGGGATGTAATAAATAGAGACATTGTAGAGTTTTTATAAATGTACTTGTAATATTATATATTTAATTCTGAGAGGAAAAGTAATAAGTAGATGTTACAATAATTAAACATAATAGTGTGTAAATGGTAAAACAACATACTGTATTAGGTTTTTGGACTCCCTAATTGTCTAGAGGGAAAAATACTCCATAGGTTGTAGGTGACCACAATACAATGTAAACACACATAATCGTTATTAGAGAGTATTAATCTCTAGATCATCATTCCATGATATACATTATGTATTTTCTAAACTGTTATAGAGTACCACATTATGCTGTGTCAAATTGGGACTTAAGGATTACCAAGTTCTAGAGATTTGTTAAACATGTCCTAGATATAGATCTATGTTTCAGCACTTCATATCATCCTCGTATATATTTTTATAATGGGAGATCAATGTAAATCTTTGATGATATCCTCATAACTTTTTCTATTGGTTTTGAAGGATTTTAGGATCAAAACCTACATCTGGTTGAGTTTTCTTAAAATAACATCTTTAACTTTAGTATTCAGATTTCTCTTTATGAATCCCTATATGAAAATATATTTATAAATCCAATATTATGGGATAAAAATATATTAATATTAATTTTATTTAATAGTAAAAATTAAGATAGGGAATATAGTGTTACACTCATTCAGTCGTACATCAAGGCATATTATAGTAAATGACTAGTTATGATAACTATCATCGATGTAATCTTCACATTGTAGTTTTTGAGAATCTTTTTCAATTTATTATCCATGGAATAATTTGGGAAGATTCCAGAAGCGTGTAATGATAATCCCTTAGTATATTTTCCCCGTTGTATATTATTGAACAAATCAGGATAGTTCATTATCATTCATCATTCCAGTGAAATCTCTCTCATTTCCGCGATGTGATCCATGTATCTCTTTTGAGGAATTACATATATGATCTTCCACATGTAATGAAATCAGATGTTGTACTAATGTATCATGGCCATTCATATAAACAAAAACATTTTGGGTTCTAGACCATTGAGAGAATGTCATATAAAACCAGACCACTCACAGGGTTATAGTTTTGTGGTGAAACCACCAATATTTGGAATCTACATGAGAACCTAAGGATATGATAGGGAATAATTATCCAAATTTGATTAAATTTTTGTGAGTAATTATGAGTGTGAAATTATTATTCATTAGATAATAATTTAATACCTCAAATTATTATAATATATATTGTTTTATAAATAATTTTATTATATAGATTGTGTTATAGGTAACAGTGAGTGTAAATGAATTTTGTCAGAAAATTAACAATATTTTTAACACATAAAAATTAAAATCTAGACATAAAAAATGGTGGCATAAATAGGAATAAAAATATTTTTAAATTTCTGTATGAAATATTTATATAAATAAAATATTTTAAAAGATAATTACTAAATTATTGGCACTGTCTTTATATATTTTCTAATCAAAGACTTCTAATTTTTTTTATTTTTATGAAAAAATAAATTTAGTTTTCTCTAGTTTCAAATTATTTATTTTTAGAAATAATATTCATTTTTTAAATATACATGAAAAATTATATTTCAGTTAAATTTATGTTAATCATATGAAAAGATAATATTTTCAATGAATAATAATAGGATTGTAATTATCATTTAAAAAAATCTTATCATTTGATGAATATTTGACCTTAAAATCATTTTAAAATGGTTTTAAAAGTAATATTGGTAATATTTTATATTTATTAATCCAATTCAGTTCATTTAAATAAATTTAATATTGAATTTTTTTATTAAATCTTTCTGTACTTATGAAATTTTTCATTATGGAAAATAGTATTTTGTTATCATCTATGGAATGAATTTTAAAATAAATAATTCCACTTCAATTAATTTAATTAGATAAAATTTATTTCATATTTAGATTTAGCATAAATTATATTATATAATATTGTAAAATTATTATTTTTAAACATTATTATAAATTGTAAAAAAATAATTACTATGTTTATGATTAAAATGGGGTTTGGTGTCATATAGGTATGTGTCAAAATTTATTTTCAACACACATAGGTTATTTATTTAATAATTTAATTATTTTTTAGAATTAATCTAAAAATTATGTTACAAGGTACATTAAAATTTTATCCATAAATGATAAATTACATAGATAAAGAAAAACATACCTGTTATTATGGTGAGTAGTAAAATAGTAAAAGAGAGTAAACATAGCGGATAAGGAACAACATGATCAAAACATGTATTTTTCATAAGAGGTTTATCTATACCATAAAATTAATTGACCAATTTGTTTATATTTTTTTAAAACATGTAATGAGAGTAAATTCTCATTATTGAATTGTTTTGGGAATTAAGAAAATGACACTCATCCATAATTATAAAAGGGGACCACCTCCCCTAACTTATTCACAATACATAAGTTGTTTGGTTCAACCAAAACCTAGTATAAATATATATCCAAAATACATATCAACAATATATATCATCCATTCTTCTGAGAAGTCCTATATTGGGGTCCATAATATGTGATCTAAAAGAGGGTTTTCTATGAGAATGTAATGGTCTTTTCTAAACTCTCTCTTTTAAATTCTTCTACTACCACCATCATTTATGTCCTATTAATTACAATATATTAACCCCAATATCATAAATATACTATAATTTTATTTTACTGGTGGAAAATCAAAAATCCAACTCCACATCTATCAAATGGAAAAGAAACTGTTGAAAGTGGGCATGACATACTTCAACCTTGCGGATTAATTTAATTATTTTTCCATAAATTCTTCTCATAAAATGGATATAATGGTGGTAAAAATTCCATATATGATATTCATAACACTAATATTCTTTATAGATAATAATATCACATATAAATTCATAAATTTCATTATATGAGAATTAGATAACATCATTGAAGTGTACAATGGACTACTACCTCAAAAATCTATGTGATTTGTTGTTTTCACATATACATTAAATGCTAGGAAGGAAGGATAAATTTTATAAATATATTTGACATATATGAAACCCAAATAAATTATTAAATATGTTTTATTTTTAAAATTAATTTATTTCCATCATTCGATAAAAGAGAATCATCATCCATGCATTAGTATAGCTTATCATCTCCATGAATAGTGTAATTAATTTTATACATATAGATTTGATTGATTAATATAAATATATATAGCATTAATTTATATTATATTTATAACATGGTTAAAATTATAGATATTATGAATCCCTGATAAATGTAAAGGGATAGAAAATATAAAACCAAAACATACATGAAAAACAAGGATGTTATTAACGGAATCAGGATTTTAACAATGAATTATTAATAAAAAGGTACAAAAAGGTTCTATGTAAATCATATATACTAGAATATATATATATATATATTTTCTATAATATATGTGTGATAAAACTATATTTCATATACAAGTGGGTTGAACATGTATGTAAAAATTTGAGACATAAGCTAAGATATTTCTTTCTAAACTAGCCTTATTTGAGATATATGTAATCTTATTCAGGTATCATATATTTTTTAGGTGTGTATACAATCCCTTTGACATGAAAATCACAAATTAATTTATTCTCATTTTTTTTATAATTGATTTAATTCTATGATGGAGATTATGATTCTATAAGTTACTAATGTTATAAGGGTTTTATAGAACAATCTCATTGTTTAAAAAGATTGTTTATATTTATAACTCGGAGGATGAAATTTTGTGATTTATATCCCATGAAATTTATGAATATTAATATTATATAGTTATCTCATGAAAATAAATGTTTCTATTTATTTTACACCCTTTAGGATCTCATGTGTCCAAAATATTTTTTTGAATAAAAAACCAACTTTATTTCACTTTTTAGTTGAAACTACATTGTACTCAGTGTCCATGATTTCAAAGAATTTTTTATTAATATTTTTTTAAAATAATAAGAATCTGTTTTATTTCTATTTTTACCCATATTTGAATTTTTACATAATGGTTCAAAAAAACTTAATTTAATTCTCTAAAGAAGTCACATTATACTTTTTATCATAAATGTAAAAGTAATCATTCTTTAAATACAAACTTCATAAATATAAATTCAATCCATTTTAACCACTAAATTATATATATATTTATATAGATTTTTTATCTTTATTTTATTATAATAAAATTTCTTTGATATTTGTGGATTTTTTTTGTTATGAAAATGTTATATCAAAGTGAAAATGATATTTTCTTCAAGAAATATTACAAATGATATTTTAAAATAATTTCCATTCTATTATGTCACACTTTGATGTTACATATGATTCTTATGGGATATGATCCAATTTTATCTTCTTTATTATTTCTAGTGACTTTTTGTTGTTATTATGAAATGATGTTTTTGAAATATATTCATTTTCCATGGGATATGTTTTTATTAATTAAGGAAATGTTTATAAATATTATTTCATTTACATAGGGTATACAATGAATAATTGATTAAAAATCAATTTTTTTTAATATAGTTTCTAATATTATAAATGATATATGATCTTTTGGAACACCTATGTATAGTTTAAATTTTGTGATGGTGGTTACAAAATAACATAGGATGGTTTTTTTTGTTAAATCTATGGATGGTGATCAAGATATTACCAATTATGATGGTTATTGTTAATAAAGGATGGGTGGGACCTATATCTCCCTATAATTAATTGGATAAATAATTGATACATCATGAGATAAATTTGGATGTAATGGGTTTGAACCTAGTTCAAAAAGGTATTTTTTCCAATATGATAGTATTTACATACATAGAAGTTACATTTTTTCTACTAGGTTGGATGGTAAGAATGTATATAATGAATTACCTTTATAAAGTTAATATCATTTCATAAATTCCATAATTAGTAATGAAATATATATTTTATCACTGTATAGGTAACATTATTATTAAAAATAAAATACATTATTCATGAAGGTTTTTGTACTCACATACTAAAAATGACACATTCATTTTCAAAAAGTGGGAATATAGAGTGATGACGACTCTTCTATATACATAATAAATTTTCAACAGACTAATAATTACAATTTTATTAGTTTAATATTTCTATATATTATTTTAAACAGATTGTAGAAGAATAAAATAAGAATTAACTAGATTAATATTACTACCTCTTTCTTGTGTATCGTTCTTTCATTATGATATAATTTTTGGGTTTGTCATTTGGTGATAAAAAAATCACTATTTCACAGAAATTGATAATTAGAAGTTATTTGGGGAGATATAACTTGAGCTATTGTTTTCAATGTTGGTGTGTAAGTGTTTGGGTGAGGGGAAAATTTTTTATATAAGAGTTGTGTCACAATTAGAAATTCATTTAAAATTAAAATAATATAAATGGTTTTCTCAACGTCTTATAAAATCAAGGAAACCCAAACTAGAATATAATATACTAGAATTATAAATCAACTCAACCAATCAAATTAGAAATTAGATTCTGAGATATATATATGGCCTCACTAAAATTTTTAACCGATTGAAAACTTATTATGGAATCTAATTTTCCTACATTAAAATAATTTTATTACTATAATTATGTTGAAAATATTAGATTACATAAATATTCTAAATAAAAATATCTAAATAATTCTGTATGAATCAATTTATGTGAGAAATATTAGTTTTAAATTATATAAGAAAATCATAATGAAAAATAATATTTTAATTTAACTTTTTAAGCATAAAAATGAGTTTACAAAATTAATATGTTTTTAATTAAATCAGAAAGAAAATATTAATTTCACAATATGAAAAAAAATATTTATGTTTCTTAAAAATCATTCGAAAACATAATATGACCTTTTAAATACATCATTAATTAAAATTTTAAAAATAGTTATTTCGTAAAAAAACACCATATATGCTATAAAATATCCAACATACATTTATAAGTTAAATATATAATTTTTAATTTATCATGAATGTGTCATAGAAGAGGCTATATTTATAAAAAAATTATATTTTTCATTATTCAAAAAAACAATAAAAAATATTATAAAAATCATAAAAATTTACCCTACGATAATTTGGATGTGATTAATTTAAAAATATATTTGCCATCATAAAATTAAAATTAAAAGACTAAATAAAATAATTTTTAAATGAAATTTAAAAATATAAATAAAAACTATTTTACATAAAATTTTACTTTTAGAGATTTTGAGAAGTTAATCTTATTTCATATAAATTATTGAAGATAATATATTGTCTCATAAATTTAAACAATATATATTATCATGGTTATATTTTTAATGTGAATAATTTAGTTTTTTAGGATTAAATATATAAAAAATTATTAAACAGTCATTATTAACATTAAAAAATTATTATTTTTCTTCTAAATGTATCCATTTATAAAGGATTACAATCATTTCAATTACTAGAAGTTTTATTATTCTTATTGTTTTCTTAAAAATGATTATGAATTATATTATATTAAATTTTAATTATATGTTTCATTTGAACCAAGCATTATAATAGATTTATTATATAATGTAGAATTTTGTATTAATGTATCATTATGTTCAATGATATTAATAATGAAAATTAAATTGCACTAATCAATGGAATGATTAGAGAATAATAGGGTATTGAACTTTTATTACATAATGAATAAATTATGAATTATTTATATAATATAATAGTTTTTAATGGTAGGAGGCCAAAGAAATTATATAAAAACTACAATAAAAAATTTATTTTTATCACCCATATATTAAATATGCATTGGGAAAAAAGTTCCTAGGGAAAGAAGTAAAAACCCATCGCCGACCATAATTTGAAACCATGGATAAAGAAAAACTTGGTTTCTATAGGTTATATCCATGGTTCTCATTTTTTATCCCTTACAACAATTAAAATTTCCATTTTCAATATCTATGGTTTTAACCATTCTAGTATATGTCTAGCCAAAAAAATTATTATTGATGAATTTTTGTTTATCCATTGTATTAACTATGGTATTATGTGTGTATAGTTATGATTTTAATTATGGTTTTATGTTTGTATGGAAACAATATTTACCATTGTATTATGTGTGTATTTTTGTAGATTTAACCATTAAAAATGAGTATGTAATGAAATGTTTTAAATCATGGAATTATTTATGTGCAAAAATGGTTTAAACCATGAAAATTCATTACTAAATCTATAGTTTTAACTATTGAAATACATAAAAAGATATCAAAATAAAGAATAACTATTATGCTATAAACTATTATATTTACCTAAAAACAAAAATATTTAAATAATAGATAACAAAAACAAATAACAGAAAAAAAATAAAATTTTATATTCAATATAAACATACAAAATGATAATAATGTAAATTTATAAACTATTAAAAATGTTACTCATTGTAATTATTTGAATCATCATTAATACCCTCATCATTTTCATTGATATAAATAACATTATGATCATCATCAGAATGAGTTCAACCAACACCCATGTCTACACCACCACCACCACCAGAATGCACTCCAAGATCATCGTTCTCACCACTTTCATTATCATCACGTGCATCATAGTCACCACTATCCTCATAATATTTTTTATAATCAATAAAAACCATTCCATGACTACTTAACCCTCTAGTGGTATTGATGTGAATATAGTTGATTTCACTTTGGAGAATTGGTTTTTTGTTATATGTAAATATTTCTATTGAATGTGTTTCTTATATATTAATAATATTATATTGACATATTCCTAGGTATCCAATCATACAAAAATTTTAGAGTATTCAATACCCAAATAACAATATTTAAGTGACATGATTTTCATTCTATTTTTACAATAAACTATGCCAATATACTCTTCACCAATGTCCTAATGGAAATATTACATTTTATTGAATGTGTCTCCTTACTTTTCTTCTAGATCATGAAAAGAAACATATTTAAGGTATTTAACATTTCAGTTTTTAATCAAACAATTAAATAAAAAACATGAATATAACTTCAAATATATAGAAAAACTATAAAATTAGAAAAAGCATTATAATTTTCTCACGTGTTTTCCAATTCAGAATGATTTTATTTTCCTTTTTTCAACAATTACAATGAAACAGTGATAAAGGAACACATAAATAAATATTCTAGGCCTATTTGATCATATGATATCAGAACATCACATTGAAAAAAATTAATTCAATTTAAACTAATAGATTACATTTAAAATTTCATGATGTATCATTTAAGTACACCCTAATGTATGAAAATATTTAACAAAAATCATATTTTTTATGTTCATTTCATATAAATCATTTAGTGAAAAAACATAAAATCATTTTAACAAGTCACAAGAGATAAAAAATACCATTTTATTTTAATAAATCATATAGTTCAACAAAAAACTAAAATTACCAAGTGTGTCAAATTTCATAAAACCAAAAACACAAAAAAGAAGTAAATTTTAATTCAATTAACAACTAACTAATTTTAATGTACTATGAAATGAAGATCTTATATTCTAATCATTCATATATTTTATGAGCAACCAACGTAAAAATTTAAAGAAATATATTTTTTTATACAATAACTAATCATTAAATTAACAAAAAAAATAAATCTATTTTAAAAAGAAAATTGAACAAGTGAATTATATTTAAGAACATTTGAGATGTTTCAGTTATATTTAATAATTTTTTTTGGATTTATTAATTATTTATATTGAATGATTTTGTAGGTTTAATTTTCAAACATCTTTAGTATGCCTTTTTTATTGTTTTCAACTGTTAATGAATAAAAATTAATGTCTATTGTACTTTTAGAATTAAGGTTAATATTGCGTGGAGTGGTGTTTATTTATGATTACATTACCTTTTTAAAATATATCATGGTTTCTCCAAAAAAAATTTCTTATATAAATTTAAAACATTTATATTTATTTAATTTTAATAGATTAAGAAAATAGGCTTTCCATTGAAATGATTTGATATATATTTTGATGGATTTTATTTATAGTATTTATTAAATAATTATTTAAGTGGTTTTCATCAATTTTTTAAAAATGTATTGTTTTAATGAGATACTTTTCATTAAGTTTGAATGTTTTCAGTGGCTAGGTTTTATGTTAAATTTTTAATATTTTTATCTACTTTTTTATGTTATGGTTATTTTGAGAATGGTTATAGTGATTAATATTATATAATGTAATTTTTTTCATTGAATGTATTTATTCAATCCATTTAATTAATTTGGAGTATTGGTATATTATATAGTTGATATAATTGATGGATAGAGGGGAAAATGATTGTTTGATGTTACATGGGATAGACAGATAGCGTATTATTAGTAGAGGGAATGGTGTTGGATGGGTATAGTGGTGGAATTAATCCATCAATGTTTAATTTATTCATATTTTATTGGGAATCTATTTTCCAAATCGTTTTTGTGTTGTATGATTATCAGTGTTATCTATGATTAAATTTGGTATTGTGTTAATGATGTGGAATCATAGCATCACCATATAGATTTTCACAATAAGTGGAATAACATGTCATGGGATAAAATTATATTAATATATAAGTAGAAAAAGTTTTCAATGTTCCCTATCAAAGTAACAACCCTCATGGTTGAATATTTGATAGAATAGGATGGGTATGAATTTGAATTTTTTTAAAACAAATCAAGTATAGGTTTTCCTTAAAGCATTATGTCAATCAATAGGGACTTTAGTGTAATGAAAATAAATCATGTTTAGTTGAAATTGGTTTATAGGAATAATTTCTAATAATTTTCATGCATGTGTTTTTACCATTAGTTTATTGGAATGAACATGTGAAGGTCCTCAAGGCCCTACCAATGGGATGATCATATGTGTGTGTTCTTATTATTTTAGTTTTGAATTTTTTATCCTATTTTAGAACATCTTAGTAGATAAAATCACGTGTACATTGAAATCCATGTCATTATGAGGAATGATATTTAGTGGATGTTATAATTTAAAGGATTAATGTTTTGTATATATTTGAGGGATTGTGATGAGGTGATTATTTTGAGATTAATTTTATCTAATAATCTAGATAGATATTGAAACTAAACTTTAATACCTTGACATTTTTTTCTCTTCATTTATGGTTCAGGGTTATCATATTTTATTAAGATAATGGTGCATGTTAGAAAGATTTTGGTTTGTTTTTAGTTTTATTGTTAGCGATGACATGGAACCATATATATTTTTTAAAGTTTCCATCACTAATGGTTGGGGGATAAGAGTGGAAACACATTTGGGATATGGGTTTACCAAGTTTGCTTTTAATTATGTTTTTTTTCTTATTTTTATTTATGGAATTTTTTCTTGAGAAAATTTAAATTGGTTTTGTTTTTGATAATTTTATTTTGGATAAGGTTGTTTTATTATTGCAGTTGTTCTATTTTTATCATTTTCCTTTTTTAATATTTTATATTTTTTGGGTTTTATGGTCATGCAGTTTTTATATCATACTAAGGAGGTTTTAGTGAATGGTTTGGTGGATTCTAGACGTGTAAATTTTGTAGATAATGATATTTAGGACATTGGATACTGATTTTCAATAAATATTGAAGAACATAATGATGAAGTTTTACATTATGAGGTGGACTATAAGTTAGAAAAAACAATTTTTCAACTCCATCCTAGAAAAAAATAATCTCCTAAAAGAAAAATTTATTCACCAAGTAAATTAGAGTTCCAAATTCTATTGGTTCATATTTTATCAATGATGGGTTATATTTTTCGTTATAAATTGAAATGAAAACTTGTTAAAGGAGTTGTTAGAAGATGAAAATAGTTTTTCTTCTCTATTGAACTTTGAGTACAAATATAAATGGGGATTTGAATTAGTATTTATTATGGGATTGAATAACTATGGATATTTTAGTGCTTGTACAGATATCCTTGGTATGTTATCATGTTAATTACGAGACGTAAAAGTATTGGGGGATGTTACAAACAATACCCAAAATATAATAGAAATGGGAAAACAATGTAATAGATTTTGTTTTTGGACTCCCCAAAATTTCTAAATGAAACAATACTCGATAGGTTGATGTCAATGACCTTACAATGTAAAAAATCATATGTATTAGAGATTATTTCACTCAAGATCATATTTACATGATATAAATTCTTTAACTAGTAAGGTTGTACAGATTACCCCTTTATATTTTTTCTGAATGGGATCTGAGGATTGACTCGTTGTTTTGTTGATATCTTCAGTAGGCCCTGGATCTTGAGCTATGTTTTATTACGTCAAATCATCAAAAACTTATTTTTATTATGAAAGAACAATTAGATCCCAATAATATATTATTAGTTACTATTCAATGTATTTCAACGGTTTTAGGACCAAGACCTTCATCTGGTTTATTTTTCAAACATTTATAACATTCACATGAGCATTCAGATCGCTCCTTTTGAATCTCTTTATAAAAACATTTTTATAAATATAATGTGAAGTAATGAATATGGATAAATAATGTTATTTGGATCTGATATAGATGATTATATGTATGATAGGGTCACATCCACTCAATAGTACAACAGTAAAGCATAGATTTAATTAAATATATATACAATGATTCATTTGTGTAATCTTGAATTTTGTAGTTGGTGAGGAGATTTTTCATTGGATTTCTCCATGGAAGATGGTAATGTGATTCCCATTGTTTGAAAATATAATCCTTAGATATTTTATCATCTTTTTTACTCTTTATCAAATAAGGATAGTTACTTATCGTTTTTCACTCCAACCAAAACTCTCTATAGTATATGATCTGTTATGCGTATCTATCTCGGTGATATACAAACATGATCCTTCACATGTACTAAACTCATATTTTGTAATGATGGATATTGATATTTCATTTAAAGAATAGAATTTTAATATTCTAGATCATATTGAGAAAGTGTTACGAAATAAGACAACTCACATAGTCGGAGTTTTATGGTGAAGCTACAAATTTTTAGAAGCTATTAGATAACATAACGATATGATAAGAAATAAGTATTATAATTTTATTATATTAGAGAGAAGAATTGTGGGTGAGAAGATATTTTTGGGGGTAATAATTTAATACACAGAATTTTTATAATATATTAAAATTTTGTTAAAAATTTATTTTTTGACAGCTATATTGACATGAAACGCTAACTCTAAACAAGCCGTGATATACTATTAATATTATTTTTAAAATATGATCATTATAAACTAGTCATAAAACATTTTTTTATTAATATGAATAATGTTTTTTTTAAAAATATGTGTAGAATGTTTATATAATTATAATATTGTTTTGAATAATTACTTAATTTATAGTAAATCCTTTATATGTTCTTAAAAAGTGGCATTTTAAAAACAATGATTTTAATTATTTTTTATGAAAAAAATAATAAAATTGATTTTTGTCACATTCACCCAATTTATTTTAGAAAATAAACATAATTTTTAAATCTGCATCACAAAATTATACTTTTGTTACTTTTTGATAGTTTTATCCTAAGATAATTTTTTCGATTAATAAAAAAACAATATTATTTTTAATTAAAAACTACCATTTCATTTAAATAATTGAAGAGTTAAATTTAATTTTTTGTTGTTTTAAAAGTAATCGTATTTCAATAACATATTTATTACCCCAATTTAGGTCGTTAGAATAAATTTCATATTGAATTTTGATATTAATACGTTATATACACATGAAAAGTTTTGTTTTTGGAAATTATTTCATCATCACATCTATAGAATAAAATTTGTATTAAATTATTTCATTTCTATTAATTTAATTATATTAATGTAATTCAATATTTTGAATCATATAAAATCATATTATATTACAATGTAAATTAATTTTTCTTGAAAAAATATTAATATATATTATAAAAAATAATTTTTGTGATTATTTTTAAAATGAGTTTTTTGTGTGTTATATAAACACGTGTTAAAATAAACTTTCAACAATCATAGGTTATTTGATTTAAAAAATTTATTTAATTTTAGAATCAAGTGGAAAATTTCCTAATAAGATTCATTTAAATTTTTCCTTTAACTAGTAAATTACCTTGATAAAAAAACAAGACATTCTACTGTGGTGAGAAGTAAAATGGTAAAAGTTGGGAAATATACTTGATAGTAAAAATCACGTTCAAAGAATGTGTTTTTTCAATTGAGGTGTGTCTCTACCATAAAAATAATATAGTGATTTATTTATAAAACTTTTAGGCATATATAATGATATTGAATTATAATTTTTGATTAGTTTTCTGTATTTATAAAAATGCTACTCCTTCTCAACTATTAATGGTGACACCCCGACCACCACATTTATTCACACCACATAGCCCATTTTGATTGGCCAAAACCTAAACCATATCTATCCAAAATCTATATACACATTATAGACCTTCCATTATTCCTATAGGAACAATCTTATCGCCTAAATTATGAGATCAAAAAATGGATTTCAAAGAGAAGTTAATGGTCCTCCCTAAACAATATTTTTTTAATTTATTTCCTACCACCTTCATCCAGGTCACCATAATTTCAATATATTAACCCCATTATATTCTGTACACTAAAACTTTATTGTATATATGTAATAATCAATATTTATCTCATCTTCCATAAAATTGGAATTAAACCATTGACAGTGTGTACGACATACTACCACCTCATAGACCAATTTAATTATTTTACCACCATCGCATTTGACAAAAGAATATTACAGTGGGGGTAAAATTTATATATTTTATTTATATAAAAATTAATCCATTGAAATAAAAATATCACATATACCTTCATAATTTTCATTATGTGCTAATTTGATAACATATTTCATGTTTATGATGGAATACTACCTTTTGAAGCAAGGTGATTCATTATTTTGAATAAAACATTATAGAGAAATATACATGGATAAACATTATAAATATATGTGATCTATAAGAAAATAGAATGAATTTTTAATGGGATATATTATTTAATTTAATTTTATTCCATCTTTTGAAATAATGAAAACAACATCCACATGATTGTAATACCTACCGTCTCCATGAGTAATGAGATTCATTATATATATATATAATAGTAATGGATTAATATAAATACATATATAATAAATATATATGATATTGATATCATGATTAAAAAAATGGATATTATGGATCAATGAGCAACATAAAATGATTTAAAATAACAAACCAAAACATACAAGAAAAATTATCTATTTTTTTCTGGAATCATGATATTAACATGGAATTTTTAATAAATAGAACATAAAATGTTATAAGTGAATAATATAGGGAATGATATGTGCGTGTGTGTGTTTTCTCTCTGTGTGTATTTTTATATTTTTCAAAAATATATGTCTAATCAATAAATATTTTTCATACATGAGGATTTAACAAGTATGAATGAAGTCAAGACTTGAGGTAAGATATTTCTTTCCCATTTTTTGTTTTTTGGACATATGATATCTTATCCACCTATCATATTTTTTGTGGTGTATATACAGTCCATTGACTTGAAAGAAAACTAATTAAATTATTCTCATGGTATTTTATGTATCATTTAATTTTAAACTTTTACATAGCTTATGATTCAGAAGATACCAATGTGGTAAAGGTTTTAGGATACAATCTCATCATTTATCGAGATTATTTATGTTTATGACTCTGAGGATGAAATATTATGATATATATCTGATGAACCTCGTGAATTTTATTCATCTATGGTTGTTTCATGAAAATAATTGTTTTCCATTCATTTTACTCTCTTTATATTCACAAGAGTTCAAAATAATTTATTATATAAAAACCAAATTTATTTCACACTTTGGTTGAAAATACAATTTCATCACTAATCTTGTTTTCTAAGAAGAATTATAATAATTTTTTACTATTGTCCAAAAATTGTATATTCATTTTTACCCATTTTTAATTTTTTCAAAATTTTGTAAAATTTATCCGCTTTTTATTATCCAAACCTGGAACTTTTACGTTTTTAATCCAAATGTCAAAGGAATATTTGTCTTATTGTACACTTATTAAATAGAAATTTATACCCACATCAATACTCAATTATTTAACAATTTCTATAAAAAATTTCAATTTTATATTCTTATAGTATTATACCGTTAATATTTTGGGAAATTTTATTTTTTAGAAATGTTCTTTCAATGTGACGAGGTTATTTTTATCAAGAAATATTCCATGTGATCATTTAAAATAATTTTCCAACTATCATGTAATTTTATGATGTTATGTAAGAATTTTATGGAATATGATCAAATGATATCATCCTGATTATTTCCCTTTACTTTTTATAGTATTTTTGAATAGTTGTTTATGAAATCTGATCCTTTTCCATGGGTTATGTTTCGATGAAGTGAGGAAATATTTATGAAACTCATTTCTTTTCTATAGGATATAAAATTACGAAATGGTTAGAGCCAATTTATTTATATATCATCTAATATGATCAATGATTTTTTATCTTATGGAACACTTATGTATGTATTTAATTAGGTTTTGGTGTTCACATTATAAGTAAGGATTGTGGATACATTATAATTGGTGATGGTCATCATGATACAACTAAGGATGGTGGTTACGTTATAATGAGGGATGGGTGGGAACTATATCTCCTTCCATTTCATTTGGAAAATGATATATATATCATGAGATAAATTGGGATGGAATGGGTGTGAATCAAATTTAGTAAGGTACTTTTCCTAATATGATTGTCTTGGGAGTGAACCATGACTACAATGATGGATTGATGAGTGAACCAATTAAATTATGATATCCTTGGAAGAAATACTAGACTACTAAAAAAATGGTTTTATGTGATTACAAGTGTTCCAAAAATATAGTGCTTATTTCAATTGTATTCTCTTTTGTCTTATGTTCATGGATTATATTTTGATTCATGTATTATAAATTTCCCAGATTGATTCCCCAACTCTAGTTTTTTATCAAAGATATGTCTGGTATATTTTTTCAAAATTGTTATCAGGTTCTCATTCCCATGTGCTGATGTTATTATAATTTTATCATTTATATATCCCATTTTAATCATTAATGAGAATATGAGTTCACCTGTATTATGTTTCCAATCCTCATGTTATGAATACGAGTATAAAGTACAATATGTCTATGATGGGTGCTAGTTATGAAGAACATAGTCTAATATGATGTTGTTCACATAGGAACTAGTTTTTTATGTTTCCATGTTTCCAATGATACTATTCCATTATGATTCTAGTGTGGATCTTAATGTTATGTAACGATTTTTCCCCTATAATGATTTGAGTTCTATGAATGAGAAGTTTATTTCGCTATATGATTGAGAAAAGAAACCCTTATCTTTGACTCCATCATGTTCACACATGTTATAAAATGATTGATAAAAAATTTATATATATTGTAAATCTATATCAAACCCATATTCAGTTTAATCTTACAATATAGCATTTCGTTATAATTTCCCATTATAATTTTTTTAATTATTCTTCATTATAAAAAATATAATTGTTTCCAATATTCCTCATTCAATTCATGTTCTGATTTCTAGGATTCAATTATTACACCATTTAATGATTTAATACTATATATAATATTTAATAAGGTGTATAGTTGGAGTTTTATATAGTTTTATAGTTATGTAGTCACTTCACAGAACTTACGGTGATGATTTAAATAGAAAACCTAAAAATATAATTTTTTTATATTGTTCAATCCCATAAAAATAATTCATTTTGTTACTATATAAAAATATTTATTTAACCATTATCAAAATATGTTTATGTTAATAAATATGATATTTTTTAGATTAAATAAATATTTATAACTAAATTTTTTTGGCGGCGATGGAAAATTAAATATGTCATTCATGGTGGCAGTTGTTTATACGAACACAGATGTGATGTTTTCATTATCTAGTGAGTTTTATGGAGGGATTTTATATAATTAATTACCATTTTAAAATAAATATTAATTCATAATTCTTATAATTTGTAATAAAATATATATTTTATCACATTATATGTAAAATTGTGAGGAAAAAAGAAATACAATACTCATGGAGGTTTAAGTCCTCAAGTACTAACAACGACATGTTAATATTCCAATAGAGGGAAAATAGAGAGATGATAGTTCTTTTGCAGTCATAATATATTTTATATAAACTAAAATATAAAATGAACACACATGTCAATGTAACTCATTAACCATGCCATGATATTATCCTCTTTGGGAGGCACAGATTCACCTGTATGGATTTAGGTCACATCATAGAAATGTGTCTCATTGGGAAATCCATTCTTGTTTCTCATGAGTCCAATGTTATCCCAAACCATGGCTGGTCACTATTATGTGTAGTTGGTCAGAAACGATTTCTTGTTAGAGTACCCATTTCCTAATAAAACTGGAGGGTTCCACATTGGTAGTAACCATGGTAATCCACTTCCCAGCATCACTGGAGGGTAATTCTTTGAAATGAAATTAGGGATCTCCAATTTCAAGCCCCGCTGGAGGGTAATTCCTGGAAGTAGTCAGCAGGAATCTCTATTACACATCCATTCTAGAGGGTAACTCCCAAAAGATGTTTTGGGTAACTCTACTTTCATGACGTTCTGGAGGGTAACTCATAGAAGAATTCATGGTGATTTGGCATGACTGCTGCTATCAGCGGGTTTCGTCTCAGTTCATGCCAAGCCGGAAAAATTACATATTGTATCTCTAAATCAACAAAAAAAGGAACAATTGTGTTATACATGTAAAATACTCAGTATATTCCACTAAAATTCCAAAATACAAGTTAAAATTATATTGATATAGAGGATAAGTGTTTGTTCATAAGAGATCAAGAAGTACTAGACATGTGAGGGGTCCCACACTATGTGTGGCCTAGATTAACAGCCTGTCCATTTCATTGGTCATAATATTGGTTCCTATCCATGTAGAATTACATGTTGTGATGTTGGACTACATGAAAAGTCCCAGATAATTTGGACTGGGGATGGGTACTGCTCAACATGTCCACATACCAGACCATGTGGTCATGTACATTAGTATAGAGTGTGTAATTCTATATAGGGTACTACCCATGTGATCTGTATATGTCATGTATTTGGAACATGGTGTATTCCTAACCGTGTTACCCATCACATGACATATCCACATGTGAAGCTGGTACATGTCTTGTTGGTGATGTACATGAAATTCAAAACTTATGGGTTTCCAAAACCCTAACTCCTCCACTAAAAAAGGATGAACAACTTGTGTTAATTATGGAACATGGCATGTATTTTTTAATTTTTAAGAAAACATATATTTTTTATCCATCCTTCATGCCTCCAATCATTCCAAACTCTCATAGAATCATTCATGATTCCTCCCAAAACATAGAGATCTAGTGGCGATTTACAGTTTCTATGATTCATTCATGATAAATTGTCTCATGTTGCTAAGAATTATTTTTTCATTCATTTCTAACAACATCGTGGTTCCCAGGTTCTATTTGATGACAATAAACAACCAATTAAAGGGTACTATTTCAATAAAATTTCAATATCTATGATCATATCATCAAACCATTCATGTTTCGTAGATACGATGTAGATCTGAGGGCCCGATCATTCTTGGGGCACTAGAAAATTATTTTACTAGGATGTTTTTAGAATTTTACTAATGAAGAACGTGAATCAATGAGAGAGGAATTAATCAACAAAATTGAATTAACCATCGTTGGCCTAGTTTTCTTGGATAATGATTCAGAATGGGGCATCGAGGATAGATGAAAAAAATAATAAAAAATAATTTAAACTTCAATCTTGGGAGCATACTAAGGGTGTTCAAGGGGTATATCAATGAAAGAAGAATTAACTAAAAAAACATTTAATCCAAAGGCATAAACACACCAAAATATGAGTCCTAATTTAGTTTTGGATCGATCTATGGTTAGGAACACATCTTCCAATGAGTGAGAGAATATTTTTCCCTCGATGTGACATGATCTGTTCTGATCTAAAATCTTATTGTTTTTCATTAAAGGATTTTTCAAAGGTGGAAGAAGAGAGATTCGCCGATGATCATAAGATTATGAGGCTAACTTGGACCAATTGTTATAAGGATATATTAAAATAATTATCATCAGGGTAAATGAATTGATATAATTAATAAATAATTAAATATATTCATTTATCTTATCTCCTACGAGTGAGGGGTCAAAATTTCTTGTGCCAATTAATTTTTTGTCATTACTAGGTAAACACCGCTGTACATACTCAATAATTTTTTCAAATTTCTGATCTGATCAATAATTTCATAGTTATCCTATTTTTATTATGAAAAATTATTCTAGAAATATAAAATATATTTAATAATTTAATAAAATTAATTCTTGAATCACCAAGCATTGAAATTACACATCATCTTTATTTATGGATCTATAATTATTTTTATAAATATTTCAATGCCTTATAATGAAAAAAACGAGGTATCTACATAATTTTTTCCTTCAAAATCTTCATCCCTGGAAAGAAAAAAAAGAGGAAAACAACTCTAGATACTGATCCTTCACACGACTCTCCCACTCCGAAGAACTCTCTTTCATATTTCCATGCTGCCACGAACCTAAATCCAATGGGATGGGCAATACACATACTGTCATCTCAAGCCAAAATTTGATTCCATAAGGGGGATCCACAATGGTGGCTTCATCTTTGATGTCAATCTCACCCTAGTAGATTACATGAATATATTAATGGATTTATCTAATCATTTGGGTAAAATGAAAGATGTCTATCACCCGATCAAATTGTGGGGGTAGGGGTGATGTGTTATTAATCATCTCCAAAAACATTTCACAATCTTAAATGGCTTGATAAACCTCGGGGATAGATTTTCTCCATGGATGAACCTGCACAATCCTCAATAAGGGGAGACTCACAAGAATATGTTGCTAACCTAATCGAATTCCAAGGTCTAACAATGGGGATTAGTGTATGATTTCTATTTGATATGGGTCATCCTCATCAACTCGCTATTGACATTGAATTTCATTATTTTCACTAGCACCATCAATGGTCCCATAAGGTATGACACTCCAATTGATGGTTGACAAGTGGAAATTTCCTTCTCATAACACCCACATGTCCTTAAATGAGATCTCAGTCCCCAGAAAAAAAAATAATATTGTCTCATCCATTCAATGGAAACTGAACTATCTGTGGTGAATATAATTATGTGATCAAACCATTGAAATCCAATACATACCAAATATGATTCCATAGGGTTCCATCATGATTACTAAATGGTCCAACATGAACCTATTTCCTCTGAGATATATCTTTCACTAATAGATGATGAATGATACTGATTAAGCATTCTATGTAGGAACCTCGTGATGAAGCTGGTGTGTTATTCCCTCTAATGGGATCTTCATCATGCACCCCAGGATTAAGGATATAATAGAATAGATTCCACTTGTGTCTAATAATAATGATTGATGTGTAGAATTATCAAATAACATACCTCGAATCATCTCATGTATTGTGGGATCAAAGACATCTAGGTCCTGTATCTATTTGTGACCCTAGTCTCTAGCTCCTTGAGCCTAAAAAAGTACACTAGGTGGTGGTGGGGGGGGGGGAGGATACATAACCCTTATAAACCACACATAGCTCATCCTTTACCTCATCTATTTCTGCTTCCCTATGGACCGCCCTTTCCTCAACTGAGAGATCCTTGATCAAGGTGCTACCTCTGCCATTAAGGTCCATCAACTGTTTTCGTCGGATGCTCAGCCTGTCCAATAAGGAAATCCCAAGATAGGTGACCACCTCCATAATAATTAAAGAAAATCCCCTCTTCGAGAAACCCTGAAACTTTTCAATGTCTCTACATGTGAATACATTCTTGATCCTACTCAGTGAATGGTTAAATGCTTTGAGATCCTCACACCTTGCATCTACTACTTGTTGCAGACAGCTCAACTCTTGGATCCCCACTTCCATATCCAACTATAGTGATTCTATCTAATATATATCTCCCAATTACCAGTGCCTGCTCCAAAAGCCCGAAATAGGTAGGGATTCACAGGAGAACAACATTGGAAAGAATCTCTCAGTAGATTTTGTGATCAAACATATGTGATTGGAAGTCGCCATCATGGATCACATCATGGGAGAAGCTCAAATGTTTTGGGAAGCTCATCATGTAACCAGCTACTATCATCCATCCCTATTGATTCTCTAGAAGCTCATAGATCCTGTCTGAGCATAAGAAGGTGGGGTATTACTCCTCATGAAATTGCTATAGGAAGATATCCCATAAGGTCGTTGACTCATCATGCATTTGTGAAACTAGGATCCACAAATTCCCATCTACAACATGGAAAAGGCTAGCTTCCAATGCCACCAACTAATTTGTCAACATCTGAATAATGATATTTATACAAACCAACGACTCTAGCCAATCCTCTATTACTTGGGTATCTAGGTCACAATGGAACCTCAGTGGCGTAAGATGATGAAACTCATCGTGTGTGATAATCTTCTAAACATCCTCATCATACTCTGCTAGGATAATCTACTAAGTGATAGGTGGACGTGTTGCTACATGCCCACTAGGAGAAAGGGGGTTGTGATATGGAACCTTAACTGAGGTCTCATCACTCAGGGGGTTGTCTTCGTGAACTAGATATGGAATCCTTACCAGATAACATCATGTATGAATCCTGAAATTTATCAACGATTATCATGGTCATATAAAATTATATATATGCACAAAAATAGAGTGCTAACTCAATAATTAATGTTAATGAAGGGATCTAATATATTGCATGTATAGTTTAACACAACAAAAATGTCTCGGCAAACATAGTCGACAAGTAAGTAGGCAGGTTCCTGGTGAATGGACAAAAAATGTTGTTGCACCATCATTGAACTCCCTATCTTGAGATCCACACTCGATACACTTAAAAATTATATCCATAAAACCCAACCAAATCCTATTCAGGGAACATCTAAACAATGTCTCTAGGATAAAACAAACTATGATACAAACTTATAATGACCTGAACCAATCTAGGGCTCGAGCTGCTGCTTCCAAAGCCCTCTTCCATAGGCTATGATTTGGTGACAAGATCTGAAGGAATAACTCACTTGAGGAGGTATTTTCCTAAGAACATTTAGGCATGCACAAAATAAACTCAATGAAATAGTGTAGAGGGAAAGATGAAAAGATGAAACACTAATATAATGTAATCTAATAATGGATAAATCTATAGATATTACAAGAGTATGGTACTATAAACTGATGTAAAAAGTGTTAAAATACAAGCCAAACTAAAAATATGTCCCATCATGAAAAAACGGAAAATAAAATAGCTAGAAGATATCACCACCTCTAAATCCAAAGCTAAGACCACCATAAATGGTCCAATCACTCAGTATCCCCAAGATCTTATATAGTCATGATCAACATATCTGTTTCCAATATAATTCATGTGAATTTTGGTGAAATCCAATGAAATGATGATTTTTTAAATACCCATTATAATTCCCAAAAAACATGGGGAGTGAGTAGTAAGAAATAAAAGTTGAATATAATGACAATAGATTCACAAGGTAAAATGAAAGTGTTTAACTCCTCTAGATTAAGAGTGAATATAATATCATATAAGTACATGGGGCTAAAACGGCGTGTATATGAATGACACATTGAGCCATCTCCACCTCTAGCTGGAGAGTAGACACATCCAACCATGAGAAGCTATACAGGGAAAGCACAAGGCATAAACCATGAAAAATGATTCTCTTATAATGAATGTAAACAAACCTAAGGAGTTGGAACAGAAGAAGAATATATATATATATAAATACTTTTTAAAAGAATCCAAAATAATGTATTAAGGAGATCTCCATCTCAAAACTCAAGATTAAAAATGTTAGCCAATAGTTTCAAACGTTCAAGAGAGATTCTTTTCATCCTAAACGTCTTCACTAAACAAAAAATATAAGGAACTAATTTAGAAAACCTTGGTATTATCCACTTTGGGAGGCTCTAACTCACCTTCATGTTTTATGGTCGCATAAAAAAATTTCTTAGTGGGGAAAGTGTTACTATTCAATATGAGTCTGTAGACACCTCAAACCATGAGTCATAACTGTTACATAATGGTTAGGGGGAACATTATCTAAGAAGATAATCCCATACCTTAATAATATAGGAGGTTTTAACTCTGGTGTTCACCGATTAACACTATTTCCCTATCCCATTGGAGTGAAACTCTCTAGAATATCATCAGGGTACTCCACTTCCTTTCCCTGCTAGAGGGTAATAGTTGGAAGACATCATCGTGGAACTCCACTGCTTATCCCTGCTAGATGGTAATTCCTAGAAGAGGTTGTCTGTGAACACCACTACTCATCCCTACTCGAGGGTATGGAATGGAAGATGTCTTGGAGATCCTCCATGATTTCTGTTGTTAATAGGTGTCTTCTTAGTGTGTGGAAAGCCCTGAACATTTCATATCTTATTGAAAATCCACAACTGAGTGAAATATCGCATTCTATCTGGAAAATCACTCAAGATAGGCAACTAACACTAATAAATACAAGTTTAAACAATGGAGATATGGAAAGTCAAAGTACTCTTATAAATTTTGAAGGGGTACTGAACATGTGAGGACACCCACAATGTGTGTGGACCCACTTCATAGCCTAGCTATGTCTCTAGTCAGCACACATGTTCATATCTATTTAGAAGTAAATGCAGAGTAGGTTGAATACATGGTGTGTCTTTAATAATCAGGACCATTTTCATCTGTTCTACGTTGTGTCTGTGAAGAGACCTCAGGTTTGTGTACAATGGTACATGACATGTTGTACCACATGGGGTATTACTTGTGTGATCTTCCTATATCTTTTCTTTAGAACATAGAGTTCTCTTGGTTGTGTGACTCATCACATGACTTTTCCACAAGGGAATATCGTACACATCAGGTTGGTGATGCACACATCATACCATCATTATGGGTTTTCAAACCCCTAGCAGTACTGCTAAAAAAGGATACACACCATGTGTTCATCTTGGAACACGGGATATAGATTGGATTTTTTCCGAAATCCCAGATCGCATGATTTGGACTACACACCATAAATTAGTCCACACTGTTATAGATTCTACCTCAATTCCTCCCAAAACTCATGGATCCAGCTGTGATTCACAATTTTTTACTATCGTTAATTAGAAATTTTCTCCATATGTTGGGATGATTCTTATCATTCGTTCTACACACTACTGCTTCTTCTAGGTAATATTTCATGATCTTAACCCACCAAATCGATCATACTATCTAAAATATATTTCCAGATATATGCTCGGATCATCAAACTATTCACGTTTCGTAGATCTACATTAGATTTGGGGGCCCGATCGTGCTTTGTGCCACCAAAAAATCAAAAAATCGGGAACCACGAGGAGTCCAGTGATGAATAATTTGAATTAGAAAGGGAAGAAAGAATTAAAAAAAGAGTCTAAAACATTTTACCCCATTCATTCTTAGATGATGATCAAGAACATGGCACATGGGTTTGATGAAAAAATTAGAAAATATTTAAAACCCCACACATTGGCGCAATCGATGTCTGTACTTAGAATTTATTGAATAAAGAAGAATGATCGACACAAGCATTTAATATAAATTTTTTAAAACACCAAAATAATAATGAAACCATAGTTTTGGACTGATTTCAAGTGAAAAACGAGTCCACCAATATTCAGGAGAAGCTATTGTGGTCATCATGTGTTGATAGGTGCTAATATGGAGTCTTGTCATTTTTCTCCGAGGGATTTTTCAATGGAGGATGTTGAGAGATTTTTCCACGATCACAAGATTTTGAAGCTATCCATGGAAAAATTTATATAATGATATATTTATAATCATTTTTCATTAGGTTATATTAATTAAATTAATTATTTAAAAAAACTAAATAAATTCACTTAACATACCTCCAACAATTGAGGGGTTTGAACATCTCTCGCCAAACTCACATTATGTCACACATGGGGTAAACACCTTATTTTAGACTCAATTGTGGTCTCATAGATTCGATTTGATAAAACATTTAAGAGTAATCCAATTTTCCTTAAGAAGTTTCATACACTTACAATGTAAAATATATTTAATATTTTCATAAAATTATATACAGGTACACTGGGCCTCAGAATTGTACACCATCTCATTACCTATATCTAGAAATTTGTATATATACATTTCAATGCATTTCAAGGAAAAACACAAATTTATAATATATCATATTGCATTAACCCTTTTAACCCATTAAACCCTTATTGTGGAAATTAACATTTACCACCATAACATATTTTTATAACTACAATAAAAAGGAATAGATTAATTAAAATGAATATTTTAATTAAAAATATTTAATTGATTCTTTAAGAATCAATTTCTAGATTTGGTATGTATTAATGTTATGATATGTAAGTGAAATATAGTGAAAAATAATATTTTAGAATTACGTTTTAAACATAAAAATGAATTTCTACCATAACCATGTAGTTAATTAATGTATATAAAAATTATTAACTTCTTAATTGGAAAAATATCTTTCTATTACTTAAAACCAATTCGAAAACAGAATTTGACCTTGTAAAAATGTTATTGTTTAATGGAATAAAAAAATTTATTTCTTTACAAAATAACACAAAATATATTATAAAATATCAAACACAGGGTCATAAATTTAATTTAACACTTTATTATATCACGAAGATGTCATAAAAGAGATCGTATTATTCAAAACTATAATTTTTACTATTCAAAAAAAATACATTTTAATAAAATCTTTGAAATTATGCCTTAGACAGTTTTTCCCTAATGAATTTAAAAATAATGTTACAATTATAAAATTATAATTTTGAATTTCAAATAATCAATTTTTTTATTAAAATAAAAAATATAAATAAAAACTATTTTATATAAAAAATTACTTTTAAATATTACAGGTAGTTAGTATTATTTTATATATATTAAAAAATATAATATATTGGTTGAAAAATTTTAAGTATTATTTATTATCAAGAATATCATTTTAATATGATTAATTTAGTTCATTAGGATTAAATACACAACTTTGTAACATACTATAATTTTTAACATTAAATAAAATTTATTATATGTCCTCAAAATAAACCATTTATGATTGATAAATATCTCTTCATTTACTAAAAGTATTATTATTCTAATAGTTTTCTTAATAATGATCATGAAATATGTCATAGGTAATTTTATTTCAATGTTTCATGTAATCCATCCTATATTAAAAAATTCATATTGTAAATAAAATTATTTGAATGAATGGAATGATATTGGAGAAATAGGGAATAAAACATTTATTATATAATGAAGACAATATGTACTTGCTATTGAATCCAATAGTTTTTAATTATATGAGAGAAATGAAATTATAGAATGTCCCCAAGAAAATTTATATATTTGGGAAAAAATAATTAATATTCATTGGGATACAAAATAATCTTAAGAAAAAAGTAGAAAACCTATTAACCACTAAAGTTTGAAACTATGTATATAATAAAAAAACCGTTTCTATAGCTTATAGTCATGGTTTTCATAGTCGTATTTGGAGAATATATAACAATTTCAATTTTCAATAGCTATTGTTTTATCAAGGATAGTATGTGTCTATATCAACACATTTAATTTTCAATGAAACTGTGTTTAACCGTGGATTTAACCATGGTTGTATGTTTCGAAAGAGAAGGTTTTAACTATAGTTTTATGCTTGTATGAATTTTTTTTACCATGGATGTACATATATATATCCAAATTCGTAACCATGTAAATTTAATATGTAATGAAATTGTTTAAACCATGGAATTATCTATGTATATACATGATTAAAATCAGGGAAATCAGTTACTAAAATAATTTTTCCAATAGTGAAAATATATAAACACATATCCGAATAAAAAATCATCATTATGATATGCACAATTAATTATACAAAAAAATCAAAAAAAATACAAGAAAGAAAATAATAGATCAAAATTATCATTTTAAATTCAATAGGAAAAATAAAATATGAAAAAAAGCTTAAGATATATAATATCAATAATGATTCTCAATATTGTTATATGAATTATTATCAACACCATTATCATTATAACTTATATAAATAACTTTTCAATCATCATCAAAATGTGTTCCACAAACACCAATATCTTCTACACCATCACCACTATTATCATCGCTAGTATCCTCACCCTGATAATTATTCTTTCCAGTACCATTATCATTACAAAAAATATAGTCATCAAAATCCTCATTAATTGTGTTTAGAATTAATAATCATATATTCCTAGAGGATTCACCCTCTGGCTGTATTGAAGAGAATATAATAGATATAACATTGGAAAATTGGTCATTTTTTTCTTTTATTCTATCGAAAATATTGTTGAACATGGTTCATATAAATGAAGATAATGGTATGTAACTATTCTTAGGTAACCAATTTTAAATCCATCCTATAATATTTAATACACAAAGATGAATAATTAATTAAAATTATTTTATTTCCATGTCTACAATGAGATATGCCACTATACTTGTCATATAGGTCCTAATGGAAATAATATTTTTTGTTGAAACTGTCTTATTACTTCTCTTCTAGAGGTTCAAAAGAAAAATATTATAATTTTTTACAAATTCAATATTTAACAAAAAATTTATATAATATAAAACCTGAATATAACTATAATATATAAAGATCTAAAAATGTTAAAATTTTATTATAATTTTTTCTTCTGTTGTCCAATTAATAATGCTTTTGTCTATCTTTCTTCATTAGTAAAAATAATTGATAGGGTAACACATAAAATATTATTCTAGGCCATTTTCAATATTAAAATTCAAAATAAATAACTAAAAAAATAAACATGTATTAAATTTTTATTGATATATTACAAAAGAATGTTCATGATCCCTCATTAAAGAACACCCCAATGTATAAAAATATTTCTTTTCAATCATATTTTTGGTGTTCCATTGAAATGATTCTATTAGTGAAATTATATAATATAATACTAAACAAGTCACAAGATATAAAACATCAATATTTCAATATAACGATTAAATGATTTCAACAAAAAATCAAAATAACTTAGTTTTGAAAATTTTATAATACTAAACACTCAAAAAAAGTAAATTTAAATTCAATTACCAATTAATAATTCTAAAGTACTATGAAATGAACACCTTATATTCTATTAAACCAAATATTTTAGTAGAAACCACTAGAAAAAATAAGAAAAATATCTTCTTTATAAAATAACTTCATATTAATTTCATAAAAATAATAAATCCATTTAAAATAGAAAATTAAACTTGTTAAAAAAATTTCGGTAAATTAGAGATGCTTCAATTTTATTCAGTACAATTCTAATTTTTTTGTATTTATTATTAATATATGCTACATTTTTATATTGTTTTGATTTTCACACATCATATGAATGTCTTTTTATTATTATTTTAAATTGCTAAATAATGATATGTAACATCTATGGTATTTAAATAATAATGTCTCGTAATATGTTCAGTGGTGCTTAGTGTTTTTTATATGATATTTTTAAAACATGGTATGGTTTATCCTAAATATATTCTCTCAAGTAAATGAAAAACATTTATTTCTGTAAAAGGATTGTATAATGAAAAAATAGAGTTTCCATAGAAATGATATGATTTTTATTTTAATTGATTTTTTTATTGTTATGTTGAGAAAATGTTTTGGATCCTTTCATCAGTATTGGATAAATTTAATGTTTTAATGAGAAACAAATTATTGAGTTTGAAATTTTTAAGTATCCTAGTTTCATGAATATTTTTAATATTTTGAACTTTTTTTTGTTTCGTTTGATAATGGCTGTAGTGATTAACTTTGTATATGAAAATTTTATGTTTCATTAAATGTTGATATTCACTCCTTTTTATTGATTAATATTTTTGTGATTTTTGGTAGTAGATTTATTTATGGGGATAAAGAGGGTTGTTTGATTGATGATAAATGTGATGGATAGACAACGTATTATTAGTTGTTGGAATGATGTTGGTATGATGGGGGAATTATTCCATTAAGGATAAATTTTTTCATATTACATTGTTATATTATTTCCCAATTGGTTGTTGAGTTATAGGATTTAAATAACTATCCATTTTTGGGAATTTTTTAAAATATATTTCATCATATCTTCAGCATAGATATTGGAAGAATATGTGTAATTATAGGTCATGGGATCAAATTATATTCATATATCAGAAGAAAATGGTGTCAAAGTTCCTTGTCCATGTGATGACCCATAGTTTTGAATAGTGGTTAGAAGAAGCTGAGTATGAATTTGAAATGATATTGAAAACATATCAGTAATGGGTTTTGATAGTAGTGTATTCTCAATAAAGTGTTCCTATAGTATGATGAAAGATGAATCAGGTTCGGTTGAAGGAGTTTTCATTGGAATAATTATATATCATTGCAAAGAATAGGTTTTTACATCATTGTAGTGGGATGAACATGTGGAGGGCCTTATAGATGTACAAATTAGATGATCATATGTGCATGTTTTTTTTATTTTAATTTGAATTTTTTTTATCTTTTTTTAGAACAACTTATTATTTAACATCATGGGTACATGGAATTACCAGTATTCTATGTGAAAGGATATTCATTGGATGTTTAATATAAAAGATTATTGTTTCATATGGATATGAGGGATTGTTAAGAAGTGATAATTTTGAGATTACTTTCATATACTAAGAACGATAGATATTGTGACTCTACTTTTTTACCTTAAGGATTGTTTCTCGTCATTTTTTATTCATGGTTATCATATTTTTTATGTTAATGGTTTATGTGAGCAGGTGTTTGGATTTTTTTGTGTTAACGGTATAGTTCATGTATTACTTGGTCAATTTTTCAGTGTTTCCATTACTAAATATATGAGAAGAGATGTGGAAACATATTTGGGATATGGTTCTACAACATTTTATTTTTATTATATTAATTTTAGGTTTCATTTTTTGAATTTTAACCTTTGTAACATTTTGAGTGGTTCTGTTTCTTATTTCATTAATTAATAAATGGTTTTTGTGTGGTTGTTTTTATTTTAAAATTTTTTATTTTTCATTTGTTATATTTGGTGGGTATTTTATTTTTTAATATTTATATCTTATAATGGAGGTTTTAGTGATTGGTTTAGTAAATGGTAGAGTTGTGACTTCTGTAGATGACTAGATTTATTATAGTGGATACCCATTTACAATAACCTTTGAAACAAATCATGAGGATTTTGTGTATGATTAGTTGAACTAGGAAAAAGGAAACAATTATTTTTTAGTATCATCAGAGGAATAAAGAATATCCTAAACAGCCATTTATTCACAATCAGTGCTAGAGGTTTAAATATTTTAGATGAAAGATTTATCGAATGTGGATTATATTATTCAATATTACATGGAAAACATGATGAAGTTTCATTTTATGAGGTGGATTGGGATTTACTAAACCAATCCCCAATCATTATGACATTGATAAATAAGACCTAATTTGATTTCTATATCCAAAGGTGCCACATGTAATTCCATGTTTTTTTATATTATCTCTATATGATATAGCTAATTTATATATAGTTTTTATTTCATCCATGGATGTTTTAGATTCAAAATGTATTATTTTTGGTATTATAGTTTGTTCCAAAAATATACAAGTTTATTCTGGTTAGTTCAATAATGGGTTTTCACTAATATATTTAACAAATTTGTTATCCTCATCCTCATACAACACTGACCATGCATGATAATGAAATTATATATTCATTTTTTGGTTAAAATTCATTAAATAATTATTAAAATGGAATAAAATACAATGAAAATAGGATGTTAGGAAACTTCCCAATAAATATATTCAATTAAAAGTTAATATTTTTCATAAATATCATTTCATATTGTTCCTCAAATGAATATAGTGACAGTGGTCCCCAAGGATTTATGTAGGGATGTTTGAAAATTATGTTAAGATTATAATTTTTTACTAATGTTGTTTGGTGGATATGAAATATATTGTTCAATAATTATGAAAAAAATGTAGATAATTGAAAATATAGTGTGTTAGTATTTATGATGGTAATTATAAACAGTAAATTACATTTATACACAACCTTATTCATCTAAAATAAGTTTCTACTACTAAATTCCTCATTTAAAATTATTAATAAAAATAATATACACAAAATTATTCCTAAAAATCAAACCAAAACCATATTATGATGGTTTTTACTTATAAAAAATGTGACCTCACAAATAAATATCCATCATGTAATTAATAAAACTGATTTCACTATAATTCAAAACAATACTTTCATGAATAAATACTAATTGCAGCGAAAATTACTAAACAATTTTCATGATTAAAAAAAGATATGTATAGAATTATATGAAAATTGTATTAAATAATAAATCAACTAGTTTAATTTAGAGAAAAAATATACATACAAACTCAACATGATACATTTTTGAAAACATCGACTCAAAGGGGGGGATCATTAGTCTTCATTTGTCACTACTACAAGAAGTTTACCTAAGCATGAATATATATTTGTAAAACTAATTTTCCTTATTTATTTTTTCTATTTTGATTATTTACATTTTATTACTATATTATCATTATATTTCAAACAAATATTTCAAAGGCACAATAATGAGAATTTTTTTAAACCACTATAATCCTCGAAAAATATTCAATAATTTATATGTTATAGTGAAATATAAATCTTTAAATTTTACAACTTTTTATAATAACATAGATCATAAAATTTTATTCTTCCAAGGAACATGGTGTAAATTTCATCATTTAAATAAATAATTATAATAACTATAAAAAAGTATATAATTTTAAAGTGATGCAATTTCATTCCATAAAATGTTACATGAATCCATGATAATGAGTTCTATAAAAAATCTCATAAATTAACACTCCATATCTTCCAAATGATACCACCTCTTACCAATGAATGGTAATATATTTTTCCCAAGTTTTTATCTTGAGAATCTATTTATGTTTGGTCATGACCCGTCCTCGGGGCCAGTGCCATGACTACCCCAAGCCCACCTTTCATAGGCCAGGGGATAGAAACTATCACCAAAGGTGAATCCCTGATATAAATGGAAGGAATTGCCTTTAAACCTATAACACACACAATCTGAACACAAGAATTAGAAGAAATAAGTACTAAAATACAAAAGTGAAATGTGTTTTAAGTATGTGGGCCAGTATACAAACTCAACTGAACATAAAATACAATTACAAGAAAAAAGGAAAAATAGCTCCTGGATCATCCACTGGGGAATTGTACCTGAATGGTAGGTACAAAACTCGAACATCTCGTCCCTACAGTATGTCCCGTCTAATCCAGCTCCGAGCAGCCTCCCGTCCGACACCCTCATCCTCGGTCAATGCTGACCGCCGTCTACATAGAACATAATAAGGTGCTCGCGAAGCCCCTATAGGGGTGAGTATAACAATACATAGTAGGGGGCCCCGAGACCCCCGAAGGTCTCCTAGAATCCACTAAGGGTAAACCACAGAAGTCAGATAAAATCACAAAGTATCATCCAACCTTACATAGTCATATAACCATACATATACCTAAGTTTCCAATCACAGTCCTGCTCCAACTCTCGATCCCAAGCACAACCCAGTCCACCAAGGAAGTAAAGTCAATCACCACGATGATAATGGTTGAAAGACAAGACTGAGCTCACATAGGTATAAAACACATGAAGAGGGGTAGAGATGATTAGATGTAGCCTCTGAATCATATCCTCAGTCGATCCCATGTAGGATCCTGGAACATTATCATCATTGTTGAACCCAGGAGGATCCTGGAATAGAAGTCATCACTATCGAACCCATGGAGGATCCTGGTACAGAAGTCATTTGTCGAACCCATATAGGATCACGATACATAAGTCATCATTGTTGAAGCCACCGAGGATTCTGGTATAGTATTGTCTCTGTCTAACCCACGAAGGATCTTGTCATCTCAGTCGTAGCCAGCCCTAGGGTTCCCACACACAGCACGCCTGATTACGGGAGGGTCTGTTCCTCGAGCCAAGTGTCGATACATAAACTACCACGAAGTCTCGAGTTGATGTATCTCGTAATTCTGTCTTACCACAAGGAACCCAACACGACAGACATCTCGTCAATCGGACGCTCGATCTGTGAGTTATTGGCATTTCTGTCCCCGGGACCTGGTTGGTTTTTAGGTTAAAAAAACACAAATGTACCCAAAATGCATCCAAAACTCAAGTGGAATATGTCAAAAAAATCTTCTAGCTCCAAGAATTCCATCGTTGCAGATGGTTACTCATTCAAAAACCCATAGCCCAAGATGCAGGCTAAAAGGTGTAAATGGCTGTAGCGAGTCCAGGTCCAGTCTGACCCAGTCGGACCAACCCGATCCGAACCGGGGTCTGATCTGGTTCAAAGATGCGGCCAGACTCGAGTGGTCAGCGCAACTTTAGTGGGCGGCCCGAACCCAGGGAGGGGCCCGACTAGAAGCAGTGGCCTGACCCAAAGGGGCAGCCCGACCCAAAGGTGCGGCCCAGCATGTGGTGACCCGGCTGGCCGGCAGCTCGGCCCGTGGTGACCCGGCCGGCAGGCATCTCGGCCCGGCGGCGGCATGCGTGGTAGGCGGTCCAGCGGGCCTGAGTGGCCGGCATGCCGCGAAAAGGAGGGGGGTTACACTCCCCTGGAATCCCAAAATGGTCGGTGCATGCCGCTAGCCCTGGTAACCATGGGACCCGTAGGGTCCAGCCTGGAGCGCACCGGTGGCCGGCTCAGCCAGACGCCCTCTTCTATTTTCCATGGCCTAAGGTCGTGGTCCTGCTCCACCAGCACAACGCGACAGCGCAACGCCCCTCTGCCGCGGCCCGACCTAGTCGTGGCCTCCTGCTGCCCTCCACACGTCTCAACGACACCACTCCTCCTTCGCCACAGCCCGGTATGGTCGTGGCCCTCTTTCTTCAATGCAGCACGATGATGTCGCACCTTTTCGGTGACCCGTCTGTCTTATGATTTCAGTCCCCTCACAGTCGGCCCGACAACGACCACCATTTCCCGCACCCATCATCAACCGAAAAGATGATCAAAAAGGGGATTGGTCGGTTGTGTTGGTGTAGTCTGAATTCCCCCATGTCACAGTGATATCATTTGGTTTTCCAACCATAATTTCAACGATGTAAAATGGGTACAAGAAGTAAAAACCCCTACCTCGTATTTGTGGTTCATTGAAGATCTCGGAAGAAAGGGAGGATGTCATTTCATCGATTGCAGCATTCATCAAGAACTCCAAATTCCCATGCTCATGCGTCGGAAAGGAAGAAGGGTACTCATCATTGGAGGATGAGCGTTCAGAGGTGACGTAATCATTGGTGACGTTCTTCACAGGTGACGTCTACTCCTTTGACACGGATGAAGGTTGTCGGAGATGTCATGGGAGCGCTTCCATTTCCATGCCTCAGTTGAAGAAAGAATATGAAAGAAGAAGATGGTTTCATCGTGCATCGGTGGCAGAAGAGATGTTCTTCATGTTCTTCATGGGAAGTATGCTCTCTGTTTTTCTCTAAGGATCCACCAAAGTATTATTCTCCAACCAAAATAATAGCTTTTTATATTATTTTACTCTTGACATGATTTAAAAAGAATTCAAATTGTGCCAATTAATTAAGATAAATTCAATCAATTAATTTCTTATGTTGGCACAAAATTAATGGGGAAGGTGGAGAGGCTCAGTTAACGAGAGAGAGTTTCATCAATATAAATGGTGAGTTAAAAAGTTATGGGGGGTTATGTAAAGGTTTGATGCTTGTGTGGGCCCCACCTTATAACATTATTAAGGGAGTTTTTGTGTGGGTGGTCACCTCTACTAACCTACACTTGGAGGTTCTAACTACCACCTCAAATAAAAATATAGCTAACACATATTTTTATTCTGATTAATTAAAAACCCCCAAAAACTAACATCCAATATCGATAAAAGACAACTACGGTAAAGGTTTTATTAAGGGAATACCGGGGCTGCGAGTTCAACGGTGTCATCTGATTTCAATTCTGAGCACCCGTTCAAAAGATATAACATCCCACACGTACGTTTACTGAACGTACCCAAACCAAAATTTAGAAATTGATTCTGGGAACACCGAGCCTCGGAATCAAGTTTCATTAGAAACTGTGGACTCATAAAATTCCCATGTATTTATGAAAAAAAATTCCATGGGAAGTTTGGTTCTTTACATTCTCTTCACCTCAGGGATTTATGTCCCCGTAAGCTATAACTCACACTCAAATAAATTAATGGGGGTACTGAGAATGAATCGGAGAATCCCACTCCAATGTTCTCACCTGGAGGTTCTCGTACTGACAGCGAACGCCAACAGAGGTATCGACCGTCCACATAGGAACTGCTCCTATCGATCCTCAATATCCACTGGAATATCCGTGAGTGTCTCCCCGTAATAGATATCGAGCTCCTCGTGGTCAATGATGTGGGATGGGTCCTGCACATATATTCTCAGCTGAGATACGTGGAAGACATCGTGCACTCGGTGAAACTTAGGTGGAAGATCCAAGAGGTAAGCCAACTCACGTACCAAGCTGAGGACCTGAAATGGTCCAATGAATCGCAAAGATAACTTTATTCCTTAGACAAATCTCTATAGACCTCATCGAGGTGAGACCTATATAAAGACATGGTCTCCATCCTCAAAATCCAGTGGTCTCCATATCTTATTAGCATTGGACTTCTGTTGGCTTTATGTAGTCTTATATGCTCCAGGGTGATCTGCACCTTCTCTGTCGTAGCCCACACCATCTCTAGTCCCATAAGTTTTGACTCTCCTAGGTCAGTCCAGCACAAAGGCGATATGTAGGGTCGGTCATACAATGCCTCTTAAGGTTCCATCCTGATGGTGGAGTGGTAGCTATTGTTATATGCAATCTCAACTAAGGGTAAGTGATCCTCCACGCTACAACCGAAGTCGAGGATGCATGCACGGAGCATGCCCTCTGAATGGTCCTCTCAGTCTGACCATCCTTCTGAGGATGGAAGGTAGTGCTCAAAAGAATTTGTGTCCCGAAAGCCTCCTGCAACCCCTTCAATAGCTGGGATGTGAAATGAGAATCTCGATCGGAGACAATCATCGATGGAACACAGTGAATCCGTATGATCACCCATATGTAGAGTCATCCCAGGATATCTACTGAACCCTACACTCTGATCGGTATGAAGTGGGCCGACTTGGTGAGTCGGTTGACAATCACCCAGATAGAGTCGTGTCCTCTGGATGTACGTGGATGTCCTGTCACGAAATCCATGGATATACCATCCCACATCCACTCTGGGACCTCTATGGGCTGAACCAAGCCTTCATAAACCTGGTGCTCCACCTTCACTTGCCGACAAGTGAGGCATTGTGAGACAAAATCTGTTACTTCCTTCTTCACACCTAGCAACCAGTGCTATCTTCGAAGGTCCTGATATAGCTTCGCCACTCTTGGATGTACCGCTATAGGAGATTTGTGGAACTCCCGCAACACTTCCTCCAAAAGTGAAACTGGTTCCATGGTATGTCCTATGAAAATAATGACGTTCTCACCACCTTCAAGAAATATATTAGGTGTCTGGCCTATGGATATCTGAGAAAGTCGCATCGCACAGTCAATGTCCCCACACTATTCCTCCCTGTCTTGCTGAAGAAATGGAGGAGTGACTATGTGAGACTGCAGAAAGGCTGCTCCATCTCTATCCTCAAAGGATATCTGCAAGGCGGCCAGCTGCTCCGTCACATTTCCTAGCAGTTGAATGCCTGATCTTCTTCTGAGAGAATCTGCTACAACATTCCACTTCCCAGGAGTATAGACTATCTCTAAGTCAAATTATTGGAGGAACTCAATCCAACGCCGCTCTCTCAGGTTCAGGTCCTTCTATGAGAAGATGTACCTGAGAATCTTGTGGTTAGAGTAGAATGAAAAATGCTCACCCATCAGATAGTGCCTCCAATTATTCAAGGAAAAGACCGCTGTTGCTAACTCCAGGTCATGGGTACCGTAGTTCTGCTCATGCTGTCTCAACAACAGTGAACCATAAGCGATCACTTCTCGCTCATGCATAAGTACACACCCAAGCCCGGTCTCTGATGCATCACAGTAAACTACGTACCCAATTCCCTCCTCTGATAGCCTCAAGATTTGCGCATTAGTCAACATCTGGCACAGCTCCTAAAATATCTGCTGGAATCACTCTGACCACAAGAAGGGTTTCCCCTTCATTGTCAAAGCAGAAAGGGGTGCTGCCACTCTGGAGAATTCTGACACAAATCTCCGATAGTATGCAGCCAGTCCCAAAAAACACTGTACCTCCATCACACTTCTAGGTAGCACCAAATATGGCACTGACACAATATTCATTGGATCCACTGCAACTCCATCCTCCAAGATGATGTGTACCATGAAGGGAACCTCTCGAATCTAGAACAGGTACTTCAAGAGCTTACCATAAAGTTAGTCCTCTCTGAGTGTGTCCATTACTACCTGCAAATGGTAGGCATGCTCCACCTAAGTAGTTGAGTAGTTCAGTATTTCATTGATGAAGACTAGAACAAAGTGATTGATGTATGGCTATAAAATCCTATTCATGAGACTCATGAACACTACTGAAGAATTGATTATACCAAAGGGAATAACCAATAACTGATAGTGGCCATACCGACACATGGAGGTCGTCTTCTTCACATCCTCATCTCTAACTCTGAGATGGTGATATCCTGATCTAAGGTCTATATTCTAGAACCATTGTGCTGCCTTGATCTGATCAAAGATGTCATCAATCCTCGGGAGTGAGTACTTGTTCTTCATGGTCACCTTGTTCAGGCAACGATAGTCAACACAAAGTCACAGGCTCCCTTCTACTTTCATGGATAAAAAATTTGATGATTCCCAGGGTGAAAGACTAGGTCAGATAAATCATTTCCCCTCCAAGACCTCTAGATGTACCCGCAACTCATGAAGCTCGGTAGGAGCCATCCAATATGCTGGAGTAGATATCAGTGTCGTCTCGGGGTACATGTCAATGTATAATTCTACCTCTCTGTGAGGAGGTAGTCCTGGAACGTCTTCAGGGAAAACATTCGCGTACTGATCCAACACAATAGGAAAAATTAGACTCTGCACATCAACTGCTACAAGGATGAGAATAGCCAACTGATGTGTGATTGGCTTCCCCCTCCTCTATGTAAGTTCATCATGCACTGAAAATGCTCCCTTATCACAATTGAAGGTGAACCTAGTCACATTCGTGAGGACACACTGCATTTTGTGCCTAAGACAGTCAATCTAAACATGAACTACGGATAACCCGTCCATACCCAAGATGACGTTGTAAATCCTCGACGCCGCTACAAGGAAATACCAGCCGAAGATCTCACCTCCTAGAGTAAACTCACACATCCGGCATTAGTGTGTATTCATCATTTCTTCTTTCGTATGAGTCTCTAATTTTCTGTATTGAGCCAACGACTCCATCAGAATCTCTGAGATTTGAACGAGGGCAGTGGAAATAAAAGAGTTACTCGCACCGGTGTTTATAAGTACTGTAGAAAGGGTTTAGTAGACATAGATAGTACATGGAATCATCTTAGGTTCGCCATGCTCGTAGGCCTCGACTACCTGGACCTGAGCCACCCTCTTTCTTCCAGCTCCCTATGGTTTGGGTGGACCTCCAGGTGGTGGTGGTGGATGGGCCTCGAAATGTCATCCACCAATCGCTGCTCGGTCTTCTCCTCTTCCATGTTCGCCTGCTCCTGAAGGACCCCCATGATTGATCTTATGCCTTTTCCTATGAGGTCTGACTACTATCTATAACTCATCTACATGGCGGGTCAGGCAGTCACGAGACATGTGTCCCTACCCGCCGCATGCATAGCACTGCCTGCTCCAAGTATGGCTGGCTTTGTCTCATGTGCCCCCCACAACCTAACCTGTATCCTGCGGTCAGCCACCTAACAAGATGATCTGCTTGGACCTCTGTGAAATCTATCTACTGTTGGCTACAAAAGACTCCGCTACATGTATCCCTATGGTGGGTCTCACCGCGGGTGACTGTTCAGCGTGAAAACTCTCCACTAGAAGGGCTCTCTCCATCACCCCCCAACGTCGAGATGTTCAGGGAGATCATCGAAGCCCTGATATCATGCCTGAGTCCCTACTTTATGGTCTCGGCCATGAAGAATAGGGCATACACAATATTTGTGGAGTAGCGTGAGTGGTCGGTGAGCCTCCCTGAGTACTGAGCTATTGTCCTGCTGCCCTAGTGCATCTGAAGTAACTCATGAATCTGCACCGCACGAAGGGTGGCTTGAAAAAACTCTGATCGGATGTGACTCTCGACGTCTGCCTAGAGTAGTGATGCCTTGTCATGTACCTAGATCATCAGGCTCCACCATCTTCCTGCTGCTACATGCATGAGACTCACGACAAGGATCACCATGAGGCCAGCTGGTGTCCCTACCAATCTGAAAACTCTCACGATAGCCTCCATCCAATCCTTAGCTGCATGTGGGTCCATCTCTCCTAGGAACCCGGGTGGCCTCTAGCGCTGGAACTTGTGCAAACGCACTCAGATAGCGTGCACTCTATACTACTAGATCTGGTGGTATCGGTAGCCCAGCGGGTAGTGGTACCCCTGGTACCTCCGCTGTGATTTGGCCTTTCACTAAGGCCTCATCGCTCTGTGGGCTACCATCTCATACGAAACTCAGAACCCAAGTTGGCTGCCTTCTTGGGGCCATACTGAAAAGAAATAGATGGGACACGGTTCAAAAAATATACATAGTGAGATGAAACAAAGTAATCACGAAGAAATGTTTTCAAAAGAAACACACACGCAATCAGTGTTCTCATGCACTGAGTCAGAAATCAGAAGTCAGAGTCGTAGTGTATAGATATGTCAGCTGCCACACCAAAACTGGTTTCTCTAAACTGATAACCATGCCCAAAACACATAACACTATTGTGGTTAAAAGAATCAGAGTCCAAGTTCTACGGTAGAACCGACTCATCTAATACCAATTTATCATGACCCGTGCTCCGGGCCCATGTCGTGACTACCCCATGCCCACCTTCCATAGGCCAGGGGCATGCCACTAGCACCAAATGTGAATCCCTGATATAAATGGAAGGAATTTCCATTAAACTTGTAACACACACAGTCGAAACACAAGTTGTAGAAGAAAACTGTACTAAAATATAAAAGAAAAATGTGTTAGAAGTATGCAGTCCTATATACTAACTCAACTGAACAACAATTACAAGTACATGTAAAAAGGAAAAACAACTCCTGGATTGTCCATCGGGGAATCCTACCTGAAGGGTAGGTACAAAACTCGAATAAATCGTCCCTACTATACATCTAGTCTAGTCCAGCTCCGAGTAGCCTCCCGTCCGACACCCTCAGCCTCGATCACTGTTGACCGTCGTCTGCACGGAATACAACAAGGTGCTGGTGAAGCCCATGGAGGGGTGAGTATAACAATACTCAGTAGGGGACCCCAAGACCCCCAAAGGTCTCCCAGAATTGACTAAGGATAAACCCCAGAAGTAAGATACAATCACAATGTATCAACCAAACATACTTATTTATATTCTCATACATATACCTAAGTTACCAATCACAGTCCGGCTCCAACTCTCGAGCCCAAGAACAACCCAGTCAACAAAGGATGTAAAGTAAATCACCATGATGATAATGGTTGAAAGACAAGACTCGGCTCAAAAAGGAATAAAACACATGAAGAGGGGTAGAAATGATTATATGTAGCCTCTGAATCATCTCCTCTGTCAAAGAAACGTAGGATCCTAATACAATATCAGTGATGTCGATTACATAGAGGATCCTCGTACAGAAGTCATCAATGTTGAACCCACATAGGATCCCTGTACAAAAGTCACAACTATTGAACCCATGGAGGATCCCAGTATAGAAGTCATCACTGTTGAACCCATGGAGGATCCTCGTATATTATTGTCTATGTCATACCCATAGAGGATCCTGTCATCTCAGTCGCAACCGGCCCTAGGGATCCCTCACACAGCACACTCGATTCCAGGAGGGTTCGCTCATCGAGCCAAATGTTGACACATCAACTAGCACGAAGTCTCAAGTTGATGTATCTCATATTTGTTTCTTATCATACAGAACCCAACACGATAGTTGGAGCGTCAATCGGACGCCCGGCCTGTGAGTTACTGGTATTTTCATTCTAGGGGCCCAGTTGGTTTTTAGGTTCAGAACATCTCAACCGTACCCCAAATTCATCTGAACCTCATGTGGAGTATGCCAAAAGAATAGTATCACTCTAAGAATTCCATCTCCCCAGACGGTTTTTTGTTCAGACACACATAGACCAAGATGTCGGCTAAAAGGTGTAAATGGTCGTAGCAGGTCCTGGTCCGGTCTGACCCAGTCGGACCAGGTTCGTGGATGGGACCCGACCTGAGTGGTCTGCCCATCCCGAGTGGGCGGTCTGAACCAATGGATTGGCCTGGCTCGTGGTGGCCCGTCCGGCTGGGGGCCCGCGTGACCGGCAGGCTAGCTGGCCTGGGGGGTTGGCTGGCTGGCTGGCCAGGGTAGCCTACTGGCCGCGAAGGGGGGGGGGGGGGGGTTACACCCCTGGGCTCCCAAAACGGTTGGAGCAAGGCGCCATCCCTTGTAATCGCGGGACCAGTAGGATCCTGCCTGGCCCGCACAGGTAGCTGGCCCAACCGGAAGCCCTCTCTTGTCCGCCGCGGCCTATGGCTGCGGTCCTGCTCCATCGGTGCGGCACGACAACACCACAACCCTCCTTCGTGGCCTGCCATGGCTGTGGCCTCCTTCTACCCTCCACGCGGCGCGATGACACCACACCTCCTTCTGCAAGGACCGACTTGGGAGCAACTCTCCTTTCCTCTGCGTGACGCGACGATGATGTCCATTTCTGGTGACCCGGCTGTCTTTTGCTGATGGTGTCCTAGTGGCCGGCCCGACACCGTCCGCTGTTGTCTGCTCCCGTCTTCAACCACAAACAAGCTCAAAAGGGTGAAGGGCCGGCCGTGTTGGTGTGGTCTGAATTCCCCCATGGTACAGTGATATCATTTGGTTGAAAAACCTTAATTTCAACGACATAGAACATGTACAATGATTCAAAACCCCTACCTCATATTTGTCATTCATTGATGATCTCAGAAAAAACGGTCGATGTCGATTCCACGATTTCCACGTTCATCACACACTCCCAATTCTCACACTCATGCATCAGAATGATATATAGGTAATCGTCGTTTGCAGATGAGCATTCGGAGGTGACATCGTTGTTGGAGACGTTCTTCGTGGGAAAAGACTTCTCCTTTGACGCAGATGAATGTCGTTGGAGATGTCGTGGTCATCGCTTCACTTTTCATGCCTCGGTTGAAGAACGATTTAGAAGGAAGAATATGGAATCATCGTGCTTTGGTGGCGGAAGAGACGTTCTTCGTGATTTTCATGCGAAGAATACTCTCTCTATTTCTCCACGGCTCTACCAAAGTTTTATGTGCCAACCAAATAACAGCATAGTCTATTATTGTATTCTTGACATGAATTCTAAAGAATTAAAATTGTTCCAATTAATTATGAGAAGTTCAATCAATTAATTTCTTGGGTTGGCACAAATTAATAGGGAATGAGGAGAGGCTGAATTAACTAGGGAGAGTTTAATCCACATAAATGGGTAGTTCAAGAGTTAAGGAGGGGTAAGTGCGGGTTTGATGCTCGTGTGGGCCCCACCTTATAACATCCTCCGAATGGAGGTTATGTGCAGGTGGACCCCACCACTAACCTTTCCATGGAGGTTCTAACTACCACCTCAAATAAAAATATGGCTAACACATATTTTTAATCCGTTTAATTAAAAACCCACAAAAACTAACTTCCAATCTTGATAAAACACAATTGTGGTAAAGGTCTCCTTAAGATAATACCAGCACTACGAGTTCAACGGTGTCCTCAGATTTCCATTCCGAGCACCAGTTCAAAACATATAATATCATGCTCATACGTTTACTTAACGTACCCGAAAAAAATTTCAGAAATTGATTCCGGGCACACCGGGCCTTGAAATCAGCTGCCGCTAGAAACTCTGGACTTGTAAAATTCCAATCTATTCTAGAAAAAAAATTCCCACATAAATTCAATGTCTATACATGTTTCAAATGAGTCATCAAATTATTATCTTTTACTAATCTAATTTCTAAAAATGTAAACATTTTCTCAAATAACTATATTTAAATTAATCATATTCCTTAACCTTTATGAAATAAAAAGTAATGTATACTGATATCCATTTAATTTCGAATGAATAAAAAAATAATTTCAATATCAACTAACTCAAAAAATTTATTCATTGTCAATAAATAATATATTTTTTATCAAAATATTTTCATTCCAAACATTTTAAGAGTTATTCTATAAATATGTATTATATTATAAAAATATTCTTGAATTCACTAAAAAATATTTCATTTTATTTTCAAATTATGATGGATTAAAAGTTTCAAAATATTTATTATGGTTTCTATTTATTTCATAGGTTATTTAACCAATGTGTCTCTCACATTTTCATCACCATAAGTTATAAGAAATCCAAAATTTTCCTTATTCAACATATTTTTCTAATTAATATCCAATCCATCATAAAAACAGTACAAAATAAGTTTTAATTGAGACATATGATTTTTAAAGTAGTTAATAAATTTTTGTATCTATCTCATTTGTTACTGAAAAACACTTTATTTCCATGAATAAAACTAGTGACTAAATTCTAAAGGCATCTATGATTCTATATATATTTCCTATTCATTTGAAAGGTGTAAATTTAATAAATTATTATATTTAAATTTTACTCAAAATGTATTTTACTCATAATAATCAATTCCATTAGTCATACATTTTACCAAAAACCTAACAAGTCGATACATGATGCAATAAAAATTAAATTTCTAGTGAATTTAGTTGTTAATCCACTAGATGATGTTTATTTATTTTGTTGTTTGGACTATGTTACCAAAAGATTATTTCATGGGGATAAATTTATGTATGGGACACCCATGTAATTTTAATCCACTACCCTTCGTCATGGTTTAAATATTCCTTCATGATGTTATATTTAAAATATTTTTTAACAAAAAATTAACATTTTGAAGAAATCATTTTATTTTAATTATGTTAATATATTATCCAAATAGAAGGATTTTAGATTTTCATCCAATTTTCATAGAAACATAAATATTTATCAAATTTTGGGTTTTTTTATAGAATAGTATATTGGTAGAGTCTCACAAAAATTGGGACTAATAATTTTTTCTTTTATATTTTATTTTCCAACCACTATTTTTATTATTCTAATTTCATTTTTGTATATTGACATTATATATTTTTATTTATTACTTTTGACTTATTGTTATTTCTTAATGATGGTATCTTTTTGGTTATTGGTATAAATTATTAGAATCTGACCACATGTGTTGTTGATGTACCTGTTTCACCATTTAAAATTTTAGAGTATTCTTCTTGAAAAATGCTTCTATATTGCTCTACATCATGGATCTATTCAATAGATTCTTCCTTTGAAATTATGATAAAATATCATCCCTTTAAAACATATTATAGAATAATCCCTCAAACAAAATATTTCAGAAAATTATTATTTTCCCCCTTTCCTTGGTTCTACCTTCTTGCCTCCCCTTCCCAAATCCCTTTATTATACACCAGTAATGTGCTTTATTTTTTTGGATTTACATAACACATTTTATCACTTTACAATCAATCATAGCTATTTTCATTATTTAGTATCTCAATTTTATCATTATTGTTTTCAAAAATTTGTTCAACAACAGTATATATTCCCCCAAATCCTAAAGAAACTTCTTTCATTAACTTATTAGGGATGAACATGATTATCTAAAAACATTAGTTTTAATACCTGGGATTAGAAATTCATACAAAATATTTTGTTTCATGTTAAATAATTATTACATTCATATAATTTAATAAATTATTTAAGATGATTTCATTAGGAATCAATAGGAAATAAACGTTTATAATTGGTATATTTTTGGGATCCTCACAATTGATTTTTTATACATAAGATAAAGTTTGTATATATGTAACATCTTATATTTTATTACCAATTAATTATTATTACTAAAAAACAGAATAAAATGTAAAATCAGGTAAATTACATTCATATTGGAGTTAATTCATTATAGAATTAGGTATTTGTGCTGTCAAAGTGGGAATTAAATTAATATTGGTCTCTTTTGTTGATAAATGCCTCTTATATTTTTTCATCTGACATTCAACTCCTAATAGTAGGCCCAGAACATCTCACCCATTTCTATTAACCTCTATATATTATCTTGAAGGTGATCTATGAATAATTTAATGGCCTTGACCCCTCTGTTACATTCATTTGTTAAAATATTGTGTTTAAAGTGTTCTCGGAGGTCACTATGACTCATTTCAAGAGTTTTGCAAATATTGAAATTATTCCCAATGGAAGGTTTCATAGGTGGTTGCATTAGTGACTTTCTATTACTAGGTCACATCAGTGGGTTGCGTAGGTGACACATAATTGATAGGTCGCGTTTGAGGGTCGCTTCAGTTACTCGCTGTTAGTAGGTTTCGTCGGTGGGTCATTTTGATAACTTGTTGTCAGAAGGTCTCATTTGTGGGTTGCATTAGTGAGACACTATTGGTAGGTTTCATTGGTGGTTCACTATAGTGACTCATTATATATAGGTCATGTTGGTGGGTCGTGTCATTAACTTGCAATCAGTAGGTCACATCGACGACTCACTGTCGGTGATTGGCATTAGTGAGTGGCGTTAGCGAGGGGAATTAGGGAGTGGTGTCAATGAGTGACTTCGATAGGTGGTGTTGGTGAGTGGTTTTTTTGAGAGGATTCAATGACTCGATGTTAGTAGGTCACATTGGGTGGTCATTTTAGTGATCGTGTCGATGACTCACCCAATGGTGGGTCATTTCAAGCTTTTCATAGTTTTTCTCATTTCACCCCTCTTACATTTTATTTGATGTAAATCAAGTTTAAGCCATTGTTTGACTCTTCATGAAGCTGTTTCAACGGATATTAATTATATCTTTAATATCCTACAAACCATGAGACTTTGAAATGGATTTCCTCATGGTTTTTTCCATGACCCTAATTTTAAGTATTTTGTAATCTCGTCCCTTATATTGATATTGAATCTGACATTTTCCAAAATCCATGTTCCTATATTCCTTAAAACCTTCCTTTTTCTCTTGCTGTGTCTGGATCCATTCTTCCCCATTGATTCATGTGCTGAAAATGTCCTTTAGATCCATTTTTTTCTTAAAACCATCCAAGCTTCTCACACACCACTTTTTTTAGCGTTGGGAGGTATTTTTGATTGAATATTATTCTATGTAGGGTTGACATGTTATTTTTTTATTTCTATATCATTTTGGGTGGGTATACTGATGTTTTCTTATGAATAGTTTGGATCAATTTTAAATGAATTAATATATTAGTGAAATAATGATATGATGAATATTTTATTTAATTACTTGTTATCCTTTATCCTTTAGCGATCCATATTTGTGTAATGCCTTCTAGAAATAATGTCCCTTGGTGGCCTCTGTTTAGGAACTTGTCTTGAGAACACTTGTTACTAAAAGGATGTGAACATGAAAAAATATTTAATCATGTATATACGGTTAAATAAATTGATTACCAAGGATAAAACATATTATGTGATAACCACTGAATTATCAATGTTGAATTAAAGAACGAGTGTGTTAAATTTGAAAACACATTTCCTTTTTTGGTTTGGTTGTGTACTCCTTGTGGATATTTTCAATCATGTACTTTTTATAGGTTGAGTGGTGATTATTTTAAGTTAATTAAAGTGATTGAGGATGGTTTGAGGGTGTAATAGAATATTATGTTGAGATATTATTTGATGTTGGAATGGGTGGAATGTATTGTGCTGTGAGACTAAAATCAGGTTTAGTTTTGTTTGTTTTGAAAATAATAGCATGGATATGTAGCGGGGATACCGAGTATGATAGTGATGTGATATATCGGATGGTAATTATGTTAATTTGGGGGGTCCTGAGGTTTGGGCGACATTACATTGAATAATGATGATCGTAGTGGTTTACATGGGTGATATGGGGGGAGGAAGTGTGATGTGGGGTGTTTTATCAAAGTTTTCTGTAATGTGGGGTGTTTTATCATAGTTTTCTTTCTCTGGTTGTCTGGGTTAAGAGACTTGTTGTGTATTGTGGTTGTTATTTACCTGGGTAGGTGTGGAATAAATGGTAAATTCTTAATAAGGTCAAAATTATTGGGTGTTGATAGGATTTATTTTTTCATATTCTTATGTGACCATAATTTTTAATAATATGTGAATTTAATGGTAGATGTAAAGGTAGTTTTAGAGGTTATTTGTTGATTGGAACCCCATTGGTTGGTATGAGTATTTGACAGCTAAAAATATTCATGTTGTTCCTTTTTAATTCTATATACAGCACACCCTAGTTGATCATTTGGTGTCGAGCACCCCCATTGTTATGGGGGAGGGTGTTTTTCCCAAGCATCTCTATGGGAGGATAGATGGTTGGCTAACCACTCTCCATGATCCCTCTTCCATGCAGTGATAGACCAAGAATATTTGGGCCGGTTGTAGTTTATGTGGCCTAGGTGTGTTCAAGAGAGTTGTGCATCCCAAGTGTCTTCATGATGTGGTGTGCTTTGTGGAAGAGGTGTCTGCAGGTAGGATGTGGGTTTGTATGTTCAAAAGAGGTTGGAGTTCTAGGTAAACATTCATTAGGGTGTGATAATGTCTAATTAGTGGGAATGTTTTGTAGGGTACCCAATCATCAACATGAATACTATATAACTTTACATAACATTCATTATTTGGTCAGTGTAACTTGTAAATATTTTGGGATGGATAGTATTCCAAGTTAGGTGTTTTGGGGGTTTGTTAATTTTTTCACAGAGAAATTAGTATGTCTTCTATTCTTGGGCATAAGAGACGTCGGGTTTTCCTACTGAGTATACTTGTATGCTCACCCAACATATATAAAACTTATTTAAGGTTTCTAGGAATATTTTTTGGGTAGGGCTCAACCATACTAGTTAGAACATTGGGACAATTGTTGTAATACCCAAAGGATTTGAAAATATATATTGAATGCGTGAAACATAGTTTCTTGAAAAAACAAAACATTTTATAATCTATCCATTAAACACAACTTTACTTCTATTTGGTTTTGAATTCTGAAAAATTCTAATCTAGAGTTGTGATCAATAAGTCATTTGGATTTGGATAAAACAAACCTGATTTTTAGTGAATAGTGACATTCCCTTATGAATAGGAATACGAATAGTTATAAGAACCTTATTAATAATAAATAATATATTATTTTATCTTCTTAATTTAATAAGATAATGAGATCTTAATTAATTATTCAATGTTATATAAAACAAATTATACCTTTAATTTTTATTTCAAATTAAATAAGATTTTATTTTAAAATAAAATTTTAAATATTAAATGAATTTAATTTTAAAAATATACATGTTGAAAAATGTATGGGGTGATTTGTTTGGGATTTTTTTTAAATTCATGAATTTCTGAAAAAAAGTGAAATACGGTAAAATACCATATATACAAATTATAAGTTAAATACACTATGTTTGACATCATAAGTGATGTAACACAACTTAGTTCGAACTCACATTCACTTATAACTATTAGGGGTACCATGAACCAACATTATTGGATTTATTGAGAGAATTAATAAAATAATGAATCAAATATTCAAAATTCACTCATCTTCTCTATTATAACCCCCCCCCCCCCCACTCACTCCCTCTTCTATTCACTCTTCTATTCCTTGATTCTCCTCAATGATCTATCAAGATACCCTTACCAAGTCACTATCCACGTCCATTAAGCTCTTGGTCTTTCCAAAAGAACAAACCCCCTCCCTAATGGAGGTTCTTAAGGAGTTTATTTTAAGATGTAAAACACCTTTCTATTTTATTTGGTTTTATTTTAATTTACCTTTTTTTGTTATATTATCCTCACATAATCTATCCAATTTTCCATTATAAATCTAGTATCATATATAAACTAGTATTATATCATGTAAATGGAATAACCTTAATCAATATTCTTACTCTCCCCCTTTTATTTTATAAATGAAATCAACATCCAAGTGGTTAGAATTTATAACCTTTGTGGATGACAAAGTTTCATTGGTCCATTTATCCTTTATTATAGAGCATAAAACAATTTTTATGGATGAAATAGACTATAATATATGTATTATAACAAATTTAATATTCAAGAACCATTATTTGTATATATTATTAAATCATATGACCAAACTAGTTCCTAATAAACAAAATATCTCTAAAATGATCTAGGTGAATGTCGTTAATAAATCATCTAATGATTCGTTCTATTTACATGTAACCAAATGATATAAATGACCATTAAAACTACTGTATAATCATAAATAATATTTTATTTCAAATTATGGAGATTTATTTATATTCCAAATAATCTCCATTCATTAAAAATAAGTGAACCGATTATGAAAATCATCAAAACGAACTCTCTGGAACAACAGAATTCAATATATTAACTTATCAATAAAGATAAAAATGAACTAAATAGAATTATTATAAACAAAAATCATGTATAATATGTTCTGAAGTATGTTATTAATAATTGAAATTTAATATCCCAGGACCTTATGTTTAATAGCATAACACATTCAGATTTAAGGAAAGTGTTTTTCCACCTGAACCTCTATTTTCATTAATGTTATTTTTATTGTATAATTTCATCAATGAAATTCTTGTGTACTATTATATAATACTCCTATATTTTTTGTGATTTTTCTATATATGTTTACCAAATATAATCTTACTTTTATTTAATTGTATATATATGTTCTGAAAGGTTCTATATAAAACCCTTCTCGAAATACAAGCCCATTTCAAGGAAATTTCTCAAATTCATACCTATATTTAAGGGACCAATATAATATATTATTGTAAACCATTAGTTTATAAAATCAATCATTATACTATAAAAATATTATCTTACATCACTTATAGTTTGATATAAAAATTATTCCCAAAGAACTATTCTTTTCAAAGGAAAAAAGGTACCTATCTCTATAATTATTTGTAGATTTCATAAGTGTATCATCATATATTTCAAAACTCTTGTTGAATCTTTTGTATTAATTGTATTAACCTTTCATGGTATCATCTACCATAATTAATTTAAGGTTTTATTGTAACAGCCCGAGTTTTTATGAAAAATATTCTTTTTTATTTCACTAATGTCTTGTGTTGTACGCTACACCAAAAGGAGCTTGCACAACACGCATCCTTGACTTGCCTTGCATTACACGCAATCGCAACCTTGATAGCGTGTGTGGTACGTAATACTGAGTTTCACGAAACAATGATATGCTATTAAAATATTATTAAAACTAGCCGTTATGAATAGTAATAACCACTTTTTAAATTTTAGAAATTTTAGCTCTCAAAATGGACTTCATTTTTGGAGTCGGAGTATCGAATTTAGCCTAAGGTGAAATTTTGGTACTTTTCGGATAACTTTCATATTCTGATGAATAGTGAAAATTACTAAATTATAATTAAAAACAACTTTTTTAATCGAAATAATTAATAGTGATAAATCATTAATTTGAGTGGTTTTAAAGTATATTTAGAATATATTTTTACAATTTAATACAATGTTGGTCATTGGATGTAATTTCACATTTAAACTAGACATAAACAAGTGTCAATCTTTTGATAGATATTGTTTCTTAAAAACACGCTATTTGTTTTAACAGCGGGATTTAATTAAAAAATTAATTAATGCAACTTTTATGTTATGAATTTGGTAAAATAGACTTCATTTTTGAATTCGGAATATGAAATATAGCTTGGGATGAAATTTTGGCATTGTTCTGAAAAACATCAATTTTTGATGAATAGTGAAACTACTAAGTGGTAGTTAAAAAAACTGAATTTTTCATAAAACTTAATTTTACCGCTTCTGTGAATGGAATTTTAAAAATCCGAGAGACACGGTTGATGTCAGTAAGTAAAATGTTGTTCAATGAGATGAAAATAATTTTTGGTGAATAGTAACTTTTTACTTTTATTTACCACGGTTAAAAGTAAATAGGGTAATTAAGGGTAAAAATGATATTATTATTACCCTAACACATGTCCTAATTCTATTGGACAAGTGTAATTCGACCAAAAACAAGCTTAGGAATAAAATATGACCATTTAGGTCCACTTGGATTAGATTAGGACATTTATTATTATTTAATTCAAAGAAGAGTTAAAAAGTCAAAATCAAAGTTTATTTACTAAAACATTTTTAATATAGGGTTTTACATAAGATAAATTCGATTGTAAATATTCATTAGAAATCTAAAAGGATTTCCTACATGATGGTATTTTATTTGTAATTTTTAGACATTAAATAATTTAATTTATTTATGACACAATGATGATGCAGTAATTATTTTATTAATGAAATATTGACATAATTGATGTTATAAACACCAAAATAAATGTAATTTGAGACTTTTTATGAATTCCACTAATGTTTTAGGTTATTATGATATATTAGTGTTGATTTAATCAACTTGGTTCTAACATATAATCCTGTTATGACTTTCACAAAAATCATATATCAAATAGTGTCAAAATTGACACAAAATAGTTTTTAAATCAAATATTATATTACTAATTGTTATTTTATTCATAAAAATCTAAGGTTCGGCCCAATGACTTAGATAAGGATATATATATTAATAATAAACAATTTGGGGTTCGTTTGGCATGTTATAGTAAGTGTATTAACCATATAGTGAAAGAAAACAAAAAGACATGGTAAAAGCTAAATTATTTAACTTAGAGTAAAATCTAATTTATAAGGTTAAAATAATACCCTAAACTTGTCTAAATCCTATTGGTTGATAGGATTTCGACCCTTCCCCACTTTAGCTTCGAAATAAGACCCTTTGGAACCATTATAAACCGATTTTGACTTTAATATAAAATAATATTTTGAGATATTCCTAAGGTGCCCCTCTCCTCCCTTATAAAAGGGCACCTCCTCCCCCTCCTCCTCACACCAATTTGAGCACTCAAGCTGGGCCAACCCCTGCCAAAATCTCTTCTCCACTTCCCTAGAAACATCCTAGAGGTTCTGGTCTTCCTCAAAGACCAAATTTAGTGCCCTAAGAGGGGGTCTCAAAGAGGCACTTCAAAGAAGAGGTAATTACCGTTACCAATTCTTTCATCTTTATTTCTTCTTCCACATATTCTTCTTAGGTTGTTTCATTATGAAGTAATAACATCAGTATCACTCATATACTGATATGTTATTATAAGTATGAAATAACCCTATTTCACCATCTATCCATCCTACGGAAAAAGAAATCACCGCGCGTGCGTACGTACAGAATACCGTCTCCACGCCGTGGTGTAATCTGTTTTCCTCCACCACCTTACATGGATGGGTATAATGGTGTAAAGAATAACTATACATAGTTATTACAACATCATATTGATTCTGATATATTGTATAATCCACTCCAATTCAATTCAATATTTATAGAAATGATATCATCGCTCGTGCGTACGTACGGACTACCGTCTCCACGACGCGATGAGATTCATTCTCCATGTTAACCATTTAAGAATGATTATAATGTATATATAAGAAATAATAATGAAATATATGACATTATAAAGCTACTGGATTTATGTATATATATACATATGTATGTCATCTACTTACTTCCATTTCAAGACAATAAGGAAAACAGCGTTCATGCGTACGTACGGACTACCGTCTCCATAAACGGTGTTTTTCATTTTATTTATCTACCTATTATATATATATATACACTGAATATATATGATATATAAATCATATTTTATATTCTGGAAGTGAGTAAATCATGATATAAGTAATAATGATGTCAAGAACAACAAGTCAAAACACCTACGATAAATGAAACGATTTTACCCAAAACGCTTCTTTAACATGGAATTTACAAAAGAATGGGTAATATAATGTCATAAGTGAACCATATAAGATATCATAACAATGAATATGATTCTGTAATAAGTCAATAACATGATTTAAATCATTATACAGGAGGTTCGGACACTTACAAAGCAAGTCGGACCTAAGGTAAGGGAAATATCACAATATCATTTTTATCCAAGATTGTTTATTCGTAAGTATTTACTGGGGTGTATTTTATCATCCACATCCATGTTTCATCAATATGTAATATTATTTCCATCCACCTAAAATTGTTTAAATCCATTTTTAACCTTCGGTGAGTTTTTAGTAATATTTATGAAAGGAATCTTTTGTCGTACGAGGTACTTTTTGACTTTTCTGACAAAAGTCCGAAGAATGTTTTTTTAACTTATACGGCATGAATGAATTTTTAAAACATTATTTCAAAGAAGCTTCCTTTACAAGTTTTCAAGTTTATTTTTAATAAACTTCTTTTAGTTTAAAGATTTATGACATGTTAAGAAAGGAAAAATGTTTTTGAAGAAGAAAGGATATTTTCCTCAAGAATGGAGTTCAAGTGTTTTATCAAAATTATTTTCCATCTAAGATAATAAAGGGTTCTGTTTTTAACCCTATTATTACATTGATTTGATCATGTTGTGATGGAATTATTTTTATGAATTCCTTTATCTTATATGAATTGATTTATGATGTCATGATGTTTCAAGAATCCCATTTTTGTTACATGTGTTATGCGATGATGTATGTTTTATGATTATGTGGCACAAATAAGAAAGGATTCATTATAAGATGGGTGGGACCTATATCTCCCTCCAATGCATTGGGTAAGGATTTTATATCTCATGAGATAGACATGGCTGGAACGGAAGGTTATTTCGGTTCAGTGATACAGGACTGAAACGAGGAGTGAACTCGGTTCAGAAAGGGACTTTGTCCGCTAAGATAGTCTTGCCAATGAGTCATGACTAACAAGAAATGATTTTCTATGATTATGTGTGCATGCCACAAAGTTTCAAGTTTCATGTTATGATTATGGGGATCTCATTTTCACTTCTATGATTTATCCCATGTTATGATATTATGAGCTCTTTTGCAGGTTAAGATTTCCAAAAGCTATGTTCTTATGTATATGATATGATTGATATTTCTTTTGTTTACCCTTACTGAGCATTTGAGCTCACCCTTTTATGTTTTCTTTTCCCCAGGATATAAAGAAAGGTTTTTAGGTAAAAAAAGGAAGATCTTTATAAGAGATATTGAAGATCTTTCACCACGATTAGAAGATTACGTTCCGAGTTTCCAAAGACACTAAACTATTACGATCCTTGTGTGTGTGTTTTTGTTATGTACTAAGTATTCTGAAAAAGTAATGTAATGTCCATGTACGATAAGCTTCGGGTCTCTACAGTTGGTATCAGAGGAAAGGTTTAGTCAACCTTTGGAAACTAGGATGCGAAAACGTTAGTGAGATCCCTAGAGATATTTCTAAGGTATGTCTAGGGATGTCCCTAGGGATAAGTATACGTATAGGTTATAGTAATAGAATTACGCTAACGATCATAGAATTAAACCTAAGATGTTAGATATTTAAGGTACTCCCCCTTTATTATGTTGTTTTCCCTAGCATGATTTTTTCCTCTCACACTATTCTTTTTGGGTTTTAGACGATGGCTGGAACCCGAAAGAACCGTGTTGATCAATGCAATGGACAATGCAATGATTGCCCTCCTGAACAGACAAATGTTATGGGAGATGGAGTGCAAAATCTTATTGCTGTACTTACACAATCTATGAATCATTCTGGACTTCCAAATGAGCAGAGAAGGGAACAATATTCTATTGAGTCCTTCATGAGGCAACATCCACCTTCTTTCAGTGGGTCTTCTGATCCACTTGTGGCTGAACAATGGATCAGTACTACTGAAAAGATATTTTCAGTTCTTTAATGTTCTGAACATGATAAAGTCATCTTAGCAGTATATCGTTTGGAAGGTGAAGCTGATCAATGGTGTAATCTTATCAAGAATACGAGGCCAAGAGATGAAATTGAGTCCATGGAATGGGACGAGTTCAAGAACTTGTTTTTCAGTAAGTAATTCCCTCGTATTCTTCGAACAAAGATGGAGAAAGAGTTTCTTGAACTGAAGCAAAGGGACGATGAATCTGTTGGTACCTATGAAGCAAATTTTACAAGACTTGCAAGGTATGCTTCTGGTATTATCATCCAACCTGAAAGTAAAGTTGATCGATTTCTCAGTGGCTTAAAACCAAGTCTTTGAAGGGCATTAGCTATGAGAGACTTCAGTAGCTATGAAGAAATTGTGTGTTGTGCTATCAAGGTAGAAATGGAAGTTGGTGTTACATATCCATCTCATGGTTTTGACAAGAAACGAAAGATGGAGTTCAAGGAGAAATCTCAGAATAATGGTGAAAAGAAGATGAATGTTTCCTTATGCACAAAGTGTCGAAAGAAGCATGGTGGATATTGTCTTAAAGGGACTAGAAAATGTTTTAAGTGTGGAAAAGAAGGTCATCGAGCAGCTGAGTGTCGAAGTAATGGAAAAAGGGTTTATAATGATGTGAATAAAGCAAACACTGCAGAGAACGCACCACCAACACTTCAATGCTTCAAGTGCAAGGAAATGGGGCATTATGCTAATAATTTCCCTAATCCAAGGGTTAGTGATGATCAACATGAGCAACCATTGAAGGCAAAGGACAAAGGGAAATCACATGCGATCACTATTGGCAATGTTGAATATGACAACGATGTGGAGGAATGATTAAGTGTTTATGTAATGGGATTCCAAAATAATGTTGTATCATTGAGTATTGCAATATTTATTGATGTGGTATTCAAAGTGATTGAGATATTTTTTGGAAATAAGATGATATGCGCATAATGAAGACGAGAAAATGAAATGTTTAATAGTATTCATGAGCTCATGATTGATATAAGGACTAAGTGATATCATGGTTTGAGTATATAGAATTTTGAGGATTTTGGTATGTGGAAAGTGTTAACTTTTAACTGCACTCATGTTTTCACTAAGGTATTCAAGAGAATACACGATTAAGGACTTTGAATGTTTGGAATGTGACCAACAAGACATATCTTATGATATGTAGGGATCAACGACAGTATTAAATATCTGGTAATCGTTGTCACTATATTATGAGAGTGGACTAAAGTATTATGTATAAGCCTAAAGATTAGACTGGATTATGTTGGACATAAGTTAGTATTGTTTAAGGATAGAAGATTTTTGATATTATTGATGGGATGTTATAGTAACGTAGTTTTAGAAAAAGGACAACCTGCAGGACGGGCGACAGCCCATCGCTTCGGACAAGGCTGTAGGAATCGAACCCACAACCGAAGTGCGACTGGCCTTTATCGCCTATCACTGACCTACAGGAAGTCCCTGTTTAGTAGAAACTAGTGTTATTATATTATGCAGTATGATATATGAAGTATAAGCCCATTTTAGGAACCATATATGATTAATCCCACTATAGATCGACTTATGTATATAAATTTTTCTAACCTTTTGAGACAGATGGAATGACCCATCATTCTATCACATGATCTGCTAACACTTCACGAATAACAAATTCAACTTCATTTATTTAAGAGATGAAGTGGAAATTGTTAAAGGCACGAACAACAGTGAGACTGTACCAAAATAAAGTAAGTATTTATTCTAATTCAAATTCTTTAACTTTAGGGAAATGATCTTGAAAACCAAAAATGTTGTCCTAGTTCTCTTATACCTGATGAATCAGATGGTACCTTAGATCGTCACAAATTTATGGATTTGTGATTACTGGCTTTTCCATAGCCATGTTCTCTACCACTCTCCATCCGAACATGATGGTTAGATTTCTCTTCCATATCCATATTTTCACCTATGTGGAAACCCTGGGATTAGTTTATTTGGGTAATCGTTACATTTCATACTTTAGTTTTTAAAGCCAAGTTTTGGTATTCCTTTTTACGATGTGGGTTTCTATTAAAGAAACTTTCGAATAGTAAACCATTTATAACCCCGATGAATTTCGAGGGCGAAATTCATTTTAAGGGGGGTAGAATGTAACAGCCCGAGTTTTTATGAAAAATATTCTTTTTTATTTCACTAATGTCTTGTGTTGTACGCTACACCAAAAGGAGCTTGCACAACACGCATCCTTGACTTGCCTTGCATTACACGCAATCGCAACCTTCCTCGATAGCGTGTGTGGTACGTAATACAGAGTTTCACGAAACAATGATATGCTATTAAAATATTATTAAAACTAGCCGTTATGAATAGTAATAACCACTTTTTAAATTTTAGAAATTTTAGCTCTCAAAATGGACTTCATTTTTGGATTCGGAGTATCGAATTTAGCCTAAGGTGAAATTTTGGTACTTTTCGGATAACTTTCATATTCTGATGAACAGTGAAAATTACTAAATTATAATTAAAAACAACTTTTTTAATCGAAATAATTAATAGTGATAAATCATTAATTTGAGTGGTTTTAAAGTATATTTAGAATAGATTTTTACAATTTAATACAATGTTGGTCATTGGATGTAATTTCACATTTAAACTAGACATAAACAAGTGTCAATCTTTTGATAGATATTGTTTCTTAAAAACACGCTATTTGTTTTAACAGCGGGATTTAATTACAAAATTAATTAATGCAACTTTTATGTTATGAATTTGGTAAAATAGAATTCATTTTTGAATTCGGAATATGAAATATAGCTTGGGATGAAATTTTGGCATTGTTCTGAAAAACATCAATTTTTGATGAATAGTGAAACTACTAAGTGGTAGTTAAAAAAACTGAATTTTTCATAAAACTTAATTTTACCGCTTCTGTGAATGGAATTTCAAAAATCCGAGAGACACGGTTGATGTCAGTAAGTAAAATGTGGTTCAATGAGATGAAAATAATTTTTGGTGAATAGTAACTTTTTACTTTTATTTACCACGGTTAAAAGTAAATAGGGTAATTAAGGGTAAAAATGATATTATTATTACCCTAACACTTGTCCTAATTCTATTGGACAAGTGTAATTCGACCAAAAACAAGCTTAGGAATAAAATATGACCATTTAGGCCCACTTGGATTAGATTAGGACATTTATTATTATTTAATTCAAGAAGAGTTAAAAGAGTCAAAATTAATGTTTATTTACTAAAACATTTTTAATATAGGGTTTTACATAAGATAAATTCGATTGTAAATATTCATTAGAAAGCTAAAACTATTTCCTACATTATGGTATTTTATTTGTAATTTTTACACATTAAATAAGTTAATTTATTTATGACACAATGATGATGCAGTAATTATTTTATTAATGAAATATTGACATAATTGATGTTATAAACACCAAAATAAATGTAATTTGAGACTTTTTATGAATTCCAATAATTTTCTAGGTTACTATGATATATTATTGTTGATTTAATCAACTTGGTTCGAACATATAATCCTGTTATGACTTTCACAAAAATCATATATCAAATAGTTTCAAAATTGACACAAAATAGTTTTTAAATCAAATATTATATTACTAATTGTTATTTTATTCATAAAAATCTAAGGTTCGGCCAAATGACTTAGATAAGGATATATATATTAATAATAAACAATTTGGGGTTCGTTTGGCATGTTATTGTAAGTGTATTAACCATATAGTGAAAGAAAACAAAAAGACATGGTAAAAGTTAAATTATTTAACTTAGAGTTAAATCTAATTGATAAGGTTAAAATAATACCCTAAACTTGTCTAAATCCTATTGGTTGATAGGATTTCGACCCTTCCCCACTTTAGCTTCGAAATAAGACCCTTTGGAACCATTATAAACCGATTTTGACTTTAATATAAAATAATATTTTGAGATATTCCTAAGGTGCCCCTCTCCTCCCTTATAAAAGGGCACCTCCTCCCCCTCCTCCTCACACCAATTTGAGCACTCAAGCTCGGCCAACCCCTACCAAAATCTCTTCTCCACTTCCCTAGAAACATCCTAGAGGTTCTGGTCTTCCTCAAAGACCAATTTTAGTTCCCTAAGAGGGGGTCTCAAAGAGGCACTTCAAAGAAGAGGTAATTACCGTTACCAATTCTTTCATCTTTATTTCTTCTTCCACTTCTTCTTCTTAGGTTGTTTCATTATGAAGTAATAACATCAGCATCACTCATATACTGATATGTTATTATAAGTATGAAACAACCCTATTTCACCATCTATCCATCCTACGGAAAAAGAAATCACCGCGCGTGCGTACGTACGGAATACCGTCTCCACGTCGTGGTGTAATCTATTTTCCACCACCACATTACATGGATGGGTATAATGGTGTAAAGAATAACTATAAATAGTTATTACAACATCATATTGATTCTGATATATTGTATAATCCACTCCAATTCTATTCAATATTTATAGAAATGATATCATCGCTCGTGCGTACGTACGGACTACCGTCTCCACGACGCGATGAGATTCATTCTCCATGTTAACCATTTAAGAATGATTATAATGTATATATAAGAAATAATAATGAAATATATGACATTATAAAGCTACTGGATTTATGTATATATATACATATGTATGTCATCTACTTACTTCCATTTCAAGACAATAAGGAAAGGAAAATAGCGTTCATGCGTACGTACGGACTACCGTCTCCATAAACGGTGTTTTTCATTTTATTTATCTACCTATTATATATATATATACACTGAATATATATGATATATAAATCATATTTTATATTCTGGAAGTGAGTAAATCATGATATAAGTAATAATGATGTCAAGAACAACTAGTCAAAACACCTACGATAAATGAAACGATTTTACCCAAAACGCTTCTTTAACATGGAATTTACAAAATAACGGGTAATATAATGTCATAAGTGAACCATATATGATATAATAACAATGAATATGATTCTGTAATAAGTCAATAACATGATTTAAATCATTATACAGGAGGTTCGGACACTTACAAAGCAAGTCGGACCTAAGGTAAGGGAAATATCACAATCTCATTTTTATCCAAGATTGTTTATTCGTAAGTATTTACTAGGGTGTATTTTATCATCCACATCCATGTTTCATCAATATGTAATATTATTTCCATCCACCTACAATTTTTTAAATCCATTTTTACCCTTCGGTGAGTTTTTAGTAATATCTATGAAAGAAATCTTTTGTCGTACGAGGTACTTTTTGACTTTTCCGACAAAAGTACGAAGAATGTTTTTTTAACTTATACGGCATGAATGAATTTTTAAAACATTATATCAAAGAAGCTTCCTTTACAAGTTTTCAAGTTTATTTTTAATCAACTTCTTTTAGTTTAAAGATTTATGACATGTTAAGAAAGGAAAAATGTTTTTGAAGAAGAAAGGATATTTTCCTCAAGAATGGAGTTCAAGTGTTTTATCAAAATTATTTTCCATCTAAGATAATAAAGGGTTCTGTTTTTAACCCTATTATTACATTGATTTGATCATGTTGTGATGGAATTATTTTTATGAATTCCTTTATCTTATATGAATTGATTTATGATGTCATGATGTTTCAAGAATCCCATTTTTGTTACATGTGTTATGCGATGATGTATGTTTTATGATTATGTGGCACACATAAGAAAGGATTCATTATAAGATGGGTGGGACCTATATCTCCCTCCAATGCATTGGGTAAAGATTTTATATCTCATGAGATAGACATGGCTGGAACGGAAGGTTATTTCGGTTCAGTGATACAGGACTGAAACGAGGAGTGAACTCGGTTCAGAAAGGGACTTTGTCCACTAAGATAGTCTTGGCAATGAGTCATGACTAACAAGAAATGATTTTCTATGATGATGTGTGCATGCCACAAAGTTTCAAGTTTCATGTTATGATTATGGGGATCTCATTTTCACTTCTATGATTTATCCCATGTTATGATATTATGAGCTCTTTTTCAGGTTAAGATTTCCAGAAGCTATGTTCTTATGTATATGATATGATTGATATTTCTTTTGTTTACCCTTACTGAGCATTTGAGCTCACCCTTTTATGTTTTCTTTTCCCCAGGATATAAAGAAAGGTTTTTAGGTAAAAAAAGGAAGATCTTTATGGGATATATTGAAGATCTTTCACCACGATTAGAAGATTACGTTCCGAGTTTCCAAAGACACTAAACTATTACGATCCTTGTGTGTGTGTTTTTGTTATGTACTAAGTATTCTGCAAAAGTAATGTAATGTCCATGTACGATAAGCTTCGGGTCTCTACATTTATGATTCTTTTTGGTTGTGGCTATGCTATCTTAAAACCATTAACCAATTTCCTCCAAATTTGTTAATGTTTATGCTTAATGATAAGGGCATGTTCTTTAAATTTAATATATTAATTTCAAAATTAATATATATGTTTATTATAATAATTAACATTCATATTATGAATTCATTGGAAATATAAAGTGTCGGTTGGTACCCACTACAACCCATCGGCCCATCAGTAGTTATCATGAGACAAACTACAGTCTTGGAACAATGCCTTGACAAAATGAATATTTATGATCTTTGAACGATGCCAAGATAGTATGGTGAAGATGTCCCACATTACACATTCCATAATTATGATATTAGTATTGATAGTTCTTGTGGTTATTAGACTAGTATAATACCCCTGAATATGTTTTCTTATGAAATTATTTACTCAGATATTATTCACTCTATAATGTGTTCAAGTTTATTATTTGTTAAAAGAATATGTAATTAAATATACAACATGACTTATGTTTATAAATATTATGATTTATTTCTTACCCTTACTATGTTTTTGAGATCACCCCTTTTATATATTTCATTTTCTCAGGACACAAAGAAATTTATTTTCAATGAAATAATGAAATAACCTAGGAGTTACGGATTTTGTAAAAAGAGTTTTTTTGTTGTTTTTATTTTCATGATATAATGATTAACATATGTATGTATTTTGTTACCAATAATACTAAACAACACAGTCCTTTGAGATGCATATTATTTGTTTACATGACTATGTAATTAATAAAGGCACTATCTTTTGGTAACTGGGGTCGGGTCCTTATTATTGGTAACAATGAATGTTTAGTTGCAAACATAGAAACTAGATTAGAAAAAGTAGATTTGGGAAAAAAACCTAAGGTAGTATTTGAGGAAAAACATACAAAAAAGTCATGGAATCTAGTTAAGAAATAGATTATGTGGATCTTTCTATAAAATAAATCTTTTTCTGCATAAAAACATGTAGTGGTGGCTCTGGCACTTATGTTCCTAGGAGTGAAAACTCAGACAAGTAGTTTCAGGGTTGACAGAGGGTATCTTGGTACATGAAAACAAGACTTGTTTCACTCTTGGTATTGAAACTCATGGGGGTTATTCTTTGGATTATTGAAATTTTCTTTACAATCAATTATGATGGATTTAAATGTAAATTGTTCTTCAAAGATACCATGTTTGTGATTAAGAGATTAGTTATGCATAGTATATCGATTTTTGCTATGTATTTTTTTCAACATTAGGATTATACATTATAATTCATACCCTAATCTTGGTTATTACGTTATTTAGAACTGAACCCTAGTGGATGGAATGCCAACCGCATGAACAGGTGGGTCCCGTGTTGGGATTATCCTCCAATGCATTATGATGATGTAGGCTCTACTGATTTGAGTGGTGATGAGGAACTTATAATTACACCTGGACAACTTACACTGGTTATGAATAATAAACTTACCCATATAGAGCATCTAGATTAACCACGCAAACGATCTATGTTAGATTGCTTTAGGAGACAACAACCTCCATAATTTAATGGGACTACAAATCCATTTTTAGCAGAGTTGTGGATATGTTCCCTAGAGAATATATTTGTCTATTTGAGATGTAACAAAAGAATGACTGTTTCCATATAATTTTATCGTCTAATTGGAGATACAGATCTTAGGTGGTCATTAATCCAATAGAAAATGGAGGAGGAAGATATAGAAGAGATGGTATGGAGGTATTTTAAAGAAATCCTCCTAGAAAAATATTTCACTAATGTATCATGAATATATATGGAGAGGAAATTTTTGAATATGAGGCAGAAGGAGGATAAAAATGTTTCCAAGTATGAATCAAACTTTGAAAGGCTATAAATGTATGTGGTGGACTACATAAGCAATCCAATGATAAAAATTGATCTATTTTTTTATGGTTTAAATCCATTCCTCTGAAGGGGTCTACTCTCCCAAATTCACTCATCGTATGAAGATATAGTCTCAAGTACAATCAAGACATAAAAATAATTTTATATGTCTTATGAAATTTAAGGAAAACAAGAGAATAAGAGGGTTTCAAAAAACTCTATAAAGGTAAGTAAGTAAATGGGGAAGATTGGTAGATTTGAACTACCATCATACAGTAAATGTGGGAATAAATACCCTGGCACATTAATGACGGGAATGGGAGTCTGTTCCAAGTGTAGAGAAAAAGGCCACCTATCTCGGGATTTTAAGGGGAAGATTGAAGCTACCAATATTCAATGATTCAATAGCAAGGAGATGGGATATTATTTACATGAATTTCCTAAGAGTACATAAAATGTTTCCCAAAGAAGTTTAAGGGAGAAGGGCCAAGATTATGTGGTCACAACTGTGGAGGATGAAGTTATTAATGTAGTGGCAGCAGGTACATTATTAGTTTCATCAATCCTATCCAATGATTTAATTGATTTTGGATCATCACATTCATTCATATCTTCATAGTTTTTCATGAAAATAATAAATTTCATATTTTATTTAATAATGTGGGTTTCAATCAAAACACTTAAGGTAAATTTCATTGCAAAAATGTTGTGTGAGGCAATCCTCATTATGGAATATAAATGTGAATTATCTGCTTATTTTTTTCATACCCATTATTGAATTTGATATAATCCTGGGTATAGATTGGCTATCAAAAAATGATATGGAAATTTATTGTCGGAATAAGGAGGTTACTGATTTCGGGGATGATGTGGAATCCCTAATATTCAGGGAAGATACATCACCATGTGATTCTAATCTAGATCCACCCTGAGTAGCTCTACTGAATTCAATTATTGTGGAGGAAGGGAATGAAATAACTATTGGTGAAGAAAACAATGTTTAAATAAAAGATGTAAATACTTTGGAAGAATATATTGACGTATTTCATGAGCATTTAATTTCACAACATCTATAGTGGGAATTTGAGTTTTTCATTTATTTAATTACTATTTCACGGCACATTTCAATGATCACTAATAGAATGTCCATTGTGGTTTTAGTGGAACTGGGGAGAAAACTAGATGAATTGAGTGATAAAGGATTTATTCGACGTATTTCTTCTCTATGGGGAGCCTCAAATATTTTCATTAACTATAAAGATCAGTCTATGAGGTTATCCATTGACTAAATGGATATAAATTCTATAACAATAAGAACAAGTACCCCCAACATCATACTGATGATTTATTTGATCATCTTCATGGAGCCTAATATTTTAATATGATTGATCTTCGATCTGGATATCATTAGTTTCTTGAGAGGAATGAAGAAATTTCAAAAATAGAATTTCGAACCAATTATGAGTTTTATGATTTTACAGTATTGCAGTTTGGACTGACTAATGCAGCATATATTTTCATGGACCTAACAAATAGATTTTTCAAGGAATATCTGGATTACTTTTTTTGCGGCTTTTATTTGACGATATATTGGTATACTGAAAAATCTATGAAGATCATGAAAATCACTAGTGCACTATTTTGAAGACTCATGGATTAAATTAACTATATTGGAATTTCATAAAGTGTGTTTTTTATATCCTATCAGTTTCCCTTCTGGGCCACATTGTCTCTAAGGATTGAATGTTTGTAGATGATGTAAAGAAAACAGTTGTTCAAGAATGGCATACTCTGAAAAATTTAACTAAGGTACATATTTTTATATGTTTAGTATGTTATTACCAATGTTTCATTCCGAACATCGCCTGTTTAGCCAACCCAATGACCAATCTCACATGAAATGGGGTTAAATTCATAGGGATTGAGGATTCAGAAAAATGTTTTAAAGAATTGACGAGAATATTAGCGAATTTTCTAATCATTACCCTACCAATAGAAAATTATGGATTTTTGATCTATAATGATACATAAATGAATTGACATGGTTGTGTCCTTATGAATAATGATACTTTGATGTCTTATAAATCTAGGTAGCTAAACATTCATGAACAAAACTATCCAACTCGTGATCTTGAGTTAGCAGTGGTAGTATTTCCTCGGATTAATTAGAGACATTACCTATATAGAGAAAAATTTGAAATATATAGATATCATAGTATTGTGAAATATATATTCTCATAGAAAGAACTCAACATGAGATAGAATATATGGATTAAGGTACTCATGGTTTATAATTTCACAATACACTACCACCCGGGGGAGGAAAATAAGGTGGGGGAATGCTTTGATTATAAAGTACCACTGAATTATGAACAAGATGAGAGATGGAAGGGATCCTATGTTCATGGATATAGTAAAGATGGATATGGTAATTATCATGGAAGGTAACACATCACTACATATTCAAATGGTTACCAAACCTTCTTTACTGGAAAAGATAAAAAGTTATTAGGATGATGATGATGAGTTTCAAATAAAAATTAAAGCTATAAATGATTGAACGTTGACTAACTACATATATGAAGGTGGCATTTTTAAATTAGGAAAGGGGATTTGGGATCCATCTATTCTTGTGCTAATGAGGGAACTATTGGATAATGAGCATAGATCTATTTTCTCTATACACATGGTAGCACAAATATGTATTGAGATTTAAAGGAACCTTTTCTTGTGGGAAAACGTGAATATGGGACTGCTGATTATGTGTCGAGATGTTTTGTTTGTCAACAAGTAGTGGTTGTAAGACAACATCCTAGAAGAGTTATGCAAAAAAATTCTATTCTTATGTGGAAATGGGATGATATTATGATGGTCTCTATCATAGGGATACCAAAGACTCCATGAATAATGGATTTGATATCGGTAATTGTTGATCATCTTAAAAAATAATCAAATTTTATTCCAATAAGAGTTGATTTACCACATGAATTATTAGAAAGACTAGATATTAGTAATGTTTTAAGACATCATGTTGTACATTTATCAATTTTTTCTGATCGTGATCACAATTTTTACATCATAATCCTAGAAAAGTATTATGAAGGCCCAAGATACTAATCGTCATTTGAGCACTTCCTACCACCCAAAAAACTGATGGATAATCAGAAAAAACAATTCAATATTTGGAAGACACGTTGAGGTCTTGTTTACATGACTTTCAAGGTATTTGGAATTAGTTTTTACCACTCGTAGAATTTTCCTATATCAATAGATTCCATTCAAGTATTTAGATTTCACCATATGAGGAATTGTATAGAAAGAGATGTCGTACACCAACTTACTGGGATGATATTTTTGAAAGAAATCTCATAGGCCTAGAACATGTTTAGAAAACAACAGAAAAGCTGAAGATTATCCAAAACCATATCAAAACAGCTCAAAATAGGAAAACGGTATATGTTGGAAAACAAAGGAAGGATTTTGTTTCTATAAAAAGGGATCATGTTTTCTTAATGGTATCTCCATGGAAGGGTATTATATGATTCATTAAGAAGGGAAAATTATGTCCCAGGTACATCTATATTTTGATAATTATGGATCAAATTAGATCTACAACATACCATTTTTAAATGAATCCAATTCCCTCCAAAGATCACAATGTGTTACACATATCAATTTTAAGTAAAAACATGTGATACCCAATACATGTACTAAACTATGAAGAAGAAAAAATTAAATCTGATTGATCTTATTGTAAAGAGCCTATCATGATTCTTGACTCCAGATAACAAGTATTGAGAAATCAGACTACTTTCCTGGTAAAGGTTCTTTAGTGGAACCATAAGATAGAGGAAGAATCATGGGAGCATCAGGAAGTTATGTTGAAGATATACCTGAATATTATTTTGAAACATTTTGTGAATTTTGAGGATGAAATTTTTTAAGGAGGAGAAAATATAACACCCCAAGGTTTTGAAAATAAATATTGAAAGCATAAAACACTATGTCTATAGAAAACAACACATTTTATAATCAAGATGTTTAAGAAAACCTTTCCAATACCATGTTTTGAATTTCTAAAAAAATAATCTCGAGTTGTAATCAATAAGTTATTTGGAACCTGATTTAACAAACTTTATTCTTGGGGAATGGTGACATAAACTTATTAATATTAATATTAATATGTATAAGACCCTTATGAATAATAAATAATGAAATTAATTGTTTTCCATAAGATAATGAGATATTGAGATCTTAATTCATTCCTCGATGTGATATATATACAATTATACCTTTAAAATTGTTATATTTCAAATTTACTATGATTTTATTTAAAATCACTTTAATAATGTTTTGAAAATTATTTTTGAAAATTGGAGTTATTTTTTGAACTCTACACATTGGAAAATTGAAGGGGTGAATTTTTTGGATATTTTTGGATTCTTGAATTTTTGAAGAATAGTAAAGTACGGTAAAATACTAAATAAAAAAATAATCAATTAAATACACTATTTTTTCATCATAAGTGATGTAAGAACACTTGGTTTGAGCTCACGTTATTTTTTATTATTATGGGTCAAATGAACATAAACTATTGGATGTATTTAAAGAATAAAAAAATAATGGATAAAATATTGAAAATACAGCCTCTTCCCCACTATAAAAAACCCCATCACCCCCTATTCTCTTCACACGTCTAGGACATTAGAATCCTCATATTTCTACAAAAATACCCTTCCCTAGACACTCCCCACATCTATGAATCTCTTGGTCATTCAAAAAGACAAAAACCCTTCCATTGAGGGTTTTCTCAATGAGGTTATTACAAGAGGTAATGCCGCCCTCTTTTTCGTTTATTCTTAGTTCAATTTATCTTATTTGATTATCCTCTCCCCACCTCATTTGTCCAAATGACAATGATAACTCTAGTATAATCTATATCGTAAACTTATATCATGTGAATGAAATAACCGTCATTAATATTCTTACTCTTTCCCTTTTATTTTAAAAATTAAATCAACATCCATGAGGATCCAATTTATAGCCTTTATGGATGATGAAATTGATTTCTTCAGTTTATCATTTATTAATAGTTAGGGAACCATTTCTAGGGTTGTAATATACTATATTATATGTATTATTACCTAATTAACATTCAGTAACCGGTATACATACATATTATTAAATAATATGACCAAACTATTTCCTAATAATCAAAATACTGCTAAAATGATCTTAGTGAATGTCATTAATAAATCATCAAATTATTCATTCTATTTCCATGTAACCAAATTATAGAAATGACCATTAACACTTCTTTATTTTCTTATATAAATTTTAATTTCACATTATGAAGATTTACATCCATTCCACATGAACTCCATTCTTTATAAACATGTGAACCGATTATGAAAATCAAGAAAGTGAACACACAGGAATGACAGAATTCAATATAATAGATTATCAAGAAGGAGATGAATTAACTAAAAATAAATATGATAAAAAAATAAATTTTAAATTGGTTCTTAAATAAGTTATTAATAATTCTAATTTCATATTCCATTACATTATGTTCAATAGAAGAACACATTCAAAATTTAAGGTAAGGGTTTTCCACTCGTACCTCCATTTTAATTCGTGTTATTTTTATTGTCTAATTGCATCAATTAAATTCTTTTTTATTATTATGTACTCCTCATAAATTATGTGATAGTTTTCAATATATTTTTAAAACTATAATCTTAATTTCATTTAATGGGAGTTATATGTTATAAAAGGATCTTTTAAAAATCATTCCTAATATACGAGAACGATTCCAATGAATTTCCCAAATTCATATGTATTGTTAAGGGAACCCTATAATCGGTTTTAATAAAATATTATATTCATAAAATAAATCATTTTATTATGAAAATATTAACTTACTTGACTTATATTTTTATGAAAAAACATTTCCAGAATAACACTTCTTTTCAAAGTAAAATGGTATTTATCATAAGAATTACTTGAAGCTTTTATAATAGGATCGTAATATATTTCAACATTATATTGATTCTTTTGTATTATTATGAATAATATTTAATGATGTTATCTTCCATGCATAATTTAATGTTTTTTTATTAATTTTACTATCAATGCTCTATCTTAAACCCATTCACCAATTTACACAGAATGGCTAGTGTTTCTACTTAATATTCGGGGAAATTTATTTACATTTAATATATTAGTTTCAATATAAATTTATATATTGTTTATATTTATCCCTGTTATATAAGGAATGTATTGGACTGGTAAGTGTTTAGGTGGGGCCTGTTATAGCCCCTCGGTGCATCGGTATGTCGCATTAAATTAACTACGTTCTTTGAACAAGGCCTTGACAAAATGATTATTTATGGACTTGGCAAGATTCCTTGACAGTATGGTGATAATGGACCACATCATGAGTTCCCTCATTATAAAAATAGTATTTATGGATCATGTGTTTATTCGACTATATGAATTTCCATGATTATGTTTTATTATGGCATTATTTATTAATCTTTTATTCCTTCCATAATATGTTCAAGTGTAATATTTGTTAAAGGCATATGGTTTTAGTTATTGGACATTCCTAATTTATATATATCTTCTGTTGTATTGCATACCCTTACTGAGCATTTGAGATCACCCCTTTTTTATGTTTCATTTTCTCAGGACATTAAGAATTTTATTTTGAATGAAATGATAAATTAACATTTGAGATATGAATGTTTTCAAAGGAGATTCTATATTGTTTTACTATTCTTGTTGTAATGTTGATCTTATGTATGTATCTTGTTTCCAACTATACTAAACTACTCAGTCGTTAAATATGCATATTCGTAGTTTATATGCCAATGTAATTAAATAAAGCACTGACTCTATCAAACTAGGTTTGGTTCCTTACAGTTTTTGTGTCACTATGTTTCCTTGTCTATTGTATTTACATTGGAGACACATGTTTTGTAACAAATTTTTAAACCATGTATGTGGGATTGATTCTAGATTTATTTTATACATGTTTCATGGAGTTGTTTTGTGGAAGATACATAGTATCTCCCGATCATGGATACTATAAAAAGGGTATTGCCCCCCATTTCGTGATGTTTGTATACCCTTAGTATTGGTTGTAACCCCAGGGACTACTGAAGTTGATACTCAGGGGGGTCATTATCTATCTTTCTCCATTACCAACATAGTAGGGGAATCATTAGAGGGAGGGGTCATGAATGAATGGAATAATAGTTTATGGTTGTGATATAAGAAGAATTTTGGAGTTATTCATGTTGAGTATTACATGGGTTGGTAGGGAAATAGTGATTGGTGCCCTTGGGGTGAGACATAAGCCAAGGAAGACCATCTTGGGAACAAGATTTTAGGGGACCCCATGATCCGATGTAAGAACTTGGAACTTACCAAACAACCAAGTGAGGATACACTATTTGTAGGGTAGATACCATAAGAGATGTTCACATATCATGAAGACTCAGGTTCTTTTATGTATTGGGTGGTTTAGGGAATTTAAAAAAATAATGAGTAAAAATGGATCTTAAAAAAAAATTTATACTACCAGATATTATTATTTCCTTTATTATTATTTAACTATGTAACCCCGTCATTGTCCATGAGTGGCTCAGGTAGTGGAGGCTTAGCAGGCCAATCCGGCTGATCAAAAGATTGTTGATCTAGAGGAGGAGGACAACCATTGGAAGAAAACATTACATTCTCTCTAGTGGAAGACCATGGGAAACCAGTAGGACAGTGGCTCAAACATGGAGATGGAGAGATATTATGAGGAACTTGAGATCTCTTTTACCCTTATAAGGTCTTTGAATTTGTAATGGGATCCATTGGTGTTTATTCAAACAAGGGTAGCTATGTGATAGTGGTGGATTTTGTACCTAGGAGAGAGAAAAGAGGATGATGTACTGTGGGTCGATTTTGAGATGGAGTTCCATGAATAATATTGTTCATAGACCATGATGTCTAAGAAGAAATAGGAGATACTATCACTCTAGTAGAGGAGTATGTTGGTACGGGAGTTGGGGATCATGTTCAGGATTTCATTCTCCTTACTCACAATCCCTTTCTAGATGACGAGTCTAAGGAAAGACAAATAAAGTGTTAACTTCATATTTCTCTCATGTACATAGTTACTCCCATAATATTACTAAATTACCTAGTTGTCTAGAAGATGAATGAGGTAGTTGAGAGAATGTACTCATGAAGAGTTATACTGCAAGAGGGGAGATTTCAAGGTTCATCGAAGGTTAAGGACACTAGTGTTAGGTATCAGGTTCCAGGACCATTGAAAATTTTACCATCAAGGGGTCAACCTCATCAGGTTATGATTCAACCTTGTGGAAATCAGGCCTATCCTAAAGGCATTGGTATTTTTTATCAATTAATTTCATGGGAATGTTTAGATTCAGTTCCTAAAGGATGTATGAGCTCAGTATGGTATAGGGGAGGTAGGATTAGTTCCCTCCTCAATAGTATTTATCGGCCAGACCATTTTAGCTGTAGAGATAGTAGGATCATGATCCACTTGTGGGATACAGAGCAGGTGGATCACGACCATAGGATATTCTTTAGGGACATCATCCTAGGCATAGTTGAGGAGGTGGTCGTTAGTAGAGGGGAAGAGGAGCTGGGTTTGGTTAGTTACATGCTACAGAGGCAGAAGTTATAGAAGGGCTAGAGATTATTTTATGTGCGATTAGCATATTTAGTACACTTTCTTGGAATTTTTTTGAATCAAGAGCATTTCACACCTTCATTTAACCCCCTCTATCCGAAACTCTAGGACATTACATAGAGATTATTTAAGTGTCCCTGGTGTTGAGTACCCTAGATGGAGGTCGAACCACCTTGTTTGATGTTTTCTGATGATGTAGAATAATGTTGGGGATGCATCAGTCTAGCAGGGTTCTCTATTTAGACACATATTCAGGAATAAAATTTTATCCTTAACAAAAATTGGTTGTTTTCCAGGTATATTATTATCAACTAAACCTATAGAAGATTCATGTTTTCATATGTTGATGGACAATTTGTGGCTTTCATTGGCGAGTTTAGTTGTTATGTGGGTAGCTGACATCTAAATCCTATTCATTCCATGGTGGCTAGGATATTAGTGATATTGATGGATGCTAAGATAGAAGTGGTTCCCAAAGATGTTCGGGAGATCTTTTATTTCTTCCTCAATGTAGTTGTGACTCTACCCCCTCGATGTGTTGTTGAGTTTCTGATATACTTGTAGCCCAATTCTTATCTAATTTTTATGGTTCCTTATCGGATGACACCTTCATAGTTGAGGGATTTGAAGGATAAGATAGATGATCTGATGAAGAGGGGATTTGACAATCCCAGTGTACCCTTGTGGGGTGCACCAATCTTGTTTCCGAAGAAGGTATACTGCGGTTCTTGGTTGTGCATAGACAATCAAAGGTTGAATCATGTGACGGTCCAGAACGGTTGCCCTCTCCTATGTGTATAATATTTGTACCTCCTTAAAATTGGGTGAAGTTGGATTTCTATGATTGATTTTTTAGTCTGGGTATCACCAGTTGAGGGTGAAAGAGAGTTACATACCACAAACTTCTTTCAGGTGCATGTATGGGAACTTCTAGTTCTCAGTTATGAAATTCAGTGCTACAGACACGCCAACCAAGTTCATGGTACTTGTAGATTCAATCCTTCATGAGTTCATAGAATAGTACATCATCATATTTATTAATGAAATTATTATCTAATAAAATCAGAGGAGGAGAATACCAAGAATATCATAACTTTAGTATAGGTTCTTCGATGCCACGAACTATTTGGGAAGTTATCCACTACAATGTTCTCGATGAGATAGGATCACTTCATTGGGATTTTGGTGTCTAATAAGTGTGTAGTATTTGACCCATCATTAGTCAAGGTTGTTTTTTCTTGGGAAGCACATAAGAATGTAGTTGAGGTTCATTGTTTCCTTGATCTGTAAGGCTATTACTATAGATTTATAACCAATTTCTCTCGATTTGAAACTTGGTTGAAGGATCTGACCATAAAAGACTCGGAATTTCTGTGAGGTGATCAGTTTCATAAATATTTTGGCTACCTGATGTGGATGTTGGTCAACAATCCCATGCTCTACTTACCAGAATAAGGGGTGATGTTTGATGTGTTTTTCGATGCATCCCATATAAGATTGGGGTGTGTGCTGATGTAGAAATGGGGAGTGATCTCTTATGGGTCAAGGCAGTTACTTCCCCATGAATGTAACTATGCTGCCTATGATTTGGAGCTAGCATCACTAATGTTTTCACTAAATTTGTGTTGGTGTTTCCTCATTGGTATGCACTATGTGGTCTTCATGGACTAAAACATCTTGAGATGTATCTTTTCCAAATGATATCTAACCTTACGATAGAAATAGTGGAAAGGTTTTATCCATGATTATGACTTTGATACCTACTAAACCACTGGAAAAGGGATTGTTGTGTCTAATTATTTGAGTAAGAATTCATATAATTAGGTAGTTTGAGAATCTATAGATACTTGGAAGGTGATGGAGGAGTTGAACGCCTTACACATAGATGAAAGAATAGATGGTGGAAGTGCTTTTATATTTTATATGATAGTGTAGTTGTCTCTAATGAATAAATTGGTGGAGTCTCAGTAACGAGAATCAGAAATAGAGGTGATACATAAACATGTTAACCAGGGTGATGCTCAAGAGGTATGGTCAGATATGGTCTATATTAGATGATGTTTCATGGGAGGCTATTTGTTCTAGTGGAGATATGATAGGGGTTATGCCTTGAGATTCAAAGATCACCCTAAGTAGTACACCAAGGAGATTCCAAGATGTACCATAACTTTTTAATGCAGTATTGGTGTCCAGAGATAAAGCGGTCACTGGAAGAGTTTTTGGTAAAGTTCATAGTGTGATAGTAGGTGAAGTATTAGCATTGTGTTCCCCTTGGTTTGTCGAAGCCCTTATATTTCCTTATGTGGATGTGGGATACCATATTTATGGATTTTGTAACGGGGATACCTAGGTCTCTGGGAGGTTGTGATGCTTTCTTGGTAGTAGTGGATCAAAAAACAAAATTGGCACACTTCTTGGAAATCAAGGAGTTGTGCATTGTGGATGCCATAGGCTAGAAGTATGTGGATGAGTTGGTATGTCTTCATGGAGTTACGAGGTCAATTCTCTCGAACCATGATACATGATTTAACTTATGATTTTGGAGGGTATTGTAACAATATTTTGTCACTCTGTTATGCCTTAAAACTGCCTTCCACGCTAAAACAGATGTGAAGATAGATCAGAGCATCCAGACAGTGGAGGACATGCTGTAAGCATGTGTCTCAGACGTTGTTGGATCTTGGGTGGGACAATTTCCCATCGTTGAGTTCACCTACAATAATATCTCTCACTTATCAATTGGAATGTCTCCATTTTAAAAATTATACAAAAGTCTATATTATTCCCCTTTGAGATAGATAGAGTTTGGGGAGAGATCTATTCTTTTCTATGAGGTGGTGTAGAACACGAAATCGATGTTTCAACTTTTCTATGAGAGGATAAAGGCAGCACAAGGCTAGATGATTTTTCATTTTGATCATAAGAGGAGGCCCTTGGAGTTCCAGGTTTGGGACCATGTGTTCTTGAATATTTTTACATGGTGTGGGTAATAGAGGATCGGTAGAGGAATTAAGCATTTTACAGTGTTCATCAGGCCATTCATGGTGTTGGAGCGAGTTGTTGAAGTGGCACACTATTTGGAACTACCAACAGAGTTGGAAAGGTTCCATGATGTCTTTCATGTCTGATAGCTTCATTAGTACCTTTATGTCGACTCCCATGTCATTGAATGGTGAGATTTTTATATCTAGGATGTCACATAATTTGTGGAGTGGCTTGTACAGATCTAGTATCATAGAGATAAGGTGCAACATGGATGGACCATTCATTTTTTTAATCTAGTGTAGGGGCATGGTGGCCAAGGGGAGAGTAATTAGCAGTAGAAATCATAGATATGTGCACATTACCTGGTGTTTTTTTTATCATGTCTTTTTCTTTATTATGTAATGTGTGGGCCATGTGTTCTAGGAGATTAGTTGGATCATAATTCTATGGTGTCTGATAATGACCCAACTTTGATGAGATGGTGACCAGATTCCTAATTAAGATTTAGTAATTAATATGTGATTAAACCATGCAAGCGAGTTAGTGTCGCCAAGAGAAGATATTATATCCACATGGAGGAAGGAATTCACTGATTCAATTATCCGAATAGTTATGTTTTGGTGCTCTAGTGGTGTGTCTTCTTGTCAGTATGGGGTAGTAGTTTATGGGGGTGGTTTTCATGGATGTTGAGGTTTAACATAAGCTTTGGGAACAAAAAGGTGGCTTATCCTTGAGAGATATCTTCTGTCGTGGTTATTCAGACCCTATTTCTTTGAGGTTTGGTTTTAAATTCTCATGGGAAAGAATCATGAGGGAGGTATCTAATGTAATGGCTCAGACCCCTCTGGTCCATTCCATTGTAAAAATCTACAATTTGAGGTGTTTAGGAGGTCACAGTAACTCCTTTAAATAGTTTTCAACTGTTCCCTTTTTTCCAATGGTAGGTCATGTCGGTGGGCCACGTCAGTGACTCACTATCAATTGGTCATATTGGTGACCGGATATCGTGGTTTCGTGTTTTTTGGTCACATAGGTGGATCGCAATCTGTAGGTCTCGTTGGCGAATCATTATCGAGAGGACGTATTTGTAGGTCATATCGGTGACTCGCTGTCGGTATGCCATGTCAGTGGGTCAAGATAGTGACTTTCTATCATTATGGAACATTCTCGGTGTCACATCGGTGACTCACTATAGGTAGGATTCATTGGTGGGTCGCATTGGTGACATGCTATCGGTGAGTGGCATCTATGAGCGGTGTCGGTGAGTTTAGTCAGGGAGTGGCATCAGTTAGAGGCATCGGTGAGTGGCGTCAATGAGTGTAAGTGGTGTGTCACATCAATGACTCGCTTTCAATAGGTGGTGTTAGTGGGACACGTCGGTGACTCACCCAGTGTTGTCTCATTTCTAGCTTTTCCCTATTTTTTCAATTTCCCCCACCATATGTTTTATTTTATGAAAATAGAGATTAAATATTTTTTTTGAACTTTTCTAAAGCAGTTTCAAATGAAATTAATTATATAATTAATATCTTGATGCCCCTGAGACATTGAAATTCCCATGACATGTTTTTTTGGCTACCAGAAAACTTTTATGTACATTGAAATCATCTCCCTTACATTGATATATGATCTTAATTTTTTTATAATGTTGAGATAATCTATTCCTTGAACCCTTCTATTTTTTCTTGTTGTTCCCTGATCCTTTCTTCTATGTTGAGTCGTGTGTATTTTGTTATGTTTTTAGATCATGATTTCCCTTGGAGTCATTTCTAATACTCGTGTACACCCCTATTTTAGCTCAATGTTTAGTTTCTAATCCACTATTATTCTTGGTTGGTTTTCCTTTTACTTTTATTTATTGTGAATCATGCGGGTGGGTATATTGAATCCTTCTCGTGGACATGGTCTGATCCAATTTAGAGGATGTTACAAATGAGGGTCATGTGAGGATGATAATTTTTATATTTTTTTATATGTTATCCTTTATCATTTTGTTATATTTATTTGAGTTATGGCTTCTGAATATCATGTCCATTAGTGGCCTCTATTTGTGCACATATCTTGTTAACACTTGTTGTTGAATGGTTTTGAACCTGAAAACATGATTAATCATGTATATCTTGTTTAATTAACGAATGCCCCAGGATCCATCATGTTCTGTGGTAACCCCTGAATTATCCAAGTGGAATTAAAGAATGAGTGCATTAAATCTGAATAATCATTTCCATGTTTGGTGAGGTTTTCTATTGTGTGTGGGTCTTTTCGTACTTGTTCTTTGTAGGGGTAGTGTGGTGTTATTGTTGAGAGAATCATGTCTGTGCCAATAGATTGATTGTATAAAGGATGCTTAAGATGGTAAATTGTTTGATTTTGGAATGGGTGTGTGGTGTTGTGAAGTGGGACTGCAATCAGGTTTTGTTTTCTTGTTTTACTGGGCATCATGTGGATATGTGGTAGGAATGTAGAGTATGGTTGTGAGGTGATATATAAGTGGTTTTTGTTGTGTGTTTGTGGTTTTTCCTTTTTTTGGCATTACATTGAATAATGGTAATGGAAGTGGTTGGATTAGGTGCTATGTGGGGAGTAATTTTGTAGTGGGGTGATTTAACATACTTTTCATCCTCTCTTTGGATTGGTTGTGAGGGTGTTTATGTGTTGTGGTAGTTAGTTTGCTGGGTCTGGATGGAATAACTCATAATTGATTAATAACATCAAAATTTAAGTTGTTAAGAGTATTTATTTTATCAACATAAGAAGTGACTTCTATTTATTTTAATTTGCATCTTTAATGGTATAAGTTACATTATTTGTATGGGCTAGTTATTTTTTTGAACTCCATAGGTTGGGATGAAGGTTTGGCACAGACATATATATACCTGTGGTTTCTTTTGATTTTTTTTATGCACCCATCCCTAGCTGAAAATTATGTCTGGAACACCCCCATTGGATGGGGGATAGTATCTTTCCCAAACATCCTGATAAGAGGATAGATGTATAAAAATCCACTCTTACCTTCTCCCCAATATAGGCAGTCATAACCCAATAATCGTTGGTGTAATTGTGGATTGTGAGGCCCAGGTGTGTGTGGTCGTGTTTTACTTCCTAGTTGTCTTCGAGATGTGTATTGGTTTATGTCCTAGGTGTTTATGGATGGTATGATATGTGGTTAGGATGCCCAAATGATAGTTGTTAGGATGTGGTTGGGTATGTTAAAAAGAGGTGGGAGTCCAATTATGTATACTATAAGGGTGTGAGAGTAGCTAATCAGAGGGAAATTGGTGTGGGGTACCCTGTCATCAATGTAACTACTATATTACTTTGCATGACTTGGGTTATTTGATGTGTGTACCATGGTGAGATTTTGGGATAGATAGTATACTCTATTAGGTGCTTTTGGGTTTCGTTGTTTTTCTATGGGGGAATACATATGTCTCAACCAATTGTGCACGAGAGACTTTGTATTTTCCTACCTATTATACTTGTATGCTCACCCTACAAATATAAAACTATTTTTCGGTTTCCTAGAGGATTTTATAGACCATGCTAGACCTTACTAATCAGGACTTAGGAATTGTTTATGTGTTTCTTCATAGCCTTATTTTGGGTATTTAAATTAGAGACACTTGTTATTTAATAGTTATTTAAAAAACATGCATGTGTTAAGGATGTCATCTATCTTTTATACATATGACTTGTAGTTGTTTTGTGGTTGACACCTTATATCTCCCGATCATGGATACTATAAAAGGAAAATGCCTCCAATTTTGTGAGATTTATATACACATGGTGCTGGTCTCCACCCCTAGGACTACTGGAGGTGGGACTCAAGGTGTCATTATCTCCCTTTCTTCATTGCAAGATCAGGAGGGGAATAATTAGAGGTATGGGTTCATGACAAATTTATATTGGAGATAAATATATAATGTTTTTTAACATTACGTTATATAAAAATTAAAAATGATTTTTAAAAAATATATTACACAAAATTCATCCCAAGAATTTTCTTTTATTTCTTATTCAAAATTCTCCACTCCATTACATAAAATGGTATAATATTAATGATTTAACTAAGTGTCCCCATTAAACATTTTAATTATTTATTGATTTTTAAATTATTTTAATTTCTGCATTATACCCAACAATGATTTTTGTGTGTATATTCAAAACTGAACAAAATTTTATACAAACACATATTTTACTAGAATATTATCCAAAATAATGAAATGTGTATTTAATATATATATATAACTAATATTTTTAAAAAAATTACTTCATTACCTCTCAATCATATATAGGAAGTAATGACTATTGTGGTTGTATCCTATACACTACTTTGTGGGGTGGTTACTAGTGGGGTGTCATGTGTTTTAAACAAACAATTTTGAATTTGGTTCGGAGGGTAGGGAATACATGAGGCGTAAACAGTAGATATATTCCTTTTAGAGATGATGTTATATTACGGAAAAATGCATGACGGGCAGATGTAGTTGTAATACACCGTATAGTAATAGGATAAAATAGATAAAAATCATGTTCACTTTTGTATTAGTAATGAATATAAGTATGTCTCATGATGGGGGGAATTATCCTGACGAATGTCGAGCCATGGTCTATGAGGCACTACTTGTAAGGTGACTACATACATGGAACATTATGTATTGGTGTTCTATATATTTCATGACGTATCATCCTTGAATGTAAGTATCCTACTCATAGATTCATGTAAATAATAAATATTATTTTTTTATATTCAAATATAGATAATAAATAAATAATTTAATCGAAAAAATATTTATTATCTATTATAATATGAAATAGTGATAGGTTATTTCATTTTTTTCTATGAACATCCTCATAATTCATAATTACCATGAAATTCATGGACTTAATTTAAAATTTTAAAAATATATAAATCATTAAAGATCTACAAATATAACCTGAAAACTCAGATTAATTTTCAAAATGATATATCATTCATGTAGTCTAATTTTATTATTATTCTGTAAAAAATTAAAATTGTGAAAAAATAACATAAGATACTTCTTTAAATTATATATGATTCAAAATAATTGTTTTAGTTACAGTTTCATTCATTTCTTTCACCTGTTATGTAACATCCCAAAATTTTAAAATATTAACATAATATTAGATAGACTGTATGACATGAAAAGACAAACATAGAAATTAGTATTACACAATAATACATTAAAATATATTCCCTTAAGAATAATTTTTTTTCCTTTTCTCGCTTACAATACTTGAAATAACAAGTTTCCCTAATAACTTGTGTTGCATGCAAGATCGAGTTTTACTTAATAACAATGTACAATTAATATTAATAAATTATAATTATCACATGGATTTTGGAATGGTGGGATTAAATAGGATTAAATAATTTGTATAAAATATATAGTTTTGATGTTTTTATTAGTTATGTATTGAGTAGAAAGAAATTAATAATACTCTAAAATAAAATTAAATTTTTTTTCTAAAAAACATTAACTTTTCTAATAGAATATTTAATCAATTTCAGAAAAAATAATATAAAAATAAAAATAAAAATTTATTAAATTTATATGAAATAATAACAAGCTTTTTTGAAGTTTTAGTATCAAAATAATTTTAGGGTTTCTTTTTTGTTTTTTCTCAAAGTTTAATTTTATGTTGACTAGTGGAAAATACTAGATTTTAATTGAAAACATTTTTTTGTATATATAACTTAAAATATTAAATTATATTTTTAATTTGTTGTAAATTAACATGGGTAAATTTTATATCAATTATTACAGTTTAGGTCATTGGTTAAAATTTAATATTGTTTTATGATATAAAAACATCGTTAAATTTCGATCATTTTCACTTTAAAAACTTACTTTATAACCACCTTAATCAGATTGATTTTCAATTATATTTTTACACTTATATGAATTAAATAATTCAAAATGGATTTCATATTGAGAATAATATCAAATTATATTATCTACTATGGTAAAAATTATTTTTTAACATAATGATTAGTAAAAATAGTTAAAATTAATTACAGTGAACAAGGTAAAGTCAAGTTTATGTACTAGTTAAACTTTACTTGTAAGGTATAAAATGGAATTAACATTTGTTAAAATCTAATGGTATGAAAACATTTCGACCCTTTACAACATATTTTCAATTTTTCTGAATTACGGGGATAATATTCTTCTAAATTTACCTACATAATTAGTTATATAAAGAAAAAGAGAGAAAATAAATAATCCTTGATTTTAATATCTATAAGTCCTTAGGATATAGAAAACAAACACTATGTTATTTAATGAATATTTATTTTAATGTAAATTCAGTTTTTTATCATTTTAATTTATATTAATTTTTTACATATTAAACAACCATTTTAAATTCCTAATAAATGTCAAGACATGAATTATTTTGTTCATGATAAAATAAAATAATTGTTACTAAATATTTTTAATGTAAACTAAATTGAATTAATTAATTTATTCAATTAAATTTTATGATGAATATATCATGTTAAATATCTATTAATATATTATATTTTAACTCCTTAGCTGTCTTGATGATTTATTAATTCAATTTAAATGAAAACTGTAAAAATTGACATTTATGTTATTTTATGATAAATTATATTTTATTATATGATTTAAAATTATAAAAAAAATTATATTCTATAAGGTAATATCTAAATAATAATAAATATAAACTATGGTGCATTAATGGAAACCATTTCTCTTATAATGACTATGATCATTGTCATATAGTAAAAAATTGGTCGTTACATTTATGGTTAAATTTTCGTTTTTTCATGGTATAAGTGCTGGTGTTAAAATTAATTTTCAATAGTCATGAGATATTTATTTTTTAAATTTTATATAATATTTAAAATTATAGGTTATAAATTTTATTATATATATCTCAATCTACATTATTCTAAATGGGTAAATAAATTTGGATATAAAACTATTTAACCTAATAAAGAAAAATGAAAATGATAAAGTCTGCAAAAATATGAGTTAAGGAACAACATGTTTAAAACATGTGTTATGTTGTGTGGTGGTGGTGTGTCTCTAACATACCATCCTTAAAACCCATTAATTATAAATCTTGTATCCACATTATCTAAGGGAGAACACAAAATAGTTAATAGTATTATGTATTTATAAGAATGACACTCCTCCTAAACTATTAAAGGAAAATCACTCCGCTCACTTTCCCCACCTATCAAGAATTTTAATTTATAAAATTCATACACAATTAATTCCATATCTTCCCTACCCTAATTATATAATTCATAATTTTGGAATAAATCAATCAACTTTAGGTAATAGTGAAAACTCAAAGAGCAAACCCAAAGTATAGTTAATGTTTTTCTGAATGCGTAAATTTTTTCCTTCACCACCTCATTCAATTCTAATTATACCATGATTATATATTTAACATAGTAAATTTAATATATTGATTTTTGTAAATTATTTTTTACATTAAACCCAAAAAACTTACATAAAATGGGTTATGAAATCACAGTTTGCGTTTATAGAGGATTATGGCACCACGAACCTATGTAGTTTTTTTTCAATTACCGTTATTTAAATATGTTAATAATGATGGATTTTTAGTTTATATATAATTTATTTTTATTTTATGTTGTCATTATTAGTTTCTAAATATTATATCATGCATAACCTCCAACTTTCCATTTGTGGGTATACGATAACGTCCCTTATGTGTATGGCGGATTACCGCCTCACAAAATGATGCGATTGATTCACTATTTTTATTGTATCTATTAAGGAGCGATTTAATAAATATTTTTGATATATATGACATTAGAATAATATTTTAATGATGATATATATATATTATATAATTTATATCCATTTATTTGGACAATAAAATGGAAATAACATTCATTTTTACATATGACCTACCATCTCCATAAATAGTGTAGTTCATATCAAATCCTAATATTTTATGTATTAGTAAAATAAAATATATATTGAATATATAAGAAATTTAAATAATTTATTAAGTAATAATTATGAGTAAATTGTGATCAAATTAATAGGATCAAAAAATAACAACTCCAATCATACATGAAAAACAAGGCAATAAATACCCAAAACGATGAAAACTATGAATTTATATTAATAGAGATGTAATAAGATGTTATAAAATTGTAATATATGAGATTATAAATTTTATAATGGTTTTTATAAGTTCATAACATTTTAAAAACCATTTTATAGGAGGTAAAATATCATTCTACGAAAAGATTGATTAAGGTATGTGATTTTATCTCAATTGACATCCAATTGAATCTTATTTGTTATTATAAATTAATTAAGTTATATATGGTGTATATACCACTTTATGAAATGTAATATATTTAATAAATAATTATTTTATTATTTTTTATGATTCAATTTTATTTTGGTTCATCTAAGGAGATTTTGAGTCAGGTTCACTAAGTGGTAACGAATTTCAAAACGCAATTTATTTTCATTAGTTTAATTACATAATCATTTTCATTAATATCGTATGTTTATTTGTGTACTAAATTTTTAATCAATATTACTATATTCACAATTATTTATGTGTTTTTATATTTGATACAAACTTTTAATTCATTTTCGGATATTTCACTTCAATGTTATGATCTATTGGAAGGTTTACTTCAAAATACCATTTTATTTTTGATTCTTCGTACATGAATTTACATGGATGAAAATTATTTAATAATTGTTTAACAATGCATTTAATTAAAATATCATATTGTTATTCACTATTATTTTTAATAATATTACCATTTTCCCACTCTTGGGTATATAATTTTTTTTAGATAATGTATTTAAGAAAACCAAACTTTATTTCTCTATTCTATCAAAATGATGTCTTCTTCAAAAACCATAATATCTAAAAATACATTCAAAAATGTTTTTATATTTTTTAAAATGAATAATTATATTAATTTTTACCCATTTTGCCTTTTTAATAAATTTTTCAAGATTACACTTCTTTTCATTTTTTGATCAAGGTAGTTTTCTAACATTCAATCAATGGAAAATGGATGTTCATTTTACATTTTATGACAAGAAAGGAATTACCTGTGGTTGTTTCATTGAAGAATAATGTGTATGTTTACAACCCTATTTTTAAATAAAATTTATATAAATATTATTTTCCATGTAATGGGTTTTCAAAAGTCATTATGCTTTGAAAGGATTCTGTTAAATTGAATGGGATGTTTTCTTCATGAAGTTTTTAATGATATTTTTTATCAATTACAAAAAACATTATAACTACAATGAGTATATGTCATATTGAAACCATTATTATTCTTCACATGGATGGATCATTATTATTTTGACCAAGTCTAGAGTATATATTCACTTCCATGAATCATTTTCATAGTCATTAACTTCATTATGACTTATTTATATTTATATGATCACTAACCAATAAATTTACCTAAAATATATATATATTTTTCATGAAAATAATTATATAATAAACCATTTATTATTTTGTTTTATGGTGATTATATTGATATTATTTTGATTTACAAGGGAAATATTGATAAATCTGTGTCCATTACTAAATACGAGTATTTGATAAGGCACATTGTTTATAAACTAAATCGATTGTTTGATATATGTGGAATTATATATGAATCAAGTACACAAGTTAGGGATTGATCAATAAAAGAACCTTGATGCATATGTAGTCTCGTGGTATGAATTATTTTGATATACCCCACTTATGGGTTTTCACCATGTATGCTTTAAAATCTATGAAAATTAGATACTGATAATAACGTATTATGTGCCTAGAAAATAAGACATCTAATAATTAATCATTTCCTTTATTCAAATTTTTTTTATCATTATCAATGAGAGTTTTTTATGATATTATTTATCGATGTATTTCATTATCAATTTATTGTTTAAATTAAAAAAAATTATTTAACTTTAAATATTGATTATACTCTATATATTTATTTAAATGGAATTAGTTCATAGTTATTTAACCTTAAATATTGATAATTCTTGTTGATTAAATATTAATTCCAATATATATAACCCTTATTGATAATTTGTAAACACATTTATTTTGCTTCAATTCCCCATGATTACACTAATTTTACTATAACTATTATACAAGGATAATCGAGAAGGAATAATGTTATTATCAAAGGATGAATAAATTTTGTTGTAATTTGTGTATTCTAAATATATTTAAAGACTAATATATGTATCTATATTTCCCAAACAACTATATTGATTGGTACTCTCGGATGAATTTCCTTTTATGTTATTCCAATGTAATGGTAGAAGGCACTAGCTCAAAGCTTCTCAGTTTTTGAATGATACAGTTAGTATTAATGGAGGATTAGTACCATCATTGGACAAGAAATTTTGGAAAACATCGATTAGAAAAAAAAATCTTTGATAGGCATTGAAGATAGGTGTAAAAGGACATCCTAGTGTTTTGGTGAGGTAGATAATATGTGGTTTTTCATATCAATACATTCATTTTTTGAATATAAAAGAGAATGATGTTTCATAATTGATATACCTAGGGGTAATAACATCAAAAAGGGCACACCAGGATTGACTCGAGCATAACATGGTACCTGAAAATGGGTCATATAGAGCACTAGGTGAACAATCCTAGGGGATATTATTAGGATAATACACATTTTCATTACAAACCATTATGTAATATTTTAATATATAATTAAAATTAATTTCCTATGTTAGACCATAGGCAAAAGAATGACCTATGTTGAAATAAAAAGAATATGTATTAGTGTATTTGGATTGAATAATTAAATTTTATAAGAGTTTTTTACAATGCAATTTAGGGTATAATAATAATGAAACAACTAGATATTGTGTTTTATATTATAATTACTTGTGAATTCATTTTTATAATAGTTAGGAAAATGATAATGGTTATGTGTTTAAGGATGATCATTTTTCCGAATTCTTAAACTCCGCTTTTAAAAAACTGTTTGGTTGGATTGTCACAAGATTATGGATATTTTATATAAAGTTATGCAAAGTATATATATTAGTGGAATATTTATTTGAAGAATAATTCCTTAAAATTTTATGTACATATGTTTAGAAAGTATTAAAAATTAGTAGGGTTAATATGATCATTAACAAAATTATAATAATATTAAAATAATATAATGAGACTTTTTGAAAAAAAATAAATATTATGTTTCATTAAAAACCTCAGTAAAAATAAAGTTAAATAATCCCATTTATTCCCTTGATGTCAATCATATATTTTGGGAACATTATAGGAATTATAAAAATATAATTTGAAAAACGATAACCTATATATATGGTAAAATCATGTTGCATCCAGAAATGTGTTAGTTCATGATCCCATGACTAAAAGAAGATAAGGGTTTCATGCCTACCTAGGTCCTTTGTAATGATATGTTTAATATGACACTTTCTAGTTAAAAAATTACTAAAAAATATTAATGATGAACTGGTATTTTTATTTTTTTTGATGATATATTAATGTATTAAATACAATGGATTTGGAAAATATTTGTAGACACAAATATTTAATTTCATTATATATCTTACAATCCATTAAATGTGAATTTTAGTTATTTGAGACTAAAATATTCATTCTTAGATATTTATTTCTTGAATTAAGGGATGAAATTGAATATGATAATAGAAAAAAATGGATGAAAATGGGTATATATAAATATATGAATTATTTATATTTCCTTAAATTATTATGGAGCTAAATAATTACTCAACATTACAAAAATGATATTGAAAAAAATTGTTATTCTAATATGTTTATTTATATTAAAACGATGTTATTTTAAATAATGAAATATTTATGGTTTTGAGCCCCTTAAATATCCAATTATCATTAAATTTATTGTGAACAATGACCACAATCACTCCCTATAAATATTTATGATTTTCTTCCTAGTCTATATCTTCCCATGCCACTATTGTTCTCTAATATAAAAAACTTATATTATGAAACCTTAATAATTTTCATTTAATATTATTAGGAGTATATTTAATTAACCCTCTATGTATGAGGGGTTTTCAAAGATTATATTTCAAAATTTCAAAACCTTGATTTTAGAGTTTATGAAAACAATTTATAGATGGAATTTATTTTAGTTGGGGAGAATGAATCACCCCAAAATATAAAATTATGATAATAATTTTCGATATATTTTATGAAATGGAACACCAAGAATTGAAATGAATAAAAAACCCCAAGAAATAATAATATATTTATTTTAGAATAAAATTTATTTCCTAGATATCTTATGATATATGGAACAACATGTTTCTTTGACAATAAGGATTACGCGCAAGACTTAGTTTTATCGAACAACAATATTCTATTAATTTTATTATATGATAGTGATCATATCAATGTTGGAATGGTAAGAATGAATATAATTAACAACCTTATTAAAATAAATATTTTCCATATTATTATTAGTTATCTATATAATCTAAATATAATAAATATAATATATATGAATATGAAATGATTGCTAAAAAATAATTTCTTTATAAATGATGGTTTAATAAAGAATGGTCAGATAAATTATATATAAATGTTATAACATTTAAAAAATTTATATAAAAATTATCTTCAATTTTGAAATCACAATATATAAATTATATTATGGTTAATTTTTGATATTATTTGTAGAAGTTTCATTTTTTAAAAAATAGTGAAAAATATTGGATTTTTATTGAAAAATAAAATTTATTCTAAATAATTTATATTGTTTAATATAATTTTCATTAGTTTTGAAGTAAAATTAGTTAAATATTTTATCAATTAAATCAATTTATGTAATTGATATCAATTTTTTAATTAATTTTGATGTAAAATCAATGTATACTTTTGAAAATGTATACCTTACAAACCTGCTTTCTCCTAACCAATACGTGGTTAATTATAAATAAAATTTTCTCTTTATAAGAGTTGTGTTTTTAAAAATATATTTATTAATTGTGATTATAAATAATTTATAATACCTAATAATATTAGATTAATTTTTTAACATAATTATTTTGGAATATAATAATAATTAGTTATAATGATTAAAATAAAAATGAGTTTACGTAGTAGGTAAAATTATAATACAAGGTGTAAAATGACCATACCATTTTTTCAAAACCATATTTCTAGACATATTGATACCATTTTTTGAATATAAACCTTCATGAGTTATATGGATACTATTATATGAAATTTTCTTATAAAATATGGTATTTAGCGAAATGGAAGAAATGTACCTTCCTTGATTTTATTATCAATAAAGCTTTGAGATATGGAAATAATGTCAGAGGTTGAGTTATAAATTTTATTTTTATAGTTAAATAACATTTTATCTGTATAATTTATTTTGAATTTCTATATCTTTTATAATTACATTATATTATATTGAAATTCCAATGTATAATGTATTTAGTTAATAGTAAAATAAACTAAATGATACTGAAAATATTAAAAGATAATTAAATTGAATAAAATATTTTATATAAAATATTTTTTAGATGAATATATCATTTCTCTAATATAGTAACATAATATATATTAACTCAATAATTTTACTGATATTTATTTCATTCAATTTAAATGAATAATTCCCAAATTGACTATAATGTTATTTTATGATAAACTAATTATTATTAAATGATTAAAAGTGAAAAATAAAATAAAAAATGTTGTATGATTTTAAAATATTATTAAATATAAACTATTTTCAATTTATGTACCTAATTAAATATTAGAAGAACTATTATGACCATTAGATGATAATAAAGGGTTAACACGATAATGGTTAAAAAAGGTGTGTTATTATGGTACATGTTATTGTGTTGAAATTAATTTTTAAAACACTAGTAGATTTTATATTAAATATTATATATAATATTTAGAATATAAGGGTAATAATTTAATAATAATTCTAACTCTTAATTAGTATTAAGGGAATAATTTCTTTGGTGATAAAACTAGTTAACATAAATAACATAATACCAAAATAGTAAAAACATTGGACTTATGAAAAAAGGACTAAAATGTTTTATATTGTGTATTGGAGGTTTAGATTATACATATCTTCCTCAAATACTATTAATTATTAATATTGGATTCAAATGAGCTAAGAGAGACTTCCCAATACTGAATACCTTTTATTATTTACAAGAATATCACTCATCTGTAACGATAAAAGTATTATCACTCCCATAACATATTAATACATATATTTCCTATAATACCTACCCTAATCAATATAAACAAATTTTAACCTAGAATATGTTTTTTGGAATAATAAAAAACATTTATGTTTATAGTGTAAATCTAAGGAGGATCCCGAAATAAGAGGTCATGTTTTTCTAAAAATTTTATTATTTTATTTCATCCTATAATTAATACAATTCGAATTATAATATGATTATATTATATCATCATAATATTAAATATAATTATATTTTGTTAGGTTATATGTGAAACCTATAATCTCACATACTTCAATCAATTGGGTTATGAAATCATTATTTGTGTTTACAGAAGACTACAACCTCATGGACCACTGTCGTTCATTTTTCTATTACCACATTTCACAGTTTGTAATAATTATTAATATATAGTATATATATGATATAAATGATATCAATTATATTATTATTCTTCTAAAATCATTACATCACAAACACCTTGATGTTTTATATTTTTTTAACGTGATATAATGGATCATGCGTACAACAGACTACAGCCTCGAGAAGCGATGAGATACGATCATGTTTTATTTTAAATGTAATAAGGACTGGATTAATAAAAATAAATTATATATTTGGCATATAATTTATACTTGAAATTAACGTATATATAAATCTATTTTAATATTCATTGATTCAATATGGAAAGAAAATGGAAACAACGTGCATGTATACGTAAGAAATACTATCTCTATAAACAATTTATTTAATTTCATATTACAAAAATTTATGGATTACTATAATTAAATATATACTGAATATATATAATACTAAATAATTTTTAAAATTCTAGATATGATGAAATAATTTTTAGTGTAAGAGTTACCTAAAATAGGAAGTCAAAAAAACTAGAAAAACAAGGAAATTAACTCTAAAATTATTGAAAATAATAAAATATTTTTAATAACATGGGTGATATGTGGTTTTAAAAAGAATAAATTGGATGTTATAAATTTTAATATAGTTATTTTATAATTTAATAACATTTTTAAAATCATTATACTTATGGTTAATGAGTATTGGACAAAATGATAGTATCAGGTATGGGACTTCGTCTTGATTTACGCTCCATTGAGACTAATTTGTTACTATATACTAATCACTTTTATATAATGTATATTCTGAACCCTAAAATGTAATATCATGAATAATTAATAGTTTATTTAATTTGATGATTCTAATAAATTGATTCATTTTTATGGATTGAAATTAAGATTTACCAAGGGGTGAAGAATTTAATAACACAATTTCTTTTCATTGGGTTATATTGTATCCTCACTATCATTAATATTATAAGATTACATTTGTATTAAATTTAAAATACATATTGTTTTATTACAACTTGTTTTAAATGGATTTACATTTGATACATATATTTGATTTAGTGGTTTATTCTCACAAAAATGTAATAACTTTCTAATAAATTACTGTACAATTCTAATTTATTTGGGATTGTTTAAACAATAATTTCCATTGAAAGAAATTATTTTTTCATTATTTAAAAATATCTTAAATTTTATTCTCATATTTTGATTCATGATTATTTTCAAATAGTATCACCCATTTTTCACTATTTCTTACTTGTAATATTCTAGGTAATATTTTTATGAAAACCTAACTGAATTTATCTATTCACCCCGAAAAATATTTTTATCCCAACACTGTTTTGTAAATATTAATTGAAAAATGTTTTTAAAATTTAAAAAAGTATTCAGTAATGAAAATTTTAACCATTTTACTTTTTAATTATTTCTTGAGTTGACTTTTCTTTTCTTTTTACGAAAATAAACTATTCTATCCTTTTTAGAATGTAAAAGGGATGTTATTTTAACCACATATAGCATGTAAAAAAATAACCAATTCCATTTTGTTGAAGCCTAATTTTTAATTTTAGAAGGATATTTATAAAGAAAATTTTTTAAATATGATTTTCTGTGACAATTAGTTTTGAAAAATTTTATTTTTTAAAAAGTAATTTTCATATTGGAAATTATATTTTCCTCAAGAATGTTTTTAATAGTCTATTTATTTCATAAATTAAAAAACCAAAATTCATACTGCAATCGGTATATAATATTTTGATAAAATATTTAGACTTCCATTCGATGAAATATAATTATTTTTAGAAAGTATAATGTTGACCTTCACTTCCTTGAATAATTTTCATAGTAATTTACTTCCACATGAGTTATTCACTTTCCTCTGATCATTGAAAATTGAATTTACCCTAAATAACCATTTCATTTATCTTAGGTATTGTTATATATTAATCCATGTTCTATTTTTTGGGTTCATTTTTAATTTTGAGGGTTATATGATTATAGAGGAAAATATTGATAAATCTATATCATTCACTCTATATAAATATTTCAAAAATAATATTGTTTAAGAATTTTATTGTTTATTAAATATATTTGGAAGGATTTTAAAATTCAATAAATGTGTTTGGGAATAGTTATTGTAAGCCCCTTGATGAATCAGTAGTCTCGTGTGACGAATCATTTGGCTACCCATAACCACTGGGTTTTGACCATGATTGTTTTAAAATATCTAGATGATAGATTATGATGGTAATTATATTATTTTCCTCAAAGTCATGAAGATCTATAAATACGGGTTGGAATCATTCAGAATTTAGTTATTATTATGCATGATATTTTGGATATGATAATATCTATGGATTCATTTCATTATCACATTATTGATTAATTGTAATGTGTTTTTAGTTATATACCATTCTATAGTGATTATGCCTTATCTAATTTTTTTAATTGAAGGTTTGATATGTTATTTACCTTTATATATTAATTATTCTTATTAGTTCACGATTTCTATTGTTTTATTTAACCCTTACTATAAATTTGATATCATCATTATTTTGTTTCACATCCCTAGGATTCTGAAAGGTTTACTATGAATGATATCAAGTGATAGACATGAAGAAATAATGTAATTACCAAGTGATGAAAAAAATTATGTTACAATATGTGTATTATAAATTTAATATAATAATCAAATATGTATCTAGTTTACCAAGACTTATAAACTGATCATTCCTTTGGGATGTGTTTCATTGTATCTTTTGATAATTTAATGGTAGAAGGAACCGAATCAGGGCTTCAGGAGTTGGGGTCGCTACGTATTATGTAAATATCAAATGCTATAGGTTTATTATTACTCCTAAAATCTATATGATTGAATAATAAAAAATCTTATGTTGATTCAACAATACATTATTTAGTTTTATCAATTTAATATATCTTTAATGTTCATATTCATCACTATAAAAATCCTTGAATACAATGAGTTCTTAAAACAAAACAAAATCAATTATATATTGAGAATTAATTCTTAGTTTACCATAAAAAACATGATATTATATTTTCATTTATTACTTGTAAATTCATATTTAACACATGTTTTTATGATATAGGAGGAATTTGACAAAAGAAATTAAAAATAATATATTTTTAGAATAGATAATTTCTTATCCCTTTGAGTTATTTATTATGATTTATTATTAAACATTTTTACATAATATTAACTATAAAAAAGTACAAATGACTCAATAATTAACACTTTTTGGAAGGAATTTTAAGAATGTGACAGTACCTTATATTTTCCCTAATTGTTAGTTTGAGAATTAAAATATTTCAACACCATGTCAAAAACATACAGGCCAGATAACGCTAGATAATTATTATAATATACTTACTAAAATATTTATATACCAATTTTAAATTTTTGAGAAAACCATACCCATGACCATATAATACAATCTAAAAACATCAAAACATATCAATGAATTTTATTTGTTGTTACAATTTCTAATTTAGAATCCATTCTATCAATTGATTGATCTGTGTCATAAATTGAAATATTTTAGTGAATACCAATGGGTTCATTGAGGGAATCACTATCATCAATTCCTAATTCAAAAATATGTCTTTTAATAACATCAATTATAATACCAAATCAAAATTTTATAGCTTTATTAACCAAAAACCCCATTCAAGATTATGATTTAATAAAACGATTATCTTTTGTAATAAGATGTAATTTCATATCAATTACACTAAATACACTACTATATATATTTTCCATTTCTTCATATAATCAAACACTTTCATTTCATCATAGGGAAATGGCTATATTCGTAGTAATATTTGAAGACTATCCTAAAAAACCCATTACAATGTTTTTTCATTTAGCTTATCTATTTGATGCACTAGCATAACAATTGGTTACTTAGATTATCATGACACCATCATGTTTTCTTACCATATTTGTTTCATGACAATATATAGTCAATATAATTTTAGTGAAACCATTTATTTAAAGATAAAACCCACATATTTTCAATCAAAATGACAACACCATTATTCCATAATATACATAATTCAATGGTAAACTTGAGATTGAAATTTATCAAATCAAAATAATAACAATGTGCTTAGATATATGTTAGGGGAAAAATATTAGTATTCATTTAAACCAATCATGAATTCCATTACAATGTTATTTATCTCCACTTTTAAAATATATTTAACCAAGTGTTCTTCTTCTAATTTAAATATATTATCTAAAAATATGAAAATATTATGATGTGAAATGAATTAAAAAAATAAAATAAAAATATATTGCTATAAGATTACTTACTTATTGGATTCATCATCCACACCACACTTTTATAATTATATATTATGATATATTTTCCACTCATTCATGTTCAATGTACACAACCCGTACGATCCAAATATCCCACCAATTTGGGGGAACTGGTTGAAATGATTCATAAATGGGATAATATTCCCCATATTCAGTTCTCATTGGCCGATTAGATCACATTGTAACAATAATCAAATACATTAAATAAAATAAAATTTATTCATGCACAAAATAACCATTCCCAAAATATTCCACATGATGATTCTTATTTCCCACATAATAGTTCAATACAAATAATATTATTCGCATTTTCCACCTTCAACAAGTATAATAGGGAAGATAACATAGATTTTTTGAAGGAATTGGAACAGTATAATTTAGTATACATGTGGAAAATTATAGAGGGAATTTTTTTCAATTTCATAAACAATGATTGGTATATGATTATATAGTTATTAAAAATAATTATTTTATTTTAGTAATAATGATTCAAAAAATGAAATAATATAATCACCATTACCCAATAATTATTTTATATTAATTATCAAATGAATATAACAATCAACTCATTCTACATGATAGAGTTTTCATGGGTTTGAATGGATTTTTTGTTTAATATATCATTAATTATAGCTTTCAAAATGTTACTCAAATAACCATCTAGAACCATTAAAACTACCAATTCTTGAATAATTACTATTTTCTCTATATTTTCCATCAATATATAATAAAAATAGTCTTCATATTGACCCTAACTAATTATCATATTGTTAAATATTTCATTTATACCCCAATACAGTAAATCATGGATTGATCCAAAATAATTTTATACCATTACATTAAAAATTATTTCAAATAACATTTCATAAATTTTTTTCTCAATATTCATTATATATAATAATTAATATAGTTTATCTTATAATTAATAGGAAAACATAAGGTATACACTATTCATACAGCTCGAATTTGAAGTAAAATTATTCTAACTTTTTTAATTTGAATATACCTTTCCAATATAAAAATTCAAATAGTCTTGTTCATAGAGGATACAATCACCCCTAAATTTGTTATAATACATCATCTGTCTCTATGATGAAATGAAAATATCTTTTTTTTGTATGAAAATTTTATTTTTATAAATCATTGATACACTATAAAAACAAAATCTCATTGAAACTTTAATCTCTTAAAATTTTTCTTTTTCATAAAAATAGGTTTGGAAAACCAATACTTTGTACCTTGAATAGAAATCATTACATAATTAGGGAATAAATTTTTAATCTGTACTATTTTTTGAAACATTATAATGTAATCTTCTGTAAATACATCCTATGGCTGAACCTTAATGATTAAAATATCTTTCAACTCATATATCAGTTAATTCATGAATATGTCATTAAAATTTCTGGTACAATATGTCTAAAAATAAATAATCACCAGATAATTATTAGATTTCTCATAAACATCCATGATGTAAATTTATAAATATGATTCAAAATAGGAAATGTATTATATAAAACATATATTATGTAAAATAGTTTGAAACCATCAATTGATAATCCTTGTCTAATATTTCATGGGTTAGATAAAAATTCAAGATAAAACTTATCGATTTTCCTGAATTTTAACCCATCTGTTGGATAAACTATAACATAACTGTAATTATTTTTTTAATCTTCATACCATTTTTTATTTTTTTATTTTTTTTTCTATCATTAAATGTTTATGATGTATGAGGATCCATAAAAATTTTCCACATCACTTTATCTGTAACACAGAATTGAGTTGAATCTTTATTAGTCTTCCATCCCAATTTACAACATTGGTTAGACTGATTTAACATGGAAAATACCTGATATTATAGAAAAAAGGTTTCGGACACACATGGATTTTAGTATTTTAAAATTAAAAAAGTCAAAACACATTGATTTAATTATATAATTTTCTAGATTACATAAATAATTATTTATTATGGCAAATAATTGTAACGATATAGTCAATTTTAGTATTACTAAATCAATAACATTAATAACTAGTGATTCATAATTTTCACAGGATTGGTATAATAGGCTACTATCTTCTTCATTATGATTTCCAACATGATCAATCTCATTATTATTTTCATCAAATGATAAATACATTATTGTATTCATTTCCCCATGCACTAGACTGTATCAAGTGATAACATGAGAAAAAAATACAATCTAATTGAAAATAAAATTTTCTTTTCTAAACTATTTAGCTAAATCAGGGCCAGAATATTCTTTAATCTTTTATCAATTGGGATAAAATACATGATACTCTTTTTCAAATCCTTTTGGGTGAAATTATAACTCAATTACCCATGTTTTGACTATAGTCTCCTAATTCAATAAAAACATGGTCATTGAATCAATCCTCTATCTATACATTTATTGAATGAAAAATCCAAAAAAATATTCCTACTGCCTTGGAAATACATCATGGATATGATCAAAATTTTACATAAAAATAAAATTAGTTCTAATATATATATATACAAATTTCAATAAATTGTTTTGACTTTCTGTGACAACATTTTCAATCAATCATGACAATAAATATTAATATAATGAATTAATAATTTATTATCTAGATCATTAATTAATTAAAATATACATCACATTCATTATATAATTGATTTAATTATTTTCAAATAATTTATTAAAAATTTAAATTAATTTTAATTCCACAAAATATTATAATAGTAATTCTAAAATCCTAAATATGTTCCACATTTTGCAGACACAAAAATAAAATTATTCTCTAAGAATCATTTTAAATCATCTCATATAATTCGAATTAATATCATGGTTTTTACAAATACCATCAATTTTATCGATTCTATTATAAAACTATTATCATTAGAAAAAATTATAAAATAATCAAATTGGAATGAAATCACTAATACAAAATAAGGTAACAAATAAATTCAAAACAAACAAATTTAAATTTTCATTTATTAAACAATTTTTTAAATAAAAATCTAAAAAACATAATTTTAAATGTAATGATATTAAAAGATTCAAAAAAATTCATTAGAATAATCCTACTATCTAAAAAATGGATTAAATGTTATCAAAAAGAATAATTAGGGTTTAGAAATCATAATAAAATAGTTTCATGTCATTGTATGAATTTTCATTTATTAGATAGAAATCCTTGGATCAGTGATATATATAAAAAATTAGTGTCTAAAATTTATGTGGATAATAAATCATTTTAATTAAATTAATGTATGAAAATATTATATTTGGTATTGTTAATATCCAATTAATTCTTATTCTAACCAAAATATAGACATTTATAGGGCCCAAATATTAAATTAAAACAAGTTTTAAAATTTGTTCTTATTTATAAATAATTTTCCCATATATAAAATTACAATGATGTTGAATATCCATTTAATTGAACATGTTCAATATTATGGAATGTTTTTCATTTCACTCAATTACCATAAAAATGAATTATTATAGGTTTAGTTTGAAATATATTAATTATTTAATCATAGTAAAATTTATTCAGATTCATAAGAATATACTAAATCACATCAATCAGGTTATATAAACCTTCTCCCTTTTTACCTTTTTAGTATTGAAGGATATTATGCCATTGTTCTTCCTAATCCAATGATGAATTGAACACAATTTTTCATTGAATATAGACTGGAAATTGACTTCACTAATAACACAAACTATAATAAACTCAATAGAAATAAATATCATGATTTATTTACTAACTCAATATAGTTATTGAAAGTGACAAAATATTATGATTTTCAACAAACATTACAAAAAATATATTCCAATAATAATAATTGATAAATAAAATTAAACAACTGAGATTTTATATCGAACACAACAGTGGGATAAACAATGACATTTTATAGTATAATACAATTAGAACTAAGTATTGAAGTAAAATATTTATGATTGTCAATAGGGAACGATGATGAAATAAGAGGATTTTAATTTGTGAATAGTTTCTATAGAAAATTGAGGAATCATGTGTCAAAATATACAGTTCCATATAAAGGGCCATTTCACCTAAGAACTTTTCCGTTGATCATTATGTATGTGTATGCAAGGGGAAACATGAAATTTATTAAATCATGGGTTGGATGGTTGTAATGGAACATACGATAAAATATGTCTATTCGAGCCATGAAGATGGCCAACTATTTATGGATGGGATGATTTTGGGGATGATTTTTTGAAGATTGTATGATAATTGTGTGAAGAGGTGATGAATATTATAGGTTGGAGGTAAAAATTTAATATAAAAAAAGAATTGCATGCGGTGGATTTTTTACGGATATGTTTTAATCAGGGTGATGTGAAGCATTGGCCATGGAGATGATTTTTGAAGGTCAATGATCAATATTGAAGAATAAAAGAAATATGGAAGAAATTTTCAAACATATTTCCATGTTTTTAATAAAACATTGCATTAGAAAATATAATTTTATAGTTTTAATAAACCAAAAAAATAGATTCATAGAAATTTTGAATTTTTTGTTGTTCTGTTAGAATCATCTATCTCAAAATGATTTGATTTCAAATGATTCCTTGATCAAAAATAAGGTTAATTCCTGGAATTACATTATGTAGGTTAAAATGGATATATCATATTCATCCCTAATTTGGAAATTTATCCTATAATGATATAATTCATATATAGTACCATTAATATGAAAAATGTATATGGATTTTGATAATGGTTTTTATGTATATAGAAATAATTTATCATCGTAATGACTTATAATTATAATATACTGAAAGGGAATGATAATTTATAAATTCATTTATGTTAAGGTATTTATAATATTTAATAATAAAACATTTCCAAAATGAAATATAACATATTTAAAAATTATTATAAAAGGGAAATTTATTGTAAATATTAAGAATCATTATTTTGAAAACCCAAGATTGTTGTACATTTTCCTTTTATTATGTATTTTTATATATATTATTTGTGTTAATATCGTGGAGTTTCTAGTTGGTTTTTGTTTCTTTTGGACGTCTTTTTAATAGTTCATAAATTGAGTCCAAATGGGGAGACATTGAAACATATCAAGAGTTCATGTAAGAGATTATTGGAGATATCGATTAGAATAATTTCTGATGTATGTTTTGCCAAAATTGGGTGAAAATTGTCCAATAAGGATTTTTTTGTGATACATGGGATTTCCAACGTTTGTGCATCGTTTTACATACTATATGCCACAATCCCCTAGAAACCATGGATTTTAATATTTTGGCTCACACATTTTACATATGATTAGTTAAACCTTCAGTCATTACCATACGAGGTCAATTACTATATCTGAATATTGGATTTTTATTCTATTTTCACTAAAACCTCTCAATTATCCCTTATGGGTCAAGGATCTCAGTACTAATTATTCAATTAGTATATATATTCATTTACTCTACCTATGAATTCTTTTTTTAATGGATTTCAGTGTGTAATATCTTATATATTAAAAGAAATATTCATTCTCTATCGTAGAAATTTTATATTATTTCTTGATCTGCTAATTATCTTGGGAACATATCATTAAATCTATTCTATTATTGAATGTTTTATGACCTATGATATGTATTTATGAGATATTGACTGGGTCTATTGAATTAAAGGTATATTTACAATTTATAATAATATTATATATGTCATTATTTGTTTTCATAACCTAATGTGAGGTAGGTATATTCTCAATCTTCTCTAATTTTTATAATACATGATGAAATAAATATTAAAAATAATTTTACAGAATTTCATAGGAAAATTATTTTGGTCACCATTGTGAACCCCTATACATGGTAATTTTTAAAATAATAGAATTTAATAATATTTAAATGTCCCCTTTTGTACCATGATTTAAATTGTGTATTTGATATGACACATTCATGGTAATTGATTTAATTATTAATTTTTACAATGAAAATATTTTTTGTAAGAACGTGGAAAATATGGGTGGTGTGTACTCGTAACTGTATTTGATGTGGACATGAAAATTATGATGTTTTATAATGTTCTAGACTAGAGGAACATAGTATAATAAAAACCCCTTGAAAACATGGTGAATCAAGGACTATCCTCTCATGAGTATAGGCTTTTCAAATAGAATTCATGACCTTATGAGTAATAGATTGTAGTTTGGGTATGCCGACTAGACTAAATGGATTATATTTTTGATCATTTTATTTAAATGATTTTAAATTTGTATAATTCTTTGATTTTCTTCTATTTTGATTAAAACTATATTTTGAACTATGATTGATCATTATCTTTTCATAGAGGATTGTCTTTTAATGACTCTTAGGTAATGCCTAACATGAATGTCTAATAATCCCCTACATGTGAACATCATTTCATTTAAAGAAAAAAATTTCCTTGACATAATAAATGGAATGATTCAATTTTCTCCAGTTATGCCACATGATATTTCATTTGGATACTTCGTCCTTAGATTTTTTAGGTCCATAATTTTTGGAGCCTTATGAGCGTGGTTCTTGGGTCATAATTTTTTAGTCAACTATTGATTTAATTTTTTTACACTATTATTGGAATATAATTATTTTTATAATTTTTTAATTATAGTTTCATCATTTATACCTCAATAATAATATAGATAGGTTATTTTGTTCAAATTATTTCAGGGTAGGTTGTTTTTGTTCTAATATTAAAATAATGCCCCAATATTTAAGCAATTCCATGTGATTTATTTCAAATATTTGGTGTCTTGGGGTATATATTAATGTTGGTGGAACCTCAACACTTTCAAAGAAAATGGGAAGTGTTGGGATGTTACACTTATCATAGGAAATATCTTCCTAACACATTTTGAATGAACACCTTAAAAAATTATATTCATCATGGTGTGATTCGTGAGAAAAAAATATATAGAAAGTCTCTAATCAAGGATTTTTGAATAATGTGGAATTGGAATATTGATATGTATTTTTAGAAATTAATAATTTATTTTTTATTATACTTTTTTTAGATAATCAAATTTTAAACTATGTTGGGAGGGGACGCATACATGACCCATAGGCCCAGGGGCATAGGGCCCACTATGTGATCATAAAGGCCATGGGAAGAAGTCCTATTAAATGGCCCAAACCCCAAAAACCATACTACACTAGAAATAGTTGTCCCTTGAATATTCATCATTTATAGAATCTAACTCCCCACATTTCGTGGTTGATCAACTAGTTTTTCCCCACACATAGTTTCATAGTTTTTGGTACCGATTATAAATTTTTCGTACCCTATATATGTTCCCAATATGTTTAGATCTACTGTAGTTGCTTCTAACTGTTTTGATTCCACTTCTAGGGCCTACACTTATGTGGCTTTACCAAAAATTTCATTCCCAACAGAACCGTGATATTAATATTTATTATTTAAACTACATTAATTTATATTATTTATCTATTGAAAAACATTCAGCATAAATAATTACTTTTCAAACCATAACATATGTTTTATAAATTTTAAATTTATTTATATATTTTATATATTTATATGAATATTTTTTTGTAAATTATTTCAATAAATAACCATAGTTATTGTTAATCAATAATTTAATTAATTTATTTCAGAATTTTTTATTATATTGATGTCATAATACAATTAAATTTTCAAATATGTTAGAAAATTATTAAAAACACACATTTTGATAATATGAATATTCCAATTATAAATTTTATGTTTTTTATAAAAATATTTCTCTATGGATAATTTCATTTATTAAATTAAAAGTCATTTTTTTATTTAAAATAAATTATTGAACATAAATAGTTTATGCAAACTATTTTAATAAATTCTTATTATTTTGGGATAAATATATATGTAATTAATACCTAATTCAATAATTATTACCAATTGGTTATTTTTATTAACTATTCTAATATAATATAAATATTTTCCTTTAAACATAAAGTTGTTTGTAAGATAAAATAGTCATTGTACCACATAATAGTCAAGATACCATGTTACAATTCTATGCGACACCTTACCATTCAAATCGTTATATTTAAAATTATGAATATTAGTATTTCAAACATCCTATATATTTATATCAATCCTCTAGATTATTTAAAACAAATAGTCCTTTATTTATTTTTTCATTATAAAAGTAATTTATTTTTATTCATTCAATTATTTTGAAAATTTGATCCTCTAGAGTTAATTATTTTTTATTCCTCCATTTTTTATTTATCCAATAGTTATAATTTCTATTTCTAGAGTGAATTTAACTATGCATTTTTTGTTACTCTATAATGATGAAACAAAACATATTTTATTGTACAATCTCATGGACAAAATAATCATTTTTATAAAATTATTAACTTTATAACGAATAAAATGTCGTGTGCTTCAAATTACAAAATTATTGATTTCATTTAATTTTTATGCTAAATATGAAAATAGATAATTTAATATATAACATGTTCACCATGCCCATTGAAAATTAAAAATGGATTAATTGGGATAATATATGGGGTCCCCAAATAAATTAGAATAAAAAATATTTAATGTCGCTATTAACTGAAAATTTGAAAATCCAATATAAGTGGGTGAAAAAATAATTTATTTTCAATCAATAATTATTTTTTAATTTTTTGGTATAAACTAATATGATCTAATATACCATATATTATAAATGGTTAATTATATTATCACATTTTTATATAAACTCACAGAAAAATGGAAAATGTGATATTCATTAAGTACAACGATATGTCACATGAGATGTTAATAATATTCTTATGTGATAATGAGAAAAATATGGTATTTTTTAAAAAGATATTATGAAATTATAATTGAATATAATATATTTCTAATGATTTATAAATATGTCTTCTAAATCATATGATAAAATATAAATGTAGTGATCCTTAAAATCCACATCAAAATGGTGTATATATGAAAAATAATATAATTAATATTGATATGACTAAAAAATTATATATGAAAATAAAATTTTAAATTAGTTTCAATTGGGGATATATAATCTATCCAACATCAAAAAAAAATTATTAAAATTAGGGGGGAATCGCACAAAAAGTCAAGGGGCATAAAATAATGAATCATGATATCTTTATCTCGAGTAAGGTTGACACGCTCCGGGGGAAAGGATCTAATGGTATTAAATATTGTACATGGGTTGGTAGGGTGTTTCTTGGTATCCATGACATCCAAAACCATATTTCCCTCTCTCTAAGTGTGAGTAATAGCCAAACAACTTGATATAAGATTTATTCATCTATGAACAAGGATGATAACTGGCCATGGAATTGGAATAACTATTTGTAATGGCTCTATGATGAATAGAAGAGTCAATTTTCTCCATATTAAATGGAATATATTGAGAAGAGAATAAATCCATTCCACTCTATATGTCCAGTGCCTCAATAGATGTTAAAAATCATTAGATGTTACATTTTTATTGAAACGAAAATTTTCCTTTTAAGAAAATTTTATCAATGCTTGAATATTTTATATTAATTGGTTAATTATCTATTTATCGTGGATTTAATGAATGAATAAAAAATAAAAAATATATTTCAATGTTTTGTTTTGAAACATAATTAAATTAATCTAAATTAATTTGAATGGAATATTTTAATATTTAGATATAAAAATCTATATAGAAAAAATATTTTTGACTCCTTATATCAATATGAATTTGATGATTTTTATAATGCATGTCATATTGGATCTTTTTATAGATGTTATTGATATGGTAAAAAAAGTTCCCACTAGAATATATTATTCAATAAAAATAATGATATGGGTTATGAAAATATTTTTGTTGATCAAATTTAATATTTGAAAACAGGATGAATATAATGTCCCGGAATTTCCATGTAATTTTTTTAATTTATGGTAATTTTATGAGTCCGTGAAAATTGATGGTGCGTGATTACGAGGCCAGGAGTGCCTAAAATGAATTTTGAAACTTTATTTCGGGTACAATCAGTAAATGTGCGGGGGTTTTTCGAACATTGGAACCGGTGCATGGAATAGAAATCTGAGGGGCCCGTTGAAATCGAAGGGTCTGTATTCACATAAAGAGACCTTTATCTCAACGGCAGTTAGTCGAGGGTGGATGTTTTTTTTTTGTGTTTTTCATGAATGAATAAAATAAAAATAAAGTTTTGTATCTTTAATGTTTTTTATTTGTTAAAACCTTCTTGTAAAAGTTGAGAAGTGGGGACTACCAGAACTTAACCTCCCTTGAAGGGTTATGGTGGTGGGGACCACCCGAGCCTAACCTCCCCTGAGAGGTTATGTCGGTGGGGACCACACCAGGCCTAAAACTCTTGAACTTCCCTCTTAGTTGGAGATAAACTCTCAACTCCCTCTTTAATGTGGAGGAGCCTTCTGAGCTTCCTCTAATTTAATTTTTCAAACCCATTTTATTACCTAATTGGTATATTTTTGAATTTTTGATAATGAATTTATTCGCCAACATAATCTATTATGTTGGCTACAAGGCATTTTTGGTGGAATTATGAGAGGAGAAAGCTTGGAGAGAAATAAATTTCTCCAATGAAGAACTTCACATCCCAATGAAGAATTCTCCACCAATGAAGAACACTGACCTCAACTTCGACCTTCTTCCTTGGGAATTCTTCTGACGCTATACGTCTTCATCTACGATGAATCGACACCCGTACTTCCCTCGCGACCTCTGTCAATGAACAACCCGAGTTATGGGTTTATTGTGAATGATTATATTTTTTTCCAATGTTCTTCCCTTCTGAAACAAGATACGCTGATCAAATTTCTAATTAGTTGATCCACATATGTTTTCTTTTGCGTGTTTAGAGAATAATCATTGCGGGAGGGTTTGGCGTTCTTCATTCTTGTTTATGTTGACCCATTTGCAACCTCCCTAACGGGGACGGTTCTTTCCAAACAAATATGGCACGACCCCCCTCTATCATTATGCTTCTTTTATATGTTCTTTGCAAAGGATGAAGGCGAAATCGACGAACGAAGAGAGAGGCTGGCTAAACAGGCAGCCGGTGAAGGCACGACGCCCCTTCGCTGACACCCGAGCCACAACCACCGCCGCCCGAGCCGCCGTCACCGCCTCCCTATGGTCGGACTACCATCCTGTGGTCGGACCACCGTCCCATGGTCAGACCGCCACACTATGGCTGAACCGCCACCCCGCGGTCGGACCGCCTCCCCATGACCAGACCGCCAGCCAGCAACCGGACCGCCTCCCCATGGCTGGATCGCCTCCCCATGGCTAGACCACCACCCCACGGCCGGACCTCAGCCCCACGGCCAGAGCACCACCCTTTGGGCACACGCCGCCCTCGACTGAGCCGCCCTAGGACGGGATGTAACACCCCGACCCCAGTTACCCAGAGTCGGTGCATTATTGTGTAACATTGGCATGATCACAAAAGATCAAGTCTCGAAAGATCGATTAGTTTATTTTCCTTAGAAACACTAGATACATTCATAAAAGTTACATTACATCATAAAGTGAAAAACTACAATAACATTGTCTCTATAGTCCACACTCATATCCCTTTCTGTCTATCCCTGCAGGTCATTCATAAAATACTTCTTCACATCCTGGAAAATATTAAATCATTTAAAGGGGTGAGCTCAAATGCTCAGTAAGGATAACAATATTGTGGAAGCTTTCATAAATAAAAATAAACATTTAAGGGAATTTATAGCTAAACAAAAGCCTTTTAAACATGAACATCAGCATAATATGGAAAAATAAAATGAAATAATTCCATTTACTTATTAACATGGATATTCTACTGGTCAAATAATCACATTCAATACCAATGACCACATTCATAATGATGGAATGCATAATGCCAGACTATCATAACCATGTATCCAAGGCCTCGTGCCAAGACTACAAATAATATTTTGTCAAAGACTCGTGCAAAGACACTAGTTTGTCTCATGAGACCTACCGATGCAATTTTTTTAGAAGATACTTAATTTTAAAATTGCTCAAATATACCCCAGTGTTTTTCTGAAAACATTATGCAAGCTTCTGAAAAAAAATAACTAATTCTGAGACTTCTCAACTAATTACAGGCCATGATGGGTCTACGCCCAATCCCTTCCTGTCTACCACACTCGAGAGTCAGGTTTTATAAGAAAAATTTTAAGCTTTCATTAAATACATATAAATTTGCATTGGATTTTCATATATTTGAGAGAAATATATCTCCCTTTTTTTAAATCATTTAAAAAAAGTTATGGCTTGTAGAGGAAGCTGAAACTCAAATAATGGTCACGACGATGGAGAAGTCGTTGTCGCCGCATACGTAAGACAAAACATTCCTATTGTCGTTTAGTAAAAACGCTTCGTATAAAATGATTCCTTTTGAATAAAAGTGAAAGTAAAAGGGTTTTATACATAGTATAAAAGAAAGATGTGTATAAAACAAAATATGCCTCAATGAAAGGAGGTTGAGACGAAGTCCCTTACAAAAATAATTTGGTAAATAAAATAGATCACTCATGTGTATTCACTATAATCTCACATAAATAAAGTATAAATACATGATAATATATAAAAATTCATTTCTCAAATAATCAAAGAACAACATAAATATGAAAAATAATTTCAACCTAATGAATGGGAATTGGGTTAAAAAAGTTCCCTTACCTCGTGTCTGAATTGACTCGATCGTTCTTTAACCTCCTGAATAATAAACTAGAGTTAATTTCTAATTGATTAAGAACATATTTCAAGTTCATTATTCCTTTTATATCACTTATTACCATGTTATGAAAATTATGTAATTATTTAAGTTAATAATGGTCATTTTGTCGATCTTTGGTACTTGAGTCAAAAAAAACTTCTTATAATTACAATTTGGTCATGTGGTGAAATATCCATTATATACAGCATTATATTAATGATTTAGATATCATATATATCATATATATCCAGTATATACATTCATTCATAATATTACATAACATTTAGAGGTAAGAAATAAAATGCACCATTCATGGAGACGGTAAGCCGTACATACACATGAACGCTACTTTCATTTCTGTTTCATATTTAATGGAATTTAATCATAATGATATAAAGTTATATTATAATTACAGTATAATATCATATGTAATATAATTTACTCCATCCTTTATACATCCCACATATGGAATTAACAATTCAAATCACTTTGAGGGGGCGGTAGTCCACACTTCCTAAAATGAAGATATCACGTTTACCCATAATGGAAACCATAAAGGTATGCCATAAATGAAAAATACAGAAGCATAAGTAAAACAGAAACTTATTATATATCATATATAAATATAGTGACATCTTAATGACCACCTTTTAAGGTGTTATATGATTGTTGAACAATCATCATTTCGTGAGGCAAAAATTCACCATCCACATAAACAGTATGTTCTTTAACCATTAGATGTAGGTGTGTGTAAGTGTAGTTCGAATCCTTCTTATAAAAACATCCTAGTATATTGAGGATAATGGTTCTGTTATAAAATAAATTAATAAATATATTTTAGGGGGTTGGAGAAGCAAAATAAAATATAATAACACAAGAGAAAACACTACCTTTAAAACGGGTAACTTTTTTTTGATTTGAGCACAACGGCTTATTTGAGAAGCCTTCTGCCCTAAGTGAGGCTTCTAGGAGTAAGAGTGTGATGTGTAGAGACAAAATGGGAAGGGTTTGGCAGAGAGAAAGTCTTGATAGGTGTGGTTAAGGTGTTAGAGGTGGGGGCCTTTTATAAGAGGAGAGGAGGGGCATTCTTGGAAAGTTATAAATGGTTTCATTATTGTAAAATGCTTTTCAGATTTAAAAGGACCCAAAATTATATATTTCGATGATAAGGTGATAATAGTTCGAAATCCACCCATACAATAGGTTTTTGACATGTGTAGGTCTTATATTCTACATTATCCTTTCATTTTATTTAAATCGTTAAATAATGAGGTAATCACTGCATCATCATGTTGTCAGAAATAATTTAATTTATTTAATGTGTAAAAATTATAAAAAAAATATCATGATTTAGAAAATATTTTTATACTTCTAATGAATATTTATAGTCAAAAATAAGACCTTTATAAACCCATTTAGAAATTCTTTTAGTAAAACAACTCATGTTTGTGACATTTTTATTTTAACATTAAATAAAACGTTTTCAATGTCATTTCCTACCAATGTGGCTCCATGGGGTCCCCAAGTTGACTCATGGATTTTATGTCTCGGCCATGACTCATACAATTAGTGTAGGACAAGTTTCAATATATTTTCATATGTTTATAATATCATTTTTACCTTAAATTTTACTAATTACCTTTAATCGCGATTAATTAAACTTATAAGTTACTATTCACCAAAATATTATTTTAATCCCATTGAACCAAATTTAACTTCCTAAAGAAAACCATGTATGTCGGATTTTTGAAAATAAAATCATATAAGTGGTAGTGTTTAATTTAAATGAAAAATCAGTATTTTAACTACCACTTAGTGGTTTCACTATTCATCAAAAATTGAAGTTTTTCAGAACAATGCAAAAATTTCAACCTAAGCTATAATTGATATTCCGAATTCAAAACTGATGTCTATTTTACAAATTTCCAAACATATAAGTTGCATTAATTAATTTTATAATTAATTCCCACTGTCACAACAAATAGCGTGTTTTTAAGAAACAATATATATCAAAAGATTGACAATTGTTTATGTCTAATTTCAACGTGAAATTATTTCTAATGACCAGTATTAGATAAAATGGTAATAATATATTCTAATTATACTTTAAATTCACTCAATATTCTAATTTATCACAATAATTTGTTTAGATTAAAAAATTTGTTTTTATGTATTTTTCACTATTCATAAAAAATTGGAAGTTCTCAGAAAAATACCAAAAATACAACATAGGCTAATTTTAATATTCCAAATTCAAAAATGAAGTCCATTTTGAAATATAAAATATATATAATTTCAAAAAGTGGGTATTACTATTCATAATGGATATTTTGATTGGTCGCTGTAGACGCCGGAAAAGTTCGTTGCTCCTCAAAAGAAGTTCCGGATGAGGAAAGCGAGGTCATATTTGGAGTGAGAATCATGTTTCGGAAGGCCCGAAGGCCTTGCGCAAAATATCGGAGGCCCGCGCGCAATATTGGCGAGGCGTGCACAATCCTTCTGGGATTCGCGCAATGGGCCGAGTCGGCGCGGAATGTTCCGCGCCCGATGCCCATGCACGGCCCTATTGCGCGCCGGGCCCCTATTTCGTGCCCGAGCCGCGTTGCGCGCCCGCGAGCCGATTTGCGCGCCCGCGCGCTGACTTGCGCGCCCGCGAGCCGACTTGCGCGCCCGGGGTTGCCTATAAATACAAGGCGACCCCCGACGTTTTGAAGGTTGCCAGAATTCGAAGGGTCGCTCGTGCGCGGAATCCCGCCCCCTCCGCGCGCAATGCCCAGCTTCAGGTAACCTCCTTTATTTCACGCAAGCCAGCTCCGGGGTTCGCCTTCGCGCGCAACCCCTTTGGCCCCTTTCCTTTGACCAACTCCTCACCCAAAGGCCTTTGCGCGCAAAAAAAGCCTCATGCGCGCAATTGCCCCCCGGGTGCGCGCAATCCAGCCCGATTGCGTGCACCCCCCCTTGCTAAGTGGCCATTCGTTAAAGAATGGGTTGTTGCCCCCGCGCGCTATCAGAGGCCCGGTACGCGCAACCTCCATCTTCCGCGCGCAAAGCGCTGGCCCAATTGCGCGCCAGCTCGCCCAATTGCGCGCCGACCCGCGGTATTGCGCGCCAAGCTGCTCTTTTACGCGCAAACCGCCAGGGTCGCCCCCTTTGACCCCCTGAGGGTACCCGCCTATGTGGCGCCCGATGATCTTCATCCTGGGTGCCCGCACCGTGCGTTGTCTTCCCGTGCGGCCCTCCAGGCTCACGGGAAGTGACACGGACCCATTGGCGGCACTACTTCGTCTGCGCTGCAGGACGTTAAACTGCCAAGCATCTATCATCCTGCAGGACGCTAAACTGCACTTTGTCCAAGCTACACGACGTTAAACTGCCTAGCATATGGGCCTCCTGAAGGTGTAAGCCCCAAACCCCATCGTCCAACATGATGCTAAACTGTACTTCGTCCATGCTGCAGGACGTTAAACTGCCAAGCATTCGTCCGCGCTGCAGGACGTTAAACTGCCAAGCATTCATCGTCCTCAACACACGACGTTAAACTGTACTTCGTCCGGCAAGAAGTTAAACCGTCCGCTTCGTTCTCAACACATGACGTTAAACTGTACGTCGTCCGGCAAGACATTAAACCGTTCACATCACCCGATCCCGTGCCTCACACGCAGGGTCCCCCCCAGTTTGGATGTGGCCCCCACCCGCTCGTCTCTGCAGGGATGTCGGGATTTCCCCTCTTTAGGGGCGATTTATTGGAGTGGCCTTCGCCCACGGGGGTAGGGTATTGCAAACCCCTAGTTTCCTATGGGGGACTGCACATGTGTATATCCATTGTTCTTCCCCACTGCCGAAGCCAGTAGAGGGCGTGACGGGGATCGAGGTGTCTCTTACCTTCGGCCCAAGTCCCTCTCCAACTGAGCTTTTCCGCACTCAGGTTGCCTCAGTGCGTAAGTCCTGACAGAATGAACTACGTGGACTTTGATCCCTGTCTCCTAAACAGGGTACGTAGGAAGCCTCCCTGAGGTTCAAGCCCACCACCTGGTCGTTCCGGTCGTATTCACATCGGTTCGTCCATCAGTGGACCCCTCCCGGGTTCACATTCGCGTTGATCCACCCTGCCGTTCCATCCCCCTCTGTGCGAGGTGGTTCGGTTCAATCCTCCGCCCGACAGCCTCGACCTCCTCGTGAGTCGGCTTGCCTTCGTCCAGCATGACGTTAAACTGTATATCCGAACTACGCTGACTTTGATCCGCGCTAACGCGCGGTACGTAGGAAGCCTCTACAGGGTCCACGCTCTTCACTCCATCATCCATCCTGATCCTTACCCGGGCCGCCACATCCAGGTGGGGTCATGCCATTTCATTCCACTCCACTTCACTCGGGAAGCCGCCCATGTGCTGGCCCCAGAGTCGGAGGTTCCCCGCAAGGGGTTCTGTCATCTGATCCACTCCTCGTGTTGATCAGTCCGATGCCATCCCCATTGAACGTTAAACTCGCGACATACCCCGTGTTAAACATGGTAAGTTGAGGAAAACCTCAGGTAACGCAGTTCCCCGCACCCAGAGCGGGATGCCTCAGGCCATCACGCCTTCGAGAAGCCCTATTAGGGACGAAAGGCAGACATGCAGAGCCGCAGTGTCAAGACATGCCCCCAACACCCAGAGCTACCCGATCGCCTCACCGCAGGTTGCTGCCCCGACCAGACTCCTTGGAGCGTCTGGGCGGACGCAGCGTAATTAACCGGTGTCCATGAAGACATGGCGCCGGGAACGAGATTCACGAACATTCTTAAATCTATGAGGGAGACCCGGATTAGGCGACGAGTTCCGAGGAGACGTCCACGGAAGGAGGAGCCGACATCCCATCATCCCGGTTTCGATCAAGGAGCAGACGTCCCTGAATAAGGGACGGATGCCGCCCGCCTTTGGGAAGCGGGACTGCAGGGCCACAAGCCGCGCTCCCATCCCCTCGGGTCGACGGGCGCGCGCACGAACGTGTCCTGGCGGAACAGCGTCGGAACAGAAGCCCGACGCACCTCCGCACCGAAACAGAAAACGGTAAACCCGACGTGAATCTCTTCTCCTCAATGCGAAGACTGATAGCTTTCAGAGGTGTTGGAAGACTAGCATGTTGCCCGGCCGAGCATTCAGCACCGGGGCACGGAACCCGCCAGGGGCTGGGGAAGGCAAATCGGGCACTCCGTCTCACGACGTCGATGGCCTGGGTTCCCCCCACGGAAGGCGTCGTGGCACTAATGATTGATTGTCGATTCCTTTTCCTGTCAGTATTAATGGGTTCTTCTCCCTGCTTTCAGGAATCAGGTCGCCCAAGCCAGTGCCCGATCGCCGCCCGCCCACTGGCGCAGGGGTAGGGGAAACACCGACGCGACTACTCCGCGCGGTCCCGCCCGTTCCACAGCCGTCCCAGCAGCCGCAACTGCGGGACAACCACGCCCTCTCTCCCCCTCGGAGGTCATCCAGAGAAGGGCGATCGACAACTTGGTGTGGAGATATGAGGAAGAGGGAGTCATCCCCACCAGGGACATGGCTCTCCTAGACCTCGAGGAAGCTGCACCTCTCCACCAACGCCGCCCCCGAGGGCCGCGCAGGGAGGCACCGTTGCCTACCTCGACGTCCAACCGCTTCGGGAGTTTATCCCCGGAACGCTCCGACAGCTCCCTCCCCTATGCGGATGAGGTGGAGGATATCCGGGACCACCCTATCCGATATTCGCTCCAGGGATCCGCGATAAGGGCTCCTGCCAGGCCACGTCGACACCGCCGCCATGCTTCTCAAGTCGAAGAATGGGCTCTCCACCTGCCTGCGCCGCTAATCCCGACTCGTCTGTCCTGACGCCAACGTCGGTCACGAGCGGAAGAGGATGCCCACCTTGGGGCCCTATCAACATCGGTCGTGTTGGGCCAAGCCACTGCTGGCTCCAGTCACCAGGCACCTGCGCATCCTGAGCAGGGGCACTTCTATGCCCGACCTGGATCGAGGCCCCGACCGCCCCAAAGGTAGGTTGGGTTGACTCTCCCGGTTGCTAGTACAGGCAATAGCCACCGCGTACCACCTCGCGGTAGCGCTATTCACCAGCAGGGTCTACTCCGTGTGGCCGATCCAAGAGGCATGAGTTATCCCACCTTCCGATCCCGGCCCGAAGGCCTGCCCGGAAGCAACTCTTCCCGCGTCCCCTTTGATATCTGTCCCGGTGCTCCTCGCACCTTGGTTTCCAGTCATCTTGGCCCCAGCACCGGTGCGGCCCGAGGACGCCAGGACAGAGATCAGCCATGCCCCGAAGAACCACCTAGGGGCAGGAAGGCGAGGCGTCGACGTCGAGGGAGGAATGTTAGGGAATTCCGGACAGAGATCCGACCGGTTCGTTTCTCTGATACAGAGGCAGAGTATGATTCGGAAACGGAGCCCTCCCCCCGATCCCGCCAGTCAGGGGCAGGGGTAGGAATGCGGCACGTCAGCCTCGTACTCCCTGAGAGCGAGCCGATGTGATCCCTACTTCTCTCCGAAGGTATATCCGGAGTAGCGAGGGCCTGGTAGACCCCCAAGGATCAAGCTTGCGGTTGGTACCGGCCCCTCCGGAAGCGCCTTCCGCCTCGATCGGAGAAGCCGGAGACCTTTTCTGGGGACCGACAGTCGAGCCACGATCTAGTGCACCCTCGGTGAGCACTGATGCTACGGCAGGATGTTCGCTCGCCGGCCCATCCTATCGTGATGTGGTAGCTGGGGCACCGCAACCCACAGAGGGCGGCCCGGGATATGGAGGCCAATCGGCCTGCTCGCCGTATTCACCGCCGGCCCAGCGGCCCGCCTCGGCACCACTGTCGGTTCCCCGTCCATTCTCAGTCACTGAAGGGGACCAAGAAGACCTGGGTCCCTAGTTTGAGTCGTGGAGCTTTTGGACCGTCCTTGCAGAGGGCCACTTCCCTGAGAAGTTTTGGCCAGTCGCAGGACCGGACTTTGATGCACCAGAATCGCTCACCCCGGATGAGTTCGAATGCTTCCGCCGAACTCTCCGAGAGACTCACTCCCGTCTTCACCGCCTACAAATGCCATATCCTGGGAGTCAAGCACACCTGGAGGATATTGGTGAGCAGTGTCGTCAGATTGACTTGGCCACGCTCCCCGCGGTTCGGCACCCCGGGTCATTTGGGCACCACGAGACCCTCCAACAACGATGCGTCGAGGGTTTTCAAGTACTCCGCAAGGTTATCGAGGAAGCCACCCCCCACGTGTATATCCGTGGATGGGGGCGGTACGCTGCCCTACGCTTCAGTGCGATTCGCCGACAGCCCGACTCGCTGGGCGGCCCTGAGGGTATGTCCCCAGGGACGGAAACAGTCAATATGGCTGACCTGTCGGGAGAGGGGAACGGCTTGGGACTTCTCGACGGGGGCTCTCCCCCCAAAGACAAGCCGTCGTTGGATCCATCGGTGAGAGTTACTCATCACCAGAGGAACCTCCTGGGTCTCCCCATGCCCACTGAAGCACTGACGTTGAGCCGAAACGTCAGCAAAGGTAAAGAGCACGGCGGGGCTATAAAGCCCGCCGACCCATCTACCTCCATACAGAGGGCAGATGAGGATCCCAAGAAGGCCACGCTACGTCAACAGCTCGCCGAGAAGAAGAAGCTAGTTGACCAGCTCCTCGCCGAGCGCGCTGCAGAGCGGCGACCTGACTACGGTGATCCTAGGCCAGGACAGCAGGGACAGGAACAACCACTCCTCGACGAGACTCTCCCGGGTAACCGTGATTATGCCATGTTTGCCGACAGGGGAGAGGCCATTGCCTATGGCAAGAGGGCGCGGTATGTTTCACCACACCCTCCCGACCGGCGTTACTACCTGAGAGACCCCGCTCGGATTCCTCCCGCTGTCCCAAGGGCCGCTCCGCCCACCATCCCACGAGCTGCCGAGGTCGACGACCCGATTGAAGAGCCATGCAATGCGCTCGTGGTGAGAGATCCTCGCCAGGACTAGAACCCATGTCTGGACGATCCGATGGCGGCACTCATGGCCCGCTTGGAAGCCTTGGAGACTCGGCAAGTGGCGATCTCACCGGATGGCAAGCCATACCCAGCATGGGTGGATGACATGCCGGCACCTCCGGGATTCGGGAACCCCACTTTCTCCCCCTTCAACGGGACTGGAGATCCGCCACAGCATTTGGCCCATTTCAACTTGAGGTGCGGGCCTATGTTGGGAACTCCGGCGCAGCAGGAGGCCGCTAAGCTTCGCTGCTTTGTCCAGACACTGGAAGGGCCAGCATTTGTCTGGTACAGCCAGCTCCCCGTCGGGTCGATAACTAGCTGGGAGGACCTTCGTAGACAATTCCTATACCAGTTCAGTTCCACGACCCAGAATACGAGTATCTCAGACCTCTTCAAGTGCAAGCAAAGTCCTGATGAGCGAGTCGCGGATTTCGTCGCCCGATGGAAGGGTCTCACGTATTCCCTTGACATGCCATTGACTCAGGAGCAGTTGCTGACAATGTGCGTCGGGAACGTCAAGACCGAGTTGGTACCTTCCTTGATCACTCAGAATTAACCCGGAGGGTTCAGGGACTTCTCAGACAAAGCTCAACGTCTTGAGGATGCCCTGCAACAGGCCAGTCAGGCACACCTGATGCCTCCTATGATCCCTGCATGGAGAGTCAGCAGGGCTGAGCCCACTGCTGTTCCCCAGATAGAGGCCCCCAGGCAGTTGGAGCTACTTCCGGCGAGGCCAGCTCTACAGCCTCACAGGAATCCGCCTCCATGGGCTCAGTTCTCGGCCCAGCAGCGGCAGCCCCAGAACCGGTCGGCCCCGCCGCGTAATGTACTGCCACAACCCAGGCGAGATATTCAGGGTCCACCTCCTCGGCAGGCCCCTCCATCCCCTCGTCAAGACCACGCTCCCAGGGCCCCGCGATACCAGACTTACTCATTTCATGAGGATCTGGTCCCTGGTTATTTCGAGAGCGCCCTGGAGTAGAGGATTGTGCGACTGCCTGAGTGTTGGAGGCCAGAGGAGGCACATCTCACGGATAACCCCCGCTACTGCCCTAACCATCGGGCCCTGGGGCACACCATCCGGCGGTGCTACGTGTTTAAGGACTGGCTCCAAGACCAGATTAACAAAAATGTAATCAGGTTGGGCCCAGCTCCAGCACAAGTGGCGGGTGTGTTCGTGAGATCAGATGACGATAGTGGCAACGAGGACAAATGGAAGCTGGTCTCCGACCGCGGATCCCAGAAGTATAATGACTGGATGGACCGCAAGACGATCATTCACGCCCATGGAATCATTCGTGCGCGCTTGAATCAGCCTAAGCCCCCAGAATCTGCGGGTGCTGCTTCGGCATCGTCGTCCCCGCCTGCCTCTTCCGAGAAGAACAAACGGCGGCGGCGCAAGAAGGAAGAGCGCGCCCCACCAGTTCCGCCGCTATCTCGCACTCTCGACGATTTCATGCCCCCAAAGATTGGGGTCCATCCCCGGATCTGCCCGGTGATGAATGATTCGTCCAATGACAGTGTTGGGTATGCTTTGGTTAATACCGTCGAGCTGGTAAATCCCTTTTCAGTTCCTGGCGTTGAAGAACACCAGGTGGACCTCCCTAGTGTCCCCGATCGTCGCCACCGTCGGAGAAACCGCAACAACAGGAGTCGCTGGGGCACGACAGTTGGTACCTCTAGCCAGGCTGTGCATGCCACTGAGACTAGGAAGCAGGCTCAAAACCGAGCTCAGTGCGCGTAGCCCCCCATCCGGGGATGACAGATTCTCCCCCGCCACCGTTTGTGGTGTGGGACCAGGCAGAACCGCCTCAGCCGCGCCGCGACCAGCTCCGTCCTGCCACGAGTCCATCCCGGCCTCCTGGCCCCAGTACGGTGACCACTTCCCGGGCTTCAACCAATGAACAGCGAGATGCGCCAAGCACCAGTCGGCTGCCGGTCCAACCGGCAAGGCCCGTCATGCCTCCAACCGCAGAACAACCTCATGCAACCAGGGGCTCGCGCTTGGAAAAAAAGTATGATGTCCTGAAGCACTTGGCCGACATCGTAGAAAGGCTCTCCATCCTTGAGGCTCTGCACATGTCACCTGAGATGCGCGAGGCGCTCGCTGAAGCCCTGAAGAGCCCCCTCCAGTGTGAGACGGAGGTTGCGACTGCAGAGGCCTTTCACGCCGAAGCGATTGAGAACGCCGAATGTCAGGCAGTTATCTCGTTCTATGGTAAGGATGAAGACCCTCCTATACAGGGGAACATTCGTCCGCTGTATGTGACTGGCCAGTTCAATGGCCTTGAAGTCTGGCGCTGTCTTGTCGACAAGGGGTCCGGGATTAACCTGATTCCAACTCGGACGCTCCGGTGATTGGGGTTGTCTGAGGATGACTTGATTCCCTCCGACCTCAGGATCTAGGGGTATGACCGCACCGAGCAAACTCCGGTCGGCAAGATACATTTGAAGACCCAGTTCGGTGACCTGGTTGCCAACACCGAATTCATGGTAGTCTCTCAGGACACTGCGTATAACGCATTGATTGGAAGGCCATGGCTCCACCTTCATGCGGCGGTTCCCTCATCATACCACCAATGCCTTAAATACTCCCTTAATGGTCGAGTAGGCGTGCTTCAGGGAGATGCCTCTCCTTTTGCCTCATGTGAAGCCTGCTATCTGGACGCAGACTATTACAAGAGCAAGAATAAGCAGATCCTGGCAGGTGAGGTTGAGCCTGTCGCTGTTGAAAGTGATCCCTGGGCGAGTTTGGATGACGCTTACATCCTCCCGATCCATCGGTTGGACGTAGCCATGGTCTCGACGACCTGTGAGTCTCCTGATGAGATGACCGCGACCGCCCATGCCAGCACCAGCGGCCCAGCAGGATCTGGTAGCCCCAATGTAGTTTCCAACGCAGTCTCTCCCGTGGACGATCCCTCCTCGAGTGGAGAGGACATGGAAGATGCACCCCCAGCCTTTGAGGAGGGCGTCTCCGCCACGGTCGATGAGTTAGTACAGGTGAAACTTGGAACCGAGGCAGATCCAAGACCCACATTGGTCAGTGCCGCCATGCCCTCTGAGGAGCGGCAGCAGTACGTGGACTTCCTCAGACAGCACCGTGATGTGTTCGCTTGGGGCTATGACGAGATGTCGGGGCTAGATCCTCAGGTAGCCGTCCACCGCCTTGGTCTCCCGGCGAACCATCGCGGGTTCAAGCAGCCTCCCAGGAAGATGCACCCATTCCACGGTGCCATGGTTGAGGCCGAAGTTGACAAGCTTATCAAAGCCAACTTCGTGAGGGATGTTCAGTATCCCAGATGGTTGGCCAACATTGTGCCGGTCAGAAAGAAGAACGGGCAGATCAGAGTCTGTATCAACTTCCGCGATCTCAACTGCCACTGTCCGAAGGATGATTTTCCCCTTCCAGTGATAGAGCTGTTGATTGACGCCACGACAGGGTTCCAAGCCCTCTCCTTCATGGATGGATACTCCGGATACAACCAAATCCAGATGGCCCCTGAGGATGAGGAGTTCACTGCCTTCAGGGCCCCCCAAGGTATCTTTTGTTACCAGGTCATGCCCTTCGGCCTGAAGAATGCAGGTGCCACCTATCAACGGGCGATGCACCGCATATTCAAGCCAATCCTCGGCACACTGGTGGAATGCTACGTCGACGAATTGGTGGTCAAATCGCGCCAGCGTCAGGACCATCTCAAAGATCTTGAGAAAGTGTTCGGCTTCCTCCGGTCTCACCGCCTGAAGATGAACCCGTTGAAGTGTGCCGTCGGGTTCACCTCCGGGAAGTTTCTTGGATTTGTGGTAAGATACCGGGGTATTGAGATCAACCCAGAGAAGATCAGGGCGATTAGCCAGATGCCTCCCCCAGGTAACATTCAGGAACTGCAAGGGTTCCAAGGCCACTTAGCCTATATACGCCGATTCATCGCGAATCTGGTCGGCAAGTGTAAGCCCTTTTCTCGGCTCATGAAGAAATGTGCCACCTTTGAATGGGATAAGGGGTGTCAGACCGCTTTCGGGGAAATCAAGCAGTACCTGCTTCAACCTCCGGTTCTGATGTCGCCTGTATCTGGGAAGCCGCTAGTCCTTTATGTGACTGCCCTGGAACGGTCCCTTGGTGCCCTTCTCGCCCAGAAGAACAACGAGGGAACAGAGAATAGCCTCTATTACCTCAGTCGCATGCTCCTCGATGCAGAAGTTAGGTATTCCCCCATCGAGAAGAGCTGTCTGGCGCTCGTATTTGCCGTACAGAAATTACGGCACTACTTGCAGCACCACGAGGTACAGTTGGTTTCTCGGGTAGACCCGTTGAAATATATCCTGAGCCGGCCTACGTTGACTGGTCGTCTAGCGCGGTGGGTTGTGATTCTCCAGCAGTTCGACATCAGGTATGTGTCTCAGAAGGCCTTCAAAGGGCAATCATTGGCGGACTTTCTGGCTGCTCACCCGACCTCCGCGGATCAGCCACTGGATCTAGGCTTTCCTGATGAGGCCATTCTCTCAGTCGATCGTGTCGATCCATGCTGGCAGATGCACTTTGATGGTGCCTCCCGGAGCCCCACCGGTAGAAGACTCGATAATCCTAAGCTCAACAGAGTGGGCTTGGGTATCGTCTTCATTACCCTGGAGCGAGCCGTGCTTCCATACTCTTTCCTGTTGTCATAGGGCTGTACCAACAATGAGGCAGAATACCATGCCCTCATCACTAGCCTCGAGTTAGCTCTCGAGATCGACGTGCCCCATCTGTGTGTGAAAGGGGACTCCGAGCTGGTCGTTAAGCAGATCAATGGCGACTATGTTGTCAGGAAGCTAGAACTTGTGCCATTGCTGGAGTGCACCCTCCTCCTGATGGCCCAGTTCCCTTCTCGGCCAGAAATTGTCCATATTCCCCGGTCGCAGAACGGTCGAGCAGATGCTTTGGCCAGCCTTGCTGCATCACTCGCAGAGCCTGAACAGGACAACCTGATCATCCACGTGACGCACTGCAGGCTCATCGCTCCCGTTATCCCGGAGGGAGATCGCGGCCCATCGGTAAGTAATCTCACCATGGTTGCCCCTATGCCTGGAGCCCCGAGTACCACAGATATGGCAGTCGAACCAGCCCCTGATTGGAGGACGCCTTTGGTTGAGTACCTCCAACATGGCATTCTCCCGTCGGATCGGGCCGAGCGCGAGCGAGTTTGACGCCGCGCATCGCAGTTTGTCCTCCAGAGCAGTCCCGGCCTGGAGCAGATCCTCTATAGGCCCGAATTTGATGGTGTTCTCCTCCGCTGCCTTCAGGGAGTTGAGATCCCACAAGTCATGCAAGAGGTTCATGCTGGTTCATGCGGTGCCCACCAGACTGGGCCGAAGCTGTCCCACCAGATTCGGAGGTTGGGATACTTCTGGCCCTCCATGATCCATGACTGCATCGAGTATGCCAGGAAGTGCCATGCGTGCCAGGTTCATGCAAACTTTGTGCATCGGCCACCGGAGCCTCTCCATACCACCAGGTATTCCTGGCCCTTTGCAGTCTGGGGGCTGGACGTTGTGGGACCTTACCCGCCGGCGACGGCTCGCCAGTGCCGGTTCATTCTGACCGCCACGGAATTCTTCTCCAAATGGGCAGAGGCGATTCCGCTCAGAGAGGTCAAATCCTATTCTATCGCTGACTTCATGACCTCCAACATCATTTATCGATTTGGAGTGCCTCACGCTATCCTCACGGATAACGGAGTCAATTTCCGAGCAGCCGAGTTGAAGAAGTTGTACGCCAAGTACAACATCCGCTCGAACCATACATCTTGCTATCATGCGCAGGTGAATGGACATATTGAGGCGTTTAACAAAACCCTCTCTAACATTCTGCAAAAGATGGTTGGTCAGAACAAGAAGAGTTGGCTGGACAAGCTCCCCAACTCCCTCTGGGCTTATCAGACGACGACTCGCAATTCTACCCAGATGACCCCTTATTCCCTGGTGTATGGAGCTGAGGCCGTCCTGCCCATCGAGATCCAGTTACCATCCTTGCGCACTGCTGTCTACGACCAGCAAGCGCCGGACAGAGCTGCTGAAGCCCGTCTAGTCGAGTTGGAAGCACTGGATGAGAATAGGCTTCACTCTTTGCACAAATTGGAGAGGCATCAAAGCAGAATGGCTCGAGCTTTCAATAAGAAGGTTCTCCTCTACTCCTTCCTGCAGGGTGACCTAGTACTGGCCCTAAGAGCACCAATGATCCCCGGAAGGAAGCCGCCCAAGTTGGAGCCCAAGTGGGAGGGACCTTTTGTCGTCCACAAGGTCTATCCCAATGGCGCGTACTTCCTAGCGACTATGGATGGTGAGCGTGTTACTCCTCCCACCAACGCTAGGTTCCTCTAGCAGTACATTGCCTGAGTGCACTTCGTCCCGCGTGACGTTAAACTGCACTTTGTCCTGCATGACGCTAAACTGAACCTCAAGAACTACGTGCGGCTTGATTCCCATCCTTATGGGATACGTAGGACCGCCTGAACATTCATGTTTCAGGCCCAGCCCCATCCTCTGGGAATTTCCATCCCATCTCGGGCCCTTGTCCCAAGTTCCTCTGGGTATGCGGCGTATGGTGTGAACGCGGGGCTATGCCCTCATTCACGTCGGTTTGCTCGCCACACTGTACGCCCCCCACGTTTGGGGATGCCTTCCGCTCCCCCCTTTCTTTTTCGTCCTGCATGACGTTAAACTGCACTTCAAGAACTACGTGCGGCTTGATTCCCATCCTTATGGGATACATAAGACCGCCTGGATGTCCATATTTCAGGCCCATCCCCATTTCCCGGGGATCTCTATCTCGCGTTGGGCCCCTGGCCCAAGTTCCCCTGCTTTTTATGTGAGGCGTATGGTGTGAGCGGGGGATTATGTCCTCATTCACGTCGGTCTACTGGCCGCGCCGTACGCCTCCCCCATGTGTGGGACTACCTCACACCCCTCATCGTCCTGCATGACGTTAAAGTGCCTCTCAAGAACTATGTACGGCTTGATTCCCATCCTTATGGGATACGTAGGACCGCCTGGACGTTTGTGTTTCAGGTCCAGCCCCGTCATTTGGTTACTCTCAGGGTGAGTCCTCCGACCCTTTCCGGTGATCTGTTAACATGTTTTGGGTACTCCGATCTATGACCTGTAGTGTCGGATTCAATCCCGACAAGTCATGTGTTACTTGTCAGGCCTCGCGCTTCCTCTTGTTCGAGCCTTCACTCAAAGGGATCCTCGTTAGCGGTTTGGATACGATGCCTCAGTGCTCTCCTACCGCTCCGGGTCGATTCACCAGCGGGTCCTGGGCCGCAAATCGATATGAATCCTGCGCTTGAGCGGTTGATGCTCGTTTGCTTGCCTCATCCTAGGCTGACGTGATCGGGTGTTGTGTTGAGAATACGGTCAGCAACATCCTTGATCGCCATGTCAGCTCTTTTAGGCTCTGAACATTGGTTGCGCAGTCCTTATCACACTCCGCCTCGGTGCGTTGTAGTGGAATCTCGACACTCTCTCTCTTCATACTGACCCTCAGTACACCTCTACACGTTAGGCAGGCCAACCAGGGTAATGGTGTCTTTCGAGGCTCCCACGATCTGAGCACCAAGGATATGTGCTAATGTCCTCCCTAAGGTCCATGTGTAGCTAAACCCTCGTCCCCATGAGGAGGAAGGAGTCGCCCGAACAATCGCGTTCTGGGCCCAGCATAGCTGGAGGCTAGCATCTCTGCCCCTCGGGTGATAGACATATGCAGGCCCCTATCCCAGGATCCTTCTCATGGAATTTTGTGTGACCGCAGGGCTGGGATGTGTCCCCACCTCCGCTGGGTCTGCCGTATCGCAATAAGCGGATTCCTCCATGGTCCGAGCCACACGACCTTAAACTGTGTTGCATGGTCTTACCACACGACCATAAACTGTGATCGTCTTGGCCGCCCGACGAGAAACGGCACTGCATCGTGATGTTCTCCTCGGGGGACACTCACGTTGGGCGCTGGTTAATAACCACGCCATTTATCAATTCCTTTCATGGCTTGATTATTGTGGCGACGCCAGGGATTTTTTAATCACAGGCATGTCGCTGCACAAAGAATAACCATCCACCTTTAAGGACAAACAAGAAATATCAAATACCGCTTCTTCTGGGTGCGAGGGCTAGACCTGCACCCCTCCCCGCGCTGGTGCCCGATTGTGTTGTGACGTGCTTCAAGAACAATGTGTGGCTTGATTCCCATCCTTATGGGTTACGTATGAATGCCCGGATGTTTGAAACTTCGGGTCCAGCCCCCACCTCTTAAAGATTCCCCCTTCTCTTGGGAATCCGCCGCCTTCAGGTCACCCTCAAGGAGTGTCCCTCGACCCCTTGCGGTGGTCCACCGGTGTCAAGAGTACTCTGGTCTATTGCCAGGAGGGTCAGGTTCAGCTTGGTCAGGTTCCTTCCACTTTTCAGGCTTCATGCTCCCCTTCATTCGGACACATCACCTACGCCCTGGGTGGAACCCCCCGTGAGCGGTCTGGATACAATGCCTCAGTGCTCTCCCACCGATCCGGGTTGGTGCCCCCAAGGGCCTTGGGCAGAAAATCAATATGAATCCTGCGCTTAAGCTGTTGATGCTCGTTTGCTGCCTCATTCCCTCAACGGTCAGTGCGATATTGATGCTGCTTTTCCGCCACGGTCGGCAGTACTCCCATATCGTTACTCCGGTGCCCCCAGTCCTTGAGTGAATGGTCGCATGATTCACATTACGTTTTCCACCCCCCATTCTGACCAAGAAAAATCTCGTCACGCTTGACACTATCCCTCAGTGCATCTTCGCATATCCAGGGGATAGGACCACGATGTGGCGTACTTTGAGGTTCCTATGGTCCGAGCTCTAAGACCTTAAACTAAGATCTGCCCCTATGGTCCGAGCTCTACGACCTTAAACTAAGATCTCCCTAATCGGGGTTCTACGTCCCGCATGATGTTAAAACTACACTCTCAGAACTACGTGTGGATTGATCTCCAGCCTGATGGAGTACGTAGGAACGCCCGGGCATCTCGACTCGGGTCCAGCCTCAGGGGTCGCTAGGTTACGCCCCTCCTCGTCGCCGGCCGTCTGGCCTGGATTCTGGTAGAGTGGTGCGGTTGTGATATTCTCCCTGATTCAGCTCGGGATGCCCCATTGCAATGATGGGAAGTGACAGTTTCCTCGTCAAAGAGGTTCTGTCTGAGAATTGGGGTGATTCACGGCTAGATTGGTGCATCCTCCTAGTGCGCTTTCCCCATGGTGGCGCAATTTTGGGAGTGTTAGATTCTGTCCGAACAAATCATCACTTCGCCCCACGCTTCGCATGCTCTTTTGATCCGGATTTCCACCCTTGTGTCTGAAGGAACCCACAAAGCGGTATTGATGACGACATGTGATCCGCCTCCTGCAATATGAATGATGACCTTCGGTCCGTCTATTGCAGTAGTATGGTCGATTGATCCATTGTCCGCTTGCCGTCTTGGGCATTTCCTGGAAGACTGACCGTCGTGGATTTCTGAATTCGGGACACGCGATTCACCCTTTTTCATCTCCCTATGTTCGGATAAAATCTCAACGCCCCTAGCGTTGTCCCGCTCGTGTGTCGGAACAAGATGGGGGGATGGTACATTGATTAGGTCTGAGGTCTCCTTTCCTAGGAATGACCTCCCTCTTTTCCTTAGAAATCCAGGCCCAATTGTGGATGCCTGAAGCTTGGTTAACGCTCCTGCAAGACAATGAATTGTGGTTGAGCACGTTAAGCCAAAAGATGCAGATACATATGTTGATTCATACGAATGGATCGAAGTATTGAGTATCGGAAGCAAAAGGTTCTGGGAATGGAAAAAAAACAAAAGCCCCTAGGGATTAGCGTGCTGAATGGATCTTTCCAACGGCGCTACCCTTTGGCTGGCAGCCTCCAGAGCTGCTTCTCGCTCTCTGCATGCCCTCTCTTCGTCGGCGGTCGCAGCGCGCAGCTCGCCAATCCTGGCCTGTGCACGCTCCCGCTCGACTTGAAGTGTGACCATCTGGTGGCCCGCCTCCGTCAACTGTACTTGGGCGTCATCCAGCTAGGCCGTCAATTGCTCCACAAGCTCAGTGCACGCTGGGATGAAGGCCTCCTTCTCTGCCGCCTGCCCTTCGAGGCGCTGGACTTCCTGCTCCGCCACGAGGAGCGCCCGCGTGTTCTCTGACATGACCCGACATTGTGCGACGTTGGCACGCCGGCGGCTCTCGCGCATCTTTTCGACCATGAAATCACGGACCGTCAGATGGAGGCATCGAGCATCAGCTCCACCGGCACATAGGAAGCGCAGCCAGGTTTGAAGCGATCCCATGCGCCCCAGCCACTCCGATGGGGGTCGCTTGAGGAAGCGCTGGATGCACTTCCACCCCCTGCGGCGCGTTATCCGGCTCTCCTCGACCGCCTCCGAGTCTGAGTCGTCCATCTCCTCGGGGTCGGCAGGCCGGTAGGCAGGGAAGGCAGCCAGCAGGTCTACTGCAGGGTCCGCCCCTGGGATGTCCTCACAGGGGATAGGTTCCCCAACATTTGGGCGACCTTCTTCTCTTTCCCCAACGGCATTGACACCCTCTTCATCCCCCAACCTCTCTCTGATGGCAGCACCGCCGGCGTCCGTTGCCCCCTGATCATCAGTTGGTGGGGCCGGCTCGGTGTGAGAAGTCTGTTCCGGAGAAGGCGGCATGTCTGCCACTGGTCCACTAGTGGATGGCCTGGGTTCGACAGCCTGACGAGCCTCCAGTATTGAGATCACTGCGCAAGGCATGCCGCGGTTAGTCACGGATCGTCAACGACAAGCACCAGCAGTAAAGTAAGAAGACTTACGGGAGTCCAGAGCATCGTCTTCCGCTGTCCCGGCCACCGCAGGAGCAATTGCAGCAGGGGACCCCTCAGCGCTTGTCAATTCAATGATAGGTGTCTGGCCCCCGCCCTGTCCTGCTGGCGCCTCTCCTACTCCTACTGAGGATGCCTGACCAACATCCGTGCACTCCTGAGGAAGATGAAGAAATGGGTTAGAAGCTGCATAAGAGAATGGACGAAGCAGGTTGAGTAGGGATAGAAGCGGACCTCGAGGAGCTCAGTGATATCGACATTGTCAGAGCCGGCCACCTCACCGCTCTCCCGTGGGCTCCCCGGATGGGACCTTCCCTCAGAGCCTTCATCCTCCCCCGTCTCCTCCTCTTCCTCGGAGTGACCGTTACTATCACCTTCCTCTGGCGGCATCTGTTCTGGAGCAGGCTCTAGACCGAGCATCACCTTCACCAGAAGGGACAGCTCCGCACGCTGACCACGTTGGCACTCGTACTCGTCCATGGCCGTCAGATACGCATACCGCCGGTGGAAGTTCACCCTGTCGGCGACCTGAAGGCGCCCGACCTCTGGCAGATGGATTCCTTCTCTGATTATATTCTGCCAGATGGTTTCGGTCCCCAGCGACTGCCGCAGGGTCATCCAGGCCGACCACAGCGCTGGGAAGACTGCATCGTGGGAGGGTTCGAGCAGATGCCTTATCTGCTTCCCGGGCCGCTCCCCGACCACCGCACGCGCCCCCTCTCTGGGCACTGAGGCCGTGGAGGCAGTCTGCGATGTGCCCGCCGCCAAAGTCCCTGCCCACGCCGGCTCCGCTGTTTGGCGCGCCTCCGTTCTCCCCCGCGTAACGACGCCTTGCCTCCTTCCTTGACGCCCGGTCTCTTCACGGGTGACCTCGAGCCGCCGAACTGGTTTTCGTAGAAGCCCCTCGGGGTACACGATGGCCCAGTGATCGGCGTACTCGGTTTCCAAGCCTGCGTCGACCCCGGTAGGAGGGAAAGTGATGACATCGCCAGTGCCGAAAGCGGCGAACATTAGCCACATCTGGCGAAGGACGCAAGGGTTCGTCTCCTCCCGGACAGCAGCGAATACCCTCTTCGGCATCCGTTGAAGGCACCCGAACTACCTGGCGAACCGGGTTGGCACGTAGGGCTCGCAGATCACCTTCCCGTCGATCCGAGCCACGAGCACCCCGCCCCGCATGCTCAGGAAGTATTCGTGCTGCTCCAGCAGACCTTGTCCATTGTCGATCATCAGGCCAACGGGAGTGGGGAACGGCCTGAAGTTGAAATTGGTGTGATTGCCAATCCGAATCCTCACGCCCTCCTCATTTAGGGTCATCGGAGCGACCCCCGTGATGTTCAGCAGGGAGGGTCGCAGGCCGTTGCCTGGAGGAATGACAACGTTTGGAAACGTGTACCCACCGAGGTGAACAACCACCCAACTGTGGAAGAATTGAAAGGGCCCACAGACCCTTCATGGCGACCCCCCTCGCGAGATGCATCCCAGGATGGCGTACAGCCTAGCCAGCACTGGGACCCCGAGGTTGTATCTTTAGTTGGCAGCCATAGCGCCCTCCATCACCAGTGTCCCCGGGCGGACGCCCATCCTCGCGTCCCGCACTGGCAGGAGCCACCCACTCAGAAAGGTGACCAGGAACGCCGCGTACCAGACATTTGGGTCCCGAGCCTCGATGACGCGGTACCCCCATGAGCTGTATTCTCCCATCTCCAGGACCCGCCAGTATGACCCGTTCCGGCTCCTCTGGGCTGCGGTCGGGCACCGCTTCCCCCTGCCTGGCATCTTGACCGCTGGGTCATGCTCCAAGAACTGGCCGAACCACTCCTTGTAGGCTATGTCCTTGTGGAATTCCTTGACCCCGAGCCGCTCCGTAGCCAGGTCCAGTAGATGCCATGTCAGGATGGGAGTCCGTGACCTGTCGCCCCAGTTGTTCCTCGGAGGCAGGAACTCATCGTATTGGTAACCCTCCAGCGGGATACCTCCAATGCAATGGATGTCCCAGAGACCGATGATGACCTCCCCATGATAAAGATGGAAGGTGTTGGTATCCGGGGACTAGCGGGTGAACAGCTCCGGCCCATGCTCGGGCTGCTGGTAGAAGTGGAACTGTGACGTCCACACCTCCTCAAACAGGCCGATGTACCGCAGTTCCTCTGCGAAGTGATCACAGGTGTGGCGTACCCATAATGCCCAGGCCCACTCACTGGTGAAATTGCCCCCAGACCGCAAGTCCCAGTCCTTTAGCCAGCCCCTGGTGTCGTCGGTAACACTCTGGCGATACATGCTCGAGTAGAGGGCTGGAGAGTTCTCCGCAGTAGGCTGACTCCCGGTAATGGTTCGCGTCCTCGGGTTTAGGAAATAGACATCTAAGTGCATGGTCTCCCTGGCAGGATGCCCGTTGTTGGTGATGTTGTAGCGGGGAAGCTCGTCCTCCCGAGTCACCCAGGTCCGTGGCGCATCAACCTCGAACCCCGGCACCAGGACCTCATCCAGGATGCCGTAGTTCCAGAGTGGCAGGTTGTCCGACAGCGGATACGTCTTCTGTGCCGGCGTCAGCAAATCGAACAAGTATTAATTGTTGGAAACAATCTCCTTGGCTCCGTAGACCTCCTCGTTCTCCACCATCTCAGCTCTGTGAATGGCGGCATCCCCCTCATTCACTTGATTCGCGACCATCTCAGAAGCTTCGGGAGTCGTGTGGGTTAAGGGAAGAGGCGTGCGGAATCGGAGGAGGCTGGTAGAGAAATTTGGGAGTTGGCGCGCAATCCTAGTGGACGGCGCGCAATTGGGAAGTCCGTCGCGTAAAACCCCAGGTGTTCGCGCAAGACAAGCCGAAATCCAGATGGGTTTGCGCGCCGAACAGGCGAATTTCGCGCCGGAAATGGGAATTTCGCGCACGAGAGCTTGGAAGCTTATCGTGCGGAAATCCTGTGTACGGCAAGGGGAACCCAGGGCCCCTATTTATAGGCGAGGCCGGGTGTCCGCGCTGCGCGGAAAGCGCTTTGTGTGGAAAGCGCTTTGCGCGACCACGGCAGCGAATTTCGCGCCCGACGCCCTTTTTGCGCGCCACAGTCCCGCGCCACCCAGGACTTCGGCATTCCGGCGTCTCCCTCGGAACCCGATCATTGCGACCTCTCGCTGATCAGATTCTGAGGGTGGGCTTTTGTAGACACCGGAAAAGTCCGTTGCTCCTCAAAAGAAGTTCCGGATGAGGAAAGCGAGGTCATATTTGGAGTCAGAAGCATGTTTCGGAAGGCCCAAAGGCCTTGCGCGAAATATCGGAGGCCCGTGCGCTATATTGGCGAGGCGCGCGCAATCCTTCCGGGATTCGCGCAATGGGCTGAGTCGGCGCGGAATGTTCCGCGCCCGACGCCCGTGCGCGGCCCTATTGCGCGTCGGGCCCCTATTTCGTGCCCGAGCCGCGTTGCGCGCCCGCGAGCCGATTTGCGCGCCCGCGCGCCGACATGCGCGCCCGCGAGCCGACTTGCGCGCCCGGGGTTGCCTATAAATACAAGGCGACCCCCGACGTTTTGAAGGTTGCCAGAATTCGAAGGGTCGCTCGTGCGCGCAATCTCGCCCCCTCCGCGCGCAATGCCCAGCTTCAGGTAACCTCCTTTATTTCGCGCAAGCCAGCCATGGGGTTCACCTTCGCGCACAACCCCTTTGGCCCCTTTCCTTTGACCAACTCCTCACCCAAAGGCCTTCGCGCGCAAAAGAAGCCTCTTGCGCGCAATTCCCCCTGGGTGCGCGCAATCCAGCCCGATTGCGCGCACCCCCCCCCTTGCTAAGTGGCCATTCGTTAAAGAATGGGTCGTTGCCCCCGCGCGCTATCAGAGGCCCGGTGCGCGCAATCTCCATCTTCCACGCGCAAAGCGCTGGCCCAATTGCACGCCAGCTCGCACAATTGTGCGCCGACCCACGGTATTGCGCGCCAAGCTGCTCTTTTGCGCGCAAACCGCCAGGGTCGCCCCCTTTGGCCCCCTGAGGGTACCCGCCTGCGTGGCGCCCGATGATCTTCATCCCGGGTGCCCGCACCGTGTGTTGTCTTCCCGTGCGGCCCTCCAGGCTCGCGCGAAGTGAAACGGACCCATTGGTGGCACTACTTCGTCCGCGCTGCAGGACGTTAAACTGCCAAGCATCTATCGTCCTGCAGGACGCTAAACTGCACTTCGTCCAAGCTACACAACGTTAAACTGCCTAGCATATGGGCCTCCTAAAGGTGTAATCCACAAACCCCATCGTCCAACATGACGCTAAACTGTACTTCGTCCGCGCTGCAGGACGTTAAACTGCCAAGCATTCGTCCGCGATGCAGGACGTTAAACTGCCAAGCATTCATCGTCCTCAACACACGACGTTAAACTGTAATTCGTCCGGCAAGACGTTAAACCGTCCACTTCGTCCTCAACACCCGACGTTAAACTGCACTTCGTCCGGCAAGACGTTAAACCGTTCGCATCACCTGATCCTGTACCTCGCACGCAGGTTCCCCCCCGGTTTGGATGTGGCCCCCACCCGCTCGTCTCTATAGGGATGTCAGGATTGCCCCTCTTTAGGGACGATTTATTGGAGTGGCCTTCGCCCACGGGGGTAGGGTATTGCAAACCCCTAGTTTCCTGTGGGGGACTGCACATGTGTATATCCATTGTGCTTCCCCACTGCCGAAGCCAGTAGAGGGCGTGACAGGGATCGAGGTGTCTCTTACCTTCGGCCCAAGTCCCTCTCCAACTGAGCTTTGCCGTATTCAGGTTGCCTCAGTGCGTAAGTCCTGACAGAATGAACTACGTGGACTTTGATCCCTGTCTCCTAAAAAGGGTACGTAGGAAGCCTCCCTGAGGTTCAAGCCCACCACCTGGTCATTCCAGTCGTATTCACGTCGGTTCGTTCATCAGTGGACCCCTCCCGGGTTCACATTCGCGTTAATCCACCCGGCCGTTCCATCCCCCTCTGTGCGAGGTGGTTCGGTTCAATCCTCCGCCCGGTAGCCTCGACCTCCTCGTGAGTCGGCTTGCCTTCGTCCAGCATGACGTTAAGCTGTATATCCGAACTACGCTGACTTTCATCCGCGCTAACGCGCGGTACGTAGGAAGCCTCTACGGGGTCCAACCTATTCACTCCATCATCCATCCTGATCCTTACCTGGGCCGCCACATCCCGGTGGGGTCATTCCATTTCATTCCACTCCACTTCACTCGGGAAGCCGCCCATGTGCTGGCCCCAACGTCGGAGGTTCCCCGCAAGGGGTTCTGTCATCTGATCCACTCCTCGTGTTGATCAGTCTGATGTCGTCCCCGCTGGACGTTAAACTCGCGGCATACCCCGTGTTAAACATGGGAAGCTGAGGAAAACCTCAGGTAACGTAGTTCCCCGCACCCAGAGCGGGATGCCTCAGGCCATCACGCCTTCGAGAAGCCCTATTAGGGACGGAAGCCAGACATGCGGAGCCGCAGTGTCAAGACATGCCCCCAACACCCAGAGCTACCCGATCTCCTCACCGCAGGTTGCTGCCCCGACCAGACTCCTTGGAGCGTCTGGGCGGAAGCAGCGTAATTAACCGGTGTCCATGAAGACATGGCGCCGGGAACGAGATTCACGAACATTCTTAAATCTATGAGGGAGACCCGGATTAGGCGACGAGTTCCGAGGAGACGTCCATGGAAGGAGGAGCCGACATCCCATCATCCCGGTTTCGATCAAGGAGCAGACGTCCCTGAATAAGGGATGGATGCCGCCCGCCTTTGGAAAGAGGGACTGTGGGGCTACAAGGCACGCTCCCATCCCCTCGGGTCGACGGGCGTGCGCGCGAACGTGTCCTGGCGGAACAACGTCGGAACAGAAGCCCAACGCACATCTGCACCGAAACAGTCGCGGTGTGTTAGAATATGGAACTTGCGTACAATGCCATCTATTGCATTATTGAAAGAGAAACGTATCGTAGAAGCTCAGGGTGTTACACGGGCTGAGTCGCCTCACGCCCTCGCGGTACCCCTTGGCTGAGCTGCCCTCACGGCACCCTCACGACCCTCGCAGGCTGGGCAAGAACTTGTGGGTCGGGCTGGACCCAGCGGGTCTGGCCTGGTCGACCAGATCCCGGTCGGGCCGAGTCAGTCCGACCGGGTCGGACGGGACCAGGGCCCGCTACGACCCAGTTACATTATTTTTTCCATAACATTGGCACCGGGAATCCATTAGACGAACCGTCAGTGGTGTTGGAAACCTTGAAGCTAGTCTATACATTTTAGTGATACCCCATTGTGTTTTGTATTAAGATGGGGAACAGTCAGGTTAGATCAAGCATGAATCCAACTAGGCCCTCGTGACTAAAAGGCTAAAAAAACACAGACCGTGCATCTGATTGACCCTTCGTCTGTTACATTGAGACCCTTATGACATGAAGGACCTTTGAAACACTTCATCATGGGACTTCTTGGTTGTTAGAGTATCGACCAGTAGCTTGTGGAGCGGATCCTCCCGGAGACGAGCGAGCATAGTGCGGGAACCTAGTGGCTGGTTGAGACTTGATGACTGTTGGCCGTTTTGTCTCGGAGTGACTTGACCACCCTAGTGGGGAGTGCCTTGGTGATGTGGTAGACCAATAGTGGGGAGTGCCTTGGTGATGTGGGAGACCCATGGTGGGGAGCGACTTGGTGATTTTGTAGACCCACAGTACTCAAAAAGAGGAGTACCTCAGTAGTCCATGGTTAGTGGTAAGCACCTCTGTGTGATGCGGCAGACCCACTATACTTGATAGATGAGAAGTTCTCCAGCAACCGAGGTGTTCGACGTTGTGACTGGTAATGTTACTTAATACTACCCCAAGAATAAATCATGTCGTGAGCTGAGTCAGTACATCTATGTTTTCCTCAGGATAGGGATGGATTACTTGATTCCTTAGGTATATGTATGGGAATATAGCTATTTAAGGTTATCTATTGATTTCAAAAATTATGTTTTATCCTTGATGGATTTTTTGAGACCTCAAGGGTCTCATGGTCCCTACTGAGTATCGTTATACTCAACCACGCAAGAGCTATACCCACACATTTTTGTGTTGGATGCAGATGACAGAAAGCACTGACTGAGGCTGAGAGTACTAGGATTGGACAGTACCTAGAGGTGGACCTTACGGAATGCTGGTACGTATAAGAGACTAGTGGATGTGCTGTTCTAAGGAGACGTTATGTACCTACCCTTCAAGTAGGAACCTCGGAGGATGACCCATCAGCTGACTTGTCCTTTTAATCTGTTGTATTGTATCATAGTTGTACTTGTACTTTCTAGTTGGGCTACTATTATGGCCCCTTTTACTTATTGCACTAACTCTATTTATAGTTCAGTTTACTTGTGTTTCTTATCTTCCTATGTGCCAGTGTCACGACCCGTCCCAGTGGGGCACGCGCCGTGACTCCCCAAGCCCGCCTCCAATAGGCCAGGGGCTGGTGACTAGCACCGAGTAGGCATATTACTAACCTCGGAGTCGTTGCCTATGTACCTGTACACACACGCACATCTCTAAGACCTCAAAATGCTGAAATGTAAAAAAACCACTAAGGAAAAGAATGCATGCATATAACTATACCCAACCAACAGAGTATGACGAAAAGGTAAAGTACTGTAAAAGTAAACTGGGCCAGAATATAAGCCCACCAAAAACAAGAGTATGAAAACTGTAAAGTCCAACCTCTACGCACAGATGGTACTGGGACTGCTGCTCGTAGCCATAGGAATGCCTTGGCCTATAGGGAACTCATAAAGCATGGTCCTGTCCCGGTCCACCCTGGACTTTGTCAAAAGGCTACTCGTCTACACAAGACACCAGACGTGTGGGCAAATCCCATGCAGGGGTGAGTATAACAATACTCATTAGAGGTCCCCAAAAACCACAAAGAAGTACACAAAGAAATGGTACAGTCATCTATGAATAGTATATATCTAAAGAACATATAGAACAAACTAGATATAATCAAAATGCAGACCCGTGGTTTAGAGATAAGTCACACAACCGCATACCCTCATTAGGGATTCTGTTCGAAGATTCCATGATGCACTCATTCCGGGAGAACACACTCCATGAGTCGTATAGCTTTGATGACGTTCGTCTGAGAAGTACCGTTTGTCGGGAACTGTCACGAGAGATAGCTACACTCATTACAGGAGACACACTTTTAAGTGGAAAGGTTACGGTAGACATAAGCACTCATTACGGGAGACACACTCCTGAGTGGGAAAGATCACGATACACTAATGAGGATCACTTCCAGAGCCATGGAAGATACCGTGACTCATCCTGATTCCCCAGTTAGGTGATACACCAGCTAGGTAGAGGATCAATGCCTGGTAAGGTCGGTCATGTCGATGCCTGACTCTACCTAGGGTCAAGAATGGAGAGAGGATCTTGATCCCGACCTCTCGGATAGATGTATGACTCTATCACATAAAGTCTTGTTGAATGGATCAAAATAATGTGTGAGGTAATGATGCCCGACCTTCATGAAATCAAGAATAAGGTAACTAACCCCAACAAAATATTTCCAAAACCCGTTGAACAAAAGGACCATGCTGTTTTAAGAAAAGTACACGCCATGTAGAAAGGTTACATGCCCTGTTGTCTAACCCTGGGAAATTCCCGTGTACAACGGATCATGATGTGAGGCTAGTCGTGTAGGAATCACTATGTACATGACATGTGGTACGGTGTACATTCCATGTCTGGGTAACTGTGTTTGGCTCTGTGTGCTCTGGCCATGTACCCGTACACGGTCATCAACCTGTGTACACCAACCCATGTAATCGCCACATGAGTTGACCATCATTACTGGCCTCGCCAAGCCGTGCGAAGGAGTACACGGTCATGTACTCCCTCCCATGCCCGTGTATCCCTGAGATACATACTAAGCTCCATGAAGCTTCCTCTGCCAAGATGTACACACCATTTCTCCCAAAGCCGTATAGATCATCCCGTGTCCGTGTAGAACCGAAAGTACACACCGAGATTCGGGGAAAGTACAACATGCCGTGTGACTGGGGTCACACACCGTGTTCTTTCTCTATGACCCTGAAACTCTAGCCGCCACCGCCAGTACTACACGGCGTGTTCTTCGGAAGTACACGTCGTGTATTCTAAAAATTTCCAGAAACGCAGACCTCTGCCATCACGCCTCTGGTGATGATTTGTTCATCGATCCGGACACCCGATCACTACGAAACATTCATGTTTTGGTCACCCTATCACCATGAAGCCGCTTCCGGTGTTTTCAGACCTCCGATCGGCTCCGAAAACGTGTTTTGATCTTCCCGCACGAAGAACTCTTGAAAAAATCCCTTTACTGATCCGGTTCGATTCATCGTCCAGCTTCGATGCCACCCCTCCACAAGGTCGTTGCGGTGTCAAACCTTTTATTTGGGATCATTGCGTCGCAGAACGGATGCACAATGATCCATTGTTCATCGCCCTATGAAGAATGCGAAAAATGCATGAGAAAGAATGGGGGAGGAAATCCAATAAACAAATTGAGGAATGAACCTCTTCCATCGTTTGTCATAGCAATGATATGCTCTCGTTAATAGGTTTAAATAGGGCAGAGATAAATCATAAATAAAATCATGGATTATTTCCCCAAATTCATCCCAAAGAAAACTCTCTCGCAAGAATGTATGAATCTGCGGATCAACTTGTTCGTGGTTGATCCGTGTTCGTCATTTAAACTCAAAAAGGGGAAGAAATATTGAAATAACAAACCCCTACCTCAAAGCAGTTGAAGAGATATCGTCACGATGCATCCACCGAAGGTATTTGTCAAAATTCTTAGGGGCATCGATTGCTCACGTCTTCGTCGTCCACCAATGCGTCCTCCTCCGCCCAAGCTCTGAGAGAAATATCTCTCTCTCTCAACTCATAGGGTTATGAGGCTAACCCTATGAATTTTCCATAAGCATGTATTTATAGGGGAGGATTAAGTCACTTCTCAAAAAAAAGGAAAATTTTTAAAATAATAAAATAAATCGTTAATTTATTTTACTCCTTCTAAAGTGCTTCCCTTTTTAAAACGCCCCAAATAAAACTTCGCAGCAGACCTGTGCCGATCGAGGTTAGAACCGTTCATAGGTAAAGCCATCATCCCAGACACAATAGTGCCCTCCGATATTTAATCTGGGCACCTGTTTGGGAACTGCCACATCCGTGCGCGAGTGCCGACACATCTAACAAAAAAAAATTTAAACCACCATTCCAGGCTTACTGGACCTCGGAATGATGTACCGTCTTCGCGCCCGGTCTCAAAATATTTCCATATAATATTTAAAATAATAAAGGGACAAATCCGAGTCATTACATTCTCCCCACCTTTGGGCTTTACATCCCCAAAAAGCCAAAACAAGGGCTACTAAAAAAGATGTGGGTACTGGGCACGAATCTGGGCCTCCCGCTCCCACGTGCTCTCCTGAAGATTCTCGTGCTGCCTCCGGACACTCACCAAGAGAATCGATCAACCACAAAGTATCCTCTCCTACCGATCCTCGATCTCTAAAGGGTACTCAACAAAGTTCACCCCATCCTCGATGTCCAGCTCACCCCAGTCGATGACGTGTGATGGTTCATGCATGTACATCCTCAGCTGCGACACATGGAATACATCATGTACCCAATGTAACTATGGAGTTAGAGCTAGGCGGTAATCCACCTTTCCTAATCTGTACAGAATCTGGAAATGTTCGATGAACCTCTGAGATAGCTTGCCACCTCAGCCAAATCTCTGCAACCCTTATCGAGGTGAGACCCGAAGAAAGATGTGGTCTCCCTCTTCGAACTCCAGAGGTCTCCATCGCCTATCAGCATAAGACTTATGCCAGATCTGTGTAGTCTTAATTCTCTCTAAGATGATCTGCACCTTCTATGTGGTGGCTCGCAGTAACTCTGGACCCCTGAGTGGTGACTCTCCCGGGTTGGTCCAGCAAAGCGGTGACCGGAAGGGTCTCCCATACAAGGCCTCGAAATGTGCCATACTGATGGTGGAGTGGTAGCTGTTGTTGTACGCAAACTCCACCAGTGGTAGGTGGTCCTCCCAGCTGTGACAAATGTCCAAGACACAAGCTCGTAATATATCCTCCAACACCTGAATGGTACTCTCTATCTGACCATCCGTCTGGGGATGAAAGGTTGTGCTCAAGTGTAGCCGAGTCCCAAAAACCTCCTACAATCCCTTCCACATTCGATATGTGAATCAGGCGTCTCGGTCTAAGAATATAGTTGAGGGGAAGCCATGAAGCCAAACTATCTCCAGCACATAGAGGCGTCCCATGCTCTTTAAGGAACTCTTCTCCCTGATAGCTAGGAAGTGAGACGACTTGGTGAGTCGGTCAATGATCACCCAGATGGAATCATGCCCCTTGGACGTCTGTGGTAAGCCTGTCACAAAGTCCATCGATATTCCATCCCACTTCCACTCTAGGACTTCCAGAGGGTGAGTTAATCCCACTGAAAGCTAGTGATCATCCTTCACCTGCTGGCATGTGAGGCATCGAGAAAAGAACTCTGCTACTACATTCTTTATGCATGGTCACCAGAACTGTCTTCGTAGATCTTGGTACATCTTTTTCCACTCCAGAATGTACCAACAAAGGGGATGTATGAATCTCCCTCATGACCTCCTCCTGGAATGCAACAGGTACAATAGTGCCTCCTCTGAAATGAATTATGTGGTCTCCAACTTTTGAATATCCATCAGGAGCATGTCCTGTGGATAATTGAGCACGTAAATCCACACAGTCGGCATCCCCAAGTTGTGCCTCCCTAACTCAATGTAAGAGTGAAGGGGTGAAAACCATCGACTGTATGTATGTTGTATCCTATCCATCCACAAAGGATAACTGTAATGTGGCTAACGGCTATGTCACTTCACTCAACATCTGTGAGCTCGACCTTCTGCTAAGGGCATCTTCCACCTTTTCCCCTTTCCAGGAGTATAGATGATCTCAAAATCATAGTCCTGGATGAACTCTAGCCATCACCTCTGCCTCGGATTCAGATCCTTTTGTGGGAAGATGTACTTGAGGCTCTTGTTGTCAGAGTAGACAATAAACCGCTCGCCCATAAGGTAGTGTCGCCACATTTAAATGAGAAGACTAGCGCTACCAACTCGAGATCATGGTTCGCATAGTTATCTTCATGTGCCCTAAGCTGGCGCGAACCATAAGCAATCACTGCATTCCGGTACATAAGGACACAGCCGAGCCCGGTCCCTGATGCATCACAGAAAACTACGTACTCGACACCCTCCTCTGGAAATCTCAAGACTGGGGTGCTCGTCAAACTCTGCCTCTACTTCTCGAAATCCTGCTAGAACTTTTATTGTCCACACAAAGGGTTTCCCCTTCCTGGTCAAGGCTGTCATTAGTGCTGATATCCGGCAAAAGTCAGGAATGAATCTCCGGTAATATCCTGCCAACCCATTGAAGCTCCGCACCTCCGTCACTCTCCAAGGTGTCTCCCATTATAACACAGCCTCCACCTTGGATGGGTCCACAGATACTCCATCTGTTGAGATGAAATGTCCCAAAAAGCGGACCTCCTAAATCTAGAACTAAAACTTTTTGAGCTTCCCATAAAGCTGGTGCTCCGGGAGTACGTCTAGAACCATCCGCAGGGGTCTCGCGTGCTCCTCCTCTGATGCCGAGTACACAATGATGTCGTCGATGAAGACCACTACGAACCGGTCCATGTACAGTTGGAAGATCTGGTTCATTCGTCCCATGAACACAGTAGGGGCGTTGGTCATGCTGAAAGGCATTACAAAGTACTCATAGTGACTGTAGCGGCATCTGAATGTCATCTTCGGTATATCCTCATCCTGTACTCGTAACTGGTGATAGCCTAATCGATGGTCAGCCTTCGATAACCATTGTGCCCCTCTTAGATGATCGAAGAGTTCATCGATCCTTGGTAGTGGATACTTTCTCTTCACCATCACCTGGTTCAGGCACCGGCAATCCCCGCACAATCTCAGAATCATGTCTTCCTTCTTGGCAATCAAGACTGGGGCCGCCCAGGGTGAGATGTTGGGTCTTACGAAACCCTTTCTCTAAAAATCATCAAACTACACCCTCAGCTTGCGAAGCTCTGTGGGAGCCATCCGATAAGCCAATGAGGAAATCGGTGTTGCCCCGGGGTGTAAGTTGATGCAGAAGACAATTTCACGGCAGGGAGGTAATGCTAGAACATCTTCAAGAAAAACATCATCATACTCCTCCACCACTGCTGGGAACTGAGACCTCACAACATCTACTGCTCTGAGGGTAAGGCTAGATAAATCATGAGTGATCGGCTGCAACCTCCTATGCATGAGCCAATTTTTTATGTCCTGGGTTTCCTTTTCTCTGAAAATGGAAAGCGTCGTTCCATCACAGTGAACACACCGCACCCTTCGCCTAAAATAGTCAATCTGGGCATTGACCGAAGATAACCAATCCATACTGAGAATGACGTCATAAGTCCTCAACGCTACCACCAAAAGGTTCCAACCGAAACTCTCACCTCCAAGGGTAATATAACACTATCTGCAGAGGTGTGTTATCATCGAGTCTTCTCCCATATGTGTCTCCAAGCGTAAGGATCAAGTCAATGGTTCTACTAGAATATCAGGGTTTTGTACAAGACATGTGGCTATAAGGGAATGACTAGAACCAGTGTCTATGAGTATAGTAGATAAGGTATAAAAGACACAGATCATACCTTGAATCATCCCTAGAGCCCCTGGGTCGTATGCCTCAACTGCATGTAGTTGTCCCCGCCCCTGTCCCCCAGCTCCCTAAGCCTGGTACGGACCTCCTGGGGGTGGTGGTGGAAGTAAGTCGAAGCGTCTGACACCACCTGTAGCTCTCCCTACTCCCCTGCCACGTCCTCCACCTAGTGGGTCTTCTTGTTCCGTTCTCTGCCTCTGCCTCGGTGGACCGTCCACCAATTCCTTGTCACCAGCTCAACGGGTTGGGAAATCTCTAGCGAGATGTCCCCTACTGTCGCATGTGCATCATCGCTTCTCCCTAGGCTGACTGTATCCAGCCTGAGAGCCCTGGACTGTCGATCCCCTATCCTGGGTCCTCCTATGATGTTTTCCACATCCAGATCCCTGTGCCTGACCTCAGCTCCTTACTGCCGGGGTCACCGCACCTGTCTGCCTGCTGCTGATTGCTGTCAGCTGCCTCTGCTCCGTAATGAAACTCTTGATCACCAAGGCCCGCTCGAGAACTCAAACAGAAGTCGATATGCATAGAGGCATGACACTAGATCAGATGTCTCATCATAGACCTCGCTCAAAGGTCTGAGATCTAAAGTACTGATCCCTAACCATATCCATCAAGTACCTCGTGAGGTTGGGGAACCTCGATGAATAGTCGGCTACTATCATACTGCCCTGCTAGAGCTGAAGAATCTCCTGGATGTGCACAAATCTCAATGTAACTAGAGATACCTCCTCCCTGAAGATTCACTCAAACTCCGTCCACAAAAGATTCTCCTCATCGTGAGTCTGCATGGTCAGACTCCACCATCGTCCCACTGAACTCTGAAGAAGCCTCGCTCCTAGGACCACCATCTGTTCGTCTGGTGTCCCCACTAGATGGAAAACTCTTGTCACGACCTCAAGCCAGTCCTCAGCCACCTGAGGGTCGGGCTCGCCTCAGAACCTGAGGGGTCTCTGTCTCTAAAACTCATGGAGCGCGCTGAGCCCGCGCTCCTCGTCGGTCGGTACCGTGGGTACCACTGGCTTCTCCACTAGTGGTGGTATAGCAGGTGCACCACCTGGTGGAAACGCCTGGTGAGCTGGTCCCTGTATTAAAGCCTCCTCACTGAGGGGGTCATCCTCATGATCGTGATGCTGAATCCTAGCAGGTATGCGTCGTAGAGGCATCCTGTAAACAAACAAGATGTACTATGTTCAATGAGTATACCGGGATAGCTGTCACAAAGGATATGGAAATAACAACCCATTCCTATATGATGCATCTACCTTTTATTTCCCCGCAACCAGTTTTTTTGTGTACACAGTCGAAATGCAGGTTATCAGACTCCTGGTGTATGGATACATTGGTCGTTGCATCAATACTGGGGTCTCTGGCATGAAATCAAAACCCAAAACACTCAATAAGGTACACCTTCTTTTTAGGGAGCCTACCTAATTAGAACTCCATAGTTAATAATTCTTGGCCTGGAGTAGTGATCAGGATAGGTGACCTTCTTGGAAGTTACCCAGGGTGTGTGTGAGTGAGGAAAAAGAACACTAGAAAGGACATGTGTTGGCTTGTGGTGACTATCATTAGTTAGACGACTTGTTCAGGCACATGAGTGGACCCTGGGGTGGGCCCCACGTTCCTGTGGGGAAACTGGTGGTACTTGGGGGGCAAGGACCCAACAATCATGTTAAGTTGGGGTGGTTGTGCTGTCACCGTGACCCAGTTGTTACAGCTTGGTTATGTGTGCTTATAGGTTATAAATGTAAAGCCTTCCTGGTTTTAAGTAATACGCATTAGGTGCTTGTCTCTGGCCCCTGGAATATGGAAGGCGGGCTTGAGGTAGTCACGACACATGCCTCGGGGGACGGGTCATGAAAAATCGGTATCAGAGGAGTTGGTTCTACCAAAGAACTAGGACTATGATCTTTCTTTTTAATGGGAATAGTGTTAATTGTAGTGAGTGTGGTTATAAGTTTAGGGAAACTAGTGTTGGTGTGGTGGCTGACGTATCCATACACCAGGACCCTGACTACTGATTTCCAACTCAATTCACAAAATCGTAGATTGGGTGTGTGTTTTCAAGTGTTTTCTTTATTATCTCTTGAGTTGGCTAACTAGGTATAACTTTTTAACTGTGGTGCACCTATTTATTTTTTGGATTCCTCCTCATAGACAATCGTCTATGGTTCCGAGTATTGTATGCACTGATAGCCCATAGAGTGTTGAGGCCTCGATACATGGCCTTTTTCTAGTAGAGCCACCATCGGAGGCACTAGTGGTACCAATCCCTTTTGGGCCACCGATGCCACCAGCCCCAGCATAGACGGTGCATTCCACTTGAGTGTGTTTCACAAGTTCTAGCGCAAGAGGTCACCCATGTTTAGGGGATAGATGGACCCACAGGTGGCTAAGGATTGGATGGAGGCTGGGGTGAGAGTTTTCAGACTCATAGGGACACCAGCTGATCTCATGGTGACCCTTGTCGCCAGCCTTCTATATGTAGCAGCACGAAGATGGTGGATCTTGATGCTCCAGGTTCACGATGAGGTGATGCTTTTCTGGGTAGACATCGAGAGACTGTTTTGGGTAGAGTTTCTCCCATCGACTTTTCGTGTAGTGTGCATACAAGAGCTTCTTCATTTGTAGCAGGGAATTATAACTATGGCTCAGTACTCAGTGAGGCTCACTGACCTCTCACACTACTACAAAGGTATGGTGCAGGACCCATTCATTATAGATCAAACCTTTGAGAAGGGGCTCAAGCGAGAGACCAGGGCTTCGATGATCTCACTCAGCATCCTGACACAGGCAAGGGTAATAAATAGAGCCCTTTTGGTGGAGAGTTTCCTTGCTGACCAGTCACCTACAGCAAGACCCACTACCTGTCAACACGTAGTGGATTCTTCTGTAGCTAGAAACAGACAAAAATCAAAAAGGTTCAAGAGTACCATACCTATAGGTGGATGACCGCATGACTCTAGATCAGATGTGTGGGGAACCTGAGGTGGAGGCAGTTATACCCAGAACGGTCAGTGTTTCACATGCGGCGGGTAGGGTCGCATGTCTTGTGACTGTCCAACCCGTCATATGGATGATCAGTAGATGGTCAAAGGACAAACCAAGTAGAGATAGAGGTTCAACTAAGGAGGTCCGCAAGGATCAGTTGAACATGACAGGGGAGCTGGTTGTATGGCTAGTGGTGGGAATTGATTTGAGATGTTACCTCCACCACCACCATGATGTCCACCCTGACCGCAGTGAGCAGGTGGATAGGGGAGAACTCACCTCCAGGAAGCTGAGGCCTATGATCACGGTGCTCTGGAGATGATTCGAGGTATGATAATTGTCTACTCAAACATATATGTGGTACTTATAGACACATGTTCCGGTCATTCTTTTATTTCCACTAACCTTGTTTAGATCTCAAAGATTATGATGGAGACTTTGGTTCTATCCTTACTATTAGCAAATCCTATGGGAGAAGATATGATGATTATGCACTGGTACCAGTAGTGTGAGCATACTATAGGAGGCGAGAACTTCAGCTGGGTTCTCCTAGTAGCAGCGTCGAGGACTTATGACATCATATTGGCTATGGACTAGTTATCTACATTCCATTCTCAAATTGATGGTATTAGGTGCAAGGTGTGGTGTGTCTGTATGGATTGTACTAGGTTTACCATCACCTGTGACAAGGGAGCCTTTACAGCGCAAGATAGACTTAACCATAGGAGAGTGTGGCTAATCACTAATCAGTTGGATAGCCTTACCCTTAGAGCTGCTGATGTGGATTTTCCAAGCTGTCGTGCAGTGGTGGAACAGTATGCAGATGTTTTCCCTGATGATTATATTGGTCTACTGCCTCGTAGAGAGGTGGAATTTTACATTGACTTGTACACAAGGATGACACCGATATCTACACTAGAATATCGGGTGGCTCCCATGGAGCTTCGTGATCTGCAGGTACAATTAATGAATTTGCAGGGGAAGATATTCATTCATCCCAGTGTTTCTCCTTGGGCATCTGCAATTCTGTTCACCAAGAAGGAATATGAGATCTTGATTCTTTGTTTTGACTATCTATCCCTAAAATAGGTGACCGTGAAAAACTAGTACTCACGCAAGTGGATTGATGACCTCTTTGATCATTAGATAGGAGAATGGTGGTTCTTCAAGATAGACATCATATTAGGTTACCACCAGCTCAGAGTGAGAGATGAGGATGTGCAGAAGATGGACTTAAGATGTCTATATGACCATTACGAGTTCCGAGTTATGACATTTGGTGTGACTAATGATCCAATAGTGTTCATGGGACTCATGAACATGATCTTTTAGCCATACCTTTATTTCTTTGTAGTAGTCTTCATCGATGAAATTCTGATATACACAACTACTGAGGAGGAGCATGGCTATCATTTGAAGGTAGTATTGGAAACTCATTGAGATCACCATCTTTATGGTAAGCTATCAAATTTCTAGTTCTAGATCTTAGAGGTTCACATTCTAAGAAATGTCATATTGGAGGCTGCAGTTGTAGTAGATCCAGTGAAGATTGAAGTAGTACTTGCTTGGGAAACACCCTAGAGTGTGATGGATGTATGAAGTTTCCTGGGTTTGGCCAGATATTACCGGAGGTTTGTGCCAGATTTCTCCAGAATTGCCGCACCACTATCTTCCCTGATGAAGAAGGGGAACCCTTTGTTTGGTTGTAGAGATTCTAGTAGAGTTTTCAGGATCTGAGGAAGAGGTTGACTAGTTCCCCCATATTGAGGCTACCAGAGGAGGGAGCATGTTACGTAGTCTACTACAACGCATCAGGGACCGGAAATGCGTGTGTTCTAATTCAAGAGACAGTAGTGATGGTATAAGGTTTTCCATAGCAGAGACAGCACAAGCAGAACTATGCTACCCATGACCTAGAGTTCACATCAGTGGTCTTCACCTGGAAGATGTAGAAACACTATCTGATGGGCGAACATTTTATAGTCTATTATGATCAGAAGAGTCACAGGTATATCTTCTTTCATATGGACCTGAACCTGAGATAGTTACACTGGATTGAGATCCTCCAAGACTATGACTTTGAGATAGTCTATACTTTTGGTAGGGGAAAGTTGTAGCATATGCACTCAACAATAGATCTGGTATATAGCTGCTAGGCAAGGCGACTTAGAGGCTGGCCACTTTGTAGATAACATTTATGGATAAAGATGGAGAAGATTTTTGTTCAGTCTCTTATAGTCACTCCCCCACTTCTTCAGTGAGTCAGAGAGGCATAGCATGGGGACGCTGACTGTGAGGCTCGATGTGCTCAGATATCCATAGGACATGCACCTGATAGATTTAATGAAGGTGGGTAGCATGTCATCTTCTTCAAAGGACATACCATGGTACCAATGTCACTTCAAGAAGAAGTGTTGATAGAGATCCATAGATCCCCTCTAGTATTAGATTCAAGAGTGGAGAAGATGTACTATGATCTCCGACGACAGCACTGGTGGCCGGGAAAGAAGAATGCAGTAGTTGAGTTTGTCTCTCAGTGCCTCACTTGTGAGCAAGTGAAGGCATAACATCAGGTACCAGCAGGGTTGGTTTAGCCTTTGGAGGTCCCAAAGTGGATGTGGGATTTGAAATCCATGGACTTCATGACAGGACTTATACGTACATCCGAGGGTCATGACTCGATCTAGTTGATCTTCAACTGAATAACTTTGTCGTCCAACTTCCTACCGAACAGAGAGTAGGGTTCATTAGAGATCATGATGCGCCTCTATGTTCATGAGATTGTGAGACTACATAGAGTAACCTCGACTACTATCTCTGATCGTGATGCATGTTTTACATCCCAGATATTTAAGGGGTTGCAGGAGGATTTCTGGATGCATCATCGTTTGAGCACTGCCTTCCATCCTCGGACTGATGGTCAGACTGTTTGGACCATTCAGACCCTCGAGGACTTGATGTGTTCTTGTGTCCTCGACTTCAGTCGCAACTGGGAGGATCAATTCTCTTTAGTGAAGTTTTCATACAAAAATATCTATCACTAAAACATTGGGAAGACACATTTTGAGGCATTGTACGAGAAACCTTGCAGATCTACTTTGTACGAGACTAACCTAGGGGAGTCAGCACTAGTGGGACCAGAGATGGTATGAGTTACAACAGAGAAGGTACAGATCATCCAGGAGTGGATAAATACTACACAGAGTAGGCGGAATTCGTATTCCAATAGAATATTGAGACCTCTGGTGTTTGAGGATGGTGACCACGTCACTCTATGGGTCTCACCTCGACGAGGTCTACCATGATTTGGCCAAGGCGGAAAGTTATCTCCGAGATTTATCAGATCGTTTCAAGTCCCCAGTAGTGTTGGCGAGGTGGTATACTGCTTAGCTCTTCCACCTCATTTGTACTTGGTGAATGACATCTTCCACGTGTCCCAGCTGAGGAGATATGTGCACGACCCTTCTCACATCATTGACCATGGCGGGTTGGACGTCGACGATGGGACGACTTTTACGGAGGTTCCAGTAGAGATTGTGGATCGACAAGAGTGGGTCCTTCATGGGAAGTCAATACATCTGGTGCACATTCTCTGGTAGCACGGGAACCTCCAGTAGAGCACTTGGGAGTGGGAGGCTTAGATGCATGCTCAGTACCCCTAATTGTTCCCTTTTTTAGAGTTGTGGTTTATAGGGATGTAAATCCCCTAGGTGTGGAGAATGTAATGACCAGAAACTTCCATGTAATTTTTTTAAATATGGGAATTTTATGAGTCCGTCAAAATTGATGGCACATGAATCCAAGGCCCGGAGTTCCCATAATAAATTTCTAATCTTTATTTCAGGTATATTCAGTAAACGTGAGAGTGGGTTTTTATAAAATTTGAACCGGTTCTCAGAATTTAAATCTTAGGGTACCGTTGAACTCGCAGCACTAGTATTCGCTTAAGGGGACCTTCACCTCGATGATAGTGGGTTGAGGGTGGAATTTAGTTTTTGGGTTTTTTTGAATAAATAAAATATAAATAATGTCGTGTATATTTAATTTTTATTTTATCTGTTAAAACCTTCATGTGGAAGTTGAGATGTGGAGACCACAAGACCATAACCTCCCATGAAAGGTTATGGAGGTGGGGGCCACACGAGTCTAACTTTCTATGAGAGGTTATTGTGGTGGGGACCACCCGAGGCCTAAACCTCATGAACTCCCGTCTTAATGAGGGAGAAACCCTAAAATCCCTCTTTAATGTGGAGGAGCCTCTTGAGCTTCCTCCACATTAAATTTTCAAACTCGGTTAATAGTTTAATTAGTCTACTTTGAATTTATTCCAACGAACTTAATAGACAACAAAATATGTTATGTTGGAAACATGGAATTTTTTGTGGAATTGGGAGTGGAGAATGCTTTGAGAGAAATAATGTTCTCCAACGAAGAACTTCACCTCCCAACGAAGAATGCTCCACCGATGAAGAACATTAAACTCGACTTCGACCTTTGTCCTTGAGACTTCTTCTGGAATGGGACATCTTCATCTATAACAAATAAACGTCCATACATCCCTCACAACCTCCGTCAATGAACAACCTGAGGTACAAGTTAATTGTGAATGATTATATTTTCTTACAAATGTTCTTCCCTTCAAAAACAAGGAACGCAGATCAACTTTCAAATTAGTTGATCTTTATATGTTTTCTTTAGCGGGATTAGAGAATAATCATTGTGAGAGGGTTTGATGTTCTTCATTTTTGTTTATGTTGAGCCATTTTCTACAGCCCTACTGGTGAGGGTGCGGTCCAAACAATCATGGCCCTACCCCCTCCATTGTTCTGTAACTTTTGTGTGTTCTTCACAATGGACGAAGGAGACATCAATGAATGAAGAGAGAGGCCGGATAAACCAGCATCCAGCGAAGGCACAATGCCTCGCCACCAACGCCACCACCACCTGAGCCGCCATTGTCGCCACCCGAGCCACCTCCTTCGCCGAATCCCCGCGGCCGGACCATCGTTCCGCAACCAGACTGTAGAGACCCAAAGCTTCACGTACATGGACATTACATTACTTTTTTGGAATACTTAGTACATAAAAAAACAGACACACAAGGACCATAATAGTTTAGTGTCTTTGTAAACTCGGAACGTAATCTTCTAATCATGGTGAAAGATCTTCAACATCTCCGATAAAGATCTTCACTTTTTTTTTCTTTCATAAAACCTTTATTTATATCCTGGGGAAAAGAAAACATAAACAGTGAGCTCAAATGCTCAGTAAGGGCAAACAAAAGAAATATCAATCATATCATATACATAAGAACATAACTTCTGGAAATCTTAACCTTCAAAAGAGATCATAATTTCATAACATGGGATAAATCATAGTAGTGAAATGTAATCCCAATAATCATAACATAAAACCTGAAACTTTGTGTAATACACACATAATCATAGAAAATCATTTCATAGTAGTCAAGACTCATTTCAAAGACTATATTAGTGGACAAAGTCCATTTTTGAACCGAGTTGACTCCTCGTTTCAGTCCTGTTTCAATGAACCGGTTTAACCTGCTGTTCCAGCCATGTCTATCTCATGAGATATAAAATCATTACCCAATGCTTTGGAGGGAGATATTGGTCCCACCCATCTCATAATTATACCATTCTTATGTGTGCCACAAAATCATAAACCATACATCATAGCATAACCCATCTAATAAAAATGGGAATCTTAAACATGATGACATCATAAAACAATTCTTATAAGGTAAAAGAATTCATAAAAATATATCCATCACAACATAATCATATCAATGTATTAATAGGGATATAAAAAGAACCCTATATTATATTAGATGGAAAATAATTTTGAGAAAACACTTGAACTCCATTCTTGAGGAAAATATCCTTTCTACTTCAAAAAAACATTTTTCCTTTCTTAACATGTCATACAATTTTAATCTAAAAGAAGTTGATTAAAAATAAGCTTGAAAACTTCTAAAGTTAGATTCTTGGAAATAATGTTTTAAAAATCCATTCATGCCGTATAAGTTAAAAAAACATTCTTCTCATACTTTTTTCGGAAAATTCAAAAAATACCTCATACGAAAAACGACAAAAGATTCCTTTCATATCTTTTACTAGAAACTCACCGAAGGGTAAAATTGGATTTAAACAATTGTAGGTGGATGGAAATAATATTACATATTAAGGAATCATGGATGTGGATGATAAAACACACCCCAGTAAATACCAAAGTATAAAAAATCTCGGATAAAATGAGATTGTGATATTTTCCCTTACCTTAGGTCTGATTTGCTTCGTAAGTGTCCGAACCTCCTCTTCTTTGAAGCGCCTCTTTGATTCCTCTTCTTAGGGCACTAAAATTGGTATTTGAAGAAGACCAAGACCTCTAGGATATTTCTAGGGAAGTGGATAAGATAATTTGGCAGGGGTTGGCCGAGCATGAAGGCTCAATGTGGTGTGAGGAAGAGGGGGAGGAGGTGCCCTTTTATAAGGGAGGAGAGGGGCACCTTTGGAATAACTAAAAATATTATTTTATTATAAAGCCAAATTCTGTTTTAAATATCTCCAAATTGATTTATTTCAAATATAAGGTGGGTATGGGTCAAAATCCTCTCATACAATAGAATTTAGAATCGTTTAGGTCATTATACTAACCTTATCTTTTAGTTTTAACTCTTAGTTAATTAGATTGACATTTACCATGTCACTTTGTATTTTTATATTATATAGTTAATAATCATACCATATGCATCCAACTGACCCCCACGTGGTCCATTAATGATACACCTATGTTGATATAAGTATCTTGGCCGAACCATAGAATTTTAGGAATAAAATAACAATCAATAATATAATATTTGTTTTAAAAACTATTTTATGTCAATTTTGACACTCTTCAATAGTTGATTTTTGTGAAACACATAACTGAATTATTACTTCGAAAAAAGTTAATTAAATCATTACTAACATGTCCTATTAACCTATAAAATTTGTTTAATTCATTAAAAGTCTCAAATTGTATTTATTTGGGTATTTATAATATCAATTATGTTAATTTTTCACTATTATGGTAATTACTGCATCATCATTGTGTCATAAATAAATTAAATTATTTAATGTCTAAAAATTATAAATAAAATATTATTATGTATTAAATCATATTATATTTCTAATGAATATTTAAAATCGAAAATACAACATATATAACCCTATGTAAAAGTTGTTTTTCTAAAAGATATATGCTTGTGTCATTTTGGTATTCATTTTAACTTAATTAAAATAAAGTGTCCCTATCACTTACAGGTGCCGCCATGGGGTCCCAAAATTGACCCAAAGATGCCCATGGTTGAACATGTATCATCCAATAAGGTTATCACACGTTTTAGGATAATTTTTTTATTATTATAATATTATTTTTTAACCCTTATTTACCGGATTTACCCTTTAACCATGTTAAATAAAATATTTACCGAAGTAATTATTCAAAATGTCTAAAAATAAAAGTTACCTATTTACACAATTTTAACATCATAATTCCAAATATGGAATCCATTTTTTCATATTCAAAACAGAGAAGTGGCCAAAATTAATTTAAAATTATTTCCCGCTGTCAAAACAAAAAGCGTGTTTTTAAGATATAATAACTATCAAAAGATTGATACTTGTTTATGTTCGGTTTAATTGGGAAATTATGTGCAATGACCAACATTGTATTAAATGGTAAAAATATATTCTAAATATACTTTAAAACCACTCAAATTAATAATTTATCACTATTAATTATGTTGATTAAAAAGTTGATTTAAATTAAAAATTAGTAATTTTCACTATTCATCAAAAAATGAAAGTTATCCAAAAAGTACCAAAATTTCACCTTAGGCTAAATTCGATACAATGAATAAAAAATTGAAGTCCATTTTGAGAGATAAAATTTCTAAAATTTTAAAAAGTGTTTATTACTATTTATAATGGCTAGTTTTAATAATATTTTAATAGCATATCGTTGTTTAGTGAAACTCGGTATTGCGTACTACACAGGCTATCGAGCAAGGTCGCGATTGCATGTAATTCAAGGAAAGTCAAGGATGGGGGTTGTGTAAGAATCCTTCATTGTTTTATATAACAGAATCCAACCATATTTCATTTATACATAGAATATATATATATATATATACTCAATGTTGCGTAGAATAACTATTATCAAAATTGTGTGTAACACGATCCAAGAATAGTGTTGCGTATACTGAAAGATAATACGGTGTTGCGTATAGCGCAAGGTAATCTTGGTTTAGCATACAACACAAGACATTAAGGAAATTAAAAGAATATTTTTTATAAAATCTCGGTGTGTTACATTCTACCCCCCTTAAAATGAATTTCGCCCTCGAAATTCGTCGGGGTTATAAATGGTTTACTACTCGAAAGTTTGTTTAATAGAAACCCACATAGTAAAAAGGAATACAAAAAAATGGCCTTAAAAACTAAAGTATGAAATGTAATGGTTACCCAAATTAACTCATCATAGGTTTTCCACGTATGATAACATAGGTGAAAATATGGATATGGAAGAAAAATATAACCATCAAGTTCTGATGGAGAGTGGTAGAGAACATGTATTTGAAAAAGCCAACAATCACAAAGCTATAGATTTGTGATGATCTAAGGTACCATCTGATTCATCAGATATAAGGGAACTAGGACAAAATTTTTGGTTTTCAAGATCATTTCCCTAAAGTTGATGAATTAAAAGAAATACTTACATGATTTTGGTACAATCTCATTGTTTTTCATGAATGGAAAAATTTCCACTTCATCCCATAAAGAAATGAAGTTGAATTTGTTATTCGTGATGTGTTAGAAGATCATGTGATAGAATGATGGGTCATTCCATCTCTTTAAAACAAAAGGTTAGCAGAAGTTATAAGTCCATATTATGGTTAGAATAATCGTATATGGTTCCAAAAATGAACTTATTCTTCATATATCATACCGCTTAATAAAATAAAACTAGTTTCTAGTAACCATAGACATCCTATAGGCCAGTGGTAGATGATAAAGGCCAGTCGCATTTCGGTTGTGGGTTCAATTCCCACTGCCTTGTCTGACGTGATGGGATGTGGTCCATCCTGTAGGTTGTCCTTTTTCTAAAACTACATTACTATAACATCCCATAAATAATATCGAAAAAACTTCTATCCTTAAATAATACTAACTTATGTCCAACAAAATCCATTCCAATCTTTAGGATTATCCAAAATAATGTTTTCTAATCTCATATTATAGTGAAAACGATTACCAAAGATTTCATACAACTAGAACATTAATACCATTGTTGATCCCCATATATCATGAGATATGTCTTGTTGGTCACATTCTAAACATTCAAAGGCCTTAATCATGTATTCTCTTGAATAAAAATGAATACCCGTTGAACCTTATTGAAAACATGAATGCTGTTAAAAGTTAACTCTTTCCACATACCAAAATCCTCAAAATTCTATATACTCAAACCATGATATCAGTTAGTCCTTATATCAATCATGAGCTCATGAATACTGTCAAACATTTCATTTTTTTCTTATCCCTTCATTATGCGCATATCATCTTTTTTCCAAAAATATCTCAATCACTTTCCATGGTTACCGGTACCATAAATTTTTTGAAAACCACAATAGACCAATACATAAATATTTTAATATTCCACGATACAATATACAACATTATTTTGGAATCCTATTACATAAACACTTAATCATTCCACCACATCATTGTCATATTCAACATCGCCAATGGTGGTCGCATGTGACTTCACTTTGTCCTTTTCCTTAAGTGGTTGCTCATGTCGATCATCACTAACCCTTGGATTAGGGAATTTATTAGCATAATGCCCCATTTCCTTGCACTGGAAGCATTGAAGTGTAGTACGTTCATTTTCTGTATCCCTTACTTTGTTTGTATCATTAGACATTTTCTTCCCATCATTGTGGCATTCAAATGCCTGATGACCTTCCTTTCCATATTTGAAACATTTACTTGTCCCGTTAAGACAATCTCCACGATGATTCTTTCCACACTTTGAGCATAATGAAACATTCATCTTATTTTCACCATTATTCTGAGATTTCTCTTTGAACTCCATCTTTCGTTTCATGTCAAAACCATGAGAAGGATAAGAAACACCAACTTCCATTTCTTCCTTGATAGCACAACACACAATTTCTTCATAGCTACTGAAGTCTCTTATATCTAATTCCTTTTGAAGATTTGGTTTTTAAGCCACTGAAGAATCGATCAACTTTACTTTCAAGTTGGATGATAAATCCAGATGCATACCTTGCAAGCCTTGTAAAATTCTCTTCGTATATACCAACAGATTCATCATCCTTTCGCTTTAGTTTAGGAAAATCCTTCTCTATCTTTGTTCGAAGAATACGAGAAAATTACCTATTGAAAAATAAGTTCTTGAACTCGTCCCATTCCATGGACTCAATTTCATCTCTTGGCCTCATATTCTTGATAAGATTCCACCATTGATCAGCATCAGCTTCCAAACGATACACTACTAAGATGACATTATCATGTTCAGAACATTGAAGAACTGAAAATATATTTTCAGTAGTACTAATCCATTGTTCAGCAACATGTGGATCAGAAGACTCACTGAAAGAAGGTGGACGTTGCCTCATGAAGGACTCAATAGAATATTTTTCCCTTATCTACTCATTTGGAAGTCTAGAATGATTCATAGCTTGTGTAAGTATAGAAATAAGATTTTGCACTCCATCTCCCATAACATTTGTTTGTTCAGGAGGAAAATCATTGCATTGTCCATTACATTGATCAACACGGTTCCTTCGGGTTCCAGCCATCGTCTAAAACCCAACAAGAATAGTGTGAGAGGCAAAAATCATGCTAGGGAAAACAACACAATAAAGGAGGAGTACCTTCAATATCTAACATCTTGGGTTACCGTAACTCTAGTACTATAACCTATACTTATACTTAACCTTAGGGACATCCCTAGACATACCTTAGAAACATTTGTAGGGATCTCACTAAAGTTCTCGCATCCTAGTTTCCAAAGGTTGATTAAACCTTTCCTCTGATTCTAACTGTAGATACCCAAAGCTTGACGTATATGGACATTACATTACTTTTTCGGAATACTTATTACATAAAAAAAATACACACACAAGGACCGTAATAGTTTAGTGTCTTTGAAAACTCGGAACGTAATCTTCTAATCATGGTGAAAGATCTTCAACTTCTCCCATAAAGATCTTCCCATTTTTTCTTACCTAAAACCATTCTTTATATCCTGGGAAAAGAAAACATAAAAGGGTGAGCTCAAATGATCAGTAAGGGTAAAAAAAAGAAATATCAATCACATCATATACATAAGAACATAAATTTTGGAAATCTTAACCTGCAAAAGAGATCATAATTTCATAACATGGGATAAATCATAGTTGTGAAATGTAATCCCAATAATCATAACATAAAACATGAAACTTTTTTTCGTACACACATAATCATAGAAAATCATTCTTAGTAGTCAAGACTCATTGCCAAGACTATCTTAGTGAACAAAGTCCATTTCTGAACCGAGATCACTCCTCGTTTCAGTCTTGTTTCACTGAACCGGTTTAACCTGCCGTTCCAGCCATCTCTATCTCATGAGATATAAAATCATTACCCAATTCATTGGAGGGAGATATAGGTCCCACCCATCTCATAATGATATCATTCTTATGTGTGCCAAAAAAATCATAAACCATACATCATAGCATAACCCATGTAATAAAAATGGGAATCTTAAACATCATGACATCATAAAAAAATTCATATAAGGTAAAGGAATTCATAAAAATATATCCATCACAACATAATCATATCAATGTAATAATAGGGATATAAACAGAACCCTATATTATCATAGATGGAAAATAATTTTGAGAAAACACTTGAACTCCATTCTTGAGGAAAATATCCTTTCTACTTCAAAAAACATTTTTCCATTCTTAACATGTCATACAATATTAATCTAAAAGAAGTTGATTAAAAATAAGCTTGAAAACATGTAAATTTAGATTCTTGGAAATAATGTTTTAAAAATACATTCATTACATATATGTTAAGAAAACATTCTTCTCATACTTTTGTCGGAAAAGTCAAAAAATACCTCGTACGAAAAATGACAACAGATTCCTTTCATATCTTTTACTAGAAACTCACCGAAGGGTAAAATTGGATTTAAACAATTGTAGGTGGATGGAAATAATATTAAATATTGAGGAATCATGGATGTGGATGATAAAATACACCCCAGTAAATACCAAAGTATAAACAATCTCAGATAAAATGAGATTGTGATATTTTCCCTTACCTTAGGTCTGATTTGCTTCGTAAGTGTCCGAACCGCCTCTTCTTTGAAGCGCCTCTTTGAGTCCTCTTCTTAGGGCACTAAAATTGGTCTTTAAAGAAGACCAAGACCTCTAGGATGTTTCTAGGGAAGTGGATAAGAGAATTTGGTAGGGGTTGGCCGAGCTTGAAGGCTCAATGTGGTGTAAGGAAGAGGGGGAGGAGGTTCCCTTTTATATGGGAGGAGAGGGGCACCTTTGGAATAACAAAAAATATTATTTTATTATAAAGACAAATTCTGTTTTAGATATCTACAAATTGATTTATTTCTAAGCTAAGGTGGGGATGGGTCGAAATACTCTCATACAATATAATTTAGACAAGTTTATGTCATTATACTAACCTTATCTTTTAGTTTTAACTCTTAGTTAATTATATTGACATTTACCATGTCACTTTTTATTTTTATATTATATAGTTAATAAACATACCATATACGTCCAAGAGACCCCCAAGTGGTCCATTAATGATACACCTATCTTGATATAAGTATCTTGGCCGAACCTTATATTTTTAGGAATAAAATAACAATCAATAATATAATATTTGTTTTAAAAACTATTTTATGTCAATTTTGACACTATTCAACAGTTGATTTTTGTGAAACTCATAACAGAATTATTACTTCAAAAAAAGTTAATTAAATCATTTCTAACATGAATTATTAACCTATAAAATTAGTGTAATTCATTAAAAGTCTCAAATTATATTTATTTGGGTATTTATAATATCAATTATGTTAATTTTTCACTATTATGATAATTACTACATCATCATTGTGTCATAAATAAATTACATTATTTAATGTCTAAAAATTATAAATAAAATATCATTATGTAGGAAATCGTTTTGTGTTTCTAATGAATATATAAAATCGAAATTCCAACATATATAACCCTATTTATAAATTGTTTTTCTAAAAGATATATGCTTGTGTCATTTTTGTATTCATTTTAACTTAATTAAAATAAAGTTTCCCTATCACTTACAAGTGGAACCATGGGGTCCCACAATTGACCCCAAGAAGCCCATGGTAGAACATTTATCAACCAATAAGGTTATCACACATTTTAGGGTAATTTTTTTTTTATTATAAAAATATTTGTTAACCCTTATTTACCGAATTTACCATTTAACCATGGTAAATAAAATATTTACCGAAATAATTATTCAAAATGTCTAAAAATAAAAGTTACCTATTTACACAATTTGAACATCCTAATTCCAAATATGGAATCCATTTTTCCAAATTCAAAACACAGAAGTGGCAGAAATTAATTTAAAATTAATTCCCACTGTCAAAACAAAAAGCGTGTTTTTAAGATATAATAACTATCAAAAGATTGATACTTGTTTATGTTCGGTTTAATTGGGAAATTATTTCCAATGAACAAAATTGTATTAAATGGTAAAAATATATTCTAAATATACTTTAAAACCACTCATATTCATAACATATCACTATTAATTATTTTGATTAAAAAAGTTTTTTTTAATTAAAATTTAGTAATTTTCACTATTAATAAAAATATGAAAGTTATCCGAAAAGTACCAAAATTTCACCTTAGGCAAAATTTGATTCTCCAAATACAAAAATGAAGTCCATTTTGAGAGATAAAATTTCAAAAAAATTAAAAGGTGGTTATTATGATTCATAACGGCTAGTTTTAATAATATTTTAATAGCATATCGTTGTTTAGTGAAACTCTGTACTGCGTACTACACACGCTATCGAGGAAGGTCGCGATTGCGTGTAATACAAGGCAAGTCAAGGATGCATGTTGTGCAAGAATCCTTCTTTGTTTTGTATAACAGAATCCAACCATATTTCATTTATACATTGAATATATATATATATATATACTCAATGTTGCGTAGAATAACTATTATCAAAATTGTGTGTAACACGTTCCAAGAATAGTGTTGCGTATACTGCAAGATAATACGGTGTTGTGTATAGCGCAAGGTAATCTTGGTGTAGCATACAACACAAGACATTAAGGAAATTAAAAGAATATTTTTCATAAAATCCTGTGGTGTTACAGAGACCGTCGTCCAGTGGCCATACTACCGTCCCATGGCCAGACCACCATCCCGCGGCCGAACCGCTGCCCTGTAGGAGGGACACCTCCCGGTACCCCTCGGACCGCCGGCCCGACCGAGCTGCCATCCGCCCTCGCAGCACCCCTCGGTCGAGCCTCCCTCACGGCACCCTCACGACCCTCATGGGTCGGGCCACCTAGTGCGGGCTAAGCCTAACCCAGCGGGCTGAGCCTAACCCAGCGGGTTAGGCCGGGTCGACCAGAGCCGGGATGGACCAGGCCAGGTCTGGCTGAGTCGTTCTGACCGGGTTGAACCAGACTCGGGCCCACTTCGACCCAATTACATTCTTTAGGCATAACATTGGAGCATGGCGTCCGTTAAGAAAACTGTCAGTATCGTTGGAAACCTTGGAGTGTGTCAGATCTTTTGAATGATACCCCACTCTGCTTAGGATTAAAATGGGGAACAGTCTGGTTGGATCAAGCATGAATCCAACTGGGCCCTGGAGACTAAAAGGCTAATAACTCACTGATCAGTCGTCTAATTGACGCACCGTCTATTTCGTTGAGACCCCTATGACATGAAGGTCCTTTGTGAAACTTTTTCGTGGGAGTTTGTGGAAGTTGGAGTATCGACCAGTAGATTGTGGAGAGTATCATCACAGAGTCATGTGAGCATTGTGCGGGAACCCAGTGTCTGGTGAAGACCTGATGACTGCTGACCGTTTCAACTCAGAGTGACTTGACAGGTCCAGTGGGGAGTGCTTGAGTGACGCTGCAGACCCATGGTGGGAAGGTCCATGGTGATGTGGAAGACCTGCAATACACAACAGGAGGAGTACCTCAGAAGTCCATGAGGGGGAGCACCATGGTGACGCGGCAGACCCACAGTGGGGATCCCCTAGGTGATGCAGCAGACCCAGGGTACTCGACAGGAGGAGTAACTCAGTAGTCCAAGGATAGTGGGATGTGCCTATATGTGATGTAGCATGCTCACTGTACTCGATAGAGGAGTATTTTTCTTGAAGGCGAGGTGTTAGACATTGTGACATGGAAAGTTTCATTATACTACCACTAGAATAAATCCAGGAGTGTGATGAGTCATTACCTCTAGCTATATACACATACATATAGGCCATAATACTACCCCTATAATACGTCCCAGTTTTAGGGAATATGACTTCAGTGCTAGTCGCCAGCCCCTGACCTATGGAAGGCGGTCTTTGGGAAGTCATGGAACGATCCCTGGGGGATGGGTCGTGACAATGAATGATGAAATCAACTAGTCGTACTTATTAGTTATTTTAAATTGTACTAAAAACAATTGATGAAACTATCTAAAAATGTAATTCATAAATTAAATTAATGAATAACTATGTAATATTGATAGTAATTTTATGTAGGTTCTTCATAATAGACAAAATGGGAAGAATATCCTCATGATATTTCTATATTATGAAATATCATTTTGGGAAAAATGATATTAGAAAAATGAGGCCATATTTTTATTCTAAAATTATTCCAAAGTTTATGGAATTAAATTTAAGAAACATTTTATTCGATTTTAGTATTTTAAGATAAAAAAAATTATTTCAAAAATTATTAATTAATGTCACTTGATGGTATATCAAGTAGTTGTTATTTTTTATAAATGAAGAAATATATGAGGAATTTTTTATTTATAAATTAGGAGATTAATTCATTGATAATTATTGAATGGAATAATGTAAAATTAACATGGACCATTATATATTTAAACATGTTTCAATGCCATTTAGTTTTTAATTTTTATAAATTCTCATTACATGTGAATTTAAATGATGTAAATATGTGAAAAAAACAAAAACTGAAATAGATAAGTATATACCATCAATGTTTCATATTTGATTTTAACAAAATTATACATATATGGGATAATTATTACATATGTAATGGGTTTATAATTGAATAAAAAATATAAATGGGATGTTTATGTTATGTGAGATTCAACTTTTAAAGGATAACTGGAAGTGAAATAGTGTTAATTTTTTTAATATTATTTAATATATAGCATGGATGTATTATATAATTTTTTATTTTTACTCAAATGTTGTTCCCATACCAATAATTGTTAATGTAGAACTGAATAAAAAAATTACATAGCAATTGTCAATTATACTGAATTTTGAATCTTTATTATATTCATATAAAGTTCTAAAAAAATAATACATGTAATTTTTAAAGAATTAAGAGATGGTGGAATATTAAAATATCCTGAAAATGAATAACACATAGATAATTCATAATGAATTACTTAGATATATCATTAGAATTACTAGTTTTAATAAACTTTATGATTATAATGATCATAATGCTAAAAAAATTTACAAAACAAAATTATTAGAAATTTAATGTTTGGGTTAGAAATAAATATTTGTAATGCTTCTATTTTAATGGAACATTGGTGCGAATTAAAAATTAAACATGAACTATTCATGAAAAATATTACATCACATATTGAGAATATCTTTTCCTTATATACTTGGGCACAAATATCATATATGAAATAGAAATTAGAGGAATTATATATACATATATATTTTCTATATTTAAGAATTATGATTGGTTTTGATAGCGTAAGTTAAATAAATTATTTAAACAATTATTTTAATTATTATTGAACCATACTCATAGATATCAAAATTAATTTTAAATAATGATTCCATTCTAATATCAATGAATTAAAATCATCTTATAAATAAACAAGTTATTTTTATCATTAAATTTTTTTGGTATTTAAAAACACCAATTATTCTATATTTATTTATGTTATTTTTATAACACAAGAGATATGAGATAAATCTCAAGGAACTAAATAATCAACATGGAAAAGGGAAGTTTAGGGGAGAAAAAAATCATTAGTTTTTATAAATTTTTATAAATACATTTTAAATAGAGTGTGTTATAGATAATTTTTTGTTGAAAAAAAAATTAAAATGGGGAATATTATTGATTTGGATGTCAACACGAACAAGAGTCTATGAAAAGTCTATAACACAAAATAAGGGATTGTGGGGGATAAATATTACACGAAAATGGTACTCATTATATTGATGTGGTAATAATTGTTATCATAATATAAAGGTTATATAAATAGTTAATTTTAATGTAAGTTATAGTATAACATGTATTAGAATACAATTACGTTTTTTCAATTTTTTCTATGCATATATAATTCTCAAGTTGTAGAACTTGAAAACAAATTGTAGATTACATTATGGAAATTTATCTGGTGAAAATCATAGATGACAATTTTAAAATTAAATGATTATTTAGTAAATTGAAAACAAATATAAAATGTTACAATGAAGTACCAATCAAATTTTGGAGGTATGTTATTAGGGGTTCGATTGAATATCCATTAATATTATAGTGCTATTATTCATCAATGATATAAAACGTTATAACACTATAAAATAATAATGATTTTATAATTTCCATTATTTCATGTATCATAAATATAGAACTATAGTATCCCTTATGAAAGTAACTAAATAAAATATAAGATAAATCATTTGAAGAGATAATGATGAATTACATTAGTTATTTTATATTTCCTCTCAACATCTGAAACTAAGATATTTGATGGGATCGCATTATATCACTAAGATATATGTAATTCTTCTCTATATATCATAATATTGTGTGATTTGAAATTAAAGTTATTTTGAATTATTTTATGGTCATTAAATATATATTATTTTTAGCTTAATGAAATATTTATGAAGATGACATAAAACAAAACATCCAAAAATAGGAATTTTATGGAAATATTTTTCCAAAACCAATCATTTCTCACATGTTGGACTATGATTTAGAACATCATGATTAAACATGGATTTTATTACATATATAATTCCCTAAAATTCTCTTTTCAAAGTATTTAATTGTTTTCACCCAAGATATTAAAGGAAGTATCTCTTTTTAGCCTCTTTTTTCTCTTCTTTCTAGATCTTCATATATTCCATATAATAGATTGTTTATTAGATATTTAATGTTTAAATATATGATATATGATTTGTTTTGATTAGAATTGTTTTAAGTTATTTAGGAAAAGGAGTTTCAATCTTGGATCATGAGGGTGTATTTTGTCAATTGATGTTTTCATCTACAGTTGTGTGGTATGTTGCTTCAGTCTCTTCTCTACATATTCCAAAACATAATGGATTAGATATTTAAATTTTTTCCATTGAATTTAAAATGAAAATAATGTATATTTATTTTTTGGAAAACCCATAACATTTAAATTTTTTAATTCATGGATTTGAGTAGTTTTGTTAAACCACTTTTATTCCATGATATGAACAGTAAATTTTAGTTACTAATTAATGTGTTTTATTAAATGATTTGAAAATAATTACTGAGTATAGAAATTAATTGGTGTGATAACATGGAATATTTGGGTGGTGTGTGTTCATTATATCATTGGATATGGTTATTCCATTGTGTTTGTGGCATGAGTTTCTGTAGTAGAGTTACTTAGATAAAGGCCAACATGTAAAAATATGATTGATTAATGTGTAACCACTCATAAGTTAGAGGCTACAACTAGGAATGCTTGTTTATATGATTTTGTGGGTGTTTTTAGTGTATGGTTTGCCAAATAATAATTTAATTTTTACATCATTTCATATCAATATTTTAAAATAGGTTATCTATTGTGATGTTCCATGAATCAAAATCGTTTAAATTTTCATTCAAATAGTAAAATGAGAGATCTCACAAGGAGAAGAAAGGGAGAAATGGGATAGTCAGCTATATGGGATAAGATTAATGGAGCCTAGGGGAATCCCGTTTAATATAAATCAATTGTTTTTTTTAAATGAACCCATTCTAGTAGAATCTTACCACACTTCTTGAGTTCCATTAAATGTTATAGAATCTAAGAAGACATTAGATTTAATACCCTGCCTCCATGTACGAAGGATGTCAGGTTTCTTGGAAATGAGATCTATTTATATTCATAAATGGTATATTATCGAATAAGGGTGGTTTCGCATCCATGTAAGGAATTATGAATTATAGAGGAGTCATTATAACTGTCTCAAAAACTATTATTCTTTTGTTACAAATGCACAGACCTATAAACATTGTATTGGTTCTTCCAGCAGGGAGTCCCCAACACCAATGGAAATGATGAAATTGACATTTAATGTTATTTAATATATCTCATGTGAGCATTTTCCCAACAAAAAATACATATTATAAGACTTTTCCATGCTGAGTTGGAGTCCAGTACTATGGGGGAGTGTATGAACCCAGTGAAACTAATCTGTATTATAAACCATGGACTAGATATCACTTCTTATTTTTTGTGATTTATGTGACGGGTCATCTATGTAGTATTTCATCAGGCATATAATGTGCACCATAAGGCTTTTTTTAATTCAATAATAGATTTGAAGGAGAACATACCTTCATAACATGTTTTCTTTCTTGCTTTTCATAACAACCAATAACCATCCATGAGAATGATATGTCTTTATTTACTTTTAGTACCACTGTTGTTGGTTCCCTAGAAAATGATTTTGCTAATGGATGTGGTCATGGAATATAGATAGATGATTCATTTAAAATTTTCAAAGGATCAATAAAATGTGCATGACCATTATCTATCAAAAAACATTTTCTTCGAGGTTTCTTCATAATGATACATGCAACATACAAATTTGGAAACATTATTAATACATTTTAACTTCACGTTTTCATTAGTGGGTATCTTGTGAATCCTAGTCTACCATATGAGAAAATTCAGTTTCATATGTATCCCTTTCCACCAGAGAGAATCTCCCCACAGATCGATGTGGGAAATGGACATCTATATCCCTCAATAATATTTGTCTTAGAATTTCTTAGATGATGAGCATGTAAAAAATATTACTGACATGGAATTATGAATAATATGATCCAATAACTCATTTTGATTATTATTTAGGACATTATATACTATGTATGGGTGAATGAATGAATATATTGAAGTTATATTCGATGTAGGGTAACCAATGAAGCACAACACTATACTAACACAATTCTGTAACCAGAAACTAATATCACCATAGTCAATTATCCAACGAGTGTAGAACTAGATTGTTGATAAGTATGGGTTGAATTCATTCCGAGAGATGAGACCATTCCTTTCAAAACCTTTGTATCATTTCTGTACTTCCTCATTATCAAGTTTCCCCAAGTATTTTCCTCTCAATCACCTCCCTTGATAACCTCACGTGCATACTCCTCGTAACACCAGTTACACTTCTAACTATAATTCCTCTTTCCCTATTGGTCGCGCAAACCAATTCCATGATGTCCACGTGCGTTTTCCTTATGAATGTTTAACGCAATGGATGGAATTCACGATTCTTTCATTACATATAATAAAACCCTTAGGTACATTGACAGATGGAAATGCGTGCCTGGAAATATAGAATTGAATGAAGATTATTAAATATATCCTTTCTAAAATAGATAAGAACCAATTATTTTTTTCCATGATATGACCAATGATTTTATCAACTATTCTATCAAAGGGCTGCATATGATGTCTGTGGGGAGAAATCAGGGAACCTAGGTACTCAATAGGGAATTATATTTTCTACATAGCAAAGCTACTATCTAATGAAATTGCATGTATTCTCATGAAGTGATTGTAATTAAGAATTTATATCTAATTGTACTTTACAATTTGTCAACTATATTTGTTGTAATCGTCTATAATAGTGTTCATTTTATATATAGGTGTTTTTTGAATTAACAAAAATGATGGTGTATTCATGGAACATAAAATGGGAGATACCACCTATAAAATATTGGTAGTGTTAAGGATGGATGGCTCCTTCCAAGATTCTCATGTTAATTAGATGACTAATATAATCCTAGGTAATGATAAAAAATCATGGTGATAATGGATCAGCTTTCTTTAATCAATGATTTTTTTGAAATAACCATAGATTCTTCTTAGAAAAAAGATATGGAAAGTCATATTGAGCTAAAGAATAAAGATAAAAAGTCATATTAACCAGAAGAAAATCCAATGCTTCTAAGAACATTAATAATGAAAATCCATTACGATATATCATGGGATTTATTCACATAAAATTTAATGTAGATAAAGGAAAAGATTAATTTTTCCATGATTTCACACACCATTTCTGGATCCATGCTGGTAGCACCTTAAATGAATCTCCCAGGCACAAATACATGCTTCTCCATTAAGATACAAAGGGGTTAACCTCTAGACTTCAATTGATAATTAATACATATACATTATATGATAATTTTCACATACTTATTATCTTATAATGAAGTAATATAGATGGGTCTTTGATCATTGTAACGAGATGAATGGTGGTCGTTGCAGCCACCGGAGTGAGACTGCCACCCCGAAACCAGTCTTCGATAACCAAAACCAAGTAATTCCACACAATGTTCTATGAATTAATATTGAAGCCCACATGAAACCATTAAGAATAGTTGTTCACTACAAGTTTATTTAAAAAAAAGAATCATTTATCTCATTCTCATTAGGAACTAAATCAATAAGATTATTATCGATATCAAACACTAATATTATATTGGATTTAAAAATCTATGAATGGCCCCTAGGGTTGCCTTGTTGCAAGAACAGTATAGAAACTATAATAAGATACATAAAATAAAATTCATACATACATCCCACCACTTCATGATCCTATGAGAAATAACCATCATTCAATGAGATATTAGGTCTAATAATACTATGTATATAGTTGATTAATGCTTGAAAGTATGTGGCATTGTGGTTACTTTCATTTCACCATTTGATGTGAGACTAGTCAAAACAAAAATGCCAATGCCTCAGGATCATGTTTTCCAACTGTTCTTTCTACTATGCAAGTTCAATTATCAAATCATGACCCCATGCATTCTCACGGTAAAACTATATATTCTTCAGTTCACCTGAATGGTTTTCCATGTCATGTGTACATTGGATGGATGTTGATTTAGGATAAAAGATCCCCTTTCAAATGCCTGATCAAATTGTGATAGAAAATCCACAACATATCATCTGAGGAATTCAATAAGGATTCCTCCACCACTTGATGGTATACTTGAATCTTGGTAAAATTATTAATAAAATGGAATTGATACCCATGCATAATCCTAGACGATAGCTCAATGTGAATGTGAAAATGATCCAAAATTACCAGGTGAGATGTGTTACCATTGTATTTGTGAAGCATGAAATGGCATTGTAATTGTTTCGAAAATGATAAATACAACTCCAAGTGAACCTCCTTCCATTATGATTATTTCTACAGGTAAAGAAACAACCAATGTATCCTAAGTCCGTAAGATGATTGTGAGACATGAATGAAGTAAAGGGAAGAATAACCCTTTATGAGAAAGATCCATATCCCGTATTCATTAATGGTTCATCCATAATTTTCTAGTCTCCAATGATGAGTCTTTTCATTTTCCCCCATGATGAAGGATTTGAAATCATTCCATATATATTCCCGACCATGTTCCTCATATTATTCAAACATAAGGTAGAAAAAAAATGAAAATTTCACATGAATTAATCAAAATAGTGAAAAAATAATCTGAATCTTCTATTTGTTCAACCAAAATATAGGAATTGTAGAATATATAAATGTGCTGATTATGTAGTTTCAGTATGCAGGTAGTGACACATACATTCTCAACAAGAAAAAATTCAAGTTTGGAGATTCGTTAATTTAATTTGATAACTATCACTATGATTTATTTAAATTTAGGGACATTGGTTTCAACGATGTATATTTTAACCTAGTCACTATGTACATAGATGTTCCATAAGAGGAGGGAAATAATTAGCCTTTTTGGTTCCTGACATTGTCCACAAGAATTTTAGAATTATTTTCTTCAAACTATGTACTACAAAGAGACTTATAGGATTGTGATGTAGTTTATACGCCACTAGCTAGAGACAGAGAGGTTTAAATGGGAAGGTCTGGTCCTTCCTCAATATATAATAATAATCTATAGAAACTATGGGGATGTTGATGTGGGACACTATAGGATGTCGAGTCATGAATATGACGAGTTGAAGAAGGAGAATGTATGGGATCATGATCCTTTCCATAGAGAGAGTAAGATGAAGGATTCAGTGGAGAGACCACATAATAATCATTATTCAATGAAAAGTCCAGGGGATCTTGGTAGGCTACTAGGACATAATAAGGATAAGAATATATAGAATATTAGGGGCAAGATCCAGAGCTAAGACAAGATGGGGGGCATGAATAAGTGCCCCCATAGTAGAAAGGTTAGAGTTAACTCCTGGAGGGACCAACACTGTATTGATGGAAACCATTGGGGGAATGGAGGTTACTTGTTCTACATTAGAATATGTGTTAGGATATATATGATTCGATGGAATAGATTTTGGGTAGTAGCACAACATGCGGCCGATAGCCATATAATGGCATTGAAGATTTAGAGCTATTTAGAAAAAAATCAGCAAATGGAAATAAATCCTATTTCACCATTCATATGAGTCTCCAACCTAAAGTGGAAATCATTACAGAAGGATCATAGAAATATCCATTTTCACATAGAAAAAATCCAATGAAGCATCCTTGGGTCTATTAATTCTATCATCCACACACATAAATGATTATAGAGAGGTTTAAATACATTGTATGATACAAATATTGTGAAATGGAAGAGAAAAAGGGAGAATATTTATCCACACCACAACATTAGATGATTTGAAAGCATGTTGCGCCTCCATCAACCATAAAAAGAGGGTAAAACATAATCTACCAGGTAACAACCTAGTTACTAATTGAATAAATTTCATTCATATTTAATAGTAATATTGAATTAAGTAGTTAAAATTATTTTGTTAATAATTTTTATAATCAATAATTTTATTAAAACAATTTTAAATATTGATATATTAAAATGATTAATTTTAAAATAATAGAATTTTACTTTGGAAAAAATAATTTTATTTTTTAATTCTCCATGTTGAAATTATCTTTGGATGATTTTTTGGTAATTTTCTAAAAATTTTGAATTTTTGTTGAATATTTATTTTTTAAATACACTTTTTTTGTGACATTATAAAGACAAATTAATGATATAAAATTTATTAATATTATTATAAGGACCCATTCTTAAACATTACAAAATATTGAATTAAATAAATAATTCACCATGAGTATATTTTCTGGTTTATAGTTTTAGAGAATTAGGACATTACTATTACATCTCCAAAGATTACAAAGTAGAAACTTCTACACAGTTTCCATTAGTTTCATAAAATAAAAACTCATGAAAAAAAGGGCCATGCCTAGTTCCATGTTTTTTAGAAAGCATGACTTTTCATTTATCCAATCTTGGACCCTATTCATCTTTAAGTCCTTTGAAAACATTTCAAAATATCGGATGAGCATAAAAATCTCAATAAGGGTTATAAAAAAATGAATGAAAACATGTTTTCATAAATACATACAAAACATGAAATTTTTACTTACCACATGAAATCATAATATTTTATGAATAACAGATAGAAATCATAAATTATAAAGGTAACTGGTGGCATCCATATCTTACATACATTGTAGCTATCACAACTACATAGGGTGTCACTTTGGAATACCCATCACTGTATATTATCTAAATCTCTTAGGAGAAACATTCACATTTACGTCTGTCACGATACCCAATGCATTGGAGAGCTACCTCGAGCTCACCTTCCATTGGTTTATCATAGAACCACCCGTATAAAAAATAATTCCTATGAACCATAACATGATCATAACACATAACATAAGCATAAAGTAATGATAACATTTCCACATTGCAATAATAAAATATCATTTCAAGATATTCAAATAAAAAATCAATTCTAAAAATAATTTTCAATACCAAAATACGTAAAAAGAGTATATGGTATTTATTTTTTCTTTTAAAAACATTACAGAATATTAAAGGAGCCAAAGATTAAATAATACTCGCGGCAGAGGAAAGGTCATTGTCACCCCTTACGTAAAAAAACATTCCATTTGGTCATTTAGAAAAACGCTTCGTATAATAAGATTTCATTTGAATGAAATGAAAAGTCCGAGAGGATTAAACCCCATATAAAATTATGTCGTGTATAATCCTAAATATGTCTCAATTAAAGGAGATTGAGATGAAGTCCCATACCTTGTGTCTGATTTGACTCGTTCGTTCTTTGATATCCTTTAATTTGGGTAACTCCATTTGGTTTTATCAAAAGGACTTCTTGAAGTGCCTTCTGCCTAATATAATGTTTCATGGAGGAGAATATGGATTTAGGGAGCTTAATTGATATATTTTGGATGATAAAAAAGGCTTGAGAGGTGTTATAAATTTGTTAGAAGTGGTCACCTTTTATAAAGGAGAGGAGTGGCTCTTTAGGAAAGTGTGAAAAAGTTATTTTATTATAAACATATCTTCAGTTTCAAAAGGTCCAAAAATCATTAAATTCAAAGATAAGATGACTCATATTATAAATAAAATCATCCAATCATAATTGGACATGTTTTGGATAATATTTTAATCATTATAGTCTTATTTATTTAAATCGTTTATTAATAAGGTTAATACTACATCATTATTGTGTCATGAATAATTTTACTTATCCGATGTCTAAAAATTATAAAAAAATACTATCATGTAGGAAATATTTTTAACTTTTTAAATAATTTTTATAGTCTAAAATATGACTTATTTAACACCATATAAAAATTAATTTATGAAATGATTTTTTATTTCATTTTTTCCTTTACTTTAAATTAATTAATCTAATGTGTAATTATCATTCATAAGTGGATCCATGGGGTCCCAAAATCGACCCAATGATTTCCATGGTTGTACATTACTCATAAAATAAGGTTAGAACAATTTTTAAGGTAATTTTGAATTATTATAATATTCTTTTTACCATAAATTACCCTATTTACCTTTAACCGTGGTAAATAAAAGTCAAAAGTTACTATTCACTAAAAATTATTTTCATCTTATTGAACCAAATTTTACTAACTAAAAACAATCATTTATGTTGGATTTTCATAATTCAATTCCCAGAAATGGTAAAATTTCATTTAAATGAAAAATTCAGTTTTTTTAACTACTACTAAGTGGTTTCACTATTCATTAAAAATTAATGTTTTTCAGAAAAATACAAAAAATTCAGCCTAAGATATATTTGATATTCTGAATTAAAAAATTAGGTCTATTTTAACATATTCAAAACATAAAATCCTCATTAATTAATTTTAAAATTTATTCATGTTGTTTAAAAAAATAGAGTGTTTTTAGGAAACAATAACTATCAAAAGATTAACCCTTGTTTATGTCCAATTTCAAAGTGAAATTAATTCAAATGACCAAAATTAGATTAATTGGTAAAAATATATTATAATTTTACATTAAAATTAATTAATAAATTAATATAACCATATAAATAAATTATATTAAAACATAGTTTTGAATTAAAATACAATATTTTCACTATTCATTAAAAATTGTACTTTATCGGAAAAATTCAAAAAATTTACACAAAGTATATTTTTTGTCCCCATTATAAAAAAGGATTTTATTTGGTCATATAGAATGTATTAAAGTATCCAAATATAAATTTAAAGAGGGTTCACCATTAAAAGGCGATAAATCGGCATTTTAATGTAAATTATGCTTAAAATTAGATTAATTCACATTATAAGTCTCTAACATTTTATTGGATAATGTAAATACATTTAACAATCATGTATATTGATATTGTAGTTAGTTCTGTTCATTCTTACCAATACAACAGCTAGGAGTTAACTACCATTTAAAATAATAAATTTTTATTATTAGTGTGCAATGTAAGATTTCAAAGAAACTAGTTGTTGCGTATCGGGTGCGCTATCGAACATAGAAACTCATTTAAAGTAAAATTAAAATTTAATTCATAAATATTAATAAATATGAAAATCTCTTATTCTTAATTTACCTAGGATGTTATATCCTTTCCCCGTTTTGGAAATTGCATCCTCACAATTTTTATTCACTTATAAAAATAAGTGGGGGTATTTATCCCTTATAAAATTTCAGATTCCCACGTTGCCTCTTCAACCATATGGGTTTTCCACAAAACCTTTACCTGGTGAATTAACTTATTCCACAACACTTTCTCCCTATGGTCATGAATCTGAACTGGTTGTTCTTCATTAAAGATATTCTCTTCCAACTGAACTACTGCTAGGCTCAAAACATGAGATTGATCTGGCATATACTTTCTCAACATCGAAACATGAAAAAAATTGTGTACCTAGGATAAACCTGAGGTTAATTCCAATCTGTACACAATTGAGCCAACTTTCTCTAGAATTTCATGAGGTCCAATGAACCTCAGACTCAACTTTCCCTTCCCACCAAAACACATCACACTTTTCATGGAGAAACATTGAGAAAAACATGATCACATACCTTAAAAGAAAGATCCTTCCTCTGGTTATATGCATAACTTTTCTGTCTACTCTGAGCTGTTCTCATGTGCTTCTGAATAAACTGAACTTTCTCTACCATATCTTCTACCAATTCTGGTCCCATCATCTTCCTTTCACCTACTTCATCTCAAAATGCTGTAGTTCGACAACACTTTCCAAATAATGCCTTATATTGAGCCATCTGTATACTGGAATGAAAGCTGTTATTATATGAAAATTCAAACAAAGAAAGATGTTGGTCTCAACATCCCTGATAATCCATCGAGATAGCACGTAACATATCCTCTAATGTTTTAATTGTTCGTTCGGATTTCCCATCTGATTGAGGATGAAAATATGTACTAAAATTCAATTCAATACCCAATGACTTCTGAAATCCTTTTCAAAAGTTAGAAGCAAACCTGGGATCAAGATCAGATACAATGGAGAGGGGAACTCCATGCAACCTAACTATCTCTTTAACATACAACTGAGCAAGTTGATCTAGAGACAAAGTATCTTGAATAGGAAGGAAATGATAATATTTAGTCAATCGATCAACTATAACCCAGATTACATTTTTACCTCGAGATGTATTTGGTAACACCACAATGAAATCCATGGATATATCTTCCCATTTCCAATCTGGCACCGGTAAAGGTTGAAGCATCCCATACGGCAACTGCCTCTCTAATTTAACCTGCTGACAAGTCAAACACTTCACAGTAAAAGTAGAAATATCTCTTTTTATTCCATCTCACCAACAATACTCATTAAGATATCTGTACATCTTTGTACTTCCATGATGAACTTAAAATGGGGAACTATGATCATCACATAACAACTCATTCTTCAACTTTGAATCATAAAGTACACATAATCTCTTTCTAAATCTCAAAACACAATCATTATCAATGTTAAATTTAGGCGACTTACCCTTCTGAACCAACTCTACCATTTCTTGCAACTCTCTGCCTTCTTTCTATGCATGATTTATTCAGTCTGATTGAGAAGATGTCACAGACACCTGATACAAAAAAGAATAATTTCATGCACCAACAACTTCTATGGAATAATTCATCATATCAAAAACCAAAGGATCTCGTTCTAAACGTAACATAGTTAATGAAGCATTAGTTTTTCGACTCAAAGTCGTAACCACTTTTTTTTTCTTTTCCCAGATGGTAATGGATAGTGCAATCATAATCCTCGATTAATTCCAGTAGTCTCCCCTCTCTCATGTTTAATTTTTTAGTGAATATATAATTTAAACTTTTTTGGTCAGTATATATTTCACATTTTTCTCCAAAAAAATGATGCCTCTAAATTGTTAAATCAAAAACAACAACATCTAATTCCAAATCATGTGTTGGGTAATTTATCTCATGAGGTTTCAACTGACGTGAAACACAAGCAATTACCCGATCATTCTTCATTAGGACGCCACCAAGTACATTCAACGAAGGATCACTGTATATAACAAACACACCATTTCTAGATGGCAGATCCAAAACTGGAGCATTCACCAATCTCCTATTCAATTCCTAAAAACAATCATCACATTCTTTTGTCCAGATGAACTTAACACCTTTTCAAGTTAACATAGTCATTAGACTAGATAACCGTGCAAAATATTCTATAAACCTCCTGTAATAACCTGCCAAACCAAGAAAAATACAAATCTCAGTTATATTTTTCGGTCTTGGACATTCTTCAAAAACTTTTTTTTCAGCAGGATCAACAGTTATTCCATTTTTTGAAACAATGTGACCAAAGAAAGGAATTTTCTATAAACAAAACTCACACATGATGAATTTCCCATAAATATTCATTTCTTTTAATTTTTGAAAGACAACCCTTAAATAAATTTCTTGTTCCACCTTACATTTCGAATAAACCAAAATATCATCAATGAACACAACCACAAACTTATCCAAGAACTCACAGAAAATTATATTCATAAGATCCATTAATACAGCAGGTGCATTGGTTAAACTAAAAGGCATAACTAAAAACGTCATAATGGACACATCTAGTATGAAATGTGGTCTTCAGAATGTCTGCTTCCTTTACATTCAACTGATGGTACCCTGATGTCAATTCAATCTTCGAAAAATATTGAGCTCCCTGGAGCTGATTAAACAAATCATCGATATCAGGAAAAGGATACTTATTCTTAACAGTGTTGTTATTAAATTCTCTATAATCAATGAAAAGTCTCATTGAACAGTATTTCTTTTTAACAAACACGACAGGACAACCCCATGGTGATGTGCCAGGTTGAATGGAACCATTATCTAATAACTCCTAAAATTTCTTATTTAACTCTAAATGTTCAATTTGAGCCATTCGATAAGGGGGTTTTGAAATTGGATTAGCATCATGAACTAAGTCAACGGTAAATTCAACTTCTCAATCATGTCTAATACCAGACAACTCATCAGGAAAAACATCGAGGTACTCATTTAACACTGGAACATCATTATACTGAACAATACATTTATTTTCAACAATATATGCAAGGTAACAATCATTTTCACCTTTTACTAGTTTCTCATCTTCCTAATATGTTATCAAAAGAGTGGGTTCATTCTTTTACACAAACTGTAAATATTTCTAAAAAGAAACCTCATTAGCTCTATAGTCAACTTTAGCCTAATAAATAGATATCCAATCGATGAACAGAATAACATCAAACTCTACTAGAGGAAAAACAATAAGTTTGTTAGGTAGATTCTTTCCATACAAAAGGATAGGAATGTTCTTATGTTTTCTTTTTGTCTCAACATATCCACTAGGTGATTTTACAATAAGATATGTATTCCTATCTTGAGATAGAATTCATAATTTACAAGAAAAATTCTCATAAATGAAAGACTGTGTAGACCCTGAATCAAACAACACAATGGCATAATCTGAACAAATAAACAGTGTACCAGATATAACTTCATTTGAGGGACCAACATCTACTGAAGCTGTTGTAAAGGATTTAACCACCCCTTTCTGCATGTAGTCTATCTTTTTTCATTAGGTTTATTTCTTTTTTGGACACTCATTTGCTTAATGACCCATTTAATTTCACTTAAAACATTTTACTAACTGTAAATCAGATATTGTCTTACCATTACCATGATCTTTTTTAGTACAATTAAGTGCCATATGTCCCACTTTACCACATCGGTATCACTTACAAGAACTTAAAAAGCATTCACAACTTGCTTTTTACCACAATTTTCAAAAACTGTAAACTTAAGATTCTTACTATCAGAATTATTGGGATATTTCTTCCCTTTTGTCTTCCACCTCAACCACTTATTATGTTGTTTTTCAAAGAACCCATGATCATCAGAAAACTAAATTTCCACCTTCTCCGCCCAACGAACAAGTTCTTCATAACTTTTAAAATCATGATAAGCTAAATACCATTGATAATTTGTCTTTAAACCTGAGTAAAAATGGTTGATTTTACTATCAAGATATCATATGAAATTTGGAGCATACCTTTCCAGTCAAGTGAATTTTTCTTCATAAGCTGCCACTGAGTCATCCTACTGGATTAATTCTAGGAATTGTTTTTCCATCCTAAGACAAACCTCCTTAGGAAAATATTTCTCTTGAAACATACCTTTGAATTCATCCTAATCAAGAGCATCAATCTCCTCACTATCCCTGATATTTTTCACCATCGACCACCACTAATCGGCTTCACCTTCAAAATAGTAAACATCAAGACAAACGTTTTGATGTTCTGGATGACCCATGACATTGAAAATCTTTTACAATTCTTTTATCCACCCTTCGACTAGCACATGATCAGATGATCCTTTGAATGATGGGGCATGTTGCCTAATGAATTGCTCCACTACTGACTAGTTCCTCTATGATTGATCTGGATGATCTCGTACATGGATACCACAACCATTTATAGTCTGATTCAAATGTTCCATAACTGTAACAAACTATTTTGTTCCGATTCCGACCATCTCAGGTTGCTGATTTGTAAGGTTATCTTCCTGTTAATGTCATCCCTACATATCTGCCCTATTTAATCTGGAGAAAACCATTCTAAACTTTGAAATATCATAAGCGAAGCAACATGGTAATATGTAAATGCTATATGATATCAATATTAAAATAAATTATATTGGACTCACTTGGTTTGATAATCCCAAATCATGTTTAAATACTGATCATGATAAATTAATTCATTTTATAATATTTTTTAATAAGTATTTGACAAATTTTGTAAGTATAATTTCACTGTTAAAGGATACTGGTAATAGCCTTCTATTCAAGGTCACCGTTATAGGTCATTCTCAATCTGGTTCACTATTTCTAAAAGGTCACCATTGAAGATCTACAGTCATTGTTATAAGATACCGGTACAAGGTCACTGTCACAAGTCTGCTGTTTCTCTTCCTATCAAAGCTTACAGACTAAGAGTCACCATTACAAGGTAACTACTGTGATAAAGATTTTGTTAGAAGTCCACTATCAGACTCTTTCTCATGTATTCTGTTAAGAGCATCACAGTTCATGTCTACCATTAGACATGTCTACCATTAGTATAAGGCTACCTCTAAACAACTCCTACTGTCGATGTAGTGAACTATTGTTCAAGTCTACCGTTAGTGGATGTCTGCTGATAGAAAAACTCTAACACTGATGAAGTCAATAGTTGGGACAGTCTACCAATGGAAAAGGTCACCGTTTAAGTAGTCTTGTGTTACAGAGCTACTATTAGAAGCTTACTGATTTAAGTCTACCACTGATCAAGATTACAGATTAAAGCCTACTGTTAAATGTCTATTGTTGATCCTACCGATGAAGTCCACTAATGAAGAGCCTAATATTGATTTCTACCATGTGACATGCATTTGCCTCCATTCTACTTATTTTCTATTCTTTACTTTACCAATTTTTTTAATACTATCACAATGGTCATGTCTGGACAAATTAATGCACCTGAAATTATTTAATAATATTCCCAGGCATATCAGGAATCAGTACGAGGTACGAGGATGACCACATGTGGTTGAATCCTTTCTCTTGTTATCCCATGCTTAATCAAATGAGAAAAAGGTGAAATAGAATAAGGATAAAAAAGACAGACATTACGATATTGAATAATATACACACAATGGAGTCATATACAATAACTGAAATACGAAGAATGATGAAGATCACTCGAGCACTCATTCACAAGATCCCAGAGCTTCACAAAGATTTGTTGGAAGAACATATTAAATGTTGTGGTGGTGTACTACAAAGAGTTTCTAACCCAATAAGCTCTTCATCTCTACATCTGGAAGTCAGAACCAGGAATTTGCGACACTCTGTTTTAGAGGCAACATGCAGAGAAGGACCAATGCTTCATATCCTTAATTTCAAGGAGTACTGAGCTAATCTTCCAACACATAGAGCATTCTAAACTTTTTCCTAATATCTCTAGCTCTACTATGTTTAAGTATTTTACATTTTTGAGTAGTGTGCATGTCTATCACAAACTGAATCTTGTGCTTGAACTGAGGGATAGTAAAAATCCCCTTAAGAAACCCTCTTTACATTTGATTCCCTCACATAACTATGGAAGAAGCCTAGTGTGGCTTGGTAGATTATTTTCCCACATAGAACTATAGTAAAGGTTGCCAAACCTGGACTGTTTGTGAAAACTGTTGTAAAACCTGATATAATTTGTGGATAATTTCTAATATAACTACTGAGTGGCAGGTGATCACCAAGTGGAGAGGATTAGGTCTTGGCTTAAGACTGAACCTATGGTTTAAATTGTTTTGTTAAATCTTCAAGTACTCTATTTTTCATTTATCCATTGCATATATTTTCAAAGACAGAAATCTGTTTTACATTCACTCTGATAGTTAGTTTTGTTTAGTGTGTATATGTGATTAGTTCATTAAACTTGTTTCAAAAGATGAATTAGTACTCACACTGATTTAACTGAGGATTATTCAACCATTGAGAAACTTGTTGAACAACAAATAACTTATATCTTTAATTCCTTAATAAACTAGGCTGTTTTAATTTGGGAGATTTTAATCCTAAATGTTTTTTTAAAAATTTTTATTGGAACTCAATTCGCCCCCATCTTGAGTATCAAATCCAACCAACATTTGGTGTCAGAGGGTTTCTTTATTCATACCATCAAATTGGTTTTGCAAGATTTTAAAATTACTTTCAACTGTGATTTCAGTAGTATCTTAAAGATCTCAAAATTTCTGTTATATCAAAATTTTTAGTTCTTTAACATTTTAATTTTCAATGGATAACCGATTTGAGCATTCTGATACTAACATACCACCTTTATTTAATGGTAATACTTATAGTCAGTGGAAATTGAAAATTTAAATGTATCTTGAAATATTAGGACCTGAAATCTGGGACACAATTGAAGAACAACATACATCACCTGCTACTACTAGGTATACATGGTCTCAAGTAACTAAAACTACTTATAATAATAATTGTAATGCAAAGAACTCCTTATATTGTGCTTTGGGAGGTGAAGAATTAAATAGAATATATTCCTGGAAGACTGCTTTTGAAATTTGGTATACATTGGCTGTTTCTCATGAAGGAACAACCAATGGTAATGAAATTTGATTAAATACCTATACTATTAAATATTATAATTTTAAGATGAAGCCTGATGAATCTATCTTTGAAATATATCTCAGGATTAATGACATAGTAAACACCATGAATCTTCTTGGGAAACCATTGGACAACAAAGACCAAATCATGAGGCTGTTTAGATGCCTACCTGACCAATAGAGAGGCACTTCTGTATCAATCCGAGAATCATGTGACATCAGTAAGTTAACAGTAAAGGAGCTAATTGAAAAACTAATGATTTAATAAGAACAACATAAGGTGAATCAAGAAATAAAAGAAGGACCACGAAAGAAGTCAGTAGAATTCAAGACTTCTTCCTCAAAAATCAAAGACAAAGAAAAAGTTCGAGTACCTATAGACAGTTCTATAAGTGAAGAGTCAAATGCAGACTTTGATGAGGAGATGACAAAACATTCCAGAAGATTTAAAAGGTTCTACCAAAAGAATAAAATTTTCAGGAAGTAAAAATTAAAAGGATAGTATGATCATAAAGGACAATGGAAGAAATATAGGAAATGGAATTACAACACAAGTGAAATAGTATTCTATGAATATAAACGAAAAGGTCATGTGAATGCTGACTTCCCCAAGTTGAAATTTAAGAGAAAATATGATGAAAAGGGAAAATTTTATAAAAATTAAATGAAAAAAACATGGAGTTCATTAGAAGACAGTCGAGCGGAACTGATGCTTCAGACTCAAAACTGAACAAACATGAAAATCTATGCTTCATGACAGAGTCATCTGAGGTAAAAATTAATTCTCATGTGTATAATACTTATTACAATAGTGACTCTCATAATTATGAAGATATGACTAAAGACAAGTTATTTTAATATTGATAAATTCTTGAGGATATGTTTAATGAACTAATTAAAAAAATAACATGCTTTAAATGCAAATTACAAGTCAAATCGGGATATAGAAAAATAGAATTTTGCTAAGTTGGTAAAGGAAAATACAGAGTTAAAATTATCTAATGAACAATTATAAAAGGATATTGAGAAGTTCATGACTGTTATGGATACCTTGTCACATTTACTAGGAAAACATATTGCTCTAAGGTATACTATTGTTCTAGGATATTATCCCGGATAGAGAAAAATTAGCAAAACCAAATTTGTTCCAAGAACTGAACAGTTCGCTGCTAAATCTTATTTTGGACCTTCTATTGAGAAACAATTTTCTAATGGACCTAACAAATTATTTATGTTTCAAAATTTGTTTTTTGATTTTAGAAAACCTCTAAAGTAAATATGGGTTCCCAAATTTTTACTTGCTAACCTCTTTGGACCCAAGAAGTTCAGGGTACCAAAATTACACCATGATTAATCTGTTTTGCAGGGAAGTTGTTTAAAGAGTTCTTATAAGACCTTATGGTACTTGGATAGTGGAAGTTCAAGACATATGACATGGGAGTATTCTTGCTTAAAGAGTCTAATTAATGATGATGGGGGGCATGTCACCTTTGTTTATAATGTAAAAGGAAAAGTCATTGGCTTAGGCTAGATTGTTATCCCTGATACAATATTAATTTCTTAAGTACTTTTTGTTAATGGATTAAACAACAATTTACTAAGAATATCTTAGATATGTGATGATTTCATTAATTTCACGTTTTAAAATGGTTCATGTAACGTTTCTAATTCAAAAAATGATTTAGTTTTCACTACATGTAGAAATGAGAATGTATATACTGTTGATCTAAATTCCTTAGCCAAACAAAATGATTCCTGCTTAAATGATTTTCATAATGAATCATGGTTGTGGCACAAAATGTTAGGTGTAGAGACCCTAAGCCTGACATACATGGACATTACATTACATTTGCGGAATACTTAGTACATAACCAAAAAAACACACACACAAGGATCGTAATAGTTTAGTGTCTTTGGAAACTCAGAACGTAATCTTCTAATCGTGGTGAAAGATCTTCAATATCTCCCATAAGGATCTTCCTTTTTTTTAACCTAAAACCTTTATTTATATCCTGGGGAAAAGAAAACATAAAAGGGTGAGCTCAAATGATCAGTAATGTTAAATAAAAGAAATAAAAATCATATCATATCTTTTTGAAAATCATAACCTTCAAAAGAGATCATAATATCTTAACATGGAATAAATCATAGAAGTGAAAACGAGATCCCCATAATCATAACATAAAACTTGAAACTTTGTGGAATACACACATAATCATAGAAAATCATTTCTTGTTAGTCAAGACTCATTGCCAAGACTATCTTAGTGGACAAAGTCCCATTCTGAACCGAGTCACCCTCGTTTCAGTCCTGTTTCACTGAACCGGTATAACCTACCATTCCAGTCATGTCTATCTCATGAGATATAAAATATTTACCCAATGCATTAGAGGGAGATATAGGTCCCACCCATATCATAATGATACCATTATTATGTGTGCCACAAAATCATAAACCATACATCATAGCATAACCCATGGAACAAAAATGGGAATCTTAAACATCGTGACATCATATAACAATTCATATAAGATTAAGGGATTCATAAAAATATAATTCTATCAAAACGTAATCAAATCAATGTAATAATAGGGATAGAAACAGAACCCTTTATTGTCTTATATGGAAAATAATTTTGATAAAACATTTGAACTCCATTCTTGAGGAAAATATCCTTTCTGCATCAAAAACACTTTTCCTTTCTTAACATGTCGTACAATTCTAAACTAAAAGAAGTTGATTAAAAATAAACATGAAAAATTGTAAAGTAAGCTTCTTGGAAATAATGTTTTAAAAATCCATTCATTCCGTATATGTTAAAAAAAACATTCTTCGTACTTTTGTCGGAAAAGTAAAAAAGTACCTCGTACGAAAAACGACAAAAGATTCCTTTCATATCCTTTAATAAAAACTCACCTAAGGGTAAAATTGGATTTAAAAAATTTTAGGTGGATGGAAATAACATTACATATTGAGGAATCATGGATGTGGATGATAAAATACACCCCAGTAAATACCAAAGTATAAACAATCTCGGATAAAAATGAGATTGTGATATTTCCCTTACCTTAGGTCCGATTTGCTTCGTAAGTGTCCGAACCTCCTCTTCTTTGAAGCGCCTCTTTGAGACCTCTTCTTAGGGCACTAAAATTGGTCTTTGAGGAAGACCAGAACCTCTAGGATGTTTCTAGGAAAGTGGGGAAGAGAATTTGGCAGGGGATGGCCGAGCTTGAAGGCTCAAAGTTGTGTGAGGAAGAGAGGGAGGAGGTACCCTTTTATAAGGGAGGAGAGGGGCATCTTAGGAATATCTCAAAATATTATTTTATATTAAAGTGAAAATCGGTTTATAATGGTTCCAAAGGGTATTATTTCGAAGGTAAAGTGGGTATGTGTCGAAATCCTATCAACCAATAGGATTTAGACAAGTTTAGGTTATTATTTTAACCTTATCAATTAGATTTAACTCTAAGTTAAATAATATAACTTTTACCATGTCTTTTTGTTTTCTTACACTATATGGTTAATACACTTACTATAACATGCCAAACGAACCCCAAGTTGTTTATTATTAATATATATAACCTTATCTAAGTCATATGGCCGAACCTTAGATTTTTAGGAATAAAATAACAATTAATAATATAATATTTGATTTAAAAACTATTTTGTGTCAATTTTGACACTATTTGATATATGATTTTTTTGAAAGTGATAATAGAATTATATGTTTGAACCAAGTTGATTAAATCAACACTAATATATCATAGTAACCTAGAAAATTAGTGGAACTCATAAAAAGTCTCAAATTACATTTATTTGAGCATTTATAACATCAATTATGTAAACATTTCCTTAAAAGGGTAATTACTGCATCATCGTTGTGTCATAAATAAATTAATTTATGTAAAGTCTAAAAATTATAAATAAAATACCATTATGTAAGAAATATTTTTATCTTTCTAATTAATATTTGTAGTCTAATTTATCTTATGTATAACCCCATATTAAAAATGTTTTAGTTATTAAACATTGATTTTAACTATTTTAACTATTCATTAAATAAAATAATATTAAATGTCATAATCTAATCCAAGTGGGCCTAAATGATAATATTTTACACTTAAGGTTGTTTTCGGTTGAGTTACAATTGTCCAATAGGATTAGGACATGTGTTAGGGTAATGTTAATATCATTTTTACCCATAATTACCCTATTTACTTTTAACCGTGGTAAATAAAAGTAAAAAGTTACTATTTACCAAAAATTATTTTCATCTCATTGAACCACATTTTACTTAATGACATCAACCGTGTCTCTCGGATTTTTGAAATTCCATTCACAGAAGCGGTAAAATTAAGATTTATGAAAAAATTAATTTTTTTTAACTACCACTTAGTAGTTTCACTATTCATCAAAAATTGAAGTTTTTCAGAAAAATGCCAAAATTTCACCCTAAGCTATAATTGATATTCCGAATTCAAAAATGATTTCTATTTTACAAAATTCCCAACATATATGTTGCATTAATTAATTTTATAATTAGTTTCCACTGTCACAACAAATAGCGTGTTTTTAAGAGATAATAACTATCAAAAGATTGACACTTGTTTATAACTAGTTTAAATGTGAAATTACATCCAATGAAAAACATTGTATTAAATTGTAAAAATATATTATAAATATACTTTCAAACCACTCAAACTAATAATTTATCACTATTAATTATTTCGATTGAAAAAGTTGTTTTTAATTAAAATTTAGTACTTTTCACTATTCATCAAAATATGAAAGTTATCCGAAAATCACAAAAATTTTACCCTAATCTAATTTCAATATTATGAATGCAAAAATGAATTCCATTTTCAAAAATAAAATTTACAAAATTTCAAAAAGTGGTTATTACTACTCATAATGGCTAGTTTTAATAATATTTTAATAGCATATTGTTGTTTAGTAAAACTCGTTATTGCGTACTACACACGCTATCGAGGAAGGTCGTGATTGCGTGTAATGCAAGGCAAGTCAAGGATGCGTGTTTTGAAAGCTCCTTTTGGTGTAGCGTACAACACAAGACATTAATGAAATTAAAAAGAACATTTTTCATAAAATTTTGGGGTGTTACATTCTACCCCCCTTAAAATGAATTTCTCCCTCAAAATTCGTCGGGGTTATAAATGGTTTACTATTCGAAAGTTTCTTTAATAGAAACCCTCATCGTAAAAAGGAATACCAAAACCAATCTTTAAAAACTAAAGAATGAAACGTAACGGTTACCCAAATAAACTAATCAATGGGTTTCCACATAGGTGAAAATATGGATATGGAAGAAAAATCTGACCATCATGTTCTGATGGAGAGTGGTAGAGAACATGGCTATGGAAAATCCAACAATCACAAATCCATAAATTTGTGACGATCTAAGGTACCATCTGATTAATCAGATATAAGAGCACAAGGACAACATTTTTGGTTTTCAAGATCGTTTCCCCTAAAGTTGAAGAATTTGAATTAGAATAAATACTTACTTTATTTTGGTACAATCTCACTGTTGTTCGTGCCTTGAACAATTTCCACATCATCTCATAAATAAATGAAATTGAATTTGTTATTCGTGAAGTGTTAGCAGATCATGTGATAAAATGACGGGTCATTCCATCTGTCTCAAACAAAAGGATAACAAAAGTTATTAAATATACATAAGTCATTCTATAGTGAGATTAATCATATATGGTTCCTAAAATGGACTTATACTTCATATATCATACTGCTTAATATAATAAAACTATCTTCTACTAAATATGGACTTCCTGTAGGCCAGTGGTAGGTGATAAAGGCCAGTCGCACTTTGGTTGTGGGTTCGATTCCCACAGCCTTGTTTGAAGCGATGGGCTGTCACCCGTCCTGCAGGTTGTCCTTTTTCTAAAACTATATTACTATAACATCCCATAAATAATATCGAAAAAAACATCTATCCTTAAACAATACTAACTTATGTCCAACAAAATCCATTCCAATCTTTAGTCTTATCCATAATACTGCAGTCCACTCTCATAACATAGTGAAAATGATTACCAGAGATTTAATACAATCGTTGATCCCCATATATCATAAGATATGTTTTGTTGGTCACATTCCAATCATTCAAAGTCCTTAATCATGTATTCTCTTGAATACCCATTGAACCTTAGTGAAAACATGAATGCAGTTAAAATTTAACACCTTCCACATACCAAAATCCTCAAAATTCAATATACTCAAACCATGATATCACTTAGTCCTTATATCAATCATGAGCTCATGAATACTGTCAAACATTTCATTTTCTCTTTATCACTTCATTATGCGCATATCATCCACTTTCCAAAAAATATCTGAATAACCTTTCATTTTTACTCATACTATTCATCATAAACTTTCAAAACATAAGGAAAGACAACAGTGTAACAATCCTTAGATGTCTTTTTATTCTATAGTACAACATTACACTTGATAAACATGTAATCATTCCACTACCTTCTTAAACCATTGACCGAGCTTCAACAATACTTTCATCTCACTTATCATTTGTAGTATCTTCATCATCATCCACATAAATACTACCCATATGTCCACACTGATTCTCTTCAGGAGACTTTCCCTTAGGGCATTGGTTTGCATAATGCTCGTACATTCCACATTTAAAACATTTAACCATTGTTGATGTCGTAGCAATACCCTTATCCTCATCTCTGGTGTTAACTGAACCTTTTCCTTTGCACTTACTGGCTTTGTGTCCTTCTTTTCCACACCCAAAGCATCTTCCAGTTCCTTTGAAACATTCTCCTTGATGCCTCTTCCCACATGATTTACATAGGGGAAATTGAACTTTCTTTCCTCTATGATCATCATGAAACTCCATCTTTCTCTTATTAGTCGAGTCAGGAAGCATACCAAATTTGAGTTTATTGATCATATTATGAGATTGCTGATTCGGCATAATAATGATGGTTGGACTTCCAAATCCCATTTCATTTGGTTTCTCATGAAGAATATCATTCCATTGTCCATAATATCCTCCATTATCGTAAATCATCTTGTTTCCAACCATTTTCTAAAACCCAAAAAGAATAGTGTTAGAGGCAAAAATCATAATAACAGGGGAGTAACTTTAATATCTAACATCATAGGTTTAATTCTATGATCGTTAGCGTAATTCTAGTACTATAACCTATACGTATACTTAACCTTAGGGACATCCCTAGACATACCTTAGAAATATCTCTAGGGATCTCACTAACGTTTTCGCATCCTAGTTTCCAAAGGTTGACTAAACCTTTCCTCTGATACCAACTGTAGAGACCCGTATCTTGACATACATGGACATTACATTACATTTGCGGAATACTTAGTACATAACCAAAAAAACACACACACAAGGATCGTAATAGTTTAGTGTCTTTGGAAACTCGGAACGTAATCTTCTAATCGTGGTGAAAGATCTTCAATATCTCCCATAAAGATCTTCCTTTTTTTAACCTAAAACATTTCTTTATATCATGGGGAAAAGAAAACAAAAAAGGGTGAGCTCAAATGCTCAGTAAGGTTAAATAAAGGAAATAAAAATCATATCATATCTTTTTGAAAATCATAACCTGCAAAAGAGATCATAATATCTTAACATGGAATAAATCATAGAAGTGAAAATGAGATCCCCATAATCATAACATAAAACTTGAAACTTTGTGGCATACACACATAATCATAGAGAATCATTTCTTGTTAGTCAAGACTCATTGCCAATACTATCTTAGTGGACAAAGTCCCATTCTGAACCGAGTCACCCTCGTTTCAGTCCTGTTTCACTGAATCGGTATAACCTACCATTCCAGTCATGTCTATCTCATGAGATATAAAATCTTTACCCAATGCATTGGAGGGTTATATAGGTCCCACCCATCTCATAATGATACCATTCTTATGTGTGCTACAAAATCATAAACCATACATCATAGCATAACCCATGTAACAAAAATGGGAATCTTAAACATCGTGACATCATATAACAATTCATATAAGATAAAGGGATTCATAAAAATATAATTCTATCAAAACGTAATCAAATCAATGTAATAATAGGGATAGAAACAGAACCCTTTAATATCTTATATGGAAAATAATTTTGATAAAACATTTGAACTCCATTCTTGAGGAAAATATCCTTTCTGCTTCAAAAACACTTTTCCTTTCTTAACATGTCGTACAATTCTAAACTAAAAGAAGTTGATTAAAAATAAACATGAAAACTTGTAAAGTAAGCTTCTTGGAAATAATGTTTTAAAAATCCATTCATTCCGTATAATTTAAAAAAAACATTCTTCGTACTTTTGTCGGAAAAGTCTAAAAGTACCTCGTACGAAAAACGACAAAAGATTCCTTTCATATCCTTTAATAAAAACTCACCTAAGGGTAAAATTGGATTTAAACAATTTTAGGTGGTTGGAAATAACATTAAATATTGAGGAATCACGGATGTGGATGATAAAATACACCCCAGTAAATACCAAAGTATAAAAAATCTCGGATAAAAATGAGATTGTGATATTTCCCTTACCTTAGGTCCGATTTGCTTCGTAAGTGTCCGAACCTCCTCTTCTTTGAAGCGCCTCTTTGAGACCTCTTCTTAGGGAACTAAAATTGGTCGTTGAGGAAGACCAGAACCTCTAGGATGTTTCTAGGGAAGTGGAGAAGAGAATTTTTCAGGGGTTGGCCGAGCTTGAAGGCTCAAAGTTGTGTGAGGAAGAGAGGGAGGAGGTGCCCTTTTATAAGGGAGGAGAGGGGCATCTTAGGAATATCTCAAAATATTATTTTATATTAAAGTGAAAATCGGTTTATAATGGTTCAAAAGGGTCTTATTTCGAAGGTAAAGTGGGGATGTGTCGAAATCCTATCAACCAATAGGATTTAGACAGGTTTAGGTTATTATTTTAACCTTATCAATTAGATTTAACTCTAAGTTAAATAATTTAACATTTACCATGTCTTTTTGTTTTCTTACACTATATGGTTAATATACTTACTATAACATGCCAAACGAACCCAAAGTTGTTTATTATTAATATATATCCTTATCCAAGTCATTTGGAAGAACCTTAGATTTTTAGGAATAAAATAACAATTAATAATATAATATTTGATTTAAAAACTATTTTGTGACAATTTTGACACTATTTGATATATGATTTTTGTGAAAGTCATAACAGCATTATATGTTCGAACCAAGTTGATTAAATCAACACTAATATATCTTAGTAACCTATAAAATTAGTGGAATTCATAAAAAGTCTCAAATTACATTTATTTCAGCATTTATAACATCAATTATGTTAACATTTCCTTAAAAGGGTAATAACTGCATCATCGTTGTGTCATAAATAAATTAATTTATGTAAAGTCTAAAAATTATAAATAAAATACCATTATGTAAGAAATCTTTTTATCTTTCTAATGAATATTTATAGTCGAATTTATCTTATGTATAACCCCATATTAAAAATGTTTTAGTTATTAAACTTTGATTTTAACTATTTTAACTATTCATTAAATAAAATAATATTAAATGTCATAATCTAATCCAAGTGGTCCTAAATGATAATATTTTACACTTAAGGTTGTTTTTGGTCGAGATAAACTTGTCCAATAGGATTAGGACATGTGTTAGGGTAATATTAATATCATTTTTACCCTTAATTACCCTATTTACTTTTAACCGTGGTAAATAAAAGAAAAAAGTTACTATTCACCAAAAATTATTTTCATCTTATTGAACCAAATTTTACTTACTGACATCAACCGTGTCCTTCGGATTTTTGAAATTCCATTCACAGAAGCGTTAAAATTAAGATTTATGAAAAAATTAATTTTTTTTAACTACCACTTAGTAGTTTCACTATTCATCAAAAATTGATGTTTTTCAGAAAAATGCCAAAATTTCACCCTAAGCTATAATTGATATTCCGAATTCAAAAATGATTTCTATTTTACAAAATTCCTAACATATAAGTTGCATTAATTAATTTTATAATTAATTTCCGTTGTCACAACAAATAGCGTGTTTTTAAGAGATAATAACTATCAAAAGATTGACACATGTTTATAACTAGTTTAAATGTGAAATTACATCCAATGACCAACATTGTATTAAATTTTAAAAATATATTCTAAATATACTTTCAAACCACTAAAACTAATAATTTATCACTATTAATTATTTCGATTGAAAAAGTTGTTTTTAATTAAAATTTAGTACTTTTCACTATTCATCAAAATATGAAAGTTATCCGAAAATCACCAAAATTTTACCCTAAGCTAATTTCGATATTATGAATGCAAAAATGAATTCCATTTTGAAAAATAAAATTTAAAAAAATTCAAAAAGTGGTTATTACTTTTCATAATGGCTAGTTTTAATAATATTTTAATAGCATATTGTTGTTTAGTGAAACTCGTTATTGCGTACTACACACGCTATCGAGGAAGGTCGTGATTGCGTGTAATGCAAGGCAAGTCAAGGATGCGTGTTGTGAAAGATCCTTTTGGTGTAGCGTACAACACAAGACATTAATGAAATTAAAAAGAATATTTTTCATAAAATTTCGGGGTGTTACATTAGGAAACTGCAATGTTCACTCACTTAGGATGCTATCTAAGAGAAGTTTAGTTAGAGACTTAACTAAATTAGAATTCCCACTTGACAAAGTGTGTAATCCCTGTCAAAAGGGAAAAAAACACATAGTTTCATTCAAACCAAATAAATAAGTTTCAACTTCTCAACCACTTGAGTTGGTTCACATAAATTTGTTTGGACCATCAAGAGTTTCATGTTTAAATGGAAAGCACTATGTTTCGGTTCTTGTAGATTACCTTTCTAGGTATACTTTGGTATACTTTATGGCTCAAAAAAGTGATGTTTGTTCCTATTTTATCAAATATTCCAAGTCTATAGAAAATCTTAGTGGACTTAGAATCAAAACCCTGAGAAGTGATCATGGCCGTGAGTTGTAAAATCATGATTTTTAATCTTACTAATCACACAATAGCTATAGTCACAACGTTTCTTCCACTAGGTCACCTCATCAAAATGGAGTTGTAGAGAGAAGGAATAGGGCTCTTTAAGAAATTTCAAGAACTATGCTTAATGAGTATGACTTACCTATTTATTTTTGTGCTGAAGCTATAAATACATCTTGTTATATCATCAATATAGTTTTAATTAGACCTATTCTAAAGAAGACCCCTTATGAGCTTTGGAACAATAGGAAGCCTAAGGTTAATTACATTAGAGTTATTGGTTGCAATGTCATTATTCTTAATACTAAAGATAATCTTGACAAAATTTCTCCCAAAAGTGATGAAAGAATTTTCCTAGGTTATTATATCTCAAGAAAAGCCTATAGAGTGCTCAATAAGAAAACCAAATTTGTAGGATAATCAGTTCGTTTCAAATTCGATGAGACTGATCCACATGAGCCTAAAAACTCTCTTGAACATCATGAAGAAGATATGTCAATTCTAAACCTTAATGATAAAGACAGTGACTCCCCTGTACAAATATCCAGTTCTAGGAACTTTCCAGAATCTGCACCTGCTGATTCTGAACCAACAAACAACAATGAAGAATCTAGTTCGACCATTCTTAGAGGCATTAAGAGTCTTAAGAATCATCATCTAGATGACGTTTTATGTGATTTAAATAGAGGAACAGAAATAAGAGCTTCTATAAGAAACCTGGATGAAATCAAGATTTTCATTCATAGATTGAACCGAAAAATATTAATGATACTATATGTGATGATTTTTAGGTAATGGCTATGGAAGAAGAATTAAATAAATTAGAATGGTAAAAAGTCTGGGAATTAGTGGAAAGACCTATGGACACATTGAAAATTGGAACTAAATGGTTGTTTAGGAAAAAAGATGATGAGTCTAGAAATATTGTAAGAAATAAGGCTAGGTTAGATGCACAAGGATATAGTTAAGATGAAGGAATAAAATATGAGGAGACCTATGCACGTGTAGCTAGATTAGTAGCCATTATGATACTGCTTGCTTATGCAGCTCATCATAATTTTAAACATTATCAAATGGATGTTAAAAGTGCTTTATTAAATTGGTAAATAGTTGAGGATGGTTTTGTTGAACAACCCCATGGTATTACAAATCCCCACTTTTCAAATCATGTTTTTAAACTTTCTAAAGCATTATATGGTTTAAAACAAGCTCCAATAACATGGTATGATAGGCTTAGCTCTTTTCTTATTTCAAAAGGTTTTACTGAAGGTGTAGCAGATCCTACTCTTTTTATTTGAAGGATTTCCAAATATATTTTGATAGTACAAATTTATTTGGATGATATTATTTTTGGATCATCTAAAAATTAGTTATGTTTTTATTTTTCAAAAATGATGCAAAATGAGTTTGAAATGAGTTTAATGGGAGAACTCAAATTTCTCCTTTGATTTCAGATTTTTCAAAATAAATATGGCATTGTTTTGAATCAATGTAAATATATTAAGGATCTTTTAAAACGTTTTTACTTTGGATGGTAGTAATGGCAGTGACACACCTATGAGTACAACATGTAAGATGGATGCTGATGAAGCTAGAGAACCAGTGGATCAAACCTACTACAGAGGTATGATAGGGACTCTACTCTATCATATATCTAGAAGAGCTGACATTATGCTTAGTGTATGTATGTGTTTTTTCTTTCAACACAATCCTAAAGAGTCTCATTTAACTGCTGTAAAAGAATTTTTAAATATCTTAAATATACTTCCAAATTAGGAATATTTTATACAAAAGGACAATCATTTGATTTCCTAAGCTATTCTGATGCTCATTTTTTCAGTTTCAATTTAGATAGAAAAAGCACCTCTGGGACGTGTCACATTTTAGGCAAGTCACTAGTATCATGGTATGGTAAGAAAGAGAATTTTGTTGCATTATCCACTGCAGAAGCTAAATACATAGCTTCTGGTAGTTGTTGTGCTCAAATTATGTGGATGAAACATACTTTACTAGACTATGGATACGAATTCAAACATGTCTCTATAATGTGTGACAATACAAGTGCTATTAACATGTCCAAAAATCCAGTATCTCATGCTTGGACAAAGCATATTGATGTGAGACATCACTTTTTGAGAGATCATTATAAAAAGGGCGATATCACTCTTGAATTCAGTGTCACTAAACATCAATTGGATGATATATTCACAAAGCCTTTGAATTGTGAGAGGTTAAATTACATCAAACATGTGTTAGGTATGATTAATTTCAGAATAGGAAACCTCACAGTCAAACATCACTGACAAGCACCTCACTGGTGTACCTCACCATTGGACCTCACTGTTATACCTCACCATTGGACCCCACTATTATACCTCACCGTTGGACCTCACTGTTATACATCACCGTTGGACCTCACTATTATACCATACTGTTGGGCCTCACTGTTATACCTCACCGTTGGACCTCACTATTATACCTCACCATTGGACCTCACTTTTATACCTCACTGTTAGACCACACTATTATACCTCACTATTGGACATCACTGTTATACCTAACCATTAGACCTCACTATTAGGAACCTCACTATTGGATACCTCACTGTTTGATTATTACCAGTTATTTTTGTGGGAATCTGAACCATTTTATTCTTATTTATTGTTTTTATTTTATTTTTTTAAATCCTTAAATGATAAAACCAAAGGCTACGAACATATTTCAATCTACTTTCTTCCTCAATCTCGAACTCTCACTCTTGAAATCCCTAAACCCTAACTCTATGTGTGAACCTTCAAACCTCTATCAATCTCCATGGCTAGAACCAAGCAGCCCCCGACTGTCAATGAGGATGCGCCAAGGCCAAAGACGAGTCGAGCCGAGCCCAATGACTCCAGTAGTACCTCTACAGGACCTGTCAACCCGCATTTGACAAATAAAGAAATTGTGGCTGAGAAGGAGATGAGTGAAGAATGACTGCTATCGAGCAATTAATTAGAACTATATGCACTAGAACCTCAAGGATGGACCGAATACTTTTCCAACAACAATGGGCCATACTACCCGAAGATTGTGAAGGAATTCTATGAATACCTGAAGTTCGAATAGGATGATGATGTGCATAGGCTGGTATCTAGAGTCAATGGAAATGAAGTAAGGTTTTAATCTACTGAGTGGGCTGGCTATTTGAGAGTTACTCATGAAAGAGTTTATAAATAATATTCTGAAGTGTCTCCTCTAGATAGTGAAATTTTTGGGTATGAAAAAGCTCTGGAAAAGATAATAAGAAATGGAAAATCGAGGAAGACCATTACCATTGAGATGAATGGATAAGACATGCTATTGTTTAAGATCATTCAGCATGTGATTAGTCCCAGGAGAGGGGATTTTGTAGTGCTGAAGTATCATGACATATTCATGATGTACATACTGAAGAATGGGGCGCCGATCAACCTAAGTAGGTTACTGATGTCACAATTGGATTATATGACTAAAGCAAGGTCAAAGTTCATTGCCCTATTTCATGCCAAACTAATCTCAGTATTGATAAAGGTAAAGGGTGTGGCTGGAAATAATGAAGTGATGATTGTGGATAAGAACAATGTTTGTATCTCCAAGCTTATTTTAAAATACATGAAAATTAGCTGGAATCCCTGGAAGAAGGTATGGGTAAATGATGAAGGAAAAGTGTATGAAATGTTTGACCCTTTTACTCACCCAACCAGGCCAAAAGACAAGAGAGATATAGGCCTGAATCTTGATGAGTCAGCACCAACTTATTCAGATGATGAGGAGGAAATTGAAGGAGATGTGTAACCTGAAATAGAGAACACCCCCACTGATGATGGGAGTGATCTTGATTTAATTGAAAATCCTGTAAGGATAGTAACTTTCTGAGCACCTATCCCTCCAAAATATCTTCCAAGAAGAGAGAGTGTTCTACAGGACAGTGATACTGATACTAGTAAATAAGAATAAGTATCTCAAAATATTGTCAGAGAAACCTCCAAAGAAGATGAGGCTACTGAGTCAGATCATTCTGGTCATGAGGAAAAGGATTCTGGTGATAAAGAAAAAGAAAAGGAGGCTGGTGTTGCTGAAGCTAATGATGGGGATAGTGAAGAAAAGGAGATCAGTTTGAGACCTATGATAGGTATTAGAGATAGGACAGTGTTTGACCAATAAGAAGAAGTGGCATCTACTACCATTGAAATAGAGGTTTTTGATCACTCAATGGACGCTATGACTCACCCCACTGGGGAATCAATGGATCAGACAGAGGTTGTGTTTGCTAGAGTTGAATAGGAGGTTGTGGAATTACATAGAGCATAACCAGCATAGGAGAATACTCATGAGAAAGCTCCAATTGAGAGGGAGAATCTTGGTTCTGTATCTGTTATTCATGACATTGAATAATGGTCATAAGACCCTAGATAAATGGTACTTGGGCTGGATTATGATGATTCTGATTGTGATATGTCAAGAAAAAGGCACCATATACCTGCGGTTTAAGAACCTTTTTTAGTGCCTCTAGTGGTTTTCCTTCCTGAGAACCTTGTCACTAAGGATGATCTGGAATCACTGAAAACAGATCTACATCAGATGTTTGATAACATGGCCTCTGAAATTGAAAAGGCAATGGCCTTAATTCAAGAACTGACTACCTCTTATATGGAGAGAGTTCAGTCTTCCATTCAAGCCAGTTTGTCCCAAGAAGTATCTCAATGCAAGAATCAACTCAATGATGTGTCTCAGTCTGTGGAACTTCTAAGATAGTCAGTGGTGAGACTGACTGCTCTAATGGCTTCTATAGTACAATCAGACAAAGACATTCACTATATCAGAAGTGTGGTGAAATAGATTGTTGAAGTGTTTGAATGTTTTAAGGAATCCAGGAATGCCCATGTGAAGGGCTAGGAGGATGATGTGAAGAATCTCATCAGTGGGTTGAACAAGTATTTTAAGGAAATTGTTTCTTTCTCGATAACAATATTGGTTTCCTCTGCCACTACTTCAACCTTCTATTCACCACCTATGGACTTGTTAGAATTCATAACAGTGGTCAGTGTAGAGTTATCAAAGATATCTAGTGTCAGTGCACCTGACTTTAGAAACCTACTCCTACCCTTTCTCCATGTTGAATGTACCCCTGTCATAATCCCTCCTGCCTTACCTACATCCCAACCCAGTAGTTATTCCATGATGACTCTTGTTGAGGCCATCATAAGCCTTACTCCAATGATACCTCAGAGAGATACCCACTACAGACACACGGTCGCTTCTGTTGCCACCCCTCCAGTCATTCATGCAGCAATTCCTAAACCAGCTGATCCACCAACCCATACTCCATCTTCTTCTTCCAATGGGAAATAACACTTTCCTGAGTATGTTGTGTATTGAGTTTGTTTATGTCTTTTTATAGGGACTATGTATTCCTTTTGGTTCATGTAATATAATTCCATTAATACAAGAATTCTCTATTTTCTCTATTTGTGTTTCTTTTTGCTAATCACAAAGGGGGAGAATGCAACCCTAACCATGATCAAGATTTAATGGGATCTAGTGTTATTATATATGTAATAGATTGAAAAAAAGAATAATAAAATTACTTTCATCCTAAATTTCTCAAATTAAAACTCAAAAATAAATTATTTAAAGGTTCAAGGAGATCTAGAATGATAATGATGCGTTGAAAAAAATATATTGAATATTCAATAGATTAATTTTACTAGACATCGAGTTATAATATTTGGAACATGGAAACATGTCCCGTTAATACCATAACTTCTTTTGGGAACTTTTGGATGATGTGAATAAATCATACTTCTTTATTCATCGAGGAAGAAATAATATGTATAGATATCTAAAGAGAACTGATGGCGGGATAATGGAAGATAGAGATAGTAGAATTTTTATCTTGATTCTTGGTATGCCAACACGTCAAAGATGGACAACACAAAACTATTGTCATGATGAAAGCATTCCCCTTACTAGTAAGGTAATGTTAAAATATGTACTTGTATTTTATTATAGGACGCCATAAGAAATATAAATGCAATAATTCCATATGGATGGTAGTTGATTTACTTATATAGTAAGTTCATTTCATTACTATCAAGGAAGGTATCTCCCTTGAACAACTGACAATGATATATGTATGATACATGATAAGAATTCATGGAGTGAAACCCTCAAATGTATCTGATATGTATTGGAGGCTTACATCAAGGATATAGATAATCCTTCCACAATCATTGGACATAGAGTTGAGGTTATTTAATTATTACCACCCTTATACAAATGTTCAATATATATGAACAATTGAAACTATAATGGATATTCTGGATCATGTTTATTTGCTTTCTAATGATATTGGAATCAATACCTTCCCATAGTGGAGATCTTATATAACAAAAATTTCCCATTTATAATTTTAATGGAACCATATGAGGATATATACAAGAATAGGTTTCAAACTTTTACATTCTTGGATAAACATGGAGAGTTGAAGCTAAGGGGACATGATATTCTCCAAGAGATGATAGATAATGTTAAAATCATTCATCATCATATGAAATTCAGAATAAGTGAGAAAAAATATTGGTTGTTAATCATCGATGATACCTAGAGTTAGAGGTTATAACAAAATTTCTCATTTATATATCCCTAAGGAATAATTTCACGAGGTTTGGGAAAAAGTGAAATCTATGTGAATGATACATCATCCCTTTTGAGACCATTGATTTAATCTACATTATTTCTTACCGACTAGCACTCCCACCGAACATATCCCAATTACATGATGTGATATATAAATATATCTTTAGAAAGTACATATCATACTCATATCATGTAATAAATCTAGTGGTGTTACAATTAGAAAATTATATTTTATATCAAAAGCTATCAATGAAGATCTTAGATCATAGATACAAATTTTTATAAAGTAAGAAAACTCACTTGGTCAAAGTACTGTGGTGGAACCATGTGTATGAGGGTAAAAAAGAGAAATAGAATAGACAATTAAATTGAATTCCCCTCACTTATTTTAGTTTATGAAGTAAATTTTCAAATGTAAACTTTATGAATGTTTGGGGGAATGTAATGCCCAAATGTTTTTAAATGATTTTTTTTTCAAATGAATAATTGGCTTATTAGGTAATGATGTTATAAAAAATCATGCGCTAAATTGGTTATATTGTACGATTATAAGTTATATCCTATATGATTTAAAGTACCTTTATGCATCAAAAAATGATAATATAACTATTTTATAGTCACTATTATGTTTTGTATATATTATGGTTTTAAAAAATCTAATTGTTACCAATAGAATAAGCGATGACCTCAATCAGTAGGAGCATACTATATGACTCCCATTAATATGAGATTACATGGGGGTGGAATCACAAGGATTTTACCTTAACCAATGTAAATATTAGATTAAAAAATAAAAAAAATGCCTGGAAGAAGTTCGAGCTTATCGAGATTAGGACCCAAAACATGTTTGTCTAACAACCCTAAGAAAGTGTCACCAACCCTCACCTCACCCTTAAAGAATACATTATTGAAATGAGGTTTTATGTATCTAAAACCTAAAATTTTGAATTTCTATAATTTTATTTTATATAAAATAATGATTATAATTATCTTTATTATTATTAATTAATAAATTTTTTTTATTTAGTTTGGTTAAACATAGAATTTGATATGACAAAACTGAAATTTTATTTTTGGAAAATGTATAATTTCAAACAAGACACAATTTTTGATGAATTCAAAATTTTTTTATATAAATGTTATTTTAATAAAATATTTTTTTAAAATATTTTTATATAATAATATTTAATTATATATAAGTGGTTAAATAATTTATTTATGTCAAAAATAATTTTTTTAATTCATAATAAACTATTATCATCCTAATAACCCAAATGTTTTCTGTAAATAATTATTTTTCTTAAAAGGTTAAATTCATAATCCTTAAGAATTATTTTCATTCAAAAATTGTTTTTTTATTTATCATATCAATGTTTTCCAATCATTAATTTTCTTAATATTCTGAGACAATCAATTTTATTACTAAATGTAAAAGATGGAATTATTTAAATATATAGATTATGCCCCCATGAAATCTATAATGTGATTTAATAAAAGAAAAAAAGAATTATCTATGAAAAAAAATTTGTTCCCCCTTTAATATAATGTTCTTTTCATAATATATTCCTAATTTTATATACCCTTAATGGATCCTCCAATACAAATATTGTATTTTATTAATTTATTTTTTATTATTTCTCAATTTGACTCACTTACACATCCCCAAGGAAATTATTTAAATGAGTTTGGTTATTCATCTTATAGAATATTAAAAAAAAAAGATCTATTGGGAAGAAACTGTGTGAAAATAACTTGGGATGGTTTTAAATTCAGATTTTTTGGTTATATTAAATATAAAACCTATGTTAATAGATTAATAATGAATTCCTCTCTATTTTTATAAGAAAAACACCCATCCTCTCCATCCAATTGAATATAAACCCCATTATTATGAATATAAGCCACCATTCCCTCTATAGAGATCTACTAAGGTACCCCAAACCCTAAATAATCTCCTCTCAAAATTATAGAATCACCTCCCAAAGTAAGGTATTCTCTCCTTATCCACTATACTTGAAACCCTTATATCAATAATTAATTTTGAATCTGATTCAAAAACATTCTTGTTTGGATATGTTTTTACACATACCTCTTACAATCCTTATTAGTTCCATATGATGATATAGCCATTTAACTATCATTATACCCTTAAAATATTATTTATGTACAACTATTATATTGTCGAAATTATCTGATGATTTTTCATACCATATTTTAATTTATTGAATATTCATCCCCATTACCAATCAGGGGCATTAAAATAAATATACCTATCCCACATTGATTTGGGAATTATATATTTTTTTGGATTACTACAAAATTGAAGGATTTAATGTGAAAAAATACATCATTATGTTTTATGATCTATGTGTAACACTTGTTCATATATATTATATGAATGTGACAGGTGGGACAAGAATTATGTAGCCCCAAAATTAATTATTTAATGATTTTATCTCATGATATATCATGTATGATACATGGTAGGTTATCCAAAGCACTCTATGTAATGATTTAATGCTGGATATCATCGACATATGTTTATGATATCATGTTTTATGTTGGTGTATCATTCCCATATATTCTTTATGTTATCATGTAATATCACGATACAATGATCAATTTTGTGATTCTCACCCCTCTTATGTTACCCTTAATCGCCTCTTGCATCACATCAACAATTTTACCTTATGATTTTATTTTAGAATTACCTTACTTGGATTTATAGAACACCCCTTTCTTATGTACGTTCTCAGGTTATCTAATGCTCTTTTGTAAGAGTTGTGGAAATTTATGGGCATATTATGGGATTTATAAATAATTTTTATGTACTCATACTTCACTTTATTGTTATATGAACCTAATTTTCCAAAAAACTCGTCCTCACGATCTTATGAGATTGAAATATGTGCAGCATTATATAATAATCTTATATTAAGGAATATTAAAATATAGGTTTTCATCGGTTGTTGTAGGAAATGATTAATGGTGGTGACCTGATTCATATGACGTTTATCTATCCCAATTTGTTACCATGATGTTATCCTATGTCGTTCTAACATAAGGATGATTGTGGTATCTGTTTTTGTATAGAATGACAACCATTGAATCTGGTGACGACCAAGAAACATTACCCTCCTCTATGTATTGATGATATATTAAACTAGTGGATTTGAGAATAGTGGTTTTCAATTACTAGTATATGAATGGGTTATCATTAGATGATATGTATGTAAGGGTTTATCCCTTGGATTACATTGATGTGTGGTTATAAGAGTATAGACATTGTGGTCATTCTGGAAGTTGTCAGGAGGGCCCCAACCATATTCATGGGACTAACAAACATTATGATTCATGATTACATGGATTAATTTTTGTCTATACCTATTTTTATATCCTTATATAATTGATGTTATATGCAGAGCAAGTTGAGAAACTTATCTAAATTTTATAGGTTCTTCCTCACACTTATCTTTATGGAAGTAGTCCGAGTGTATGAAATAGATATTTGAGATTTAGTTAATTTGACATGTTGTATCTTAGTAGAGAGTAGAAGTGAATTCTTCAATGATTTATGTTTATTTTTCTTGGGAAGCACCATAAAATATTGTATAGGTTCATAATTTATTTAGTGTCACTTGACATTATAGTTGGTTCATGTCCAACATCTCAAGGGTCATATCCTCATTAACAACACTAACTATGAAGCTCTATAAATTCTTATTGAATGATTTGTGTTAAGAATGCATTGAATACATGATTGAAATGGTGAATAATACTCCAATTAATTATAATATAAACAAATTATTTAATTTTGAGGATTTCTATTATTCTTCGATCCCCAGTTTTTGTTTTGTTTTCATTCATTATATAGTAGTTATATTCTATTGGACTAGTCAATTATGTACTAATGAGTGTAACTATGATACCCATTATCTCAAGTTACTAGAAGTGATTTTTTCATAATTTCTGATGTTATTTCCAAATTGGTGATAATGTTATGATCATTAAAAATAAAATAACTTAAGGTACGTTTTATCTTAGTGGAATATGAATCTATGAAAGTGGTAGTGGATGGTGGTTCTCCCGGATTATGACATTGAGATTTACTACATAATTTTGATGGATAATTTAGTTTTTAAATATTTGATGAGAATATCAAAGTGATCTGTTTTTAGGAATTATGTATATTCTAATAGGATTATGGAATATTTTATGGTGATACATAATGGAAAAGTGGAAGTTGATGATAGATGTTGTATGTCCAAGATGAAAAAACATTAATCCATGATGTTGTGGGTGGTGGAGTCTCATTAAGCAGACTTAGAATAATTTTTTAAGTGAAACTAGGTTCTTCATGATGATTCTATAAGGGATAATCCGAGGTTGACCAACATAAAAAGTTATTCTAGGGATTCCTTTTTATTTCATTTTTTGTGACAAACACTAATGTATAAAATTGAATCGAGAATCGATAATATTTTTATATTTAGTGTTTGATAATTAATTCCTTAATTTCTAGAGAGGTTGTAAATAATTATTTTTCATCCATCATTTTATCTGATGTAAAAAAAATTTCATTTTAGTTATCAAAATAAATCCATAAGAAGACTATAATTGAAATTGATCAACTTTTCTACTTCAGTTATACGAAAATCGATGTAAATTAACACTTTTTATTTAAATTATATTAAAATTAATGAAAAAAAAGATTTTTTATCATTTAGTTATATAAACTACATGGAAGATAAATTCTATTTTGATTATAAATTTCCTTATGTGGTATATAACAAATTTTATAAAAAAATTCAATACAAATAACATATCTTCAATTGAAAAATGAGATAACACATATATAATTACAGTAACAAAGTGAAAGAAGTATGATTTATTATTTTTTCATTCTTCAATAACTTTTTATATTATTTCTTGACATTCACTTTCTTGTTAATTAAAAACTCATAATGCTTTTTTAACTTCAATTTCTTCTCATGATGAAAATAATGTGGGGGAGGGATTACCATTAGATAGTAGATATTATATGGTGACATAAATTTTTTGAATGTTACAACCTCATAAAAAATACACAAAATATTACAAATAATAATGAAAAAGTCATCAAAATTAAAAAATTAAGGACTTATTACCAACTCATACCAGTGGAATGATAAAATAGGGGTATATTAAGAAATTAAAAATGTAGAGAATAACATTATATATAGAATTGATAATTTAAATTTATGAAGATATATTTATATGTTGGAATTGTAATGCCTTGACACCAGTTACCCTGAGTCAGTGCATTATTGCGTAACATTGGAATGATCACTAAAGATCATGTCTCGAAAGACTAATTAGTTTAGTGGCCTTGAAAACATTAGATACATTCATAAGTCTTACATTACATCATAATCTAAAATAACTACAACATCATATTGTCTTCATATCCCCTTATACTATCCCTACAGGTCATTAATAAAATACGTCTTCATATCCTGGAAAAATTAAGACATTATAAGGGATGAGCTCAAATGCTCAGTAAGGATAACAATATAGCGGAAGCTTTCATAAATAAACATTAAAATTTAAGGAAATTTATAACTAAAACAAAAGACTTTTAAACTTGAACTTCAGCATAATATGGAAATATTAAAATGAAATAATTCCATTTACTTATTCACATGGATGTTATACTAGTTGAATAATCACATGAAATATCAATAACCACTTTCATAATGATGGAATGCATAATGCTAGACTATCATAACCACGTAGCCAAGGCCTTGTGCCAAGACTACAAATAAGATTTCATCAAGGCCACATTCCAAGACACTAGTTTGTCTCATGAGACCTACTGATGCATCGAGGAGCTATAGCGGGCTCCACCCGTCACTTATTAAGTCCAATGCATCCTCATATGAACAGGTTTAAACATATCATAAACCATAACATAATCGTATCACATAAAACATGCATAATGGAAACATAACATTTCAACATTTCAACCAAAAGATTTCAATACAACACACTGATATAATAAAAACATTATCAAAACCATTTTCAATACCAAAATAAACAAAAATTAATGCTTGGTATTTATTTTTCATTTAAAAAAATTTATGGCTTGTAGAGGAACCTGAAACTCATATAATGGTCACGGTGGCAGAGAAGTCGTTGTCGCTGCATACGTACAACAAGAAACCCATTCATTTTTTGTCATTTAGTAAAAAGATTCATATAAAAATATTCCTTTTGAATAAAGGTAAAATTCAAAGGTGTTTATACACCGTATAAATTAAATTTGTTTATAAAATAAAATATGCCTCAATGAATAGAGATTGAGATGAAGTCCCTTAAAAAGATCATTTTTTTAAATAATATATATCTATTATGTGTATTCACTATAAGTACACATAAAGAAATTAAAAATACAAGATAGTACAAAATAATATCATGAAATAATTGAAAGTAGGAGATTAACCCAAAGAACAGAAATTGGGTTAAGAAGTTCCCTTACCTCATGTCCAACTTGACTCGATTGTTCTTTAATCTCCTGAATAATAAAATAGAGTTAATCTCTACTTTCATAAGACAATTTTTTAATTTTCATTATCCTTTTTATATTACTTATTACCATGTTATGAAAATTATGTAGTCATTTAAGATAATAACGGTCGTTTTGTCGCTCTTTGGTACTTGAGTCAACAATAAACATCTTACAATTAAAAGTTGTTCATGTGGTAAAATATAAATTATATCTAGATTTATATTCATTATTTAGATGTCATATATATCATATATATCCACTATATACATTCATTAATAATATTACGTTACATTTAGAGGTAAGAAATGAAATGCACCATTCATGGAGACGGTAAGCCGTACGTATGCATGAACGCTACTTTCATTTCTAATTCATATTTAATGTAATGAAATCATAATGATATAAAGGTGTATTATGATTCCAGTATAATATCATATATAATATCATTTAATCCATCCTTTATACGTCCCACATATGGTGTTAACGACTCAAATCACTTTGAGGGGGTGGTAGTCCGCACTTCCGAAAATGAAATTATCGCGTTTACCCATAATGGAAATCATAAAGGTATGCCATAAATGGAAAATACAGAAGCATAAGAAAAATATAAACATAATATATAACATATATAGAAATAGTTTCATCATAATGGCCACCATTAGAGGTGTTAAATGAATATTGAACAATCATCGTTTCGTGAGGCAGTAATTCGCCACCCACAGAAACTGTATGTTATTTAACCATTAGACGAAGGTGTGTGTAAGTGTAAATCAAATACTTCTCATGAAAACAACCTAGTATTTTTTAAATACTGTTGTTGTTACAAAATAAAGGAATAAAAAGTTGTAAGAGGTTGGAGAATCAAAATAAAACAAAAGAACATAAGAGAAGACATTACTATAAATATGGGTAACTCATTTTGATTTGAGCCAAAGGCTTTCTTGGGAAGACTTCTTCCCAAATTGAGGTTTCTAGGAGTAATATAGGGAAGTTGATAGAGTATTTTGGAATATTATGGGTGACCAAATGTCTTGGATGGTGTGAATAAGGTGGTTGTGGTGGGGGCCTTTTATAAGAGGAGGGGAGGGGCACTCTTGGAAAGCCATGAAATGTTACATTATTATGAAGTGATTTTCGGATTTCAAAGGTCCCACAATTATATATTATGATGATAAGGTGATAAGGGTTCGAAATATACCAATCCAATCAGTTTTAGACAAGTGTAAGACTTGTATTTTACATTATCTATTCATTTTATTTAAATCGTTAATTAATGAGGTAATCGCTACATCATCATGGTGTCATAAAAATTTTAATTTATTTAATGTCTAAAAATTATATAAAAAATATCATGATGTAGGAAATCTCTTTATATTTCCAATTAATATTTTTATTCAAAACTTTATCTTATATAACCCCATATAATAATTGTTTTAGTAAAACAACACATGTTTGTGACAATTTTATTTTTACTTTAAATAAAAAGTTATTAATGTTATTTTCTTACCCAAGTGGCTCCATTGGGTCCCCATGTTGACCCATGGATTTTCGGGGTCGTCCATGGCTCATTCAATAAGGGTAGGACAAGTTCCAAGATATTTTTATATTTTTATAATATCATTTTACCTTAAATTTCACTAATTACCTTTAATCGCGATTAATAAAACTTAAAAGTTACTATTCACCAAAAATTGTTTTAATCCCATTGAACCACATTTTACTTCATAATGAAAATTATGTATGTTGTTTTTTTTAAATTAAAATCACATAGGAGCTAAAGTTTCATTTAAATGAAAAATCAGTTTTTTGACTACCACATAGTGGTTTCACTATTCATCAAAAATTGATATTTTTCGGAACAATGCAAAAATTTCACCCTAAGATATAATTGATATTCCGAATTCAAAAATGATGTATATTTTACAAAACTCTAAACATATAAGTTTCATTAATTAATTTTATAATTAATTCCCTCTATCACAACAAATAGTATGTTTTTTAGAAACAATACATATCAAAAGATTGACAATTGTTTATGTCCAATTTCAAAGTGAAATTAATTCTAATGACCGCCATTAGATAAAATGGTAAAAATATATTCTAATAATACTTTAAAACCACTCAATATTATAATTTATCACTATAATTTATTTTGATTAAAAAAGTTGTTTTTAAGTATTTTTCACTATTCATAAAAAATTGGATGTTCTCAGAAAATTAAAAAAAATCAAATTAGGATAATTTCGATATTCTGAATACAAAAATAAAGTCCATTTTGAAATATAAAATTTCTATAATTTTAAAAAGTGGGTATTACTATTCATAACGGCTACATTGATTAGTCGCGGTGTGTAAGAACTCGAAGTTGCGTACAATGGAAGATATTGTATTATTGAAGGAGAAGTGTACCATGGATGCGTGGGGTGTTATATTCTCCCCTCATTCAAATAATTTCTTCCTCGAAATTTGAAATTGTTCTTTGAAAATAAATGGTTGAAAATAGAAAATACCATTGTGGAAAACTCACATCGGAAATAAGGTTAATAAAAATATAATTTTAAAAGAATGAAAGAGAAGTACAAAGGTCACCTAAGATAGCACATACTAGGATACTATTAAAACATGGATATGGAGGAAAAACAAACCATCATAGTTTGATGGAGAGTTGTAGAAAACCGGATTAAGAGAATGTTAACTGTAAGAAAATCACAAACTTGTTATTGGTTAAATGATCATTGATTCCCTAGTAGGAAAAGTTAACCGACAACGTTTTTGTTTTACGTTAACTTTCATAATGTTGAGGAATTTATTTGGGAGATTTACTAAGAACGTAAGGAAATATACATACTTGTCATGTAGAATTTTCATTCTTTAATAAATTTTTACCACAAACCCATCCTTCACTCAAAAAGTTAATAGAACTAAAAAATATTATATTTATCCTAATCATATAAGGTTCCAAATATTAACACATACCATGAAGAAAAATATTTTTTAATAACTAGGGACTTCCTGTAGGCTAGTGGTAGGTAATAAAGGCATGTCGCACTATGGTTGTGGGTTCGATTCCTACAGCTTTGTCCAGCGTGATGGGTTATCCCCCAACCTGCAGGTTGTCCTTTTCCTAAAACTATAGTATTATAATATTCCAAAAATAATCTTCAGAAATGTTTTAACCTTAAACAATACAATCCAAAGTTCAACTTAATTCATTCCAACCATTATAGTTATCCAAAATACCTCTCTCCAGACTCTCTCTAAAAGGTTTCTAAATTCTAAAATCAATTGGAACAATAGATTCCATAAATAAAGTAAGGTTTATCTTATTGTCACATACTAAAAATATGATTACCTTCATCATATTAAAACCTTAATGAAAACAACAAGTACTACAGTACAATCCTTATATATATCACATTATTTTTATAACTAGAATATAATCCTTGAGTCCAAAAGCACCAATACATTAATTATTCCACTGCAACTGTAGTAACAGCATATGATTGGCCTTGATCCCTTGGCCTTTTCTGAGGAAAGATTCCCTGACGCTTAGAACATTCATTTGCATAATGCCCCATTTCCCTACAATTGTAGCATTCATCATTGATAGCCTCTTTGTTTCCCTTGCAATCATGATCCTAGTGACCTTTTTCTCCACATTTGTAACAAACTCCCATTCCCTTTAGGCAAGTACCGGGGTGATTCTTCCCACAATTATCACATAATGGAAAATCCTTCTTTCACTTTTCCACTTTATCTGTCTCTTGTTCCACCGTTCTCTTCTTCTCTTGCTTTACTTTGTTGTCATAAGACTTAGAGAATTCCATTTCTGTCTTGATAGCACATGAGACAATATCTTCGTACAACGAGAAGGTTTGTGAGAGTAATTATCAATGGAGAAATTTTTATAAACCATCAAAGAAACGATCAATCTTACTTCTTCAGTTACGTATATAATCTGCAGCATGACTTGCTAACCTTGTAAAGTTGGCCTCATACATTGCGAAATTCTCATCCTCCTTTTGTCTCAGACTCAGAAATTGCCTTTTCATATCTGCTCGATGGTCATGCAGAAAGTATATTTCTAAGAAAATTTCCTTAAACTCCCTCCATTCCATTATTGATACTTCTTTATCTTTATTTTTGTTTTGAATCAGCGACCACCATTGATCGGCATCTCCAGTGAGGCGGTAAACTGCGATGACAACCTTCTCCCTTTCACTACTCTCCAAGGCATGGAATATTTTCTCTAAGGAGTTTATACATTGCTCATCTACTAATGGATTTGTACCCCCATTAAATTATGGTGGGTTTTCTTCATGAAGCGGTCTAACATTGACCCTCCACGTTGCGGATCAGGGTGCTCCATACGAGTAAGGTTATTATTCATAACCTGAGTGAGTTGTCTCAGTATGGTGATAAGTTGATCTGCACCAAATGTATCTCTAGCTCCACAATAATTATCTTGAGCAGGAGGGAAATCCCTCAATGGAGTGCGTGCGTTGATATGGTTTCCATTCCTCCCACTAGGCGCCATTTCTAAACAATGGCATAAACTAGATTAGTTTATGAATCCAAATACATAATTCCATACTTGTAAAACACTTAACATAAATTGAGTTATAATCATAAAAATGTTTTCTTTGAGGAAGTATATACTCTTAAACCCTTCATAATGGTTTGTAAAGAAAATGAGAGTTATCCTAAGCATATCCCCCGGGAGTGTCATAACCATGAGTGCAGCAAGGCCCGTTGTCGTGCACCAGTTCCCGTTTCATTCTAGGACAAAGCAGTGTTTTCAGGTTTTACCCCTAGGTACATGTGTTCTAGAGCTGCCTCTACCTGCTCGTATCCAGACAGGGATGTATTTCTTTTAAAACTCACAAAATATCGATAATACCAAAATTCTAGGAAGATCCTCTATACTAATCCTCAAATTCTATATTTGAGGTATGTGCTCCAACCAGAGTTTATCTAAATCTAGTTTCCAAGGTTAGTACTAAACTACCTTTGATACCAAAAGTAACGCCCCGACCCCAGTTACCCAGAGTCAGTGCATTATTGCGTAACATTGTAATGATCAGTAAAGATCAAGTCTCAAAAGAATGATTAGTTTAGTAGCGTTGTAAAAACTAGATACATTCATAAGTCTTACATTACATCATAAATTAAAACAAAACTACAACAACATCTTTTCTTCATATCCCCTCATACTATCCCTGCAGGTCATTCATATAATACATCTTCACATCCTGGAAAAATTAAAAAATTGGAAGTGGTGAGCTCAGATGCTCAGTAAGGATAACAATATAGTAGAAGCTTTCATAAATAAACATTAACATTTAAGGAAATGTATAACTAAAACAAATGCCTTTTAAACTTGAACTTCTGCATATTATGGAAATATTAAAATGAAATAATTCCATTTACTTATTCACATGGATATTCTACTAGTTGAATAATCACATGCAATATCAATAACCACTTTCATAATGATGGAATGAATAATGCCAGACTGTCATAACCACGTAGCCAAGGCATCGTGCCAGGACTACAAATAATATTTTGTCAAGGACTCATTCCAAGACACTAGTTTGTCTCATGAGACCTACCGATGTATCGAGGAGCTATAGCGGGCACCACCCGTCACTTATTATGTCCAATTCATTCCTCATATGAACTGGTTTAAACATATAATAAACTATAACATAATTGTATCACATAAAACATGCATAAAGGAAATATAACATTTCCACATTTCAACCACAAGATATCAATACAACCCATTGATATAATAAAAACATTGTCAAAACCATTTTCAATACCAAAATAAAAGAAAATTAAAACATGGTATATATTTTTCATTTAAAAAATCTTATGGCTTGTAGAGGAAGCTGAAACTCAAATAATGGTCATGGCGGTGGAGAAGTCGTTGTCGCCGCATACGTACGATAAGAAAAACATTCCTTTTTTGTCATTTAGTAAAACGCTTCGTATAAAAATATTCCTATTGAATAAATGTAAAAGTCCAAGGTGATTATACACTGTATAAAAGAAATTTGTGTATAAAACAAAATATGCGACAATGAATGGAGATTGAGACGAAATCCCTTACAAAGAGCATTTTTTTAAATAAAATAGATCTATTATGTATATTCACTATAAGTACACATAAAGAAAGTACAAATACATGATAGGACTATTGGTGCCAAAATAGTGAATGAAAGGAAGGGACGAACAAGAAGTCCCGGACATTGCCTCGCGAAGCACCGACGCGAAGCACCCCGAGCATCGCTGTCCCGGGAAGCTCCGCAGGCGGTCCATCTTCGCGAACGGCCTGACGTTCGCGAGCCAGCCGCGAAGCTCCCGAGGTAGTACCTCTCCATGAATGGCCAGATGTTCGCGAGCCCGCTGCGAAGCTCCCGAGGCGGTACCTCTCCGAGGACAGCCTGACGTTCGCGAGCCCACCGCGAAGCTCTCGAGGCGGTACCTCTCCGCAAACGGCCTGCCGTTCATGAGCCCGCCGAAAAGAAATGGAGGTGGTACCTCTCCGCGAAGGAATGTGACGTTCGCGGGCCCGCCACGAAGCTCCGGAGGCTGTACCTCTCCGCTAACGGCCTGACGTTCGCGAGCTCGCCGGGAAGCACCAGAGGCGGCGTGAGAGTTCTTCTTCGTGGCGCCTCTTGCCTATAAATACTGGGTTCTCCCTGAGCCCAAGAGAGGGACAATCCAACCTTTCGGCTTCTCTTCTCCTGAATCGCGAAGCAACCTTTGCCCTGGGAATCATGAGCTCTGTGAGGTACTTCTACTTTGCGTGACACCTTTGCTTTGTCTCACTTTGAGCCCCTCTTCCGAGAGGGATGCCCTTCACGAAGCTCAAGGGAATTCGCGAAGGAGGGGGATTCCCAAGGGAACTCGGGCAGCCGCGAATCATTTATGCTTCGCGAAACACCCATCCTATACTAGCGATTCCAATGCTAAGGCAGGATCGCTACACATCGCGAAGCACACTGCTTCGCGGCACCCTGCTTCGCGAGGAACCTCCTCTTCGCGAGGCAGTGCTCCGTGAATACTATTCCACTTCGTGAAGCAACCTCCACTCACACCTTTGCCCCATGCAATGTCCAAGGCACTCCGCTTCGCGAATCACACTCCTTTGCTTGGAAATTCTCCTTCCTGTGCGACCCTCCAGGTATGCACGATGTGATTTCAAAGTCCCACAGACAATAACACTCGTAGCGTTCCTTCACCTAATGCTTCTTCGCATAGGCATGCTAACAGCTATTGCTTCTCTGCATAGCCATGCTAACTTGGACCCCTCGATGGTTCGTTCTACGACCCCCCTTGACTACAGCCTTACTGGTACTTTCCCTCCCCCAAGGAGAAAAGGGTACCAGTTATGTTTGTCCTAGGGGTGTGGAGTGAACCCACCCCATCCGAGCTGCAGGACGTTAAACTGCCAAGCACCACGTCCTGAACACATGATGTTAAACTGTGACCCGACCTCGTGCCTCGCACGAAGGGTCCCCCTAGCTCGGACATTTTTTATGAGACTCTTCTCCACGGGATTGGAATCACTCCCCCCACAAGGTATTATATCCTCCTTATCGGAGCGGCGTATGTCCACAGGAGGAGGGTGACCCTAGTTCCCCAACAGATGGTTTCACCCCTACATCTCTGCACTTCCTCACTACCAAGGTCAGGGGAGGGCGCAGTAGGGAACGAGGCACCTCCCATTATTAGTCCCAAATCCCTCTTTCATTGCGCTTTTTCACACTTCGGGCCTCCATCCTAATGTACGTCCCAGCACCAATGGGCCGCCTAACGCGTAAGCCCTTCTTCGCCTCTCACGGATGCACCCTTCGCGATGTGATCTTCAGGTCCTTGCTGCCCCGTGTTTCTCACACCGAGCATGACTCACGTGGGCTTAGAGTAAGCATCAGCCATGACAATACCCTCATCCAGCATGATGTTAAACTATATACCCTCGTCCAACATGGCATTAAACTGTATTCCCACCGTCCATCATGACATTAAACTACACACCCATTTGAACTACGAGGACTTTGATATATGTCATGGCATGGTACATAGGAAGCCTCCCTGAGGTTTAGGCCCATCTCCCCTTGGACCGAGGTCTCTCCTTCCTCACGTCGGTTCGCCGACACCTACCCTCCGAACTACGAGAACTTTGATCCATGTCAAGGCATGGTACGTAGGAAGCCTTCATGAGGTTCAAGCCCACCACTAGTGGACCCCTGGGTCTACTTTCACATCGGTTCAGTGATGAAACCCTTCGAACTACGAGGTCTTTGATCCATGTCAAGGCATGGTACGTAGGAAGCCTTCCTGAGGTTCAAGCCCATCTCTCATTGAACCAAGGTCCACATTTTTCACGTCGGTTCGCTGACGTTTCCATCATTTGAACTACGAGGTCTTTGATCCATGTCAAGGCATGGTATGTAGGAAGCCTTCATGAGGTTCAAACACATCTCTCATTGGACCGAGGTCCACATTTTGCACGTCGGTTCACTGAAGACTTCCATCATTCGAACTACGAGGTCTTTGATCCATGTCAATGCGTGGTACGTAGGAGGCCTTCCTGAGGTTCACGCCCATCTATCATTGGACCAAGGTACACCTTTTTCATGTCAGTTCGCTGACGAATTCCATCAGTTGAACTATTAGGTCTCTGATCCATGTCAAGGCATGGTACGTAGAAAGCCTTCTTGAGGTTCAAGCCCACCCATCATTTATTCAAGTCGATTTCATCCTCATCCTGCATGATGTTAAACTGAATTCTAGTCCGACAGCATGTCGTTGTGACCAACCCGAAATACGAGGACTGTGATCCTTGTCAAGGCATGGTACGTAGGTAGCCTCACGAGGTTCAAGCCCCTCTCCCATCAGACCAAGGACCCTTATTCACATTGGTTCACCGACACCCACCACATGTGGACCCCCGGGTTCACCTTCACGTCGGTTTGCCGACGAAGCCCCCTTCGAACTATGAGGTCTTTGATCCTTGTCAAGGCATGGTTCGTAGGAAACCTCTACGAGGTTCAAGCCCACCTCTCGTCGTTTATTCCCGTCAAGTCACCAGCACCTGGGCAGCCAAGTGCGTAAGCCCCACACCATCTGGACCAAGGTCTGCATTCACGTCGGTTCACTGATGATGCCCATCGGACCAAGGTCCACCTTCATGTTGGCTCACCAGCACCATCCAGAACTACGCGGACTTTGATTCCCTGCCACGGGGATACGTAGGAGGTCTCTTCGAGGCTCAAGCCCAACTTCACTATCACCCCTGCGATGGTCCCATTTCATTCCCCCTCCATTTCATTCAACTCTACATCACCCATACTGATTCTCACCCAGACTGCCATGTCCCGGAAAGATCATACCATTCCTCTCCTCTTCACAGTCGCCCATGGGCTGGTCTCGGTATCGGCACCCCTTCAAGGGAAATCCCTCAATCCGATCAATTCCAGCTAATGATCTGATCGGGCTGATCTGTCCCCAGCTGGATGTTAAACCTGCATGTAGTAAACACAGGAAGCTGAGGAAAACCTCAGATATATGTATGTGACATATAATTCCCCGCGCTCAATGTGGGATTACTCGGGCTTCCACGTCCATTGAGAAGTCCCATGACAAGGGACAAAAGACAGACACGCCAGTTCCCCAACATCCAGACATGCTACTGATGCCTCGACGTGACTACTCCCCTAACTGCAGGTTGCTGCCATGACCAGACCCTTTGGAATGTCCTGACAGAAGTAGTGTAAGTAACCGACATCCACGGAAACATGGCACTTGGAAGAGTTTCACGAACAACGTATTAAATCTATGAGGGAGACCTGCACTACGTGACGAGTTACGAGGAGGAATCCACGGAAGGAAGAACCAACATCCCATCATCCTATTTCAATCAAGGAGGAGACGTCCCTGAATAAGGAGCGAATGACGACCGCCTTTGGAAATCAGGAATGTGGGGCAACAATGCAGCACATCCTCCTCCGCAGACGGATGGATGCACGTGCCCTGGAGAAAGCGTCGGAAACAGAAATGGTGAACCCAATGTGAAATTTCTTCTCCTCAATGTGGAGATTAGTAGCGTTTGATACACCCGTAGATTGACGTGTCACTGGATCTAGATATCCGGCACCTGGTCCCGGTAAGCAAAGAGCGGGCCTGGCGTGAAACTCACCAGAAGTTGGGGCAGTGGAACGCAGGGCACTCCGATTTGCAATGTGTTGACGTTGATCCTTCTTACAGACATAGAGAATGGAAGGACGCTGGGGCACTGGTTGTCAATCCTTTTCCTCGCAGTGCTGATGAGTTGATCTCTCCATTTTCCAGAAACCAGGTTGTTATCATGGAGACACGATCACTTCCCGCTCGCCTACGCAGGGGAAGGAGAAATACCGGCATAGCCACCCTGCATGGCTCCGCTACCGCCACGACGACCTCTACATCCATGAATACGGGGCACCCACATCCCCTCTCCCCATCAGAGATCATCCAGTGAAGGGTGATCAACAACCTTGTACACAAGTATGCGGAGGAAGGGGTTATAACAACTCGGGATATGGCCCGCCTGGACCTGGAGGCATCCAGGCCCCGCTGTTAATGCCACCCTAACAGGACACGCAGGGAGCCCCTGTTCCCCTCCCCAACGTTCAATCATTTCGGGAGCCTGTCCCCGAAACGCCTCGACGACTCCTCGCCTTATGCTGATAAGACGGGTGATGTCTAGCTCGGCCTGCTCAGGGTCCCGACCCAAGGGCTCTAGGCAAGTCCTCCCATTCGGCCGCGTCAACGCCACCGTCCAACTCCGCAGGGAGAGCAGGTAGGCTATGCCCCTGAACCACCTGCGCCAGCTCGTCTAACCCGACGTCAGCACCGGGCCCAGGCTGAGGACGCTCGCCAAGATACGTCAACCTCAACAACTACTATGTCCCAATCCACCGCCGACGCACATCACGGAGTTTTTGCACACACTGAGCAGGGGCACTCCTTCACCTGACTAGGATAAAGGCCTCAGCCGCCCCACGAGCAGACTGGTTTGACTCTCTGGGTCGCAGGCTCGGGCGATGATTACTGTGAACCAATCCACGGTAACGTCACTCCATACGAAGGTCCTCTCCATACAACCATTCTATAGAGCATGGGCTTTCCCCGCTCCGAAGCTCATCAAGGAGGTATGCCTCGTGCTACCCCCATCCCGAATGATGACCCGCCACGCGGTGGTGATGCTCGGCGCGGAAACCTCTCCTGCGCCCACTATACAGGGTATGGAGTCCATCCTCCTGCCCCCAACCTCCAAAATAAAGGCACTGTCCATCCGGTCCTCCTCCAACGTGGGGGTCCTCCCTACGTCCTCTCAGCAACTGGTGAAGGTCCTCCTCGCACAGGCAACATGGGGGTGAAGGTCAGCCTCGCTCCGCCGGCACTGTCCATGGAGGTCCTCCCCATGTACCGTTAGACATTTTCCCTAGTGCCCCTCGCACCCCGACCACCACAAGTGGGGGCCCTCTCCACCACGGCACCAGGACAACCCCATGACTACATATTGATAATCCACACTATCCCAAAGAGCCACCCCGGGCTAGAAGAGCGGGTCGTCGCCACCACAGGAAGAATCCTGGGGGGAGTGGGTGGAGATCAAACCGGCTCGTTTCTCAGATTCTGAAGCGATATGAGACTCAATGATGGAACCTTCTCCCCGCTCCATCGTATCAAGGACTAGGGAAGGAACCAAACGCATTAGCCTCATTCTCCCAGAATGCGAGGTCCACCAGATTCACACCTCTCTCCGCAGGTACATCTAGGAGGAAGAAATCATGGAAATTCCACAGGTCCCGACCGTGCAATCACCACCATTATCACCAGAAGCGCCCTCTACCTCTACCAGAGGTCACAGAGAGCTATTTTGGGGACCAGTGGTGGTAGAGCAACGACATGACCTATCGTCGGCATCCACAACACCTGCGCCTGAAGTTGTGGCTATCAGCCCATCACATCGTGATATCATGGTCAGGTTACCTCACTCTTCAGAGGATGGCCCAGAATTCGGCAGCCAGTCAGCTCGTTTTCCGTATTCTCTGCCGCCAAGTTTACTGTCCCCGAGGTCCACCTCGGTACTGCTACTGGTCCCTCAGCCACCCCCGGTTGATGAGTGGGGAAATACAGGGCCAGACCCCGAGTCTGAACCCAAAAGCTTCTGGAGCATTCTCGCAGTGGATCACTTCCTGGAGAAGTTCTTGCCGACGGTGACGCCGAACTTTCACGCACCAGAGTCCCTTACCCCAAAAGAAGTGTGGTGCTTCTGCCAAACCCTATGGGTGACACACTTCCACCTTCGTTACGAGTAGGTGATGTACTCCAGAAGTCAAGATCACTTCGAAGAAATCAGTGAGCAATGCCGCCAGATCGATTTGTCCGTACTCCGTGTGGCCCAACACCCTGAGTCACCAGGCCATTGGAGCACCCTTCAACGAAAATGTGTTCAGAGTTTCAAAGTACTCTGCAGATTCATTCATGAAGCTACCCCCCATGTGCATGTCTGTGGCTGGGGACACTATGCCGCTCTCCTCTTCGACCCTATCCGATGGCAGCCCGATTCGTTATACAACATTGAGGACATGCCCTTGAGAGGGGTCGCGGTCCACATGGCTGATGTAGTGGACAAGGAGGACGAGCTTGCATTTATTGATGGAGACTTACCCCCCGAGGGAATACCGCCATTGCTGGACCCATCAGGGAGGGTTACCCGTCAGCAGAGGAACCTTCTAGGCCTCCCTGTACCCACCGAGTCGCTAGTACTCAGTCGAAATGTCGACAAGGGTAAGGAGCACGTCGGAACTATCAAGCACTCCAACCTGCACACCTCTATATAGAAAACGGACGAAGATACTGAGAAGGCCACGTTATGCCAGTAGCTTGCTGATCAGAAGAGGCTGCTTGACGAACTCTTGGCCGAGTGCGTTGTATAGTGGCGACCCGACTATGGTAATCCCAAGCCAGGGCAGCAGGGGCAGGAACAATTCCCCCCCGGTGAGATGCCTCTGGGAAACCCTATTCATGCTACTACTGCAGACAAGGCATAAGCCGAAACTTACGGAATGAGGGTGTGATATGTCTCACCAAACCCCCTTGAACGACAGGGAAATCTGAAGAACCCGGTCCGGGTTCCCCCAGTCGCCCCATAGGCCATTCCGCCAGTCGATCCACGAGCCGCCGAAGCCATATACCATGATGAAGAACCTGGAAATGCACTTGTGATTAGGGATCCCAGTCAAGACATGGACCCCCACCCGGATGATCATATAACGTCACTCATAGACTGCCTCGAAGCATTGGAAACACGACAGGTGGGAGTCCCACTGGATGGAAAGCCGTATCCCGCGTGGGTGGATGATATGCCCGCACCCCCGGGTTTTGGGAACCCCACTTTCTCGCCCGTCAATGGGACATGGTACCTGCCACATCACTTGGTCCATTTTTCCTCCAGGTGTGGCCCCATGCTGGGGACTCTGGCCCAGCAAGAAGCTGCCAAGCTCTGATGTTTCGTGCAGACATTGGAAGGTCTCACATTCGTCTGGTACAACCAGCTCCCTATCAGATTGGTGACCGGTTGGGAGGATCTTTGACGGCAGTTCGTATATCAGTTCAGCTCCACCACGCAGAAGAACAGCATTGCAGACCTCTTCATGTTCAAGAAAAGGCCTGATGAGCGAGTCACAAATTTCATCGCCCGGTGGAAGGGACTTACGTACTCCCTCGATATGCCACTAACTCAAGATCAATTACTAACGATGTGTGTGGGGAACATTAAAATAGAGCTGGTACCTTCCCTAATTACCCATAACTACCCTGTAGGATTCCAGGATTTCTCAGATATGGATCAACGCCGTGAAGAGGCTCTGCAACAGGCTAGTCAGGCACGTTTGTTGCCCCCTACGATCCCGGCCAGGAGGTCTTCCAAAGCCGAACCCGCCACAGTGGCCCAAATAGAATCCCATAGGTAGTTGGAATTACTACTAGCGACACCATCCCCGCAACCCCGCAGAGGTCCTCCACCTCAAGTGTAGGCTCCTGCCCAGCAGCGACCGCCTCAGAATCGACAGGTTCCCCCGTGCAATGTGCCACCTCCACCTAGGCGAAGCAATCAGGCGCCGCCTCCTCAGCAGGCCCCTCCGGCCCCTCGTCAGGGCCAGGCCCCCTATCCGGAAAAAAGGCACCAGACTTATTCATTCAATGAAAATCAGGTCCCTGGCTTCTTCCGAAGTGCTCTAGTGCAAGGGATTGTGTGCCTGCCCGAGTGCGGAAGGTCGGCAGAGGCGAATCTCACCGATCACCCCAACTACTGTCCTTATCATCAGATTCTAGGGAACAACCTCACGAAATGATATGTGTTTAAGGACTATCATCAAGACCAGGTCAACAACAATATAGTCAGGTTGGGCCCGGCACCAGCACAAGTGGCGGGTGTCATTACAAGGTCAAAGATCAGTAGCAACAGCGAAGGCGAGTGCCAGCAGGTTCCCAGCTATGGGTCCCAGAGATACGACGACTGGATGGATCGAAAAACAGTCGTCCGTGCCCATGGTATCATCTGGGTGCACCTGAATCAGTAGGAACCTTTATAAGAGATAGCTAGTACCTCTTCATCACCTTCATAGTCAACCTCTACCCAAAAGGGAAAGCAGTGACAACGCAAGAAGAAACAATGCGCTCTGTCGGTGCCATCATCATCCCGCACTCTCAATGACTTTATGCCCCCTGAAATGGGTATTCCTACCAGAATCCGCCCGGTGGTGGATGATTCGTCGAGCGATAGCCAGAGGTATGCTTCGGTTAACACTGTGGAGCTGGTAAAGCCCTATATGACTCCCGACGAAGGGGAATGCCAAGAGAGCCTCCCCAACATCCCCAGCCGATTTCAACATCAGCGGAACCACAACCATGTCGGTCATTGAGGAACTTTAGTGGGAACTTTCAGCCAAACCATACACGCTACTGATACAAGATAGCAGGATCAGCGCAGAGCTCAGCACGCGCAACCCCATCGGATGCCCTCAGCTCTACCTCCACCGCCGTTTGTGCTACTAGATCAGGGAGAGCTGCCTCATTCGTATCACAGCCAGTCTTGCCTAGCCACATGGCAATCTCTGGTGTCCGATCCTAGTCTGACGACTACTCTCCACTCTTCAACTTGTAGGCAGCAGGATGTACCCAGCACTAGCCAACCGTCGGTTCGACTGACAGGACCCGCTATGCTTCCAACTGCAGAACAACCTCCTGTAAGCAAAGGTTCGCGCTTGGCATGAAAGTATGATGTTCTGAAACACCTGGCCGAAATTCTGGCAAGAGTTTCTATCCTTGAGGCCCTTATCCTATCATATAAAATGCGCGAGGCACTTGTCGAGTCCCTAATGAGACCCCTACAGTTTGAGACGGAGGTAGCAGCTGCAGAAGCCTTCCATGCCAAGGCAATTGAGAACGCCGAATGTCAGGCAGTTATCTCGTTCTCCGGTGAAGATGAGGACCCTCTTATACAGGGGAATATTCACCCGTTGTACATCACTGGCCACTTCAATGGTGTGGAAGTCCGCCGCTGCCTCGTTGACATGGGTTCCAAAATCAACCTAATTCCGACTCAGACATTGCAAAAGCTGGGTCTGTCTGAAGATGATTTAACTCCCTCTGAATTTAGAATACATGGGTACGTCAGGACCGAGCAAACTCCAGTCGGCATGATCTGCATGAAGACTCAGTTCGGTGGCTTAATTGCCAGCACCGAGTTCATGGTCGTCTCTTAGGACACCGCCTACAATGCGTTGATGGGAAGGACATGGCTCCATCTGCACGCATCAGTCCCTCCGTCATATCACCAGTGCCTCAAATACTCCCTCAATGGTCGAGTGGGCGTGCTCCAAGGAGATGTGTCTCCTTTGGCCTCTTGTGAGGCCCGCCATTTGGATGCTGATTATTACAAGAGTATGGATAAGAAAATCCTAGTAAGTGAGGATGAACCCACCCCGGTCACATGTGATCCCTGGGAAATCATGGATGACACCTACAACCTCCCGATCCACTGATTGGAGGCAACGACCCCCGACATGGGGTAGTGTTTTTTTTTGTTTCGGGTATGCAAGGAAGGCATGTTCCCATGTCCAAGTGATGGCGTAAAATCACCTCGTACTCCTACACCAACCAGTCTCAGGTGATCCCGGAGCCTCCTACCCCTGTGTGGTACCGGAATTTCAAGCATATGACAACGGCGGTATGCCATACGTGTCTCTTACACCAGGTTGGAATCAACCGACTTAGGCCGACACTTCACCACTGTTTTGATGTCATCAAACGTGGACCCTTAGACCGAAGGCCAGATGGGATAGGGTCGACTGCCTTCAATGCTATGGTCTCAATGGCGAGTGAGCCTCTTGATATGATGACCACTGCTTCCAAGCCAGCACCAGTTTCCCCACAGGTTTTGATAGCCCATAAGTATCTCCCGTCGCTGGAAATCCCCCCACGGGTGGAGAGGAAGACATGGAGGATGCTCCCCCCGCCTTTGAGGAAGGCGCCTCTACCATGGTTGATGAACTTGTACAGGTGATCCTTGGTAGCGAGGCAGATATGAAACCCACATTGATCAGTGCAACCATGTCCCCCGAGGAGCGGAAGCAGTACATAGACTTTCTCAAACAACACCATGACGTGTTTTCCTGGAGTTAAAATGAGATGCCAAGACTAGATCCCCAAGTAGCCATTCACCGTATGGGCCTCCCGGCAAACCATCATGGGTTTAAGCATCCTCCCAGGAAGATACACCCTTCTCATAGTGATATGGTTGAGGCCGAAGTTGACAAACTTATCAAAGCCAACTTTGTTAAGGAAGTCCAGTACCCCAAGTGGCTTGCCAACATTGTGCCGGTCAGGAAGAAGAATGGGCAGATCAGAGTCTGCATCGAATTCTGTGACCTTAATCGCCACTGCCCAAAGGATGACATCCCACTCCCGGTGACTGAGTTATTGATTGATGCCATGGCCGGGTTCCAAGCTCTCTCTTTCATGGATGGGTATTCTGGATACAACAAGATCTGGATGGCCCCCGAGGACGAGGATTCCACTGCCTTCAGGGCTCCCCAAGGTACCTTTTGCTACCAGGTTATGCCCTTTGGATTGAAAAATGTAGGTTCCAGTTATCAGAGGGCCATGCATCGCATATTCATGCCAATTCTCGGGACGCTGGTGGAATGATATGTAGATGACCTAGTGGTCAAATCATGCCAGTGCCTGGACCATCTCAAAGTCATTGAGAAAGTGTTTGGTTTCCTCCGTTCCTGTCACCTGAAGATGATCCCATTAAAGTGTTCCATCGAGGTCACCTCTGGGATGTTTCTTGGCTTTGTTTTTAGATACTGTGGCACTGAGATCGACCTAGAGAAGATCATGGCCATCAGCCAAATGCCTCCCCCGAGAAATATTCGAGATCTTCGAGGCCTCCAAGGCCACTTAGCCTATATACGCCGATTTATCGCGAATCTGGCCGGCAACTGTAAGCCCTTTTTCTCGGCTCATGAATAAGGGTGCCGCCTATGAATGGGATGAGGATTGTCGGACCTCTTTTGATTAAATCAAGCAGTATCTGCTCAACCTCCAGTTTTGATGCCACCTGTCTCTGGAAAGCCGATGGTCCTTTACGTGACTGCCCTGGAATGATCCCTCGGTGCACTGCTCGCCCAGAAGAATAACGAGGGTACTAAGAATAGTCTCTACTATCTCAGCCACATGCTTCTCGATACAGAGGTCAGATACTCCCCTATCGAAAAGATCTGCCTTGCGCTCGTCTTTGCCGTACAAAAGTTGCGACATTACCTGCAGCACCATGAGGTACAATTGGTCTCCCGGGTAGACCCACTGATGTACATCTTGAACCGCCCCATGTTGACTGGCCGACTAGCACGGTGGGTGGTGATTCTCCAACAGTTTGATGTCAGGTTTGTACCTCAGAAGGCCATTAAAGGGAAGGCGTTGGAAGACTTTTTAGCTGCCCATCCAACCTCCGCAGATCAATCCCTAGACCTGGATTTTCATGATGAGACAATCCTCTCAGTCGATCGTGCCATCCCATGTTGAAAAATGAACTTCGACGGTGCCTTACGGAGTCCCACTGGTAGGAGTCTCAACAATCCTAAGCTCAACAGAGTGGGCCTGGGTATCGTCTTCATTACCCCGTCGCAATCCATCCTACCATACTCATTCCTGTTGTCAGAAGGCTGTACCAACAATGAGGCAGAGTACCAGGTTCTCATCACCGGCCTCGAGCTAGCCCTTGAGATCGACGTGCCCCATCTACATTTGAAAGGTGATTCTGATATGGTAATCAAACAGGTCAATGGTGACTATGTCATCAGGAAGCCGGAGCTTGTACCATTGCTTGAGTGCACCCTCCACCTAATGGCCTAGTTCTCTTCTCGACCAGAGATTACCCATGTCCCGCGGTCACATAACGGTCAAGCAGAAGCCTTGGTTATCTTAGCTGCGTCGCTCGCAGAACCCGAGCAAGATGATTTGATCATACATGTGGAACACCGGAGAGTCATTTTCCCCATCACCCAAGAGGAAAATGATGGCTTGCGGGTAAGTCATCTCACCACCGAGCCCTCTACGTCAGGGGTCCCGGGTTCGTCAGACATAGTTGTTGGAGTCACTCCCGACTGGAGGTTACCTTTTATCGAGTATCTCCAAAATGGTCGCCTCCTGGACGACCGGGCCGAGCGCGAGCCAATCCGATGTCGTGCGCTGCAATATACCCTCCAGAGCGGCACCAGTCTTGAATAGATCCTTAATAAGAAGAGCTTCGATGGCATCATCCTCCGTTGCATTCAGGGGGTAGAGATTCCTCAAGTTATGCAAGAGCTCCATGTCGGTTCCTATGGTGCCCATCATGTTAGGCCGTAGCTATCCCATTAAATATGGAGGTTGGGGTACTTCTGGCCCTCTATGATCCAAGATTGTATCGGGTATACCAAGAGATGCCACGTGTGCCAAGTCCACGCCAACTTCCTGCATCGGCCGCCGGAGCCCCTCCACCCCACCAAGTACTCTTGTCCATTTTCAGTATGGGGACTTGATGTAGTGGGACCATATCTACCGGAAACGGCTCACCAGTGTAGGTTCATCCTAACTGCTACATATTTCTTTTCCAAGTGGGAAGAGGCAGTTCCACTCAAAGAGGTCAAAGCCCGTTCCATCATCGTCTTTGGGAGCTCTAATATTATCCACTGATTTGGGGTCCCTCACGTCGTCCTCACCGATAACGGCACCAACTTCCGAGAAGATGACCTGAAAAATTGTACGCCAAGTACGACATTCGTTCGAACCATACCTCCCGCTATAATGCGCAGGCAAACAGACAGATTGAGGTGTTCAACAAAACCCTCTTCAACATTCTATAGAAGATGGTTGGTTAGAAAAATAAAATTTTTCCAGACAAGCTCCCCAACTCCCTCTGGGCTTATTGGAGGTTGACTCGCAACTCTACCTAGGTAACCCCATATTCCCTGGTGTATGGGGCTGAGGCCATCCTACCCATTGAGATCTAGCTGCCATCGCTGCGCACTGCAGTCTATGACCAGAAGGCGCCAGATGAGGTGGCCGAAATCCTTCTAGCTGAATTAGAAGCACTAGACGAGAACCGGCTTCGTGCCCTGCACAATCTGGAAAGGCATCAGAATAAGATAGTGAGGTCCTTCTACAATAAGGATCGCCTCCGTTCTTTTCTACAGGGTGACCTAGTGCTGGCCCTTCGAGCGGCAATGATCCCCAGTAGGAAACCGCCCAAGCTAGAACCCAAATGGGAAGGGACTTATATCATCCATATGGTTTACCCCAATAGGGCATACTCCTTGGTTACCACGGATGGTGAGCGCATAACTCCTCCCACCAATGCCAGGTTCCTCAAGTCATACTTCGCCTGATCTTAGATGGTCCAACACGACCTTAAACTGTATGGTCCAACACAACCTTAAACTGTATGGTCCAACACGACCTTAAACTGTACGGTCCAACACGACCTTAAACTGTACGGTCCAACACGACCATAAACTGTACGGTCCAACACGACCTTAAACTGTACGGTCCAACACGACCTTAAACTATATGGTCCAACACGACCTTAAACTGTAAACCGCCGTCGTGTAGGACGATAAAATGCAAAATGGTCCAAGCTCTATGACCTTAAACTAAGATCTCTCACCCATCCTTACTGTAAGATGTTAAAATGTATGCCAGTGAGGCCTTCCTGACCGAGGCTCAGCCTCATGGCCCTTGGCCTCCTCGGGGCCCCGGCCCCCATCCTTACTGTAAGACGTTAAACTGCAATCCATTCAGGCCTTCCTGACCGAGGCTCAGCCTCATGCCCCTTGTCCTCCTCAGGCCACCGGCCCCTGTCCTTACTGTAAGATGTTAAACTGCAAGCCAGTCAGGCCTTCCTGACCAATGTGCAGCCTCGGGCCCCTTGGCCTTCGTCGACTCAGACTCTCTTATGGGATTGTACGGTGTGGTGTGGGATTACATCCTCATTCACGTCGGGTTACCCGCCGTACCGTACATACACCCAGTTGAGATACATTTCTCATCCAGAACAATGCTAAAACTATGCTTCAAGAACTATGTGTGGCTTGATTCCCATCTTAATGGGATATGTTGGAATGCTCGGACACCTCGTCCTGAGCCCAGCCCCATGCTCTTCTCTTCCAATATCCCCCCTAGGAATAGTTTCTTTGGAGGGTCCTTGTGTAGAGAGGAGTAGGCTTTCTTAGCCCTGCTCATACAACCCCACTCATACAAGGATTGTTATGGTTGCACCATGTGCCCACTCTCGTTCATCTATCCTCCCACGTCCTCACTGCATGATGTTAAACTGCATGGCCTTCAAGAACTATGTATGGCTTGATTCCCATCCTAATGGGATACGTAGAAATGCCCAGGCATTTCATCCGTTGACCCAGCCCAAAATCCAAAATCATCCCCTTGGGTCAAGACATATGTATGGGTGCACACTTTTTCCCCAACTCACATCGAGCAAGCCTCGACCCGGCAACACGTCCCCCCTGGACACATTCGCCTCTTTTGTGGATGGATACAGCTATGCTTCACCCACTCCGTGACTGGGATTCCATCAATTTTCGCACCCAGAGGGACCCACAAGAACGGCCTGGATACTACGCCCAAGGGCTCTCCTACCGATACAGGCCAACACCCCCGAGGGTTTCCGAGCAACAAGCTGATACAAGTCCCGCATCGCGAATTTGGTCAAAGGTCGACGCTCATTTGTTGCTCCCATATCAGGTCACCATCAGGACGCTGGGTTTCGAACATGGTCGACAGTGTCCTGGATCTTTGGGTCCACCTCGAGATGTACCAAACATCCAGTGCAGTGATTCGTTCTACCCCATCCGGATGTGACAAAATTCCCTCCAGGTGGTGCTAGAGGTCGGGCACACGACCCCAATTCTCTTATATGGAATGTACGGCATGGTGTAGGATTACGCCCTCTTTAATTTCAGGTTACTTTCCATGTCGTACACACCCCTGGATTTGATACAGTTATCTCTTTCCCCATCCTCATGTAAGACATTAAACTGAAAACCAGTCAGGCCTTCCTGACCGATGCTTGACCTTAGGCCCCTTGGCCCTCTCGGGCCCCTTCGCCCAACCTCTCACTCGGGGTGTATGGTGTGGTGTGGGACTATGTCATCATTCACGTCAGGATCATGTACCATGTCGTACGCCTTCCTTCACGAGGCCCATCCTCAGGCCCCTTGGCCTCCTCGGGTCCCCGACCCTTGTCCTCACTGCACGCCATTAAACTACAAGTAGTTCAGGTCTTCCTGACCAATGCCTAACCATTATGCCCCTTGGCCTTTTCAGGCCCCGGCCTAGGTCCTCTCTTATAGGAGTGTATGGTGTGATGTGAGATTATTTACTCATTCACGTCGGTTTATTCGCCGTACCGTACACCTCCCTTGTTTGGGGGTATATTACTCCCCTCCTCGTCTCGTATGACGTTAAACTACATCTAGATAACTACGTATGGCTTGATTCCCATCCTCATGGGATACGTAAGACAACCTGAATGTCTAGGATTCAGGTCCAGCCCCATCTCTCGGGAATCTTCATCCCACTTTTCCCCCATGGTCTACCCTTCCTCCATGAGAGGATTATATGGTGTGGTGTGGGATTATGTCCTCATTCACGTCGGTCTTGTAATGACCAGGCCATGTACCTATCCCTCCCGAGCTGTTCCGTCGACCCTTTTCAGCGGTTCACCAATGTGCCTAAGGGTACTCCAGTTTATTACCTAGAATGCCAGACTTTACTCAGACATGTCCGCACCCGCTTTCCAGGATTTGTGTATCCCTTCATTAGGGCTTCTGTCAACTTTCACAGCCGGAGGGACCCCCAAGAACAGCCTGGATACTACGCCCAAGGGCTCTCCTACCGTTATGGGCCAACGCCCTCAAGGGTTTCAGACAACAAATTGATAAAATCCCGCGTTGCGAATATGGTCAGCGGTCGATGCTCGTTTGTTGTTCCCACCTTAGGCTAACGCGATAGAGAGACTATTTTTCCGCCACAATTAATAGTTTTACTCTATCGCCACACCAACTCCATTAAGCCCAAAATGATGGTTACATGATTCACATCCTTCTCCATTCTCATCCTGTCCATGTAGAGCCTCAGAACTCTTGGTACAATTCCTCCGTGCATGTCTGCATGTTGGGGGAACAAGCCGCATCAAAGGTGTCCTTCGGGGATCTCTGCCCACTCCCCTTTGATGGATTCCCCAAGTATTGCGATAAAGACTCCCCCCTTGTTTTCCACACCGAGTTTAACTCATGTGGGGGTAGGGATCGAGTTGACGTCTGCGATTACTCGGGAAGTTGTCACTATTCATGGTTCGAGCTCTATGACCATAATCTAATATCTCTTCAGAACTACGTTCATCTTGATTCCCATCCTCATGGGATATGTAGGACCACCCAGACGCCTTGTCTTCGGGTCTAGGCCATTTAGGGAGCTAGTCTCTCCCCCCTTCTTTTCACCTTTTACCTCTATATAGTCCCCTCGGCCTGAGGTTCCTCACTCGGGAATGTGTACGATGTGATGAGGGATCATGTCCCCATCCACATAGGTTATGTCGCACGACACCATACACACTCGCCGCCGATCATCTCTTCTGCTACGTCTGTGCTGCATGACTTTAAAATGCATGCTTGGTCCTATCACACGACCCTAAACTGTGACATTATCGTCCTGGCCGCACGATGAAAAACGGCACTGCATTGTGATGACCTCGTTGTAGAGGACATCACGTTGGGTATTGGTCACGTGCCATGCCATTTGTCAACTCCTATCATGGCTTGATTCTTGTGGCGACACCACGGTCTACTTCTCTAGTCTTGTCGCTTCACAAAAAAAACCACTCACCCTAAAGGAAAAACAAGATTTATCAAATTCTGCTTCTTTTAGTGCAAGGGCCACGCCCGCACTCCCCTTTTTCCCTGGCACCGGTACCTTACCGTGCCACCTTGAAGAACTACGTATGGCTTGATTATCATCCTCATGAGATACGTAGGAGCGCCCGAGCACTTCCCCGCGGGCCCAGCCTAACCTTCGTGTTAGGTCCCTCGACTCAAGCATTTCCCCAGAGAACACATGGTAAGTAGGGCTTAGGTCCTCATTCATGTCAGGTTTTTTAACCACATTTCCACGTGTCCCTTTCTCCCCTTACCCACTCATGGTCCAAGCTTTAAGAACTTAAACTAAGACATTTTGAAGAACTACATACAGCTTGATTCTCATGCTCATGAGATACGTAGGAGCACCCTGGAACTTCCCAGCGGGCCCAGCCTAACATTCACTTTCGGTCCCTTCACCCAAAACCTCTCCCAAGGGGGTCATGCGGTGTGATATGGGATTATGTCCTCATTCACGTCGGGTTGTTCACCGCACCGTACACACCCCCTATTCCCATTCAAGCTAGGTGTTTGAGTTACACCACCATGTGCCTCTTATGTTTCCTCTCGCCCTTTGGTCCGAATTCTACGACCCAAAACTAAGATATCCCAATGGTAAAGGACTCTGTTCCCTCTATCTAATATGTCTCATTATCGTATTCAGATTTGTTTTGACAAAGAGCACGAAGTGTGGGATTTTCATGGGTACATTCCCCTCGTCCCATGTCCAAGCTTCATGAGCTCGCTATTTGGATCCTCATCCTCTTCCTCATCCAAAAGGACCCTAGGACAACATGGATACTAGGCTTATGGTCTCTCCAGATACTGGACCTAAGGGCCCTCCAATCATTCGGGTCAACATCCCTAAGGATATTTGACAACAATTGTGACATAGTCCCGTGTTTTGAACATGGTCAACGGTCAACCCTCTTTTGTTTGTCCCCATTCTAGGATAACACGATATGGATGCTGAGTTTCCGCCACGGTTAATTGTTATCCTCTATCGTCATGCCACCGTCATTGTGATCCAAATCTCGAGCGTCACGATTCACACATTTCCAATTCCTCGTGTTCAAGTGGAATTCCAACACATTCAGCTCTATCTCTTCGCACATCTAAGTGTGCCACATGGGATGTTAGTATCATGGGGCCTGTATTCACTAAGCGTCTCTCCACCCTAAGCTCCCCTTTTCTATGTCGGGAAAGTCCCACCACCACATGTTTCCCACACCGAGCATGACTCGCGTGGGCTTAGTAGTTTTGGCAGGATGTTTACCAACATGGCCAGGCTTCTCATCGTCCTGCATGACGTTAAACTATGCTTACAGAACTACGTATGGCTTGATTCCCATCCTTATGGGATACGTAGAGACACCCTGGTATTTTTCCTAGGGTCCAGCCAATAGAAATCATCAATCTAATCATTCCCCTTTCCGGCCCCATGGTTGGACCCCTCGCTAGAGAGGCCCTGTCCCAAAGAAGGAAGGATCCATGACCAAACCAACGCACCCATCTGGCGTACTCCCACCATGGTGGTGTAACTACCTATGTGTCAGATTCTGTTCGTACAAACCATCACTCCATATTCCATGCTTTGCGTGCCCCTTATTCGGACCCTCCTCCCCTTTCATGTCTAATGGGACCCCCATACGGCCTAGACTCATGCCACATCGGCTCACCTACCATCCTAGGCCAATGTTCCGGAAGACTGGTCATGTTTGGAAGGACCCCCTAACAGTATGGATGTTCGACCTATGGTCTGCCAAATGTCCTGGGTCAACGTCCCTAATGATTGACCGAAAAAAATTGTGACATGGTCCCGTGTTTCGAACACGGTCCACAGTCAACCCTAATTTTTGTCCCCATTATAGGCTAACGCAGTAAGGATACTGCTTCTCCTCCATGGTTAACAGTTGTCTTTTATTGTCACGCCATCCCCACAGTGTTCCGAACCTTGGGCATCGTAATTCACGCTTCCTGTTTCCGTCTGTTTGGACCGATTTTAGTGCCCCTGGTGTTGCACCGTTCGTGCCTGAGGGCACGCCAAAAAAATGGTAATTTGGCTATTTTTAGAATTTCCCTATCCGGCCAAGTCTCTTCCATCTTTCGGAAATCCGGACCGGTAATCCAAATCCCAGATGCCTGGAGCGTGGTCTCCACTCCTATGTTAGGTGGGACGAGAAGGCCACTATATCCTATTTCTCACATCGGGCATGACCCACATGAGCTTGGGGAATTTGCGTCGAATGTCCCACAAACATTGTAGTGATGTAACAAACCAATTTAAACAGTGGAAATCATGTGTGCTACCACATTCAAAACAAAGAAGAAATTGAAGCTCGAAAGTACCAATAAAATCTTTTTAGTTTGTTACTGTACCCAGGGGTCGACTCCCCCAACGGACGGGTTGACCCCGTCAAAAAAGCATTGTAGCTCCACCACCCTTCGTCTTGTGGTGTCCAAGACATTCTGCCACTGACTCAGCTCCCGCTCCTCCTCAGTAGTGGCGGGGCACAGTTCATTACCCTTGGCTCTGGCCCTCTCTACCCCAGCCCGAATAGCAACCATCTTTCCAGAAGCCCGCCTCATATGCTCCTCTTCCTCTTCCAACTAGGCCCTCAACCATGAGATCAGCTCAGATTGTTCACTAAGAGAGGCTGAGTGCTCATCCACCAAGGTCTGCAGCTTTTGGACCTCGCTATCATCTTCCTGGAGCTTCTTGATATTTGTCGCCTTCCTCCACTGCCAGCCCACGTTGAGCCCACGATCATGCTTCTAGATCTTCTCAGCCATAAGATCTCGGATGAGCATGTGAGGACGTTGGGCATCCACTCCCCCAGCGCACAGTTCGCGCTGCCGCGAGCGATGTCTATCCATTTCGTCCAACCATAGCTCTTGGGGGGTGTCTTTGATGAAGCGCATTATTTTCTTCCACAACCGGCGGTGGACTATGCTGCTGTCTTCCTCATTGGAGGTCGTTTCGTCCCAGTCTGCGTGATTGGCAGGCTCGTACGCAGGATACGCCTATAGGAAGTCCTCGGCAGGATCTTCATCTGGCGTTGAATCTGGCGCGACATCTAGTGCCGAAGCAGGCACGACAGTAGTGGGATTGGCCGATCGATCCTCTTCATCAGAGTCCACATTAATGACCTCAGGCACGACCCTGCTGGTGGTCCCGCCAGTGATGATGTGTGTTGCAGCTCGGGGAGATGGGGGGACTATCGCCACCATCACCAGAATGCCCCTAGGAGGGATGCCACCAGACATCCCGACTAGCCTTGCTGCAGTAGCCCACGCCAGTCGGAGAACTGTACGACAGAGAGGGACATAAACGTTAGTTGGCATATTCTACATATGATGACAAGGAAACAGGTAGAGGAAACATACAGAGGTCAACCTCCTGGTGCCGATCGTGAGCCGATACTAACGGGACCCCGAGGCGAGGCCCTCCGTATACTATTGGAAGGTCTGGAGATTCCGGAGGAGCCACCTTGTGTGCTCTGGTCCCACCAGACGCGGAACTGGATGCAGCCATAGGCGCAGGTTCTGAAGGCCCTACATCATCACCTGCCGAGGGGTGAGAATGAGCCCTATGAACAAGTTCCTCCTGCATGGCTAAAACATCGGTGAGAAGTCCATAATGACCCGAGAACATACCATAAGGAAAGAAGTTCGGAATGCTACCTCGAGAGCCTCTGCGAAATCGTCGGAATATGAGCTTTGATCTTCTACCTCTCCCTCGTCCAACGGGATCCCTCCTCCAGCCTCATCCTCCCGAGAGGAGTCCACTGATTCTTCCAGCAGGGGGAAGCGCTCCCTTAGATCGGTGGATGACAACTGTGGGGGGACCGTTCGATCCAGCAGTACCCTCACCCGGTCTGTCATTGGACGAGAGACACCACTAGAATAAACGTAGTCCTCCAGCTCATCCATGTATTGCTCTGCCTCCACCAGGGATGCCATGAAACCACCCCGGACTAGGCCAATGCCCGGTAACTCCATCCTGAGGCGATTCAAGTGCGCCCATATCTCGGGTGGACTGAGAAATTCCTGGTTGACATCCCAAATGTCCCAGGACTCAGGGAAGACGACATCCTCTGCCATGTCGATATGACGCAGCCGCTTCCCTGGAGCCTGAGTAGATATCCTACAAAATCCCCTTGGTGGCCTCCCCTCCGGATGACCCTACAGTTCTGGAATCACCAGATCCGCCGCTGCTGCCACACCCTTGGCTGGTGCAGGTCTCGCCACCATGACAGCCTCACCCCCGTGAGAGGCCCAAGATGCCCTCCGACCCCGACCTCAGGATAGAGGAGGCCCACCGTCACCAACCCAAACAGTTGGGTGATTCAACATCTCCCCTGGGTAAGAATCCTCCCAACTAATGGCATACTCCCTCACCAATCCGAAAGTGGTGGTGGATGGAGGCAATGCAATTCACATCTTACCATCTTCCTGTGTGAACATGAGGCACAAATACCTCATAACACACGGGTGCTCCTCGTGACGCATCTCCCAGTAGACCTGCGGGGTCAGCCGCTGGAGGCACTGGAACTGCATCACAAACCGATGTAGGGAGCATGGTTCGCAGAGCGGCTCACGATCTACTCGTGCCACCAAAACTCTGCCTCGAAAGCCCAGGAGGTAATCCCAGGGCTCTTCCGTTCCCTGCCCATCGTCAGTGAGTATACCCGTTGTAACGCCCCGACCCCAGCTACCCAGAGTCGGTGCATTACTTCGTAACATTGGCATGATCACAAGAAAGATCAAATATCGAAAGACCGATTGGTTTAGTAGCCTTGGAAACACTAGATATATTCATAAGTTTTACATTACATCATAAAATGAAAAACTAATACAACAACATAATGTTTCCACAATCCACACTATTAACCCCTCATAAAACCCCTGCAGGTCATTCATAACTTACTTCTTCACATCCTGGGAAAAATAAAACATAAAAAAAAGGGGTGAGCTCAAATGCCCAGTAAGGATAATAATAAAGTGGAAACTTTCATAAATAAGAATAAACATTTAAGGCAATGTATAACTAAAACAAAATCCTTTTAAATACGAACTTTCAACATGGTATGGCATAAATAAAATGAAATAATGCCATTTACTTATTCACATGGATATTCTACTAAATGAATAATCACATGCAAAAATCAATAACCACTTTCATAATGTTGGAATGCATAATGCCAGACTATCATAACCACATAGCCAAGGCCTCGTGCCAAGACTACAAATAAGATTTTGTCAAGGCCTTGTGCCAAGACACTAGTTTGTCTCATGAGACCTACCGATGCATCGAGGAGATATAGCGGGCTCCACCCATCACTTATTAAGTCCAATGCATTCCCATATGAAAAGGTTTAAACATAACATAAACATTCGTATTAAAACTAGCATACGAAATGTCAATACTTTCACCATAAACTATGAATGGTATAAAAATAGCACATCCACAGTCAAACATATCACAAAACCTTCAATACAATATAGAAGTTTTGTATCATAATAAATCAACTTCAAATAATCTTAAAATCCATCAAAGGATGTTGACATAGATGAAATCAAAATTCTTTTAAAAGAAATATCTCCTTTTATTTTGAAATCATTTAAGATCCATATAAAATAAAACATTTTCTTTGAAAATATTCTTATAAGCTTGTAAGGGAAGCTTTGAAGATTTTATAACGGCGTAAAATAACCGCACCCTCCGTATAAGTTAAAAAAAACATTCCTACCTCAATTCTGTCGAAAAGGTTAAAAAGGACCTTGTTTTGAAAACGATGGAAAGATTCCTTTATAAACCTCTTATAAAAAGTCAAACAAGGGTATAAATGACTTTAACCCTTATTCTTGTAAATAGTAAAAATGTTTTGAAATACATTTTTAAGAAACATGGATGTGGATGATAAAGATATCCCAGTAGATTATTACGTATAAACAACCTCGGATAATGAAGAGATTGTGAAATAACCCTTACCTTGTACTTTTCCTTGGTTGGGGTAGGTTAACCTCCTGTATAATGGTGAAATAATTGTTATTAAATTATACAAGAATCATATACATTAATATGATATCATATATGATCTTTTAACATTGCTTTATTAATAATATCTTAGTATTATCATCGTTTCGGGTGATAATCGATTCGTTCTTCTTAAATGTTTGGTTACGTAAGACATGTTTTTAATGGATAGATTATATCTTATTCATAATCAGAATGATATTAACATTATTTTTAACCCTAAAATGAGAATAATACTTGAATGGATATTATGGAGAATGAATCTTATCGCGTTCGTGGAGACGGTAGTCCGTACGTACGCACGAACGCTACTTCCATTTGATTTTCATTTTAAAAGAATCAAATCCAAATGATACATAGGTATATTACTATTCCAGTATAATATAATATTTTATATATGTTACTTAAGTTCATTAACACCATCCTTTATACGTTCCATGTGTGGTATGAACGAGTCATATCATTTTAAGGGGGCGGTAGTCCGCACTTCCTCAAATGAAATTATCGTATGTATATACAACATGAAACGAATAATGGTATGAAATAAAATGGAATTACAGAAACTTATATATAAAATATATATCATTAATATCATATTTAATTACAGTTCCATCATAATGGCCACCATGAGAGGTGGTAAGATGTATTTGAACAATCATCGTTTCGTGAGGCGTTAGTTTGCCATCCACAGAAACATTATGTTCATCATCAATTAGATGGAGTTGTGTGTATGTGTAGTTTGAATCCTTCTTATAACAACATCCTAGTATATTGTTGATACTGGTGTTGTTACAAAAGAAAGGAAATAAAAAGAGTTTGGGGGTTGGAGAAGCAAAATAAATGAAAATAATTTAAGAGAAATCGTTACCTTTAATCTAGGTAACTCACTTTGGTTGGAACCAAAGGACTTCTTGAAATGCTTTCTGCCTAAGGGGAAGCTTCAAGGAGGAGGAGAGGGATGTGGGGAGCTTAGTTGGGCAGAGTTTGGACGAGCCAAGTGGCTTGAGAGGTGTGAGGAAAAGAGAAGGAGGAGTGCCCTTTTATAAGAGGGGTGAGGGGCACCTTTGGAAAAGCTAGAAATATTAATTTATAATAAATTCATATTCGGTTTCTAATGGCTCCAAAGTTGACTATTCAAAGGTTAAGGTGGGGATAGGTCGAAAACCACTCAACCAATAGAATTTAGACTGGTTTGGGTACTTATATTAACCTTATCTTTAAGTATTAACTCTAAGTTAATTAGTTTCATTTTTACAATGTCTCTTTGTATTTTTATATAATATGGTAAATAAACATACTATATACATCCAAGCGACCCCCAAGTGGTCCATTAATGAGGAACCTATCATAATATAAGTCTCTTGGCCGAAACTTAGATTTTTAGGAATTTAATATCAATTAATAATATAATATTTGTTTTAAGAACTCTTTTATGTCAATTTTGACACTATTCAATAGTTGATTTTTTTTGAAACTCCTAACAGATTGATTACTTCGAAAAAAGTCAATTAAAGCAATAATAATATATCATATTATCATATAAAATTAGTTTAATTCATTAAAAGTTTCATATTATAATTATTTGGGTATTTATAATATCAATTATTTTAATTTTTCACTATTATAGTAATTACTGCATCATCATTGTGTCATAAATAAAATAAATTATTCAATGTCTAAAAATTATAAATAAAATATCATTATGTAGGAAATCTCTTTAGCTTTCTAATGAATATTTATAATCTAAAATCCAACATATATAACCCTATGTAAAAATTTTTGTTCTAAAGGATATATGCTTGTGTCATTTTTGTATTCATTTTAACTAAATTAAAATAAAGTGTCATTATCACTTACAAGTGGATCCATGGGGTCCCAAAATAGACCCAAAGATTACCATGGTCGACCATTTATCAACCAATAGGGTTAAGACACGTTTTAGGGTAATTTAGTTTTATTATAATATTATTTGTTAACCCTTATTTACCGGATTTACCCTTAACCATGGTAAATAAAATATTTACCGCAGTAATTATTCAAAATGTCTAAAAATAAAAGTTACCTATTTACAAAATTTGAACATACTGATTCTAAATATGGAATCCATTTTCCTAAATTCAAAACACATAAGTGGCAGAAATTAATTTAAAATTAATTCCCGCTGTCAAAACAAAAAGCGTGTTTTTAAGAGATAAAAACTATCAAAAGATTGACACTTGTTTATGTTTGGTTTAATTGTAAAATTATGTCCAATGACCAACATTATATTAAATGGTAAAAATATATTCTAAATATACTTTAAAACCACTCAAATTCATAATTTATCACTGTTAATTATTTTGATTAAAAAAGTTGTTTTTAATTAAAATTTAGTAATTTTCACTATTCATCAAAATATGAAAGTTATCCGAAAAGTACCAAAATTTCACCTTAGGCTAAATTTGATATTCTGAATCCAAAAATGAAGTCCATTTTAAAATATAAAATATATATAACTTCAAAAAGTAGGTATTACTATTCATAACAGCTAGTTTGATTGGTTACGGTGTGTTAGAACTCGGTGTTGCGTACAACACACGCTAGCGTACCGTGGAAGCTTGGGATGTTTAATTTTAAATTTTTGATGTCCCCATTTAGTCAAAAAGTTTAAAATATAGTATCTAAAAAGGTTTCAATATCAAAATTTGATAAAAGTGCAATACAGAAAATGAATCTGTTCTTGCATTATGACTAAGAAACTCATAATATGGATTCTAAAATTATAAGGATTATATAAAGTTAAAAATGTAGTTAATGCTATTCATGACCTCTTTTAATGGATTTTTTTTGGTAAGTCATGGTGCAATTGAACTTGGTGTTGCGTGTAGTGAAAGTTATTGAATTATTTTGAAGAAATAACACACTATAAAATCTTGGGGTGTTACATTCTCCCCTCCTTCAATAAATTGCGTCCTCGCAATTTGAAATTGTTCTTCGAAAATAAAAGGTTGAAAATAGATAATATATTTGTGGGAAACCCCACATCGGAAATTGGGTTACTAAAATTTAGTCTTAATATGAGGAAAAGAGAAATGAAAGGGTCACCACCAAATTATGATCTTGATTAGGAGAACATTGGTGGCAATTAGAGACATATAGTTGGATGAAAACGTAAATATTTATAGGTAGTGATTGAGGTCATCAATCACAAAAAAGTATAAAATTGAGGTCCTTAAAATCATCAATCTATGATGATTTGAAATACCATCGGTTCAACAAAACATAGGGTATTGGGATAACACATTTTTGACGTTCCAAAATATCTTAGTTGAAATCCCACATCGAAAAATGAATTAATGAGGCCTCTATTTAAAATAAAGAGTCAAAAGTATGAAGATTACCGAAAATAACACATACTAGGGTTCCATGTAGTAAAATATGGATATGGAAGAAAAATCTAACCATCAATTATCTGATGGATAGTGGTAGAGAACATGGCTATGAAAAGGCCAACAATCCCAATGCCATAAATTAGTGATGATTTAAGGTACCATCTAGGACAACATTTTTGTTCTACGTTGCTTTTCTTAATATTGAGGAATTTATTTATGAGATTGGCTAAGATCATAAGGAGATATACTTACATTATAATTAGAGTTTTATCCATTAATAAATTTCTACCACATACTCATCTTTCACTCTAAAAGATAATAGAATGTAAAAAAAATTCTATTTACACTATTCGTATAGGGTTCCAAAATAAACGAATATATAATTCATCTAAAAGATCTTTTAATAAAAACTACATTATTTAATCCAGGACATCTCTTGGGCCAGTGGTAGGTGATACACCCTTGTCGCCCTTCGGTTGCGGGTTCATGTCTCGCAGCCTTGCCGGACGCGACGGGTTGCCGCCCGACCTCCGGGTTGTCCTTTTATGGAAATCCAAAATAATCCAAATAAGATCTATCCAAAATAATTCTATCCAAACTCACAGTCCAACATTTATATAGAAGGTAAACATAATATAGATCCTTTTTACCCCGTAATAGCATATAAATACCTTCATCATGTATTACCATATTCCTTATTGATTACATTCATGATCCCTTATTCCATATAGAATGCTGGATATACTTCATTAATCCAAAAATGTTTAAAACCCCAACAATGATGGAATATAAAAATCATTAATCAGTTCCAAGGTAGTCAAGAATATCCAATATAATTTATCCAAAACAATCACATATTATTCCAAAATCACAATCTCAGTATCAGAACTATATTATGATTTATCATTCTCTCAACCATATATTTTCCAAAAATTTATCCTGCTATTGAGTCACTTTTCTTTGTTCCACACAATCTCAAGTCCTTAATGAAATAGTACTGCAGTACAATCCTTATATACTCCATAATTATTATAACAAGTACATTGTTGATACAACACTCAATTGATATAATCAACATAATAACTCTAATCATTCTTCTTCATCTGTGGTAGTATCATAAGTTGATTATTATCCAATAACATCATTTGTGGCATAGTCTGATGACTGGGACATAGGTTCGCGTAGTGTCCAAACTCCTTGCAAATGAAGCATTGTACATTTGAAACCATTTTCTTACCCTTGCAGTCATGTACTTTGTGCCCTTTTCCTCCACACTTATAACAAACTCCCATTCCTTTCAGGAAAGTTCCAGGGTGTTTCTTTCCACAGTTACCACATATGGAAAAATTCTTCTTTTCCCTTTTCCCTTTATCCATCTTTCTCTCTTCCATCCTTTTCTTCTCTTGATTCCCTTCAAAGCCATAGGACTCAGTAAACTCTTTACTTATCTTATCAACACATGATATTATTTCTTCATATGATGATAATACATGAGAGACTATATCTCTTGTAAATTTTGGCTTAAGACCATAAAATATATGATCCTTCTTTCTCTTTGTATCATGTGCATTGATAGAGTTCTCATTCCTTCTACTGGGCGCCATTTCTAAACAATGGCATACACTAGATCAGTTTATAAATCAAAATACATAATCCCATACTTATAAAACACTTAACATAAATTGAACTATTTATGGATATAATCCATAATCATAAAAATGTTTTCTTTGAGGAAGTATATACTCATAAACCCTCCATAATGATTTGTAAAGAAAATGAAAGTTATCCTAAGCATATCCCCCGAGAGTGTCGTAACCAAGAGTGCAGCAAGGCCCGTTGTCGTGCACCAGTTCCCGTTCGAGTCTAGCTCAAAGCGGTGTTTTCGGGTTTTACCCCTAGGTACATCTGTGCCAGAGCCGCCTCTACCTGATCGTATCCAGACAGGGATGTATTGCTTGGAAAACTCACAAAATCTCTACAATACCAAAATTCTAGGAAGTTCTTCTATACTAATCCTCAAAGTTCATCTTAGGTCTACGTTCTCTAATCAGAGTTTATCTAAATCTAGCTTCCAAGGTTTGTACTAAACTTCCTCTGATACCAACTGTAACGCCCCGACCCCAGCTACCCAGAGTCGGTGCATTACTTCGTAACATTGGCATGATCACAAGAAAGATCAAATCTCGAAAGACCGATTGGTTTAGTAGCCTTGGAAACACTAGATATATTCATAAGTTTTACATTACATCATAAAATGAAAAACTAATACAACAACATAATGTTTCCACAATCCACACTATTAACCCCTCATAAAACCCCTGCAGGTCATTCATAACTTACTTCTTCACATCCTGGGAAAAATAAAACATAAAAAAAAGGGGTGAGCTCAAATGCCCAGTAAGGATAATAATAAAGTGGAAACTTTCATAAATAAGAATAAACATTTAAGGCAATGTATAACTAAAACAAAATCCTTTTAAATACGATCTTTCAACATGGTATGGCATAAATAAAATGAAATAATTCCATTTACTTATTCACATGGATATTCTACTAAATGAATAATCACATGCAAAAATCAATAACCACTTTCATAATGTTGGAATGCATAATGCCAGACTATCATAACCACATAGCCAAGGCCTCGTGCCAAGACTACAAATATGATTTTGTCAAGGCCTTGTGCCAAGACACTAGTTTGTCTCATGAGACCTACCGATGCATCGAGGAGCTATAGCGGGCTCCACCCGTCACTTATTAAGTCCAATGCATTCCCATATGAAAAGGTTTAAACATAACATAAACATTCGTATTAAAACTAGCATACGAAATGTCAATACTTTCACCATAAACTATGAATGGTATAAAAATAGCACATCCACAGTCAAACATATCACAAAACCTTCAATACAATATAGAAGTTTTGTATCATAATAAATCAACTTCAAATAATCTTAAAATCCATCAAAGGATGTTGACATAGATGAAATCAAAATTCTTTTAAAAGAAATATCTCCTTTTATTTTGAAATCATTTAAGATCCATATAAAATAAAACATTTTCTTTGAAAATATTCTTATAAGCTTGTAAGGGAAGCTTTGAAGATTTTATAACGGCGTAAAATAACCGCACCCGCCGTATAAGTTAAAAAACATTCCTACCTCAATTCTGTCGAAAAGGTTAAAAAGGACCTTGTTTTGAAAACGACGGAAAGATTCCTTTATAAACCTCTTATAAAAAGTCAAACAAGGGTATAAATGACTTTAACCCATATTCATGTAAATAGTAAAAATGTTTTGAAATACATTTTTAAGAAACATGGATGTGGATGATAAAGATATCCCAGTAGATTATTACGTATAAACAACCTCAGATAATGAAGAGATTGTGAAATAACCCTTACCTTGTACTTTTCCTTGGTTGGGGTAGGTTAACCTCCTGTATAATGGTGAAATAATTGTTATTAAATTATACAAGAATCATATACATTATTATGATATCATATATGATCTTTTAACATTGCTTTATTAATAATATCTTAGTATTATCGTCGTTTCGGGTGATAATCGATTCGTTCTTCTTAAATGTTTGGTTACGTAAGACATGTTTTTAATGGATAGATTATATCTTATTCATAATAAGAATGATATTAACATTATTTTTAACCCTAAAATGAGAATAATACTTGAATGGATATGATGGAGAATGAATCTTATCGCGTCCGTGGAGACGGTAGTCCGTACGTACGCACGAACGCTACTTCCATTTGATTTTCATTTTAAAAGAATCAAATCCAAATGATACATAGGTATATTACTATTCCAGTATAATATAACTTTTTATATATGTTACTTAAGTTCATTAACACCATCCTTTATACGTTCCATGTGTGGTATGAACGAGTCATATCATTTTAAGGGGGCGGTAGTCCGCACTTCCTCAAATGAAATTATCGTATGTATATACAACATGAAACGAATAATGGTATGAAATAAAATGGAATTAAAGAAACTTATATATAAAATATATATAATTAATATCATATTTAATTACAGTGCCATCATAATGGCCACCATGAGAGGTGGTAAGATGTATTTGAACAATCATCGTTTCGTGAGGCGTTAGTTTGCCATCCACAGAAACATTATGTTCATCATCCATTAGATGGAGTTGTGTGTATGTGTAGTTTGAATCCTTCTTATAACAACATACTAGTATATTTTGGATACTGGTGTTGTTACAAAAGAAAGGAAATAAAAAGAGTTTGGGGGTTGGAGAAGCAAAATAAATGAAAATAATTTAAGAGAAATCGTTACCTTTAATCTAGGTAACTCACTTTGGTTGGAACCAAAGGACTTCTTGAAATGCTTTCTGCCTAAGGGGAAGCTTCAAGGAGGAGGAGAGGGATGTGGGGAGCTTAGTTGGGAAGAGTTTGGACGAGCCAAGTGGCTTGAGAGGTGTGAGGAAAATAGAAGGAGGAGTGCCCTTTTATAAGAGGGGTGAGGGGCACCTTTGGAAAAGCTAGAAATATTAATTTATAATAAATTCATATTCGGTTTCTAATGGCTCCAAAGTTGACTATTCAAATGTTAAGGTGGGGATAGGTCGAAAACCACTCAACCAATAGAATTTAGACAGGTTTGGGTACTTATATTAACCTTATCTTTAAGTATTAACTCTAAGTTAATTAGTTTCACTTTTACAATGTCTCTTTGTATTTTTATATAATATGGTTAATAAACTTACTATATACATCCAAGCGACCCCCAAGTGGTCCATTAATGAGGAACCTATCATAATATAAGTCTCTTGGCCGAACCTTAGATTTTTAGGAATTTAATATCAATTAATAATATAATATTTGTTTTAAGAACTCTTTTATGTCAATTTTGACACTATTCAATAGTTGATTTTTTTTGAAACTCCTAACAGATTGATTACTTAGAACAAAGTCAATTAAATCAATCCTAATATATCATATTATCATATAAAATTAGTTTAATTCATTAAAAGTTTCATATTATAATTATTTGGGTATTTATAATATCAATTATTTTAATTTTTTACTATTATAGTAATTACTGCATCATCATTGTGTCATAAATAAAATAAATTATTCAATGTCTAAAAATTATAAATAAAATATCATTATGTAGGAAATCATTTTAGATTTCTAATGAATATTTATAATCTAAAATACAACATATATAACCCTATGTAAAAATTGTTGTTCTAAAAGGTATATGCTTGTGTCATTTTTGTATTCATTTTAACTAAATTAAAATAAAGTGTCATTATCACTTACAAGTGGATCCATGGGGTCCCAAAATAGACCCAAAGATGCCCATGGTCGACCATTTATCAACCAATAGGGTTAAGACACGTTTTAGGGTAATTTAGTATTATTATAATATTATTTTTTAACCCTTATTTACCGGATTACCCTTAACCATGGTAAATAAAATATTTACCGCAGTAATTATTCAAAATGTCTAAAAATAAAAGTTACCTATTTACACAATTTGAACATCCTGATTCTAAATATGGAATCCATTTTCCTAAATTCAAAACACAGAAGTGGCAGAAATTAATTTAAAATTAATTCCCGCTGTCAAAACAAAAAGCGTGTTTTTAAGAGATAATAACTATCAAAAGATTGACACTTGTTTATGTTTGGTTTAATTGTAAAATTATGTCCAATGACCAACATTATATTAAATGGTAAAAATATATTCTAAATATACTTTAAAACCACTCAAATTCATAATTTATCACTATTAATTATTTTGATTAAAAAAGTTGTTTTTAATTAAAATTTAGTAATTTTCACTATTCATCAAAATATGAAAGTTATCCGAAAAGTACCAAAATTTCACCTTAGGCTAAATTTGATATTATGAATCCAAAAATGAAGTCCATTTTAAAATATAAAATATATATAACTTCAAAAAGTAGGTATTACTATTCATAACAGCTAGTTTGATTGGTTACGGTGTGTTAGAACTCGGTGTTGCGTACAACACACGCTAGCGTACCGTGGAAGCTTGGGATGTTTAATTTTAAATTTTTGATGTCCCCATTTAGTCAAAAAGTTTAAAATATAGTATCTAAAAAGGTTTCACTATCAAAATTTGATAAAAGTGCAATACTGAAAATGAATCTGTTCTTGCATTATGACTAAGAAACTCATAATATGGATTCTAAAATTATAAGGATTATATAAAGTTAAAAATGTAGTTAATGCTATTCATGACCTCTTTTAATGGATTTTTTTTTGGTAAGTCATGGTGCAATTGAAGTTGGTGTTGCGTGTAGTGAAAGTTATTGAATTATTTTTAAGAAATAACACACTATAAAATCTTGGGGTGTTACACCCGTCGACAATAGGAAGGGGTGGAAATTAAACTCATCTTCCCTCCACACTTGGTTCAGCACCATCAGCACGGTTAGTTTGAATGAGAAGCTCCCAGCCACATTCAGGATGGAGGGGCGGAAGTTTGATCCCAGCGGTGAGATAGGGTTTGGATACTCATATATCCCCCCTGATGTGTGCCGCAATCCACCCATACAGAAGGTGGAAGGGTCCGCATATCCTTGGCAGCTTCGTGCCCTCGCTAATGTGCCATATCATTCTGTACAGCTTGGCGAGCATTGGGATCCCCAGATTGACCCGCTGACCCATGGCCAACATGGACGCCATGATAAACGAGTTGGGCCGCACCCCCATGCTGGTATCCCTCACTGGTAGGATCCAACCACAGATGAGAGCCACAATGAATGCCGCCAGCCTGACTATCGGCTGTTGTTCAGTGCTGACACTGAAGCCCCAAGTTTTCTATTGGTTGTCTTCCAAGACCCGTCAATACAAGTGCTCCTAATCCCGTTGGGCGGCCCTCGGACAAGTTTGGGGCCTTGAAGGGAACTCTTGATTCTCTGGGAAATTCAGGAAGCTGTTGAACCACTTCTTAAAGTGGACATCACTTACTGCCTCCTTGTCCTCTCCAGGGATGGGTGCCATCAGTACTGATGTCAGTCGCAACATTTTCTTTGTATCCTCCCACGTGCTCATGATGGGGAGGAACTCATCATACATGGCCCCCAAGATCGGAACCCCTGAAATCTGGTGAACATCCCACAGGCTGATTCCCGCCTCCCCATGGTGCAGGTGAAAGGTATTGGTCCTAGACGACTATATGCTCAGAAATTCTGGCATCAGTTGTTTCGGTTGGTAAATGTGGAATTGGGAGGCCCATGCCGCCTCCTACAAACCCACTCTCCTCAGCTCGACCCCAAACTCCTCGCATGATGCACCTACCTAGTAGGCCCAGGCCTAGTCATCAGTAAAGTTGCTGCACTGGCACAAGTCCTAATAACGGACCACCCTTTCTTCGAATCCTGCAAAGCTGGATTCAGCATGGTACGATAGAGAGGAGGGGACGTCTCCAGTTGCAGTAGATTCCCGTCAATATTTTTCACATGGTTGTAGAGACAGTCGGCGGTGACAGGTGTGAAGTCCTCCCGCGCATGACCATCGGTCGTCCTGAACCATTGGTGCTGACCTGGCATGCTCCAAAACTAGCATGCTGGTTCGTCCCTACTCGCCTCAAGGATGAAGACGCCATCCCTCAACCCTAAGCCGTACAATGGAAGCCTCTTACACTGCAGATAATTCTCCTGACCCTCTGATAGCAACTCTGTCAAGTAATGTGGTCCGAGTGACTTCGGACCATCTCCCCAAGGCCCAGAATGTTGGCCATCTCATCCCGACGGGCGGCATCTGCAAGCACGCACAATATAGCTTCTCGATGGGCCATTTCGGTTCCGACACTCAGAAAAGAGTTTTTTCAGAACGGATCACGAAGCAGGATCATGAAGCCGGCTCGTGAAGGTCGGTTGCGAGACCACACCGCAGAGTCTGACCTATGCCGGCAAACATGAGTTCTCTTGGCGTGGTCGCGGAGTCGGAGACCCACGGTTCGCTGTGAAGCTCAATTCGCGGAGATCAGGCGCGGAGTACACAGAGCTTTGTGATATAGAGAGCACACAAAGAAAAGTAAATCGCGTGAATACAAAAGAGGACGAACCCCTATATATAGGCGGTGACCCCAGAGCATCGCGGCGCACCATGCCCGCGCGGAGCATCGCGACGCGTCCGGATCCGTGGCCCTGGTCAGCACCATGGGCCCCCTTAGTGAAGTCTCATCGCGAACCGCCGATAATTTTGGTGATTTTCCCTCAGACATGTACCTTTCAGCCCTCCACGGCTCCAAGTCTGAGGGGGGGCATTTGTTGGTGCCAAAATAGTGCACGAAAGGAAGGGTCGAAAAAGAAGTCTCGCACGTTGCCTCGCGAAGCACCAACGCGAAGCACCCCAAGCATCGCGGTCCCACAAAGCTCCGGAGGCGGTCCATCTCCACGAATGACCTGACATTCGCGAGCCCGTAGCGAAGCTCCCGAGGCGGTACCTCTTCGTGAACGGCCTGATGTTCGCGAGCCCGCCGTGAAGCTCCCGAGGTGGTACCTCTCTGCGAACTGCCTCACATTCGCGAGCCTGCCATGAAGCAACAGAGGCGATACCTCTCCGCGAACGAATGTGGCGTTCGCGATCCTGCCGCGAAGCTCCGGAGGCGGTACCTCTCCGCGAACGGCCCGACGTTAGCGAGTGCGCCGTGAAGAACCGGAGGCGGCGCGAGAGTTCTGCTTCGTAGCACCCCTTGCCTATAAATACTGGGTTCCCCCTGAGCCCAGGAGATGGACAATCTGACCTTTCGGCTTCTCCTCTCCCGAATCACGAAGCACTCTTTTCCCCAGGAATCATGAGCTCCGCGAGGTACTTCTACTTCGCGTGACGCCTTCGCTTTGTCTCGCTTTGAGCCCCTCTACCGAGAGGGATGCCCTTCATGAAGCTCAAGGGCATTCGCGAAGGAGGGGGATTCCCAAGGGAACCCGGGGAGCCACGGAGCGTCTATGCTTCGCGAAACACCCATCATGTACTAGAGAATCCCATGCTAAGGCAGGATTTCCACACATCGCGAATCACACTGCTTCACAGCACCCTGCTTCGCAAGGCACCTCCTCTTTGCGAGGCAGTGCTCCGTGAATAATATCCCATTTCACGAAGCACCCTCCACTCACACCTTTGCCCCATGCTAAGGCCAAGGCACTTCGCTTCATGAAGCACACTCCTTTTCTTGGCAATTACCCTTCCCGTGCGACCCTCCAGGTATGTACGATGTGATTCCAAAGTCCCCCGGACAATACCACTCGTAGCATTGCTTCGCCTAATGCTTCTTCACATAGGCACACTATTAGCTATTACTTCTCCGCATAGCCACGCTAACGTGGACCCCTCGATGGTTCACTCTATGACCCCCCTTGACTACGGCCTTACTGGTACATTCCCTCCCCAAGGAGAAAAGGGTACCAATTATGTATGTCCTAGGGGTGTAGAGTGTACCCACCCCGTCCGAGCGGGAGGACGTTAAACTACCAAGCACCACGTCCTCAACACATGACGTTAAACTGTGACCTGACCTCGTGCCTCACAACAAGGGTCCCCCCAGCTCGGAAATTTTTTATGCCACTAATCTCCACGGGAGTGGAATCACTCCCCCCCAAAAGGGATGATATCCTCCTTATCGGAGCGACGTATGTCCACAGGAGGAGGGCAGCCCTAGTTCCCCAACGGATGGTTGCACCCCTGCATCTTTGTACTTACCCACTACCAAGGTCAGGGGAGGGCGTGGTAGGGAACGAGGGACGTCTAATCATTGGTCCCAAATCCCTCTTTTGCTGCGCTTTGCCGCACTTCGGGCCTCCATCATGGTCTAAGTCCCCGCACCAATGGGCCGCCTAAAACGTAAGCCCATCTTCGCTTCTCACAGAAGCACCCTTCGCGACGTGATCGTCAGATCCTTGCTGCCTCTTGTTTCTCACACCGATCATGACTCATGTGGGCTTAGTGTAAGCATCAGCAATGGCAATACCCTCGTCCAGCATGAAGTTAAACAATATACCCTCGTCCAGCATGACGTTAAACTGTATCCCCCACCCCCCATCCAGCATTACATTAAACTACACACCCATTTGAACTAAAAGGACTTGGATCCATGTGAAGGCATGGTATGTAGGAAGCCTCCCTGAGGTTCAAGCCCATCTCCCCTTGGACCAAGGTCTCTCTTTCCTTACGTTGGTTCGCCAACACCTACCCTCCGAACTACGAGGACTTTGATCCATGTCAACTCATGGTACGTAGGAAGCCTTCACGAGGTTCAAGCCCACCACTAGTGGATCCCTAGGTCTACTTTCACGTCGGTTCACCGATGAAACCCTCCTAACTACAATGTCTTTGATCCATGTCAAGGCATGGTACGTAGGAAGCCTTCCGGAGGATCAAGCCCATCCCTCATTGGACCAAGGTCCACCTTTTTCACCTCGGTTCACTGACGTTTCCATCATTTGAACTACGAGGTCTTTAATCGATGTCAAGGCATGGTACGTAGGAAGCCTTCCTGAGGTTCAAGCCCATATCTCATTGGACCAAGGTCCACCTTTTTCATGTCAGTTCGCTGATGACTTCCGTCATACGAACTACGAGGTCTTTGGTCCATGTCAAGGCATGGTATGTAGGAATCCTTCCTGAGGTTCAAGCCCATCTCTCATTGGAAAAAGGTCCACCTTTTTCACGTCGGTTTGCTGACGACTTCCGTCATTTGAAATATGAGGTCTTTGATACATGTCAAGGCATGGTACGTAGGAAGCCTTCCTGAGGTTCAAGCCCACCCATCATTTATTCACGTCGAGTTCATCCTCATCCTGCAGGACGTTAAACTGCATTCCAGTCTGACAGAAAGCCGTTGTGACCAACCCGAACTACAAGGACATTGATCCATGTCAAGGCATGGTACATAGGATGCCTCACGAGGTTCAAGCCCCTCTCCCATCAGACCAAGGTCCCTTATTCATGTTTGTTCCCCAACACCCACCACAAGTAGACCCCCCGGGTTCACCTTCACGTCAGTTTTCCAACGAAGCCCCCTTTGAACTACGAGGTCTTTGATCCATTTCAAGTCATGGTACGTAGGAAGCCTCTACGAGGTTTAAGCCCACCTCTCGTTGTTTATTCTCGTCAATTTACCAGCACCTGGGCAGCCTAGTGCGTAAGCCCCACACCATCTGGACCATGGTACGCATTCACGTTGGTTCACTGATGATGCCCATCGGGCCAAGGTCCACCTTCACGTCGGCTCGCAGGCACCATCACAAACTACGCAGACTTTGATTCCCTGCCACGAGGATACATAGAAGGTCTCTTCGAGGTTGAAGCCCAACTTCACTATCACCACTGTGATGGTCCAATTTCATTCCCCCTCCATTTCATTAAACTCTCCATCACCCATCCTGATTCTCACCCGGACTGCCATGTCTCGACAAGATCATACCATTCCGCTCACTTCACATCCTCCCATGGGCTGGTCTCAGTATCGAAACCCCTTCAAGGGAAATCCCTCAATCTGATCCATTCCAGCTAATGCTCTGATCAGGCTGATCCGTCCCCTGCTAGACATTAAACCTGCGGCATACCCTGTGCTAAACACAGGAAGATGAGGAAAACCTCAGATATATGTATGTGACATATAATTCCCCGCGCTCGATGTGGGATGCCTCGGGCTTCCATGCCCTAGAGAAGTCCCATGAAAAGGGACAAAAGACAAACACGCCAGTTCCCCAACATCTAGACACGCTACTGAGGCCTCAACGTGACTACTCCCCTGAATGCAGGTTGCTGCTCTAACCGGACCCTTTGGAATGTCCTGGTAGAAGCAGTGTAATTAACCGGCGTCCATGGAAAAATGGAACTGGGAATAGTTTCACAAACAACGTATTAAATCTATGAGGGAGACCCGGACGAGGTGACGAGTTCCGAGGAGGAATCCATGGGAGGAAGAACCGACATCCCATCATCCCGTTTCGATCAAAGAGCAGACGTCCCTGAATAAGGAGTGAATGCCACCCGCCTTTGGAAAGCAGGAATGCGGGGCAACAATGCAGTGCGTCCTCCTCCGCAGACGGACGGATGCACGCGCCCCATCGAAAGCATCGGAAACAAGGACATAATAATATCATTACATAATTGAAAGTATGAGATTTACCCAAAGAATAGAAATTTGGTTAAGAAGTTCCCTTACCCCGTGTCCGACTTGACTCGATCGTTCTTTAATCTCTTGAAAAATAAAATAGAGTTAATCTCTACTTTCATAAGACACTTTTTTAAAGTTCATTATCCCTTTTATATTACTTATTACCATGTTATTAAAATTATGTAGTCATTTAAGTTAATAACGGTTGTTTTGTCGCTCTATGGTACTTGAGTCAACAATCAACATCTTACAATTAAAAGTTGTTCATGTGATAAATATACATTTTATCCAGAATTATATTCATGTTTTATATGTCATATATATCATATATATCTATTATATACATTCATTAATAATATTACTTAACATTTATAGGTAATAAATGAAATGCATCGTTCATGGTGACGGTAAGCCGTATGTACGCATGAATGCTACTTTCATTTATATTTCGTATTTAATGGAATGAAATCATAATTATATAAAGGTGTATTATAATTCCAGTATAATATCATATATAATATCATTTAATCCATCCTTTATATGTCCCACATATGGCGTTAACGATTCAAATAACTTTGAGGGGGCGGTAGTCCACACTTCCAAAAATTAAATTATCGCGTTTACCCATAATAGAAATCATAAAGGTATGCCATAAATGAAAGATAAAAAAGAATAAGGAAAAAATATACACAATATATATCATATATATAAATAGTTTCATCATAATGGCCACCATGAGAACTGTTAAAATAAGATTGAACAATCATCGTTTCGTGAGGCAGTAATTCACCACCCACAAAAACAGTATGTTCTTTAACCATTAGACGAAGGTGTGTGTAAGTGTAAATCAAATAAATATCCTGAAAACATCATAGTATATTTTAGATAATGGTTTGGTTACAAAATAATGGAATAAAAAGAGTTTAAGTGGTTGGATAAGAAAAATAAAACAAAAGAACATAAGAGAAGACATTACCTTAAAATCGGGTTAATCTTTTTGATTTGAGCCAAAGGCTTTCTTGGGAAGACTTCTGCCCAAAGTGAGACTTCTAGGAGTAAGAGAGGGAAGTTGATAGAGTATTTGGGAATAGGTTGGCCAATCCAAATGGCTTGGATGGTGTGAATAAGGTGGTAGTGGTGGGGGCCTTTTATAAGAGGAGAGGAGGGGAACTCTTGGAAAGACATGAAATGTTACATTATTATAAAGTGATTTTCTGATTTAAAAGGTCCCAAAATTATATATTTATAGGATACAGTGATAAGGGTTCTCAATATACCCATCCATTAGGTTTTATACAAGTGAAAGTATTATATTTTACATTATATTTTCATTTTATTTAAATCGTTAATTAATGAGTTAATCGCTGCATAATCATGGTGTCATAACAATCTTAATTTATATAATGTCTAAAAATTATATAAAAAATATCATGATTTAGGAACTCTTTTTATCTTTCCAATGAATATTTATAGTAGAAAATTTAACTTATATAACCCCATGTAATAATTGTTTTAGTAAAACAACACATGTTTGTGACAATTTTATTTTAAAATTAAATAAAAAGTTATTAATGTCATTTTCTTACCCAAGTGGCTCCATTGGGTCCCCATGTTGACCCATGGATTTTATTGGTCGTCCATGACTAATAAAATAATGTTAGGAAAAGTTTCAAGATATTTTTATATTTTTATAATATATTTTTTACCTTAAATTTCACTAATTACCTTTAATCGCGATTAATAAAACTTAAAAGTTACTATTCACCAAAAATTATTTTAATCCCATTGAACAACATTTTACTTCTTAATGACAATAATTTATGTCTGATTTTTAAATTCGAATCACAGAGGTGCGAATGTTTCATTTAAACGAAAAATCATTTTTTTAACTACCACTTAGTGGTTTCACTATTCATCAAAAATTGAAGTTTTTCAGAACAATGCAAAAATTTCACCCTAAGCTATAAATGTTATTCCAAATTAAAAAATGATGTCTATTTTACAAAATTACAAACAAATAAGTTGAATTCATTAATTTTATAATTAATTTCCGTTGTCACAACAAATAGCATGTTTTAAAAAAACAATATATATCAATAGATTGACAATTGTTTATATCCAATTTCAAAGTGAAATTAATTCTAATGACCACCATTTGATAAAAGGGTAAAAATATATTATATTTATATTTTAAAACCTCTCAATAGTATAATTTATCACTATAATTTATTTTTATTAAAAAAGTTATTTTTAAGTATTTTTCCCTATTCATAAAAAATTTGAATTTCTCAGAAAATTATAAAAAATTCAACTTAGGATAATTTCGATATTCCGAATACAAAATTGAAGTCCTTTTTGAAATATAAAATTTCTATAATTTTAAAAATTGGGTATTACTATTCATAACGGCTACATTGATTAGTCGTGGTGTGTTAGAACTCGAAGTTGTGTACAATGCAAGCTATTGTATTATTGAAGGAGAAGCGTACCGTGGAAGCGTGGGGTGTTACAGGAATAACGTAGTCCCATATGTAAGTAGGAAGACAAAAGGCACATACATGAGATCTGAGAAAAAAAATAACTAACTCAATCATTTTAAATAATTTTTCCTCTTCCTTAAAAAATATTTTTTTTAATATAATGTTGAAATTATAATTTTTATATCAGTTTTGATTAAATTGATGTCAATTTTTTTTTCTCGTGTTGGTTTTTAAAAAACTAATGTTAAATACCTTTTTACACCTATTTTTAAAATACCATTGTATATAACTTATGATTTAGTTTTTTTAAGTCTAGTTATTTTATAACAAATGTAAAAAAAATTTAAAAGATCACTTTTTAGTAAATAAAATTACAAATGCATCATTTTAAAATTTTTTTCTAGTGAATGGGTGTTCTCCATGAGTTTTATAGCTCATATGTGGCTATGTTTTCTGATGTGTGTATGATTTACCATACATTTATGTGTCTACTTTATTCCATAGGATGAATAATTTAGTGTAAAATTTCATATCATTATGTTTTTTATTCCAGTGGTGAAGGTGTATTATTTTTTTACCTATGGTGTTTTATAGGTTATGGATATCCCCATGTGAAAATGGGAATAAATCCCATTAGATTCTATCACTGGTCTAAAATAATAACAGAGAGGATGTGATTCTATTTGGGTGATCATGGATCAATAGATGATGTCATTCCAATTCCTGGATATTAGGGTGTTGGGTACCATGGATGATTTGGTGTGTCTATATATGGATTAGGTTTTGTGAGTTCTTTTTTTACCATGAAAAATAATGAATGATTGGAATTGTTGTTTTTTATTCTGATTATGGAAATAATTATAACATGATTTCCAGATCCCATTCATGATTTATCATTTCTTTACAAAATTATATTGATGGGAAAATGTATTGGAAAATCCAAAAAATGGTGGATATATTATCATCTTTCATTCCATATTTTGGGGGATCCTATGTGTGGAAAATTCCATTTGCTATGATTTTATGTATCAACAGATTCTACTATTTCATTGGAATTACCCATTTTAGGTGTTATATATGAGTAATTATCGATCACCACTATGATATAATGAGGTCGTGAAGTATTCATTCCTTGGTCTAGATGTGGCGTAGATCTTGTGTAACACCCCAATATTCCACAATATGTTTCTCCTTGAATAATACAATAGCGTGTGATGTACGTAACAACGAGTTCAAGCGCCCCAAGACCTATCAAACTAACCATTTAAAAAAAGGTTATGAATAAAAATAACCAAATTATATATTTTATATATATTCCATATTCTTTTAAGATTCATATTTTTTATTTTGTATACATAATATAAGGGAAAAATCAAATTTTCAGATATAAAAAGAAATTTTTTCAAAAATGCAGTTTTTTCACCATTTAATGGAGAACCCCTTTTAAATCCAATATTTGACACTTTTATATTTAAAATATAGTGAAATTTAATTCTTCTTTTGAATATGTACCTAAAAATTTAGTTTGGATAAATATTTTTTGTTTTTATGATAAATTTCATATTTTGATCAATAGTGAAAAATAATAAATTTTGAATTGAAAAAAAAATTAACTCAAATTATTTATATTGTTAAATAATAAATTTGAATGTATTTTTAGTATATTTATATTATATTTTTATTATTTAATCAAATTTTGTTCATTGTAAGTAAATTCATTTTTAAATTGGACATAAACACATATCAATATTTTGATAGATTTTACTTCTCAAAAATCCACTTCCTTGGGAAGACTTCTACCCAAAGTGAGGCTTCTAGGAGTAAGAGAGGGATGTGGAGAGACAAAATGAGCAGGGGTTGGCCGACAAAAAGGCTTGAGAGGTGTGGTTAATGTGGTAAGGGTTCGAAATATACTCATCCAATAGGTCTTCAACAAGTTTATGTTATAGTTTTAACATTAACTTTTAATTTTATTTCAATCCTTTATTAATGAGGTAATTTCTGCATCATCATGATTTTATAAATAATTTAATTTATTTAATGTCTAAAAATTATAAAAACAAATATCACGATTTAGGAAATATTTTTATCTTTCTAATGAATATTTATAGTCAAAAGTATGACTTGTATAACCCCATTTAAAAACTGTTTTAGTAAAACAACTCATGCTTGTGACATTTTTATTTTAACTTTAAATAAAAAGTAATCAATGTCATTTTACAACCAAATTGGATCCATGGGGTCCCCAAGTTCACCCATGGATTGTCTTGGTCGGCCATGACACATCTAATGAGGGTAGTACATGTGTCTAGGTCATTTCATATTATTAAAACTTTATTTTTACATTAAATTACACTAAGTACCTCTAATCGCGATTAAAACTTTAATGTAACTATTCACAAAAAAATTATTTTAATCCAATTGAACCACATTTTACATCCTAATGTGAACCATGTATGTCGAATTTTTGATATTCAAATAACAGAAGTGGAAAAGTTTCATTTAAACGAAAAATCAGTTTTTAAACTACCACTTAGTGGTTTCACTATTCATCAAAAATTGACGTTTTTCAGAAAATACCAGAAATTCACCCAAAGATATATTTGATATTCCGAATTCAAAATTGATGTCTATTTTAAAAAATTCAAAACATATATGTTGCATTATTTAATTTAATAATTAATTCCCGCTCTCAAAACAAATAGCGTGTTTTTAAGGAACAATATCTATTAAAAGTTTGACAGTAGTTTAAGTCCAATTTTAAAGTGAAATTAATTCCAATGACCAGAATTAGATTAAATGGTAAAAATATATTCTAAATACAATCTAATATTAATTAAAAATATAATCTATTCATATAAATAAATCAGATTAAAAAGAGGTTTTGAATTAAAATGCAACATTTTCAATAAAAATGATCTTTATCGGAAAAATAACAAAATTTTACACAAAGTAAATTTTGATGTCCAGATTCTAAAGAATGATTTTATTTTGTCAAATACAACATATAAAATTTTCAAAATTATATTTAAAAATGGTTCTCCCTCAAAAGGCGGTTAATCGACCATTTAAAGTACATTAGAAGATTTATGCTTAAAATTGGATTCATTTGCATTTTAAGCCTCCAACATTTATTGGATAAAAGTAAAAATATTTGACAAACATATATAATAATTTTTAGTTAGTTCTGTTCATTCCCGCCATTACAATGGATAGGCGTTAACTTTCTTTTAAAATAATATTATTTTATTATTAGAGTGCAAAGTAAAATTTCAAAGAAACTCGTTGTTGTGTATTAGGTACGCCCTCGAGCAAAGCATTTCCTTTAAAGTAATATTAATATTTTATTCAAAAATATAGATAAATATAAAAATTTCATATTATTTATTTACCTAGGGTGTTACATCATTCCTCTCTTTTGGGAATTGAGTCCTCACAATTTTAAAATTGGGCTTGGAAGCTTCATTGAAAATCCCACATCGGAACAAGAGTAAGTAAAACTATCACTTTAAAAGAATGAAAGATAAGTACAAATGTCAAAAAAGTTAACCCATACTAAGATTCCAAGTATGAAAATATGGATATGGAGGAGAAAACAAAGGGTCATTTTCTGATGGAGAGTGATAGTAAACATGTCTAGGAGAAAGTTAACAACAAGAAAATCACAAACTTGTGATGGGTTAAACAGTATTTGATTCCCCAGTAGGAAAAATTAATACACAACATTTTTGTTTTACGTTACTTTTCATTGAAGAATTTATTTATGAGCTTAACTAAAATATTAGGAAGAATACTTAATCGACATTTTGACTTTCAAATTTTACTAGATTTATTACACGAACTCATATTTTCTCCAAAAGACGAGTATTAAGGATGACTTGTTCACATTAAGAGAGCTATAATCAACTTTTAGAGAATCACCTAATCCACAAAAGAGAACTATATACTTCCCATGTATTTAGACCATAACCAAAACTAAAACCCAAAGTTCAACAAAGACTATTCAATAAACATCTATCCATAAAATTCTACAATGTAATCCAAACTAAGATTGAAACCCAATTCTATGAAGGATTTAATCACATATTCTCCTAAGATAAATTTTAACATTTTTCTCCAAAATAACATCAGTTACTATTATAGTATCATACTGAAAAGTAATTAACCTAATCACATATCCTCCATGATAGGCTAATCATTTCCATTTATAACAAAAAAAACATACTCTTAATTCATAAAATCATCTAACTAAAAAGAATCATTAAAACTAACCAGGGACTTCACGTAGTCCAGTGGTAGGAGATAAATACCAGTTTCACTTTGGTTGTGGATTCGATTCCTGCAGCTTCGTCCGACATGATGGGTTGTCACACGGTCTGTGTGTTGTTCCTTTTCAAAAACTATATAATTTTAAAACATTCTTCAAAAAGAGTTAAATTCATCAAAAATAACAATAACATATTTTAACCACAAAGGTTATCTGATAACATCCATTGTGAAACCCAAAATGTATTAACCAATAATTTCCTCAAATTCAAGGATCATATGATCCCAAATGGTTATTTATAACTATATCCACAATAGAAATGATAATTATTCCTTGAATAAAATTATCGTATATCAAACATCAGGGTTACTATAAAAAGTCTTCTAATGTAACCCCATCATCAAAAGAGGCTTAATACATCTAAGAATTTCACTATACTAAAATCTATCATAACTCTTGAATCCCTTATATGATTAATTCTTAATCATTCAACATTATTCATGATCCATTAGTCATTCCTTTTCAACTTATTCTGAAATTATTATTTCCTACAAAGAAAATCATGAATCATATCCTAAGATTCCAATAATAGGAAAACATATGTTAAGAAATAATCCATACCTTTCACTCTTCATTGTCAGTTTCTTCATCCTCAATCGGAATGGGATTAGGTATTGGTAAATGAATATTTGTACAATCTTGGTGACCCCATTCCCGAAACTTCTTCGTAGGACATGTGTTTTCATAATGACCATGCACACCACATTTAAAACATTCAATTGATCCTTCAGAAAGAACTTCTTTCCCTTTCCAAGAGTCAACTAGATGTTTCCTTTTTCCATGGAATGTTCTTGCTTTATGACCATCATTTCCACATATATAGCATCTTTCTATCCCTTTGAAACATTTTCCTATGTGTTTCTTTCCACATATTTGTCACATAGGTTTTTGTACATACTTACATTTATGATTATTACCTGAACTTCTGTAGGGATTTTTTTCTCGCATATACGATGCCTTATAAAAATCACTAAGGTTAAATTGGTCAATCATGACTCCCGATTGTTGGTTGAGGATAACGACAAGAGTTCTCATTGTAGCTCCCATATCATTCAGTTGTTCTTTCATAAAACCGTCATATTTTTCTTCAAATCCACTATTACTTTGGTGCCTGCTAGATCCAGCCATTTACTAAAACCAAAAAGGTCAGTGTGAGTATATTAGTAAAATCATAAAATAAAAAAGAGGAATATAAACACCAAGATATACTTATCAATGTTATCTCAAACTCGTTATAACTTTCAAAAAAATGATGACTCCATCTAAAATACTAACCATTGTGGTTATACACAACTTTTCACTTTTTCTTAAACAACACTCTAACCCCTAAAGTTATCTAAAACAACCTCTGATACCAACTATAAGGACCCAGCCTTAAACCTTACTTAATCATGAGTTATTACAAGATTACACATTGAGAATCTTTTCAGGTTTAGAGTTTTAGAGAATAAGATCATAAAACTTGCATTACATTCCACATTTAATCAAAGTGGTTACATAAAAGATTGTATTCATTTTCCCATCAACGGAAACATATTTAAAATAAAACATGGATTCTTTCTTGACACTTCCTTTACACTATCACCATATCATGTACCAATCCCTTGACCAGTGAAAACATTTCAAAAACAAGGGATGAGCATAAAAATCTCAGTAAGGGTTAAATGAAGTATGGAAAGGAAATATGATTACATATATACATAAGAATGAAATCATACTTTACCCATAAAACATATGCACTTTAACATACCTCATAAAATCATGAATAAATCATAGAAATCATAATACATAAAGGTAACTTGAGGCATTCATAAAATTCTTACCTAGGGAGTAACCCTCTTGGTTATGTTTGGAATACCCATCACAATATATTCCCTAAATCGCTTCGGAGAAACCTTAACGTTTAACTCATTCGTGTTACCCAATGCACTGGAGGGCTATATCGAGCTCACCCGCCCTTAGTTTATCACCGAACCACCCATCTTCATAACAATTCCCAAGAACCATAACATAATCATAGCACATAACTTAAGCATAAAGGAAGGATAACATTCCCACATTGCAATAACAATATAACATTTTAAGATATTGAAATAATGAATCCATTCTAAAAACCATTTTCAAAACCACTTAAAACATTTAATAAAGAGATATTTTAATCAAAGTGTCCCATACCACTTTGAAGATTTTAACATTTTAAACCATTAATATCCATATAAATAAATCCTTAAAACCATTTTGAAAACACGGATATTAACTAGAAATATTTATAATAATAAATCATTAAAACATTTAAAACGATATTTTAGTTAAATGGGTTTTTACAAAATGAGAGACACTTGAATACAATAAATGAGGAATAACATTTAATCAAAACTTTATAATATCATGAGAACAAATGGATTCTTGATATAATATTACAAATGACAGTATATACACCATATAAGAGTGAATTGGTGCATAACAACAATGAAGTCTCAATGGAAATGTAAATTGAGATGAAATATTAAGGATAAATCAATCTCATAATTATGTGTGACAAAAATAAATACACCCAATATAAGTGGATATAAAGTGTAAAATAATCAAAGGTCATTCACACATATACAATGGATGACATATTCAATAACCACATATTGAACCCAATGAAATCGAAATTGGGTTAAGAAGTTCCCTTAACAGCCTAACGACGTCACATCAAATTTTAGAAAAAGAGTTGATGAGAGAGATAAATGGTATCTCATCACTTGGACATAAAATTTACGGCAATAGGGATATATAAGAACATATCCCCACATAATAAGATGAAAATTAATAGACATAAAAAAATAAGTCTTTTAAAAAGAGGAGGGTGAATGGTTCCCTTAACGATTTGGGTAACTTTCGAAACGTACACCCCATGAAAGAAGGACTATAAAACATTGATGTAAATACTCATATATGAAAGTATGTTACACAAAGAGTAGAATAATGGATAGTACATACACCACTCAAAATGAAATATTGGAAAATGTAGCATGAATCTCACGAAAACACAAAGGGAGATAAAAAGCCCCTTACGAAATTTCGGCAGCCTAACGGCTCCAATTAAAACTTCCAAAATGGATTGATGAGAGAAAATAGGGTCTCTCATCAAATGAAAATAAAAATTACAGTAAGAGTAATATAAAAGAACATCCCAATCATAAGAAAGATGAGAATGAAAGGAATGACATAAATGTTTGTACTTAAAAAAAGAAAGAGAGGGTTAGGATCCCTTACCTCGGGTCCGACATGACTCGATCATTATTTAACCTCCGGAATAATAAACATGAGATAATTTCTACTTGATTAAGAACCTTTTTAAAGTTCATTATTCCTTTTATATCACTTACTACCATGCTATGAACACTATGTAAATATTTAAGTTAATAGTGGTCGTTTTGTAGATCATTGCTACTTGAGTCAAAAATAAACTCTTTATAATTACAAGTTGTTCATGTGGTAAAATATATATTATATCCAGAATTATATTAATTATTTAGATATCATATATATCATATATATCCATTATATACATGCATTTATAATGTTACAAAACATTTAGAGGTAATAAATGAAATGCACCATTCATGGAGACGATAAGCCGTACGTACGCATGAACGCTACTTCCATTTCTATTTATTATTTGATGGAATTAAAACATAATCATACATAATAGTATTATAATTACAGTATGGTATCATATATAATATCATTAAATCTATTCTTTATGTGTACCACATATGGTATTAACGAATCAAATCACTTTGAGGGGGCGGTAGTCCGTACTTCCTAAAATGAAGATATCGCGTTTAACCATAATGGAAACCATAAAGGTATGCCATAAATGAAAAATACTGAAGCATAAGTAAAACAAAAATATATTATATATCATATATAAATATAGTTACATCTTAATGGCCACATTTTAGGGTGTTAAAATAATATTGAACAATCATCGTTTTTTGAGGCAGAAATTCACCATCCACAGAAACAGTATGTTTTTTAACCATTAGATGTAGGTGTGTGTAAGTGTAGCTTGAATCCTTATTATAACAACATCCTAGTATATTGAAGATACTGGAGTTGTTACAAAACAAATGAATAAAAAGAGTTTAGGGGGTTGGAGAAGAAAAATAAAATAAAAGAACACAAGTGAAGACATTACCTTAAAATCGGGTATCTCTCTTTGATTTGACCTCAAAGGCTTCCTTGGGAAGACTTTTTCCAAAGTGAGGCTTCTAGGAGTAAGAGAGGGATATGGAGAGACAAAATGAGTAGGGGTTGGCCGAGCCAAAGGCTTGAGAGGTGTGGGTAAGGTGGTAAGGGTCCGATATTTACCCATCCAACTAGTCTTTGACAAGTGTAAGTTATAGTTTTAACATTATCTTTTTCATTTTATTTAAATCCTCTATTAATGAGGTAATTGCTGAACCATCATGATGACATAAATAATTTAATTAATTTAATGTCTAAAAATTATAAAAAAATATCATGATGTAGGAAATCTTTTTATATTTATAATGAATATTATAGTCAAAAGTATGACTTGTATAATCCCATTTAAAAATTGTTTTAGTAAAAAAACTCATGCCTGTGACATTTTTATTTAAACTTTAAATAAAAAGTTATTTATGTCATTTTCCAACCAAATTGGATCCATGGGGTCTCCAAGTTTACCCATGGATTTTCTTGGTCGGCCATGACACATCCAATGAGGGTAGGACATGTTTCTATGTCATTTCATATTATTAAAACATTATTTTTACCTTAAATTACACTAATTACCTCTAATCGCGATTAAAACATAAATGTTACTATACACCAAAAAATTATTTTAATCCCATTGAACCACATTTTACATCCTAATGACAACCATGTATGTCGGATTTTTGAAATTCAAATCATAGAAGGGGTAAAGTTTCATTTAAACGAAAAATCAATTTTTAAACTACAACTTAGTGGTTTCACTATTCATCAAAAATTGAAGTTTTTCAGAAAAATACCAATAATTCACCCTAAGTTATATTTGATATTCAGAATTCAAAAATGATGTCTATTTTACAAAATTCATAACATATATGTTGAATTAATTAATTAAATAATTAATTCCTGCTGTCAAAACAAATAGCATGTTTTTAAGGAACAATATCTATTAAAAGATTGACACTAGTTTAAGTCCAGTTTCAAAGTGAAATTAATTCCAATGACCACCACTAGATTAAATGGTAAAAATATATTCTAAATAAACTGTAATATAAATTAAAAATATAATCTATCTATATAAATAAATCAGATTAAAAAGACGTTTTGATTTAAAATGCAACATTTTCAATAAAAACGATCTTTATCAGAAAAATAACAAACTTTTACACAAAGTAAATTTTGATGTCCATATTCTAAAGAAGGATTTAATTTTTTCAAATACAACATCTAAAAGTGTAAAAAGTATATTTAAGAATGGTTCTCCCTCAAAAGGCGGTTAATCGACCTTTTAAAGAATATTAGAAGATTTATGCTTAAAATTGGATTCATTTTCATTTTAATCCTCCAAAATTTATTGGATAAAAGTAAAAATATTTGACAAATATATATAATCATTTTGTAGTTAGTTCCATTCATTCCCGCCATTACAACTGTTAGGCGTTAACTACCTTTTAAAATAATATTATTTTATTATTAAAGTGCAACGTAAGATTTCAAAGAAACTCGTTGTTGCGTATTAGTTATGCCCTCGAGCATAGCATTCCCTTTAAAGTAATATTAATATTTTATTCAAAAATATGGATAAATATGAAAATGTCATATTCTTTATTTACCTGGGGTGTTACATCCTTCCCCCCTTTTGGGAATTGCATCCTCACAATTTCAAAATTGGGCTTGGAAGCTTCATTTAAAATCCCAAATCGGAACAGGAGTCAGTAAAACTATCACTTTAAAAGAATTGGAGAGAAGTACAAATGTCTCCCAAGTTAACCCATACTAATATTCCATGTATGAAAATATGGATATGGAGGAGAAAACAAAGGGTCATGTTCTGATGGAGAGTGATAGTAAACATGTCTAGGAGAAAGTTAACAACAAGAAAATCACAAACTTGTGATGGGTTAAATGGTATTTGGATCCCCAGTAGGAAACATTAACATACAAAATGTTTGTTTTATGTTAATTTTCATTGAGGAATTTATTTATGAGATTAACTAAAACATTAAGAATCATACTTAACTGACATGTTGACTTCCAGCTTTTACTAGATTTCTTACACAAACTCATATTTTCTCCAAAAGAAGAGTATTTTGGATGACTTGTTCACATTAATAGAGTTATAATCAACTTCTAGAGAATCACCTAATCCACAAAAGAGAACTATATAATTCTCATGTCTTTAGACCTTAACCAAAACTAAAACACAAAGTTCAACAAAGACTATTCAAAAAACATCTATCCATAAAATTCTACAATGTAAACCAAACTAAGATTGAAACCCAATTCTCCGAAGGATTTAATCACATAGTCTCCTAAGATAAATTTTAACATTTTTCTCAAAAATAACATCAGTTACTCTTACAGTATCATACTGAAAAGTAATTAATCTAATCACATATCCTTTATTATAGGCCAATAATTTCCATTGATAACCAAAAAAACAACTTACTCTTAATTCATAAAATCATCTAACTAAAAATAATCTTTCAAACTAACCAGGAACTTAATGTAGTCCAGTGGTAGGTGATAAATACCAGTTGCACTTTGGTTGTGGGTTCGATTACTGAAGCTTCGTTCGACGCGACGGGTTGTCACATGGTCTACGTGTTGTCCCTTTTCAAAAACTATATAATTTTATAGCATTCCTCAAAAAGAGATAAATTCATCAAAAATAACCATAACATATTTTAACCACAAAGGATATCTAATAACTTCCATTTTGAAACCCAAAATGTATTAACCAGTAATTGCCTCAAATTCAAGGATTATATAAACCCTAATGGTTTTTTATAACTATATCCACAAAAGAAAGGATAATTATTCCTTGAATAAAATTCTCGTATATCAAACATCAGGGTTACTATAAAAAGTTGTCTAATGTAACCCCATCATCAAAAGAGACTTAATAAATATAAGAATTTCACCATCCTAAAATCTACCATAACTCTTGAATCCAATATATGATGACTTATTACTCATTCAGCATTCTTCATGATCCATTAGCCATTCCTTTTCAATATATTCTGAAATACTTCTTTTCTACAAACAAAATCATGAATAATATCCTAATATTCCTATAATAGGAAGACATATGTTAAGAAGTAATCCATACCTTTCATTCTTCATTGTCAGTTTCTTCATCCTCAATCGGAATGGCATTAGGTATTGGTAAATGAATATTTTTACGATCATGGTGACGCCAATCCCGAAACTTCTTCGTAGGACATGTGTTTGCATAATGACCATGCACACCACATTTAAAACATTCAATTTATCCTTCATAAATAACTTCTTCCCCTTTCCTAGTGTCAACTAGATGCTTCCTTTTTTCAATCGGAGGTTCTTGCTTTATGACCTTCATTTCCACATATATAGCATATTTCTGTCCCTTTGAAACATTTTCCTATGTGTTTCTTTCCACATATTTGACACATAGGTTTATGAAATACATACCTTTATGATTATTACATGAACTTCCATAGGGATTTGTTTCTCGCATATACGATGAAATATAAAAATCACTAAGGTTCAGGTGGTAAATCATGACTCCAGATAGTTGGTTGAGGATATCCACAAGAGTTCTCATTGCAGATCCCATATCATCCAGTTGTTCTTTCATAAAACCATCACAGTTTTCTTCAAATCTATTGTTACTTTGGTGCATGCAAGATCCAACCATTTACTAAAACCAAAAAGGTCAGTGTGAGTATATCAGTAAAATCATCAAATAAAAAAGAGGAAGATAAACACCAAGATATACTTATCCAAGTTATCTCAAACTCGTTCAAACTTTTAGAAAAATGATGACTCCATCTATTATACTAACCATTGTGGTTATACACAACTTGTCACTTTTTCTTAAACAACACTCTAACCTCTAAAGTTATCTAAACCGACCTCTGATACCAACTATAAGGCCCCTGCCTTAAACCTTACTTAATATTGAGTTATTACAATATTACACATTGAGGGTCTTTTCAGGTTTAGAGTTTTAAAGAATTAGATCATAAAACGTGCATTACATTCCACATTTAAACAAAGTGGTTACATAAAATATAGCATTCATTTTCCCATCAATGGAAACATATTTAAAATAAAACATGGATTCTTTCTTGACACTTCCTTGACACTATCATCATATCATGTACCAATCCCTTAACATGTGAAAACATTTCAAAAACATGGGATGAGCATAAAAAGATCAGTAAGGGTTAAATAAAGTATGGAAAGGAAACATGAGTACATATATACATAAGAATGAAATCATACATTACCCATAAAACAAAAGAACTTTAACATACCTCATAAAATCATGAATAAATCATTGAAATCATAATACATAAAGGTAACTTGAGGCATTCATAACATTCTTACGTAGGGAGTAACCCTCTTGGTTACGTTTGGAATACCCATCACAGTATATTCCCTAAATCTTTTTGGAGAAACCATACGATTAACTCCTTTGTGTTACCCAATGAATTAGAGAGCTATATCGGGCTCACCCGCCCTTAGTTTATCACGGAACCACCCGTCTTCATAACAATGCCCAAGAACCATAACATAATCATAACACATAACTTAATCATAAAGGAAAGATAACATTCCCACATTGAAATAACAATATAACATTTTAAGATATTGAAATAACGAATCCGTTCTAAAAACCATTTTCAAAACAATTAAAAAATTTTAATAAAGAGATATTTTAATCAAAGTGTCCCATACCACTTTGAAGCTTTTAACATTTTAAACCATTAATATCCATATAAAGAAATCCTTAAAACCATTTTGAAAACAGGTAAATTAACGAGAAATATTTATATGAATAAATCATTAAAACATTTAAAACAATATTTTAGTTAAAGGGTTTTTAAAAAAATGAGAGACACTTGAATACAATAATTGAGGAATAACATTTAATCAAAACTTTATAATATCATGAGAACAAATGGATTCCTAATATAATATTCCAAATGATAGTATATACACCATATAAGAGTGAGTTGGTGCATACCAACAATGAAGTCTCAATGGAAATGTAAATTGAGATGAAATCCATTATAAAGATGGTATCCTTAAATTAATTATAAATCAATCTCATAATTATGTGTGATAAATATATATACACCCAATATAAGTGTATATTAAGTGTAAAGTAATCAAAGGTAATTCACACATATACAAAGGATGAAATATTCAATAACTACATGTTGAACCCAAAGAAATCGAAATTGGGTTAAGAAGTTCCCTTTACAGCCTAACGACATCACATAAAATTTTAGAAAAAGAGTTGATGAGAGAGAGAAAGGGTATCTCATCACTTGGACATAAAATTTAAGGAAATAATAATATATAAGTCCATATCCCCACATAATAAGATGAAAATTAAAAGACATAAAAAAAGAAGTCTTTTAAAAAGAGGAGGGTGAAAGGTTCCCTTATCGATTTGGGTAACTTTCGAAACGTACACCCTTTGAAAAAGGACTACACAACATTGATGTAAATACTCATAAATGAAAGTATGTTACACAAAGAGTATAATAATGGAAAGTACATACACCACTCAAAAGGAAATATTGGCAAATGAAGCATGAATTTCACGAAAACACAAAGTGAGATAAAAAGCCCCTTACGAAATTTCGGCAGCCTAACGGTGCAAATTAAAACATCCAAAATGGATTGATGAGAGAAAATAGGGTCTCTAATCATATGAACATAAAAATTATAGTAATATTACTATAAAATAACATCCCAATCATAATAAATATGAGCTTTAAAGGAATGAAATAAAAGTGTGTACTTAAAAAAAGAAAGAGAGGGGTAGGATACCTTACCTCGGGTCCGACTTGACTCGATCATTATTTAACCACCTGAATAATAAACCTGAGTTAATTTATTCTTGCTTAAGAACCTTTTTCAAGTTCATTATTCCTTTTATATCACTTAATACCATGCTATGAACACTATGTTATTATTTAAGTTAATAATGGTCGTTTTGTAGATCATTGCTACTTGAGTCAAAAATAAACTATTTATAATTACAAATTGTTCATGTGGTACAATATATATTATATCCAGAATTATATTTATTATTTAGATATCATATATATCATATATATCCATTATATACATGCATTTATAATGTTACATAACATTTAGAGGTAATAAATGAAATGCACCGTTCATGGTGACGGTAAACCGTACATACGCATGAACGCTACTTCCATTTCTATTTATTATTTAATGGAATAAAAACATAATGATAGATAATAGTATTATAATTCTAGTATGGTATCGTATATAATATCATTAAATCTATCCTTTATAAAAACCACATATGGTATTAACGAATCAAATCACTTTGTGGGGGCGGTAGTCCGCACTTCCTAAAATGAAGATATCACGGTTAACCATAATAGAAACCATAAAGGTATTCCATAAATGAAAAATACAAAAGATTAAGTAAAAAATAAACATATTATATATCATATATAAATATAGTGACATATTAACGGACACCTTTGAGGGTGTTAAAATAATATTGAACAATCATCATTTCATGAGCCCGAAATTCACCATCCACAAGAAACGGTATGTTCTTTAACCATTAGATGTAGGTGTGTGTAAGTGTAGCTCGAATCCTTCTTATAACAACATCCTAGTATATTTAAGATACTGGATTTGTTACAAAAGAAATGTATAAAAAGATTTTAGGGGGTTGGAGAAGCAAAATAAAACAAATTAACACAATTGAAGACATTACCTTAAAATCGGGTATCTCTCTTTGATTTGATCTCAAAGGCTTCTTTGGGAAGACTTCTGCCCAAAGTGAGGCTTCTAGGAGTAAGAGAGGGATCTGGAAAGACAAAATGAGCAGGGTTTGTCCAAGACCAAGGATTGAGAGGTGTGGGTAAGGTGGTAAGGGTTCGAAATATACTCAACCAATAGGTCTTTGACAAGTGTATGTTATAGTTTTAACATCATCTTTTCATTTTATTTAAATCCATTATTAATGAGCTAATTGCAACATCATCACGATGTCATAAATAATTTAATTTATTTAATGTCTAAAAATTATAAAAAAATATCATGATGTAGGAAATATTTTTAAATTTCTAATAAATATTTATAGTCAAAAGTATGACTTGTACAACCCCATTTAAAAATTGTTTTAGTAAAACAACTCATGCTTGTGACATTTTTATTTTAACTTTAAATAAAAAGTTATTAATGTCATTTTCCAACCCAATTGGATCCATGGGGTCCCAAAGTTGACCCATGGATTGTCTTGGTCGGCCATGACACATCCAATGAGGGTATGACATGTGTCTAGGTCATTTCATATTATTAAAAAATTATTTTTACATTAAATTACACTAATTACCTCTAATCGCGATTAAAACATAAAAGTTACTATTCATCAAAATATTATTTTAATCCCATTGAACCAAATTTTACATCCTAATGACAACCATGTATGTCGGATTTTTGAAATTCAAATCACAGAAGTGGTAAAGTTTCATTTAAACGAAAAATCAGTTTTTAAACTACCACTTTGTGGTTTCACTATTCATCAAAAATTTATGTTTTTCATAAAAATACCAAAAATTCACCCTAGTCTATATTTGATATTCCGAATTCAAAAATGATGCCTATTTTACAAAATTCAAAACATATATGTTGCATTAATTAATTTAATAATTAATTCCCGCTATCAAAACAAATAGCGCATTTTTAAGGAAAAATATCTATTAAAAGATTGACACTAGTTTAAGTCCAATTTCAAAGTGAAATTAATTCTGATGACCACCATTTGATTAAATGGTAAAAATATATTCTAAATACACTCTAATATAAATTAAAAATATAATCTATCCATATAAATAAATCAGATTAAAAAGAGGTTTTGAATTAAAATGAAACATTTTCAATAAAAATGATTTTTATCGGAAAAATAAAAAAAATTACATAAAGTAAATTTTGATGTCCAAATTCTAAAAAATGAATTTTTTTGTCAAATAAAACATATAAAATTTTCAAAGTATATTTAAAAAGGGTTCTCCCTTAAAAGGCGGTTAATCAACCTTTTAAATAATATTAGAAAATTTATGCTTAAAATTGGATTCATTTGCATTTTAAGCCTCCAACATTTATTGGATAAAAGTAAAAATATTTGACATACATATATAATCGTTTTGTAGTTACTTCCGATCATTCCCACCATTAAAACGTCTAGGAGTTAACTACCTTGAAAAATAATATTATTTTATTATTAGAGTGCAACGTAAGATTTTAAATTAACTCGTTGTTTCGTATTAGGTATGCCCTCGAGCATAGCATTCCCTTTAAAGTAATATTAATATTTTATTCAAAAATATGGATAAATATGAAAATTTCATATTCTTTATTTACCTGGTGTGTTACAATTTAGATCAGCCAAAACCTACCCAAATCATATACCAAATTCCCTCACTTCAATATAAATGCCTTCCCTTGAGCAGAGAGATAACATAAGGATACCTTTTTTTCAAATAAAATAGAAACACCCGAAGAAGGGGTAATTATTTTTTCACCTCTTTCAAAGTTCTTTTCTTCTTCCAATTTCACTTTCTTTTTAATTTCCATGCCAAAATAATAACTACCATACCTTATACATACTATGATGTTATTACTAATATTTCACAACCATAATAATTATTATATCCATCTTATGAATGATATTGTCCCGATTCATGCCTACATATGGCTTACCATCTCCACATCATGGTGTAATTTTTTATTCAGCACTATGTTATTTGGATTGAAATAATGATGAGTAATATCTATATAAATAATGAATATAACATGATAATTTATCTATACAATTAATATACCATACAATACCATACCTTTTTATTATTAATGAAATGATATCGTCGCTCGTGTGTACGTATGGGTTACCGTCTCCACGATGTGATGAGATTCATTTCCATGTTCCCTATTCAATGATGATTATAAAAATATATATTATTAATAAGTATGTAATATATGACATAATAATGATACTGAATTTATATATATATATATATATCTGTGTGTGTGTGTGTGTCTGTATGTATGTATGTACTTACATATATATTATTCACTAACTTCAGTTCAATATTATATGAAAATGGATACACATTTATGCGTACGTATGACCTACCGTCTCCATAAATGGTGTTGTCTATTTCATATATCAATATATTATGAATATTTATTTTCTAAATATATATTATATATAAATCATGTTTTATATTATGGAAGTATTACAATCATGATATAAATGATACAATAAAAAATAACAAGTTAAAACACGTAAGATAAAGAAACAGATTATTACCCGAAATTTTAATTTAACATGGAAATCATTAATAAATGTGTAGGTTAAAGTCATAAATGAATTTTGTATGATATAATAAATATATATATTGTTCTATTAAAATTTGATAACATACTATGGCCATTATAATGGATGTTAAACATACCCTCGACCAATGGAATGTGCATGGTAAGGGTGAATTCCTAAATCACATTATTATTTGAGATTGTTTATGTGTTTGTATTTTCAGGGACATATATATTATCTATTTCAGTGTTTGATAAAATATATTTTAAAATTATTGTTCTAATGTGATATTTAACTAAAACACCATTTTAAATGTTTTAAATATTTATTATTTTAAATCCTTCTCATTAATGCCCATATTTTTAAAATGGAAATAAGGATTTTTTTATATGGACATGATTGTTTTAAAATGTTAATTAAATTATAATGTTTTAAAGTGGTATGGAACACTTTGATTCAAAAATCTATTTTAAATTAATTCTTTTATAAGTGTGTGTCTTTTAAATGATTTCATAAAAGGGATATTTCTATCAAAAAGTTTTACTGATCATTTTCAACTATGTCAACATTCTTTACTAGATGTTATTCATTATTAAGTTTGATTTATTATAATAAAATCTTCCATATTGTATCGAATGTGTTATGATATGTTTGCCTGTGGATGTGAGATTTTTATACCCTTCATGGTTTATTGTTGATGTATTGAAATTTAGTATGTTAGATTTAATACAAATGAATATGTTAGGTTCCAAAATTTTCATATGAGAATGAATTTGACATAGTAAGTGACAGGTGGGGACTAATATATCCCCTCGATGCATCGGTAAGTATCATGACACAAATTTTTTTCATGGATCAATGCCTTAACAAATATTTTATTTGTAGTCATGGCATGAGGCCTTGACTATGTATTAATGTTGTCCGATGTTAGGCATTCACTCATTAGGAAATTAATTATTACATGTGAATATTTGACTAGTAGAATATCCATGTGAATGATTACATGGTAATGTTTGATTTATTTTCTCCATATTATGTATAATTTTCTTTTTAAAAATGCTTTTGTTTTTATTATAAAATTTTCCTTAATTTTTTATAGCTTCTGATAAATTATTTACTCTTACTGAGCATTTGATACCATCCCTTTCTTATGTTTTCTTATGATTTTTTCTAGCTTTACCCAGGGTATCCTAGTAAACAGCAACGAGCCTTGTTGCACCCTTGGTTATGAAACTCCCGGGGGATATTCATAGGATAATTCACATATTATTTATAATCCACTATGAATAATTTAGTAGTAAATACCTTATCTAAGAATTAGTTTTTTATTATTATAGATTATATGTATAATCATTTTAATTTAGGTTTGGTATTTTACATGTTTATAATTATGAATTGGGAGTCATAAACTAACCTAGTTTATTATATTGATTAAAAATGGCACCTAGTTGAAGGAATGAGAACTCTAGAAATACACATGATATATGGAGTAAGAAGGATCATATTGTTCAAGGAATTATGCCAACATTTAGAAGGGAAATAGTCACCCACATATTCTCATCATATGAAGAAATAGTATCATTAGGTCCTAAAATATGTCAAAAATTCTCTGAGTCATATGGATTTGAATGAAAGTACGAGAATTAATGGATGGTAGAGAGATGGATGGACAAATTGAATAGGGGAAAGAAGGATTTTCCTATATTTGATAACTGTAGAAAGAAGCACCTTAGTAAATTCCTAAAGTTAATTGGAGTTTGTTATATGTGTGGGAAAAAAGGAAACCAAGTACATGATTTCAAGGGGAAGAAAAACGTTTCAAATGTACAATGATTTATCTGCAAGGAGTTCAGACACTACACAAATCAATGTACAAATCATCAAAGTATTCCCCAAATGATGCTATTGTATAATAATAAAGTTATGATACAACAATAGATGAAGAGGAATGACTAGTGTACTTACGTTGTTATTAAATAATTATTTTATTTGAGTGTTGTATCAATGATTTATTGGTTATATAAATTATTGAAATAAATAAGGATTATATAACAATACTATTTTTTTTAGGATTTGAGATTATATGGTTCTAAGAAGAGTGACTCAATAGCGAGTTAAACATTTTGGAAAATACATGGTTGAAGGAATGATAAACCTTAATATGGTTTTGATACTGAGGTAGTGGTTTTAGAATAATATATTATTGATTCAGATAAATTATATTTGATATTATTAACTACTTTGAAACTAATTAATTTTTTGTTTATTCCATTATTATTTTATTTTACAACATTTTTGGTCATAAGTAGTATATCACGTATTCTATAAGGAATAAAAAATCATGAATGTAATAAATAAGGTTTTATGGTGATTCAGGGTGTTACCATGTTTTAAATGAATACATGATGAAGGTATTAACATGTTATTACATGGCAACAACAATATTCATTGTGATTATCTTCCTTATAAATTTTGGACTGTGAGTTTAAACAGAAGTATTTTAGATAAGTCTAAAGGTTGGAATGGATTATGTTTGAAATTGGATACTATTGTTATGTTTAAATCATTTCTTAAAATTATTTTTGTATTTTTATTAAAAGGATAACCTAGAGGTCAGGAGACAACCTGTCATGTTGGGCAAGGCCGCAAGTCTTAAACCCGCAACCGAAGGGTGATAAGGGTGCATCACCAACCACTGGCTTACGCAATATCAAGGTTTGTATAATGAAGTCCTTTTTAAATATTCTTACAATTGAAATAAAAATTCATTATTTTTGGAACCCTATACGATTGGGATAAATAGAATATTCTTCAATTTTATTATCTATTGTAGTGAAAGATGAGTTTGTGGTAGGAATTAGTTGAAGGATGAAACTCTACTTTTCAATTATAGTTTTTCATATTCTTTTATGAATAAATTTATTCTTAATCTTTAGGGAATGGATCTTAATAGAAAAAATATTTTATACTAATACCTTATGTTTTGTTGAACCGATGCTATTTTAAATCCTCATAGATTGATGGATTTGAGGCCCTCAATTTAACACATACTTGAAATTGATGACATCAATCACTCCCTATAAATATTTTTGTTTTTCCTCCAATTATATGTCTCTAATTGACACTAATGTTCTCCTAATCATGATCATAATTTTCCGGTGACATTATCATTTCCCTTTCCATCTTATTAAGACTATATTTTAGTAATCCAATTTTTGATGTTGGTTTTCAACAAATTTATCTTCCTATTTTTAACCTTTTATTTTCAAAGAACAATTCTAAAATACGCGGAATCCATTTATTTATGGTTGGGATAATGTAACACCTCAAGATTCCACGGTACTTTTCTCTTTGAATAATACAATAATGTTTGATGTATGCACCACCAAGTTCAAGCGCCTCACGACCTATCAAACTAGCCGTTTAAAAATTTGTTATGAAAAGTTATAACCACATTTGAAATTTTATATATATACTATATAATTTTAACATATATATATATTTTTTCTTAGATAAATTATAAGGACGAATTCAATTTTTCAGATAAAAGAAATATTTTTTTAAAAATGTAGTTTTCTCACCATTTTTTGGTGAATGCTTATTAAATCCAATATTAGACACTTTTATATATTAAATTTGATGAAATTAAATTTTTGATTATAATTGGGACAAAAAATTTTATTTTGGATAATTTTTTTTGTTATTCTGAGAACATTCATATTTTGATCAATAGTGAAAGATACTAAATTTTCATTGAAAACAACTTTTTTAATTTGAATAATTTATAGTATTAAATTATAAATATAATTTTTTTATGTATAATTAGATTATATTTTTAACATTTAATATAATGTTGGTTATATGAAGTAATTTAACTTTTTAATTGGTCATAAACACATATAAATCTTTTGATGTATTTAACTTCTCAAAAACCTATATTCCTGTTCTGACAATAGGAATTATTTATAAATTAATTAAAGAAATTTTTATGTTATTAATTTTTAAAAATATACATCATTTTTTGATTCGAAACATCAAAATTATCTTCGGGTGAATTTTTTTGTCTTTTTCCTAAATTTTTTAATTTTTGATGTATATTGAAAAAAAACTACTTTATTGTTTAAAACTGAATTTAAATTTAAATAATTATTTATTTTATTTAAATTTATGATAAATAAAAATAGATACATAATACCTAAATAAGTTGAATGCAATTCATTGGAGTCATTTTATAATATGTTTTGATAAATAAAATTTTATTGAACATTTTACCTTCTTTTACCCACATTCGGGGCACATTTGCAAATTTGCATAAAACATATTTTTACAGCTTTTGTGAATTGAATTTCAAAATTCTAAGAGACATAGTTGACATCATTAAGTATAATGTAGTTCAATAAGATGATTTTTTTGGTGAAAAGTAACTTTGAAATTTTATGTAGCACGGTTAAATGTAAATAGTGTAATTAAAGTTAAAAATGATGTTATAATTACCCAAACACATGTCCCAATTCTATTGGATAAGTGTTTTTCAACCTAAATCGACCATAATAAGAAAATATGAAACTCATTTATTTGCATGGATTAGATTTGGGAATTTATTATTATTTTATTTAAAGAAGAGTTAAAAGTGTAAAATTCAATGTTTAATAAGTAAATCATTTTTAATATAGGGTTATAAATAATGTTAATTTGACTATAAATATTCATTATAAATATAAAAATGTTTCCTATAATATTTTATTTTATTTATTATTTTTAGATATTATATAATTTATTTTATTTATGAAACAATGATGATGTAGTTATTACTTTTACAATGAATGATTAAAATAAATGATATAAAAAATATACAAATAAATGTAAAATGAGAATTTTTATGCCATTTACAATTTTTATATGTTAATATGAAATTTTACAGATGATTAAATACATTTTGTGTGAAGTGATAAAGTTGTTATGACTTTAACAAAAAGAAAATTCCAAATAGTGTGAAAATAGACATAAATGAGTATTTAAAACAAATACTATTTTATTAATTGATATCATATTTCAAAAAATATACAATTCGACAAGAGTACATATATATGGTTATATATATCAATAATGAACCACTTGTGGTTCAATTGAATTTTTATAGTATTTTTATTAACCATTTATTATAATAATACAAGAGGACATAGATAAAGATAAACTATTTAACTAAGAGTTATATCTACAAGAGGAGTTAATATGGTGACATGAACTTGCCTAAAACATATTGTTTAAGATGATTTAGACTATTACTCATATTATATTAGTAATAAATCAATTTGGATCTATTAAAAAACGAAAAATTATTTTATAATAAAATAATATTTTCAACATTTCCAAAAGTAACCTTCACCTCTCTAATAAAAGGGTATTTCCACTTCTCTCAGAATCACACCTTCAAAGCCATTTGGCTTGACCAAAACCTACCCAAATATCCTCCCAACTTCTCTTAATTAATACTAGAGGCATTCATGTGAGCATAATTCCATCATAAAGAGCCCTTTTGTTCAAATCAAAAGGAAACACCCCAAGAAGAGGTAATTATTTTATCACCTCTTTCAAAGTTCTTTTATTCTTAAACATTATCTTTATTTGTTTTTTCCATACAAAAAATTAAAATTCTAGTACCTTATACATACTGAGATGTTATTATAAATATGATACAACCGTACTCATTATTATATCCATCCTATGAATGATACTGTCACCATTCGCGCGTACGTACGACTTACAGTATCCACACTGTGCTGTAAATTTTTATTCCACACTATGTTTTTTGGATGGATATAATGACAAGTAATTTGAATATAAATAATAGAAATAACCTAATAATATAACTTTACAATTAATATACCATCCAATTTCACACTTTTTAATCATTAAGGAAATGATATCATCGCTCGTCTACAAGTTTGACTTACTATCTCCACGACGCGATGAGAATCATTTCCACGTTTACCATTCAACGAGGATTATAAAAATATGTCTTATTAATAAGTATGAAATATATGACATAATAATTCTACTTTATATATATATGTATGTATGTATTAATGTATTTATTTATGTATGTATGTATGTGTGTAATTACATATATCTTATTCACATACTAATATTCAATACGATATGAAAATAGAAAGAACGTTTATGCGTACTTACGACCTACCATGTCCATAAATGGTGTTTTCCATTTATATATCCATCTACTATACTTATTTATATTATAAATATTTATTATATATAAATCATGTTCTATATTCGAGAAGTATTTAAATAATGTTCTAAATGATACAATCAAGAATAAAAAGTTAAAATATGAATGATAATGAAAGCAATTAATATTCAAAATTTTAATTTACCATAGAAGTCATTATTAAATGGGTAGTTTAATGTCATAAATGAATCATGTATGCTATAACAAGTATTAATATTGTTCTTTTATAATTTAATAACATACTATGGTAAATATACCAGAGGCTAAACTTACCCTCAACTAAAGGAAAGTGCAAGGTAAGGGTTAATTATACAATATCTTTATTATTCAAGATTGTTTATGTGTAAGTATTTTTGGAAGATATTTATTATCCATGTCCATGATTCCTGAAATATATTTAAAAATTATTATTTTAATGTAATAATTAACTAAAAAATAAATTTGAATGTTTTAAATATTTACTCTTCTAATTTTTTTCATTAATGTCCATGTTTTCAAAATGGTTTTAATTATTTATTTATATGGACATGTTTTTTTTGAAATGTTAATTCCTTAAATTTAAAATTTGTATGGGATAGTTTTATTCAAAAACCTCTTTTAAATGAATTCCTTTATAAATGTGTGAGTTTTAAATAATTTTATAAAAGGGATATTTATCTCAATATGTTTTTCTGGTCATTTTCAATTATGTCAACATTATTTACTAGATATTATTCTTAATTAATGTTGTTTTATCATAATACAATCTTCCATATTGTATCGACTGAGTTAGGATGTGTGGGACTGTGGATGGGCTATTTTTATACCCTTCATGTATTATGGAGGAAGTATGAACATTTTGTATACTAGTTTCAATACAAATGTTTATGTTATGTTTCAACATTTTCATATGTGGAATGCAGTGGACATAGTATATGACTGGTGGGGCCCGATATAGCCCCTTGATGCAACAGTATGTCTAATGAGACAAATTAGTGTAATGGAACATGCCTTGATTTTTTTATAGTCTTTGCACGAGGATTTGACTATGTGGTAATGATGTCTGGAGTTATGAATTCCCACAATATGAAATTAATTATTTCATGTGATTATTTGACTAGTAGAATATCCATGTGCATGTTTATATGGAAATGATTGATTTATTTTCTCAATATTATGTTAAATGTTATGTTTAAACATTATTTTAAATATGATGTTGTTTTTGTTACACATCTTTCCATAAAAGTCTATAGCTTCTGCTAAATTATTTACCCTTACTATGTATCTGAGCTCACCCCTTTATTATGTTTTGTTTTCCCAAGAATCCAAGAAAGGTATTATGTTTGATATGATGGGTTATTCTAGGGGAATAATGGAATTCTCAAAGGATTATTTATGTTATGTTTTATGTTTGAATGTGTAACATAATGTTCATGTATGTAATAAATTTTCCAAGACTACTAAACTGATCGGTCCTTGGGGAAATGATTCCTTGTAATAATGCTAATGTATTAAAATAATGCACCAGTTTTGAGCATTTGTGGTCAGGGAATTACATCTTGATAGAGAAGATAAAAATGTTTCAATAAAGGATAAATTCAATACAAGACCATTTGAAGTCTTATGTAAATTTGTGGAAGATTCAAATAGATTTTAAGGTTAGTGACTTTTTTTATTGATTGGTTCCCATTTTCATGGGAATATGATGTGCTACAAGTGGAAGAATCCATTATACTAGTTCATTTTTTTAATTTGATAAAAAACATTTGAGGTGGAATTTAAATTTTCACTTACTCCATAGATATATTTTATCCAGAACATCATCCTTTTCTCTCATAACCAAAGATATCTTTAAAACTATTATCAAATCCTTTAATGGAATGATATAAATATGGCATATGATGAAAAATTCATAGAGAACCAATTTTACACCCATGAGAACTGGTTGAAAGTGATTCATGGGTAATTTATCTTCCTAGATTGAGTTATGTGGAGGTATAGCGGTGTATGGGGGAGTACATTGGAGGAGAGTCTTAGATATTCTCTCAGTATCCATATATGGTTGTATATGTTTTATTTTATGATATGTTTGAACTTTTATTCATTTAAAAAAGGTTTATTTTAATATACATTTGAAATATTTCTTTTTCCCTCTGTGGTGTTTCATGATTTTAAAGGTGGAATCATATTCTTTTATAGGAATCTCTAAGGGAGTCCTTAGTTAGTGGTTCTTGTGGGTTTTCTTTAGGGATATTTTTTTTATAATAGAGGATGATAATCTATTGATATATATCTAATTTTATGGTCCAAACATTCCAAAGTAATACCTTGAGTGTTTTGAGATTCAATGGTGTTGGACAGACTTTTTAGTGGGGATCATGTAGATCAAATATGATATTTTTGTTGGGGACTAGATGTCATTGAATGTATTTTTTTTCATTGTGTTAAGAGTTCATTATAGAAGGGGATGAGTTTGATGTATGGTAGGTTTTGGAATCTAGGGATGGTTTTTTATGAAGGATACATTTGTAGTAATGTTAATTATCTATATATGAGTGTGTGGTGTGGCCATTGAAACTACAATATTAATATCAGTGGTCTGATAAAAGGAGTATATGATAGTGGGATTCACAATGCAGCTCTTCATCTCAAACCATGAAGACTAGGAGTCTAGTATCTAGGAGCCTCTATCTAAGGTGATGTGATGGTATGGTGGGACAGGTAATGATGAATTTTTATGTAGACTTAAATTAGAGTCTTCACCAAGATTAAATAGGGTAAAATCTAGGGGATCATGAACCTTAATTTTGTATATATCAAGAAGATTGACCAATGTTGGTGTTTCTATAATTCACTACACCATGAGTTAGTGTTTTTTATGTTAATGGAGAGAAAATGAATTATCCCACCATGATTTCTTGTTTTTATATGAACATATTAATATTTCATCACCTATTATTTCTCACAGATATGATAATCTTATATTATGATTCTAGTGGTCAGAGGGTCATTTTTGGATTATATTTTACACTCCTTGGAAATTTTAATTGTTATCCTTATGAAACATATAATGATTTAATTTGAGGTTAGTTAAACTGTTTATCCTTATAAATTATTCTCAATTTTTTTCCATTGTAAATGTATCATTTTGGAATTTATTTGTTTTAGTGTTGTTGTGGTGAGTTGATGATATCTATTATTGGGTTCATAAAATTTTTGGTTTCCATCATGTAATTTGGGTCATAATATTATATCTTATCTATATTTTTCTTACACAGTGATCATTGAATAATTGTTTGATTTATAGGATTCAAGAACACTATTCTTAGTTGTGTTAATTATGTGGTGATCATAATTTGTTTTTCATGGATAAATAATATGGATTTTATTAAAAAATATAATGAACCACACCAAATTGAAATTAAAGAATCTTGGGAATAATCACAAATGTTTACTTTATTTCAGGATATTGATTAGGAAAATTATTCCAACTTGATAATTTTTATGAAAATATATTTAATAATTAGCGTTCGGTGTTGATACTGTAATTTTTCAATTGGAATTACATTTCATAAAATGATATTCACATAAAGAATGAAACGAGTCAGTTTTGTAGAGAAAAAAATTAGCATAAAATATTTTTTTATATAATAAAGTATGTAATTTATAGGATGTGGAATTTTTTTATATGTTTGGGATTACTTTATATGTGGATTTTATTGTGTTGTTAATGTGGTTGATATCATATCCTTGTTTATGTGTATTTTCTAGGGATTCATAGATATCAATTCTTTATAATGTGTGGTGTCATTGATTTGTTGGTTGGATTAGTGGTGCATCTAGGCTATATTGGTTAGATTTTTAGGGGTAGTGGGGTTATGTGGGTTGGTATGTGTTGGAATGTAGGGATTATTTCATTAATATGGGATGCTTATTTATGGGTTTTTATTTGTTAATTAAGGCTAGTTGGAGCCATTATTGTGGGTTAGACAATGAAACATGATTTCATTTCAATGGTGGGTAAGTGGAATACAAATTTTTTCATTGGATGATGGAATGGTGGGTAGTTATTGAATGGTTTATAGTATTTTTTTGTAACAAAATTAAATAAATATTATGATGAAATTATAAAAGGTAATGTGTGGACCTAAAAAGGGTATTTGTTGGAATTGGGTTTCTATTAAACATGTAATTTAATTAACTAACAAATGTTAATATTTTACTAAATGGGAAATTGGAAAATTTCAAAACAGTGCAATTAATGTGGATTTGGTGGATGTCTATAGTGTCTTTTTTTAATAAGAACCAGGTTTGTTTATGGGGATATAGTTTGTAGTGGTGGGGTGTGTGGAAAATATATTGTGGTGATGTTTTTGGGTTATAATTGATATTTGGTTAAACCTTCTAGGATATGTATGTATGTTCCCCTAACTATTCTTATATTTCATTAGGGATTTTTATATGCACACCACCAATGCAATAATAATGAAAATGTGTAACCTGATTATGGTATTTGGTGTTTTCACCAAAGATCTAGGTTATTGAGGGAATAAATGGATGATTACTCCCTCTTACGTACTATTTCATACAGATATTATACATGCTATGAGACTCAATATAGGTATGATAATACCACTATAGCATGTGGTTTACTAGGAGACCCTAATAGGTATTTGTGTGACGATTGGTAAATTATGAACTGGAATACCCTAAGGGGTATGAATGAGGAGTAAAATGGTGTATTTATAGGACCAATGAGGCATTAATTGGATATTATTACATGGTGTGGGTTATGTATCCTAGTAGGAGGCATGAGGATATTTTCTTTAATCTTATCAGTATATAACTATTTTTGATATATTGTGTATAGTGGGACATTATATGTTACAATAGAAATAGGATGTTGTGGATGATATGGCCATGGTATGTGGTAATTTAACAATGTGAGATATATTGTGTTGCGAGATTTGTGTATATGTAATTATGAACATAATATTGTATTCTAGGTACTGAGAGAAAAAAATAGTGTGGATTTGGTTATAATATCCCTTCTAATAAAATTGCTAAATTGTAACAATCTATATTTTTATTAAATACATTCTCTTAATTAAATTCTGTGTGAGAAACTTGTCTTCTATGCAACAGAAAAGTGATATGAAAATTATTTAACCATAATAAAATTATTTAACATTACCATTATATTAATACTATTAAATTTCAGGGTATCAATACATGTAAACACATTTTGAAACCGAGATAAAATTTATAATAAAATAAATGTAATTTTATTCTAAGTACAGACTCATTCATTAAAATTGTTTTTAGGCATTATAAAGACATATATTAAAATAGATTTTTATAACTTTTAGATATTGAATCATATAGATTTATTTTAATATTTTAATCAGCATGTTCTAAAAACATAATGGGTTCAATTTCGTTTTTAGGCATAACACAATGTGACCATGGTAAAAATTAATAACTCTGAAAAACACTTGTTTTTAAAAGAATGATTTTTTATAAATATTATATATGATTAAAATCAGTTTCATTTTTTTAAAATTAAAACAATAATATATATATTAGATATATATAAAAATAAATTAACTCTCATTTAATTAGTAATCAACGTTAAATATGAAAAAAAATAAACTGAATGATTATAACAAAATTTGTATTTGAAAAAAAAATTCAATACATTATATGATTTAATTTAAAATTTAGTTCAATCATATTATGATATGTAATTTGATTAAAAGGACTCTAAATACAGATTCATCAGTTAAATTTTTTTAAGATATATCATCTTATATTTTTAGTGATAAATAATAACAATGATTAATATTCAATCAGTATTACAATGTGGTAAATTGGGTAATCTAATGTGGATCAATCTTCCCTAAATCAATTTGTAACATATAAATTATAAAATAAATTTGATAGGATATAAATAACTGATATCATGTATCACTAAAATTTCTCTACATAAATAACTTAAATCTATTGAAATTTTAATCTTACCCTTACCTGTTAGTCTTTTCCAAAGATTTGTACCTCATTTTATGTTTTGAAAGGAGATAAATAGAAAATTCTTCAAAGACAAACCCCTAGTACAGAATTCCCAAAAATTGATTAAATATTTGTCTTTTATATCCCCAAAACATCCAGAATCTTCTAAAATATTTTTTAAGTCCTTTATATATAAATGACACATCAATAGAAGATACAAATTTTCAATGTAAGTGTAACATACACATTAACATCATTTTTTTATATTTACCATATAAACCTCAACAAAAAACCTTCCAAATTTTGGTATATAATATAAACACTATAAAAAATATATTATGATGTTATTTTATTAATGTTATAATAAATATCTATTCTCCTCTCATTCAATCATAAAAATATAAACATTCCTCCTGCATTTCAGCATATGGCCACCACATGGGTGAAACATTTTATTTACCACTACCACCACTCCATGATGGTTCTATAAATTGGTTTACTAAACCTATATGTTATTTATTTTATTCTTTTTATTTTGGAAATAGAAATGTATAATTATATACATTATATTTTCAATAAGTTTTCATTATATAAATAATCATAGAAAACAAAAATACTAAATGAAAATGGTATTTCTTTTTAGTGAATTTTTTTTGATTGAATATATTCATATAAATCACCAAAATTAAAATTTATCATCTTATTAATAACTATGTAATCTATTTACAATATTTTTTTAATGATATTATAAAAAAGATATCTCTTCAATATCCACAATCACAAATAGATTGTAGAATACTATTATTTTGGACACATTAACCACAATCAAGAATCATGTCATCAAGTATGTAATTGAGAACATAAAATTAGATATTATGTAGAAAATAATAATTTTTACAATCTTTTTAGTAATATTATATATCAAATTTTTAACTAAAAAAACACTATTCATTTGTAAAAAATAATTAAAACATGACCATTACCATTTTCATCTACCAAAACCATTAATAAAACTCTAATGGAATAAATTAATATGTTTATGAAACAAAATAAAAAAAATAGTGTTTCTTGTTTGATTTGGTATTGACATACCATGAAAAATAATGTTGAATTGAACCACTAGCACTAAACGAGATCAAAATGATCATGATTACTCGCACATGAAATTTAAAATGTATAATAATTACCCAATATAAATTTTGATAATATTTATGAATTAATTTATAAAATTATTTGGATGTGAAAAAGGTTTTAAAATGAGTTTTTAAGATATTTTTTTAATAAGAGGTTAAATTACTCCCATGTATATCAAGAGTAAAGGCTATGGAATTTTGAAACTCAAATATATATTTATGAGATATAAAGTTTCATTGATATATGAAATTAATTGTTCCATATATTACATGATATCATTTTATATATGATATATAATTATATATCTATAAAAAACGAGTTCTTAATTTATATCCCCTTCCATGAATAATTTTCTTCTCTACAAATTTATAATATTTTTTTAATAATTCCTATCCTGTTAAGTGTAGGCATATCTTAAATTCATATATCTTTTAATTACATATTTTCATATAACAAAAATGTTATAAATTCATAAGGTCAAAACATATTATATACCCAATCATGTGATCTTAATTAATTACTTTTAATGATAAGATTTGTTACTCTCTTTTATGATTTGGCTTCCAATTTACTCAATCATAAAAGGGATATATCCTATATTTATTTTTTATTGATCTCCATCTTAATGATTTTAGAAATATCCTATATTCATTAATTGATTTTTTTAATAAAAATTTCCCATCAATTTGTATATTTATGTTATAGTAATTGAAATATGAATCAATACTCAATTTTTTTAGTTTTTAATGAAATTATTGTTAGACATTTTTCATGTGGGACACATGAATTTGGATAATAATTAAGTGGTATGTGGGCCCTATATAGCCCTATAATTCATTGGGTAAATCATTGCATCTTAAAAGATAATAGTGAAATGAATAATGATTCTCATACCAAAAATTGGAAATTAGTTTTGATTCCTGATCTGATATGGGACCCATGGAGTGATTCTATATATATTAATGGAAACTAGTTCGGATGCATGATTAACAGTGTCGTGTTTCAATTATTATATTGGCGCCACACTACTTCTAGATGTCACATTGTTTTATCCCTATATCATGATTTAAGTCTTATTTTTAATATTTATGTAATTATATATGTTTGATCATATGGGGTTATTTACTCTCTATCTTCCCATATGTAATTTTTTTTATGATTTCATGTTATGTAAATATGAGATTTCTATCATATTGTTAATTTCTCATATACTTAAGATATCACAATAGTCAGTATTTTGTTATGTGTATTTTTCATTTATTGATAATTTTAGATAACATGTTTTTTATTATACTATTTCCAATTAAATGGGGATAAATCTAAATTTGTATATGTATAGTAGAATACTTATTATTATGGAATTACTGTTAAATGATCACAGGATTTGTAAAATAATTTTTTTTAACTAGTCTTCAAAGACATTAAATCTATCGATTCAGAAGATTTTGATTTTATTACGTAGTTAATTTTTCTAAAATATTGAAATGATATATAATAAAGATATATTTAGATTGGGTCAACTAACATGGTATTAGATAAATGTTGAATTATTTTTCTAGATTGGTTTAGTTAACTTTGATGTTAGGGTAAGATAACATTAGTAGAAACCGAATATACAAGTCTACGTATATGATAATATGTTGAAATATTTGTAATCTCTAGATTATTTTTTCCCCAGAAATAAATACATATCAAGATACTATTGGATGGAGGCTCTAGAACAAGTTCTTGAAGATGTAGTAACCCTGAAAAAGTAATGTTGGGTATTAACTCAATCATCACATACTACACAACGATCATTTCAAAATAAACACAAGTAATGAAACTACATGGGGAGATACCTTATTTGATCATATTATTTTATGAATTTTTTATAATTCATTTCTATGATACATTAATGTACTAAGTTGAGAATTTAAAATAATCCAACTAAAAGTAACCTTGGTTAAAATATGATTAGTATAGGCCAATGTCATGGAATTACATGATAAAATGGTGAATTAAAGTGGTAAATGGTTTTAATGTTGAATCCATGTTGTGTTATTGATTATGCTAAATCCCCTATGATGTTATATTTTCCATACTATATTCAACCCATTTAGGTTCTAGATGTAGATGGAACTTTAATGTACAATGTAAACAATGGGTGTGAGGAAAAATGTAGTGAATGTCTCAATGATCAACCCATATAATTGGAGATGAACTAGGATATCAAATAATTATTCAAAAAAATTATCATACAATAATATTTAAAATACAACCAAAACTGAAATCCTAAGTTCAATATAGAAAAAATGTATGGGGACATTGAGATTTCTTTCAAAGAAGATGGTGAATGAAGGAATATTGAACCACGTATAATTTCAAATTTTTGGATATAACACTATATAAATTGATTGCGATGTTCAATAATATTTTCATATGTGGCAGATCTATTCATCAAACTTAAATATTCTAAAATTATGGATAAATTATCATAGAAGAAAAGAAGGTCCCCAATAATGATCCTCCCCATACTTAGTGTTTCAAATGAAAAGAGTTTAAGGAATTATGTTAATAAATTACCAAACCCTATATACAATGAATATTATATCCCGTAGAAATATCCCATACATTGTGAAAATAGAATAGAATATGAAATCACTACCACTTTGGGGGATCATGAAATTATAATGATGTGAGGTACACTATTTTTATATTAATGATAAATGAATGAATATTTTAACTTTCATAGAAAAAACATGGTGGATTGTTGATAACATCTAAGATATACAATTCATTTCTGATCAAAATATATCATAACATACTTCTTTTAGATTTTATTGTTCTCCCCTTGGTTTAATTTGACCTAATATTTGGCAAGCATTGAAAATACTTACAAAGATTCCCGATCAATTTTTTTGGAGTATCAAATCTCATTTCATATCACATATCATCCCACTATCATGTATAAATATAATTATGTTCTTAACTTTGTATAAAATTCAATAATATGGGTTCTTATACTCACTAATGATGGGTTTTTCGCTTAATTGATCAGGTAAGAAGTTAATAGTGATTAAATTCCCATTTTAAGGTAATATAATGATGTATTTTTGGTTGAATTTCCTTGTATTTCCATAGATCAGGAGTTTTAATTTATATTTAACATATAAATATATATATTACTATTGAAAAGTGTCTTTATAGTAAAATTTATTTTAAATTAGAGGAATTAATTAAGTTATAAATGAACTATTTTTACAATGAGTTTATCATCTTCAAATCATTTTAATGTGGATCACTAGTCCCTTTTGTTATATTGAGAGATAGATCGATGCATCTATCTATTGAAAATCATGATATTATCAAGATTATAAATAAGAATAAATACACTTTAAAACATACTAATGTCTTATCAGATCAACTATGGGAGAATAGTTCTTTAGGCTGATTGACCTTCGATATGGATATCATCAACTAAGGTTCAAATGAGTTATGTTTCCAAAATAACTTTTCAAATTAGATATGGACACATTGAATTTATAGTGATTCCATTGAGATACAAAAATATTCATTGGATATTATTAGATCAATTAAATATAGTATAGAGAGAATATATTGATAAATTTTTGCCATTTTTAGATTATAATCATATATTCTCGAAGACCCATGAGGAGAATGATTAACATTTATATATTGGGTCATGTAATTTTACAAAAAAGTAATTATATTCCAAATTCAGCAATTAAGAATTATTTTGGCCAAAATGATCCTTCTTAAGGCTTTAAATCACAAGAAAGAAAAAATCAATATATCTATAAAAGAGGGAAGACATCAAAAAATGGATTCAACTGAACACTATAATATATACATATTTTGATTAAGGGGTTATAGTGTATTATAAAAATGTTTTAATAATTTTTTTGATCCCTAAAATCCTATATTAATGTAAATACATAAGGTATTAATGCTTCTTTAGGATGTGTAATGTGAAGAATGTACCATGGAACTAAAAAGGATGTTGTTCTCTATGCTAATACTTAAATTAACTTAACATAAGGTAGGGTTTTTAATATATATGTTGCTTAAAAAAGTAATTGGTATGCATCATCCTGAAGAATGAAAAGGTAACTAGTCATGTTTCCCATTATTTAAACACTTGTGAAAAAATTACCCAATAGATGATTTTGATCAAGAAGCAATGATATTTTCATTAAATATATAAAGATACAATCTCTTTAAATAAATGTGTGATACATATACTCATCCTATGGGATTAATATATATTGACATATATAGAGTGGAATATGTGCCAAATGAAGTGGTTGGAATTGATAATTTATTATGACTTCTCAACACAAGACCACCCCTAGAAGGAAAATAAAGTAGAATATGATTTATGATGAAATGATCATGCTACCATATCAATGATGAGTAGTGAAAACGACCTAGTACACATGTATTTTCAATATATTTATCTTCATGTGAAAAGGGAATGTGAGAAATTATATCTTTTAAAAATTATTTATAAACCACCCATTCATTTAAATATCTGAAAATATTAGAAGGATAATGTGGGTCAATAAAATGTTAATCAATATTCCAAAGTTCAGCTATGATAAAGTTGAATCTATATTGTTTTGAACTCAGAAATGTGTACCATAAAATGTAGAATTAACATATAAATTTAGGATTATGTACATAGATCATCCTTCATTATTAATACATGAATTGAAAATATTTATAATCAAATACTACAAAACTACTTATGTGATAGAATGAAGTGATAAATTCTAGAATACATATACCACTTCATTGAATTCTAGTGTGTTAGGGTTGAACTAGAAAATAAAATGGGTATGTTGTAACCATTACTTATACAAATTTCTAAATTTGTAAACAACAGTATAAATTTCATTATCAAACCTCCCCCCCCCCAAATATTAAAAGGAAACAATAATTTTGGGTTTGTCATTGGTCACCTTATTAATTAATCCCATTTTATTACAACATAAAATAATATTTTGTTGACCAACTCCTTAAGATATACACGGGGAAGTGTAGAGGTAGCATAGAGTACCACTATCCATTTTATCATAATATGATAATGGATTTACCTCATAATAGTAGATAATTATTGAGAAAAAATAAAAATATAGAGTTGAGTTTCATCACTACTTATCATCATTAGATGGACAATACATATATAATTTCTATTCAAACTCGATTTAATATATTGATTTATTATTATATATATTTCAAAGATGTTGGGAATAGTACCTTACCCTATTTTATTTCTCATATAACAATATTTTATATTCATGAATTTATATGACACCATATTGGGCTGATTTTGTAAAGATATATAGGGCACTAACAGTATAGGATAATACTGTAGATATTAAGTTGTTAAGTATTTATTCATTTTTCCAAGAAATCATATTGGATATTCAAACCATTCAATGGAATATGAATGTGGAAAAAAGTTGATAAAAGCATAATGTAGATAATAAAAAAATAAATTTGGTGTTTGTAGTTGCTGATAAGGTATTTCTCCTGATACCTATATAGAACTGAGTTATCATATTATGGAAGAAGGGGAAGCTTGGACCTATGTACATCATTTCCCTCAAGATCATTTATATTTTCTAGGATGTATCTTGTTGTGTAACACACCATCCAAACCTCACTAATATTTAAAGTAAATTTTTATTTATCTTTTTTGGAAGTACATAACAGAACCATCATATGTCGCAAACTCAAAATCCCTACAACTAGAACATGATATATATTTTGGGGAGAAAGCAATGGATGTTCATGATCGATGGGATATGGTGACAGATAATAATGCCTTTAATTATGTAAATGTTTTACTAGGGAATAACATGTGTGAACAATCTATGATGGAAAATAAGGATAAAATGATATATAATATGACCCTGAATTTTTTTATCTAATTAATCCAATTTCATGGTTCAAATTCTTTTTACGTGGTATATAATTTTACAACCAACTATTTTTAGTAAATACATTTCCTTTATTAAGTAAAATTTGAGTAATTTTTCTTGTATACAACACAGAACTAAAATAAAATATGTCTTCCCTTGATAAAATTAGTATACATTACCATTATATTATAACTTCTAAATTTGTTGATACAAATATAATTGAACCCTTTATAAAAACAATATAAAGTGTATAATAATAAAAAGGTCATTTTATAGATAGAAAATTGTTGTTTCTTAAAATTGTTGTTTTTGTGTTATCCACACTTATATTCAAATTTACTATTATCAATTTCTGAAATTGAATCATATAGATTAATTTTACTATTATTTTTCATTTATTTGAAATTAGGTAATGTTATAAATTTTATTTTTACGAATAAAACTTTGTTAATATGCTAAAATTAGTTACCTTGATAAAATATTTATTTTTCAATGACTTCTCATTTCTAAATATTTTTTTTTTGATTTAATGTATTCATTTAGAATTAAGAAACTGATATAATGTTTTATTATATATAATAATTAATTACCACCCATTTAAATTTCAATCAATTATAACTGATATTAAAAATACAAAAACAATTAAAATGATATTTATTATAGAAATAGTTTTAAACCAGATTATATATTTTTCTTTAAAAGTAATTTTTCTCATATTTTTTAATTCAAATAGAATAATTTGATTCCAAATTTTGATACATTAAGTATGTTTTATAAGAATTTTCATCTTATTTATTGTGGGGTAAAGTTATAACCATGCTTAAAAGGATTCGAAAGTGTTAATATAGGTATTTAAATTTGTTATGAATTTTACTAAGACAATTTAACAGATAAAACATATGGAATTACTTTGGTTGGGTTTATTTTCATTCCTTAATGCCTCAAAAATGTTTTTTCACCTTACCACTGGTGAAACTCCATTTATTAACATGAATGAAAAGGTGAAAAAGAAAAATATCATAAGGAAATTGGAGGGAATGAAGTGGATAGGGTAAAGGATTGTAATGGCCCCAAAATCCATTCATGAAATCCACCCAAGTACCATCGGTATGAAATCTACATATGTGGAAAAATAACTAAAACAATTGCGCACCATATCAACATGAGATTATAATTTCTCTTAGGGTCTAATATTTTACTATAAATAGGACCTTAGAGTCTATATTTGGACGGATGGAATTCCCTGTTGGCCAGACGACACTCTGATCTCTCTAGTGCTTCTCTCAATAATACCACGACCTTATAGGTAGTTATCTAGCAATAGAATAAGTGAAAAATAAATGGTACTATTGAATCTAATATCCTCCCAGGGATTCGAATGAACAACACCTAAGAAAGGAATTCACTCACCCCCTGATTATTTCATACTAGCATGAGGTAACCATCCACAAACAGGGACCTGTGTGAATTAGTATTGGGAAATGCTATGAAAAACCTTCAAGGCATGAGTACGGTCTCTCATAATTGTATTAAACCAGGTGTTCCATAAACCAAGGTGCTAAAAATTCACCTAGACATACCAGTGCAAGGCATTCCATGAGCGAGCCTCCTTGGTTTTCTGTAACATCGACCCCATATGAGCTATTCATATGGCCTTTTTCAAATCCATCTATAGAAGTCCCTTTCCATCTATGGAACCATTTCGTGAGGGGTACCATGTTTAAACCACCATAAATACTCACAAACATGCTCATCCGTAGTGAGTGGAACACTAGTGGGCCATTCCCTTCGGTTAGTATTCATATGGTTAGAGGTTTCCCGCACTCATCTTATTGGCTAGTTAGGGTACTCAAAGTGTGTGTGGGTTTGTATCCCCATAGTCATGGGTACCCTTAACCAATGGATAGTATTTGGGAGTTCTTAGTTTTGGAGACTATGGTTTGGAACATGTTCTTCTAATATAGTCTTTGATACCCTAAGCCTCCAGTTCCTAGAGGGGTGGGTGAGGATTACACATTCTTTTCCACTGAACATTAAATTAAATCCTCATCCAACTATAAACCCAATTATAGAGAATACCGCCTAGATTAAGCCCATAATCTTTCTCTAGGTGGTTAGAATATTTCTCCTATCTTTCAATGTGTCCTTTAGTTTTATCCCTTCATTGCGGAAATGTAAATATAGTGAAGTTCTATAATCCCATCTACTTCCACTATCATCCTCCTCATATTTCACCGTAGAGGAGGAAAAGTGGGTGGATTGATAGATCCTTCACTTACTCTTGGTTCTCACACTTAGCATGAATCATGTGGTATTAGAGGTATACGGTAATCACAACACTTGTACGATCCACGTGATATATATATAAATAATAAATCATATTTTTGATAACTAGGATTCAAAGGAATCCCACTTAGGGTCCCAAATCAATGGGAATCCTCTCATGGAGTAGGCCCCAATAATAGTTCCATAAATTTGCGAATACTACTTATGATTAATCCCAAAATTAGCCACCTCCCAAACCATAATGAGTTATGAAATTTCTCAAGGCCCCAATTATAAGTGAATACAATTTAGGAATATACACAAACATAATCAGCTCAAAGGGCCATACTCCCCTATGATACATATCTTTGAGGGCATCCATAGGCATGGGTCCCCACAATCAAACTTTGTGGGATTTGATTTCTATCCAAATGAGATATGTAGGAAGCCTCCTTGAGATTAAAACCAAACAATATAATAAACCACATTCTCTCAAGTACATATTTCAGGTAAGGTCAACATTCAACCTAAGAATCAATCTCTCTCAGGTTCATTGGGCTGCATCGACATTATTCCCAATCCAGACATTGACAAGTCACTTTCCATCTAGATGTATTTTACAGATTAAATTAAAATATACTGTTAGGTCCTTATTAGAAGACCTTGAAAGCTATGATTTGTTCTATTAAGTGGCACCAAACTATGTGGGTTTTGGTTTCTTTCACAATGATATGTAAGAAGCCCATTCATGGATCATATCCCAACATCAAAACAACTACCATATCCCTGGATTATAATAAAATCAAGAGTAACATCTATATCCCTTGATTAAGATAATCCTCAATGTTCCCTACCATGTTTCTAGAAAAACCACATCATCATATTAACCACCCTTGAGTATCAATGTTATATATATGTGTATACCAATGAAGGAGAACCTGATATACATACAAATATCTCCATTAATGAAGATCCCTAGATACATAGAAATTATTATATGTTTAATACATTCTAATAATTCATTGTTTATTCTCAAAAAATTTACAGAATACATTGAAATTAATAATGGATTCACAAATATATTTTTAATCATTAACTGATTTTAGGAGAAGGCAATAATTCCACCCAAAAGGGTCCGACTAGCCCGACCTCCCATCCTCCTGACCAATGTGAGTTCTTAAGAAACACTTGAAAAACCTCCTAGCAAACACCTACCTTTGGAAAGTAGGTCCCCTTGGACAAATAACCATTGGGTGTTTCTAGTTCCATGTACAATCTGGTTGGAAGCCATTTAGAAATAATAATTCCTAACCTGAATCCCCATTTATTAGTGGAAAAAATGGTGAAACCGATGTGAATAGAATAAATGTGAAATATATTTCATAAGAGAAATGGAATGTACTAACTAGTCTTCATCAAACCATTTTGTGCTTCATGGAAAATAATGTTTTTTAGGGAAACAAAATTTTTTGAACCAGACATGAATGACTGACATGTGTAATCTGTTTCATTAGATAAAATGGTAGTATTGACTAGTCCCCATCAATCCATTTCATCCTTCAGGGATAATCATTTCTGAGGAAATTAATGGTGAACTCCGGGTGAATGACATAAATGTGACATCATTTTCACAAGATAAAATGGATGTACCACTTATTACTCATTGTACCATTTCATACATCATGGAAGACCCATTAATGAGGGAATCAATTGGTGAACCCAACATGAATCCTAATCCAAGATGATAATTTCAAACAATTGTTAAGCCCCTTTATTTTAATAAGAGAGAAATAGGGAGACAAGGTGATCATTCAAGCATATATTCATTCAAATGAGATGTTTATTTGATATATTTTAATATACTGTTATATATATAAGCACCAACTATTAGAACACCATTCAATACAATGTAATCATTAATGCTCTGACTAATAAACACCTTGGTTGTTGCATGCAATGAATCTTCGTCCCCAGAGAGGATGTTGTCACCAAGCTAGCATCAGGAACACTGGGTATCAATTTCAATTTCCTAGGAGTATAATAAAAATAGTATGATCCCTACCCTATAGGCCACCCTATAAGACTTCTATATCATCAAACATCACTATTTACCCGTTCAATGTTGATTGGTCATCATGAAGAAGACATTGATAACAACACCTTCAATAATTTTGGGTGCTTATCCCCAGAATGTGATATCCAGTCCCTCCCATATCTCAGGGGGTTGATCATGAGGCCACATAGGACCTCATCTTGAAGACACAAGACACATTTTCAAGGGATCACACCATCAAGCACCACTACCAACACCACATAGAATTGAACCCACAACATGATGAGGGTGTTGTCCTCGACTGACCATCCCAGGTCCTTTAGAACTAGGAATGAATTATAGAACAACAAGGGAAACAATCAACAACCATAAAGAAAGGGAACACATCTTCCCCCTCTTGATAAACCCCCTCAACTGATTTTGTGGAAAATTGAGAGTGAGAATATACAACCATCTTCCATTATTCATCTATCCACCAGATTCTCTTGGAGTCATTCAAATAAGTATTCAAACCAAATATGTCAGCAACCTACAAGTAGAAAAATCTACTGACATATACCTACTATACTTTTAAGAAGAATCGTCCGGAAGCACTCAAATAAGCCCACTAACAATATTTGGCCGAAAGTAGTGAGTGGGAACACACACCTTCCAGCAGTCACCAAGCCTGCTGGTAGCCTTGTAAGGAAGCACTCAGTGATGTTAGTTAGAATGTATTGATGTCAATAAGGGGAAGAATCCACTATCTTCCTCTACACATGATTACTATTTGTATCGATTGGAAGGAAAAGGAGGATAAGAGTGTGCACATACACCTAATCCAGATACAGAATTGATATATATCTATATTCCAGTTGCTAAACTCACCAAGAATATCATGGAAATGGTAAACTGGTAGACTCAAATTCCATCTCATATATTGTATCCTTGACATGATATCATAACAGTGATAATATGTGTGCTCGAGGGAGGAAAAAAATGTCCCGACAAAATGGGGTAGCTCATCAGCACAACACCTTAGAGAAGACACATACCTATGGTATCACCAAAGATGGTTATGGGGAAAACTCCCCCATGTTATATGTAAATCAAGATCTACAACATACACCAAATCAAATTGGAGGTAATTAGTATAATCCAATAGCTACTCCAAGGAAGGAATAAATTTCTAACAATAGAAACCACTTCTCCCAACAAGTGGACCCAATCATTCAATAGAAGGAATCTATAAATAATACTCAACAAATAGTATTGGAAGATATAGAGATGATATAGGATCTAGCTATTCTTAATAATATAGTCCTCGAATCCCTCAAACATTTATATGTGGTATCTTGAGATTCAAACCTATAGTTACCACATTATGGGAGCATTATCAATAATTATGAAGGTACCTTTTGGGAAATTTACAGTGAAATATTTCTTCAAGAAAGAAATCCAGTAAATCTAAAGAGTCTATCACTTGATGAGTTCCAAGACTTCCCTATGTGTGTATAGAAGACTAATGGTAAAGGGGGTTTTACCCTAGCTAAAATCAACTATGGTGGGCCTCTCTAAGATAGAATTCACTGTGTATGTTCCCTCCACTATATCGTTTCGTAGTTCAATTGAGTTCCTTAATTGGAAATGTGGTGAAAATAAAGCTATCTTATCATGAGTTGCATTCAAACACAAGCCTAGTAATGTCTGATTCTTTGTCACTAGAAGGTGAAATCATTTCACATCCATAAGACACCCCATGGAAATAGTCTTTTCCCAATCCTCCTTTGGATTGTCTGTATTACAACATAGAAGAAAAAATCCTAATCAATCCCATTGATTTTGTTAAAAAAATGAGAAACCTTCCACTCTGGTCAGACCTCGTTAAGTATACTCTAGTTAATGGAAAAGAATATTTGGTAAAAAATGAGGACTAAACTGGGTAAAGATACAATTCTAGTCATTTTATGGCCTTTATCCACCCTCAATATAGTAGTCCATATGTGTTGTTAGAAGACAATACACATGACATATACATGAACAGAATTAAAAATATTCATCTCCTAAAAAATGTATTATCATGTGATGAGTATATATCCCACATCAAGGTAATATATGGTTTTCATCATCAAATTTACTTGGAATCTCACATTGATCCATGACATCCATCTATCAAGAAATAACAATGATCCCTTCAATGCAAATGAATTAATGAATTACTTATGTTATGAGTGATGATCATGGATACCCTATCTGATGTTCGTATCAGAGGATGGGATTCACATGGGATCATTTTATTTTATTTTACAACATAACTTGAAAATAAATCTGAAGGTGGTATCATGCAATTTCATAGTCCTAGGATAGATCCAAAATTTGTAATTAGTTCAAGACTGAATATATTCTCAAAATGAATAGGCCCTGATTAACTATCGCCGACATCAGGATACAAGAGAGTAGGTTGTTGAGATACATTTGTGTCAATCATATGATAACATTGAATAGGTTTACATCATAGATGATGTCAGTAACCAGATAACACAAATGTAAAAAATAACATAGTGTTCTTCCGAAACAGGAAATTTATATGTGTGTTGAATGATGAAATCATACCATGTACATACAAAAATATGTATAATAAGAACATATGTTGTGGTAATATCATCAACAACATTTTAGGAGAAACCCCAACCCATAGAACTAGGGGATTTTATTAACCTTGCCCTAGAGTTTAGCAGAATCTAACTGAATGATTGTGAAAGTGGAATTTGAACAACACCAACCCACTAAGGTTTTAGGTTTTTCACCTCAATAATCCCCTACTCAACATAAATAAGTTTTTTGTTGATTAGGTAAGATTTTATAGATTTAATCCTCTTAGTTTTGTTCATCACATGATCTTGCACATTCACATGGATCTTTCAAAAATGAACATTTTAGGAATCCCCTTCTGGTTAATGTCCACCAAACAGCTCTGGGGAATCAAACAAGATTAGGAAAGGATTTCGTGGAGAATAAAAAAGGAGGGGATCTCAAAAAAATACTGATAGAATTTCAAAAATATGTTATAAATCACCGATCATCATAAACACTACCATTGTGGGCCCTCTATAACATGAGACAAATTTATATGAATCAGAAGAGGAAGTTACAGATGAAAATGTGGTCCACACCAAAACAAATAAGGAATTTATGTGCACCCAAACCCAGGGTTTTACCTAAAATTTGTGCATCACTTCAATGATTCCACCACAACCTCCTCAAAGGAAACATAATAGGTTAAAAGGTATGGATCATGATATCATTCTTCAAATCCCAATCTGGTGTTTCATATTACTCATTATCATAGCGAGTACAATCTCCCTCATAAGGCGGTGATTTTTTTTTGAGGTGATGTTCTCGAGCTCCATCATTGCAGGCCTCCCTAATTACATTTTTATTTGTTCTTTATACTTATTCCCTTTAATGTTTTAGTTTTCCTTGTACTCTTAGATAAAAACAAATAAAAAAACAATATGATGATGATAGGGGTCAGACTATGTCTCTCGTTCCCCTTAGAGAGGGTCAATCCCTTTCGTAGGAGGAATGATTTTCTCAATAAGAGGAGGAGAAGAAATAATTGAGGAGATTAAATATATAGTTTTTCTATGATATCCTTCCTTCCAGAAATGATTCACAAGAATATCGTCATCTTGAACTTCCATATGAGGAGTATAATAATGAGGGTTTTTCAAAAAACCTAAAGCTGAATGGGAACTTCTATTCAATGTAGGATACCTACCGCCGATATACATTGATCTTTTATAAGTGGATCATTAATTCCCTATATTGTGTTTGAAATTAGAGTAGGGTCAGGCTCATCCTCACAGGCCTTCCCCTATGGGTTACAAAAGACATGTGCCAGTAGCGCCACCACCAGTGGTCCTACAGGCTACTACACCCATCAAGACTCCAGTGGCCATACCTTCTCATGTCTTGTCCCAGCTAGACATTCCTCAAATTCATAATAACCCTATTGATTCATTAACAACTCAACAGACAGACATTAAATGAAAATGTGCTCTGAGGTATCTAGAAAAGAAGTCTTTCCCCCAAGGGGTGGATCCCCCCCAAAACATTTTAAATCCCTAATTTATAATCATTAATGACTTGGGAGATCCAAATAATAACTTGATGCATTTATTCTCTCATAGTGATTCCATGATGGAAAACCCTTAATAAAAGGATCTTTTGAAACTTAGGTTCTTTATGTAGTCTCTATAAGGACCAACCATTGTGTGGTCAACATGTTTGTTGTCTTGATCAATCGCAAGGTGGGAGGACCTTTGTTAAGATGTTTCTTTTCAATTTCAACTCAACATTTCAGAAGATGACAGTATTTGACCTCAAAACTACAGATAATTAGAGAATGAAAGGGTCTCTATAATGTATCATATTTTTCGTGTATTATTTGTAAATATTATTTAGAATTATTTTGAGACCATGTACATAGACGACATGTTATTCCAAGGCCTAGTTAGCCTGGAATAGTGGTTTGACCTTTTTTTATGTTATGTGAGTCGGGGTGTGTGTTTAGTTGTGGCAGTTTCCAAGTGGATTCTTGGATTAAAAATATTAGGACACTATTGCATCAAGGATGATGACTTTACCTAATAATGGGCCTAACCTCAACCAGTGTCGGTCGAGGGAAAATGTAAATTTTCATAAGTCTTAAGTTAAATAAAATAAAATAATATAAATTGATGATATTATTTTATTTTATTTTGAAATTTTATTTGGAGCACAACGATAGGGTAGTTTTTTTGATATCTAATAGCACAACTTTAAAACTATGAAACAACAGAACTGGATAATTAATGTCGCAACATAACAACAACAGATCAACATGAAGAAATGAAGAAATGTGTTTCCTTCCTTTAATGGGTTAATCAAATTTTGGTAATTTGTAGAAGATTGAGAGAAACTCAAGATAATTCGTGTATATTTGGAGAGAACTCTCAACAAAGAATGATAATGAATCAAAAGTTTGAATCAATGCACTAATGAAGTTGAAGGATCTTAGCGACGATGGTAGCATGATCCCTACGTCAGCGATCGTTCTATCCTTGAGAAAGGGGCTATGTTTTATATTGTTTCATAATCATTATTTAAATTAAAATGACAAACTTGAATCAACCCATGAATTTTTTGACTCGCACATCGTCGTTCATATAGGAGGGATTTTATATATTGGGTTCATTATTGGGGATTCTTTTGTCATTTTTGGTTGTTTTACTTTTCCACATTTTAAACTTCTAATGGGAGAAAGTTAATATTGTGATGAAAATAGTGGAGGATTGATTCTATTTTTTTTGTTTTTTTTCTTCCTCCGTATTCCCCGTGTTCTATTCATTCTTTGTGGGGATTGGAATGAGGAATAATTGTGCACAAAATTATTGGTTAAATGAACCCAAAATAGAGATTTGGCATCATGATGACCATGTGGAGGTGTGACGACAATATCGGTGGTCGAATCAAAATGGTTCGGGGGTTCTCATTCTTCGATCATTCATCATGAAGGTGAATCTGAAAGTGTTTTCAGGGCTGATCAGAGGCCCAAAACTAAAAAAATATGCATTGTGATGTCAAGGAGACATAAAAACCTAATTTTAATGGAGATCAGACTACCAGATTGGAGAACATAACATCACAGAAGGCACATCAGATAAGAATAGTGACTCTAGAAAATTTGTAAGAACATGACATGTTTCCTGAAGAACACATTGTGTGGGACTGACTCAGTGGCAGATAGTGTTATGAGATATAGGAAGCAATGAAATAGCATGTTATCTGAAGAACACGACATGTGGGTCAATTCATGGGGCTCACCATTTATCTTGATTGATACATGGACACAGGGTGCAGTACACGACCATGTACTCCACCACATTGACAGACCAAGCTGGCTGCATCGGTTACCCAATGTACCAGTTACACGGGATGACATACATAGGTTGAGGCTATGTACGGGCACACGATCATGTACACGAAGCAGAACTCTATTACTTAGACATGGCATGTGGTCTACACACCATGTCAGGTACTTACCATTCTACACGGCATGTTCCCTCTGACTCGGGTCGTTACACATGGTCAGTACCCAGACTCACGAGACCTGGTGTGTGACCCCTTCTACATGCTGTGTATATCCATGAAACATGGCATGATCATTGTGTACATCATTTTTTGGAAAAGTTTTCATTGAGTTAGTTCCCCTTTTTCTTATTCTCTTAAAGTCCAGGTATCGTTTCCATCCACAAGAGTATGATCCCTTCAGTAGGACATTCCGATATTGATTCAGGTATCCCTATGAGAGTCCCATAGCATGATCTTCTATACATTCTTGACACAAAGTAATGTTAGGTATCGATGTGACTAATCCTATAGGATATTGATCTTATACCTATAATGTTAATATGGATGAGTAGTTGTATCCACCAAGGCCCAGGAAGTGATCGTATTCTATGTATCGAGTTCTTTTACCACTTAGGAATGTGTTTTATCGGAATGGTGTATCTCTCTCTCAAAGATTTTCAGGGTGGTTAGTACATCCCAGACAGACGTAATCATTTATATCTCACACATGGAGTGAGTTATCTCAAACGATTTCTTTGTGAACCCTTTGAACTGAATTCCTAGCTTGTGTATGCAGTTGTACGACATTTCTATAGACTACGGGTCTGGGTTTTGAGTATATCAGGATTGTGTTTCTATAAATATATGTTCAATATACATATACGGTATAGAGATGATTGTGCCTTTACCTTGTGTATTTATTTGTGGTTATCAGGGTCCCATACTGAGAATTTTTATACTAATCTCAATATGATCATTTCACACACGCCTCATGTCTAGTGAAGACGAGAGATATTTTGACGGATTCTAGGGTGTACCAAGACCAGAATGAGAATTCTGAGTTCACTATAGGCCATGGTGTTCCAACGACTACGAGTAGTTGTCCCTGTAGCTCCTTGTTCTAACATGTTTGACTTTATAGTTTACATACTATTGTTTTTTGTGGGCTAGTATTCTGGCCTAGTTTAACTTTCCATAGATTACATCTTTTTTAATCTCTTTGTTGGGTTTAGTTGTATGCATGAATTTTGTTCCTTAGTGATTTATATATTTCAACATTTTTGGGCTGCAGATGTGTGTATTTGTACATGTACATAGGAAATTCCTCTCATTTTTGTGGTATGTCTACTCGGTACTAGTCACCAACCTAAGGCCTATTGGAGGTGGGCATGGGTAGTAACAACATGAGCCCCACAGAGACGGGTTATGAAAGTCCCAGATTTCATTACTCAGTGGAAATGATTTACATACTTGTTAAATATTCTAGTCCCTCAAGAATAGCTATTACCCGTCCATTTATCAAATATCCATGATGATTCATGCATGTCACTAATCCCTGTGATGTACATAGGAGGGTATCTAGACCTTGCATAAATTTCTCAAAATGTTGAAAACTCCATCGTAGAGACCAATTTAATGTTCCGAATAGTTACATTGAATCAGGGATGTGGAATTGTAAAAGTAGATTCCATTGTAGTTACACATAAGCTAGATCATGTACTTTATCTAGTTTCAATGAATACAACATAACATATGATACCACCTCCCGAGCATCATCAATAATTCCCACCTTTTAAAGATGATCTGAGAGACCAACCTCAAAAGTAGTTTGAGGAGTTCAAATACAAGGGCTACTCTTTTAGACTTAAACATGTCTCGGTTATTTCATCTCGACATTTAAAGGAAGCATAATCATGCTTCCAAATCCCTTGAATCCCTGTAATGCATGTGATAATGGTATCATGAATTATTATCCCTTCCATCTGATGTTGGGGCACCAGATCATGTATGGTTTTGTTTTCAAATACCAGATGCATAAGATGATAGATTCCAAAAAAGTGAAGTTGAATAATTCAACTTTTCAAAAGGGGTATGTTTCCAAAATTATCCCAATAGAATAAGAAAATTAATGGAAATAATATAAGACTATGATTTCACATCAGTATGATTAATGTATGGTTAGAAAAATGATAAAAAAGACTCACGACATTCTATGAACATTGTGTAAACATCAAACTATGCCTCCTTCCACTCAATCTCCGTTAGCATCTCAGTACTACAAAGGCTAGTCCACCAAAAAGTGACTTGGAAATTAGTATAAGAAGAAAATATATGAATATTAACTTCAACAAAGCTGAATATATTCATCAATTTATCATACATAATCCCTAATGTCTTGAAAAAATTGGCACTGCACCACCAAGTGGTATATCATGAATCAACATGTATGATAAAACACTCATTTGATAATGAATTTATCATTATTTCTATTAATGTTATTCATTGAATGGATTTGTTCACAATTGGTGATTATAGTTATGAATCATAGTTCCCTATGATTGATTGGGGAACTAGGTGAAGAGGTTGTTGTGGTCAAGGATACAAGAGAGGATTTAGTCATTCTAGATGTCACTATTTAATCAAAACCCATGATCGAATGGTCTATGCAGCCAAAACTCATGGGAAAGATCTTTAGTCTGATCAAAATCAACAAATGAGCTCTTCCTCCATTAGTGATAGGGTCTTACCTGACATGATCCTCTTGGAAGAATAGTTAAATGATACTCCACTACCTTTTTGGCCAGTTTTCCTACCCATCTAACCCAATCCACTAAGATATAAATCATCTACAGCTACAATTCCATGGGATTATCCATCCACATCAGGAGAATCATCTCCAAAAGAACTTGGGAAGGAACACTCTCATAATAGGAAGCACATACATTTGGATCAAAAATTTGATTTCTTGAAGAAACTTTCCCATTTTCTTGACATGTTATCAGTATGGGATTCTTTGTGTTTGTCCAATGTCTTTCGAGAGGCACTCATAGAGGCATTTTCAACTAATGTGTATGAAGTTGTGGTTGCTACTGCTGAAGTATATCATGAATAGAATGAATCTAAATATTTCCATGAAGCCATCTATTTTACATACTATAATGAGGATTATGTTGTGAAAGGATATGTTAGGCCCTTTTATACATTGAGAAAAATAAATTATATTGATATTTGATGTTCCTTTATTAAGAATGGTTCAGAAGTCAACATCATCTCGGTTCAGATACTTTTCTAATTTGGTCCCAATGAATCTCACATATCCCCTTCCACAATGAAGTTACATGGCTACACCATGAATGAAAAAGATCTTCTTAGTATGAACACACTCAGAATTTAGTTTGGGGATATAGTATTCTATATAGAATTCTAGGTTGTTCTATAGGATACAACTTCTAATATATTGCTAAGAAGACATTGTCTATATTATCATGTGTCTATTCCTTCATCATATCAAAAATGTCTAAAATATGGTTTCAATTATTAAATTTGAGTATTTTCTAGTGAAAATACCCTGTAAAAATATTGAGAGTCACAATATAAATTAAATTAGGATTATATCATTAGGAAGGTAAAGGATCATTGGATGGGGACGTTATTTGAATCGATGCCCAAAATGGTCTAGAGATGATTCCAGATGACCCTTTTAAAAAGTTCATTAATGATTACATGCTTATTATTAATAAAATATATATTATGAACTTAAATTCAATAATAAACTCAGAAGATTATATAATGTCAATCTTAGAAACCATGCCTGATAGTTTAGAAGATGTTTCTAACTCTCTGAAAATTGAAGAAATCTTTGATGAAAATGTCTCCATTCCATCCTTCAAACTTCAAAAAATGAAATTTTCATAATTTGGACTAAAATATGTCTCTTTATCAATGGGGTGAAATTAATATTACCATCCCCAGTCCCCCATGTCCCCTATAGAGCTCCTGAGAAACCTAAATCCATCAGTTGAAATGAGGATGATCGGTTGACCTTTTGGATGTGTCGATGAAAATTCACCCTATAACTCTTAGATTATTAATTTATTAACTACCTCCCAAGAGTATGTGAAAGATGTAATGTCCGAGGAAGGACGATTATATAGAGACCATAGGGGTTCCCCTCTAGCCTCTTCAGAAGGTGTCCCCACCACTGTGGTTGAACTCAGAGAGATAAAAATGGGTTTAATGGAATATATCTACCACAATTTGATTAGTGAATCCATGACTCCCAAATAAGATGAGGTAAATAAATCATTCATAAATTAGAATTGTTATTTGTTTCTATAATTACTAAGAGAATCTAGACCTTGACATTGAGGTGGCCACCCCACACCTGGGTTTTCCAGATGATGATTTGGGATTCAATCATGCATTCAAATGGTCACACCTGACCCAAAACCCCAAAAATGAGTTTTAAGTGTAAGGGATTATCAATTATAATATTATCTGAGAGAGAAGATATCAAAAAAGGGTTATAAAAAATTTTCCCTATGAAATGGATTGATGGAAAATTAATATTTTGTATTGATTTTAGATATTGTAACAACATTATACTAAATATGACTTCTCAGTTCTAATTACAGAACACCTGATTTATTCAATGCCTGGTTATTAATACCTCTTCTTCAGGGATGGATATTTTGTTTATAATAAAATCTGAATAGACATGTATGATTAAGAAGCCACAATATTCATAGATTCTTATGGAGTATTCTGCTCAATGGTAATTCTCGTTGTCTTGAAGAATGTTGGCACCAAATAACAACATCTTATACTTCACATCATTAAACCCTTTTTGGTGTTTTTTTGTTAAATTATAAATTGATGAACTATTACTCATGTCCCATCAATGTTCATAACACATTGTTTACCGGGAAATCATCTTTAATAAGATATGATATCATAACCTCAAGAAGAACCCCATGAAATGTCATTTCGGGGTAACCACAAAAAAATTTATTGTTTTTTATATACCACCTTGAAATCATAGTTGATCTTGAGGAAAATAAATATATCCTGGGAATTTCACTTCCTCGAAACCTCAAGGAGTTAAGAGGACATCAAGGAAACTTGCACTAATTTTGAGGATTTATAGCCAACCTTGTGGGGAAGTGTCTACCTAGAACCAAATTAATGGAAATGGGGGATGCATATCGATAGAATGATGTTTTTAATTAATAATTTTAAATCAGCCTAAAATACCTCATGATTTCACTAGTATTGATTCTACATGTTTAGGGATGGTTTATCATTCTATTTTCTACAGTTCTAGAGTGATCACTAGGTTCCTTAATTACAAAAAAAAAATGATCATGGAAATGAAAACAACCTCCATTATCTTAGTCAAACCATTCTCGATGTAGAGACACAATACTCATTTATCGAAAAGATTTGACTAAAATTATTATTCACTATTTAGAAGGCGGGGAACAATATGAAGCACCAAAAGGGCAAACTAGTCACTAGAAATAACCAGTTCAAATACATCCCCAGTCTTCCTATGTTGATAGGGCTTCTATCATGGTTAGTGGTTATTCTGCAGTAGTTTGACATTCAATTTGCACCAGAGATAGTAGTTAATGTCCAATCCTTGTCAGATTTTCTAGCAGAGTATCAGTGGGTGAAAATGTCATTGTTAAATACTAAATTTCTAGATAAATAGGTATTAGAAATTCCAAAAAACCCTTAAACATGGGAAATTTATCTCGTTGACGCATCTATGATCCCAACAGGGAAGATAATGGAAGGTCAAATGATAAAAAAAGATAGGTTTGGGATCATTATCGTTTACCCTTCAAAGGAAATATTAGTACACTATTTTATATTGTCATAAATATGTACGAACAATTAGGAATAATATTATACTCTCATCATGGGTTTGAAACTGGCACTCCAAATTCAATTAAATCACTTCGAGGACTAATATGATATAGAGTTGGTAATCAAAAAATCAAAGAGAATTACACCATCAAAAAATAATATTAGAACCCCCTATTTTACAATTTTCGAGGGTTCCTCGAAGAGATTATCTCATAACTAATGTTAACTCATGTCCCAAAATAACAAAATTCCCAAGAAGATGCATTGGCAGATGCAAAAATGTTTTTTATAGTCTTAATTAGGATAAAATGATAATAAAAATCACCCTCACTTAATGGCATCCCCTATTGTTTGAGTCATAAAATAAGAGATCAACACATTCATCCATATCATTATTCCATATGGCCCTACCATGGTGTGGATGATGCCAGTTATAGAATAAATTTATGATGGAGTACGCTGACCAAATAGGGCAAGAAAAGAGAAAAGGTGATGGATAAAAGAAAACTTCACAATATATGATGGCCTAAATCACCAAAAAGTTCATTACAAATGTGAATTTGATGTATTACTTCTTAGATGTATTGATTTATAATAGACTGATACCATTATGGATAAATTACAAGATGGGGCTTGTAGTGACCATTATTCTGGATATAATATTTCCCCCAAATTCAATGGTTTGGGTTCTACTGGAATTAAATAAAATAGGATTGCACAAAATTTACTAATAAGTGTCATTATTTCAATGTGGATGCAAATATCAATCATCAACCCCTAGAGATTATACATAAAAAAATAATGACCATTTTTAATATGGGGAATGGATTATGATAAACCATACCCTCCATCTACAACCAAGAAATTATAGTATATCCTAACTGCTATTGATTTCTTATCCAAATGGGATGAGGTAATTCCCCTCAAAGATGTTGGTTCCAAAATCATTATTAGATTCTTTAATGCTAACATAATTACTAGATTTTATGTTTCTCATACTATACTGATGTACAATAAAACCAATTTCTGTTCTACTGAGGTAAAAAATATATATCATGAGTACATTATCTAACAAAACCATCCCTCCTGATATCAGGTAGTGGATAATGGAAAGATTTTGGGTTTTAACAAGATAATTTCAATCATACCCTAGAAGATGATGTATAAAGATAAGAGGTCTTTTCAAGATTATCTCTTGCATGCCTTATGGGATTAATAGAGAATTAATCATACTACAACATGGGAAACCATGTACTAGTTGGTGTATTAAATAGAAACAGTCTTTCCCATTGAATTCCAGTTCCCTCACTCTGTATTTCAATTTTTAACCTATTATATGCAGATGAATAGTGCCAAAAATGGTTGGAAGAATTCAAGCGACTGGACGAAAATTGACTACACACATTATATCATTTAGAGGTATTCTATAATCAGATAGAGTGATCTTTTAACATGAAGGACCTCCTCTTATCATTTATCTAATGATAATTGGTGTTGATCCTTATAATTCCAATTATACTAGGAAATAATCCTTCAAAACATGACCTAGTGTGGGTGGGACCATATTTAATATATATGGTCTACACAAATGGAGCTTATTCCTTGATTTCAATGGGTGGAGAACACCCTAAAACCCCTACCAATGAATGGTTTATGAATAAATATTTCATGTAATTACATAATCTACATCAAAGATGTAAGTAATTAAGCTACATAATGAGTTTTTTTCACTTTAGTCTAAAATTCATGACAAAATTTCCCTGCCACATGAAAATAAGACGATCGAAAAAATATCCTTTCTACATGACTTTAATCTGCACAGCATAACATCCACACCGTATGATGTTAAAAAACGCATCCAATGCCCTTGTCACATCACAAAAAAAAACAAAATACACCCTTTAACCTCACTGAATGACATTAAAATTAATGGTTAACATCATTTTAATTTGATGCTAAAAAAACCGCAGTTTACCATGAGCTATGATATCCCTTGTGGTCCCTTAAAAATGGGCTTCCACGTCATGTGTATGTCCCAATCAGATCACATTAACCCATCAGTGGGTTGAGACTATCTCTTTGAAATACATGAGGAATAAAGTTACGCTTCCACCATGCATAATTACATGTTATATCCTTGCCACTCTGTAAATGAATTTGGGACCTTTTAATGGTATATGTCCAACAATTTTCATGTCCTTACCACAATAAAATTAATTCCATGAACAATGTCCTCATCAGATTATGATAAAATACACAATCAATTCATGAAATTTATATAGATTGATTCTAATTCTAAAGAGATACATAGGGACACATAGATCTTTAATCCAAGATCACACAGTGATTTCAGGAAAAATGACCCCTTACATTCCCTATGTATGAACTAGATAAACATAGGGATCTTTTCAAGGATATATGAATTGATTTTCAAACCAATGATATTTTCAGTGACATCGAGACACTAAGTATTCATCCCAACCGATGTTCTAAATGTATTAAGAACCTCATTCCCTATGTCAAAGCTACAATGTTGCTTGGAATATATGTTCTTTAAAAACTACTTGCGGCTTGATTCTTATTTCAATGAGAAATGTAGTGACACTTGGATCTCCTATCATAATTCCATAAATTACAAAATTTATATCTCTTTTTCCATATGTCTAAATTAGATCTACAAAGGGAGCGTCATAAATAACTATATGTGTCATGATTATTATTCTAGCATGATATGTAGTAACACCTGGGTCTTATTCCTTGGTTCATATTCAACATTTCATTCATGTTAGGTGAACAAAGTTCTTGCTAAATGACTTTAAACTACACGGTTACTTAAAAAATACATGGGGATGGATTATATTTTCAATGATATATATAGTGAGGATTCGATCTTCTATCCTAGGTCTAACCGTAATTAAAATTTCCTAACTCCATGTGAAAAAATGAAACCTTTAAAGGAGCCATTAAGTACTACATGTGACTTGAGTGTTTCTAGAAAAAGTTACAAAGTGACATCTAGATTACAAATCTTGGGTCCAGCCACATTCGAACAACAAAGACCTTTTATTCACTATGTATGAATCTGATCTACATGGAAAACCTTTCAAGAACAACTTATGGATTTATTACTATCATTATAAGATGCATAGTGAAACCCTACATTACCATCTTTGGGTCCAGCCTCATTTACCATTTTAATGTTAGGAATTAAAATGTCCATACCACTTGATGTCAAACTGTATAGTTTCTCCAGAACTACATATAGATTGATTCTCATATTAGCGAGATACATAGTTATTTTTGGATCATATCTCTTCTCCTAGCAACCAAAATATCTAAATTCCCCATATCCTTGACTTGTGATACCATTATGCGATGGACGAAACTTTTTCCACACATTGTTTCTCAAATTGAGTCGGGATCCCATGGGTTTAATACATTTGTTAAAACAGATTCACTACGAAAATATGGAATATTAGTTCATATATAGGTTACCCCAGTGTAACGAAAATATTCGTTCTTATGATGGAATAACCCATGTCATTTCCACATGACAACAAACATTTTGTTTCATCAAGAATGAAATCATCTTGATTCTCACCCCCATGATATACGTATAGACATCCAGCTATTTAATACTTGGCCCAGCCACAAAACAATATTATAAATACACCCTCTCTCTCCAACTTAAATGTCATATCGGTATGAGAAGATAAAAAATGATTTCTCACCCTAGTCAAGAACTCATATCAAAATAAAACCCACATTTTCCTCTACTCATGACATCAACCAGGGTAGGGGAACTTTATTTAAAAACTACATACACCATGATTCTTTCTCTTACTAGATACATAGTGACTCTTGGGCGCTATTTCCTATTACATCCACAATATTCCATTTCCCTTTTATAGAAAAGTCTGATCTATGAAGGGTTTCCAAAATGATGGTCGACACTAGCCCAGATGATTCCCTTTTTTCCCTAAAAGTTTTCTACTAAAAGTCATACTCTTAATCTGAGACCCATTCAGATCGTCATAATATTTCTTCATCTCCCAGTGATAGAATGTCCAATACCAGAAAGTTCATTTCTTTGACTATGTAGAACATGCCTCAGTTGGCCATGCATAAAGCGACTCTCATCTGGGGGATGTTAGTAAAAGGATTCAACTATTTGATTACGCTATACATACCCCATTTGGTCTTTCATAGAACAACCCACATAATTAATTTTTCATCAATTGTTATCTCTGCTATCGGGAAATGCATCTTCTATCCTCGTAATTCTGAAAACAATATTTTGAACACCATGAATTAAAACAGTATACAGTTATCAAGAATATATTTCATATAAACTCTCTCATGATCTAAGAACCCCCACCACATTGATACATCATTCCATCCTTCATATTTTAAAATTATAATTGATCATTGTTTTGAAAGGACATGAATCCTAATTATTTCATAAATGATTTGGTCCTCGTCATATGAAAAAAAAATACAGGAACCACACTTATTATTCTTGGGATAGACCTTCATAGAGATCCTATTCCACCAATTATTGGGAAATCATGAATTGAGGTACCCCTTTTCTATTCTAGTATATTTATCCAGAAACCAAACTATGTTATTTGAGAAATCCAAATATCCATAAATTTAAATCAGATTTTGTTATAAAATGTTTTACTTCTGGAGAAATCATTTTCTAATCTATGTAGTGTGTTCCCTTGTTGGCCTTATATAGGTTTCCCACATTACTGTTTTATCAGTCAAATGATACCACTAATTGACTATGTAGTACATTACCTTGTTGTACTTTTATAAAACGACCCTCATAATAGGGTATTCTAGCCGTGGTTACTTCCTCCTAAGGAGAGACCTCCTCAAATTCCATAAGCCCTTTTCCCATACCACTCTCCAAATCCAGGAATCCCCAAATCTCATCTTTAAAACTTCTTCATTCATTCTTATATATGGAAATAAATTTCTTTTAAATTAGTAGAAGAATCATCAATATCTCATTAAATGTTAAGGACCATAAATTATATCCCCATAATTCCCTTGTGTTATGAATATAAATATCACAAGATAATCTTTTTACAACATGAAATTAAATTACATAGTATAAATTCTTTGCTGTATGAATTTAATCTAAAAAGTAAAATGTCTTTCCATGTTATATTAAACTACATGGTCAATGTCATAGTCTTATGACAATAAACTTCATGATTCATTTATCTTTGTTAGGGAGGGGCCTTCCCATAGACATTTACAATCTAAAATGTCCCCTCTTAACTCAAGAAAAATTGGTAAAGGAATGATTTTCCATTCATAGCCAGTACAAATACAGATATTCTCTTCATTCTCATACACATTCCATTGAAAAAAACACACATTATGGCATTGTGATATGTAAATCTTAATCATAATCCATCAATAATAAAATTATGGAATTTATGAAAATATTTTCTTATAATGTGTACTATATTCCCTATTTGGCCTTGCATAAGCCTCCCACATAATGGGGTTTTCATTCTATGGATGCTACTATTTGAATTCATACTACATTCCCCAGTTGGACTTGCATATAATTTCCATCATAATGATATTTTCAACCATTGGTAACTTCATCCTCAAGAGAGAAATCCTCTATTCTATAATATCATGTTTTAGATTAAAAACCCCAAAAAATAATTACTCGATATTCCCAATTGGATACTAGAAGAATGTCAGAACATGCTTTTATAGTAAACATTTTTTGTGATTTTATATCAAGACATACAATTAGTGTTTTCCAACCTAAAACAACAATATTATTAGTCCAAAAGTCATGAATTTATACTACCCCCAAAAAGAGACACAATACTCGCCAGATTGAAAGCCCACAAAGGGAACTTCAAATAAATGTCATTCCTCAGCTCGATAGTCCTGAACTATATACACTTTAGGAAACATCGAGAAATGAATAGGAAAAAAGACAAAAAACTTGTATAGTTGAAAACGCGAAATGATCAGTCAAAAAAAATCTATGTCTCACCCACTAACTCTATTTTATATCAAGCTTAGGAAAAACATTAGGGTGATGAAAAAAAGACATAAGGTTTTTAGGTTAGTCCATACGAACATAGAATTAGTCTAAATAAACTCACTAGGGCCCCTAGATTAAGTAAGAATTAGAGTTACCATCCCTATTATTGTGATTTTGTTCAGCTAGTATGGAGATTGCAGACCATGTAAATCTGAATCGACATTATGATTACAAGAATAGGGAAGGGATGAAGAAATATATGATTATATTTTTTTTATTTATGAAAAAAGAATAAAAAACCCCCCATAGGAACAACTATAGGATGAAATATCTCTATCTCATATTAAAAGAGAATGTCAACATAAATGATGATCAATTGAATGGAATCCTAAGCCTCATTACGCACTTGTTAATGTTCAGTCAATCAACATGATTCTGTTCTCTATGGCTTAATAGGTACCTTGGTTGCATCCACAATAAAAAATTGCACCTTCTATTTGGGATTCAAGTAATGAGTAGTGGAATTGTTTTGAGTTCCCCCTAAGTAGAATATATTTCTTGCTGAAGGAGCAACACTATAATAGTCTTGTCCTTGTCCTGCCATTTAAACACCACGAGATTTGTGTTATGAATGGAATGCACTTGGGATATCATAGCTCAAAAGTCATCATTTTTGGTAAGATGTTTTTACAATTTGTGATGTTACTGAATCTTATAATCTTTCTCACACATACGAACATTCTTCTTCAAAGTAGCGTGGATTGGCTGCTAATAAAATGTATGCAATACCAAGATGCCAAATATATTTTCATGTCTACCTAAATATGAAGTAATATCTTCGAGAGACATATCGAGAATTTTCATCAAGATAATATGACAGGACATGCCTCGTGTTACTCTAAGAGAGGCCTATAGTTCTATGTCTGACTCGCAGATGCATCATGTAGGGGTAAAGTACATCGGAACCGTAGCACTAAAATAAGGTCCCTACCCTTCTCCCTTCATAATAGTGGCCGCCTCTCGTCCCTATGCTAGCTGAATTGGGGTACCAGCTCTGCCCTCAGACCAGGTCACAAAAACTAGAATTCCTAAAAAATTATTTTGAATCATTTTTAGCCTCAAAAGAATGAGATATTGGGGCATAATCAGAACATTTAGTGACCCTTACCCAATAAAATGTCATCATCCTAAGAGGATTCATTCGTATAATCCACAACCTCAGATATTAGTGTTGGAACCTGCTGTTGAGGGTTACTATCCTAGTTCATCTCTGGATTCACCAAATGATGATAAAAAAGACATCCTATCTCAACATTAACCTAAAATGCCCACCTCAAAAATATATCTAAGATGGACTTAGATTTTTCTTCACTAGATCCTCTATTATAACAACCTCCATGGATGGAGATACATGATTTAAAAAACTATGGTCAAATCATTTGGTGAAAATATTTTCTTCACAATAGATAAAGACTCACGCCCGTTCAATTCCCTATTGATGTTATCAATGTATTATAATGTATTGAGAGTTCTAATATTTTATGATATTTTTTTTCAAAATTTATGCCATGATTTTTCATGGAATCTATTCACATCTCATGCCCCATGGTAATCTCACTAATGGGAACACATGGAGCATTTTTTCCATGAACCAACATGTGACACTCCTCTAATGTCTTATGACCACGAATAACCTTCTCGGTGACATCTACAAGGTCAGAATCATTTGTCATATTATTTTATGTAGCATGAGATGAACCTGAAATAATAAAAAGTAGAAATAATTTATTATCATTTAACATATCTTGAAATACCATCGACATTAGTAGAATCTTCTTCCATATCTATAGTGGCAGAATCGTGATAGGAGTAGTTGACGCATCCCTAACCACTGATATTTCTTTAGTTGAGGAATCCAATTCACTCGAAGGGATGTAAAGATGGTTTGATGTTCCATCCTAAATTCATGGAGTCTCATTTTTACATCCCTTTAATGAAGAATGGGAAGGAGTTCTTGAAATTCAAGGAAGATGAACCACTTTATCTGAATAAAAAAGAGATTAATTATGCTAGGATGACATACCTATAATGGAAAGGAATTTAGCCAAGGATTTCACCCATCAATGTTCTTTCTTCGTAATATTATTCAATGGATGTCTAACATCAACGTCCATAAAACATGTATTCTCCCACCATCTCATCTTCTATTAATTATTTCCCTATGGATAACCCTCCTGATGTAGGGGTAATTTATTAGGCCCAATTAAGATGAACATCAATTCATATTATAGAGAGGTAACCTCAGATGTTTTCTTCTTAGTGTAATGAAATAAATATGATAATAAATCATAAAAACATAAATTGTTTTATGTGATAGTAATTGAAATGACAAGATGGAAAATGATGTTACATCATTACAATCGACATGATCAAACCATTCTTCTGAAGAGGGGTGGCCAACTGCTTATGAAATACACCAATTCACCATATACTCCACCCATATTTTTGTAGGTATCCTTCCATTTAATTCATATATAAGAATCTATAGAACCCCAATATAAATACCCATCCGAACAGAATTTTAAATGTAAAGATCAAATGGATCCGGGGTGTCGCATATCTTTGGAATCCACAACACTGATAGAAGAGACAACCATATGATATAAGCATCATGATATAGGTCCTACCAAAATCAGACTACCTCTGGTTATAAAAATTCCAAATACCTCCTGGAAAAATTTAAATGTGATTTGAAGGCTTTGAAATTCATGGTTTTACCAACCCTCTCCGACAAAAATGACAGATTTGAAAATGGAACCCATGTATCCACATGGTGAAGATGAATAGTCCACCTAGGTTCCATCTCAGTGGGTGTATCTCTTTTTGTTTTCTCTACTGGATTGAATCTTGAATGTTTCCCTTTGGTTGAACATGGCACCTCATTATCTTTCTCACCCATAGATGTGGAAAACACATCATTTTATAGATATGAAACACCTTCCAAAATATGGAAACTCAACATGCCATGCCCTTTCATCCGAACATGAAGAATTAATTTGGCTTGTACCACTATAGTGTATGATTCAATCTATAACTCGTAATACTAGAAGGTCAACATGGTTATTTAATTTACTAGGAAAAGGTTGATCCCCATCTATGTCAACTCCAAAACTGTGAGAATCCATAGCTATCGAGCTACAATCAGATTATTTAATAATATAATGTACACTGGGGGATACAATTATTTGCTACAATCACTTAAACTAGAATTTTAGCATTTAAGGAGCATACGGCTCACATATAATATCACCCTTGGTCCTGATAACCAACACAACATCCTTGATGGCCATCACGTTTGAACTTAGATCATTATAAGACTTCCCATCATTAGTAAATCCCAATGTATATAGATTACCTTGGGGAAATAAAATTGTAATCCTTAAATAAGCTCATCAATGTTTGGATTTCCGGGGGTTTCAACAGTATGTTTGAAATTCCAGATATATATAGGACATATGGTCAGAAATCACTCTCGAGGACCTCTATCCCTATATTCATGGAGTAAAATCTAAATTGTGCCATAATTAGTCCCCCAAAAACCTCAAATGGTATCAAAATTTATAAAGGAGGTTTTCCTATAAAGTATTTAAAGAGGCACATGTGGATTTTATGCCAAAATGGGGGTTAACAAACCCAAAATGTTTTAATCTGCTATCATTGATACTACAATGAATGATCCTGGAGTTACAAGACCCATGGAATCCTAGATAGGAAGAAAATAGATGTCATGACACATATCCATGTATACTGCAAGACGTGACTTAGATGGAATGTTATGCTTGATTTATTATCCTAAATTATCCACTTCTATATTTTCCTAAACTGGACAAAAGGTACCATGTACACTTCTCTATGTTTCCATGGGATAGACTCTCATATTCTTACAAGTGGGGACTTTACCCTTCTTCCTCAAGAAAATATCCATCCATGCATTCAGATGAATATACCCTTTTAATCAGGAGTATGTATTCTTAATATTGTGTGATATTTTAGTAAATAATGCGCTTAATCGAGCGTCATCTTGGTATAATTCCATATCACCCTCAGAGGGATAAATATGTAACACATCTCTCTAAGGATCCGTTCCCCAGAGATCTTGTTAACATCCTATAAACTAATACGAAATTATCCATGAATTAGATTGAATGAATTCATATATGGACTTCAGTATCTCAATAGCTCTAGAAAAAAATTTAATTCCTATACACATAGGCATTCCCTACCCACACACCCACATGAATTCCAAATTCATTGAGATCCATTTTGAATTCTACATAGTGTTGGCACACCAAATATGCTCACATCCTTATAGGATTAATACCCCCTCTTGGGTAGGAGACCAAAACATTCCTCTAGCCATTAAACTGATTTATCTGTGAGTCTCAAAATATGTATGAATAGAAATGCAGCTTCAATACAAGAATGTGATGTTTTAGATCTAAAAAATAGGAGCATTGATACATAAAACTGGAAATATATGTTTTCCCAACATTGATATATGTACCCATGCCATAAATGTAAGTAGTTATGAAATTATTATTATCTTGAAACCAAGTGACTAGGAGGTAGTTCTTTGGTGATAGTGTGAGGACCTCCTATATATGTTCATGAACATAAAGTGGGAGATATGAAATATCCAAAAAATCAATGTGAGATCTCTTTAGATACCCCTTCATGTTATGAAGAGTAGTATCGTAGATGTAATAATCATTCCCTTTTTCCTTAACTATCTAGTCAATGTGTTTAAAAGGTAGTTCATTAGAAACTAAAATCTTCTTGGTGGCCACTATACCTGAAAGAAATTATCAAATTAATTTCAAGGTAAGATAATTTTGAATAAATCCATGAAAATGAGAAAATTTGGAAAAGTAATGAGTTCATGTAAGTGGATCACTAAGAAGAGTCATTAATGTTGGTCGTGTAAGGATATCATTCAATAATCATGTGTGAGTGACTCACCACAAACTATTAATCACATTTACATTTACATAATTGATATGTATGAACAATTTAATTAGAAAAAAAGCATTAGGGGTAGAATATCATGGAAGATGAGTGTGGGGATATCTAAAATTTTTATGTAGTGAGAGTTGTTCATGAAATGAGGACACTATTAATAGGTGAGAAAGCCTCCCAAATTGTTCTGTTGGAGTGCTCGACCTATGATAATGATTAAGGAGGACCATGAGTATAAAATCTACCTATATAAAAATCTTTCAAAAACCCTTTATCTTTTCCATCACTTTACCTCATGATCATAACCTCCTCTTTCAGATCGATTCCAATCATGAGGGTGGGGGGATTTTTTTGACACTCCAATTTTTTATAAGGCTGAAAAGGTGAAAAAAGGAAAATACATTAAGGAAAAGATAAGGAAATAAGGGGAATGGTTTAATGTTTGAAAAGGCCCCAAGATTCATTCACACAAGTACCGCAAGTACCATCAGTGGCCATCTAACCTAACTAGAAACTGAAATGGTCGACTAATTCACAACACCTTTATAAGATTCCAAATTCAACCAAGGTACTATATTTTCGTATAAAAAGAAACCTTGAGTATTTATTTGAATTTTTTTTGAAAGGACAACCTACACTTTGATCACCCTGGTGCTTTGCTAAATCCCTCAGTAACATTAAAGGATGTTCTTTAACCCCTGAAGAAGAGGTAATTAAAGGGTTATAGTAAATATAATGTCTTTTAAGGGTTTCAATTAAACAAAACCGACGTGATGAATTTTCATAATAACTAATTAACATAAACTATCATGATTTACCCTTAATCAAATAGGGAACTATTGTAATTACTTATGTGAAGAAATGAGGAGACCCATGAAGGCACGAGTATTGTCTCACCTAATTGTAGTCTCCCAAATGGTATTCCACCAATAGTGATACCAATAAACCCCAAAACACCTTTTTGAAACACCCCTTGTTTGAACCTCACATGTTATCCCTAACCTCCAACCTACCCAAGATATTTATATGACCTTCTTCGAATCCATCCATTATAGGGCCTCTCAATCTTTGGATCCTCTGTATAAAAGGTACCATGTAAAACCACCACCAAGACTTCAAGACTTACACAACCATGGTGTGTGGCACACCAACATTTCCTTCACTTGGGTTTACATTATTATGGTCATTGGTTTCCCACGCACATCTGATTAATAGGCCAGGTTCCTCTAAATGTTTGTGGGTTTGTATCCCCATGGAATGAGGACCCTTATCCAAGGGATTATGTCAGTGTGTTCCTAGTCATGGAAATCAGGTTTTAGACTAGATCAATCCCTTCTAATTCTTGAGACCCAGTTCCTCTAGTTTCAAGTGGGGTGGGTTAGGATTTAACTTTATTTTCCATTCAACATGGAATTTGACCTTCATCTTGATGTGGATCCGATTGTATGGAATCCTTATAGAGTAATCCACAAGACATTGTCATAGAAGGATATAACCATTATCCTCTCTACCTATCTAATCTTTACCTTCATCACTTCGTTGAGTTAAAGAAATGAGTGGTATGTTCCAAAATCCCATCCTGTTTCACTGCCATCCTCCTCCTCTTCCTCTAGTGGAGAAGGAAAAGAGTGGATTTTTATATCCTTCACTTCCTCCTATTTTTTACACCGATCCTGACTCATCAGGGATTATGGATTAATTGTGACCATGACACCCTCACAATACCTTTTACATAATGAAACATGAGAATTCTAATTCATCCTATCTAGGATATATTGGAATCCCCCATAGGGCATGAGCTCAATAGACATCATCAAAAGGAGTAATACCCCATAATAATTCCATTAATATGAGAATACTCCTCATGTGTAAGAATAGATTTAATCCACCCTCAAACACCAGGATTTAAGACATTACTCATGGTCCCCATTGTATAGGAATCCTCTTCAGGAATAATCCCCAATATAGTCTGCTCAAATGGGTATACTCCCATGTGAGACATATCTTTGAGGTCATCCTTAGGTGTAGGTCCTCACAATAAATCTAAGGGTGATTTTATCTGTTGTCCAAATGGGACACATAAGATTCCTCTCCTCGTTTAAAACCCAAAAAACTAATGAACCTTATTCTCTTAAGGCCATATTCTCAGAAGGGTATAAATTCAACGTGAGAATCAAACTCTCTCAGGATCCTTAGGATGATTTGGCATAAGTCCATCATAAAAAATGGACTAGGAACCTTTATCCTAGAATCCCTTACAACTTTACAGTCATGTGTATAGTTTAGTCATTAACACATGACCTTGAATTGTATAATGTGTCCCATTAAGCGGCAGTGATGTTATTGGGTTCTGATTCCTTTCACAAGGATATGCAAGGAACCCATTCATGGATCTAGTTATAGAATGAACACATCTCATTTATCTATGGATAATAATAAACACCAGAGTAACCTTCGTCTCCTTGGACGAATATAAACTCTAGATTGCACCACTATGTGGAAATAAAACTAGCATCATTGTATTAATGGAAATAGAACCTCTAAATAATACATAAGAAGATACCATTGTTGTAGAATCTCATATACGTGTAGATGCCTCCATTGATGATAAGCCTCATATACATATAGATGATTCTATGGTACTTAAATTATAATAAATGTTTGTTAATTCTTGGGTAATTTACATCATACTTGGTAATTAATAAAGGATTTTTGAATATATCATAAATCTATAATAAAGCTCCAGAGTAGGAAATAATCCCCCTAAATGGTTGTGTTGAGACCATCCCCCTTCCCCCCAACTAATGCATGTTCTTAACCAACAATAAACAAACTTCCCTACAAACACCTTCAATTGGAAAGATGGTCCCAATGGAGATATAATCATTGGATATTTCCCATTCCACGAAAAAACGTATTTGAAATCATTTGTGAATAGTAATTCCTTACACTAAACCCCATTTAAAAGAAAAAAATGGAGAACCCAACATGAATGATTTAAATGTGAAATCTCATTCATAACATGAAAGGGAAGTACATACCATTACTCTTCATTCCATTTCATCCTTCAAAGAAAACCCATTTCTATGGGAAACAAAAAATTATGAACCTGTTGTGAATGAATTAATTGTCTCATGTCTTTTATATAATAAAAGGGACGTACTGTCCAATCCCCATCAAACCATTTCATCCAATAAATAAATTTCATTTTTGAGTGAAACAAACAACTAACTCTCATTCCTTTTCATTGTAACCCATTACCGAGCCTTCATTTTGAAATATGTGTCCATATTATTCTCCCATATAGGGATCTCAATTACAAAATTTTCAAATACATACCCATAGTATGATATTATTATGAAATTATATCTAATTTTCTTATTATATTTCCCCTATACATATTTTTTAATATCTATCAAAAAGGTGACCCAAACATTACATTTATAAATATTATATCATTTTAGATAAATATTCAAAACATATGATAATTATACATTCCAAATAACAAAAACTCGCTTCTTTATCTAAAGACGAGATACATAATGGTCTTATTTCATGAAAGATATTCATGAACTCCCTCTTTTTTTTTTCAAATAGAAAACTTCTAAGATATAATCTACATAAAACAATTAATCATATATGGGAAATGGAAAAAAATAATGGGAGATATCTGATGCTCAATAACAATTAACTTGAGAGACAATAATAAATGATCATATATAAGAATATCATGAGCATAAGTTTATTGGGCTTGTAATTTCTCATTTTAAATTCATACAAAAAAACTATAGATTGTAATCCTAAAATAAGGCTTTGGCATATTAGAAGACATGAATCATATAAGATTCAAAGACCATGAAGCATGAGATCATGTCATAAGAATAAAAAAATATCATAGATAGTGGAACAAAAGTCTTGAATAATCAAAATCATATGAATATTATATTAGGAATACCAACCGATAATTTCATCACATGATTGTTTTGGCTTAACTACATGTGTACCTTCTTAATGATTGAGAAAATCTCTTGTGCCCCATCTTCTAGGCTTGGGATAACCTCCCATGTACCCTACTTCAAGTTTGAGGGTATCCTCCCTGGTACCCTTTGAGATCATAAAAATTATTATTTACCCAATGCATTGGAATTCTATAATTGTCCCACAATGTGTGATAATTCATTCATATACATTCCACAAGATCTGAAAACTTTTATTTTTTCCTCAAAGAATAACATATTGAAACAAAAAAATTATTTCATCAAAATCTCTAACAATAAAAATAAAATATCATGAGTAAGAGTAATGATGATACCATTGTATCGTATACGTAGTGATGTATAAGTAAAATAAAACTATTTTTTAAAGATGAATCACCAGGCCTGAGTTCTATTGAAAACAGAACATCATGATTCATTGGAAGACTGTGAAAATATTTCAGAAGACATGAAAAAAATCACAAAACAAGCTTACATTCAATATTTAGTTTATCCCCAACCATCTATGAAAAATACATGAAATGAATAGGTAATGTGGACCAAAAATGGAGTGATTTAGATTTCAATATCGTGTTTATCAACTCACCAATAAAAAATCACAGGTTTATTAAAAATATGAAATAAGATATTTCTTCCTAGAAAATTGATATGAGATCTATTTTAAAGGATACAATCCATACCAAAAATAACATAAAATTCAACCATAATGGGAATACCAATAATCTTAATAAGCACATTCCAAAAAAAATTGAGAAGAATCACATACATGATATGAAATTATTATACAATTAAGTGTTTTAACTGGGAATTAAAAATCTAATTATTGTAGTGGTAATGTGATATCATTTTCAAGTTCATCACATATAAAATATTACTAAAAAATAATGAAATTTTACTGAATATATTCTAGTGTGTATAGTAAGTAAAACATTCACCGCTGTGATCTCAAAACCACCATTATAAATAATGATTATATGAAAATCCCTTTTTCTCTAAGTATTTTTTTATATTTATCATTATCATGAACCATTATATTTGAGCACCAGATAGCATATTTCCATTATTTTATTCATTTGAATCATAGGAGTTTGGGTGGATCATTTTTTGGATATTTCCCTAAATTCACCTCATTAGCTAACCTCCAAATATTACTTTTGAATCAATTTTCAAATGAAAATTATATCAATATTTAATACATTTACATGTCCAATAAATACATATACCAAAATTTAACCTTCCAAAATTATATAACAAATGAAGAATCATATTATTCCTTCCATGGGTTTTGTTTTAAGGATTAATTTTCAATTAAAATTTTCATTTCATATCAAAACCGATAGATTAATATGTGAATCCAATGTCGATTTTAATCCTGATATCACATCAAATGAATTATTCATATTTACTAAATTATATTCTAGATAAATCTCATTAGTGATAAGGTTTTAATACACTAATGTATCCATCAATATTATATTATGGTTCATTGATAATACAATAAGCACATCATGGAATTCTTGTAGAATATTCCTCATCGGTACTAATAGATTAACCAGGATTTTGTTTCAGCTCAATAAATAAATTATATATTTTTATAAAAAGATTATAATTATATGAATTTTTTAATAATAAACTCATAAACCCATATCTCTTCATAGTTTAAATTTCATCATGTTCCCATGTGTTCTTCATAAGATGCCATGATATATCTACTTCAACATTCAAATGATATATAACAAAAATAAATTTTTTATAAACCAAGAACTATGGAATGAAAAATATATTTTCCGCGGTTCTATACCATTTCTCATAGAATGATAGATAAATGAACCCACTTAAAGAAGTTAGATTTTTTTCAAATTTAGGTCTCAATGGGGCATTGATCCAACTTATTCTCATTTGGATTATTATGTTGATTCATATCTTGAGAGATTTTCATATTAATTACAGCAATATTATTAATTCATGTTCATGGGGGCACTCAATTTCATAGAAGGATGATAATTGTATTTTTCATTACATTTTACCTTAACATGATTCCTCATAGTCCCATATGTTAATTAAAACTAAAATTACTAATGTGAGAAACAATAATCCTAGTTAAAAATTTTATAATCATGAAATGTTATGCATACGATGTCTATGTCATTAATATTTATTTTAAATATATGACACCATCGTTTTAAATTAGTCATTCCATTGTCATTCCATTGTCATATCTATTCAATTATTTAAAAGTTGTTAATAATCGAAATGAAAATTAACCTAGGAATATCCTCGAAAATTTCCCAAACAAATGTGTAGTCTTATTCCCACTCATCTTACATCAGTAATGATTCGCTCAATACCTAATATCACCCTTTTAATGTTATTACCTCTAATTGCATCTATTCCATAGAAATATATACTTTCCATTATTTAGGAATGGATATATTTTCTAGTAAAATTACACAATATATAATTTACCAAAACATCAATATATTGTCCTACATATAGTCTTATAACTAGGGTTTTAAATAAATTTCATTAATCCAAATATCTAAAAATAACTAAAACCTACTCTAAAACGAACTGAGGCAAACCAAATATTACATATATAAATTTCATATTATTTTATATGAATATTCAATGAAAATCATAATACAAAACAACCTAAAACATTAGACGAATAATATTACTAATGACTATATATATAATAATCCTATTTTGGGAAATATCATTAATATATCTCATGTAGTTCCTATAATATTATAATATTTCTAGACATACCCTACTGAAATGGTTTCTACATAACCTGGGGAAATGAAACATTCGAAATGGAGAGATTTGATACTCAATAGAGGTAAATATGAGAGATATCAATAAATTAACATATTTAATCATTTCACAATATTAAGGTTATTAGAACATGATATAAAAATGGTGAATGTATACCACATAATTTATTGTTCATAATCCTAATGTAAGGTTTTGAATGATTGGAAGAAATGAAAAATAGAGGAATTAAATATCATGATTCATACGATCATCTCATAATAATAGGAGAAAATCATATAGAGTGTAATAATTTTTTATAATTATAATCACAAATAATTTCTTTTAATGCAACCCACCAAAATATTTAGTACATGTTTCTCTTGGTATAACCACTCATACACTAGCATTGAGATTCAAATAACCTCTCTTGTACCCTCTTTCAAGCTTGGGATAACCTCCTATGTACCCTATTTCGGTCTTAGAAAAAACACTCATGTTTTCAATGAAATCATAAAAATTAATCATGAATCCTTGAATTATAGGGATATAACATTAACACCATTCACATATTCTATTCATATGAATGTGATGAGAATGTGAAAATTGTTATGATTTATTTAGAGCCAACCCATGGAAAAGAAAACATGTTTATTTAATATATCATTATTATAATAAGAAACTATTTAGAGAGATAGTAATGATGAAATAATTGGATTAAATATATATGGAATTATATGTAGCATGAATGGATGTGGTAATAAATTAAAATTCTATAAAAAAATAACATGAACATTTTTTGTGGAAAATAACATTTTCAATTTGAAATCATTATTTTAAAATCTAAAAATTTCCAAAATATTATGAAATAAATTATTTTATAAAGAAACGCGGAAATATTTAATGGAATATTAAATATTAATTGTAGTCAAGAGAAGCTAAAATTCACTCAAACTGTGTTTTCTAAAATAGAAATTTACTTCACACATTTCTGTAAAAAGTACCTCATTTGGAAAATGATAATAATATTACATTTGAAAATATTAAAAAAACTCAATCATGGTTAAAAATAAATTTTATATATAATTATATAATAGTAAAAACACTCTTAAAAAAATTAAAATAAAATAATGGACATCGAATAAAATATTCCGTGATGAAGAGAAAAATAATTTATGTTTTCCTTAAAAATATTCCTTTTGAATTTTGAGTTCATATTTATATAAAAATGAAATAAAAACCTATAATCTATTGAAAAAAGTCAATGATAATTAGTGAAATAATATTTATGAGATATAGAAAATATCAATTATTCATTATAAAATTTAAGCATAATCAACCCTAGTAAAAAAATATGTCAAAAACTAAAACTCTTCATTCAAGTCTAACTTTCATTATAAGAGCTCTTAACCACATATTTTTGAGATATATTCATAAATTTACACCATAAGAATTAATATAACGAGAATTGAAAAAGTGATGAATTTCTTGGATAGAGGGACGGAATCATGGAAAGTATTAGAGAAGGGATTGGTTGAGATAGAAGGCTAAAAATTTAGGAATAATAGTACAAAGTATGTCTTGTTTTGAAGTGAGGGTAATGGTATAATTTTAATTAAATGAAATTTTTAAATATAATATACATCACAATAAGTAAAAGTGAAACCAAGGAACCATGAACAATGTTATTTTATGTTATATGGTTGAAATATACTCAACCAATCGCATTTAGACATGTTATGGAGAATGTTAATCTGTTTCTACTTGTTAAAACACCTTAAACACATTTTGACATGTACAATGATAACTTAACATTTTACCATGATAAAATAATTATATAAAAAATTTAATTTCCCATCTCGAAAAATAAAGAAATTCTGAAACAAAATTGTATCCCATTATATCAATTTCAATTTCAATAGGTCATAAAAATTACATATATTATTTGATCAAAAAATTAATGAAATATAGTATTATGTAAAATACATGAGTATTGTTTAAAGAACAATTTATGTAAAAATAAATTAAAAAATGTGGATTCCATGATTTTTTTATTTAATAAAAAAGTATGGTTTATAAATTTTTTTTGTAAAGACTAAAATAAATTGAACCTTCTAACTATACAATTGAATGAAATGACCCAAAATAATATTAATTTATATAAAATTTAACTTATGTTTTGAAATGTCAATATTGTTATATTTAATCAAAAATAATGTCTTAAAAGAATTATTTTACTCTATAATCATATATTTGGGTAATTGAAATGTTTTAAAATTAATTAATTCATTCTTACATCATAATATTTAGATAAATGGTATAGTAAAAGAAGAATCAATATTTTCACTATTTACTCAAAAATTAATTTTTTATGAGAATTTATAAAAATCATACTATTACAAGAATGAATTGGTAATTTAAAAAAACCCATTTTAAAAAATACAATATAAAAAATAGGCAAAAATTTATTCAAAATAAATGCGCACAAAATGCAGAAAAAACCATTTCGATGTAAATGTATATTTCAAGAATAAAACGAATTTATTCACATTATAATATTTATAAAAATAATTAATGGAATTTATATATAATTTATTTAATATATTTTTTTAAAAATTTAACTAATAATCATTCATCAATATATATTATGTAACACCCCAATATTTTTAAAAAATGATTCTTTGAATAAATTTAATATTATAGATATTATATATTCCACACAACCATGAATATAAATTTTTTATATAAAAGCATTATGATTGGTTTACGTAATATGAAACTCCATGTTAGGCTTGCACTACATGCAACACCAAATTAGCATGCATTATACACAACACTGAGTTTCTACCAAGCATCATTAATTATTATAATGATTTAGATGAGATAGTTATAACCAAGCCATTAAACATTGTAAAATGAATACTAGTATATAATTTTTAAATTTATTAACATGATTAAAAAATATTTATAATGAAATTAATAATTTTTTATAGAGTGTTTATAGGTTTATAAATAATATTTTTTTAAATGGAACTCCTTTTTTAAGTTCTTATTTTAAAAATAATAAAAGTAATTTTAGACACTATTAGAATATTAATATTATAAACTAAAAATCATTTTTGATTTTGGAATATCGAAATTAACTTTGGGTTTGTTTTTTTTATTGTTTTGAGTGGTTCATTTTTATTGAATAGTGAAAAATTCTAAGTTTTTGTTAAAAACTACATTCTCCATTAAATAAATATTATATTTTAAATAGATTTTTAAAGTATTCATAAATTAGTTGTATATATATATATAATAATGAAATTTATGTCATTTTAATCATTTTTATACTAAACATTAATATAAAATTATATTTTTCCACTGAAATTTTTTTTACCCACATTCTCACACTTATGGAAGACTACCCTATACCAATAGTTTTAAATAGTGTGTATTTCCCCTAAAACCATGGGGAGAGGCTATAACAATTATTTTAGGAACTAGGGTAGTGGGATGTTTCAATATAACTCTAAGGTATACCCACATTTTGAAAAATATTTTACACGCTATTTTGAATTGTGGGAATAGGTATATGAGAAATTGTCCACCATGTCAATAATTATATTCCCATGGTACTAAAAATGTGAATATAGGATTGGAAAAAAAATTCTAGTTTTATTCGAACCCTAGAAAACCTATTAAAAAATGACACACCTAACCACTGTTCTATATATAACGATGCATATATAAATATATGTTAACATATATATATCATTACAAACTCCAGATGTGGGAGGAAACCCATGGGAAAAGGTTTTCCTGCAAAAATATTTTTGTTCCTATGGAATTTTGTTTCTTATTAGTATTCAAAAATGATATAACCATGGTTCTTGAGAACCATGGTTATAAATTTTTAAACAAAACTGAAACCCACTGTTTCTTTTGTGAACTATGGGTATTGTTCTTGAACTAAAACCTATACCCTAGGTTTTCAAAATCCATGGATATTAGGAGACCTATACAGATAGTTTTGGAATAACTATGGGTATAGGTTATAAACAAATCACTGTAACCATTATTTAATCCAAAATCATGTGTATAAGGTCATTTTACAATAGTGTCTCCACGTCTGCGAGATTCATATTAAACATATTTTTCCCGTTTTTGTGATTTGAATTTCAAAAAATGGATATATATTATTTTAATATGTATGATATTTATAATCAAATATGGTCAACTATATATTTTGGAAATTATGAATAGTAACATTAGTAAATTTTTATTTAACACAGTTAAAGGTAATTAAAAAAATTAAATGTAAAAATCATAATAATACATTAAAATTACCATAACACTTAACATAGTTTCATTGGATGGGTGGGTTTTTCACCATGATCTTTATTAGGACAAAATTAAATTAAATAATTCACTTGATAAAGAATGTGACTTTTATTATATTTTATTTAAGGATAAGTAAAAATGTAATAATTATAATTTTAATAACAAAATAATTTTTAATATACATTGAAATAGAAGATAAATTCAACTATAGATAGTAATTTTCAATATAATAAGTTTTAATTCATCATGAGAATTTATTTTTTACTTTTAGATAATAAATAATATAATTAATTGATTTTATAATCAGGATAAAATAATAGGTTGATTAATGGAAATATCAAATAAATGATACTAAAAATATTAAAATAAATACCAATTACAAACTTAATCAAATAAATAAAATTTATTGTTAAATCTAATATATTAATGAGATATTATAAGTGTTTTATAGAATTTATATTGTTATTATGGTATTTTTGTGAGAGAAAAATAATAAATCCTATCAAAATTGACATAAATGATACTTTAAAATAAATAATATTTTATTAAATGATATATAATTGATAAAAATATATCAATCATCCAAGTGAAAATTATAATGCGAAAAATTTCAGAAATGATACCTTTGGGGTTTGATTGGAATTTTATAGTGAGTATATTGACATTAAAGTGTAAAAATCCATGTTATCATGGTAAACGATGAAGGGTTTAACTTAGGGTTAAAGATAAAAATAAGGTTAATATAGTTAACTAAACATATATAAAAATAATGGAATGAGATAATTTATACCCATCATCATATTATATTCTAAATAACTCACATTGGAGCTATTTTAAATTGAAACTAAATTTATATTTATTTAATATTTTAATAGTATCCTAAGATGCTCCTCACCTCAATTATTAAAAGGTAACATCATCCCTCACACATTCACATCATTTAGAAGATTCATGCTCGACCAAAACTAGAACATTTACCTTATAAGGCTCACTAGAATCATTATAGATCATCTGATCATCTAAAAAAACCATATCTTGTGTCACTAGGAGGAGATCTAGGGGGATATTGTCGAAGAAGAGGTAATGTACTTGCCAACTTTTTCCAAATTGTTTCTTATTATACATACTCTTCATGTGTTATTTACATTATAAAGTAATAAGTAAACTAAAATATATATTATTAGATTTTATTATGATTATTGAACAAATGCATTCCCCCTTTTATTTATCATACTAAAAATAAAATTACTACACATGTGTATGTTAAACATATCATCTCCATACAGTAGTGAAAACTTATTTCCATCACTATATTTTTTGGATGGGTATATTTATCTATATAATTGATGAAAATGAAAAATATGAAGTGATATTGATTCATTATTATAAATATACCATTTAATTCATCATTATTTTACTATTAAGAGAACAATACCATCGCTCATGCATATGTACGACCAACCGTCTCAACAACATGAGTAGAATAATCTTCCACACTAAAAACATAAAAATTGATTATAAAAATATATATAATGATTAAATATAAAATATATAGCATAATAATTATAATGGAATAATATATATATATATATATATTCCATTTACCTTCACCCATTCATTATGATAAGAAAACCAAAACAACATTTATGGGCACATAATGCTTACCGTCTCCACGAACGATGTAGTCCATTTAATATATCTATAATTCATATATGTTTATATATTCATTATATAATATATAAAAATAATTTCTACAATTTTTTAAGTATGTAAATCATGATATAACAAATAGGTTCAATAATAACATGTAAACATATGTATGATAAAGAATGCAGTTATTATCTGAAACATTATTTTAACATGGAATTATTGTTAATTGGGAAATGTAAATTCATAAATGAATGATATATAAATCATAAATTTTATTAAATTTATTTTACAACTTAATAATATATTTTAAACCATCATATATTAGTTTTAGACAATCATTGGAAGAATGAAACCTATGGTATGAGTGTTTTTTCTCACCATTACATTGGTGAGACACATGTCTCATACACTACATTTTTCATCTATGTGGTGTATATAATCCACATGAATGTCTTTTATGAGTCTTAAACATAATATTATTTTACTTTTATATCTATATAAATTTATTAATTTCTGTGGTCATATTATTCTACTAATTTTAAATTTGTTAGGGTTAATTTCAAATTCTCATTATTTTACGAGATTGTTTTTACAAAATTAGTAACTGGGGTATATTTATCATCCATTCCCATGCTACTTAATTTTTTTTTCAAGAATATATTTACAATTCTTATATAAATTTTTTAAATTCATTTGTATGCATGTATTAATTTTTATTAAACATTTTGAATGAAATCTCTATTTATTTTACAAGTGAGGTGCTTTTTGAATTTTCCATCAAAAGTACGAGAAGAATATTCATTTACTTATATAGAAGGAATTGATTTTTTCATTTTCATGAAGCCTTATTACCCAGAATATTACCTTACAATCATAAATGGTTATTTTCAAATAAATGTTTTTATTTTATAATCTTACATCATTTTAAGGAAAGAAAATGATTTCAAATAAGAAAAGATATTTTTCTCTAGAAATGTTTTCCAAATTCCTCCAAAAATTATTTTCAAAATAAGATAATTTTTTTTGATGTAATATATTTTATACTGGGGATAACATTAAATGTTACAATTATTATTCAGTCTATAAATTGTTTATATTTGTATGGAATTCTATTTATGAATCACATTTTATTATTCAGGTTCTGATATGATACATGATTTATGTTTTGTGGATAATATATGTTTGATTCAATTATGAGATGGTAGGGACCGAAATCTATATCAAATGCATTGGGTAAATATTTATATCTAATGAGATAGTCATAAAGAACCTTGTTCTCCAAGATGGATTGGGGATTCAACCATGATGACCATGATGGTTATGGTAGTGAACCATGACTACTAAGATGGTTATGAGAGTAAACCATAACAAAAAATATGGTATGTCGAGTAAACCCATACTACTAATATTTCCTTGTAAATGATTATTTGAATACTATAGAAATCATTTTTATATGCTTATGTGTTTTCCATAAATCACATGTCTTATTCCTATGTTATGGTTTCACGAATTTAATTATTATTTCCTTATGAATAATGACTTATAATCTATCAATATTTATACCATGATTCCTATTTAGGATCATTTATTCTTGGGGTATGCTCTTATATATTCATGATCATGTTCTCATACACTTATGTGCATGATTACATTTACATATCTCTAATGTTTACCCTTAAAAATAATTTGAGATCACACTTTTTTAATGTTTTCTTTCCCACATGTTATAAATATATGCATTATGTTTTGTGTTTCTAACAACAGATTTAGTCGATAATAAGATAGTGGGAGATAATGTAGATCAATTATGTAAATGTGTATATGTTTCCATGTTTCCAAATTAACTAGACTAATATGTCCTTTGGTAATTTGTTATAGTTTATTAAGCATTCCAATACAATGATGTAATTTCCATGTATGAAAATTGAGGGTCACTATAGTTGGTATCGAAAAAAATTAGTTAACCAATTGAAACTAGGATGATAAAACCTTATTTAGAACTTAAATACACGTGTATGGATAAGTCTAATGATAGGGAAATGTATAGATAAATGTACTAGAATTTTGGAAATGGATAGAGAAAGTGATTTCCTAGAATTACATACCTATCCAAATACTAAAAGTGGAGGTGGGTCTAGGATAGATGTTTCTGGGGGTAAATATTTTGACATGGGGCATCAATTCTGACTCTATTGTAACCCTGTATATGAAAATGGGCCTTACTGCACACCTGGTTTGACAATCCCCTAGGATTAACTTTTGGTATTCACAAAACATCCTAAGACATTACGAAAGATTTAAATATAAGTTGGATATGAATAACCTAGGATAAACATGTCTTGTCACAGATTAAGGAAGGTATTATAATTTATACATCTGATAAGTGACTATTCATGATTACATGGTTCCTCATTATGATAACTGCTTCATAATCTATGTTTTTTGTTATAAGTCTATGGATAGAACCAAAAGGAACTAAGTTAATGGAAACTGTGAGGGAAAATAAAACCAATATCCTTCTGATTAAATAAATGATATATTAGATCGAAGGAAAAATCAAGTTGCTATTCACACACAATGTTCTCAATCTATAAATCATGATGGACATCCAAACGATAAATGGATGGGACAAAATTCTATTGAATAATTCATAAGGCAAAGTACACCTTCTTTCTGCTAGTATTATGACACATTGGTTGATGAAAAAAGGATAATTACCATGGAAACAATATTCTATGCTATCTATTTTTTAGGATGTTGTAAAGTCATTCTGGTGGTTTATCAGTTCAAAGGTGATATTGATCAGATTTAGAATCTAATACAGAATACAAGGAGACAATATGAAATTGAATCCATATATTTGGATGAGTTCATGAACTTATTCTTCAAAAGGTAATATCAAATTATTCAATATATTATAATGGAGAAGGTGTTTCTCGAGTTAAAGAAAGGGGAAGTTTAATTTTCTGGTATCTATAATCCCAATTTCATAAGACTTGCGAGGTATGCTTTTGTAATTATCATCCATCCTGATGGAAATGTCTATAGGTTTTGCAGTGGATTAATGTCTTGTCTCCTAAAAGTGTTCTCCATAAGAGTCTTTAGTATATATGTAGAGATTGTGGGTTGTGCAATCATGGTTGACATAGATGATTGAGCCACTCAACAATTTTATGGGTTTGACTAGAATGGGGTGATATATTTAGAAGGGAAATATAAAAATCAAAGAGGAAAAAATGGGATATTTTCTTTATGATATAAGAGTGGGAATAAGCATGGAGGAAAAAATCTTAAGGGATCATGTATGTTTTTGATGTGTGAGAAAAAAGTTCATAAAGATTTTGAGAACCGAACTCATGGGAAGAAGTTAGGTTACAATGAAAATAGAGAGAATTCCACACAATATACACCTTCCCTCCTTCAGTTCTACTTGTGTTTAGAGAATGGGATTTTGGATAACCAGTTCTCTAATCCAAGGGTTTTCAATGATGATTGACGTCAAAAATCTCTTAAGGATAAAGGGAAAAGAAAATATCCAGAGACCACTATTGGAGATATGGAGTATGATAATGAATTTGAGGAATGACTGAGTATTTATATATTGCAATTCAATAATAATGTAGTAGAAGTACTATTATGGGATTTTGAAATAATGATACAACGTGTATAGATCCACTTTGGGTTTTCCATAAATATTTAAGTGAATATTCTTAATGGTACTCATATCCATGAAATGTGATTTAGGTAATAAGGTGATATTTTTTTAAAACCACATGATTAATGGTATGATATCGGTTCATATGTGCATGATGTTGAGATAATAATATTTGGATAAGGATATGCTTTTTTTGAATATGTGAATCGGATGGTAATGAATTCATTTGATGTGTTTAAGGATTTATTGAAAAGTGTTTGTGCAATCATGGATGGCGTTTCCAATATTTTACAATTAAGGAATATATCCAATAAAATTTTGAACAAGGAATCGTTAATGTTTTCAACAATGATGAATTGTAAATTAGGTTATTATCAATATTTAATATAATACATGATGAAGGTATTCACAAGATATGAATGTGACAACCATGATTTACCTGATGGTATATGGGAGATAAAAGTTAAGACGAGTTAGTGAACTTATTTCAAATGTTTTGGATTTTTATCTTTCAAAAGGATTTTAGGACCATCCATTGAGGGAAATTTAATGAAAAATTCATATTTCTTTGTGTGAATAATTTATCATCTTTCTATAGGTAGATTTTTGCATATTAGATAAATATTTTGACCTTTTTTTGTAACTAATATAGATGGAATGACTTATCCTTCAATTTAAGATTTTTTCACATTTCAAGAATGAAAATCCCATATTCATTTCTTGGAATAATATATGGAATGTGAATCAATAAAGGCATAATAAAGTGTGATATTATTATGAAAACATGTAATTATATCTTCTATTTTTAAATATTCAACATTATGAAATGAATTATGATATAAAAGGTTTTCCTTTTATCATCATTCTCTATAATCTCAATGACCTTTTCAAGACTATTTGAGTTTGGTATTTATGATTGTTAAACATATTCTTCCATTTTCTTTATTATTTTCTTTTAGAAATTGATGGTTAGATTTCACTTTTAAGTCAATGTTTTCAGTTTCCACTTATGTCCTATTATGTGGAAACCTAGTTATGAGTTTCTTTCAGTGAATGTTATGTTTATATTTTTCAAATGAGTTTTTCGAATTAGTTTTTATGGTGTGGGTTTCTATTGAAGGAACATTCATGTGTTAAAACTTGAATAACCATGATTAATTTGAGGGTGAAATTGTATTTAAGGGGGTAGAATGTATCACTCATTGATTCTGTGAAATAATTTTCTTGGAATTAATTTAATCTTTTCGAAATCATTCATTTCACACAATAAGGAATAATTATTTTTTATACAAAAGCCTTATTTCTTGTTCTTGTTATATTAACAGCCTAGTTAAGCTTGTGCTTTATATAACACATTCTTAGCTTGCATTAAACGTAACTTTTAGTTTCAATAAAACATCAATATTTTTCATAATTTTCTAAATTATATGGTTATAGAATATCCATTAAAAATAGTAATATTAATATTAATAACTAATTTTTATATTTGTTTCACATAAATGAATCATATTTATAAAAAAATTTATATTGTCTTGTAATGTCTTTATATGTTTAGAAATAATATTTTCTTAAAAAAACTTTTTTATGAACTTCTATGAAAAAAACAAAACATAAATTTTAGACACTATTAAAAATTTAATTTGATCAAATAAAAGACATTTTTGAATTTACAATGTCAAAATTAACTTAGAGAAAATTTTTACTATTTTTTTAGAAGTTTCAATCTTTTTAATATTAAAAAATATTGCATTCTAGTAACTATCTACCTTTTCATTTAAATAATAATTATATTCAAAATTGCTTTTTAAAGTCACAATAGATCAATTATTCATATAATAATCCAATATATGTCATTATAATCATTTTAAATTAAAATTGGAAAAATGTTATTGAACTTTTGAACATCATTTTTATCCGCCTTCCCAGCATATCTGTGGGAGTAGCATTAAACCTAATTTTTCCATTTCAGTGATCTAAATTTTAAAAAATGAAAATAAATCTACAATATATACTAATACTACCTTTCAACCATCCACATGTCCAAACCTTGTTCATCCACATCAATTATTCCAGACGTGCTTCTCCTCCATATGTCCACATTACTCCACCCCATAACATCTACTTTTTTTCTCTAGTTCACTATTCCGCTCCCGTGGATATTATCGTGCATCTCCACTAAGAGTACCCTCAGCCCCTTTGTCATCCTCCCTCCCCTTATATACAAGCCATCTATATACCAATATCTCTGACCAACTTCTTCTATCGTTTTCTTCTATAGTCTCCTCATTTTTCCTTTTCCCCGACACGGTTGGGAATAAGCTCTCATGACCAAGGGTTCCCGAGAACTCCCCACGTCAGCATCATCCACCTCCTGGGTTTATTTTAGTTCATTGTGCTTGCATATTTTCTTCCCCCTTCTCCTAGTTTCTGCATACCTCTTTATCATGTTCAATCTCGCCCTAATATTTCCTTTCACAGCTTGTCCGCCGCTCATGTTCACCATCCGACCCTCATGTTTTCACTTCCCTCCACAGCCATATGTATTTTCCTCAGAATCTTCATTTAATCAAATGAACCCATATGGTCCATCAAAATATTTTCTCCCTTCTACGAATCCCTTTTCATCTAAACTATCATCTATTTCCACAAAACCCTATCACAGTGGGTTAATGATATTTTAATTGCAAACCAATCCTCTCGCTACTACAACTTGTCATCTCGTGTCACCCAAGATCAACCACAGACTCATCCATCTCCAGACTAAGGTAATATTCTCTTTTAATCATCACTGAAGCATTAATCATGGCCTTTCACTCTATCATCATAGTATATTTGTACCAAATTTTCATACTCTATTAAACTATCTTCATTCTAGGATCTGTAATTAGGGATCTACTTCCTTCAGTTTCTATCAGCGATTAGGTAATCTAATGGATTTCATGTTTGAGTATTTGTTTTATACTATGTTTCTTCACTTACCCTAAATTTTCAATGCACTGTATATGTTTTGTTATATGTACCCCCTGATAGAATTGTCTCTCTACTCTAAAATATTTAGTATTTATGTTCTCTTATGATTTATTCATAAGATCTTTTAATATAGATTCTATTATGAATCAAAAATTCTGCATTGTGTAAATTCATACTTCAAATATAGAATAAAAATAGTTCATTTTCAAATTTTATTGGTATTATATTCTCCAATCCCTGTAGTTTTCATTTCAGTTTCTATAATTTGTTCTCTTAATTTAGATTTTTTTACAATATGCACTATTCAAATTTAAAACTTATATAATCAATTATATCAGAATTTTCATCTATATGTTTTAAATATATGGATTCTCTAATAGTATATATTTTTCTATTATTTTTAATAAATATCTATAATTAGCTTCCAATCCTTATTATGCTCAGCCATTGTTACGTAATTCTTATTTTTTATCGCCATGTGATAGTTATTAAGATATATTTTGTCTAAATTAATTTTCATGTTCAAACATTATTAATATAAACCTGCAGTTTTCAATAATGATATTATATATGAAATATTTATCGATACATGGATTGTTTGGATTTTAGGAGAAGTGTTCACATCAAGGAACAACTATTTTTATCCCAAGGTGTCAGTTCAGATGAAGTTGGTACCTTGGAAATATGCCCTTCTTTCATTGTAAGCATATTCAACTGAATAATATAATTATTATATTGACAATCATTAGTCTCTATACAGTATTGAATAATGCAATTCATGTATTGGTATGTGGGATAGAACTTGGATTATTTGTTTGACCGTTTTATGTTAGAAACCACAATTGACATTGTTCCTGGTTTTATGTGTAATCTAATGCTAGTGTTTTCAATACATTTGTTCTCCTATGTAAATTTATTGATATTTTTTCATCATTCATGGATTTTAATGGAATGGAACTCTCGAAGATGGTTCGAAATTTACTCTTCGCGCTGATTGAACCTTTTCGACATGCATATAGTATACGATTTGTTTTCCTTTATAACAGCTCTATACAATTAATCTCCGGTTTTATGTTTTCCATTTAACATAATTTGTGGATGAGGTCTCACTACTATACATAGAGGTATGTTCTTTAATTTAATATTTTTTTATATTAGAGTTCATTCAGTGTTTAATTCATCACTTTGTCAATTTTCCATCAATTTTTTGATTCTTAGATGCGGAAATAGCGGTCATTCGCATTATGTTATACTCTCCTCCTTCCAGTTAGGAACTATTTAATTAACCTATTTGAACACTAATGAAATGATTTTTGAATCATCATTTTGTAATTTTATTGGAGTTGTTTCAGTTCTTTATTCATCCCTGTGTAAATTTATACATCTATTTTTTGATTCATTGATGATGAAATGGTTGTAATTCTCATTAAGTTTTGTTCTCCTTGTGCGATTGAGGTACTGTTTAATTAACCTATTTTTGTAGTAATGATATGGTTTTTGTTGCATCATTAGGTAATTTTATTGAAGTTGTTTTAGGGATCTATTAGTTCATATTTATTTAATATAAAAATTCATATTCTACTTCACTATTAACCTCTATTCAAATTTGTAAACTAGAATATATTGGTTTATATTTGTTATAAAACCATTTATATTTCTTTTATATTACACTTTATATTGCACATTATATTAGTTCATGTTGTACTGAAATTGTAGTTTACATTCCTATTTTTATAATAGTTTCAATATAAAATCATATTGTAGTTTATATTGAAGTTCATACTGAATTATCATTTATTGAGATTACATTTCCATAGTATATTATATTATCATTCATGTTGTTTCTTTATGGAAAATACAATTTCCCTCCATAAGAATGCATTATCATACATGCTCATATGTGTGTTTGGTTGATACTCTTGATTTCTGTATTTTCAGTAATTAATATTTATTCTTCCAAATATGCAGTGGCATCCGTTGTTTTTATTTGTACCTCAAGCAACCAACTCAATGTAGCAAAACCCATAGTTTAGTTATTTACATAAATATTGTTTTTTCTTATAGATTTTAATTACTTATAATAATTTATTACTTCAGAGTTTATCACCGTAGTTTTAGTGACATCATTCTTATAATTAATGCTTTTATGTGGCTCTTGATTCTTTTTACACAGTGTCTCATTTTATGGTCATCATATGTTACTACAGTTGGTGTGACTCCAAAAATTCCAGTGCATTGTTTCTACATTATGATTACTCCAGCGCAACTATTCAGATTTTGTAAAAATTATTATGATAATAAAAATAATGACTATAGTTATTTTTTGAAGTGTTTTAAATGTTTTTGGTTATTTTGATTGATGTTTTGTTGTAGGTAAAATACCTAGACCAACATTATGGAATGAATGATATGACTAGGAAAAATATTTTTCCTTTCTTTAGGTGATAAATGAAATTCAGTACGACAAATAATGTATGAAATATTGTCATGTCATAAAATTTGATTTTTAGTAAAATTACATCGGTATGTGTTCATATGTTCACCAAGTAAGTATTTTTACCCTACTATTGTCAGATTCCAATGGTTAAAAGTATTCAGTATGAACTACATTATCCCATTAATGTGAAATTGGAATAATTGGATGAATTTTTTAGTTGCAATTTCAAGTAAATACTAAAGTTTGATAATTTAATTTATTTTCATATTTGATTTCTTCCTTCTTTTTTTCAGTAAAAATAGCATTAGACTTTTGTTTACATAAGGGTTAATGAAATATGATTACACTATTTTCTAAATGATCCACTTGCATGGACAAAAAATGACATATGTTCCTTGTTTTTTTCTATGATTCGTATAATGTTTAAAACATCATTATCATGTGTTTACTTTACATATTAGTTCAGCATGTTTCAACATCTTTTTTCAGGTTGTTTTATTTTTCTAATTGACTTATTTTCACTCAGAGAGTGACAAACATGGATTTTTTTCCATAGGATGTCCACCTTTTTGTGAGGTATCTATCTAATTTTTAATCTAATTCCATCCATCGTTGTCTCTCAAATTGATCACTTGATTTCAATACAATGTGAGCATAGATGGATGAGATTATGTCTAGAAAATTTCGGAAGGTCCCGATGATGAGGATAAACCACAAATTTCAGGGAATATTTTCACTGATCTTCAAATATTCAGAGATGACGATTCAAAGAATCCAGATATTTTTTGTCATTTCCACAAGCAGGTTGATGTGTTCTTTATAATTTAATTCTCGATCTCTTCTCCCCTCTATCTATATTGTGGGAGGCTTGTACCTTTGAATAATGAATTAGGTTTTCACTCAAGTCACTCAATTTTTTAGTTTAACAACTTCCAAAATATTTCTTATAGGATTTTCATGATGTAGAAATTGAAAAGAGTGAATTAAGAATTGACACTATGAAAGTGGGGAAATGTGAAGCCTTCTATGCTGATAAACCTTTGAAATGCTCAGTTAGACTGATTGATGGTGCCCAATTTTTTTGAAAACATGACAGTGATGTAACTGAACTCTCAATGTGCCAGTGGATGACAACACACATGGTATCTACTTTAATAGATGGAACATTATGCGCTTTAATTTTTTTTTCTATCTACAAGTCACTGTAGATTATATTTAAAGCTGGTATGTGCATATCGATGTTCTTTCAGCCATTTCTAGTGATGGTGATCTGCATATCCCAAATGTGTTTAATATATATGCTTAATGTTGCTTCAATTACCCTATGAAATTTATTTTCCTTGTTTCGCGTAGCCAACTCTAAAATTTTGATAACAGAGTCTATATGTTGTTGCTGATGTCAAATGTTTATTGTTTTTTTGTAAGAGATTTTATAATGCCAGGTAGCATGTTATCTGTTCACCATTCATGCCCAGGACACGTTCTTATATTATTAGATTATTCATATTGGGTATGCAGTTCCACTTTATCATTAGAATTACCTACCTAGAAAAAATTTGGAGTCAACATCAGTATTGTTGAAAAATGGAACTACAAGTATATGGTGGTTCTAAAAGATGACATCATAGAGGAGCTCATCAAATATCTGAATAAATGGGATGTAGATGAATGACACGTTGATTACAAGGTGGATTTAGTATGCAAAAACGTATTCAATTTAATTTCATGAAATTTAGAATTTATATCCCTGAAATTATGTGGAATTTTTTTTCTAAAATTCATGTTATTTTTATGAGTCTGTGAAAATTTACAGCAATTGATTCCGAGGCCCGGTGTGCCTGGAATCAATTTCTAAAGTTTTGTTCACATAAATTCAATAAACGTACGCGAAAGATTTTATAATTTCTGAACTGGTGCATGGAATGGAAATTCTAGGGCACCATTGAAATCTTCGAGTCAGTGATTTCTTAGTGAGACTTTCACTGCAATTGCATCCAAACGAGAACTGAAGTTAGTTTTTTTTGGGTTTTTAAATAAATTAAATAAAAATAAAGAGACACATATTTTTTATTTCATGGTGGTTAAAAGCTCCAAGTGGTGGTTGGGGGTGGGGACCACCAAACCCTAACCTACCATGGGGGGTTTTGGTGGTGGGGCCCAGGTTAGCATAACCTCCATTGGGAGGATAATTAAGGTGGGGGCCACCCGGGCTTGTAACTCTTGGAACCCCCAATTGAAGTAGAGGAAACCCTTTAAATTCCTTTAATTAATTTTGTTTAAACCCTCAATATTAATTGAAATATTTCATTTAATTGGCACCATTTTTAATTCTTTTGAATTATTTTGATTTAATGCCAACAATTAACTAATAGAAAAATCTATTTTTTTGGCACTTTCTTTTTGGTGGAGCTTTGGAGAACCCTTCGAGAACATCATTAATAATTCGAAGAACATCGCTCATCACAAAAGGATGACGAACTCCTTCATTGATCTTAAACCATTCCAAAAGAGAAGTAGCCGACCGCGAAGAATGCCGACGACACTTCTTCCTCAGTCTCCTACCCCGGATGCTTCCCGACGGCAACGAATCAATGTCTGCCATTCCTATCCTTCCTCCGTCAACGATCAAAGAGGGAGGTAGGGGGTTCGTATAGTTATGGTACCCATTATTCGTCGTTTTTTGTGCTCTTTGTTTCTGATTAATAACACCATAATGAGGAGGGCTCAGACCTAAAGAACACGACCCGACCCTCCCCCTATGTTGTCCTCATTTTTTGATGACGGAGGCGGTGCAATGGCAACCGACGTTGCATCGAACGAAAAGAAAATCAACCATGATGAAAACTGGTGGCGCAAGGGCCACTGGGTCGCTAAGAGGGTGTGGCACCAATCTGCCACGTGGAAGGATGGCAGTGGCCAGGACTGGCCACGACAGTGGGGGCGCCACACCGTCGCACCATGCGGTGGAGAGGGAAGCCACGGCCAGGGCGGGCCGTGGCAGAGAAGGTGTGGTGACATTGCACTGTGCTGGGAAGCAGTGAGCCGCGACAAAAGAGGCAGAGCGCCGTCGCACCGCATGGAGGGCAGCAGAACCGCGACGCTGTCACGTCGCGGTAAAGGTGCAGAGGTGGCCGGCCGGGCCAGCCCTTGTGGAGCCAGAACGACTGGCCGCTCGTCCAGTCGGGATGATCGGGACCCCACTGGGTCCCACGTGAGCCGTACCGGCGCCACCTAGAGCCAATTCAGTTCCAACTTAATGATAAAACCATTTGGGAGCCAGGGAGAATGCGCCTCCCCCCTGGGCACGACTGGGGCAGGCCGCCGGGCCTGGCAGCCATCAGTCCAGGTCGCCAACAGGCTGGGCTGCCCCATTGGGTTGGACCGCCCTCATGTAGGGCCACACCTACACAGGCCGGGCTGCGCCCACATAGGCCAGGACACCCCCTCAGACCGGGTCGGACCCATGGATCGGGTCGAACCCATGGACCGAGTCGGGTTGGGTCAGTCCGACTGGGTCGGACCGGACTCGAACCCGCTTTAGCATGTTTACACCTTTTCGCCCATATCTTGGGCAACAGGAGTCCGATTGACGAACCGCCTGCGGTGATGGAATTCATAGAGAGAGAAGGTTCTTTTGGCATATCCCACTTATTATCTGAACACAGTTGGAGTATGGTTAGATTGGCTTGAACCTAAAAACCAACCGGTCCCCTGGGACAGAAATGCCAATAACTCACAGACGAGGCATCCGATTGACGCACCGTCTCATGCATTGAGACCCCTATGAAAAGGATGACCTTTGAGATATGTTTACATGGAACTTTGTGATAGTTGGAGTATCAAACAGTAGCTCGTAGAGTGGATCCTCTTGGAGATGATAGTACAGAGTACGGAGACATAGTAGCTGGCTGAGACCTGGCGACTGCTGACCTTTCGACTCTGAGTGTTTCAAATTGCCTAGTGGTAAGGGCCTCTGTGTGACGCGGCATGCCCATGGTAAGGATTTCCTTTGTGTGAGCATGAAAAACTGGCGATACTCGACATGTGGAGTACCTCAGTAGGCTATGACGGGGATCTCCTCTACTTGAGTGCGACAGACCCCTGTGGGGAGCGCCTTTGTGTGACGCAGTAGGCCCACGATATTCGACAGGAGGAGTAACTCAGCAGTTCAATGATAGTGGTAAGCTCCTCTGTGTTATGCGGCTATCACACTGCACTCAATATAGGAGGAGTAAACCATTATCCGAGACTCCAACAGTTTGATTGTGGATGTTACTTGCTACTATTCCTTGAATGAAATACAGGTTTGAGCTGGGTGAATGACTTTTGTGTTTACCCCATGAATGATATGGGATACTAGATAACTTACATATGTGAATGGGAATATACCTGAGTTCTAGTTATCTGTTTATTTCTAACTTGTGGTTTATCCATTGTTGGATTTAACGCGACCTTGAGGGTCTTGGGGTCCCTACTGAGTATCGTTATACTCACGCTTGCATAGGCTATGCCCACAACTCATTGTGTTGGTTGCAGATTAAGGACAACACTGAATGAGAGTGAGTAGCAGGAATGGATGGTACCCAGAGGAGGACCACATGGAGAGATGGTACACGGAGCGGACAGACATACGTGGATTGCTAAGGAGGCCATATGTACCTACCCGTTAGGTAGGAACCCTGGAGGGCAACCCAGTAGCTGCTTTACATTGTTTCTTCAGTTGTACTAGCTTATCAGTTTTATTGTAATTTACTATTGGGATTGTATTTCAAGCCCCTTAACTTTCATCACTATATTTTGTATATAGTTATACATAGTGTTTTACATCTAGCCGCGTACTCTGTTATGTTTTTTTACTATTATAAAGTAAACGCCTTCCCAGTTTAGTGATGTACACCTTTTGTGCTATTCGCCAGCCCCTGGCCTATAGAAGACAGGCTTGTGGTAGTCATAGTACAAGCCCTGGGGGATTGGTCGTGACAAATTGGTATTATAGGAGTCGGTTCTACACCCAAACTTAGGACTCCAAACTGTCTTTTCTATGAGGCAATAGTGTTAAGGGTACTAAGTATGGATTTCAAATTAGGGAGTCCAGTGTCGGTACTGGCAGCCGACATATCCATACCCCAAGACCCTGACTACTGATTTCCGACTTAGTGCACGAAAACACTGATTGCCTGTGTGTGTTCCAAAAGTTTTTCTTAAGTCATCTCAACCAGGTCAGCTCACCAGGTATAGTATTTTAACCGTGTCGCATTTGTTTCTTTTAGGATTCCATCCCATGGACGACCGGTTAGAGCTCCGAGAGTCGTACTCTATGACAGCCCTCTGAGCGATGAAGCCTCGGTGTATGGCCCGTTACAAGTTGAGGAACCATCGGTACCACTTCCCATGGGGCCACCGATGCCACCAGCCCCAGCAGCATACGATGTACCCCACTTGAGCACGTTGCATGACTTAATGCGCCCGAGGCCACCCATGTTCTGGGGAGAGACGAGCCCACATGCTGGTGAGGATGGGTTGGAGGCTATGGTGAGAGTTTTCATGTTGGTAAGGACACCAGTATACCTTATTGTCATTCTTTATGAGAGTCTCCTTCAGGCGGTAGTAGGCAGATGATGGAGCCTGATGCACCAGGTGCACGACGAGGCGACACTTCTATGGGCAGACATCGAGTTCCTGTTTTGGGCAGAGTTTTTACAAGCCACTATTCGTGCAGTGCAGGTACATTAACTACTTCATCTACAGAAGGGTAGCATGACTGTAGCTTAGTACTCAACGAGATTCACCGACCTCTCTCTATACTCCATAGATATGGTGTGGTACCCATAATTCAGGGCTCGTACCTTTGAGAAGGAGCTCAAGTGAGATATCAGTGCATCAATGATCTCCCTCAGCATTATGACGTAGGCAGGGGTATTAGAGAGAGCCCTCATAGTGGAGAGTTTCCTTGCTGAGAAATCACCAGCTGTGAGACCCACTACTAGTCGACATGCAACAGAGTCATCTGCAGCTTGTAGTAGATAGATGACATAGAGGTCCAAGAGGACCAGACCCTAGGGTGGATGACCTCATGACTCAGGATCAGTTGTTCGGGGCACCCGAGGTAGTGACTTACCTGCCAAGAGTAGGCAGTGTTACTCATGTGGCAAGCAGGGTCACATGGCACGTGAGTGTCTGACCCTCCGTTCATACGATCAACAGACAGTTGAGGGACCTCCCTAGAAGAGGCAGCAGTTTGATCGAGGTAGTCCACAGGGCGCAGGCGGATGTGGCAGAGGAGTTGGTCATGCAGCTGGCGGTGGACGACGTTTCAAGGTGCTACTGCCACAACCACATGGAAGTCCACCCCGACCATAGGGAGCAGGTAAATAGGGGAGAGCTCGGCTTCAGGCAGCTGAGGCATATGACCACAACACTCTAGAGATGATTCGAGGTACTATCTGTGTCTACTACACATTATATACAGTTCTTATAGACACAGTTTCCGATCATTCATCCATAGCCACTACCCTCGTTCATAGCTCAGATATTTGAACGGAGCCATTGGCTCGATCCATAAGTCTAGACACTCTTACGGGAGTAGACTCAACAATTACACACTGGTTATGGAAGTGTGATATTACACTAGGAGGCGAAAGCTACAGCTGGGATCTCCTCATAGTGGCATCAAGGCCTTATGATGTCATCTTGGGTATGGACTGGTTATCTACAGTACATGCTCAGATTGACTGTATTAGGCACAAAGTGCAGTGTGTCCGCATGAATGGGACCAGTTTTACCTTCACCGGGGAGAAGGGAACCATTGCAGCACAGGACGAACTTACTCGGAGGAGGGTGTAGCCGATCACTCATTTATTGGTCTGCCTTACCATCAGTGCAGTTGATGTGGAGAGTTCGAGTTATCCTGCAGTGATGGATCAGTACGCGAATATTTTCCCTGATGATGTTCCATGACTCCCTCTTCATAAATTGGTGGACTTTTTCATTGACCTATACCCCAAGACGACACTGATATCTACTCTAGAATATCTTATGGCTTCCAATAAGCTTCATGAGCCGCGGGTACAGTTGGAGGTCTTTTAGGGGAAGGGATTCATCCGGCCCAATGTTTCTCCCTAAGAAGCCCCGATTCTGTTCACCAAAAAGGCATATGAGAGCTTGAGGCTTTGTCTTGACTACTTATGACTAAACGAGGTGACCTTGAAGAACAATTACCAACTCTCGAGGATTAACGATCTCTTTGATCAGCTCAAGGGAGCATGGTGGTTCTCGAAGATAGACCTTAGATCAGGCTATCCTGGCTATGAGTTCAAGACGAGGATGCGCAGAAGACGACCATCAGATGTCGGTACGGCCACTACGAGTTCATGGTTATTACCTTCGGTGTTACCAATGATCCAGCAGTGTTCATGTGTCTCATGAACAGGACCATCCATCCATACCTTGATCGCTTTGCTGTAGTCTGCATTAATGACATTCTGATTTACATTACTACTGAGGAGGAGCATGCCTACAATTTGCAGGTAGTACTGGACACACACTGAGAGCACCAACTTTATGGTAATCTCTCGAAGTGACAGTTTTGGATTTGAGAGGATAACTTCTAGGGACATGTCATCTCGAAGGCCGAAGTTTCAGTGGATCCAGTGAAGATTGAGGCAGTACATGCTTGGGAGCCACCTAGGAGTGGGACGGAGGTACGAAGTTTCTTAGGCATGGATGGTTACTACCGAAGATTCGTTCCATACTTCTCCAGAGTTGAAACACCACTATCAACCTTGATGAAGAAGGGGAAACCCTTCATGTGGTCAGAGAGATGCCAGTTGAGATTTCAGGAGCTGAGGCAGAGGCTATCTAGTGCCCCCCATCTTGAGGCTTCCAGAGGAGGGGGTAGGGTACAGAGATTACTATTACACATCAGGGATCAGACTCAGGTGTGTCCTGATTCCAGAGTGAGCTATGATCGTGTATGGTTCTCGGCAGCTGAGATAACACTAGCAGAACTACGCTACCCATGACCTGTATTTAGTAGTAGTGGTATTTTCCTTGATGATGTGGCGGCACTATTTGAAGGGTGAGCATTTCATAGACTACAATGATCAAAAGTGTTTCATCTATATCTTCTCTCAGAAGGACCTCAACTTGAGACAACGGTGATAGCTTCAGTTCCTCTAGGACTATGACTTCGAGATAGTCTATACTTATAGGAAGGGGAATGTTTTAGTAGATGCTCTCAGTATGAGATCAGGCATTTAGCTGCTAGGGGAGGTGACAGAGCAGCTGGCCGAATTGCAGATATCTTTCATGGACCGAGATGGAGTAACCTTTATTCAGTATCTTACAGTCACTCCTCCAACTCTTCAGCGAGTCAGGGAGGCACAACATGGGGATGCTCACTGCGAGACGCAACATGTTCTGTTATCCAAAGGCCATGTAGCTGATGATTTCAATGAAGGTGGGTAGCATGTCATCCACTTCCAATTACGTACCATGGTACCAGTATAACATTAGGAGGAAGTGTTGAGGGAGTTCCATGCTTCCCCTTTAGTACTACATCCAGGAGTGGTGAAGATGTATCAGGACCTTAGACGATAGCACTAGTGGCCAGGTATGAAGAAGGCTGTTGCAGCATTTGTCTCACGATGCCTCACTTGTCAGTAAGTGAAGGAAGAGCACCAGGTACCAGCATTCTTGGTTCATCCCTTAGAGGTCCTAGAGTGGAAGTGGGATGGGATATCTATGGACTTCGTGACGGGTCTTCAACATACATCCTGAAGTCACGATTTGATATGGGTGATCGTTGACCGACTCACCAAGTCAGCCAACTTCCTACCAATCAGATAGTAGGTCTCAATAGAGAGTTTGAGATGCATCTATTTGTAGGAGATTGTGCATTTAAATGGAGTATATTCTTTTACTGTCTCCGACCGTGACACACGGTTCACTTCTCGGCTATGGAAGGGGTTGCAGGAGGCTTTCGAGACTCAGTTTTTCTTGAGCAATGCCTTCCATCCTCAGACAGATGGTCAGACTGAGTAGACCATTCAGACCCACGAGGAAATACTTCGTGCATGTGTCCTCAACTTTAGTCACAGTTGGGAGGATCTCTTTCCTTTGGAAGAGTTTTCCTACAACAATAACTATCACTCCACCATCGTTATGGAACCTTATGAGGCCTTGTATGGCCGACTTTTCATATTGTCACTATGCTGGACAGACCTAGGGGAGTCAACACTAGTGGGACGAGAGATGGTATGGGCTAACCTAGGGAAGGTGCAGATCATCCAGGAGTGGATGAAGACTCCATTGAGCAGACAGAAGACATATGATGATAGGAGACGGAGACCTCTGGAGTTTGAGGATGGTGACCACGTCTTTATACGGGTCTCACCTCAACAAGGTCTACTAAGATTTGGCCTAGGAGGCAAGTTGTCTCCGCGATTCATATGACCATTCCAAGTCCTCATCAGAGTATGTAAGGTGGCTTACCGCAAGGATCTTCCCCCTCAGTTTCACTGAGTGCACAATTTCTTCCATGTATCTCAATAGAGGAGATACGTGCATGACCCTTCCCACAACATCGACCAAGGAGAGATGGACATCGATGACAGGGCGACTTTCAAGGAGGATCCAATGGAAATTTAGTATCGACAGGAGCGAGTCCTACGTGGATAGTCAATACCTCTGGTACGCGTTCGCTGGCAACACAAGAACCTCTAGGAGCGCACATGGGATCGGGAGGCGCAGATTCTTGCTCAGTACCCCTTTTGTTCCCTTAGTTTGAGTTGTAGCTTACGGGGACATAAAGCCCTGATGTGGGTAGAATGTAAAGAACCAAAAATTCTGTGGAAATTTTTTTTCATAATTTCATGGGATTTTTACGAGTCCGTGAAAATTTAGGGCTCTTGATTCCGAGGCCCAGTGTGCCCGAAATCGATTTCTGAACATTTTTTCGGGTATGTTTAGTAATCGTAGGAGTGGGATTTTATATCTTTTGAACCGGTGTAGGGAATTTAAATTCTTGGGAACCATTTAAATCTCTAAGTATGTGATTTCTTAGTGATACTTTCCCTGCAGTTTCATCCAAACGAGAATGGAAGTTAGTTTTTTGGGTTTTTAAATAAATTAAATAAAAATAAGGAGACAACATATTTTAATTTCGTGGTGGTTAAAAGATCTAAATGGAGGTTTGGGATGGGGACCACCACACCCTATCCTCCCACGGGAGGCTATGGTGGTGGGTCCCAGTCGAGCATAACCTCCCATGGGAGGATAATTAAGGTGGGGGACACCCAGGCTTGTAACTCTTGGAGCCCCCAATTGAAGTGAAGAAAACCCTTTAAATTATTTTAATTAATTTTGGGCCAACCCTCAAAATTAATTGAAATCATTAATTCAATTGGAACCCTTTTGAATTCTTTTGAATTCTTTTGAATTCATTCCAAAAATTAGATAATAGAAAAATCTATTATTTTATTTTTTTTGGCAGTTTATTTTTGGTGGAGCTTTGTAGATCCCTTGGAGAACATCATCCTTCCAACGAAGAATGCCACTCATCACCGAAGAACAACAAACTCCTTCATCGATCTTCAACTGTTTCAAAAAAGAAGGAGCTGACTGCGAAAAACACTGATGTCACTTTTTCCTTGGTCTCCAACCCCAGACACTTCCCGACGTCCAAGAATCGACATCCTCCATTCCTCTCCTTCCTCAGTAAACAATCAACAAGTGATGTAAGGGGTTTGAAATGTTTTTGTACCCATTATTCATCATTTGTTGATCTCTTTGTTGCCGATTCATAACACCATAATAAGGAGGGATCAGACTGCACGACCACAGCCTGACAGTCCCCATTTGTTGTTCTCGTTTGTTGATGACGGAGGCGTCACAATGGTGACAAGTGTCGTGCCGAACGCGAAGAAAATAAACTGCGATGATAATTGGCAGTGCAAGGGCCACCTAGTCACCAAGAGGGTGAGACACTATTGTGCCTCATGGAAGGAGGGTTGCGGCCAGGCCGGACTACAACTGTGGTGTCGCGGTGCCATTCAGCCACGCGGATGAGGGGGCGGCCACGGCCAGGCTGTGCCGCGACAGAGAGGGCGCGGTGCCGTCGCACCACGTGGAGGGCTGCAGAACTGCGGTGCCATCACGCCGCAGTGGAGGTGCAGAGGCCACCAACCGGGTCGACCGCTGTGGAGCTGGAGTAGCTAGACGATCGACGAGCCAGAAGGAGCGGGACCCCACCGGGTCCCGCATGATCGGGACCGACACCACCTGGAGCCGGTTTAGTTCCACCCGAACGATATAACCGTTCGGGAGCCAGGGGCGCGTGCCTCCCCCCTAGGCATGGCTCAGACAGGCCGTCGGGCCAGGGCAACCTAAGGTCAAGCCATCATCAGGCTGGGCCGGGCCGACCCATCGGGTCGGGCCGCCCTCGGGCCAGGTCGCACCCACACGGTCCAGGCCACCCCCTTGGGTCGGGCCGTGCCCACTTAGGCCAGGATACGCCCATGGACCAGTTCGGACCTTGGCCCGAACCAGGGTCGGGCCGGGTCAGTCCGACTGGGTTGGACCGGACCCAGACCCGCTTTAGCTTGTTTACACCTTTTCGCCCATATCATGGGTGATGAGTGTCTGATAGACGAACCGCCTATGGAAATGGAAAGCATGGATCAAGAAGGTTATTTTGTAATATCCCACTTGTGATTTGGACACAATTGGAGTACGATCAAGTTGGTTTGAACCTAAAAACCAACGGGGCCCCTAGGACGGAAATGCCAATAACTCACAGACCGGGCATCCGATTGACACGCCGTCTCTTGCGTTGAGACCCCTATGACGAGGCTGACCATTGAGATACATCTACATTGGACTTCGTGACAGTTGGAGTATCAAACAGTAGTTCATGGAAAGGATACACCTAGAGACGAGTGTGTGGAGTACAAAGACCTAGTAGCTGGCTGAGACTTGACGACTGTTGACCTTTTGATTCGGAGTGTTTCAACTAGCCTTGTGGGAAGCGTCTCTATGTGATGTAGCAGGCCCACTGTGGGGAGTTCCTCTGTGTGAGTGCGGTAGACCCACGGTACTAGACACATGGAGTACCTTAGCAGGCTACGAGTGGGAGCACCTCTGTGTGAGCGCGACATACCCCTGGCGGGGAGCACCACTGTGTGACATAGCAGGCCCATGGTACTCGATAGGAGGAGTACCTCAGCAGTCCAAGGATAGTGGTAAGTTCCTTTGTGTGATGCGGTAAACCCACTGTACTCGATAAAGGAGGAGTACAACATTAGCAGAGATTCCGACAGTTTGACTGTGGATGTTACATTCCATTATTCCTTGAATGAAATCCTAGTTTGAGTTGAGTGAAAGACTTTTGTCTTTACCCCACAAGTGATATGGGTTAATAGATAACTAAGGCATATGTATGGGAATATACCTAAGTGTATGTTTTCTCTTTATTTCATACTTGTGTTTTATCCTTATTAGATTTAGTGAGACATTGAGAGTCTTGGGGTCCCTACTGAGTGTCGTTATACTCACCCATGCACGGGCTATGCCCGCGACTCGTTGTGTTGCTCTCAGACGACGGACATCGCTGACTGAGAGTGAGTAGTAGGACTGGACGGTACCCAGAGGTGGACCACATGGAGAGACGGTACAGGGAGCAGACAGACAGATGTGGAATGCTGAGGACCCCATATGTACCTACCCTTCATGTAGAAATCCTGGAGGGCGACCGCGTACCTGATTTACTTTGATTATTCAGTTGTACTAGCTTATCAGTTGTCATATACTTTACTTTTGGGCCTGTATTTCCAGCCATTTACTTTCAGCAAACTCTTTTGTATATAGTTATACTTATTTTTTTACTTCCAGTTGCGTACTCTGTTATGTTTTTTACTATTATAATGGAAACACCATCCCAGTATAGGGATTTATGCCTTTGGTGTTAGTCGCCAGCCCCTAGCCTATGGAAGGAGGGATTGGGATAGTCATGGTACGGGCCCCAGGGGAGAGGTCATGAAATTATAGATTATAGGTTTCTAAAGATAACATTTTATGATTTAGGGGCCAATTTTTTTGTTCTAGTTTTATATATTATAACATGAAATTTACAATCATATCTTGTTGTATCTGTTGACAATGCTATTTATTTTTTGAACATGTTAATATCTTCTACAGTTTCCCAATGAAGCATCATATCAATGTGCTATTGTTTTGGATTCTCCTACTTCGATAAGTGATGTTTAAAGATATTTTTGTTGATTACATATTATTAGTTTTTTAGTTGGTTTTGTACACTACATTCAAAAACAATTTCTCTATATTAGTGTTATATAACTCAATTTTCATCTATTATATTATTTTGTGAATTCATTGGATAGTAATATCTATATTAGGTTTTTCTTGAACTGAAAGACATTTTTGGTTTAGACCGCCTTCTACTTATCTAAATAGGTTTCTCTATTTCCATTTTCATAGAGCATTTCAACATTCCTTGAGATACCAATTTATCCTGTAGAACATATGCCATTATATAGGCAAGTTTAGATCTTCTATTTAATATTAATTCTTCATAAATTCAAAAACATTATTTTGAAAAATACATACAATTCATTAGATATTCTTAAAAAAGTGCATTCACAATAGGAATTTATTTTCTCTATAATTATAATTTTTCTGGGTTATTATTCTCATGTGTCCCTATAACATGTCTACACCAATTTTCATGATAACATGCAGAAGACCTATTTTCATTAAATAAGATGTTTATATTTGTATGTTTATGTATTATAGTATTTTATACCATGATTACACTTCATAGGTTGTGTGGTAAAACACATGTATGATCATTCTATCATAAATCATTCCATCATGGATTTATGTGAAATAAATTAGTCTTCTATTTTCTAAGATTAAAAAATAAAATTTCAATGAATATCTTGGTGCATGTACGGTCGTCACGATCTTATTTTTTGGTTTCAAATTATTTCTTTTATGTTAACATTCATTTTTCGGATTATTCAAATTCGGGTATTCTTATTTTAATAATATTTTTCTATGCAGAAATGTCTGTTTCATGATTTTGAATAATGATATTTGTATAGTGTGACATAATTTCTGGGTGACATCCTAAAATGTCAACTTACATTTAATGATTGATACAATTATAAAAAACAAACATTAATACTCGTGATTTATATTTTATATTTCCACTGTCAAATTGAATGTACTTTACATTCATGTACTTAAATTCTATCTGTTGAAATTATTTTTTTATTCTTTATAAATTCTCATAGATGTTTTGAAATGTATTTATCCTAAATGTTTTCAACTATCATAATGATGTATCTATATTTTGTACAATTGTATTCTAATATTAAGTATCCCTATTTTTTAATTTCAATATATTCAATATTTATGATCTTTATTTTCATTATATATACTCCAATAATTATTCCTTATATTCTCCATCATGAATTTGTATGTTTTATTTTTTACAGTGTTGTTATACTTATCTTTTATTTTCTTTATATATTCACCAATATTCTCTAATATGTTTTCAATATTCTCCTACATATTCTCCAAGTTATTTTGTTTTCCTTATTTTCTTTTTATGTTTTCAACTCTATATTTTGTCCAAATGTATTCCAATATTAAGTATCACTATTTTTTGTTTCCAATATATTCAAAATTCATGTTCTTTATTGACATTGAAATATAGTTTTGTCTTCTTGAAAATAATAATTGAAATTATTGTCGTGCGAATGCATGGGTGAGTACTAGTTTTTTAAATTGTATGATATTTAGAATATAGTTAAACTAACTTACAATTTTTAGATATTACAAATAGTAACTTTTGTGAATTTTTAATTTCCACAGTTAATGGTTAATTGGATAATTAAGTGTAATAATATTATTATAAAATTATGATAACAGTAATAAAAATTTCACTGGATGAGTTTGTTTCAACAAAAATATAACTGATTCCAATATAATAACCTTTAAGAAACTTCTGTTAGTATATAAAATTTATTATAATTTGTTTAAAGATAAGTAAAAAATGTCAGACAAAAAAATTTAATAAGTAAAACATTTGAAGTATGGGGTTATGTAAAACATGAGTTATACTATATATAGTAGTTGTAAATATAATAAATTTATATTAATCATGATAATTTTTTTAATTTTTATATAATAAATAATTTAACTAATGGATTTCATAATGATGATGGGGTAATTGTTTAATTAATCAAAATATCAAACAGATGAAATTAAAAATATTCAATTTAATATAATAAAAAATAATTATGGACATAAATCAGTTTATATATAACTATGACATATTGCCAATATATTATATGTGTTGCATTAATGTTATCATGTTTATATGATATTTTTTAAATAGAAAATATAGAATAATATCAAAATTGACATAAATGATACTCTAAATTTAATAATAGTGTATTAAATGATATAAAATTCATAAAAAACTATAATTATAATAAAAACAATAATATGGTGTAAAATGTCAGAAATGATCCATTTGGGGTCTTTTTGACATTTTATAGTAACTATATTAACCCTAAAAAGTTAAAATCCATGTTTTCATGTTAAAAGATTAATAGTATAACAAAGGGATAAATCAAAAAAAGATAAGGATAATATCGTCGACTATACAAGTCTAAAAATAATTCAATTTGGGTATATAGAACCATACAAAACTTATATTAATAATAACTAATTTTGGAGATATTTTAAATTCATAAATCAATTTATAATAATTAAAAAATTTTAGGGCTTCCTAAAGTGCCTCTCACCTCAATTATAAAAGGGAACCTCCTACAACACTTATTCACATAACATTGAGTATTCGAGCTTGACCAAAACCTTCCCATTTAATTTCTAAAATACCAAAGTAAACTTTCTGTGGTTCTTGTATTTTCAATCACCAAATCTCCAATCCCTAATAAGAATACTAGAGGGAGATCTTTGAAGAAGAGTCAATCTTCTTACTGACTCATTCAAAATTGTTTCTTATTTTACATCCTCTTTATTTGATTATCACAGTATAAAATAATAAATATAATATCACTTATATTATGATATTTAATTTGTAATAGGGAGGATCCATATTCGACCTATTATCCATCCCACAAAAAATGAAAGTACCACATGTGTGTACGTATGACTTTCTGTCTCCACGACGTGGTATAATCTGTTTTTAGTACAACATTTTTTTATGGATATAATAATGGATATAATAGATTTAAATATGAAAAATTAAAATATATCTATTCTTTATAATATATATAATGTATAATATTTAACCCTTTTACCATTAAGAGAATGATAGCATTGCTCGTGTGTAGTTATGACCTACCATCGCCAAAATGCTATGAGATTAATCTTCCAAACTATTTAATTGAGGAATGATTATTATAATGTATATAGTTAATAAATATTTAATATATTAAATAATAATTATATTTAATAATATATACACACACACACACAGATATATATATACATATATGTCATTTAACTTTTTTTATTCAGAATGATAAGAAAACAAAAATAACATTCATGCGTTTGTACGCCATACCTTCTCCATGAATGGTGTATTGCATTAAAAATATATATATATATATTATATATTTATATAATAAATATATATTATATATAAAACAATTTATAAATTATGAAGGTAATTAAATCATGATATATGGAATATGATCATGATTACCAAGTCAACACATGTACAATAAACAAAGCTGTTATTACCTGAAATGTTTCTTTATCATGGAATTATTAATTAATTGGTAATTTATTATCATTATTGAATCATATTTGATATAATAATAATAATTAGTAATCTGTAATAAGTTAATAAGATTTTTAAAACCACTATACATGTGTTTTTGACACGTATGGAGGAAATTAGACATTTGGAATTGGAGTTTTTCTCACCTTTACAAATTTACGACACATGTCTCATAGACCACTAGTTTATTCTATGTGATGTATATAATACCCATCATTGTCTTTTATGAGTATTAAAAATAATATTATGGTGTTTAAATATCGATATAATTGTTTTTCATTCATGTGGAATACACTTATTCTTATAATATAGTTTTATTTGTTAATTTTACAATCTCATTAGTTTTTATGCCTGATTATACATAAGTATATACAAGGGTATATTGATCATCCATGTCCATATTTATTAAAATTATTTTCCAAAATATTCTACTATTCTTCTATAGAAATTTAATGTCATTTTACCCATGTAATAATTTTTATTAATCATTGTAAATGATTTTTTTGTTTTCATAATGTCATTCTTGTTTACATTTCTGATAAAAGAATAAGAAAATTATTTTTTAAATTATATATAAATAATGGATTTATATTTTTTCACGACGCCTTGTTTTCTTGAATATTCCTATATAATATTAAAAGTGTATTTTTAAATGAAAATTTTACTTAATATATTTCTTGATGTTTTATAAAATGAAAATAATTTCTTAAAAGAATGTTATTATCCTAAATAATTTTTTACCATACTCCTATCATAAATATTGTATATCTATGATCATAATGTTGATGTTAGTTATGTTTTACCAGGTTTATTCTTAAATTCTTCCATTATTATTATCTCTATGAATGGGATATGTTTATGATGGAGTGATATTGATGAAACCCATTTCATTGCATGGGTTATGATACGATACATGATTTATGTTTTTGTGTAACATATATGTAGGATTCCATTATGAGAGGGTGGGACCAATGTTGGGTCGGAGAGTGATGGCAAGGGGGGGGGGGTGAATTGCCTTTTCAAAAAAGTTTAACAATTTAAGAAAAAGTTAAAGAGCAGTGGAAATAAAAGAGGCAAGACACAAAATTGATAATGGAGTTCGGCCTGAATCCCAAGCCTACGTCTCCGCTCCCAACTCAACCATTGAGATATTTATACGACAGTTTGCTTTTTAATGGTTGTAGCAAGAAACCCACTAGACTTTAAGGCAGCCTAGAAACCTATTACAGCTTTCTTTTTATTGGTTGTAGCAAGAAACCCACTAGCCTTCTTACAGGTGAAGGCTAGCTCACCTATGACTCAAGCCTTTTACAGGGAAGGCTTGAATAACCTCTTCACACCTTTAAGGTGCTGTGAAAACCCAAACAAGGGAGGATGAGAGAAAGAAGGGTTTGTATGCACAAACTCAAAATAATGCTCAAAATGATAAAACAATAAAAACCGTAAAGAGGAGAAGTCTTGGGCGCCAATGGATTGATTGGTGATGATGAAGAGCACTCCCAAGCTTCTATGGTGGTGCTCCTTGGTTGTGGAAGTGAGTTGGAGCAGGTGGGGATCTTTGAAGGAATGCGCTGGAGGTTCGCCAAATGATCAAAAAATGTTCCCGTGGGCTACCGTTATTTTCCGGGGCTTCCTAGTCCTCTATTTATAGGAGAAGAACACCCAAATGGCCGTTGCGGGTCTTCGGAGCCGTTGGAGAGGCCTTCGGAGCTGTTGGGAGTCAAAAGTACAAGTCTTGTCAAAGCGCAATGGCTAGTTTGACTGGGCACACCGGCTGGCCGGTGGTGTCTCACCAGCTGGCCGGTCCTGATCCACTGGCTGGCCGGTGCTCCAGACAGAGAGCAAGCTCTCTGCCCAGGTTCTACCGGCCGGCCGGTGGTCAGCCACCGGCTGGCTGGTGACAATACCGGCTGCCCGGGGAGCTCACACCGGTTGCCCGGTGGCTCTGGACAGAAACCATTGCTTCTACCAGAGACCACCGGCTGGCCGGTAGACTCAGAGAGTCTACTTTCAGTCCTTTTTGGCCCAAATCCTTGGCAACCTTTTGCCTATCAACAAAAACACATGAAAACAAGTTAGAACAAAATAAGAGTGATTGTGATCATTAAAATCCAAGAGAGAGGGGTACAACAATCTCCCCTTATTTTGATGATCACAATCACCAAAACAAGCAATGTAAAAGACTGAAATGAAAGGCATGCTTTAAAGGATAAATTGAAAAGTAAAGGAAAGCATAAGAGAAATATTTCTCCCCCAATCAACCAAGGAAATCTCCCCCTTTGTGATTATCAAAATAGCACGGGGCATAAAATTTGATTGAAGGAAAGGTTTGAAAAACAAGATAGGGATTTTGAACCATTTGAAAATTTTGAAATTTGAATTGATAGTTTTAATTTGAAAGTTTTGAATTGAATGTTTTGAATTGAATGTTTTGAAAAAAAACGCAAAAAGGCTTAAACGATCCTAACTCCCCCTAAATAAAAACAACAAATCACCGGGGAGAGGATTTTAGAACCGAGACAAATTTTGGTCCGGAGAGACTCGCTAAAAGGGATTTTTCAATCCAAACTTGTCTTGTGGCGGGTCTTCTCCTATGAAATTCATCGTTAAAGGAAATGGTTTTGGGCCTTCCATACCGGGCATTTTTGCAGTCGCACTCGTAAATTAAGTGCCCGATCATTTTGCAATAGTTGCAAAATTTATATTGGGAGCTCCCCCTTACAAAAATAGTAGGAGCATGGGAAGAGGAAGCTTGCTTGGAATAGCCAAGCCCTTAGGTGGTTCTAGATATGCATTGGGAACCAAGGAGCTTCGAAAGGTTATGTTCACCTTCGGTGAACTTAGCTAGGGATTTCCTTAAATCCTTGATTATTGATTCCATAGAATCAACATCGGGAAGGTTTTGGATCCTGAGGGTAAAGTCTTCCTTCTCTTTGAGAAGTTGCTCCGTTTCGGAAGAAAGAATTTTGAATTTCTTTTTTAAGGAAATAAATTTGGAAGAAAGTTCGTGAAAACCTTCCTCCAATTGATCTCTCACATGTTGGAGATCCTCGTAAGATAAATGATTGAAAGAATTGGAAGAACAAGAGGAAGAGGAGTCGGAAGAGGTTACCTCATGAAGTCCCATTAGACATTTTTAACCGTCGTCTTTTGAGGAGGAGGAGGATAAGGAGCTATCACTCCAAGTGGCCTTGAATGCCTTTTTCTTTTCCTTTTGCTTGGCCCTTGTCTTGTGGAGTGGCCAATTGGGCTTATAATGGCCTTTCTTGTGGCACCCATAGCATGTTACCTTGGGCTCGGATTTTTCGTCGAGTTATTCATTTCGAGCCTTGCAAGATTTCTTCTTTTTGTTCTTCTTCATGAATTTGTGCATCTTGCGGGCAAGGTTCTCGATTTCTGAATCGCCGCTTGAAGAGGAAGAAGATGAGGAGGAGGAGCTTTCTTCTTTTTGAACTTTGAAGGCGATGTTTTTTGGAGTTTTGATGAGTTTTCCTTCCTTTTCAGCTTGCCTCCTCATGGTGATCTCGTAGGTCATGAGGGATCCGATGAGCTCTTCGACCGGCATTTCTTTTAAATTCTTCGCTTCTTGAATTGCCGTGACTTTCGGTGCCCATGAACTTGGTAAGATCCAAAGGATCTTCCTGAACATCATCTCTGAAGAAACATCATCTCCAAGAGACTTTCTCCCATTACAAACATCAGTAAAGCGAGTAAACATATCAGTAATATTTTCAGATGGATGCATGGTAAAAGACTCAAAATCTTGACGGTACATATCCAATCGAGTATCCTTAACTTTGTTGGTCCCCTCATGGGTAACCTCCAAAAGTTTCCAGATTTCATGAGATGAAGTGCATGTGGAAACTCGATTGAATTCATTACGATCAAGGCAGCAATGAAGAGCGTTCATGGCTTTGCCATCAAGCTCGAAATTTTTAATATCAGCTTGAGTCCATTTGGATTCATCGGGAGATGAGAGAGAGTAACCATGCATGACAATTCTATAAATAGGATAACCTATACTCTTAAGAAAAGTAGACATGCGGGTTTTCCAATAGGTATAGTCGGTTCCATCAAAAAAAAGAGCACGACCCAATGAATAACCTTCGGGGGAGAAAGAAGATGAAGCCATCACAATGGATCTTGAATTTGAAACCGGTGATCAAATTCTTCCTCTGATACCAATTGTTGGGTCGGAGAGTGATGGCAAGAGGGGGGGGGGTGAATTTCCTTTTCAAAAAAGTTTAACAATTTAAGAAAAAGTTAAAGCGCAGCGGAAATAAAAGAGGCAAGACACAAAATTGATAACGGAGTTCGGCCTGAATCCCAAGCCTACGTCTCCGCTCCCAACTCAACCGTTGAGAGATTTATACGATAGCTTGCTTTTTAATGGTTGTAGCAAGAAACCCACTAGACTTTAAGGCTTCCTAGAAACCTATTACAACTTGCTTTTTATTGGTTGTAGCAAGAAACCCACTAGCCTTCTTACAGGTGAAGGCTAGCTCACCTATGACTCAAGCCTTTTACAGGGAAGGCTTGACTAACCTCTTCACACCATGAAGGTGGTGTGAAAACCCAAACAAGGGAGGATGAGAGAAAGAAGGGTTTGTATGCACAAACTCAAAATAATGCTCAAAATGAAAAAACAATAAAAACCGTAAAGAGGAGAAGTCTTGGGCACCAATGGATTGATTGGTGATGATGAAGAGCACTCCCAAGCTTCTATGGTGGTGCTCCTTGGTTGTGGAAGTGAGTTGGAGCAGGTGGGGATCCTTGAAGGAATGCGCCAGAGGTTCACCAAATGATCGAAAAATGTTCCCGTGGGCTACCGTTATTTTTCGGGGCTTCCTAGTCCCCTATTTATAGGATAGGAACACCCAAATGGCCGTTGGGGGTCTTCGGAGCCGTTGGAGAGGCCTTCGGAGCTGTTGGGAGTCAAAAGTACAAGTCTGGTCAAAGCCCAACGGCTAGTTTGACTGGGCACACCGGCTGGCCGGTGGTGTCTCACCAGCTGGCCGGTGGTCCACCGGCTGGCCGGTCCTGATCCACCGGTTGACCGGTGCTCCAGACAGAGAGCAAGCTCTCTGGTCAGGTTCTACCGGCTGGCCGGTGGTCAGCCACCGGCTGGCTGGTGACAATACCGGCTGCCCGGGGAGCTCACACCGGCTGCCCGGTGGCTCTGGACAGAAACCATTGCTTCTGCTAGAGACCACCGGCTGGCCGGTGGGAATCCACCGGTTGGCCGGTAGACTCAGAGAGTCTACTTTCAGTCCTTCTTGGCCCAACTCCTTGGCAACCTTTTTCCTATCAACAAAAACACTTGAAAACAAGTTAGAACAAAATAAGAGTGATTGTGATCCTTAAAATCCAAGAGAGAGGGGTACAACGAATATATCCCTCCAATACATTGGGTAAAGACTTATATCTTAGGATATAGACAAAAAAGGAATTTTTTCCCAAATGGTCTTGAGAGTGAACCATAACTACCAAGATGGTTATGGGAGTGAAAAATGACTACCAATATGGTTATGGGACTGAACCTTCACTACCATGTTAGTAATGAGAGTGAACAATGACTACCATGATGGTTATGGGAGTGAACCATGACTACCCAGATGGTAAAGGGAGTAAACCCATACTACTAATATTGCATTGGATGTTATGGATTGAAAACTATGAAAATAATATTTATATGATTATTTTTCTGCCGAAAATCCCATGTCTTGTTCCTATAATCTGATTTTTTCAAGGATAATGTTCTTTTTATCCATACGATTCATTTATTATGAATTGAATATATTTATACAATGATTTATATTTATGATCATTGATATGAATGGTATGATCTTCTATACTCATGATCATGTTCTCATACCCTTATTCCCATGAATATGTTTACATGTCTCTATTGTTTACCCCTAACAAAAATTTGAGATCACCATTTATTAATATTTAAATCCCCAATGATATGAACATATGTATTATATTTTATGTTTCTAGGAAGGGTGCATGTATAGAAGAATCTTGAAAGAGATAATATAAATAACCTATGTACATTTTTTATGTTTCCATGTTTCCAAAGAAAATCGAATAAAATAGTCATTGGGAATTTTTTGGGTAATATATTCAGTAATCTATAAAAATGATGACATATACATGTATGTAAAGGTATGGTAACTATCGATTATTAAAATTTATTCAAATAATTATATATTATATACATAAAAAACTATTTATAATAATAATTTCATTTAATATTAAAATGAGTTTATTTAATTTTAAAACTATTTTCTAAACCATGAATTAATGATCTTGATGTGTAATAAATATTTTTTCATAATTTATTTAGTCATATTGATGCCTCCCATTCCTAGGGATAGGTGATAACTATAACATTAGGTAATAATAATTAAATAGTATATCACAGTTTGTTTAATATCCATATTTAGTTTAAATTAATATGTCAAATAAATTAAATTGATTCAAATAGAAAGGTATATTAGAATATTGAGATGTTACATAGAATCAATAAAGTATGACAAGTCCTTTATTGTAAAATGATACATAAATAAAAATTTTAAATTCCCAACATATATATTACTGACCCATTACTATCATTTTTATCCTTTTTATCCACACTTCTATATACCCTTGATAACAATATGTATATAATAACATCAGTATAAAGAATAAAATTTTATTTTATTTTATTGATTATATAATAATTCTTTATTCCCCTCTTATTCTATCCCAAAAATAATACATTATTCATGCTTTTTTGTCGATTGTCGCTTCTATAAATGACAAATTTTATTTCAAAACCACATAGAATTAGTGTTTATTGAAATGATATTAATGAATAGATCTGTTAGTTCGTAAATGATTTATATATTTTAAAATACAAATTACTCACTCTATATGGGAAATTAAAATTAAGAGATCATTGTAAATTAAACTTATTATAAAAACAACAAAGTGGGAAAGAAATTTATTTATAAGTGAAGATATATTTCTCATTTTCATTATATTTATAAATTCTATGAACCATGATTTATTACTTTAAAAATATATCTATAATGTCATTATACATTTGTGATAAACATATTATAATAAAAGTGTCTCTTTTATTGCCATACTCACATGTAAATTGTAGCAAACTATTATTCAGCAAGCTTTATAACCTACATCAAAAATGATATCAACTATGGAATTCATGAAATAATAATAGAAATTAAAAATTAAATATTTTTATTTCTTCTATTTTTGTAATATGATCATTTAAATTTTATATTAACTTACCTCAGTTCGTTTTCATAAAAACATATAATGATTTTCATCTTGATTTTCATCTATAAGAACCATAAATAATACTATTTTGGACTTAATGAATATTTATGTAAACCACCATAGAAAACAATTTTAGTATAAACATAATATTTTAATGATGAACATTGCAAGAATAAGGAAATAGAACACCACTATTACAATCCTAGTTCAATATATTCAATATTATTCACACCCAAAATTAAATATGGATAAAAACAAAATAATAAAAATTTATTTAATAAGTAATCAAATTTTTAATAAAATATTTAATAAAATGGCGTGGCGATTTCTATTTTTATAAAGGTTGGGTCTGAATCCTAATTTGTTATTAAAAAAAGAAAATACCTCTTTAATTGGGTAGAGAGAGACCCATTACATACACCGAAGACCTAGTGGGATTTAGCCCTTTAGATGGCCTGTAAGATAATTTGTTTGGCCCAAGACCCATTCTGTGAATAGTACTGCAACAGTAACCGCGCTGCTATAGTGACGCACAGTACCTGCCACTACTACAGTACCCTGAAACCACTAAAGTGACCTGCCACTACTACAGTGCCACCACTGCTACAGTACACTATTGAAAACTACAGTACCTGCGCCCAATGGGTTTTGAACCCCAATTTTTCATATAGAATTAAGGGGTGGTTACCACTAAGACAAACCCCAACTATAGGTATGAAACTGTGTATGTTTAGAAAATAGGTTATATAAATAGTTATCGTCTATACATTGGATGATAAATCATAAATGTAATAATCAATGGTAGAAGTAAGTGAATTTTGAAACTAAAATATATTTATGTGAGTTTTATTATTTATCTAGAACCCAAACCTTCACTGTTCACTATATCTAATTATAAACATTTAAATCTTATTTATTTGGTGTAAGTAATATTTTTATTAAAAAACCCAACCACGTGTTATTTTCTTTTCCCAATAAATACAATGTTTTTTGAATAATTCTCATCCTCTTAAATGATTTTTTATGTTAAATGGTTTTTTATTTCATGTTAATATTTTCACATATTTCCAATTTAACCATTATTGTTTTCATATCCAATTATGATTAAATTCATGGAATATTCATTCTTTCCATTTAAACACATTCTTTGTTACTCTCTTTCTAAATTTGGAATCTATTTTCCCCTTTTTTCTTAAAAAGGATATATTTTATATACAGTTATACTATGCGATGACCCATTAATTGATATTAGGATGTTCCTATTTTGTATAATTGAATTTTCAATCAATTTATCTAGGTTTTGTCATTATTTTTGTTATAATAGTTTAAATGCAATGTGTAACCATTTCTTATTTACACGATTTAATTATATGATGATGTGATGTTATCATATGGTACAAATGTTTATAATTAGTCACTAATTGACATTTGGTATCTTTAGGTCCCTATAATTATTCTGTAATACTATACAAATCATGAGAGAATGGTTATATTTATAGGTTTTATTAATATAAAATGGGGAAATAGTTGGATTCTTAATCCACTATGGGAAAAAGGTTGTGATGCCTGATCAGCTTAGGAAAACATTTTGTCCTACATGATTCACAATGTTATGTTTCAATTCATATTCTAGTTGCACAATCATTTAATTTATGAATTTTAAATACATTCGGGATAATGATTTATGTATAATTTTTTCTTTGGCATTATTCCATTCAATATTCATGCTCATAATGAATTAATTGATCTCCTATCAATCAACATAAATATTTTTTTTATAAATCTATGTTTTTTTAATATGAGAATTCACTCATTATTAAGTCTTTTAATATACTCAAGATTTCAGAATATGTAATATTTTGATTGGGTTATTTTTACTTTATTGAACAGTTGATATCACACCATCTATATTTTTATATTTTCAATTGTATGAGGATGTGTTTAAATTTATATATGATTATAATAAAATCAAATCTTAAGAAATTATTGATTAATGATCACAATCCTTGTAAATTGAATATATTATGTATCTAGTCTTTATATAAGCAACACCTATCGATTCATAGGATTTTGATTTTATTATATAATTTAATTTTTTAATTATGGAAATGACAGTGATTAATACTTTTAAAACATAAATATAATATCTTGTTAGATAAATGTTCATTATATAACTTTATATTCAACACCAAAATCATATAGTTATAGTGTATTTTGAAACATGGAAACATTAACAAATTGTTCACAAGATATCTACATCCACTCCCAATCATTTCTATATAACAAGAACCCTTCATAAATAAATCATAAATAAAATATTTTTTCAAAATCTCTGTAAATTAAATATAAAAAAGTTTGATATTTGATGTTTAATATGGGTAAAATATCAGTATATGAATGACAACTTATAACAACAAATACATAATGTCATAAGAACTTTTTCATAAAATTATAAAAAGACGCCCAATATATCATAGATCAATATATTGAATCATAGAATAAATCATTGTAGTTCATAAGAAATGATTCTTAAAAGAATCAAAGAATATAAAAATGAGAACATAACATTTCAATAAGAAATAAGTTTGTGATATAGACCCAAATCTAGAAAATCATTTACATAAAAATGTATAAAAACCAAGACTATAATTTTGTATTCATTTCACCCCCCAATCCATCATGTCTTTAGTCATCATTTACTCCGATGAAAATTATAGTGGAAAACATCCGTTATTAAACCAGAGATTTTCCACATTCTAGTCCTTTTCCTCTCAAGAGATATCCATATTTTACAAATGCATTGAAAGTATATATAATTTCTTTTCCAATAGTAATATATTTAAAATAATATATATTTAAGCGACATGATCCTAAAACATTAATCATATCATAACTATTGGAAAAGTGAAATGTTTCATAAAAAATGTCATCATTTTATCATATAATAACCCATAGAAAAAATGAGTTTCATGAAAATAATTTCAACATAATAATTTTCCTTCTATATAAATAATAAGGATGATATACAATGATAAAATTCATAAACTTTTTATCAGATAACTTAATATTTATCATTTATGAAAAATGAATCTAAAAGATCATCAAATATATCTTCTGGATTGTAACCATTTCAATTTTTAATCACAAAATTAAATCTAAAAATTTCACATAAATTACGGTTTTTTATTAAAACTAACACATTAAAGTTCTAATGGAATATGTAATGAATTGTTTATTCATAATGGTTGTAAATTTAATTCATGTTGTGTATGTCCAAAAAAATAGTACCTACACATATTCCATAAAAAAGTCAGAAGAACCACCATTAGAGAATGAAACGAAGATACATTTTATATAATTTTTTAAAAAATATACCGTGGGTAAAAATGAATTCAAAAAATAATTGGATAATAATAAAAACAGTCATGAAAATATTTTTAGAACCAATTATATGGGTTAAAAATTTTGTTCAATTTAAATGGGAAATAATGTCCGTTTAACCTAAAAACATTCTTTCAATCTCTTGAGTTATTAAAGATAGGTAAATGAGTAAAAAAATATAATATATATAAATAACTATATAATATGAAATGTAATTGGGATATTAATATACAATTCACAAAAATTTCATCATTTTAAACATGATCATAATGAATCCATATATAGAATGGGATTGTAACAGAAATCCCACACATCAGCTTAACTTCCTTGAAAATAACATTAATATCATCTAAAATAAAATCAAATTAAAATAATTAAAACCCGAATAAATTTTCAAACTTATAATATCATATATGACATACCTATAGAATTTCAACACATAGTTATTAATAATACCTTATTAAAATCACCGTTTTAGGGTGTTATGATTTTTGTTTTTGATTAGCATTTCAGTTTTGTTGTTATGATCCTTGAACATTGATAGTAGATCCATCATATATATATTATTAATAATTATATAAATAAAGTATATATTCATTATATAAATTTATATAGAATCATTCAAATAGAATATAGGTAAATAATTAATTATACCATTCATGGAGATTGTAAGTCGTACGTGTGCATGAATGAAATTTTCACATTTCGATGGATGGAAAAAATATATGTAGATAAAAATTAATCATTAAATAATTGTCCATATTATATATATATATGATATTTATATATATTCATTAAATATATCTATATTTGGTTACATATAAAACAAAAATGAAAAATGAATATGCACAATGATTTGTGGAAGTGGTAGTCCAAACTAACGTAAAAGTAACATTTTCATTTTTTTCAGATTTGAAGGTAATAATGAGAAAATGATATTATAATTATATAATAATAATTGTATCATATATATAAAATATTAATATTGAACCCCTTCTAGTTACTATCTTTTAATGTTGGTGATAGAAAGACAGTTATATCGTTACGTACAAACTGTAATCTACACGTATGCACCAATGATAATTTCACATACCATTTGACTGAATAAATGTTTGATATTTATGATTAAATAATTATAATAAAATTTAACTATAATTTTTATACTTAGGTTTATATTTTTTCACAACTACAACAGTATTTGTGTCGGCTGAATTAGAATGAAATTGAAAGATGACGGGTAAGGAGATTACATATCCTTCAATTGACCTCCATTAGATCCTTTCATAAGGACCCCTATAACAGTATTTTAAAAATATTAGAACCTAAATATTATATATAGGTATGTTTATAATATATTTTTAGGGTTTTACTGAGATATAAGGCCCTATGTTGTGTAAATAAAAGAAATTAGGGATGTAATTTTATAAGAGTAAGAGACGAGATAGTTCAAAAATAATAAAGGACTAAAATATTATAAAATAATTTTTAAGAAAAATAATAAAAAATTCACATATATATATATATATATATTAATTTATTATATATTATGATGTTTAAATAGGTATATAAAATAGGACTCAGACATGTTTAATATGCATATTTACCCATATCTCATGATTTGGCCACCCTGGTAAACAAGTTTTTAGGTTAGACATAGTGATTATTTTACTATTTTTACTATTAATTATAACCAAAAATGATATTTTCCATTATACGAAATTCTGAAAATAAAATTCAAAATAAATAAAAAAAATTATAATATGAACTCTCTAAAAGTGGAAGAAATGTATTTTAATATTGTCTTGAAAAATGATATGCAATAATGTTTTTATAAAAAATGCATTTCTAAGTATAAAATATTCTAATACAAAATCCACATAAAAATAATTGAATGATCCTATTTGTATTATTAATAAATTTATTTATATAATTTTAATTTTTAACCCATTTTAAAAAATATACTTATTTGAGAAATTTGAAAATTAAATGACTTTTTTTATTAGAAATAAATATTTTTTCAGCATTCATTGAAAGATTAATATTTTTAAAATATTCTAAAAATTAAATCATGTCATATATACACATTATAATTTGAAAAATAATTTTACTTTTTCAAATTTTTTTCAAAAACTGAAAATATTAATTACATTACTTTCTGAACAAAATAAATTAGTACAGTTTTTGCGGAGAAAATTTTTTTTTTGGAAAATATAATGAGATTACTAAATTTTTTGAACTTATTAATCAATAAATTTTGTTTACCTAAAAAAATAATTTTATTTAATTTTTTAATTTATATTAATATTTCAAATTTATGGGTTATATTATAATTTTATAATATATTACGGTTTATTTTTACTGAAGGTCGTGTGTGTCACATGATATAAACGAAATTATTTTTTAAAAAATTAATACTTGAAAAAATATCAGGGTGTTACATAAAAACCAATTAAAATTATTTTTTCCATGAAAATCCATAACTTATATACAAAAAAACAATATATCATTGTCTTATCACATCTGTAGGTCCCCGGGATGAATCTTAAAATTTCTGATTCATCCAGAGAACTTTTATTTGTTGAGTAGTCTTGTTTTGTAGAAAATTATCACAACAATCAAATAATTATACAATTTTTAATTCATATGAAATATCTGGTCTCAATGGAACGAACTATGAGTTCAATACATGTGAAGGATTATGTAGATATTTTCTTCGAAAGATTCATGGAACCGCTTTTGAACATGAGATAGGTTCTGAGTAAACTAAATGCTATAAGTTACGATACGTATATGATCATGAATTGTAAAGGGGAAAATATACCTAGGTATTATATTTTCCTTATTTTTAGTTATTATGAATTTTTCTATATATAAATTCATATTAATTCTTTCTCACTTTCTTGATATTTAATATTTTAAAGATTATATTTAATATAAAATTTATTTCAACTCAATGATTTCTTAATGTGATGTAGAATGTATCTAAATTTCTATGATATCTACTCAGATTGATCAGGTCCCAAAACAAATTTTTCACTAACTTCATGACATGTCACGGTTGCTCTACACTTTATTCAATATATATATCTATATTAATACTTCTGGATTCTTGAGTGAAAAATTTTATTTATAAAAAAATAAATAATGGGAAGTAATTGATCCCAACTGTCTATGAAATATAATAATAAGACCCTAGTTTATCAACTAGGGTTTTAATAATTCTCCTAGTCTGACAATATTTATGAGGTTGATAAATAGGAAAAAAAACTATAATTCAAGGGATTTGTATATAATTTTTTAGATAGTGACATAAAAATACAACCCTACTGATATTCCTTAAAATATTTTAAACTATAAAACCTTACAATTAAATAATTCATACTATAGAAAGAGATTGAAATATTATTTGATATCTATGAAGTGTTCTGAATTCATAATGTTATTTCTACTACCCTAATATCATTATAATCAGTAAATATTTTGTAGAGTCCAATGAAAAAATATATGGATTTGTTTTACCATTAGCGTTATGGTATGGGTATTTGTTATAACATACCTCTAGTTTTTATATCAATCATACCTTGATGGAATTCCAAGAATTGAGTTACATAATCATTTTTATCTCTATTTTTATTATCCCACTAAACTAATTCATAATATATTTATATGACATATTTGGTACATGAACAAAAGATAATGAAGAACTATTAGCCTCATCCAATATATTCTTTTCAAAATATGGTTATGAAAAGACCCAAAAATTGTCCAAGAAATTTCCAATCCATCATACTCCTAGATGAACTCATGAACATTTCCTATCTATATTTGGGACTATATATCTTCCTTCTACACCTATTTATTCTTTACGTGGATATATGGTAGCACACTTATTTGTCTAAGACAATATTATCATCTTACATCATTATTGATGGACCCATATATTAAAAATATAGAAATATTTCTTCTTTTGTTATCCTCATAATAGATAAGCTAGGATGATCTTTTTGACTCAAAGTATTAACCATAATTTTATCTTTCCCATAGTGGTAATAAATCTATCACTTATAATCATTAATAAAATAAAATTATCTACTCAAGATCATATTCATATATTTTTTGTGTGATTTTATACATTAGAATTTTTAAATCATATTATATTTAATATATTAAATCCCAAAGACAATTACTTTATATCTTCAATGAAAAAATTACTACAATAAACTCTGGATCGTGATTGGATTAATTTATTTCGTGAACCTCCATTAGAAATGAGGCATAATCTATCACCATGAGGATGCATCCTTGTCCATTCTATGATTCATCACATTATACCAAAAACCCTTCTCCATTAAAGGGTAATTTAGGTAAAGAAGTTTTGATTAACATTATCATTATTTCCTACAAATGTTCAACCCATTTATCTATACAATGAATTTGGAACCATTACATGTTAACATGGTGAGAGATATCCATTTTAAAATATCCCCAAATTTATCAATAATATAAATCAATACTAAGAATGATTTGTATCTCTGTCATAATGGTTAGTCTAGGACGTTGAGAAATAAATTTCATATTTGTTTGATATATAGATATATTCTCATTTGAGATTATATGACCCAAGAATAAAATATTTTATCCCCAAAATTTTTAAATTGGTAAAAATGGTATAAAACTTATCCTTCTTTAGAGTCTCCATTAGAATCCACAAGTGACCTTCAAGATCATTGTTTCCTTTTGAATATATAAGATTTCCATCTGTAATGACTACCAAAAACAAATCAATGTAATCTATAATGACTTTTTTCATTTAATCAATAAATATAGTAGGAGAATTAGTAAGACCCAATTAACTCACTATAAATTCTTAGTGTCCATGGAATGTAAATTATTTTATTATTTTAATGTCCCCTTTTTTATAATAAATTGATAATATCTATAGTAATGTTAACTAATGAAAAAGTATTGAGATTAACGTAGTTGATCCAACAAGTCATAAATTCTTGGTAGAGGAAACTTTAAGGACTTTAGAATCAATGTAGAGTCATATTTATCCATAATTATGCTTTTGGAAAATAAAAAGTTCACCCTAAGTTGATGTAATTGGATGAATGAATCCCTAATTATGATTTTCTGAGAGGATCTTTTTAAATTACTATAACTTAGTCTGGGCCATAATATATGAATATTTTCTATAATTTAATTTGTATTATATTTTTATTTTATTATAAAAACTATAAGATCTATGGATATCACCAATCTCTACCTCCATATTGATATAAAAAAATGATGTGTTCATTGAAACTGACGTACCATTTGGTTAAGGCTTTTTAGAGAATCGGTTTTAAGGTACTACATAATAAATCAAGAATACTTTTAGGTTTAATAGTAACACTATAAGAGTACAAAAAGTGTCTTGTAAAATATGAATTATAGTTATTAATGTATTCAACATTATTATATTTTATCCCAATAAAATCATTTTCCATTATCATATGAAGAATACAAGAAAAAATTGAAAAATAATCTCATAATCTCATCAACCCACATGGTGTCTATTTTACCCCACTCCCTCTTGTTCTTGATAAGAATTCATAATTTAGTAGTTTTTTTAAATATTATATATAACTAAAATAAACTTTTTCATAATTCAAACACTACATACTGGAAAATATCATCTAGTGGTAATGATCCACTACTCAATAACTAGTGCATCCATAGACCCAATATAAGAAACATGATGTTTCCTCATGAAGGACTCAAAAGAACATAGTCCCATTCTTTGATTATTTGTATTCAATACATGATTTATGTTTTTAAAAGGATATAAAAAAATAACAGTAATATTTTTCATTCCACCCCCCATATCATTTGGTTTTCCAGGATGATTGATATATCATTGTCCATCTCATTCATCATTAACATTATTTATTTTATTTAAAAACATTGAATAAAATCAAAAATCTACTTTTGAGAAATATTATTCATAATTGGAAACCACATGGTCATGAAACATAAATAATATAATTTTTAAATCATGAATCCTTTTCTAAATCGATGATTCCTTATAAATAACCATCTTCATTCATGGTCATTATCTATTAAAATATATCTTAATGGTTCATAATAAAAAAAATTATCCAATAATATCTATATAGAAGTTAAAAACTGGATGTGTATTAAGGAAACACTCAATGTGAACCCGAATTATGGAAGAGATATACTCAACCAAATGAATTAATACTAAATCCATGTCCACTTGTAGTATCCTAACATGGATCTATTTTGAGGAACACCACATTGTATTCAGCGTCATAATTTACAATGTTCTCTAATAGAGTGGATAATCTTATGGGTTTTAACAAATATTTACTCATCAAAAATTCCAAAGGTAATAAAATTTTATTTGATACCGACTATAAAGACCCATAATTTTCATTCATAAATATAAAACCCATTAATATTAACATTCATTATATTACATTACAATCCCTATAAGAATAATATTTGTTTAATTTATTTGGAAACTTGGATACATAAAAACATATACATAAGTGACCTAAATCATCTCCCACAAAGTTACTCATAATAACTACCGTTCTTAAGCATATCATGGTTTATACCTTTCTTTGTCACCTGGGAATGGAAAAATATGAAAGAAAAAGATATAGTTTCATTAAAGGGTAAACATTAGAGATATCAATGATCAATTATACATATAAATATAAAAATATAATTAGGTAATGAGATTAATATTTGAAAACCATTCCCTGTAAACTATATATTGTAGTCTTGAGACATGGAATTATTCTTCCCTATTCAGAAGACATAAATCTTCATAGAATAAAAGATCATGGGAAATGAGAGAATTATATTGGCATCATAAATAAGTTTTTGGCCTAAATATCAGCTTGAAAATTTATGTTCCTAGTATGGACTCACATCCCATACTATCATAGTGGATTTGGTTCACTCCCTATTCATTTAAATCTATAGTCAAATTTTATACCCAATAATATTATAGTGGCCCGAGTATAACTACATTTGTTTTTCATACATAAATTTTTCATCTAATTAATATAATTATAATACTATATTCAATGAAATATTCCAATAAACCATATATGTTTAGTTTCATTAGATAATAGATAAATAATCTTCTAATTTCATGAATGATATTCAATATAACACATGAATATCTCACCATTTATTACTCTTCAAAGACATACCCTAAATATTATCATTCTTCGTAACACAGGGAAAGGATAATTATGAAAGGGTGGGAGAAATGTCCAGTAAGGTTAAACCTAATATATATCAATCAATGACAATAAATAAGAATAAGATAAGCATAAGGTAATGTGATATTGAGCATAAATTACAATGTCTATACTCAATCTAATAAAGATCCTAAACAAGAGTTATGGAAAAAAAATTACTTTTCAAAATGCATGAAGCATAATAATGAAAAATAAACATAACTAAATAATGAACCATAAGAATATTTAATAAATTTTTGTGGAATCATTATAAGCACAAAAACCATTTTCTATTTCAATGTTAAATACCAAGAACATTGGAGCAAATATCAACACCATTTACCAAAAATAGAACAATCACATCAACTTGTATCGCATAATGGATCAAGCAAATAAACTTGTTTATCTAAACTATCTAATGAGATACAAAAATTTAACCAATTAAATGGATGTGAATATAGGTTGAATTAGTCATGTATTGAAAATCATAAATTTGTTTTCCATAAGATCATAAATCATTCAACATATTTTATCTTCTAAAAAGAAATATATTTCATTATAATTTTTCCAACATAAACATAAAGCATTCCTGGAAATAATAAGGGCGGTATCATTAGATCATATTAAAAATATAGTAAAAGTGAAATTAAATAATTGTATCTTCTATTGAAAATTATTTTGATTGACTAATTAGTAAAATTATTTAGGAAAATTACATTTCAATTTTGAAAACATTTGTAAAAATGATACAATTAAGATAACACATTTCTTTGAAAACAACATTGTGAACTTGTAAAAGGTATTTCAATTCATTTAGTAATCATTATATAGGGATAAATACTCATGGACCAAAATTTTAAAAAAAGATTATCTCTATTTGTTTCAGAAATGTCACAAAGGACCTTTTTTCGAAAATGAAAAAAATATTCCACTCAAAAAGTTTGGATAATTGTTAAAAATCAGAGAAAATGATTTTAGAAAATTGATATAGAAATGTAAAAAAAAATTAAAAAAATATTATAATATTTGGACATAAATGAGAAATACTCCCTTATAGAGGGTTGAATATCAGAAATATTGAATAATTATCTGATTTTGAAATTAACCCCTTCCTCAAGTCACACCACTTTTGGTTAACATTAAAACCGCATCTAATATTAAATGAATCCTTTATATCTCTTATAAAGGGATCTATGGTTATTATTTTGGAATACCATCAACACTATAATGTTGATAGGGAAGTTGATATGTAAAATTGGATGAGAATAGTCAATCTATAAAGATATATGGGGTGTACATAAAAGAGGGTGGTTGTGTCCTTTTATAATTGAGGTGGGGGGGGGGAATTTGAATTTTATAAGGAGATAAAATTAAATAAGTCTATTATAGAGAAAAATACTTCCAAATGACCATGAATTCAAACCTATGATATGATTTGGTAGAAGAATCATCAATGAATTTTTTTTATAGTTTATTCTTCAATTCTAAAACATATCATTTGGTTTTACCACATTATCAACCAATTTTAACATTAACCATTAAGATATATTTTCATATATTAGAGTGTATAATTTCACATATACAAGTTATCTCTTCACTGATAAAATTATAAGGGATGAAATATTTGACATTAAATAATACTATTTTTCTTATTTCATATTCTTTAATACTATTAAATAATTTTAAAAAATATTATATAAAAAATGTCATTGTTCTCAATTTTGACACCATTCATTACATTAAATTTTATAACATCATGAAAACACTAATAACAAGATCCAATTATTTTAGAACATATCTAAAAAGTCATTGAAATCAATAAAATTTGAGGATCAAATTATTTATCTCCAATTATAATAGTTTTAATATTTTTATCATCATTTATTTGATTTTTCAATTTGTTTAATAATTGTTGCATCAGCGCTGCATTAGTATTTAAGGAACATATCTAATTAAAAAAATTTCAATAAATTACCAAAATTGGAAAATGTTTATTATGAAAAAAATTAAAATAATGATTCATTCAATACTATTTCTTCCCTATGGGAGTGCATAAATGATATTTAAATCTAAGAGAGTGACATTATTTACTTAATTTAGTTAAACAATATATAAGTCATTTTCATTGATTTGTTTCAATTAAATAACTCAATTCTGAACCTTTGGAGTTAATTTACTATTTTTATTCATCTAACAGGAATTAGTATTAGTATATATAGCATTATAACCTAGTTTTTACCTAGATTAATACGATTTACCCTTTACTAAGGTGATAACTTTTACTTTGGTTATAACCAATATTGACCAAAATAAAAAGGGCACAATTAAATTTTTTTAAACAAATGATTAAATATATATATATTTAATATATTATTCATTATTCGATTTCTATATTTGAACAAAAATATGTTTAATATAAATATGAAAAACGGAATGAAATATAGTTTTTAGATAAAGGCATTTTTATGAAAAAAGGTAATTATTCAAAAATCCTTTAGAATAATGATTAAAATAGCGTAAATTATATTATAATTAATTGAATAATACATATTTTAATTTTATATAAACTTAAATTCATAATTATATGTTGTATGAAAGTAAAATGGTAGTTTTATAAATATCATTATTTTTCACTATCCACTAAAAAATAATTTTTTTTAGAAAAATAAAAAAATTTCACTAAAAATTAAATTTTATATAATGATTAAAAAACTAAATTTCATTTTGTCAGATATTTTTTTTCCAAATTCAAATAATTAATTTTAAATTTTCCTCACAAAAATCTATTAAAATCATTTTTGAAGAATGAAATGAATTTTCTAAAGATCGTGTGATTGACTAAGAATTTATAAGGATAATGATATTTTATATAATTAATAAATTAGATAATCATATTCATAAAATCTAATTTAATAGATTTTAAATATCATTAAATAATATTACTTTAAATATTATTTCATTATTTGTTGAAACATGTTTTAGTATGTAACACAAGCTAAAGAAGTTGTTATAGACATTGGAGAAAAAATGCATAAAATATTGGGTGTTAAATTCTCTGCTCCTGTTAATAAAATTTAACCTTGTAATTTTTTATTAGTAATAAATGTTTTCTCATTTGAATATTATTTTTTATAAATACACATCATAATATGGGTTAGTAAAAAATCTTATTGAAAAGAGAGAAATGGGTATATAAACGCCATATATGGTAAAAAATACTTGGTTTCTAATAAGAGAACATTTGTTTATATTATGAAATCTATATGGAATAGATACAATTTACATAGATCATTGGTCATAATAAATTGAATGATCCTGAGAATGTTATCAATCACAAAACCTTAAACTATAGTTATGGAAAAAGACAAATAATTTATTGAAATTAAATGCTATATGAAAACCTTTTCCTCTTGTCTTAAGATCAATTTCATAGAGTTGAATAACTACTATAACATCTAGAGTATGAAAATAAGTAATTAAAAGTACTTAATAATTTAAACTTCATCATGTAATCAATTTCAATTGAAACCTCTTCATTCACTCAAAATGATTAATATTTAAGATTAATTTTTTTATATTCCACAATTATTGTGACTAATATTAAAATAGTCATATAATAAAAAAAATGATAACATCCTAATCCTATTTTATTTTGATATTAACAAAAACAAAAATAGTTAACATAAGATATTCAATACGTATAAATACATTTACTTATTAAAAATCACCAAAAATTCCCAAGGATTATAATAATCTAATTTAAATATAATTAATCATGATACTCCTTCAAAAAATGTTTGTCCAATTTCAAAACCAAAATAGTTATAAATATTTTCACTAAGATTCCAAATCCAACATAATATTTGTCCTAAAATGAAGATATTAATCTAATATACATCGTTTTTGAACCACTTGGTCATATATTCCCTAGAAACATGGTAATAACATAAATTGTTACAAAACATTATTGAAAATTTGCATTCATCCCTAAATAAAAATATTCTCTTTCTTCAAATAAAAAAACAGATTTTTGAATATATTCCTTAAATTCAAAATAAAATAAACCATATCAGTGTTGAATTAAAAACCATTCCATCAAATCACTAACCAATGTAATTATTACCAATACTATCCTATTAATTTTAATCACCTCTTTAGCCTATTTAAAAATTATCATCTTCACATTGGACACATATTAGGGGTCATATTTACCACAATCAGGTGTTTTATAAATATATCATCTTTACAGTAAATCAATTTTCGTGGTTATTGGTTAAATTACTCATATAAATTAAATAACATAAATAAATACAACTAATGACAATCCATATATTCCTTATGGTTTTTATAATATAGAATATTATTCATAAATTTTTTTACAAATGTAGTTTTCAAATCCCAATACAGAATCATTTCAATCACTCCGCGTCATTCTTAATATATTAACAAATATGTGTTGAATTATTACTTAATATTTATTATGTTTTATATTTCATTCATAAATTATTATTCATGAATAAAAACCATTACTCATACAACAAAACTGATCTTATTCATTACATTTCTCCCTAGATCATAGATTTTCCTAATTCCCATACATTCCATATTTTAAATACTCAAATTCCAATGATACCATATTGAAACCATTTTTTCCATCCATTATGTCAACTAAACCATTAATATTTACTCAAAAAATAATATTTTTATGTCATTATATTCGAGACCCAAAACATCTGCATGTTTTTTTGAGGCATTATCCTCTATGATTCTTCCCACATTGTCAACATGTGGAAAATAGACCTTTCACTCATCTAAATTAATCATGAAAATCCATTTTCTTATTTTTAGTTGGGTCTAGAAACTCACCTATGATGATATTTTTTATCATATTACAATATTGTACATTAAGAAAATTTACAAGCTGTTTCATTCTAGTTTACATTTCAATTGGTTTCTTAAAAGTAAAATCATTCTACATTCCATCACAGTGACCAATAACATGAATCCTCATAGTTATATCCATTATATATAACCCACACCATAGTATGAGAATCCATAATCATAGTAGAAAAAGAATAATAAATAATATGATATTTAATATCATGATAGATTATTTTCAATTTATAACAACTTATGTTAAAACTAGGTTATCCATTATTATAACGTATTCAAATCCATCATAATGGTTTGTGAAGAAATGATAGAGTAACCCAACGCATACACCCTGGGAGTTTAAAACTAGTTTTGTATCATGGCATATTTTTTTATATCAGATGGTGATGTATTCTAGATCAATTCACCTATTAAGGGGTTATTACCCCTAGGTACAACTATTCCAGAGCAACATCCACTTGTATTATCCATATGGGGAATCAATTTCTCGGAAATGTCCCATAATCATTTCTTTACCAAAAACAGATATAATGTAATAATATACTTAGAATTATCCCTATGTATTTCACTAATTTTTTCTAACCCTACACTCTAATGGTTGACTAAACAAATATATAATACAAACTACAATGACCCATGATTTTCATACATAAATATTAAATATTATTACATGAATATTTATTACAATGTTCAAAAAAAATTATAAGAGGATCATATAGGTTTACTGTATTTGTAGACTAGATACACAATCCAATTTTCACATGAAATATGTTTAGAATCTCCCTTAAATATCCCCAATTTAGTAGTCTTTTTATAAATATCAAATATTTAATATTTAATCATGACTTGATTAAATGTAACATAATAAAGGGTAATATAAGATGATAGTAAGGGTAATCATGATATATATCAATTTATGGTCTGATACAAGTGTAATATAAGAATAAGGGTATCAAATCATCAATTATAAAGTTCATACCCAATAAAAAATCAAAAACATGAGTTATGGATTAAAACATTATAATTTCAAATGACACAAATAATAAGATTGAAAATTCATCATCACAAAATAGTTTACCGTAGTTTTATGTTAAAAAGTGTCTAGAATAATCATAACTATAAAACTACTACATATATTAAGGAAAAATACTAATACAATCAGATCAAGATCCTATTTCCCATAATGGATGAAGACCATCGACTTATTTTTATAAATGATCAAGAACATTGACAACTTTCTTATACGGTATAAATCACAATGACATGTTTCCCATACAATACTAGACACAAATTCATTTTCCACATAAATATATAATGAGATGCAATAATTCACCCAACACATTAGAGGAACATATCAGTCCAACCCATCACTTAAGAAAAATCACACATATTAGTGGAAGAAAGTAATAAGTCATTCATCATATCATAAATAAAAAAATTAACGGGTTTCATAAAAATTATGAATTTATAAACATAAACCATCCAAATATATAATAAGTATGGCCTTATAGTATCATATCACTAGTAATGATGAACAAACATAAAATTATGTTATAATAGAAAGAAAATGTATTTGAAAGATCATTTGAAATAATTCTAATAGAAATAAAATTTTGATTTTGATTTTTTTAATATTGAATTTTTAATGAAAAAGACATCATTTGAAAAGAAACATATAAAATTGTAAAGGTAACTTTAATTCATTATGATATCTTGATGGTGGAAATTCTTTTCATGTCATATAAGTTAAAAAAAATCCATCAATATATTTTTTGGAAAACACACAAAGAACCTTGTTTTTAAAATGAGAAAAATATTCCTTTGAAACTATATTTTTAAATTAAAACGTGGTTGAAAATTATTTTAAACAATTAAAGTTGAATGGTAAAAATAGTTTTTACTTTTTTAGTAATTTTGGACATTAAAGATAAATATTCCCAAGTGGAGGCATATAAATACAAAATCTCGAGTAATGATGACACTGTCAAATAAAAATCTACCTCATGTAATTAATTAATTTATTCACATTCAAACCACCTTTTTTTCAAAACAACTCCATGATATATCATATAAATGGATATAGGGATGCCCTTTTTTGAATACAAGAACCTCTAACATGAATGAGAATTAAGCTATCACCATATAGTTCATTGTGAGGATACATCATATTCCTTTCATAGATTCATCAATATAGATCAAAACCCCTTTTCCAATAAAGGGTAATTTTATAAAATTTTAATTGTTTAATATTATCATAAGTTCATTAAATTTTTTTCACATTTATCTATCTAATGAATTCTGAACAACTCCCTGTTTTCGTAGTGAGAGGATTTTATATACATTTGAAATTATCTACTAAAGTATCGATAATATCAGTAATCAAAATAAAAACTATGAATCTAAATAACATTTGATAGTTTAAGATGATGATTAATAAATTTCATTTGTGTTCAATTGATATATATTCTCCCACTTAAGAATATATTTCCCAAGAATAAGACATTTTATACTTAAAATTTTCACTATTTAAATTTGTTATAGAACTTAAACATCCTTAGGGTATCTATTATAATCCTAAAGTGACCTTGATTCATTACATTACATTTGAATATATTGGATATTCATATATAATGACTACCAAAAACTGATCAATACAATCTATAAATACTCTATTCATTAAATCTATAAATATTATATTGAAATTAGTAATAAATAATTTCATCACTATAAATTCTTAGTGTCTATTACATCTAATATTTTATATCATTGGAATCCCCCCTTTTTATCATCAACTGATAATAGACTTATTAATTTTTAATCATGAAAAAGTATTGAGCTTCACATAATTGATCCATCAAGTTATCAATATGAGATAGAAGATACTTTTTCTGGATAATGATATTGTTACGTTCTTAATAATCAATATTGATTCACACATATCTATCATTATACATAAGAAAAAATAGGTGCACCCCAAGGTGATATAATAGGATGAATGATTCCACTATCAGGATTATACTAGAGTTTCTTTTAAAATTTTTGCAACTAAATCTTGGCCATAATATATACACCATTAAGAGTATAATTAATTATAGATATATATTCTATTGAAAAATAATCTTTTTAATTTAGTGGAAACTAAGATACTCACTCAACCAGGCATAAAAAAGTTCAACACAATATACGTATAATTGTTTTCTTTTTTCTTTAAAACCATTTGATATATACTCCACATTTGAATAATAATCAAGGACTATATAATGGATGTGATTTGCATCAATATTTCACATTTATCATCATAATGATAAAAAATCATATGTTTGTTTTTATTTTCAAATGTGACATCCATTCCTCAACAATTGATTTGGGATTTATGTAAGGAAGTCCAATCAATCCCATTTATGACATTAAATTATTGTAGAGGGAAAACAATGATATTTTCGAGAATCATACTCCCAAAATATTATATCAAAGAGGAAACATAGAATTTAGATTTTCTAATCATACCATTAGGGGTTTCATTTCTAATTTAGCATCCTATAATTGAGGTGTTATTATTACACCCTTAAAATTTATTTAGTTATAATATACTCGATTGATATATATTTATATAATATATTATTAGCTATTGAGTGGATGGTAAGTGTACCTATCTCCACATCGTTATCCTGACCTACTTTAGTAATTGTGTCCATGTGAGATTTTATATTATCATTGGGATTAAGTGGTTTTTTACATCATCCATCATCATTAACCATCATATTTGAGAACTGGTTAGCATAATGTATATTATCATTACATTTGATTCAATGTATTGCGGGTCGGGTATTTTTTGGTTCTTTTTCATTGTTCTATTCATTTATTAGTCTCTTCACATCACTTAGACATTCAATTATCTGATGAAATTTTTGAACACAAATATAAAATTTACTAGTCCCCCGATAAAATGTTGCACCATGTTTCCATCAACACATTGACCAGGAATACAAGATCATATTCTTCACTCCATATTTTTTATAATATCAAATGAATTCAATATAAATATTATTTTAAAAACTATAATATTTATGGCCATCTCCAATCAATACATGAAATATAGATTATAGCCATGATTTTAATCTATGGCTATAGGTACTAAAACTGTGGCTATAGGTAATAGCCACGGTTTGATGAGCTCTGGTTATTAATGGGGTGGTTATAGGCTTAAACATGTAGCTATAGTTAGGAACTGTGGAAATAGGTATACAACCCAATTTATAATCACTGTAATATCACTATATAAAGGGTTTAGAAATATGGAATTATAAGGGGACACACACACCTTGTTCCAATGATTTCTAACAGTTGCATTAGACCTATATCCACTGCTAGAAACCATGACAATAATCCTATATCCATAGATAGGAATCATTTCTATAGGGTCAGAAAAACAAAAAAAAATACCCCCACCCACTACCCTTGGATTACCCCCTGCAGCCCCCTCCCCCATGTAAATCCCCTCTAGATAGCCCCCCCACACCCCCACCCCCACTCCCATTGCAGTAGCCACCCCCTCTCTACAATGCCCACATGGATTGCCCCCATCCCCAAAATTTTCCCCTGGACATACCCCTTCATGGACATCCATCCTTCTTCCAAAAAAATATCCCCTACACAACCCCCCTCTGCCAGTAGCCCATGCCCCCTGTAGCCCCCCCCCCTTAAAAGCCCCTCCAGACTGCCCACCTAGTACCCTCTCATTTAATTCTAGTTTAATCATCATATTCCAACTTGGGATATTAATTAGTGGTTGTAAATAGTTCAAATCAAAATGATATTAATGTTTCAGTGGTGCTCAATATAACTATGGTTCAAAAAAATGGTCATGCACTGATTGATGTAGAATGAAGAGATATATGATGTCATTCCAACATAATTGTAAAATAATCAATATGTCTAGTTAAGAAGTCTTTCTGAATGAAATGAATAAATCATATAATGTGGTAGCCCACCCCCTACAACACCCCCTCCTAGAAATCCCCCACTCCCCTTGCAGTATCCCACACCCCTTTCAGTTCCCTAAACATTCCCCCTTCCTAGAGAACACCCCACCTCCTAGACACGCCTCCCCCTACGACAATGGACACCCCCACACCCCCCCACGACACCCCTTTCCCACTAGACAACCCCCTTCCAAGCAGCACCCCCCTCCAGGACACCCCTCCCTTGGACACTTGACACCACCCTTCCTAGAGAGCACCCCCTCCACCCTCCTGGACACCCTCCCCCTAGACAATGGTCACCCCCACCCTCCCTCCTAGACACCCCTCCCCCAAACACCCCTCCTAAACACACCCAACCCCCTTGTTGAAGCCCCTTAAAAATCCCCCACCCTCCCTCCTGGAGACCCCCACCCCCTTGTAGTATCCCCCTACAACCCCCCACGCCCCCTGCACACCACTCCCCCCCTCCAGGACACCACCTTCTATAGACCCCTACCTCTTATACACCCGTCACCCCTCCCCTTAGACACCCCCTTCCTGGACACCCCTCTTCTGGAAACCCCTCCCCCCTGGTCATTAGAAACCCCCTATCCTCCCCCCTGGACACCCCTCACCACTAGACACCCCCATCCGAGACACCCCCACACTCCCTCCTTGACACCCCCACCGCTATGCAGTATCCCCCATCCACTCCCTCTAGACTACACCCTCCAACCAAAACCTACCTCTTCAGCACCCCTCCCCCTCCCCCTAGAATTGGAAACCCCCTTCCTAGATAGAACCACCCCCTCCAGGACACCCAACTTCGACACTGGATACCCCCACCCACGCACCTTCCCTCCAAGACACCCCTCCCCCTAGACACCCCCTCTCCACCTGCACCCTCCCACCCATTCCCCACTCCCCCTTTACACCAACTCCCCCCCCTCACCCATACCTTCCCTCCTGAATAACCCCTATACAAAATCCAATGCATTCTAGAAAAATAATAGGCCTTCTACATATTCATATCCTATCCATCCTTAAAAATGTTCTTGCATAAATGAGGGGAAGAATTGGGGTGGAACACAGTACTCATAATATTCCGAAGTTGTGCTCCAGTGGTTTGGGTCATGATAGAATAATATCAATGTACTATGAGTTTCAGGTTTTAGGTTAGAGTTTATAATTCTATTAGGATTGGTTTGGGTAACTACATGCAATGGGTTTAAGGAGTGAATTGTTGTTTTATCAGCACAGAGGACCCAATAATGGATTTATGGCTTATGTATCTATTCACACCCCCTTACATCTTCCCAAAGCACCCCCCTCCCCCGCACATACACAACCCCTCTCTCAGCCCCCAACATACCACCTTGCCCCCTTCCCCCTCACCAGTACACCCCTCCCCTACCCCCGGCACACCCTCATCCCATTCCAACTTCCCCCCCAGCACACCCTACCCCAGCACCCCCCCCACCCCGCACACCACTTACCCCACCCACACAACCCTCCCCCTACCCCAAGCACACCCACTTCTCCCCATTCCCCCCACCGACACACCCACCCCCTGACCAATCCAGGCAACCCCTGAAGGTGTTCAACATGAAGAAAACATTATTGAGACAAGTGTTCTTATTCATGAATAATGGCAAATTGGGACTATTCCTAATGATTAAACTGTAGAAGGAAGAGAAAAAACAAGAGGTGGGGCATTAGTAAATGGATCCAATTAACATTAGTTCACTTGCTGATGGAGATCTAACTGATGATGTTGTTATAGAAACTATTGAACATTCTCACACACCACCTATACCATCACCACCTCCTATTGTGCATGAGAAATCACCCTCTATCCATAAGATCTCATAATGTTATATTATTTAAAATATTTCTTCTGATATTACAAATAATTTTGGTAATATTTTAGGAGATTATAATGAGTTGAAACAGGTGTTAACATATAATATTGACGATATTATTGAACATAAGAAGTCCTCTATTCCCAATGATTATTTTTAAAAGTGTGTTGGGTTAATGACTACCCAGAAAATGTTGATTACAAATCTCCAATGATTCCATCCTATACAAGAATTTCGTTTTTGGAGTATGATTTAATGAGCATAGGGGTGTGAATTGTAACACCCCAAGCTTTCACGATACGCTTCTCTTTCAATAATGCAATAGCTTGCATTGTACGTAAGTTCGAGATTCTAACACACCGCGACCAATCAAAGTTGCAGTTATGAATCGTAATACCCTATTTTTGAAATTATATAAATTTTATATTTCAAAATGGACTTCATTTTTGTATTTGTAATATCGAAATTATCCTAAGTTGAATTTTTTGTAATTTTCATAGAACTTCCAATTTTTTATGAATAGTGAAAAATACTTAAAAACAACTTTTTTAATCAAAATAATTTATAGTGATAAATTATACAATTGGGTGGTTTTAATGAATAATTTGAATATATTTTTACCATTTTATCCAATGGTGTTCATTAGATTTAATTTCACTTTGAAATTGGACATAAACAATTGTCAATCTTTTGATATATATTGTTTCATAAAAACACGCTATTTGTTGTGACAGCGGGGATTAATTATAAAATTAATTAATAAAACATATATGTTTGTAATTTCATAAAATAGACATCATTTTGGAATTTGAAATATCAATTATAGCTTAGGGTGAAATTTTGGCATTGTTCTGAAAAACTTCAATTTTTGATGAATAGTGAAACCACTAAGTGGTAGTTAAAAAACTGATTTTTCGTTTAAATGAAACATTTCCACTTCTGTGATTTGATTTACAAAAATCCGACATACATGGTTGTCATTGGGATGTCAAATGTGGTTCAATAGGATTAAAATAATTTTTTTGGTGAATAGTAACTTTTAAGTTTAATTAATCGCGATTAAAGGTAATTAGTGAAATCTAAGGTAAAAATAATATTATTAAAATATTAAAATACCTTTACACTTGTACTACCCATATTGGATGAGTCATGGACGACCAAGAAAATCTATGGGTAAACTTGGGGACCCCATGGAGCCACATTGGTAGGAAAATGACATTAAAAACGTTGTATTTAATGTTAAAATTAAAATGTCACAAACATGAGTTGTTTTACTAAAACAATTTTAAAATGGGGTTATACAAGTTATTTTTTGACAATAAATATTCATTATAAAGATAAAAATATTTCCTATATCATGACTATTTTTTTATAATTTTTAGACATTAAATAAATTAAATTATTTGTGACACCATGATAATGCAGCGATTACCTCATTAATTAACGATTTAAATAAATTTAAAAGATAATGTAAAATCTAAGAATTACACTTGTCCAAAGCCTATTGGATGAGTATATTTTGAACCCTTATCACCTTATACTCAAAATATATAAGTGTTGGACCTTTAAAATTCGAAACTCAATATATAAAAAAGTAACATTTCATTACATTCCAAGAGTGCCCCTCCTCTCCTCTTATAAAAGGCCCCCACCACTACCACCTTACTCACACCTTAAAAGCCTTTTGGCTCAGCCAAACTCTTCCCAAATACTCTATCCGAATCCCTCTCTTACTCCTAAAATCCTCACTTTTGGAAGAATTCATCCCAAGGAAGCCTTTGGCTCAAATCAAAAAGAGTTACCAGATTTTAAGGTAATGTCTTCTTTTATGTTCTTTTGTTTTTTTGCTTCTCCAACCCCGTAAAATCTATTTATTCCTTTCCTTTATAACAAAACCAGTATCTAAAATATACTAGGATATTTTTATGATAATTATTTGATTTACACTTACACATACCTTCATTTAATGGTTAAAGAACATACTGTTTCTGTGGGTGGCGAAATACTGCCTCACGAATCAATGATTGTTCAATATTCTTTTAACACCTCTAATGGTGGCCATTTTGATGAAATTGTTTTCATATATGATATATATATTATGTTTATGTTTTCTTTATGTTTCTGTATTTCTCATTTATGTAATACCCTTAAGATTTCCATTATGGGTAAACACGATATTTTCATTTTAGGAAGTGCGGACTACCGCCCCTCAAAGTGATTTGAATCGTTAATTCCATATGTGAGATGTATAAAGGATGGAGTAAATGGTATTATAAATTATATTATACTGGAATTATATTATACCATTATATAATTATAACTTCATTCCATTAAATATGAAATAGAAATGAAAGTAGCGTTCATTCGTACGTATGACTTACCGTCTCCATGAACGGTGCATTTCATTTCTTACCCCTAAATGTTATGTAATATTATTAATGAATGTATATACTAGATATATATGATGTATATGATATCTACATCATCAATATATATATTGATATAATGGATATTTTACCTCATGAACAAAGTGTAATTATAAGAAGATTATTTTTGACTCAAGTACCAAAGATCGAAAAAATGACCCTTATTAACTTAAATGACTATATAATTTTCATAACATTGTAATAAGTGATATAAAAGGGATAATGAACTTGAAAAAGGTGCTTATGTAAGTAGAGATTAACTCTAGTTTATTATTCAGGAGGTTAAAGAGCGGTCGAGTCAAGTCAGACATGATGTAAGGGAATTATTTATCCCAATCTCCATTATTTGGGTTAATCCTTTACTTTCAAATTATGTCATGATATTATTATGTACTATCTTGTATTTATAATTTCTTTAGGTGTACTTATAGTGAATACACATAATAGATCTATTTTATTTTAAAAATAATCTTTGTACGGACTTCGTCTCAATCTCCTTTCATTGAGGCATATTTTGTTGTATACACAACATTCATTTATATGGTGTATAAACCCCTTTTACTTTTATGTATATTCAAATGGTTTTATTTTATAATTATGATATTTTTAAATTATTTCCAAAAGAGATATTTTTCTCAAATATATGAAAATCCAGTGCAAATGTATACGAATTTAACGCAATCTTAAAAATGTTTTCAGAAAACCTGACTCTCGAGTGTGGTAGACAGGAAGGGATTGGGCGTGGACCCATCATGGCCTGTAATTAGTCGAGCTATCTCAGAATTAGTTATTTTGTTTTTAAAAGCTTGCATAATGTTTTAATTAAAACACTGGAGTATATTTGAACAATTTTAAACATAAGTATCTTCTAAAACAATTGCATCAGTAGGTCTCATGAGACAAACTAGTGTCTTGGCACGAGGCCTTGACAAAATATTATTTGTTGTCTTGGCACGAGGCCTTGGCTATGTGGTTATGATAGTCTGGCATTATGCATTCCATAATTATGAAAGTGGTTATCGATATTGCATATGATTATTTGAACAGTAGAATATCCATATGAATAAGTAAATGGCATTATCTCATTTTAGTTTTTCTATATTTTGTTGAAGTTCATGTTTAAAAGGCTTTTGTTTTAGTTATACATTGCCTTAAATGTTTATGTTTATTTATAAAAGCTTCTGCTATATTGTTATCCTTACTAAGTATCTGAGCTCACCCCTTCCAATGTTTTAATTTTTTCAGGATGTGAAGAAGTATATTATTAATGACCTGCAGGGATAGTATGAGGGGATATGAAGACAAGATGTTGTTGTAGTTTTGTTTTACTTTATGATGTAATGTATGACTTATGAATGTATCTAGTGTTTCCAAGGCTACTAAAGTAATCGGTCTTTAGAGACTTGATCATTTGTGATAATGCTAATGTTATGAAATAATGCACCACTCTGGGTAGCTGGGGTCGGCGCATTACAGTTGGTATCAGAGGCTGTTTAGTACTAACCTTGGAAGCTAGATTTAGATAAACTCTGATTAGAGCACATAACCCTAATATAGAAATTGAGGATTAGTATAGATGAACTTCCTAGAATTTTTGTATGATAGAAATTTTGTGAGTTTTCTGAGAAATACATCCCTGTCTGGATATGAGCAGGTAGAGGCGGATCTGGCACTGATGTACCTAGGGTTAAAACCCAAAAACACCGCATTGAGCTAGACTCGAACGAGAACTTGTGCACGACAACGGTCCTTGCTGTACTCTTGGTTACGACACTCCCGGGGGTTATGCTTAAGATAATTCTCATTTTTATACAAACCATTATGAAGGGCTTATGAGTATATACTTACTCAAAGAAAACATTTTTATGATTATGGATTACATCCATAAACCATTCAATTTATGTTAAGTATTTTACAAGTTTGGAATTATTCATTTCAATTCATAAACTAACCTAGTTTATGCCATTGTATAGAAATGGAACTCAATAGAAGGAATGTGAACTCCTACAATACGTATGATCTAAAGAGTAAGAAGGATCGTGTCTTTCATGATATTAAGCCAAAATTTAGAAGGGAAATACTCTCCCATGTGTTCTCAACATATGAAGAAATAGTATCATGTGTTAATAAGATAAGTAAAGAGTTCTCTGAGTCCTATTGCTTTGAAGAAAAGCAAGATATGAAAAGGATAGAAGAGAGAATTATGGAGAATGGGACGAGGGAAAAAGAAGAATTTTCCAATATGTGATAACTGTGGGAAAAAACACCTTGGAACTTGCCTAAAGGGAGTGGGAGTTTGTTATAAGTGTGGATAAAAAGGACACCAAGTGCGTGACTGCAAGGGTAAGAAAAAGGTTTCAAATGTACAATGCTTCATCTTCAAGGAGTGGGGACACTATGCAAACCAATGTCCAAATCATCAGATTATTCCCCAAATGATGTTATTGGATAATAATAAAGTTATGATACTACCACATATGAGGAGGAATGATTAGAGTTCTTATGTTGTTACTAAGGAATTTTGTCATTTGAGTGTCGTATGAATGACGTACTGGTTATAATAATTATGGAGTATATAAGGATTGTACTGCAGTACTATTTCATCAAGGACTTGAGATTGGGTGGAGCCAAGAAAAGTGACTCCACAGCAGGTTAAATTTTTGGAAAATATATGGTTGAGAGAAAGATAAACCATAATATGGTTCTAATACCGAGATAGTGATTTTGGAATAATACATGATTGATTTAGATAAATTATATTGGATATTCTTAACTTCCTTGAAACTGATTAAGGATTTGTATACATTTTTGGATAGAAGGAGTATATCTAGTATTCTATAAGGAATAAGGGATCATGAATGTAATCAATAAGGATTTATGGCAATTCAGGATGTTACAGTGTTTTAAAAGAATACATGATGAAGGTGTTAACATGTTGTTACACGGGAAAAAGGATCTTTATTATGTTTACCTTCCTTATAAAATCTGGACTGTGAGTTGGATGGAAGTATTTTGGAGAACTATAAAGGTTGGAATGGATTAAGTTGAACCTTGGATAGTGTTGTTTAATGTTATAACATTTATGAAGATTATTTTTGGAATATTATAATACTATACTTTTAGGAAAAGGACAACCTGCAGGTTGGGGTATAACCCGTCGCGTTGGAAAAAGCTGTAGGAATCGATTCTATAACCATAGTGCGACATGCCTTTATTACGTACCACTAGCCTACAGGAAGTCCCTGGTTATTACAAAAACGTTTTCCTAATATAAATGTTATGTGTTAATATTTGTAACCTTATAAAATTATGATAAATAGAATATTTTTGAGTTCTATTACTTTTTGGAGTGAAAGATGGGTTTGTGGTAAACATTTATTAAAGAATAAAAGTCTACATGACAGGTAAGTATATTTCCTTACATTCTTAGTAAATCTCTTAAATAAATTCCTCAACTTTATTAAAGGTAACTTAAAACAAAAACGTTGTTGGTTAACTTTTCCAACTGGGGATGCAATGACTGTTTAACCAATCACAAGTTTGTGATTTTATTGTGGTTAACATTCTCCAAATCCTATTTTCTACAAATCTCCATCAAACCTTGATGGTTTGTTTTTCGTCCATATCCATATTTTTATATAATCTTAGTATGGGCTATCTCGGGTGACCTTTGTACTTATCTTTCTTTCTTTTAAAGTTATATTTTTATTAAGCTTATTTTTGATGTGGGTTTTCCACATAGGTATTTTCCATTTTCAACCTTTTATTTTCGAAGAACAATTTCAAATTGCGAGGACACAATTTATTGAAGGAGGTGATAATTTTACACCCCAAGCTTTCACGATACGCTTCTCTTTCAATAATGCAATAGCTTGCATTGTACGTAAGTTCGAGATTCTAACACACCGCGACCAATCAAAGTAGCAGTTATGAATAGTAATACCCAATTTTTGAAATTATATAAATTTTATATTTCAAAATGGACTTCATTTTTGTATTTGGAATATCGAAATTATCCTAAGTTGAATTTTTTGTAATTTTCTGAGAACTTCCAATTTTTTATGAATAGTGATAAATACATAAAAACAACTTTTTTAATCAAAATAATTTATAGTGATAAATTATACTATTGAGTAATTTTAAAGTATAATTAGAATATAGTTTTACAATTTTATCCAATGGTGTTCATTAGAATTAATTTCACTTTGAAATTGGACATAAACAATTGTCAATCTTTTGATATATATTGTTTCATAAAAACACGCTATTTGTTGTGACATCAGGAATTACTTATAAAATTAATTAATGCAACTTATATGTTTGGAATTTCATAAGATATACATCATTTTTGAATTCGGAATATCAATTATAGCTTATGGTGAAATTTTGGCAATGTTCTGAAAAACTTCAATTTTTGATGAATAGTGAAACCACTAAGTGGTAGTTAAAAAATAGATTTTTCGTTTAAATGAAACATTAACACTTCTGTGATTTGATTTTCAAAACTCCGACATACATGGTTGTCATTAGGATGTAAAATGTGGGTCAATAGGATTGAAATAATTTTTTGGTGAATAGTAACTTTTAAGTTTAATTAATCACGATTAAAGGTAATTAGTGAAATTTAAGGTAAATATGATATTATAAAAATATGAAACTACCTTTAAACTTGTTCTACCCCTATTTTATGAGTCATGGATGACCAAGACAATCCATGGGTCAACTTGGGGACCCCATGGAGCCACTCTGGTTGGAAAATGACATTAAAAACGTTTTATTTAATGTTAAAATAAAAATGTCACAAACATGAGTTGTTTTACTAAAACAATTTTTAAATGGGGTTATACAAGTTATATTTTGGACTATAAATATTAAATAGAAATATAAAACGATTTCCTATATCATGATAATTTTTTTATAATTTTTAAACATTAAATAAATTAAATTATTTATTACACCATGATGATGCAGCGATTGCCTCATTAATTAACGATTTAAATAAAATAAAAAGATAATGTAAAATCTAATAATTAAACTTGTCCAAAGCCTATTTTATGAGTATTTTAGAACCCTTATCACCTTATCATCATAATATATAAGTTTGGGACCTTTAAAATCCGAAACACATAATATAAAAAAGAAACATTTCATTACATTCCAAGAGTGCCCTTTCTCTCCTCTTATAAAAGGCCCCCACCACTACCACCTTACTCACACCTTCTAATCCTTTTGGCTCGGCCAAACTCTGCCCAAATACTCTCTAAACATACATCTATTACTCTTATAAGCCTCACTTTGGGCAGAATTCATCCCAAGGAAGCCTTTGGCTCAAATAAAAAAAAGTTACCCGTTTTTAAGGTAATGACTTCTTTTATGTTCTTTTGTTTTATTTTTCCTCTCCATCCCCCTAAACTCTTCTTATTCCTTTACTTTATAACAACACCAGTATATAAAATATACTAGGATGTTTTTATTATAAGGATTTGATTTACACTTACACACACCTTCTTCTAATGGTTAAAGAATATACTGTTTTTGTGGGTGGCGAAATACTACCTCACGAAACGATGATTGTTCAATATTCTTTTAACACCTCTAATGGTGGCCATTTTTATGACACTATTTTCATATATGATATATATATTATGTTTATGTTTTCCTTATGATTTTATATTTTTAATTTATGGCATACCTTGAATATTTCCATTATGGGTAAACACGATATTTTCATTTTAGGATGTGCGGACTACCGCCCCCTCAAAGTGATTTGAATCGTTACTGCCATATGTGGGATGTATAAAGGATGGAGTAAATGGTATTATAAATTATATTATACTGGAATTATATTATACCTTTATATAATTATAACTTCATTCCATTTAATACGAAATAGAAATGAATGTAGTGTTCATGCGTACGTACGGCTTACCGTCTCCATGAACGGTGCATTTCATTTCTTCCCCCTAAATGTTATGTAATATTAGAAATTAATGTATATACTGGATATATATGATGTATATTATATCTACATCATGAATATAATTATTGATATAATGGATACTTTACCACATGAACAAAGTGTAATTATAAGTAGTTTATTTTTGACTCAAGTACCAAAGATCGACAAAACGACCGTTATTAACTTAAATGACTACATAATTTTAGTAACATCGTAATAAGTGATATCAAACTGATAATAAACTTGAAAAAGGTTTTTAAGAAAGTAGAGATTAACTCTACTTAATTATTCAGGAGGTTAAAGAGCGGTCGAGTCAAGTCGGACATGAAGTAGGGGAATTATTTAACCCAATTTCCATTCTTTGGGTTAATCTCCTAATTTCAAATTATGTCATGATATTATTATATACTATCTTGTATTTTTACTCTCTTTATGTGTACTTATAGTGAATACAAATAATAGATCTATTTTATTTTAAAAATTATCTTTGTAAGGACTTTGTCTCAATCTCCTTTCATTGAGGGATATTTTGTTTTATACACAACTTTCATTTATATGGTTTATAAACACCTTTGACTTTTACGTTTATTAAAATAGTTTTATCTTATAATTATGCTATTTTTAAATGATTTCAAAAAGAGATATTTCTCTCAAATATATGAAAATACAGTGCAAATGTATACGTATTTAATGCAAGCTTAAAAATGTTTTCAGAAAACCTGACTCTCGAGTGTTGTAGATAAGAAGGGATTGGGCGTGGACCCATCATGGCCTGTAATTAGTCGAGCAGTCTCAGAATTAGTTATTTTGTTTTCAAAATCTTGCATAATGTTTTCAGAAAAACACTGGAGTATATTTGAGCAATTTTAAATGTAATTATCTTCTAAAAAAATTGCATCGGTAGGTCTCATGAGAGAAACTACTGTCTTGGCACGAGGCCTTGACAAAATTGTTTTTGTGGTCTTGGCACGAGGCCTTGGCTACGTGGTTATGATAGTCTGGCATTATGCATTCCATCATTATGAAAATTGTTATTGATAATGCATGGGATTATTCGACCAGTAGAATATCAATGTGAATAAGTAAATGGCATTATCTCATTTTACTTTTTCCATATTATGTTGAAGTTCAGGTTTAAAAGGCTTTTGTTTTAGTTATACATTGCCTTAAATGTTTATGTTTATTTATAAAAGCTTCCACTATATTGATATCCTTACTGAGCATCTGAGCTCACCCCTTCCAATGTTTTAATTTTTCCTGGATGTGAAGAATTATATTATGAATGACCTGCAGGGATAGTATGAGGGGATATTAAGAGAAGATGTTGTTGTAGTTTTGTTTTACTTTATGATGTATTGTATGACTTATGAATGTATCTAATGTTTCGAAGGCTACTAAAATAATCGATCTTTCGAGACTTGATCATTTGTGATCATGCCAATGTTACACAATAATGCACCGACTCTGGGTAGCTGGGGTCGGGGAGTTACATGAATGATTTAGTTATATATTAGAAGGATGCTTATACAACATGTCTGTGTTCAACAAACTTGAATATATGGTTGTATCTCAAAGGTACATGTTCCAAAATCATTCAATGGTATAATTAGTCTTGTCTTAAGATATTATTGATGAGTTTATTTATTTTAGTCCAAAAATTAATGTAATTCAATACACTTTATAAAGTGTTGTATTAAGCTAGTTTGAGTTATTCAAATGTTTTCAACCCTATTTAACTTCCACCTCAGAAACATCAGTTTTTCTAGATTTTATAGTGGAATTGATCTATTTATCAAAAAGATGAATTGTGTATCATTAAATATTCAGACCCTATAGTGAGATATGTTCCATCAATTATTTATGAATGATTTAAAGAGGAATATTGTCGGTGAGTTCCATGATACCAGAGAATATGGCACGAAGCTTACTATTGAAACTAATAAATCTGTAAAATTAAGTAGTGGTCTTTTATGTTAAATTTGATGGGAATTTGAATGAGATCATGATTGTATCTAAGGATGATCAATGTATTGTTTTTAAATCTCTTGTTATGGTATCTAGAATCTTCTATTATTTGTTAACCTCCTTGAATAATGTTTATAAATAAGTTTAAGGGCTATATTCATATTCTTCCTGGACAAAGCTAGTGGTTATTTGAAAACAATTTTTTAAAACAATAATGTAATTATGGAAACTTGTTTGTAAAACAATCAGACAATTATTGAATTCAAATTAATGGTTTTTTGAATAGAAATCCTACCTCAACCTCAAGGCGTGTTGCTTTTGATAATGGAAACTCAAATATTCCTTTTTTCTAAATGCATGCATTTGCAACTTCACATATATATAGTGACACCTAGACCAAATATACATATTTTCATGGACAAAGTTTTAGCAGGGGGTCCATAGATATATGTTTATACTTGCATATACCCCTTTACACTTACACATGTATTCATTTTTCATATCTATATATAAGAACTCCTATCCCCAATATATATTTTCATAATGACATAGGTGAATATATATAATGTGGGAACTTATATATGTATATTCATACCTATGCATAAACTTGTACACCTTCATCACCAGCGACTCGAATTCACCTCTAAAAAATCCAAAACACACTATAAGAAAATAAAGAACCCAAAAATATCAATTTCCCTAATTAAAATTGTTCCAAAGAATAAAAACATAATAAACCTTAACAAAATCTGATGTTAATATCACTTTCACCAATTGTGGTGGATAGGACAGATCTCATAATAAGAAATAACCTATAATAATATATTGGAAAAAATGATATTTAATGACTTTTTTTATTAATGTTATGAGTGTGTCAATTGTACATGATAATGGAAACATGAATTCATAACCAATAGTGAACTAATAATATTCAGATTGATATGTACATCCCAATAGTAAATAACATGATTATTAATAAACCTTTTTTTTTCATACATCATCATCAATTTCCTATTCAAAAATTAAATATTCCCCAAAACATGAGAATAATGTAAACTTCCATCAATGCTTAATAAACAACTTTGGTTTACAAAACCATGGCATGCTTATCATATGAAACAATTATCATAACTAACACTAATTCAAGAATTGAAATTTAGTATAATGAAGAATAATTAATAAGGAATATAAATTAAATTTCAAATATTATTGAATTAAATAGGATGATAGGAGTATCATGACTCAAAGGAGCCAATCCACACTTTGCACTCAACACTTTTATCATTGAAAACTCTAAGCTTCTCCCTCCATCCTCTAGAAATATTCACCGTTCCTGATACATAAGGATGGCATAACCCCTGTGTACGTGTATTCTTGGTCTTGAAAATGAACAAGAGGATCATTTTTATACGTCCACATTTTTAAGTCCATTATAACCCACCAACTTATATATTTTCCATATATAAATACATAAGAACACATTGCCACTTATATGTAATCGTGATGCCATGGGAAGCCATATATATAATGGGAGAAATTATTATATATATACTTACCTATTAATACGGGGTGATTCATCTTTGACAACTATCTTGAATCCACCTCAAAGAGATCCAAAACACACTGAAAAAATATAATAATCCCACAAATTAAAAAAACACTAAGTAAAATTGGGCCAAAGAATCAAACAGAAAGAGAACAAACCCAAATTTGATTACAAACTCACTACCTTTGATGGTGGTGGAAAGAATCGGCCTCATCATAAGAAACCACCTAGATTAAAATAATGGGAAATGAAGCATGCTATAAATAATTCTTAAATATATGTGATTGGGGTGTCAAATGTACATGATAAATGATAAACGTCTCTAATACCTACCACACAGACCATTGTATGACTTTAACAGTTATCTCAAAATCACTAACAATATTTTCATAACCTCATTGTTTCCTATTGAAATCCACCAACAAAATAATCAAATATATATGTTTCTTATAAATAAATCAGTAACAACAAAATATTCAATATTTAATCAACCTCATTACTTTTTGAAAAAAATACCATTTATTGTAAATATTTACCATTTTAAATCACAATATTCATCAATGTTACTTTTGAAAGCAGATTCAGACTTTTATTATGTCAGAATGATATCTTTTGAATGAATATATTTTAGATCAACTTATTATCATTATCAAAGTTGGACTTCTAATATATGAATTTTTATATCAGGAAATAAACATAAGGATGAACTTATTTCTTTATTAGTTTTACCTTATTCATTTATCAACTTCACTTATAAAAATATATAATTTACTTCCAATAAATGTAAAATAAAATATCAATCATTAAAATTATTTTATCTACTCTATTTCCACACATTAGAATTTTTTTCAATTCCAATTTTGATTATAATGTCAATATTATTCTCATTTTCTCTCCCAATTTTGAAAATAAGTACCAAGCCACATTTATCAACATTTTTTAAGGATCTAATGTAATGGAAAGTGAAATTACCCTTATTCAGTAATATTTATTTCAAATTTCATATTATCCCCTTTATCATCTATATTATTAAGAGTAAAAACTATTTCTATTGATAGAATGTTGACATAATATATCATATGTTTATGTGATATAAATTAAACTATTTTATATCTTTGGGAGAAAATATCTATACAGGAAAAAATAATGATTAATCTAGTGATTAATTTTATACATAAAAAATGCAACATGTGATACCAAATCAGAAATATGCATTCAAGTGTTTTTCAAAATATATTGAAATTATCTCATCTTTAATAACACCTTAGAGCATCATAAATTTTAATATTTGAAATCTTATCATGTAGAAGTACAACATGAAGTACATAATCTCTCTAAAAATTTATAATATCGGTTCATTCACGTCTGCTAAAAAATATTTATAATGAATAATTATATAACGTGCTAAAACATTATATTTACATGACAAGTTTATATCTATTGGTTGTTAAGTAATCACTACCCCTTTCCTCCCACTTACACCAACCCCTTGACCCTTTCACCACACCTGCACACTCCCCCTGCATCGCCACCTACACCCTCCCCCTCCCCATAGCACCCCACCTGCACCCTCCCCATTGAAACCACCTACACCCTATTGCTTGCCCCTTTCACCCCACATAAACCTTCTTCTCTACACATTGAATCCCAACTAGAACCTCCCCCTATACCTTGCACCCCAACTGAAACCCCCCCAACCTTTACCCTCCCCTTCTCCTTGAATTCCACCCTTCCATCCAGCCACATGCACCCCCTGCACCATGCACCCTACCAGCACCCTCCCCCTGCAAACCCACCCACATGCACCCTTACCATGCACACCCTCCCACCACTTGTACCCTCCGTGTTCCCCTTGAACAACACCTACACACCCCCACCTACACCCTCCCTTACACTCATATAGCACCTGATACATCCCCCCCCACCGCTACATCACCCCTGCTAGACCCCCCCCCCCCCACCTCCAAAACTTGTCATGTTATTCCCCTCCTAAACACCCCCCCACACACACACACAAATGAAACCCTCCTACACCAACCACCCTACACACAAACCCCCTGTACCAACCCTATATACATTTATGTAGTAGACATGTTTCACTTCATAACCTCCTCTACAAAGTATTACAATACCCACATATATAATATACAATAATACCACTTCTCTAAATGTCTAATCATGAAATAACTATCATTAATATTGTATGGTATCCTGTAATCATGGAATAACTATAAATAATTATATGTGACCACATGTAACATGATATAATAACCCAATAAGGTCCATGGAATGGGTTATAATACCCATTCACATAAAAATTATTAAAAATAAAATGGAGACACAATAATAATAATTTATATATATGTCTAGATATCACCCATTTCATTATAGTGATAAAGGGGAAGAAATTAATCATTGATATAAAAAACCAAAATGAAGTCTTGTTCTCTAAAATAATTATTAGATAGTGCATTGATCACTATATTATCCTCCCTATATATGTGAGATTCCTTGATGTGTGTCTTATCTCAATAACAACCATAATCCATCCATTCCCTGTAGAGCTATAGTGGGAATATTGTAGATTACACCTAAGTATGTTAAACTACAACAGGAAGTCAATTTCAATCCATAACATATTCCATCCATAATTATAACATATTAAAATGAATGAATTACCACCAAAAGATCAATTTTAAGAGTAATAAAGCTACCAACCAATTGTTATAATCCTAATTTGATGAAGCCTCTACTGGTTTTAAAACTTCCACCACAACTTGAGGGACTAGTTTCTCTTAATGAATCACTATCAACATCGACATTCATTCATGAGGGGATTAGAGGAATCCATTTTAGGAATTAATTTTAATAAGGATTTCTAATCATACCAATAAACCCAAGAATTTTGGTAATGATTAGGTCTCCATAGTGTTATTTATATAACCTATTTTCAATTTAGATTTCATCTTTACCTCTATCATAATACATGAAATAATGTTTTTAATAAGAATCATATTCCCTTTAAATATTTATACTATTTCATGATTATAATATATATTGAAAACTATCTATAATAAAAGAACATTTAACTTTATTTAGCTTTAAAATCATATCCAAACTTATTAGGTAGCTCATGAATGAATCCAAAATTTAATCTGTTTTTAACTTATAATGATATAGAGACAAAAAGATATTACATATCTTTTTATTAGACACAAATTCCAATAAAAAATGTTGACAACTATCACAATAATTAAGATAGTAAATGTAGTAGGTTCCCACCTATAATCCATCCATTTGAATCTTATCATCTATTCGAATCCTGTAGGTCTACATATTCCAAATGAATAGTTTCCTAGTCGTCAGGACAAATGATTTCTTGATGAACTACATCCACCAGGGTGGGCCGTCATCAACACCACACTAATAATGATTGGGTAGCATTAGGTTGATAGTGACTAGTATAGATGGGCTCTATAATCCCTAATCATTCAATAAATAAAATGAAATAATAAATTTCATATTTGATTGTAGTAGGGAAGAGATAAGTCATATAGTAAAGATTTACAACATCGTCATAAATAGAGATTTTTTGGTCTAGAGGGTAGATAATATTAATTAAAAAGAGGATAATTATTCAAATTGGAGTTCCAAAACATTAGAGAACATATATGTGAAGGAATCAAAAGTGTGTGGATCATTATCTTAGTATACTCATATCTTATGGGTTGCCAAACTGAGAAGACCAAGTAAAATTGATTACCCCTATACAAAAATTCTATAATTATTTCCCTAATGAATTTGGATGAAGCATGGTTTGAATTTAATTAATTATGAATATAGATATCGAAAATGGACTTGTTAAATAATTTGATATTTTTTATAACAATAGATTCTATATCAATAGGTTAAAAAAAATTAACTCTATTGATAAAATTTTCCTTTCTTGGTTATTAAAAAACCACAAAAAATTATTGATATCAATGCCCACTATTTATGTTGCTACCTTTTTAAATTATAGATATGAAATAAATATACAAACATATATGTAATGAGAGAATTCAGAAGGATTATCCATCCATCATGATATATGGTCTTACATTCACCTCTAGTGAGTTGAGATTAAATTTTGTTGGAAATTCCTTCATGATATCTTACTTCAACTCTTCCATAAATGAGCAGTACTCCAATATAGTTGAATTGTAGATCCCCTTTCTTAACCTTTAGGGTATTAATGATGGATCCTTTTTACTCGTTGAAATTTCATTCCAAAAATAACCAGAGATTTGTTCCTTGAAAAAGATTAACCATATAACTATTAATAAGCGGAAAATATTTCTTTAATGAAGTTTGTACATCCATTTTTAGCCGCACAAAAGTGGAGAATACCATTTCTATAGAGGATGTGTTTTGGAACTCTGAGTTTTTGAGAAAAATTAATATGTATAATTTTCCATTGACCTATAACTTCTAGTGAACATCTACTAAATTAATCCTCAATTAAAACAAAGAGTAGGGTATAAAGGGTTTCAACATTCCTTATCACCCAAGGGTAATTGATGTATCCATTTAGGGAACCATTAAGAAATACAATTATTTGATCTCAAGAGCATTTAATGACCTATCATGTTTAATAGATTTTCTCCTATTGATGGTGCAATGAACCATAATAACATTATCTCTTAATATTTATATACCGTTCAAAAAGCACTAACCACATAATCTTTTGAAATATATAGAGGCTACTATAAAAAGGGTTCCTCTAATATTATCATTTTTATTTACAATATAGATAAATTCCGATATGAAGACTCTGTTCACATTGATCTGAGTTGATATTAAATAAAATTATTCCCTTAGGCTACATATTATGATATAGAGATTAATGGAATAAATAAAAGAGACTAGCAAAGAGGAGTTTCCAAAGTAAGATGGATTATAATATGCTGGTGCCCAATTTTTAAAATATTATATTGAACATCCGTACTTTTAATCACCCCAATTTTTTCCACATTTTCCATCTTTATATTACTTATCATCTAATCATATTCATTTTAATTCTGTTAAAACATTTTTAACACAATCAAACACCACCATGGGTTCTATAATAACAAACAAGCAAGGATAATACTGTGGAATGAAGTTCTTATGGTAAAGGTAAGCCTTTTTATTTTAGAGGCATTGTAATTTACAAAACAAGATACTCATTTTGTGAATGATCATCCCATATAAGGGGGGGGGATATTTTATTATCCACCTCCAATAATGGATTCTACCTCTTGTCCTTGACCCTTTTCTTTTAGGTTGGTGCAACAAATTTGGTTTTCTTTATTTCAAATTTTTTATACTTATCAATTTCATTTTCTAAATTTTTCAACAAATGAGACATAATTTATTGGATATTATTTCCAAAACAAATTGGAATTTCTTAGAAGGATTATTTCTGGAAACCTTTTTATATGAAACCATTGTGAAGGATCCATCAACTAAATAATGATAAAATTTACTTGATGACAACTCTATAATGCAATTCATCAGATAACTACTTTAACATATTATATGGGTAACAGCCACCTATTTTGAGGTAGTTCTTTGACGATTAAAGGTGTATGAGACTAAAACCGTCTGTTTTAAACCCACCTTAACAATGTTGGAGGCTAAATCAGTAATATATATATATATGTTTAGCTGGGAGGGATTGAAAATCATAGAAATGTAGAATTTTCAAATATATATTAAATGAGTGGATAATCAAACAGTTACCTTCCCTGAATTTTTGGGACAAGATCACGTAAGAGGAAGGTGGCTGAAATATATGGGATCTATGTGGGAGGCGATGTGAAATCCATGAGGGAGGGGATCTGTGAGGGAGCTCAGTAGGAATGATCTATGAGGTGGAGCCAAAATTGGATCCTAGGAGGGTAGGTGGAAGAGATGGATGTGGGGAGGTGTGGTGGAAAGGATGTGAGGAGGTGAGGAGGCATATAAGAGGATATAGATTTACAGGAAAGAGAGGGTGAGGGTGTGCGGATGCAGATTATGGAAGTGGAGGCGGGGAGGTGGGGAAGCGAGTAGGTGAGGATGTAGATGCAGGAAGGGATGGCTCGGAGTTGGCCAGAAGGTGGAGGATGCAGAGATGAGGAGCAAGAGACTGACCAGAAGAATTTCGATGGAGGGAAGTGGAATAAGGCATGTGTGAGGGAGGAATTTAATTTGAGAGAGGGGGATGGGGACTAAGCATAATGGGGTAGGGTACAACCATGAACTTTGTGGATTTGGGTTCGATAAAGCCATGGTATTTATAAACTATGGCTATAAATCTATGGATATATCGCAAAACATTAGTAGTGAATCTCTACCTCCATCCTTATATAACAAAAAATTATTCATTCATGGACACTGATGTACCTTTTGGCTAATTATTTTTGGAGACTTGATTCTAAGGTCGTATATAATCAGTAATCCTTAATTTCATGATGATTAATAATTCCGTATTAATACCTCACAATTCCAATAAAATCTATATGATTATTATTAATGGATTCAACATCCTTCTATTTTACCTCAACAAATTCTATTTTCATTTTCATATTATTAATAAGATGAAAGAACTAATTGGAAAATAAACTCATTGTTGTGACCACTTTGTGTATGAATATTTTATTTGTCATCAACAGTTTTCAATGCTGGCCAAAATGAAAATGGATATGAATAATGAATCCTATATTAATGGAAATTGGCTGAAATGAGGACACCTAGGGAATTGTTATGAAAATATAGCATTGGATGTCATGCTTGGGTTATTATCTCTAAAACAATATCAGATGATTGATTCACTGATTTTAATTTTCATGGAACTTGTGTTGAATGTGACACATTGTTTACTACAGTGATGAATAGTGATTTCCCATCCATTTGAGGATGATTGATGAAGGTCATTCAATGCTTCATGATTATATGAGAACCATGGAAGAGGATAATTGAAGAAAATAATTACATGATTTTCATGAAGCAGGACATGCTAGTTTAAGAAGCATTGAAAAGTGTCCATGCATGGGGATGACATTAAAAATATCCAAGCTTGGTAATGGGAGTTAAGGTGATTCCAATCAAAGTCATTTGAGATTGTAAAGAAAGATGTTTCTTGAATATAGTAAGGTTACAATACTTTCCTCATTAAATATGAAAATTCTTTTCTACTATGTATTTCACAAAGAACATAAGTTGGTTGGAGAACATACTATGCCTGTATTATGATGAAAAGGGTCCAATCAGCATGGTTGGTCTTGTAGAAGTTGGTGTCTATGGTGACGTTGTTTCCTAATGTATACCAAATTTTCTAGGGATGAAAATTTGGAGTTGGGATAGTATCGCGAAAAGTGTATTTCCTTTATGAGCATATCAAAATATGGAAAAGGCATGAATTTTGTGAATATGGGATTCATGAAGTTTATTCCACTAATACCTAATTTTTTTTGACGGTCTTCTTTGTGATTATGTTGAGCATTGAGATTGGCAGAGGTGAAGAGCTTCGCAAAAATGTTTTATGATGCAAAGGAAGAAGGGTAATCATGGAGAAGTGAAGGAAAAAAATAACATTGCGACAGTGCAAATAAATTAAGATCATCGGGGAGACACAAAGGATTTTATGGAATTCTTTACGATTACAATGAGAATCAAAAATCAAGAAAATATACATGTTACACCACGAAACAGAGTTAATTTTAGTGGAAATTTTGGAGCAGTGTGATTTGATACTGATATGGTGCTGAGGTGGATAGAATGATCTAGAGTCCGGGGAAAAGCATTCAAATAGGCCCATACCCCTTTTAGAGAATTAGAGAGACTTCACAATAATTTTAGAGCTCTCAAATTGAGAAGAAGCTTCACAATGAATGTTGTTTGGTGATGGAAACATACTTTTCAAATATATGTTGTTCCACAAAGTCCTAGTGATATTTGCAATGTTGTGAGGCTTATGAAGGATAGTGCATTGCAAATTCCAGAGAATTGTGATGTAGTGGGCTTTGTGAAGTAGTGATCTCTACGAAGCAATGTGCTCTGTGAAGTCTAGAACATTGTGAAGTAGTGATCTTGGCGAATGAGCATTAAGAAGGATATTTGTAAAGGTTCATAGTGAAGGAGATTTGAAAATAGAAATTTTGAATATCTGGTTTAGGTGAACTAGTTCTTTGGAAGACACCATAACACTATTCCATATCAATGTGTGTCCAAGATAAATCAACTGCACCCACATAGAGACTGATTATTACTCAGGGAAGAATAGTTTTGATGATTCTATGTTGAGAGAGACTTCATTGATATGATAATCACAATAGGAGTTTGTAATTGTGGTAATGAATAATAGAAGTGACATCAATGAATTTGGATTTTCATTGAAAGAGAATGTTGGAAGAAGAGAGATTTCTAGTGCAGTTGGGTTTTCACATTTGAAGAAGAGGGAAAAATGATATTTGTTTTCCTATTGCTTTGCAATCAACAAATTGAATAGAACTGAAGAATATCAAGAGAAGAACCTACCTTATTCATGAAGGAAGATGATTGTCTTTAGAAGAATTATAAAAAACTAGGAAGTTTCTCTAAGTTGGAATAGGTCTTCACCTATCCACGAAGAAGGGTTATTTCCCCACCCCATCCAAGTATAGGGAGATAAATACACTAGAGGATTATTTTCCTAGTTGATACACTATAGCATAATATCAAATTATAGTGGAGAATCGATGCCTGGGTTATTCCCTTCCCTGGAAAGGATGTAGCTGCTCTTATTGAGTAGTGAGCCTTGTAAAAACAAGTGTCTGTATTTTTATTGCATTATTTTTTTTCATGCAACAGGGAAAATGGAATTAGAGAATGAAGACTCTAACAGGTCAAGTGGACTAGGAATATAATGTTGGAATATGTTTCAAAATTTACCAACACTAATTCACCCCTCCACCTTTCAGTGTTAGGTATATCCCAAACTAGTACTCTCACTCAAAAACTCATCCCAATACATTGTTTACATTTAATCCCATTGCCTCATGTTCTTTATAAGAGTTCACATTTGATTTGATTTTCATTCCAAATGATACCCAAATAAAATAACATTTTTCAGGATTCAAATACTGGATAATGGAAAATATCATTCAATGATATAGATCCATTACTCAATAAATTGTTCATCTGTAGACCCAAAAAAGGAAACATGATGCTTCCTCATGAATGAATAAGTATGATGTTTCTCCCTCATTTTATTATTTGGATTCCTAAAATGATTCATGTATTGAAAAAAATATATAATAATAACCATAATATTTTACATCTCATCCCCTGTAACATTTGGTTTTTCTGTTTGACTGAAATTTCATTCCCCATCTCATTCAGCATTAACAAGATTTGTTTTGGTTACATACTTTGACTAAAATCAAAAATAAATGTTTGAGTAATAGTAATCGTACTTGAAAACTACATGATCATGAAATATCATTTATATAATGTTTAAATCATGACTCTTTAATTTCATTCTATTATTCATTAGGATTATTCAAGGTTATTCATGGTCGTCATCTATTCAAATAATTCTTGATGGTTCCTAATTAAAATTCTATTTATCCAAGAATATACCTATGGGAGTGTCAAACTAGGTGTGTAGAAATAACACACTCACCGTGAATAAGAAATATGTAAGAGATATACTCAACTAGATTCATTAATTCCAAATTCATTTCCACTTGTAGTATCCAAACATATATGTTTTAATGGAAAACAACCTTCCTTTTAGCTTTATAATTTAGGATGTCCTCCAAAATAGTTTATTATATGAAGGTTTTTTCACTATAGTTTTCCCATCATAGTTTCCAAAGGATACCCAACTTTTCATTGATACCAAATATTGAGACCTATACGTTTCATACAAAAAATATAAAATATTATTAGATTAATAATCATTACAAAACATTACAATATGTATAATAATCCTACATGGCTGGTGTATTTGGTATCATGGATATAGAAAAAACTTCTTCATAAGAGACATAAATCATCATGCACAAAGTTACTCATAACTACCACCCTTCTTAGATAAATCATATTATATACCTTTCTTTATCACCTGAGGAATAGAAACATATGAATGAGAATGATATAATTATTATTAATGGAAAAAATGAGAGATATTATTGATAAGTTAAACATAAAATTATCATAAGGGAATAATGTAATGAGTTTAATATTTTAAAACCATATGCTGCATATTATATATAATATTATTGTGTCATAGAATAATTACTTGAAATTCAGAAGACATGAACCATAAAGGAATCAAAGGACGTGGTCAATGAGAGAAACATTTAAGTTAAATACATAAGTTTTTGGCATATATATAAGCATTGAAAAATAGTTTGATAGCCAAATCTCACTTCTAGAATAATCATAGTTGATTGGGTTCACTCCCTATTCATTTATATACATAATCAACTATTAAACCCAATATTATCTTAGTGGACCGAGTATAACTACCCTAGGTTTTCAAAAAAAAATTACATCTTAATAGAATAAATATTGAAACCTTTTTCAAATTAATATTCCCTTAGACCATATAAGTTTAGGGTCTTTGGAGGCTAGATAGATAATATTATTATTTCATGAATAATATTCAATATCTCCCATGAAGATATCACCATTTTGTACTCTTCGAAGACATACCCTAAATAAAACCATTCTTAATCTCATGGGGAAAGTAACCGTATGAAAGAGTGAACTCAAATGTTAAGTAAGGTTAAAATTGAGATATACCAATTAATGATCATAACCAAGCATAATATAATAATAAGGGAATGAGATCTTGACTATAAAATACGATGTCTTTAATCAATCTAATAAGTATCATAAAACTAAGTTATGGAAAAAATAACATTTAAAATACATTAATCGTAAGAATGATAATTCATCATAAATAAATCATGTACCATAATTTTTTGTCAAAAATTTGGTGGCAATAATTATAAGTAGAAAATTCGTTTTATATTTCATGGTTATCTACCATGTAAATTGTATTAGATATCAACACAATTTACCCAAAGTGGATCTAGCACATCAACTTGTATCCCATAATAGATAAAGCACATTTTCTTGTTTCCACAAACTATATCATGATATATAATACTTCAACCAATTAATTGGAGGGTGATATAGGCCCCTCCTACCATGTAATGAAAACTATACATATTTTTCAATAAGATAAAAAATCATTCATCATATTTGATTATAAAAAAGAAATAGGTTTCATAGAATTTATGCCATCATAAACCTAAACCATTATGAGATATAATAAAGACAATATTCATTTATCATATTGAAAATAATGTAAATGTAACATCAATTAATGATATCTTGAATTGAAATTTATATTGAAAAATCACATCAAATAAATATTTAGGAACAAAAAATTTAAATTTTTTAAAAATATTAAAAAGACCATGAAACTAAAATGAAAAAACCTTTCTATAAAAAGACCTTGGTAGACTAATAAAGGATGTTTTAAATCATTTAGTAATCATGAAAGTGAAAAAATAAAATCATGTATTATAACATTATAACAAAATTTCTTCTGTATTTTGGTTGGAAATTTCACAAAGAACCTTGTTTAGAAAATGACAAAAATATTCATTTGAAAATGTTCTGTAAAAAGTCAAACATGGGTAAAATTGAATATTAAAAACAAAAGGTGGATAGTAATAACAGTTTTAAATTTTTTAAAAAACATTTACATGGGAGATAAATATTCCCCTATTGATACTTGAAGATAAAAAATTGTGACTAATTATCTGAACGTGAAATAATCCCTTACATCATGTCTGGCCATTTCATGTTAATGTTCAAACATCCTCTTTTTTATGTGACTCTGTTATATATCCTATAAAGGGATCTAGGAATTTTATTTTGGAATACAATCACATAAATAATGTGGATAATGATGTTGAGAAAGGAAATTGGTAGAGAATAATCAAGCTAGAATCTTTGAAGTGTTGCAAATAAGTGAGGGAGTTTGTGTCCGTTTGTAGTTTAGGTCAGAATAAATTTAGGAATATATTTTCAATAAAAATTAATATATGTATCTTCTAGAGAAAAATACATAAAAATGACCATGAATTAAAACTTAGGGCATGATATGATTTAAATATCATTAGCCGAAAATTTTCTGAATTCTTATACGATGTTCAAAACCTTATCATTTATTTTAACCCCTTAGTCTACCTATTCTAACATTAACCATGGAAACATATATTAACTCTTAAGAGGTTATAATTTCATATATAGGGTATCTATTGACTCAAAATAGGACCAATGATGAAATATTTGACCATATATCATTCCCTTTGTCCATATTTAAAAATTGTTTGGCTTTTAAAAAATTTAATAATTTATTTTATGAATAATATTTAATTTTTGTAATTTTTGACCCCAGACATTACATTAACATTGATAACATCACAAAAACACTAATAATTAGAAACAATTATTTATTCACATTTACAAAATTTTAGAGACATCTAGAAAAAGTGTGGATCAACTATTTTTTTCTAATTAAAATACTTTTAATAATTTTGAATTATTTATTTTATTTTTCAATTCGTTGACTAATTGTTGCATCCATGTTGGGTAAGTATTTAAGGAATTTATTTATTTCCTTAAAATTATAGATAAATTACAAAAATTTTAAAAATATTATTAGGTACAAAAATAATATTATGATTCATTCATTATTATTTTTGTCCTTCTGTGAGCTTATAAATGTTATTTAAAACTAAGAGTGTGACATTGTTTTCACTTATTTTTGTTAAATAATATATATGTCAATTTTATGGAGACGTTTCCATTACATAACTAAATTATGAACCCTAGGTATTAATTTCCTAATTATATTCATCCAATAAGAATTTCTATAGATAATTACGGCCTTATCACATAGATTATCCATGATTAATTCAATTTTCCTTTTACTGTGTTTATAAATGTTATCGTGGTTACAATAATAAATGACCAAAAATAAAAGCGACATAATTAAAAAATATGATCCTAATGATTATATATATGTAATTATTTTTTAATGTTATAATTTATAGTTGGAGAGTAAATTATTTTAAATAAAAATATGTAAAATTGAAAGACAAAATGTATTTAATGAAATACATTTCTAAGAAAAAAATCTATTATACAAAAGTTCTGTAGACCTGTATTTCATATGATATTTATTTTATTAAAATTAATTAAATTATACATATTTTAATCTGATATCAAATTAAAATCATAATTATATATCATAGGAAAAGAAAAAGATCGTTTTATAAAAATATATATTTTTCACTATTCACTGAAAATTTAACCATTTAATAAAAATATAAAAACATTCACCAAAAATGAATATTGATATAATGATTTAAAAAATAAATTTCATTTTATAAAATATATTTTTCAAAAAAACTAATTTTAATATTTTCTTACAGAAATAAATAAAAATTTACTTCTTAAGACAACATATTTTTAAATAATAAAATGACTTTAATAACAATAGGGTGATTTAAAAAATATTTTTTATTTTGTATGAATTTTATATAATTCCTAAAGTTGTTAATTCTATTCATTCACTATAATTTAATAGCCACATAATAAAATTATCTAATATTATTATAATTATCATGTCACTGTTTGATTGAAAACATTGTTTCTTGAAACATATGGTAGAGAATAAGTTAAATATCTTTGAAAAAATACATAAAATCTCACGGTTTAAAATTTTATCCCCCCATTACCAAAATTGTTACAATATAATTTTTTATCTGTAAAAAAAAATTTGTTTATACCTTTATGGTTACCCCTAGTATAACAAGGGATAACAAAACATCCTCTTGAAATTAGATAATTGGATATAGGAAGTCCATATATGGTTAAAAATACTAGGTTTCCAATTAGAAGAACGTTATTGGGTTGGTAAGATATGGAAATGGAATAAAATTAGTGTTTATAGATCATTTATAACAATAAAGTGTTAATAATCACAAAACAGTAAAACATAATTGTGGAAAAGACCATCTATTTATCACAATTTAAGGCTATAAGAAGAATTTGGGGGTCTTAAAATCCTTTTACTATTAATAAAGAATTCCATTAACACCTATAATATGAAAAAAAGGAATTATAGTTTCTTGATAAGTTTAATTCCATCCTTTATACAATTATAATTAAAACCTCTTCCTTCACTTGAAATGATGAATATTGATGATTCTTTTTTTCCATTCCATAATCACTAATATTAATAAAAAACTAATAATATAATCCAAAAAAATTATAAAAATATAATCTTATTTTCTTTATATATTGACCAAAAAAAATTTGTTATAATTTATCCAGTATGTATAAATATATTATCTTCTAAAACATCAATAATAATTCCCAAGGTTTAGCTTAATTGAATCCATAAGTAATTAATTATGAAACTAATAAAAAATATGTCCATCGAAATTCAATACCAAAATATTCCTAAGTAATGTAACTAAAATCCCAAATCCAACTTAACATTGGTCCGCAAATGAATATCCTAATCTCGTATACCTGGTATTTGAACACCTTCATCATATATTCCCTAGAAACATGGTAATAACCAAAATTATTACCTAAACATACATTCATCCCGAAAAAATAGTATCATTTTTGCACAAATAAAACAATAGAATATTAAATATATTTCTGAAATTTCAAGTGATATAAACCATATCAATGATGTATTAAACACATTTCTGTCAAATTACTACCCAATTTAAAGGTTATAAATATTGTCCCATTAATATCAATCATCTCATTATCGCATAAAAACATTATTATCTTCACATTGGACACATTTTAAGGGTCATATTTTCCTAAATTAGGTATTTTCAAGATATATAATATTTCCACTAAATCATTATTCCTAGTTATTAGTAAAATTCCTCATATAATATCCAAACCTTAGAGAACAAAACTGAAGAACAATCTATATATTTTTCATGGTTTTTATAATCAAGAATATTATTCTCAAAACACTTCTATAACAAAATATTCAAATACCAATACATAATCTTTAAATCATTCCACTTTCTTCTTAATTATTTAACCAATACTCATTGTCTCATTCCATAATTTTTTTATTTCATATTTCTTTCATATGTTCTTCATCATTAATAAAAAAAAATTACACAAACAACCACACTGATCCTTTTCTAGAGATTTCCCCCCAGGACATCAATTTTCATAATTCCCATACATTCCACATATACAACATTCAACTGTAGATGAAAAATTATTGAAACTATTTTTTCCCATCCACTATTTTAACTAAACCATTCATGTTTCCTCAAAAAATAATATTTCAATGTCATTATTTTCCACACTAAAAACAACGTCATGTTCCTTTTTCGCATTATCCTCCATGATTATTCCAACATTATTTACATGGCAAAATTTTAACCCACATTCATCTATAGTCATTATGAAATTCCATTTTCCTCTGGTTAGGTTGGTCTAGAAACTCACCCATGTCGATATTGTTGATCATATTACAATATTTCAAATTTGGAATAATAAAAAGTTGTTTTCTAATAGATCCCATTTTATTTGGTTTCATAAAATTGAACTCATTTTATTTTTTATCACAATTACCATTAACATGAATTATTAAAGTTTTATCCATTATCTAATACCTAAACTGTACAATAAGAAACCATAATCATACTGGGGAAAAAAATTTATTGGATATCTAAATCATGATAGATTATTTTAAGTGGATAATACCATACATTTTAACTAGGTTATACATGATTATAAATTATTAAGATAAATCATATTGGGTTTTGAGTAAAATATAAATTTACCCAAGGAATATCCCCTAAGAGTTTAAAATTAGGTATGCATCATGGCACATTATACCGTACCAGATGGTGATTGATTCTAGTTCAAGACAACCATTTCAAGGTTATTTACTTTATGCACAACTATTCCATAGACACATCCATTTGTAGTATATATAAAAGTATATAATTTTATAAAATTTCCCATAACATATTCATTACCAGAACATTATGATGTTATCATATAATTATACTTATCTCTATTGTTTTTACTTATGTTTTCTAACCCTAATCTCAAATGGTTGACTAAACATTTCTCTTATACCAACTATAAAAACCTTATATTATATATATATATATATTATATCATATTTTATTAATATAAATTATATTACACAAAAAAATACTCCATATGATCATATATGTTTATATTATTTGGATGGTAGATACACAAGCCTTTTATTTCATGAAATAGTTCTTCATTTACCTTAAATATATCCCCATTTAGTAATCTTCACAGGCATACACTACATAAAATATTTCTTCATAACCTAGTGAAAGATATCATTTTAAAGGGCGATCTCAGATAATTAGTAAGGGTCACCATGTATAAATAAATCGATGATCATATAACAATATTAGATATTCATAAGGGCATGAGATATTAACCATCAATTAAAAAGTTCATACCCAGTCTAAAAACATCATAAAAATGACTTGTGGGATAAAAAATTAAAATTTAAAAAGAAATTATTCATAAGAATGTTAATTCATCCTGAATAAATCATGACCCATAGGTTTATATCATGAAAGTGTGTCACATAACAATAGGTATAAAAAGTAGAGCATATATCAAGGTTAAGTACCAGTATAACTGATCAATAATCAACACCCATTTCCCCTAATGTATCAAGAAAATTTAGTTTTTTCCCATAAATGTTTTAACATATTGACTTGTTTCCCATAAAGGATAAAGCACATCAACTTTTTTACCATAATATATGAGGCACAAAAACGTGTTTCCCATTACTATCTAATGAGATATAATACTTTAACCAATTAATTGGAAGAGGTTTTAGGTCCGACCAATAATATAATGAATGCCAAACATATGAAGGGAACGATATAATAAATCATTCATCATATCAGAACTGAAGAAATGAAATGGGTTTCATAGACATTAGGCCATTATTTACAAAAACCATCCATATGAAGAATATAGATTATATTCTAGTATCATATCCCTGATAATTGATAAGTAACATCAAATAATGTTATCTTTGATAAAAAATAAAATTTAATTATCATTTTGATTTATTTTAGTGGAAATAAACTTTCAAATTTGAAATATTATTCTTAAAATGTGAATTTCAAATGGAAGACACATCCTTTGAAGAGAAATATGTAAACTTGTAAAGGAAGATTCAATCATTTTTTATGTAATAATGGGGAAAAATAATAATATTATATATACGTTAAAAACATTCCTTCTATATTTGTCTTTGGAAAACACACAATGAACCATTTTTGTAAAATGAAAAAAATATTTCTTTCAAACCGTTTTATAAAAATTCAAACATGGGTACAAATAATTCTAAAAAATTATAATAGAATAGTAAAAAAATTAAAAATTATTAGAAATAATGAACACTAAAGTTAAATATTCTCGTGTGGATATGTGGAAATTATAAATCCCAAAAAATGATGATATTGTCAAATAAAATCCTACCTCAACTCTTGAATTTCATTGTTCACATTCAGACACCCTCTTCTACAAAACATTTCCATGAGATCTCCTCTAAATTGATCTGGTATTATCCTTTTTGAAAACATTAACCTCCATATTGTGGATACGTAAGTTTAATAATGAAATTCTAAGAGTATGGTTGGGATAGAAGGATTCAAGTTTGGTAAATAAGTAAGGGTGGATGTGTCCTTTTATAATTGAGGTGACATTATCGTTTGAATTTTTTAAAGTATAATCTGATTATTCTTGAGCTAAATACCTAAAAATGGACATAAATTTTAGTCAACAGAATTTTATGGTTGAAATATCTACAAAAAATGAAATTTGGTAAGGTTTAGTTCTATTTTAAATATTCTCATTCCTTTTAACTCCATAATTAACCAATTTTAATATTAATTATGGTAACATAATTTCACTCTTTAAAGATTTTAAATTTACTTATAAGGTAACTATTGATTCATAAATTGATAAGGGATGATAGTTTAAAATATATAGTTTCCCCTTTTACAATATTAATGATTTTTATGTTATTTAAATAATATAATAAAATATTATTTTCATTAAATTTATTTACTGTCAATTATTACTGTATACATTACGTTGACTTTAATAACATGATAAAAGAACATATAATTCAAATAAATTATTTCAAAACATCTCCAAACTGTTTTAGTTGTCTATAAAATTCTAGGATCAACTTTGTTATCTCAAAGTATAATACATTTAATACTTTTAATATCATTTATTTAATTTTCCAATTAATTTAATAATTATAATATCAATGGTAAGTAAACATATAATGTAATTATTAAATAAAAAATTTATAAATAAATTTCCATCATTAATAAAATTTAATTATGAAATTTTTTTATTATTATTCATCGATAACTATTTCATTCATTTTGTGAAAAAATAAATGATATTTAAAACTATTAGAGTGACATTATTATAATTCCTTGGATTTAAATAAAATATAAGTCATTTTTAGGGAAATGTTTGCATTAAATAAATAAATTTCCAAACATACTTTTTAAGGGTCTAATATAATTCGTATAATTTTAATTATTATGGCTTTATAACATTTTTTTTACCTTGATTAACAATATTAACCCTTTATAAATGTCATAAATATTTCTATAGTTCCTATTCATATTGAAAAAAATTAAAAAATAATAATTAAATGCTTTTAAAATAATTAATATAAATATTATAAATATTTTTTGAGACTAAAGTTTTCTATGTGGAATAAGTTTATTTTAACCTAAATGTATAAATCATAATGAAAAATAGTTTTTATAAAAATGAAATTTTCGTCCTCAAAGTATACTTATAAAAACCTCTTCTTGAATGATGCTTCAAATGATGTAAATTAGATTATATATAAATAAAAAATTGGTATTTTACATTGATATAAAATTAAAATTAAAATTATTATGTATATGAAAATAAAATTACACTTTTTAATAAAAATCATTATTTTCACCTATCACTCAAAAAACTAACTCTTCAAAAAAATATCAAAATTTAAGAAAAGTATAATATTTATATGTTCACATAGAAAATAATATAATGTTATGAAATATATTTTCTAATGGCTTCAAAAATTATTTATAATATTTCTTTCTGAAAAATCAATAAAATGTAGTTTTAAACAATTTTAGGAGAATAGTAAAAGATTCCTTTCAAAAAAATTTAAAAATACAAACATGGGTACAAATGATTTTAAACAATCGAAGGAAAATAATAAAAACACATTTTATTTTTTAGATATCATGCTCATGGAAGATAAATATTCTACCGTAGATACTTAATTATAAAAAATCCTCCATAATTATGAGATTGTTAAATAAACCCTTACCTCATACCTTGTATTTCCTTGTTCACATTCAAACCACCAATTCTAGGAAATGACTCCTTTAGATATCATCTACATGAATGGGTTTGTTTTTTGGAATTAAAGAACCTTTATAATGAAGATTGGAATTTTCAATTAAGATATTGGTATAGGATGGTTAAGCTATAAGACGTCATGTGGTATAAATAAGTGATGGATAATGTGTCCATTTATAACTGATGCGAGGGGCCATTGTGAAATTAATTAAATAAATTAAAATACAATTATAATATTCTAGATTAAAATAACTAAAAGTGGTCATTATATCTCACCTAGGGATAGAGATGACTGAAATGTCATTATAAAATAAAACTGTAGGGGTTTAAGTGAAATTTTAAACATTATTAATTGTTGTAGTCCCATAATTAACCTATTTTCACATAAAAATGGTAAAAGATTTTCACTCTTAAAATGTAATGATTTTACTTATAAGGTAACTATTTACACATAAATGGATACATTATAATAGTTTCCACCATAATTTATCCCTTATTCCCATATTTTAATTTTTCTATTTAATTTAATAATAATGTTTTAAAATAAAATTTCAGTATTTCCCATTTTGACACTATATATTACATAGAACATAATACCATATAAAAGCACATATAATTGAAAAATATTAATTGAAAAAAAATCCAATAATTAATAGTAATCATGAATTATTTTAATCACCCTAATTACCTAAAATTATAATACATTTAATATTTTTAATATCATTTATTTGGGTTTTCCATTAATTGAAAACATTTTGCATCAGTGATGTTTAAGTATTTAGGGTAATTATTTAATTCCTAAAAATTATTTACAAATTACTATCATGAATATAATTTTTTAGGAAAAAAATATTAGTATGATTCATTCATTTTTATTTTTTTCTCTAAGAGAACACTTAAATGGAATTTAAAACGTAGAGAGATGCATTTTGTTACTTCTAGTAGTTTGAATAATATATAAGACATTATCATTCCTAAAATATCCATTAAATAACAAATTTTATAACCTTATGTGTTATGGCTATAATTTAATTCATCCAATATGAATTAATATGAATAATTATGACCTAATCACTTAGTTTTATCCTATATTAACCTGATTGACCCTATATAGAGATGAAAATTTCACCATAGTCACTAGTCATGATGACAAAAAATAAAATGGTATTTATTACCAAAACTAATTATAATGATTCTAAATATGCTACACATATTTTGATATTCAAATTAAATTAGTGGAATAAATAAATTTTTATATAAATGCATAAAATGTAATGAAAACAGATTTTTGAAAAATGTATTTTTTACCCAAAAATGTACTTATTCAAAAATCATATATAATGAATATTAAAATGATGGTAATTTTATTATATTTAATTAAACAATAATTATGTTTCTTGGCGATCAAATTCAAATCATAATTATACATTATATGAAAGTAAAATGAACTTTTTATAAAAATCTCTATTTTTCTCTATTCATTGAATCTTTTTAGAAAAATATATAAATTTTACAAAAATTTAATTTTGATATGTTGATTACAAAAATAAAGTTATTTTTTAATATATATACTTTAAAATTTCAAAAATGGATTCTATTATATTTTTATAATAAGATATAATAAATTATTTTCAATGAAAATATAAATTTTTGAAGAATTAAACGACTTTACAAATAATAATTGAAATATTAATTACTAACAATTTATATTAAGTAAGGAATTTGTATATAATTCATAAATTACTTAATTCTACTCATACATACAAATTTAACTTCTAGATGATAAAATTAAATAATAATATTTTAAATATTATATCATGGTTCTCTTAAACTCACAATTTCATGTAACAAAATCTATCATAAATGTTAAATATATTGGAAACAAACATTTAATAAAATATCACACGGTTGCACTGATTACCTTACTAAATTGGTTTTATTATCCATTCCCATCATTATTATCTCATTATATATACGTTTATACCTATCTAATTATAATTATATCTATTTATAGTCTCACCTATAAAATAATGATAATCATATATTTGGGTTCCATAAGATCATAAATCATTCCTCATATAATAACTCTTGAAAACATAATGTGTTTCATTAACATTTCCATATTTAATCATAGCATAAAACATTGAAAATAAACAGGTCTCAAAATTTTGTCCTCATAATCAAAAACTATCTATAGAAATAATAATGATGGTATCACTGTATCATATAATTGTAAAGCTAAAAAAACATCAAAAGAGGTCATATTAGATGAAAATTCCTTGAAAACATCATTGAAAATTTCATGAGTTAACTACCCCTTCCCTATAAAATTCACATACTAAAATATAAATATATTCAAAAAATTAAGGATACTATTTTCTTATAAAATTTCATTATAAACATGTAATCTAATCATCAAATCATAGAGTGCTAACGATAGTGGGATGTTCCATTCATGTTGTGTATGTAAAAGAATATATTCCATTTAAATTTTCATAATAAAATTTAATTGACCTCATTTTTTAAAATTTAATTAACTATTCTTTTGAAACACTTCTTTAGAACTCAAACTTGTTTAAATACTATTTTTAGCAATCATTATATTATCATAAAAATATTCATTATTTTTTCGTAGATAAAAATAATATAAAATAAAAACGATAATTTACTAAAATGTGAAACATTGTATATTTTTCATAATAATGTTAGTTTATTTTCTAGAGTTTATAAAGATATGAAATTTAAAGGAAAACATGAAATCTATTAACGTAACATTAGGGGGAAAATCTATGATATTACTACATAAATCCCTTAACTCAAGTTCTAATTTTATTTAAATCACATTAAATACATGTATAATAAATTTTAAATTTTTATAATTATTAAAAAGAATTTTATTTACACTTCTATTTTCATATATAATGCTATAATAAAATTTGAACACCTATTTATTATCAATTACATATTAAAATCATAATTTACGGTTGTTAACTATTTCATTTTTCATTAAAATTATGGTTCAATAGTACCTTATTTTAATTTGATTATGGTTCTATCAGATCACAAATTTTATGCAGTATAAAGATATCATATATTGTAACGTCCCGACCCTGAAGCCACTGAATGGTTCTTCGTTTCGGTTGGTCACAATCCCTCAAGCACATCACCCCGTACGCTAGAGGGTGCCGACAAGTAGCGAGGGTCTAGTAAGTCAGTCTTGGGGAGACTATAACCTCTGTTATTAGTATAAAATACCACCATAAGTAACCAAAAAATAACATAAACACATATAAATATGACAGTACAATGTCACTAGCATAATCAATACCATAAATACAATACTCAACTAAAATTTAATACATGATATGAAAATCCAAGTTCCAAGTGTCTACAATGAAATTATAAGTAATAACAAAAAGACTCCAAATGGTTTCTGACTTATGTCTCGTTCCCTCTTCCATGATCCTTCCCCAAATGAAACACTAACTAGGGCTCTTGACCTTTCCTCTCCAGAAAAAAATAAATATTTGGGTACCAATCAGGGAGCCCGATTAGTGTTTGAGAATGACTCAATAGATCACCACCAATAGTGTCAAAAACAAATCCACTCATGGTATGTGTATGCAGTTTCATTATTAATTAAGCAAGGAAATTGGGAAAATAATTATATTTATCCAATTAACCTTTCCTTAATAGGTTAAACTTCTGGGTTCTTATGAACACCCAAAACGCAATGCTTGCTTCAACCCGGGTAGGAGCATATACCATTTCCCCTGTTTAATTCATATTTATTATGTCACAATATTATGTTTATGAATATCCAAATGAATCCATAATTCAAAATAAATTAATTTGTGTAGAACGTTATGTCTAGCACACATGTGAGTATTTGGAGCATCAGTCCCTGTATCACAACCCCATGTGTATTTGGAGCATCAAACCTTATCCCATAAAATGTCAATTTCATGCATGTCATTGGTTCTTGAACACCATGTCTAGAACCCCAGTGGGTATTAAGAGCATAAGTCCATGTCCACCAACTCTTTCTCAAATCAAATATCCAATTCACATATACAGCATTATTCAAATGTTTAATCATCCTTATCTATCCATCATAACTCTCACCCATATACAACTAGATCCATAATTCATAAAGAACAACATAACCAAACCTCCAATTAATTATTTAGACCAATAAATTTATACAAATACATACACAGAACAAGATGAGAGTATGGGATTGGATTTTAAACCACATACCTTGATTTAGTGATGGCAGTTATACCTACAAAAATCCACAAAATCCGAGCGGCACAACATCATTGATCAAGTTCTGGATCAAAATCATTAAAACCAAAAACACTATCAAAGGCATCTAGTTCTTTAAAAACTAGATCTTGATACACAATCCTAGATCTATACCTTAACACATAGTTTTTGATCCCTGGAAATAATGGAAATCTCCCATGAGATGACCAAGGAAAGATAGGGGAATGAACAAAAGAAATAACATGATGAAATCCACTTATCGGAAGGAGAGCAGATAATCAATTTGAGCCTTCAATCCTGAGGAAAGGGGTTCTGATCACCTTGAAATCTCTCCATGAGGCATTGGAATCACATATAAATTTCCAGGTCTGATCCAAGTTTATAAAATAATGTAGTCTCGGGGTTTGATTAGTTTTAAAAATGATTTTCAAAAAAAAACATCTTGCATGGTTTCCTAGATAGTGGTGCACAGTTAGGGAAAACTGTGCACAAACTGTGTGGACCTCACTGTCTAGTTTTACACAGTCCGCATGGTTTGGCCGCACGGTTTGCCTAACCATGCACAAACTGTGCACAAACTGTGCACAACCCATTATCCTTTAGTTTTCTTTAAAAGTTCTCCCAAATTCACCCCAAGTCACTACTCCAAAATAGAGGTACAGAAAACATTGAAGGTTCCTGAAAATGTGTAGCACCCCGAATATTTCAAAACCTTATAAATAGAAAGTGTGCATTTAATTCCATTAAATTTTTCTCCTTTTAACCAAAAAAAATATAAAAGAGAAAACACATAACTTCTTATTTGAGAACATAACACCGAAGTGTCTTACAATATTCTGAGTATACAAGGAAATATCACTAACTGAAAATGCCTAATAAAAACCCTAGTAAGATCACTAGAAGGCTACCAAAGATAAAAACAATCCTAACAACATAATATAGATCATTAGGACCCATCATTAGCATCTGAATATATAGTGTCACCGTGGAAGTGCTGAGTACCAGTGGGATGATGAGAACCATTCTCCTTCCAAAGAAACTATAACACCCCAAGACATGGTTTTATATGTCACCTATTCGACTGTTACCTCATGTAGTCATTCCAACGACCATAATTATAGCCGGTGGAGTCTTTAAATTTCATAAATTTTGGGTTTTAAATTAATGATGTTTATCTTATTATAAAAACATGGTTTTAATAATTCATTCATAATTTTGTGGTATTTCAAATGTTTTAATATGATTAAATGTTGTAAATTATGACATTAAATAAAAGTATAATTTAATAATTAAACATAGTCCTTAGAAAATCATTATGGTCATCTAGTTAAAAACATTGTAATCTAAATACCTTTTAAGTATTTTAAAGGATATGATTTTTAAAGAGGTCATTTTATAAACTATGGAACCAATATACCATTGATTTCATAAGTATATTTGTTAAACCTATTAAAACTATGAAACTATGTTTCTTTAATAATAACATTATGTTTAATTAAAGAGGAATTTAATAACATCATGTAAAATTGTTTTAAATAAACTAGTATTAGGTTTTTTTATTTCAAAAGTATAAAGATCCTATTAATTATAATAGTTTATTAACTATGACATTAATTTATTGTTGTTAATGTTTTATTAAATATTTTAACACATGTTTAGGTATACATACTATTTTATTTCAATATTAATAAATTATTTTAATAAAAATTTATTAGAGACTCATCCAACCGAGGGCAGCCTTGTGGGTCAAGCCCTCAAGCCCAAGACAGAGCCCCTGGGATACCTGAGGTACATACCATCGGGGTCCCCTGAGCGTTTGGGCATGCAAGAAGGTGATCGAGTCCAGGATGTGTATATTGTGGTCCAGCACGCACGCACAAGCCTCTCTCTAAGGCCCGCGGTGTGCAGAGTGTAAAGGTGGGCCAAGGCCCGCAAGGGCCCAAGTATAAGGCCCCTTATCGTGTGTTCTTGTGTCATCAGAGTGAAGAGGGAACATTGATTCTTATAAGCCGTGCCAAAACTTCATTCTGTTTCGATGTGGGGCGCCGATTTTCTGGTGCCACACAATCTAGGCCGTCCATCGCATCACACGATCGATCATAGTCGTCCGCGCGATCGAAGCCGCGCGATCACCCTGCTTCACCTGAGACCGTCGATCTCTCATGAGATCAAATCCTGAAAATACAATCATTATTACACGATCGATCGAACTCCTACTCTACCCATGACAGTTCGATCTAGAAAAGGATGATCCTGGCCATCCAGCTTTCCTCCGCGTCATCTTCTTCCTCCACAAGGCCGCACCAGTTGCCATCGCGATCACCACCTCCCTCCTCCACTACTCTTCTTTGGACCATGCTTAACCATCACCCTTAAGGGTTCCTTTTTCCACACCTTTCTCGGAGTCTACCCCTCTAAATTCCTTATAAAATATCCTCCCGAGCTTCTCTTCAGGTACAGTTATATATAATATATATATATATATATATGTCGGCATTTTGTTTTCTCCCCAATCTCGAACCCCTGTCTTCTCCTTCGGTAGCCAATCGTAGGGACCCCTGTTTTTGAGCCTAGACATGTTGATCCCATAAAATTATCTCCCCTGAAAGAGGAACCCCACAAGTTCACCCTATCACCCCACTCTGCATTCCTTCAAGCACCCAAAGGCGTCCAGAGAGCTCCTCCTCCCCTCTTCCAATCCGACCCACCTCCTCTGTCTATGTAAGAGGACAAACCCACTGGTTTTTATGATGTAAAACGATTATACACAAATTGTGTCAAATCAGATATAAAATATGTATATGTATTTATATATATATATATATTCAGTATTTAATCGTTTCTCTCTTCCTCTTTCAAGAACGGTGTAAGAATTTTTATTGGTTTTTTCTTAGATAGCATAAAGATTTGATCTCTCTCTCTCTCGGTTTGGTTTTATAACATGTATATATATATCTGTGTATATACATATAATTTTAAAATGATTATATGTATAAACACCTCAGCCATTTTTTTTAAAAAAAATCTTCTAGTTAAGTTGCCCATGATTTTCATACTCATGTTTTTAAAATTAGACTACTCGGAAATGACATCCTTCTTAAGTAGAACAACTATATAACTTATATATATATATATGTAGTCCCAACTCAAATTTATTTCTACAGTTTCTAAATATTTCAGTATTGTATCTAAGAATTATATACCTATATATGATCTTTTTAATCTACTTTAATCTACAAATTCATTGTGTAAATTTTATATATATATATATATATAACTAAATACTTATATATTTATCTATTTCAATAGAAATTAATTATGGGTTTTAAGAGATTAATACTCATTTATAAATAATATTTTAGATAGAAACTTATTTTATGGTTAAATGGAATTATGTTTCTAAAACCTAATTATATAAATGAATACATACTTATGAAACACCATCCAAATCCATTTTATAATTTTTTTTAAAGATGATTTCCATGACTTATGTAATGTTTTAGATTTGAAATGTCATTTGGGATAAATTGGATTTATATTTGGTGTTAAAAACCCTAAATTTCAAATATGTGTGCACTTTCAGTTTCAAATGTTATGAGCCTTACATGTTTTGGTCTTTATTCAAGTGGTTTTATTAATTAAATATATATTTTAAATATTTATTACATGGAAGAAGATAATAAATAGTATTTCGGTTATGGAAATACTAAATATGTTCATCTCTTGTACATAAAGTTGTGTAAATATTTATATATATATATATATATAATTTGCAAAAACCCTATTTCCAGCTAATGAATATCAGAATTTAATTAATGATTTTGATACAAACAATGCATCAATGACTTTAATGAATGCTAATTTTACTGGATAAACCAAAATGTGCTTATGTCAAAGCTGCATTGATTATACTAACTCCATTGTGAATTTAAATTATTCTGTTAAGGATAAAAATATTTGAGTAATTATGTGTTTTCTCATTAAATGTTTATTATATAATGAACCCCCTGTAGTTATTGTTATTAGTTAATCAAGTTGTGATTTGGTCTAATTGTATGCTAACTAGAACATTAATCATCATGCGTTTTATTAAATGTGAATTAAATAGGGACTTTAAACTAAGAAGATATCATTTCATGTTTCAAAACCCATTCATTCATCATTTTATATTCTTTAATTATCAACACATGGGCCAAAGTTTTTTTTGTGTCCATTCCTGCCTTGAAAATTGCTATTACTATACTTTATATGTTTATTTTAATAACATGTATTTCTAGAATAAATGTACAATGGTTTCATTATCCATTTTATTTATCATGGTAATCATTAATGCATGAATATGACATTCCATGTTAATGAACAAAGAACTAAATTAGACAAAGTGGTTAGGGACACCTTGGGTAATATGAAATAAAAACTATATATTCAATGTAGCATGTGACACTTTTAATATCAGACCATATTGCATGTGAGAAATTTATTGGACTACCAGGTGGGGGTCCGGTTAAAAGAAATCCCTCCAGGTTGGGGACTGGTTAAAGTAAGCCCTCTATGTTGGGGTACTAGTTAATGTACGCCCTCCAGGTTAGGAATTTGTAAAAGTAAGACCTTCAGGTTGGAGATTGGTAAAATTAAGCTCCTCGATGCATCGATAGTTCTCGAGATAGTCAGATTGGGTTATTATGCTTAGGTCATGGCACGAGGCCTTGACTATCATACATGAGTCTGGTATTATACATTTTCTCACTATGTTTTAGTATATAACCAACCATGTGATTATTTCGAATAGAAAAATATCCTTGGTTATAGAACCATTACCTATGACTATGAGATTAAATTGCACATGGAATATGATGATATAGTGATGATGCATGATCAGTATACCTTTCCATAATTTTAATTCAACGTTAGCATTACATTAATAATGTCATATTGTGAATTTTTATAAGTTGTAGTGAATTTGTTTATGCACAACTCTATTAATGTTCATGCTTAGTAGTACTTGCATACATTGCATGTTATGCTTAATTTACATGGTATAATTCATTCAATTTTGTAAAAACATGCTTACTATCTTTCAGTTAAATGTTCAAATACTTGTGTATGAAATGCTTTAATTGTTTTATAGCGATCTTTGAAATGTCATGATGTTTTCTTAAAAGGAATAATTTTGATGTATGTGAAACTATTTTCTAAAGAGGTTTTAAAAATCTATATTAAGTATTTTCAAAACCCCATACTGCGTATTAAAATGCTCAAAATACAATTTAAATGAAATTTTTAGGTATTAATCATGTCTTCAATGAATTTTCAGATGCTGCTGGGTTCCATGAACCTAATCCTCACTAGCATCTGTAATATATGAACATGATGTATTATTTGTAAATGTTTGTAATATATTTTTGGTACATCATGTATCATCGACACTGGATCCAGGCATTTGGAGGCCGAGACCTTAAAGTTGGTATCATACGATAGGTTCATATAACTCTGGAAAACCAAGTAGTATAAATATATGACTTAGTATTACTAAGTAATTATATTTTTAATTTTAGATGTACAATGGAAATGTACCTACCAATCTTATGTAACTTCCCACTAAGTCCATAGAGTCAATTGTGCCTCTAGCTAGCCGAGAGAACTCTCTTAATTATGCCCATATACGCATGTCATGAAAGCACCTGTATGATGTGTCAATCTCACCATGGGTGCTTCGTCTACACTGAGGATTGTGATTTGATTACATTATTATGATGATGACCTAATTTCCCTCCTATGTATGTCGGGGGAGATACCATGTGGGACTTTTTCGAGTGTTAAAGGTAGGTGAGGACGTTGGCTTAATGACCCTCGATGCCTTTCAAGAAGTTGCTACTATCGGAGACCTCCGAGCAGCCTATCTCTTCCAAATCATGAACTATGGCTTCTGGGGCCAATTGTTGGACTTCGAGATGTTAGAAGATGAGTCCAACTGATTTTCTTACAGGAAACAAGTGTATGTTGATGTTTCCCATCTTTATACCCCTCATGCTACACTCAAGAGACATCACATGTGTCTCCATGGGTTTAACCCAGAATGCTCAGCCCGTGTATAGTTTGAGGAGATAGGGAGTTTTTCCTCTCTTTGTGGAGTTCATGTGGTAGACTGAGGCACTAATGTATAAACTTATGTGTTATTGAAATATTACCTGTTTTCCTTTATTTTATATACATTATCTGAACTATTAAGTGAATTCTCATGAATGTATTTTCAGAAGGTTGGACAAACAAATATCTCATCCCTAGCCGATGAAATTTTGGAGGAAATATTTATCCGGACGTGCACTGTGGACTATCCTGCTTTCCACCATCCGCGAGGATCAAGTCAATGCATGTTTTATTTGACCGACATACATGAAATTCTTCATTTCTATCTAGGGGTCGACCATGTAATCCACCTCATCGCCACTACCCAACTCCCTTATTATAGGCAGAGAGGGAGATACTTCGAAGGTCTATTATGATGTTTCACTATGGCACAAATTGTTTCTTCCAGAGCAAGTTTCCTAGTAGCATCCCAAGATGGGAACCATAAAGCATCCTTCATGTTCTAGATTCTAAACCGTAGTCTATTTGATCATTTCGTTCCAATGGAATATCATGAGCTTGATATATTCCGGAAAAGTACAAGAGAATATGTCCATTTGGACATCCCCAACTTTATTACCGCTCGAACCACCCTATGAAAGCTTGTGTGTAGAATGCATGAGAAGGAGTTCAGAACATACTTCTCAAGGTGTATCTAGGCCAGTGAAGTATAGGAACTGAGTACCAACCTAGGTATTCCATTGACCGATTAAAATCTTTTATTTTGGTGATGATGATCCTGTGTGGGTTTTCTTTTTTAGTTTATGAATAGAATTGCGGGGACACAATTCTTTGAAGGGGGGAATAATGTAACACCCCAAATATTTCAAAACCTTATAAATAAAAATTGTGTGTTTAATGCTATTAAATTTTTCTCCTTTTAAAAAAACAAAATATAAAAGAGAAAACACATAACTTTTTATTTATGAACATAACACGAAACTATCATACAACATTCTGAGTTTACATGGAAATTTCAATAACTGAAAATGACTAATAAAAACCCTAGTAAGATCACCGGAAGGATACCCAAGATAAAAAAAATCCCAATAACATAATATGGATCATTATGACCCATCATGAGTATCATAATAGCTAGTGCCATTGCGGCTGTGTTGAGTACCAATGGGATGATGAGAACCATTCTCCTTCCTAAGAAACTAAGACTCCCCAAGTCTTGGTTTTATAGGGAACCTATTAGACTATTACCTCATGTAGCCATTCCAACAGCTATAATTATAGTCAGTGGAGTATTTAAATTTCATAACTATTGGGTTTTAAAGTAATGAAGTTTATTTATTTATAAAAACTTGGTTTTTATAATGATTTCATAATTTTGTGGAATTTAAAATGTTTTAATAAGTTTAAATGTTTTAAATAATGTCTTTAAATAAAACTAGAATTTTATAATAAAACATTGTATTTATGAAATCATTATGGTCATCTAGTTCAAAACATCATAATCTAAATACCTATTAAATATTTTAAAGGTTATGATTTTGAAAGAGGGAATTTTATAATCTATGGAACCAATATACCTTTGATGTCATAAGTATATTTGTTAAACCTATTAATGTTATGAAACCAAGTGTCTTTAATAATATTGTAATTTTTTATTAAAGAGGAATTTAAAAACTTCATGTACAAATGTTTTAATCAAACTAGTATTAGGTTTTTTGATTTTAAAAGTATAATGATCCTATTAATTTTTATATTTTATTAACTATGATGTTAATTTATTGTTGTTAATGTTTTATTAAATATTTTAACACATGTTTAGGTATACAGAATATTTTATTTCAATATCATTAAATAATTTCAATTAAAATTTATTAGAGACTCAGCCAACTGATGTAAGCCTTGTGGGAAAAGCCCTTCAGTCCTAGACTGAGCACCTGGAAGACCTGAGGTACTGACCATCGGGGTCCCCCGAGCATCTGGGCGTGCAAGCGGGTGCCCGAGTCCAGGTTGTGTATAGTGTGTTCCAGCATGCACACACATGCCCGTTTCTACAGCCCGTAGTGCATGGAGTGTAACGGTGGGCTAAGGCCCGCAGGGGACCGTGTATAAGGCCCCTTCTTGTGTGTGCTTGTGTCATCAGAGAGAAGCGGGAGCATTGAGGCTTATAAACCATGCCCAAACATCATTCTGTTTTGTTGTGGGATGCCGATTTCCCGGTGCTGCACAATCTTGGTCATTTATCACATCGCGCGATAGATCCCGGACATCCGCTCGATGGAAGCCGTGCGATCACCCTGCTTCACCCAAGACCGTCGATCTCCCGTGAGATCATATCATGAACATCCAATTTTTTTTAGAGATTGATCGAACTCCCGCTCTACCCACGACCGTTCAATCCAGCAAAGGATGGTCATGGCTGTCTAGCTTTCCTCTACATCATCTTCTTCATTCGAAAGGCCACACCAGTGGCCATCGCGATCACTACCTCCCTCCTCCACTACTCCTCTTCGGCCCGTGCTTAACCATCACCCTCAGAGGTTCCTTTTTCTGTACCTTTCCTTGATACTGCCCCTCTAAAGTCTTTATAACATAACCTCCCGAGATCCTCTTTGGTAAGGTTATATATAATATATATATATATATATATTTGAATTAATTTTGTTTTCTCCCCAAACTTGAACCCATGTATTCTCCATCGACAGTCAAGTGTAGGGACCCCAGTTTTTGAGCCTTGACCTGTGGGTCCTTTAAACTCCTCTCCCATGCAATATGAACACCATGGGTTAACCTTATCATCCCTCTCCTCTTTCCTTTGAGCACCCCAACACCTCTAGAGAGCTCCTCCTCCCATCTACTAATCCGACCCACCTCATCTGTCTAGGTAAGGGGACTTACCCACTGGTTTTTATGATGCAAACCGATTATACGAAAATTATGTATAATAGAATATAAAATATGTATATGTATTTATATATATATATATATATATATTTGTATTGAATCATTCCTCTCTTCCACTTTCAAGAAGGGTGTAAGAATTTGAATTTGTTTTTTCTTGGATATCATAAAGATTTGATCTCTATCTCTGTCTGTTTGGTTTTATAACATGTGTATATATATATGTATATACATATAAAGTTAAAACGAGTATATGTATGAACACCTCAACCCTCTTTTTTAAAAAAAAAAATCTTCTAGGGAAGTTGTTCATGATTTTCATACTCAAGTTTTTAAAATTACACTAGTCGGGAATAACCTCCTCCTTAACCAGAACCACTATATATCATATATATACATATATATATGTAGTCCCAACTCAAATCTATTTCTACGATTTCCAAATATTGCAGTACTCTATTATAATAATTATATACCTATATATGCTATTTTGAATCTACTTTAATCTACAAATCCATTATGTAAATTTTATATGTATATATAACTAAATAATTATATATTTATGTATTTTAATAAAAATTAAGTATGGTTTTTAAGAGATGAATACTCATTTATAAATAATATTTTGGATGCGAACTAAGTTTTGGGTTAAATGGAAATATGTTTCTAAAACATAAGTATATAAATGTATACATTCTTATGTAACACCATCCAAATCCATATTATAAAATTTTAAAAGATGATTTCCAAGCCTTAAGTAATGTTTTAGATTCATAATGTCATTTGGGATCAATTGGATTTATATTTGGTGTGTAAAACCCTAAATTTCATATATGTTTTCACTTTCAGTTACACATGTTATAATCCTTACATGTTATGGTCTTCATTACAGTGGTTTTATTAAATAAATATTTATTTGAAGTATTTATTACATGGAAGATGTTAATAAATATTATTTAAGTTATGGAAATACTAAATATGTACATATCTTGTACAAAAAGTTGTTTAAATATTTTTATATGTATAATTTCCCAAAACCCTATTTCCAAGTAATGAATATGAAAATTTAATTAATGCTTTTGATACTAACAATACATGTATGACCTTAATGATTGCTAATTTTACTGGTTAAACCAAAATGTGCTTATGTCAATCCTGCATTGATTATATTAACTCCATATTGATTTTAAATGATTTTATTAAGGATAAAAAGATTAGATGAATTATGTGTTTTCTCATTAAATGTTTATTACATAATAAACCCCACTGCAGTTATTGTTATTAGTTACTGAAGTTGTGATTTGGACTAATTTCATGCTCACTAGAACTTTTATCAGCATGCATATTATTAAATGTGTCTCAAATAGGGACTTTAAACTATGAAGTTATCATTCCATGTGGAAAACCCCATTCATTCATTATTTTATGTGCTTTAATTATCACCACATGTCCAATAGTTATTTTTCTTGTCCATGTTTGCCTTTGAAAATTTTTATTACTATACATTATATGTTCATGTCATATCATGTATTTCTAGAATAAATGTACAATGGTTTCATTATCCATTTTATTTGTCGTGGTAATAAATAATGCATGCATATGACATACCATGTTAATGAACTAAGAACTAAATTAGCCCAAGTGGTATGGGACAACTTGGGTAATATGAAATAAAAAGTAAATTATCAAAGTGGTATGGGAGACATTGAATATCAGACCTTATTTACATGTGAGAACTGTATTGGACTTCCGGGTTAGGGTCCGGTTAAAAGAAATCCCTCCAGGTTGGGAACTGGTTAAAGTAAGATCTCTGGGTTAGGTACAGGTTAATGTAACCCCTCTAGGTTAGGGACTGGTAAAAGTAATCCCTCTGAGTTGGAGACTAGTAAAAGTAAGCTCCTCCATGCATCGATAGTTCTCGAGACAGTCAAATAGGGTTATTACCCTTATGTCATGGCACAAGGCCTTGACATTCAGACACGAGTATGACATTATACGTTTTCTGAATATGTTTTAGTATATGACCAACCAAGTGATTATTTTGACTAGAGAAATGTCATTGGTTGTAGAACCATTACCTATGAGTATGAGATTAAAGTGCACATGGAATATGATGAGACATTGATGATTCATGATCAGTATACCTTTCTAGAATTCTAATGAAAATGTTAGCATTTCATTAATCATGTCATAATGTGCATTATTATAAGTTCTAGTGAAATTGTTTATGTGCAACTTTGATAATGTCCATGCTTAGTATTACTTTCATACCTTGCATGTTATGCTTAATTTACATGGAATAATTCTTGCACTTTTGTACAAACATGCTTACTAGGTTTCAATTAAATGGTCAAATACTAGTGTATGAAATTCTTTAATTGTTTTATAGCCACCTTTGAAATGTCATGATGTTTTCTTTAAAGGAATAATTTTGATGTATGTGAAATTATTTTCTAAAGAACTTTTCCAAAGCTTTATTATGTACTTTCAAAACCCCTTACTGAGTATTTCAATGCTCATCCTATGTATTAAATGAAATTTTCATGTATGAGTCATGTCTTCAAAGAATTTTCAGATGCTGTTGGTTTCCCAGAACCTCAACCTCATGAGCCTTTGTAATATAGGGACATGAAGTATTATTTATAAATGTTTGTAATATATTTTTGGTACATCATGTCTCATCGGCACTGGCTCCAGACATTCCGAGGGCGGGTCCTTACAAAATGTGTCTGAGATTTACTCTAGAAAAGGTCGGGATCTTACATTCTACCAACCTTATAACAGCTCATCCTCAAGCTGTACTCCAGAAAGTTTCTATGAATCCATGCTAAAATGACCGAGCCACAGAGTTCGCATATCTGCCTCTGTTTTCCACGTCTCTTCTTACACACATCCATGCTGCCATAAAACATGAACTGTCAGTATGGTCTTTCCCCTCAATAACTTCTCACTATGATCCCACACATGTATCAGATGCTCTATAAAGGACTCATCTATCTCTAGCTCTAAATCAACCACAAGGATCACATGAGTGGGGTCGGGGTGATACCGTCGTAGTTTTGATACATAGATAACATCATGCATTACACTATAATTTTTTTGAAGATCCAATTTGTATGCTACCAGCCCAACTCTATTCATGATCTAAAAAGGTATAACAACCCTGGGGGCCAAATTTCCCTGACTTCGTATCCTTCTTTGACCCATCATATGTGATACCCGAAGTAAAACGCGATCACCGACTGTAAAATCTAGAGGTTTCCTCTGTCTATCAACATAAGACTTCTGCTGACTTTGAGCCGTCGTCATTTGTTTCTGAATCAGCTGAACCAGTTCAGTCTTCTTCAGAGTGAGACTCGGTCCCAAGAACTCTGACTCACCCGCTTCCATCCAGCATATCAGTGATCTACATGGCCTACCATAAAGAGCCTCATATGGTTCCATTTGTATTTTTTCCTGATAACTGTTGTTATAAGAAAACTCTACTAAAAGTATGTGATTCTCCCCTGAACCATTGAAGTCAAGAACAAACTCCCACAACATATCCTCAAACACATATATAGTATGCTCTGACTGTCCATCTGCTTATGGATGGAAGTCCATACTCAAAAAATCAGTATACCAAGTGCCTTTTGCAAGACCTTCTGGAAGAACGATGTGAACAATGAATCACGATCTGGAACTATAGATCGTGTCCCCACATGCAATCGAACTATCTTTTGTAAATACAACTCTCCCAATTTCTCAACTGTAAATGATTCCCTTATAGGAATGAAATGTTGCACCATTGTCAGTCGATCCGCAATGACCAAAATAGCATCATTTTTCTTAAGTGGTGTTTAGAAGGCCTATCATGATTTCCATGGTCACGTCATCCCACATCCATTATTGAATAGAAAAAGGTCATAATAAACCTCTAGGCCATTGATGATCCTATTTCACTTGCTTCAAGAAAAGCATCATGTTACAAACCCTGCTATCTTTTTCTTCACGCCTATCCACCAAAATATTCGTCACAGATCACGATACATTTTGGTCACACTAGGGTGCACCGCCCATATTGAGGCATGAAATTCCCGAATGATTTCCTCTCACATGCACATAGAAACAACCACCCAATTCAACATATAAATGACATCATCCTCGTCTATCTTCTAGTCTGAAGGTGTCTCCCCGCCTTTAAATTTTTTCATCAGGGATAAGCATCCAGTGTCCTCATATTTATTGTCCTTAATCTATCTCAAAAGTTTAGACACCACTAAAATGGACAAGAGTGTCATTTAATACTATCCCTCCTGAACCACAACGTGAATTTCAACTAGCAACGATGTCATCCTCTACTCGATACTAGATTCTTTAACAATCTGAGTCTGATTCTTCTTAATTAAATCATCAGCCACATCGTTTCCTATCCCGGGTTTATATACCAGCTCAAAATCAAAAGAATGTATATATTCAACCCATATATGATGTCTAATATTATAATTGCACTGGGAAAAGATGTACTTCAAGCTCTTGTGATCTGTATAAACTGTAAACCTTTCACCTAGGAGGTAGTGTCGCCAACACTTTAAAGCATAAACCACTACTGCCAACTCAAGGTTGTGCATTGCATAATTCCTTTCATGCGGCCTCAGTTTTCGAGACTCATACGCCAAAAATTTATCTCCTTGCATCAACATAGCTCTGAGTCCTATCCTAGAAGCATCACAATACACCATGTACTCTTCACCTGACTTTGGTAGAGGAAACATTGGTGCGGATGTCAAACTCATCTTCAAATCATGAAAGGATGTCTCACAAGAATCTGACCATTCATACTTTACTCCCTTTTTGGTCAATCCTAAAAGTTCTGTCTCCAAATTGGAAAAGACTTGGATAAATCTATTATAATATCCATATAACCTCATAATTCTTTGCATATCGAAAATATTTTTGGGTTTCTCCCATTAATTTACTGCTTTTTCCTTCTCTGGATCCACTGAAGCACCATTCTTCGAGATGATGTTTCCTAATAAGTGTACCTGATCAATCTAAAGTTTCCACTTAGATAGATTGGCTTATAGAAGATTCTCTCTATGTGTACTCATGACGATGTCAAGATGTTGGGAATGATATTCATGAGTCCTGGAGTACACCAGGATTTCATCCACAAATACTACCACAAACTGATCTAGGTACGAATGAATGATCTTATTCATCATAGCCATAAACGATGTTGGTGTGTTTGTTAACCCAAATGGCATTAAAACAAACTCATAAAGACCATATCTACTTCTGAAAGCAGTCCTCTGTATATCAGAAGTCCGAACTCTCAACTGGTGATACCCAGATCTTAAGTCTGTTTTTGAGAAAACACAGGCTCCCTTCAACTGGTCAAATAGATCATCAATACGCAGTAGAGGATATTGGTTCCTCCCAGTCATCTTGTTCAACCGCTGGTAATCGACACACAAACATAAACTCCCATATGCCTTCTTTTCAAAGAGTACAGGTGATCCCCATGATGACGTACTTTGATAGATAAAACCTTTATCCTTTAATTCTTCCAACTGAGATTTATGTTTTTAAAGCTATGTCGGTGCCATTATATAAGGTAGAAAAGATACATTCACAGCTCTTGGCATGAGCTCAATAGTAAATTCAACATCTCATTTAGGTGGAAGCACTAATAAGACATCCAAAAAGACCCCCTGAAATAAAACAACCACGGGTGGAAAGACATCTTGCCTACCACCTTTGTCAGATAGTAGAGGACTCACAACATTGGTTGTGAGATATCCTAGTTGCTCTGTAATTAGCCCGGCTCAGCCTGTCTGGATATCCCACTCCCCACGATGAATGTAATGGTCACCCGCAGGTGACATAAATGTTAACCTCCGATGATAAAAATCAACGTGGGCTTGATTTGGGACTAACCAGTCCATACCCAGGATTAGGTCGAAGCCTGTCATATCAAGGATATAGAGATCTTGTAACAACCCGAGATTTAATAAAAAATATTCTTTTAATTTCCTTAATGTATTGTGTTGTATGCTACACCAAGATTACCTTGCGCTATACGCAACACCGCATTAGCTTGCAGTATACGCAACACTATTCTTGGATCGTGTTACACAAAATTTTGATAATAGTTATTCTACGCAACATTGAGTATATATATATATAAATATATTCAATGTATAAATGAAATATGGTTGGATTCTGTTATACGAAACAATGAAGTATTCTTGCACAACACGCATCCTTGACTTGCCTTGCTTTTCACACAATCACGACCTTCCTCGATAGCGTGTGTAGTACGCAATACCGAGTTTCACTAAACAACGATATGCTATTAAAATATTATTAAAACTAGCCGTTATGAATAGTAATAACCACATTTTAAAATTTTAGAAATTTTATCTCTCAAAATGGCCTTCCTTTTTTGGATTCGGAGTATCGAATTTAGCCTAAGGTGAAATTTTGGTACTTTTCGGATAACTTTCATATTTTGATGAATAGTGAAAATTAATAATTCTTAATTAAAAACAACTTTTTTAATCAAAATAATTAATAGTGATAAATTATGAATTTGAGTGGTTTTAAATTATATTTAGATTATATTTTAACCATTTAATACAATGTTAGTCATTGTACATAATTTCCCAATTAAACCGAACATAAACAAGTATCAATCTTTGGATAGTTATTATATCTTAAAAACACGCTTTTTGTTTTGACAGTGGGAATTAATTTTAAATTAATTTCTGCCACTTTTGTGTTTTTAAATTTGGAAAAATGGATTCCATATTTGGAATTAGGATGTTCAAATTGTGTAAATAGGTAACTTTTATGTTTATACATTTTGAAAAATTACTTCGGTAAATATTTTATTTACCATGGTTAAAGGGTAAATTCAGTGAATAAGGGTTAAACAATAATATTATAATAATAATAAAATTACCATAAAACGTGTGATAAGCTTATTGGTTGATACATGTTCGACCATGGGAATATTTGGGTGAATTTTGGGACCCCATGGTGCCACTTGTAAGTGATAGGGACACTTTATTTTAATTATGTTAAAATGAATACAAAAATGATACAAGCATATATCTTTTAGAAAAATAATTTTTACATAGGGTTATATATGTTGTATTTTCGATTGTAAATATTCATTAGAAATCTAAAACGATTTCATAAATAATAATATTTTATTTATATTTTTTATACATTAAATAATTTAATTTATTTATGACACAATGATGATGTAATAATTACCATAATAGTGAACAATTAACATAATTGATATTATAAATTTCCAAATAAATATAATTGGAGACTTTTAATGAATTACACAAATTTTCTAGGTTAATAGGACATGTTAGTAATGATTTAATTAATTATTTTTGAAGTAATAATTCTGTTATGAGTTTCAAAAAAATCAATTATTGAATAGTGTCAAAATTGACATAAAATAGTTTTTAAAACAAATATTATATTATTGATTGTTATTTTATTCCTAAAAATCTATGGTTCGGACAAGATACTTATATCAAGATAGGTGTATCATTAATTGACCACTTGGGGGTCGCTTGGTTGTATATGGTAAGTTGATTAACTATATAATATAAAAATACAATGTTACATGGTAAATGTCAATCTAATTAACTAAGAGTTAAAACTAAAAGATAAGGTTAGTATAATGCCCTAAACTTGTCTAAATTCTATTGTATGAGAGGATTTCGACACATCCCCACCTTAGCTTCAAAATAAATCAATTTGGAGCTATTTAAAACCAAATTTGGCTTTATAATAAAAATAATATTTTTAGTTATTCCAAAGGTTCCCCTCTCCTACCTTATAAAAGGGAACCTCCTCCCGCTCTTCCACACACCACTTTGAGCCTTCATGCTTGGCCAAACCCTGAAATATTCTCTTCTCCACATCCCTAGAAACATCCTAGAGGTCCTGGTATTCTTTAAAGACCAATTTTAGTGCCCTAAGAAGAGGACTCAAAGAGGCGCTTCAAAGAAGAGGTAATGTCCGTTACCGATTCTTTCAACTTTATTTATTCTTCCACAACTTATTCATAGGTTGTTTCATTATGAAGTAATAACATCAGTATAACTCATATACTATTATGTTATTATAAGTATGAAACAGCACTATTTCACCATCTATCCATCCTATGGAAAACGAAATCACCGCGCGTGTGTACGTACAGAATACCGTCTCCACGCCGTGGTGTAATCTATTTTCCACCACCACCTTACTTGGATGGGTATAATGGTGTAAATAATAACTATATATGATTATTTTAAAGTGATATTGATTCTAAAATAGTATATATACAATCCAATACAGTCCCAATATCATGAAAATTATATCATCGCTCGTGCGTACGTACGGACTACCGTCTCCACGAAGCGATGAGATTCATTCTCCATGTTAACCAGTCATGAATGTTTATAAAGTATACATAATAAGTAATCATTAAATATATGAAATAATAATTATTCTGGATTTATTTGTATATATATGTATGTCATCTTCTTAATTCCATTCAACTCAATAAGGAAACGAAAACAACGTTCATGCGTACGTACTGCCTACCGTCTCCATGAATGGTGTATTTCTTTCCATTTACTGATTTATTATATATATGTATATTCTGAATATATATTCTATATAAATCATGTTTTATATTAAGGAATTATGTAATCATGATTTATGTAATCATATGAATAATTACAAGTCAAAACACGGACGACAAATGAAACAATTTTACACAAAACGCTCTTTAACATGGAATTTACAAAAGAATGGGTAATATAAAGTCATTAGTGAACCATATATGATATCATAACAATGATTATGATTCTTGAATAAGTCAATGACATTATATAAATCATTATATAGGAGGTTTGGACACTTACGAAGGAAATCAGACCAAAGGTAAGGGAAAATATCACAATCTCATTTTATCCGAGATTGTTTAAACTTTGGTATTTACTGGGGTTTATTTTATCATCCACATCCATGATTCCTCAATATGTAATATTATTTCCATCCACCTAAAATTTTTTAAATCTAATTTTACCCTTCGGTGAGTTTTTAGTAAAAGATATGAAAGGAATCTTTTGTCGTTTTTTGTAAGAAGTATTTTTTGACTTTTCCGACAAAAGTACGAGAAGAATGTTTTTTTAACTTATACGGCATGAATGGATTTTAAAACATTATTTCCAAGAATATTACTTTAAAGTATTCAAGCTTATTTTTAATCAACTTCTTTTAGATTACAATTGTATGACATGTTAAGAAAGGAAAAATATTTTTTTGAAGTAGAAAGAATATTTTCCTCAAGAATGGAGTTCAAGTGTTTTATCAAAATTATTTTCCATCTAAGATATTATAGGGTTCTTTTTATATCCATATTATTACATTGATATGATTATTTTGTGATGGATATATTTTTATGAATTCCTTTACCTTATATGAATTGTTTTATGATGTCACAATGTTTCAGATTCCCATTTTTATTACATGGGTTATGTTATGATGTATGGTTTATGATTTTGTGGCACACATAAGAATGGTATAATTATGAGATGTTTGGGACCTATATCTCCCTCCAATTAATTGGGTAAAGATTTTATATCTCATGATATAGACATGGCTGGAAGGTCAGGTTAAACCGGTTCAGTGAAACATGACTGAAATGAGGTGCGAACTCGGTTCAAAAATGGACTTTGTCCACTAAGATAGTCTTGGAAATGAGTCCTGAATACTATGAAATTATTTTCTCTGATTATGTGTGTATGCCACAATGTTTCATGTTTTTTGTTATGATTATTGGGATTACATTTCACTACTATGATTTATCCCATGTTATGAAATTATGATATCTTTTGCAGGTTAAGATTTCCAAAAGTTATGTTCTTATGTATATGATGTGATTGATATTTATTTTGTCTACCCTTACTAAGCATTTGAGCTCACCCTTTTATATTTTCCTTTCCCCAGGATATAAAGAAAGGTTTTAGGTAAGAAAAAAAGGGATGATCTTTATGGGAGATGTTGAAGATCTTTCACCATGATTAGAAGATTACGTTCCGAGTTTCCAAAGACAATAAACTATTACGGTCCTTGTGTGTGTGTTTTTGTTATGTACTAAGTATTCCACAAAATTAATGTAATGTCCATGTATGCAAAAGCTTTGGGTCTTTACATTTGGTATCAGAGGAAAGGTTTAGTCAACCTTTGGAAACTAGGATGCGAGAACTTTAGTGAGATCCCTAGAGATATTTCTAAGGTATGTCTAGGGATGTACCTAAGGTTAAGTATAAGTATAGGTTATAGTACTAGAGTTACGATAACCCAAGATGTTAGATATTGAAGGTACACCCCCTTTACTATGTTGTTTTCCCTAGCATGATTTTTTCCTCTCACACTATTCTTTTTGGGTTTTAGAAAATGGCTGGAAACATGAAGATTCACGATAATGGAGGATATGATAGACAATGGAATGATTTTATTCATGAGAAACCAAATGAAATGGGATCTTGAAGTCCAAACATCATTACTATGCCTAATCAGCAATCTCATAATATGATCAATAATATCAACTTTGGCAAGTTTCCCGACTCAGATAATAAGAGAAAGATGGAGTTTCATGATGATAATAGAGGAAAGAAAGTTCAATTTCCCTCATGTAAATCATGTGGGAATAGGCATCAGGGAGATTGTTTCAAAGGAACTAGAAGATGCTTTGGCTGTGGAAAAGAAGGACAGAAAGCCAGTAAGTGCGAAGGAAAAAGTTCAGTTAACACCATGGACAAGGATAATGGTATTGCTACGACATCAACAATGATTAGATGTTTTAAATATGGAATGTATGGGCATTATGAAAACCAATTCCCTAATGGAAAATCTCATGAAGAGAATCAGCATGGTCATATGGGTAGTATTTATATGGATGATGATGAGGAGACTACAAATGATATATAAGCTTAAAGAAGTGTTGAAGCTCAGTCGGTTGTTTTAGAAGGTAGTGGAATGATTGTATGTTTATCGAGAGTTATGTTGTATAGTTAATGGTACTATGGAATAAAGAATCATTTAAGGATTGTTACACTATTGTTTTTTCCTAAAATTATTTGAAAGTATATGTTGAATTGTACTAGTAACCATGGAAGGTTATTCAGATATTTTTGTGAAGTATATGATATGCACATAATGAAGGAATAAGAAGATATTGAGATGTTTGATTGTATTCATGAGATCATGATTGATATAAGGACTAAGTGATATCATGGTTTGAGTATATAGAATTTTGAGGATTTAGGTATGTGGAAAGTGTTAACTTTTAACTACATTCATGTTTTCACTAAGGTTCAATGGGTATTCATTTTTCAAGAGAATACATGATTAAGGCCTTAGAATGTTTGGAATGTGACCAACAAGACATATCATATGATATATGGGGATCAACAATGGTATAAAATCTATGGTAATCGTTTTCACTATATTATGAGAGTGTATTGCAGTATTTTGGATATTCCTAAAGATTAGAATGGATTATGTTGGACATAAGTTAGTATTGTTTAAGGATAGAATTTTTTCGATATTATTTATGGGATGTTATAGTAATTTAGTTTTAGAAAAAGGACAACCTGCAGGATGGGCAACAACCCATCGCGTCGGACAAGGCTGCGGGAATCGAACCCACAACCGAAGTGCAACCGGCCTTTATCGCCTACCACTGGCCTACTGGAAGTCCCTGGTTAGTAGAAACTATTTTTAAATTATTAAGCGGTATGATATATGAAGTATAAGTTCATTTTTGGAACCATAAACGATTAATCTAACCATAAGATGGACTTATAACTTTTTCTAAACTTTTGTTTGAAAGAGATGGAATGACCCATCATTCTATCACATGATCTGCTAACACATCATGAATAACAAATTCAACTTCATTTCTTTAAGGGATGAAGTGGAAATTGTTCAATTCACGAACAACAGTGAGATTGTACAAAAATCATGTAAGTATTTCTTTTAATTCATCAACTTTAAGGAAATGATCTTGAAACAAAAAATGTTGTCCTAGTTCCCTTATATCTTATGAATCAGATGGTACCTTAGATCATCACAAATCTATAGCTTTGTGATTGTTGGCTTTTTCATAGCCATGTTCTCTTCCACTCTCCATCAGAACATGATGGTAAGATTTTTCTTCCATATCCATATTTTCACCTATGTTCTCCTTTGTGGAAACCCAGTGATGAGTTAATTTGGGTAACCATTACATTTCATACTTTAGTTTTTAATGCCATGTTTTGGTATTCCATTTTACGATGTGGGTTTCTATTAAACAAACTTTCGAGTAGTAAACCATTTATAACCCCGATGAATTTCGAGGGCAAAATTAATTTTAAGGGGGGTAGAATGTAACACCCTAGGATTTTATAAAAAATATTCTTTTAATTTCCTTAATGTCTTGTGTTGTATGCTACCCCAAGAATACCTTGTGCTATACGCAACACCGTATTAGCTTGCAGTATAAGCAACACTATTCTTGGATCGTGTTACACACAATTTTGATAATAGTTATTCTACACAACATTGAGTATATATATATATATATATTCAATGTATAAATGAAATATGGTTGGATTATGTTATACGAAACAACGAAAGATTATTTCAGAACACGCATACTTGACTTGCCTTGCATTACATGCAATAGCAACCTTCCTCGATAGCGTGTGTAGTACGCAATACCGAGTTTCACTAAACAACAATATGCTATTAAAATATTATTAAAACTAGTCATTATGGATAGTAATAACCACCTATTGAAATTTTAAAAAATTTATCTCTCAAAATGGACTTTATTTTTGCATTCGGATTATCTAATTTAGCCTAAGGAAAAATTTTGGTACTTTTTGGATAACTTTCATATTTTGATGAATAGTGAAAATTAATAAATTTTAATTAAAAACAACTTTTTTAATCAAAATAATTAATAGTGATAAATTATGAATATGAGTGGTTTTAAAGTATATTTAGAATATATTTTTACCATTTAATATAATTTTGGTCATTGGACATAATTTCCCAATTAAACCGAACATAAACAAGTATCAATCTTTTGATAGTTATTATATCTTAAAAACACGCTTTTTGTATTGACAGCGGGAATTAATTTTAAATTAATTTCTACCACTTCTGTGTTTTGAATTTGGAAAAATGGATTCCATATTGGGAATTAGGGTGTTCAAAATGTGTAAATAGGTAACTTTTATTTTTAGACATTTTGAATAATTACTTCGGCAAATATTTTATTTACCATGGTTAAAGGGTAAATCCGGTAAATAAGGGTTAACAATAATATTATAATAATACAAAAATTACCCTAAAACGTGTGATAACTTTATTGGTTGATACAGTTTTGACCAAGGGCATATTTGGGTCAATTTTGGGACCCCATGGTTGTAACAGCCCGAGATTTTATGAAAAATATTCTTTTTATTTCACTATTGTCTTGTGTCGTACGCTACACCTAAAGGAGCTTTCACAACACGCATCCTTGACTTGCCTTGCATTACACGCAATCGCGACCTTCCTCGATAGCGTGTATAGTACGCAATAACGAGTTTCACTAAACAACAATATGCTATTAAAATATTATTAAAACTAGCCGTTATGAATAGTAATAACCACTTTTTGAATTTTTTTTAAATTTTATCTTTTAAAATGGAATTCATTTTTGGATTCGTAATATCGAAATTAGCTTAGGGTGAAATTTTGGTACTTTTCGGATAACTTTCATATTCTGATGAATAGTGAAAATTACTAAATTATAATTAAAAACAACTTTTTTAATCAAAATAATTAATAGTGATAAATCATTAATTTGAGTGGATTTAAAGTATATTTAGAATATATTTTTACAATTTAATACAATGTTGGTCATTGGATGTAATTTCACATTTAAACTAGACATAAACAAGTGTCAATCTTTTGATAGATATTGTTTCTTAAAAACACGCTATTTGTTTTAACAGCGGGATTTAATTATAAAATTAATTAATGCAACTTTTATGTTATGAATTTGGTAAAATAGACTTCATTTTTGAATTCGGAATATGAAATATAGCTTGGGATGAAATTTTGGCATTGTTCTGAAAAACATCAATTTTTGATGAATAGTGAAACCACTAAGTGGTAGGTTAAAAACTGAATTTTGCATAAAACTTAATTTTACCGCTTCTGTGAATGGAATTTCGAAAATCCGAGAGACACGGTTAATATCAAGGACTAAAATGTGGTTCAATGAGATGAAAATAATTTTTGGTGAATAGTAACTTTTTACTTTTTTTTACCACGGTTAAAGGTAAATAGGGTAATTAAGGGTAAAAATGATATTAATATTATCCTAACACATGTCCTAATCCTATTGGACAAGTGTATTTCGACCAAAAACAAACTTAGGAATAAAATATGACCATTTAGGCCCACTTGGGTTAGATTAGGACATTTATTATTAATTTATTTAAAGAAGGGTTAAAAGAGTTAAAATCAACGTTTATTTACTAAAACATTTTTAATATGGGGTTATACATAAGATAAATTTGACTATAAATATTCATTAGAAATCTAAAGAGATTTCCCACATAATGGTATTTTATTTGGAATTTTTAGACATCAAATAAGTTAATTTATTTATGACACAAAGATGATGCAGAAATTATCTTATTAATGAAATATTGAAATAATTGATGTTATAAAAACCAAACTAAATATAATTTGAGACTTTTTATGAGTTCCACTAATTTTCTAGATTACTATGATATATTAGTGTTGATTTAATCAACTTGGTTCGAACATATAATTCTTTTATGACTTTCACAAAAATCATATATCAAATAGTGTCAAAATTGACACAAAATAGTTTTTAAATCAAATATTATATTATTAATTGTTATTTTATTCCTAAAAATCTAAGGTTCGGCCAAATGACTTAGATAAGGATATATGTATTAATAATATACAATTTGGGGTTCTTTTGGCATGTTATAGTAAGTTTATTAACCATATAGTGAAAGAAAACAAAAAGACACGGTAAAAGTTAAATTATTTAACTTAGAATTAAATATAATTGATAAGGTTACAATAATACCCTAAACTTGTCTAAATCCTATTGGTTGATAGGATTTCGACCCATCCCCACTTTAGCTTCGAAATAAGACCCTTTGGAACCATTATAAACCGATTTTGACTTTAATATAAAATAATATTTTGAGATATTCCTAAGGTGCCCCTCTCCTCCCCTATAAAAGGACACCTCCTCCCCCTCCTCCTCACACCAATTTGAGCACTCAAGCTCGGCCAACCCCTGCCAATTTCTCCTCTCCACTTCCCTAGCAACATCCTAGAGGTTCTGGTCTTCCTCAAAGACCAATTTTAGTGCCCTAAGAGGAGGTCTCAAAGAGGCACTTCAAAGAAGAGGTAATTACCGTTACCAATTCTTTCATCTTTATTTCTTCTTCCACTTCTTCTTCTTAGGTTGTTTCATTATGAAGTAATAACATCAGTATCACTAATATACTAATATGTTATTATAAGTATTAAACAACCCTATTTCACCATCTATCCATCCTACGGAAAAAGAAATCACCGCACGTGCGTACGTACGGAATACCGTCTCCACGCCGTGGTGTAATCTATTTTCCACCACCACCTTACATGGATGGGTATAATGGTGTAAAGAATAACTATACATAGTTATTACAACATCATATTGATTCTGATATATTGTATAATCCACTCCAATTCAATTCAATATTTATAGAAATGATATCATCGCTCGTGCGTACGTACGGACTACCGTCTCCACGACGCGATGAGATTCATTCTCCATGTTAAACATTTAAGAATGATTATAAAGTATATATAAGAAATAATAATGAAATATATGACATTATAAAGCTACTGGATTTATGTATATATATATATGTATGTCATCTACTTACTTCCATTTCAAGACAATAAGGAAAGGAAAACAGCGTTCATGCGTCCGTACGGACTACCGTCTCCATGAACGGTGTTTTCCATTTTATTTATCTACCAATTATATATATATATACTGAATATATATGATATATAAATCATATTTTATATTCTGGAAGTAAGTAAATCATGATATAAGTAATAATGATGTCAAGAACAACAAGTGAAAACACCTACGATAAATGAAACGATTTTACCCAAAACGCTTCTTTAACATGGAATTTACAAAAGAACGGGTAATATAATGTCATAAGTGAAACATATATGATATAATAACAATTAATATGATTCTGGAATAAGTCAATAACATGATTTAAATCATTATACAGGAGGTTCGGACACTTACAAAGCAAGTCGGACATAAGGTACGGGAAATATCACAATCTCATTTTTATCCGAGATTGTTTATTCGTAAGTATTTACTGGGGTGTATTTTATCATCCACATCCATGTTTCATCAATATGTAATATTATTTCCATCCTTCTACAATATTTTATATCCAATTTTACCCTTCGGTAAGTTTTTTGTAAAAGATATGAAAGGAATCTTTTGTCGTTTTTCGTACGAGGTACTTTATGACATTTCCGACAAAAGTACGAAGAATGTTTTTTTTAACTTATATGGCATGAATGGATTTTTAAAACATTATTTCCAAGAAACTTCCTTTACAAGTTTTCAAGAATATTTTTAATCAACTTCTTTTATTTTAAAGTTGTATGACATGTTATGAAAGGAAAAATGTTTTTGAAAAAGAACGGATATTTTCCCCAAGAATGGAGTTCAAGTGTTTTATCAAAATTATTTTCCATCTAAGATAATAAAGGGTTCTGTTTTTATCCCTATTATTAAATTGATTTGATCATGTTGTGATGGAATTATTTTTATCTTATATGAATTGATTTATGATGTCATGATGTTTCAAGAATCCCATTTTTGTTACATGTGTTATGCGATGATGTATGTTTTATGATTATGTGGCACACATAAGAATGGATTCATTATAAGATGGGTGGGACCTATATCTCCCTCCAATGCATTGGGTAAAGATTTTATATCTCATGAGATAGACATGGCTGGAATGGTACGTTATACCGGTTCAGTGAAATAGGACTGAAACGAGGGTTACTCGATTCAGAAAGGGACTTTGTCCACTAAGATAGTCGTGGCAATGAGTCTTGACTAACAAGAAATGATTCTCTATGATTATGTGTGAATGCCACAAAGTTTCATGTTTTATGTTATGATTATTGTGATTACATTTCACTGCCATGATTTACACCATGTTATGAAATTATGATCTCTTTTTCAGGTTAAGATTTTTAAAAGTTATGTGCTTATGTATATGATGTGATTGATATTTCTTTTGTTTACCCTTACTGAGCATTTGAGCTCACCCTTTTATGTTTTCTTTTCCCCAGGATATAAAGAAAGGTTTTAGGTATAAAAAAAAAGAAGATCTTTATGGGAGATGTTGAAGATCTTTCCCCACGATTAGAAGATTATATTCCGAGTTTCCAAAGACACTAAACTATTACGGTCCTTGTGTGTGTGTTTTTGTTATGTACTAAGTATTCCGCAAATGTAATGTAATGTCCATGTACGTCAAGCTTCAGGTCTCTACAGTTGGTATCAGAGGAAAGGTTTAGTCAACCTTTGGAAACTAGGATGCGAAAACGTTAGTGAGATCCCTAGAGATATTTCTAAGGTATGTCTAGGGATGCCCCTAAGGATAAGTATACGTAGAGGATATAGTTCTAGAACTATGGTAACGATATTAGATTAAACCAAAGATGATAGATATTTAAGTTACTCCCCCTTTATTATGATTTTTGCATCTAACACTATTCTGTTTGGGTTTTGGAAAATGGCTGGAAACAAGATGATTCACAATAATGGAGGATATGATGGACAATGGAATGATATTCTTCATGAGCAACCAAATTAAATGGGATTTGGATGTCCAAACATCATTATTATGCCGAATTAGCAATCTCACAATATGATCAATAAAGTAAAATTTGGTAAGTTTCCTGACTCGACTAATAAGAGAAAGATGGAGTTCCATGATGATCATAGAGGAAAGAAAGTTCAATTTACCCTATGTAAATAATGTGGGAAGAGGGATCAAGGAGAATGTTTCAAGGGAACTGGAAGATGCTTTGGGTGTGGAAAAGAAGGACACAAAGCAAGTAAGTGCAAAGGAAAAGGGTCGGTTAACACCATGGATGAGGATAATGGTAATGCTACGACATAAAAAATGGTTAAGTGTTTTAAATGTGGAATGTATGGGCATTATGCAAACAAATGCCCTAAGGGAAAGACTCATGAAGAGAATCAGTATGGTCATATGGGTAGTATTTATGTGGATGATGATGAAGAGACTACAAATGATATGTGAGATGAAAGAATTTTTGAAGCTCGGTCAATGGTTTGAGAATGTAGTGGAATGATTACATGTTTATCATGTGTAATTTTGGAATAAAGAGACATCTATGGATTGTTACACTGTTGTCTTTCCTTGTGTTTTGAAAGTGTATGATTAATGTTACCAGTATCCATGAAAGGTTATTCAGATATTTTTGGAATGTAGATGATATGCGCATAATGAAGGGATAAGGAGAAAATTAAATGTTTGATAGTATTCATGAGCTCATGATTGATATAAGGACTAAGTGATATCATGGTTTGAGTATATAGAATTTTGAGGATTTCGGTATGTGAAAAGTGTTAACTTTTAACTGCATTCAAGTTTTCACTAAGGTTCAATGGGTATTCAAGAGAGTATGAGATTAAGGCCTTTGAATGTTTGGAATGTGACCAACAAGATATATCTTATGATATATGGGGATCAACGATGGTATTAAATCTCTGGTAATCGTTTTCACTATGTTATGAGAATGGACTGCAGTATTATGGATAAGCCTAAAGATTGGAATGGATTATGTTGGACATAAGTTAGTATTGTTTAAGGATAGAAGATTATCGATATTATTGATGGGATGTTATAGTAACATAGTTTTAGAAAAAGGACAACCTGCAGGACGGGCGACAGCCCATCGCTTCGGACAAGGCTGTGGGAATCGAACCCACAACCGAAGTGCGACTGGCCTTTATCGCCTACCACTGACCTACAGGAAGTCCCTGTTTAGTAGAAACTAGTTTTATTATATTAAGCAGTATGATATATGAAGTATAAGTCCATTTTAGGAACCATATATGATTAATCCCACTATGTCGACTTATGTATATAAATTTTGCTAACCTTTTGAGACAGATGGAATGACCCGTCATTCTATCACATGATCTGCTAACACTTCACGAATAACAAATTCAACTTCATTTATTTAAGAGATGAAGTGGAAATTGTTAAAGGCACGAACAATAGTTAGATTGTACCAAAATAAAGTAAGTATTCTAATTCAAATTCTTTAACTTTAGGGAAATGATCTTGAAAACCAAAAATGTTGTCCTAGTTCTCTTATACCTGATGAATCAGATGGTACCCTAGATCGTCACAAATTTATGGATTTGTGATTACTGGCTTTTCCATAGCCATGTTCTCTACCACTCTCCATCAGAACATGATGGTTAGATTTCTCTTCCATATCCATATTTTCACCTATGTGGAAACCCAGTGATTAGTTTATTTGGGTAACCGTTACGTTTCATACTTTAGTTTTTAAAGCCAAGTTTTGGTATTCCTTTTTACGATGTGGGTTTCTATTAAAGAAACTTTCGAATAGTAAACCATTTATAACCCCGACGAATTTCGAGGGCGAAATTCATTTTTAGGGGGGTAGAATGTAACAGCCCGAGATTTTATGAAAAATATTCTTTTTATTTCACTATTGTCTTGTGTCGTACGCTACACCTAAAGGAGCTTTCACAACACGCATCCTTGACTTGCCTTGCATTACACGCAATCGCGACCTTCCTCGATAGCGTGTATAGTACGCAATAACGAGTTTCACTAAACAACAATATGCTATTAAAATATTATTAAAACTAGCCGTTATGAATAGTAATAACCACTTTTTGAAATTTTTTTAAATTTTATCTTTTAAAATGGAATTCATTTTTGGATTCGTAATATCGAAATTAGGTTAGGGTGAAATTTTGGTACTTTTCGGATAACTTTCATATTCTGATGAATAGTGAAAATTACTAAATTATAATTAAAAACAACTTTTTTAATAAAAATAATTAATAGTGATAAATCATTAATTTGAGTGGTTTTAAAGTATATTTAGAATATATTTTTACAATTTAATACAATGTTGGTCATTGGATGTAATTTCACATTTAAACTAGACATAAACAAGTGTCAATCTTTTGATAGATATTGTTTCTTAAAAACACGCTATTTGTTTTAACAGCAGGATTTAATCATAAAATTAATTAATGCAACTTTTATGTTATGAATTTGGTAAAATAGACTTCATTTTTGAATTCGGAATATGAAATATAGCTTGGGATGAAATTTTGGCATTGTTCTGAAAAACATCAATTTTTGATGAATAGTGAAACCACTAAGTGGTAGGTTAAAAACTGAATTTTGCATAAAACTTAATTTTACCGCTTCTGTGAATGGAATTTCGAAATTCCGAGAGACACGGTTAATATCAAGGACTAAAATGTGGTCCAATGAGATGAAAATAATTTTTGGTGAATAGTAACTTTTTCCTTTTTTTTACCACGGTTAAAGGTAAATAGGGTAATTAAGGGTAAAAATGATATTAATATTACCCTAACACATGTCCTAATCCTATTGGACAAGTGTATTTCGACCAAAAACAAACTTAGGAATAAAATATGACCATTTAGGCCCACTTGGGTTAGATTAGGACATTTATTATTAATTTATTTAAAGAAGGGTTAAAAGAGTTAAAATCAACGTTTATTTACTAAAACATTTTTAATATGGGGTTATACATAAGATAAATTTGACTATAAATATTCATTAGAAAGCTAAAGAGATTTACTACATAATGGTATTTTATTTGGAATTTTTAGACATCAAATAAGTTAATTTATTTATGACACAAAGATGATGCAGAAATTATCTTATTAATGAAATATTGAAATAATTGATGTTATAAACACCAAACTAAATATAATTTGAGACTTTTTATGAGTTCCACTAATTTTCTAGGTTACTATGATATATTAGTGTTGATTTAATCAACTTGGTTCGAACATATAATTCTGTTATGACTTTCAAAAAAATCATATATCAAATAGTGTCAAAATTGACACAAAATAGTTTTTAAATCAAATATTATATTATTAATTGTTCTTTTATTCCTAAAAATCTAAGGTTCGGCCAAATGACTTAGATAAGGATATATGTATTAATAATATACAATTTGGGGTTCGTTTGGCATGTTATAGTAAGTTTATTAACCATATAGTGAAAGAAAACAAAAAGACACAGTAAAAGTTAAATTATTTAACTTAGAATTAAATCTAATTGATAAGGTTACAATAATACCCTAAACTTGTCTAAATCCTATTGGTTGATAGGATTTCGACCCATCCCCACTTTAGCTTTGAAATAATACCCTTTGGAACCATTATAAACCTATTTTGACTTTAATATAAAATAATATTTTGAAATATTCCTAAGGTGCCCCTCTCCTCCCCTATAAAAGGACACCTCCTCCCCCTCCTCCTCACACCAATTTGAGCACTCAAGCTCGGCCAACCCCTGCCAATTTCTCCTCTCAACTTCCCTAGAAACATCCTAGAGGTTCTGGTCTTCCTCAAAGACCAATTTTAGTGCCCTAAGAGGAGGTCTCCAAGAGGCACTTCAAAGAAGAGGTAATTACCGTTACCAATTATTTCATCTTTATTTCTTCTTCCACTTCTTCTTCTTAGGTTGTTTCATTATGAAGTAATAAAATCAGTATCACTAATATAATAATATGTTATTATAAGTATTAAACAACCCTATTTCACCATCTATCCATCCTACGGAAAAAGAAATCACCGCACATGCGTACGTACGGAATACCGTCTCCACGCCGTGGTGTAATCTATTTTCCACCACCACCTTACATGGATGGGTATAATGGTGTAAAGAATAACTATACATAGTTATTACAACATCATATTGATTCTGATATATTGTATAATCCACTCTAATTCAATTCAATATTTATAGAAATGATATCATCGCTCGTGCGTACGTACGGACTACCGTCCCCACGACGCGATGAGATTCATTCTCCATGTTAAACATTTAAGAATGATTATAAAGTATATATAAGAAATAATAATGAAATATATGACATTATAAAGCTACTGGATTTATGTATATATATATATGTATGTCATCTACTTACTTCCATTTCAAGACAATAAGGAAAGGAAAACAGCGTTCATGCGTACGTACGGACTACCGTCTCCATGAACGGTGTTTTCCATTTTATTTATCTACCTATTATATATATATATATACTGAATATATATGATATATAAATCATATTTTATATTCTGGAAGTAAGCAAATCATGATATAAGTAATAATGATGTCAAGAACAACAAGTGAAAACACCTACGATAAATGAAACGATTTTACCCAAAACGCTTCTTTAACATGGAATTTACAAAAGAACGGGTAATATAATGTCATAAGTGAACCATATATGATATAATAACAATTAATATGATTCTGGAATAAGTCAATAACATGATTTAAATCATTATACAGGAGGTTCGGACACTTACAAAGCAAGTCGGACATAAGGTAAGGGAAATATCACAATCTCATTTTTATCCGAGATTGTTTATTCGTAAGTATTTACTGGGGTGTATTTTATCATCCACATCCATGTTTCATCAATATGTAATATTATTTCCATCCTTATACAATATTTTATATCCAATTTTACCCTTCGGTAAGTTTTTTGTAAAAGATATGAAAGGAATCTTTTGTCGTTTTTCGTACGAGGTACTTTATGACTTTTCCGACAAAAGTACGAAGAATGTTTTTTTTAACTTATATGGCATGAATGGATTTTTAAAACATTATTTCCAAGAAACTTCCTTTACAAGTTTTCAAGTATATTTTTAATCAACTTCTTTTATTTTAAAGTTGTATGACATGTTATGAAAGGAAAAATGTTTTTGAAAAAGAACGGATATTTTCCTCAAGAATGGAGTTCAAGTGTTTTATCAAAATTATTTTCCATCTAAGATAATAAAGGGTTCTGTTTTTATCCCTATTATTAGATTGATTTGATCATGTTGTGATGGAATTATTTTTATCTTATATGAATTGATTTATGATGTCATGATGTTTCAAGAATCCCATTTTTGTTACATGTGTTATGCGATGATGTATGTTTTATGATTATGTGGCACACATAAGAAAGGATTCATTATAAGATGGGTGGGACCTATATCTCCCTCCAATGCATTGGGTAAAGATTTTATATCTCATGAGATAGACATGGCTGGAATGGTAGGTTATACCAGTTCAGTGAAACAGGACTGAAACGAGGGTTACTCGATTCAGAAAGGGACTTTGTCCACTAAGATAGTCTTGGCAATGAGTCTTGACTAACAAGAAATGATTCTCTATGATTATGTGTGAATGCCACAAAGTTTCATGTTTTATGTTATGATTATTGTGATTACATTTCACTTCCATGATTTACCCCATGTTATGAAATTATGATCTCTTTTGCAGGTTAAGATTTTTAAAAGTTATGTGCTTATGTATATGATGTGATTGATATTTCTTTTGTTTACCCTTACTGAGAATTTGAGCTCACCCTTTTATGTTTTCTTTTCCCCAGGATATAAAGAAAGGTTTTAGGTATAAAAAAAAGAAGATCTTTATGGGAGATGTTGAAGATCTTTCACCACGATTAGAAGATTATATTCCGAGTTTCCAAAGACACTAAACTATTACGGTCCTTGTGTGTGTGTTTTTGTTATGTACTAAGTATTCCGAAAATGTAATGTAATGTCCATGTACGTCAAGCTTCAGGTCTCTACAATGGTGCCACTTGTAAGTGATAGGGACACTTTATTTTAATTAAGTTAAAATGAATACAAAAATGACACAAGCATATTTATTTTAGAAAAACAATTTTTACATAGGGGTATATATGTTCAATTTTCGATTGTAAATATTCATTAGAAAGGTAAAACGATTTCATACATAATGATATTTTATTTATAATTTTTAGACACTAAATAAGGTAATTTATAAATGACACAATGATGATGCAGTAATTACCATAATAGTGAAAAATTAACATAATTGATATTATAAATACCCAAATAAATATAATTATAGACTTTTAATGAATTGAACTAATTTTCTAGTTTAATAGGACATGATATTAATGATTTAATTAACTTTTCTCGAAGTAATAATTCTGTTATGAGTTTCAAACAAATCAACTATTGAATAGTGTCAAAATTGACATAAAATAGTTTTTTAAACAAATATTATATTATTGATTGTTATTTTAATCCTAAAAATATATGGTTTGGCCAAGATACTTATATCAAGATAGGTGTATCATTAATGGACCACTTGGGGGTCTCTTGGATGTATATGGTAATTTTATTAACTATATAATATAAAAATACAAAGTGACATGGTAAAAGTCAATCTAATTAACTAAGAGTTAAAACTAAAAGATAAGGTTAGTATAATGACCTAAACATGTCTAAATTCTATTTTATGAGAGGATTTAGACCCATACCCACCTTAGATTCTAAATAAATCAATTTTTAGCAATTTAAAACCGAATTTGGCTTTATAATAAAATAATATTTTTAGTTATTCCAAAGGTACCCCTCTCCTCTCTTATAAAAGGGAACCTACTCCCCCTATTCCTCACACCAATTTGAGCCTTCAAGCTTGGAAAACCCTGAAAAATTCTCTTCTATACTTCCCTAGCCACATCCTAGAGGTCCTGGTCTTCTTCAAAGACCAATAATAGTGCCCTAAGAAGAGGACTCAAAGATGCGCTTCAAAGAAGAGGTATTGTCAGTTACCGATTCTTTCAACTTTATTTCTTCTTCCACATCTTCTTCTTAGGTTTTTTCATTATGAAGTAATAACATCAGTATCACTCATATAATTATATGTTATTATAAGTATGAAACAACCATATTTCACCATCTATACATCCTACGGAAAACAAAATCACCACGCGTGCGTACGTACGGAATACCGTCTCCACACCGTGGTGTAATCTATTTTCCACCACCACCATACTTGGATGGGTATAAAGGTGAAAATAATAACTATATATGATTATTTTAATGTTATATTGATTCTAAAATATTATACATACACTCCAATACAGTCCCACAATCATGAGAACGATATCATCGCTCGTGCGTACGTACGGACTACAGTCTCCACGACGCGATGAGATTCATTCTCCACGTTAACCATTCATGAATGATTATAAAGTATATATAATAAGTATTAATGAAATATATGAATTAATAATGACACTGGATTTATGTGTATATATATGTATGTCATCTACTTAATTCCATTCAACTCAATAAGGAAACGAAAACAACGTTCATGCGTATGTACGACCTACCATCTCCATTAACGGTGTATTTCTTTCCGTTTACTGATTTATTATATATATGTTTATTCTGAATATATATTATATATAAATAATTTTTTATATTCTGGAATTAAGTAATCATGATCTAAGTATTCATATGAATAATTACAATTCAAAACACGGACGAAAAATGAAACAATTTTACCCAAAACGCTCTTTAACATGTAATTTACAAAAGAATGGGTAATATAAAGTCATAAGTGAACCATATATGATATCATAAGAATTATTATGATTATAGAATAAGTCAATTACATTATTTAAATCATTATACGGGTGGTTCGGACACTTACGAAGCAAATCGGACCTAAGGTAAGGGAAAATATCACAATCTCATTTTATCCGAGATTGTTTATACTTTAGCATTTATTGGGGTGTATTTTATCATCCACATCCATGATTCCTAAATATGTAATATTATTTCCATCCACCTAAAATTTTTTAAATCCAATTTTACCCTTTAGTGAGTTTATAGTAAAAGATATGAAAGGAATCTTTTGTCGTTTTTCGTACGAGGTATTTTTTGACTTTTCCGACAAAAGTACGAGAAGAATGTTTTTTTTAACTTATACAGCTTGAATGGATTTTTAAAACATTATTTCCAAGAATCATCCTTTACAAGTTTTCATGCTTATTTTTAATAAACTTCTTTTAGATTAAAATTGTATGACATGTTAAGAAAGTAAAAATGATTTTTTAAAGTAGAAAAGATATTTTCCTCAAGAATGGAGTTCAAGTGTTTTATCAAAATTATTTTCCATCTAAGATAATATAGGGTTCTTTTTATATCCCTATTATTACATTTATATGATTATGTTGTGATGGATATATTTTTATGAATTCCTTTACCTTATATGAATTGTTTTATGATGTCATGATGTTTAAGATTCCCATTTTTATTACATGGGTTATGCTATGATCTATGGTTTATGATTTTGTGGCACACATAAGAATGGTATCATTATGAGATGGGTGGGACCTATATCTCCCTACAATTCATTGGGTAAAGATTTAATATCTCATGAGATAGACATGGCTGGAACAGCAGGTTAAACTGGTTCAGTGAAACAGGACTGAAACGAGGAGTGAACTCGGTTCAGAAATGGACTTTATCCACTAAGATAGTCTTGGCAATGAGTCTTGACTACTAAGAAATGATTTTCTATGATTATGTGTGTATGCCACAAAGTTTCATGTTTTATGTTATGATTATTGGGATTACATTTCACTACTATGATTTATCCCATGTTATGAAATTATGATCTCTTTTGCAGGTTAAAATTTCCAAAAGTTATGTTCTTATGTATATGATGTGATTGATATTTCTTTTGTTTACCCTTACTGAGAATTTAAGCTCACCCTTTTATGTTTTATTTTCCCCAGGATATAATGAAAGGTTTTAGGTACGAAATAAAAAGGGAATATCTTTATGGGAGATGTTGAATAACTTTCACCATGATTAGAAGATTATGTTCAGAGTTTCCAAAGACACTAAACTATTACGGTCCTTGTGTGTATGTTTTTGTTATATACTAATTATTCTTCAAAAATAATGTAATGTCCATGTACGTCAAGATTTGGGTCTCTACAGTTGGTATCAGAGGAAAGGTTTAGTCAAACTTTGGAAGCTAGGATGTGAGAACTTTAGTGAGATCCCTAGAGATATTTCTAAGGTAGCTCTAGGGATGTCCCTAAGGTTAAGTATAAGTATAGGTTATAGTACTACAGTTACGGTGATCCAAGATGTTAGATATTGAAGGTACTCCCCCTTTACTATGTTGTTTTCCCTAGCATGATTTTTTCCTCTCACACTATTCTTTTTGGGTTTTAGAAAATGGCTTGAAACAAGAAGATTCATGATAATGGAGGATATAATAGACAATGGAATGATTTTCTTCATGAGAAACAAAATGAAATGGGATCTTGAAGTCCAAACATCGTTATTATGCCTAATCAGCATTCTCATAATATGATCAATAATCTCAACATTGGTAAGTTTCCCGACTCAGATAATAAGAGAATGATGGAGTTTCATGATGATCATAGATGAAAGAAAGTTCAATTTCCCTCACGTAAATCATGTGGGAAGAGGAATCAGGGAGATTGTTTCAAAGGAACTGGAAAATGCTTTGGATGTGGAAAATAAGGACACAAATCCAGTAAGTGCAAAGGAAAAGGTTCAGTTAACACCATGGACAAGAATAATGGTATTGATACGACATCAACAATGACTAGATGTTTTAAATGTGGAATGTACGGGAATTATGCAAACTAATTCCCTAATGGAAAATCTCATGAAGAGAATTAGCATGGTCATATGGGTAGTTTTTATGTGGATGATGATGAGGATACTACAAATGATATATGAGCTTAATGAAGTGTTGATGCTCAGTCGGTTGTTTTAAAAGGTAGTGGAATGATTGTATGTTCATCAAGAGTTATGTTTTATAGTTAATGGTACTATGGAATAAAGATTCATCTAACGATTTTTAAACTATTGTTTTTTTCCTAAAATTATTTGAAAAAGTATGTTGAATTGTACCAGTAACCATGGAAGGTTATTCATATATTTTTGTAAAGTAGATGATATGCACATAATGAAGGAATAAGAAGATAATGAGATGATTGATTGTATTCATGAGCTCATGATTGATATAAGGACTACGTGATATCATGGTTTGAGTATATAGAATTTTGAGGATTTTTGTATGTGGAATGTGTTAACTTTTAACTACATTCATGTTTTCACTAAGGTTCAATGGGTATTCCTTTTTCAAGAGAATACATGATTAAGGCCTTCGAATGTTTGGAATGTGACCAAAAAGACATATCTTATGATATATGAGGATCAATGATGGTATTAAATATCTGGTAATCGTTTTCACTATATTATGAGAGTGGACTGCAGTATTTTGGATAAGCCTAAAGATTGGAATGGATTATGTTGGACATATGTTAGTATTGTTTAAGGATAGAAGTTTTTTCGATATTATTTATGGGATGTAATAGTAATGTAGTTTTAGAAAAAGGACAACCTACAGGATGGGCGACAACCCATCGCATCGGACAAGGCTGTGGGAATTGAACCCACAATGGAAGTGCGACTGGCCTTTATCGCCTACCACTGGACTACAAGAAGTCTCTAGTTAGTAGAAACTATTTTTATTTTATTAAGCGGTATGATATATGAAGTATAAGTTCATTTTTGGAACCATATACAATTAATCTCACCATAATATGGACTTATAACTTTTGCTAACCTTTTGTTTGAAAGAGATGGAATGACCCATCATTCTATCACATGATCTGCTAAAACATCAAGAATAACAAATTCAACTTCATTTCTTTAAGGGATGAATTGGAAATTGTTCAATTCATGAACAACAGTGAGATTGTACCAAAATCATGTAAGTATTTCTTTTAATTCATCAACTTTAGGGAAATTATCTTGAAAACGAAAAATGTTGTCCTAGTTCCCTTATATCTGATGAATCAGATGGTACCTTAGATCATCACAAATATATAGCTTTGTGATTGTTGGATTTTTCATAGCCATGTTCTCTACCACTCTCCATCAGAACTTGATGGTTAGATATTTCTTCCATATCCATATTTTCACCTATGTTCTCCTACGTGGAAACCCAAAGATGAGTTAATTTGGGAAACCATTACATTTAATACTTTAGTTTTTAAGGCCATGTTTTGGTATTCCTTTTTACGATGTGGGTTTTTATTAAACAAAATTTTGAGTATTAAGCCATTTATAACCCCGATGAATTTCGAGGGAGAAATTCATTTTAAGGGGGGTAGAATGTAACACCCCAAGATTTTATAAAAAATATTCTTTTAATTTCCTTAATGTCTTGTGTTGTATGCTACACCAAGATTAACTTGCACTATACAGAACACCGTATTTTCTTTCAGCATACGAAACACTATTCTTGGATCGTGTTACACACAATTTTGATAATAGTTATTCTATGCAACATTGAGTATATATATATATAAATATATATTAAATGTATAAATGAAATATGGTTGGATTATTTTATACGAAACAACGAAGGATTCTTGCACAAAACGCATACTTGACTTGCCTTGCATTACATGCAATTGTGACCTTCCTCGATAGCGTGTGTAGTACGCAATACCGAGTTTCACTAAACAACGATATGCTCTTAAAATATTATTAAAACTAGATGTTATGAATAGTAATAACCACCTTTTAAAATTTTAGAAACTTTATCTCTCAAAATGGACATCATTTTTGGATTTGGAGTATCAAATTTTTCCTAAGGTGACATTTTGGTACATTTCGGATAACTTTTATATTTTGATGAATAGTGAAAATTACTAAATTTTAATTAAAAACAACTTTTTTTAATCAAAATCATTAATCGTGATAAATTTTGAATTTGAGTGGTTTTAAAGTATATTTAGAATATATTTTTACCATTTAATACAATTTTGGTCATTGGACATAATTTCCCAATTAAACCGAACATAAAAAAGTATCAATCTTTTGATAGTTATTATATCTTAAAAACACGCTTTTTGTTTTGACAGCGGGAATTAATTTTAAATTAATTTATTCCACTTCTGTGTTTTGAATTTGGAAAAATGGATTCCATATTTGGAATCAGGATGTTCATATTGTGTAAATATGTAAATTTTATTTTTAGACATTTGGAATAATTACTTCGGTAAATATTTTATTTACCATGGTTAAAGGGTAAATCCGGTAAATAAGGGTTAAAAAATAATATTATAATAATAAAACAATTACCCTAAAACGTGTGATAACCTTATTGGTTGATAAATGTTCGACCATGGGCATCTTTGGGTCCATTTGGGGACCCCATGGTGCCACTTGTAAGTGATAGGAAAACTTTATTTTAATTAAGTTAAAATGAATGCAAAATTGACCCAAGCATATATATTTTAGAAACAATTTTTTTACATAGGGTTATATATGTTGGATTTTCAATTGTAAATATTAATTATAAATCTAAAAGGATTTCGTACCTAATGAGATTTTATTTATAATTTTTATACATTAAATAATTTAATTTATTTAGGACACAATGATGATGCAGTAATTACCATAATAGTGAAAAATTAACATAATCGATATTATAAATACATATATAAATATAATTTGAGACTTATAATGAATTAAAATAATTTTCTAGGTTAATAGGGCATGTTAGTAATGACTTAATTAACTTTTTTCGAAGTAATAATTCTATTATGAGTTTCAAAAAAATCAACTATTGAATAGTGTCAAGATTGACAAAAAATAGATTTCAAAACAAATATTATATTATTGATTGTTATTTTATTCCTAAAAATCTAAGGTCCGGCCATGATACTTATATCAAGATAGTTATATAATTAATGGACCACTTGGTGGTGGCTTGGATGTATATGGTATGTTTATTAACAATATAATATAAAAATACAAAGTGACATGGTAAATGAGATCTAATTAACTAAGAGTTAAAACTAAAAGATAAGGTTAGTATAATGACCTAAACTTGTCTAAATTCTATTGGATGAGAGGATTTAGACCCATCCCTACCTTAGCTTCTAAATAAAACAAATATCTATTTAAAACCGAATTTTGGATTTATAATAAAATAATATTTTTATTTATTCCAAAGGTGCCCCTCTCCTCCCTTATAGAAAGGCACCTCCTCCCCCTCTTCCTCATACCACATTGAGCCTTTAGGAACTGCCAACCCCTTCCAAATTCTCTTTTCCTCTTCCCTAGAAACATCTTAGTGGTCTTGGTCTTCTTCAAAGACCAATTTTAGTGCCCTAAGAAGAGGACTCAAAGAGGTGCTTCAAAGTAGAGGTAATGTCCGTTACCGATTCATTCAAATTTATTTCTTCTTCCACTTCTTCTTATTAGGTTGTTTCATTATGAAGTAATAACATAAGTATCACTCATATACTGATATGTTATTATAAGTATGAAACAACCCTATTTCACCATCTATCCCTCCTACGGAAAACAAAATCACCGCGCGTGCGTACGTACGGAATACCGTCTCCACGCGGTGGTGTAATCTATTTTCCAACACCACCATACTTGGATGGGTATAATGGTGTAAATAATAACTATATATGATTATTTTAAAGTGATATTGATTCTGAAAATAGTATACACACACTCCAATATAGTCCCATGATCATGAGAACGATATCGTCGCTCGTGCGTACGTACGGACTACCATCTCCACCTCGCAATGAGATTCATTCGGCACGTTAACCATTCATGAATGATTATAAAGTATATATAATAACTAATCATGATATATATGACATAATAATGATACTGGATTTATGTGTATATATATGTATGTCATTTACTTAATTCCATTCAATTCAATAAGGAAACGAAAACAGCGTTCATGCGTACGTACGACCTACCGTCTCCATGAACGATGTATTTCTTTCCATTTAATGATTTATTATATATATGTATATTCTTAATATATATTATATATAAATCGTGTTTTATATTCTGGAATTAAGTAATCATTATCTAAGTAATAATATGAATAATTACAAGTCAAAACACGGACGACAAATGAAACAATTTTACCGAAAACGCTCTTTACCATGGTATTTACAAACAAACGGGTAATATAAAGTCATAAGTGAACCATATATGATATCATAACAATGAGTATGATTCTGGAATAAGTCAATGACATTATTTAAATCATTATACAGTAGGTTCAGACACTTACAAAGTAAATCGGACCTAAGGTAAGTGAAAATATCACAATCTCATTTTATCCGAGATTGTTTATACTTTGTTATTTACTGGGTTGTATTCTATCATCCACATCCATGATTCCTCAATATTTAATATTATTTCGACCCTCCTACAATTTTTTAAATCTAATTTTACCATTCGGTGAGTTTTTAGTAAAAGATATGAAAGGAATCTTTTGTCGTTTTTCGTACGATGTATTTTTTGACTTTTCTGAGAAAAGTACGAGAAATTTTTTTTAACTTATACGGCATGAATGGATTTTTAAAAAATTATTTCCAACAATATTTGTTTAGATGTTTTCAAGCTTATTTTTAGTCAACTTCTTTTAGATTAAAATTTTATAACATGTTAAGAAAAGAAAAATGTTTTTTTGAAGTAGAAAGGATATTTTCCTCAAGAATGGAGTTCAAGTGTTTTATCAAAATTATTTTCCATCTAAGATAATATAGGGTTCTGTTTATATCCCTATTATTACATTGATATGATTGTGTTGTGATGGATATATTTTTATGAATTCCTTTACCTTATATGAATTTTTTTATGATGTCATGATGTTTAAGATTCCCATTTTTATTACATGGGTTATGCTATTACGTTTGGTTTATGATTTTTTGGCACACATAAGAATGGTATAATTATGAGATGGGTGGGACCTATATCTCACTCCAATGCATTGGGTAAAGATTTTATATCTCATGAGATAGACATGGCTGGAACGACAGGTTAAACCGGTTTAGCGAAACTGGACTGAAACGAGGAGTGATCTCGGTTCCAAAAATGGACTTTGTCCACTAAGATTGTCTTGGCAATGAGTTTTGACAACTAAGAAATGATTTTCTATGATTATGTGTGTATTCCACATAGTTTCATGTTTTATGTTATGATTATTGGGATTACATTTCACTACTATGATTTATCCCATGTTATGAAATTTTGATCTCTTTTACAGGTTAAGATTTCCAAAAGTTATGTTCTTATTTATATGATGTGATTGATATTTCTTTTGTTTACCCTTACTGAGCATTTGAGCTCACCCTTTTATGTTTTCTTTTCCCCAGGATATAAATAAAGTTTTTAGGTAAGAAAAAAATGGAAGATGTTTATGGGAGTTGTTGAAGATCTTTCACCATGATTAGAAGATTACGTTCCGAGTTTCCAAAAAAACTAAAATATTACGGTCCTTGTGTGTGTGTTTTTGTTATATACTAGGTATTCCGAAAAAGTAATGTAATGTACATGTACGTCAAGCTTTGGGTCTCTACAGTTGGTATCAGAGGAATGGTTTAGTCAACCTTCGGAAACTAGGATGCGAGAACTTTAGTGAGATCCCTAGAGATATTTCTAAGGTATGTCTAGGGATGTCTGTAAGGTTATGTATAAGTATAGGTTATAGTAATAGAGTTACAGTAACACAAGATGTTAGATATTGAAAGTACTCCTCCTTTACTATGTTTTTTTTCCTAGCATGATTTTTTCCTCTCACGCTATTATTTTTGGGTTTTAGAAAATGGCAGGAAACAGGAAGATTCACGATAATGGAGGATATGATAGACAATGGAATGATTTTATTCTTGAGAAACCAAATGAAACGGGATATGGAAGTCCAAACTTCGTTATTATGCCTAATCAGCAATCTCATAATATGATCAATAATCTCAACTTTGGTATGTTTCCCGACTCAGATAATAAGAGAAAGATGGAGTTTCATGATGATCATAGAGAAAAGAAAGTTCTATTTCCCTCATGTAAATCATGTGGGAAGAGGCATCAGGGAGATTGTTTCAAAGGAACAGGAAGATTCTTTGGGTGTGGAAAATAAGGACACAAAGCTAGTATGTGCAAAGGAAAATTTTTAGTTAACACCATGGACAAAGATAATGGTATTTCAACGACATCAACAATGATTAGATGTTTTAAATGTGGAATGTACGGGCATTCTGCAAACCAATTCCCTAATGGAAAATCTCATGAAGAGAATCATCATGGTCATATGGGTAGTATTTATGTGGATGATGATGAGGAGACTACAAATGATATATGATCTAAAAGAAGTGTTGAAGCTCAGGCAGTTGTTTTAGAAGGTAGTGGAATGATTGTATGTTTATCGAGAGTTATGTTGTATAGTTAATGGTACTCTGGAATAAAGAACCATCTAAGGATTGTTACACTATTATTTTTTCCTAAAAGTATTTGAATGAATATGTTGAATGGTACCAGTAACCATGGAAGGTTATTGAGATATTTTTGTAAAGCAGATGATATGCGCATAATGAAGTAATAAGAAGATAATGAGATGTTTGATTGTATTCATGAGCTCATGATTGATATAAGGACTAAGTGATATCATGGTTTGAGTATATAGAATTTTGAGGATTTTTGGTATGTGGAAGGTGTTAACTTTTAACTGCATTCATGTTTTCACTAAGGTTCAATGGGTATTCATTTTTCAAGAGAATACATGATTAAGGCCTTTGAATGTTTGGAATGTGACCAACAAGACATATCTTATGATATATGGGGATCAACGATGGTATTAAATCTCTGGTAATCATTTTCACTATATTATGAGAGTGGACTGTCGTATTTTGGATAAATATAAAGATCGGAATGGATGATGTTGTACATAAGTTAGTATTGTTTAAGGATAGACGTTTTTTCGACATTATTTATGGGATGTTATAGTAATGTAGTTTTAGAAAAAGGAAAACCTGCAGGATGGGTGGCAGCCCATCGCGTCGGACAAGGCTGTGGGAATCGAACCCACAACTGAAGTGCGACTGGCCTTTATCGCCTACCACTGGCCTACAGGAAGTCCCTGGTTATTAGAAACTAGTTTTATTTTATTAATCGGTATGATATATGAAGTATAAGATCATTTTTTGAACCATATACGATTAATCTAACCATAAGATGGACTTATAACTTTTGTTAACCTTTTGTTTGAAAGAGATGGAATGACCCATCATTCTATCACATGATCTGCTAACACATCACGAATAACAAATTCAACTTAATTTATTTAAGGGATGAAGTGGAAATTTTTCAATTCACGAACAACAGTGAGATTGTACCAAAATCATGTAAGTATTTCTTTTAATTCATCAACTTTAGGGAGATGATCTTGGAATCCAAAAAATTTGTCCTAGTTCCCTTATATCTTATGAATAAGATGGTACCTTAGATCATAAAAAATCTATAGCTTTCTGATTGTTGGCTTTTTCATAGCAATGTTTTCTACCACTCTCTATCAGAACTTGATGGTTAGATTTTTCTTCCATATCCATATTTTAACCTATGTTCTCCTACATGGAATCCCAGTGATGAGTTAATTTGGGTAACCATTACATTTCATAATTTAGTTTTTAAGGCCATGTTTTGGTATTCCTTTGTACGATTTGGGTTTCTATTAATCAAACTTTCGAGTAGTAAACCATTTATAACCCCGACGAATTTCGAGGGTGAAATTCATTTTAAGGGGGGTAGAATGTAACACCCCAGGATTTTATAAAAAATATTCTTTTAATTTCCTTAATTTCTTGTGTTGTATGCTACACCAAGATTACCTTGCGCTATACGCAACACCGTATTAGCTTGCAGTATACGCAACACTATTCTTGGATCGTGTTACACACAATTTTGATAATAGTTATTCTACGCAAAATTGAGTGTATATATATATATATATATTCAATGTATAAATAAAATATTCTTGGATTCTATTATACAAAACAACGAAGGATTCTTGTACAACACACATACATGAATTTCCTTGCATTACACGCAATCACAACCTTCCTCGATAGCGTGTGTAGTACGCAATACCGAGTTTTACTAAACAACGATATACTATTAAAATATTATTAAAACTAGCCGTTATGAATAGTAATAACCACCTTTTAAAATTTTAGAAATTTTAACGTTCAAAATGGACTTCATTTTTGGAATCAGAGTATCGAATTTAGCCTATGGTGAAATTTTGGTACTTTTCGGATAACTTTCATATTTTGATGAATAGTGAAAATTACTAAATTTTAATTAAAAACAACATTTTTAATCAAAATAATTAATAGTGATAAATTATTAATTTGAGTGGTTTTAAAGAATATTTAGAATATATTTTTACCATTTAATACAATGTTGGTCATTGGATATAATTTCCCAATTAAACCGAACATAAACAAGTATCAATCTTTTGATAGTTATTATATCTTAAAAACACGCTTTTTGTTTTGACAGCGGGAATTAATTTTAAATTAATTTCTGCCACTTCTGTGTTTTGAATTTGGAAAAATGTATTCCATATTTGGAATCATGATGTTGAAATTGTGTAAATAGGTAACTTTTATTTTTAGACATTTTGAATAATTACTTCGGTAAATATTTTATTTACCATGGTTAAAAGGTAAATCCGGTAAATAAGCGTTAAAAAATAATATAATAATAAAAACAAATTACCCTAAAACGTGTGATAACCATATTAGTTGATACATGTTGGACCATGGTCATCTTTGGGTCAATTTGGGGACCCCATGGTGCCACTAGTAAGTGATAGGGACACTTTATTTTAATTAAGTTAAAATGAATACAAAAATGACACAAGCATATATCTTTTAGAAACACAATTTTTACATAGGGTTATATATGTCGGATTTTCGATTGTAAATATTAATTAGAAATCTAAAAAGATTACCTACATAAATATATTTTATTTATAATTTTTAGACATTAAAAAATTTAATTTATTTATGACACAAAGATGATGCAATAATTACCATAATAGTGAAAATTAACAAAATTGATATTATAAATACCCAAATAAATATAATTTGAGACTTATAATGAATTATACTAATTTTATAGGTTAATATGACATGTTATTAATGATTTAATTAAAATTTTTCGAAGTAATAATTCTGTTATAAGTTTCAAAAAATCAACTATTGAATAGTGTCAAAATTGACATAAAATAGTTTTTAAAACAAATATTATATTATTGATTGTTATTTTATTCCTAAAAATCTAAGGTTCGGCCAAGATACTTATATTAAGATAGGTGTATCATTAATGGACCACTTGGGGGGTCTCTTGGATGTATATGGTAAGTTTATTAAATATATAATATAAAAATACAAAGTGACAAGGTAAATGTCAATCTAATTAAGTAAGAGTTAAAACGAAAAGATAAGGTTATTATAATGACCTAAACATGTCTAAATTCTATTGGATGAGAGTATTTCGACCCAAACCCACCTTAACATCGAAATAAATCAATTTGGATCTATTTAAAACCGAATTTGGCTTTATAATAAAATAATATTTTTAGTTATTCCAAAGGTTCCCCTCTCCTCCCTTATAAAAGGGCACCTCCTTCCCCTATTCCTCACACCACTTTGAGCTTTCATGCTCGGACAACAGCTGAAAAATTCTCTTCTACACTTCCCTAGAAACATCCTAGAGGTATTGGTCTTCTTCAAAGACCAATGTTAGTGCCCTAAGTAGAGGACTCAAAGAGGCGCTTCAAAGAAGAGGTAATGTCCGTTACCGATTCTTTCAAAATTTTTTCTTCTTCCATTTCTTCTTCATAGGTTGTTTCATTATGAAGTAATAACATCAGTATCACCCATATAATTATATGTTATTATATGTATGAAAAAACCCTATTTCACCATCTATCCATCCTACGGAAAACAAAATCACCGCGCGTGCGTACGTACAGAATATTGTCTCCACGTCGTGGTGTAATCTATTTTCCACCTCCACCATACTTGGATGGGTATAATGGTGTAAATAATAAATATATATGATTATTTTAAAGTGATATTTATTCTGAAATAGTATACATACACTCTAATACAGTCCCACGATCATGAGACTGATATCATCGCTCGTGCATACGTACGGACTACCGTCTCCACGACGCGATGAGATTCATTCTCCACGTTAACCATTCATGAATGATTATAAAGTATATATAATAAGTAATCATGAAATATATGACATAATAATGATACTGGATTTATGTGTATATATATTTATTTCATCTACTTAATTCCATTATACTTAATAAGGAAACGAAAACAGCATTCATGCGTACGTACGGCCTACCGTCTCCATGAACGGTGTATTTCTTTCCATTTACTAATTTAATATATATATATGTATATTCTGAATATATATTATATATAAATCATGTTTTATATTCTGGAATTAATTAATCATGATCTAAGTAATCATATGAATAATTACAAGTCAAAACACGGACGAAAAAAAAAACCAATTTTACCCAAAACGCTCTTTAACATGGAATTTACAAAAGAACGGGTAATATAAAGTCATAAGTGAACCATATTTGATATCATAACAATGAGTATGATTCTGGAATAAGTAAATGACATTATTTAAATTATTATACAGGAGGTTCAGACACTTACGAAGAAAATTGCATCTAAGGTAAGGGAAAATATCACAATCTCATTTTATCCGAGATTGTTTATACTTTGATATTTAATGGGGTTTATTTTATCTTCCACATCCATGAATCTTCAATATGTAATATTATTTCCATCCACCTACAATTGTTTAAATCCAATTTTACTCTTCGGTGAGTTTTTAGTAAAAGATATGAAAGTAATCTTTTGTCGTTTTTCCTATGAGGTATTTTTTGACTATTCTGACAAAAGTACGAGAAGAATGTTTTTTAACTTATACGGCATGAATGTATTTTTAAAACATTATTTACAAGAATATTCCTTTACAAGTTTTCAAGATTATTTTTAATCAAATTTTTTTAGATTAAAATTGTACGACATGTTAAGAAAGTGAAAATGTTTTTTTGAAGTCGAAAGGATATTTTCCTCAAGAATGGAGTTCAAGTGTTTTATCAAATTTATTTTCCATATAAGATAATATAGGGTTCTCTTTATATCCCTATTATTACAATGATATGATTATGTTTTGATGGATATATTTTTATGAATTCATTTACCTTATATGAATTTTTTTATGATGTCATGATGTTTAAGATTCCCATTTTTATTACATGGGTTATGCTATGATGTATGGTTTATGATTTTGTGGCACACATAAGAATGGTATCATTATGAGATTGGTGGGACTTATATCTCCCTCCAATGCATTGGTTAAATATTTTATATCTCATGAGATAGACATGGCTGGAACGACAGGTTAAACTGGTTCAGTGAAACAGGACTGAAACGAGGAGTGAACTCGGTTCAGAAATGGACTTTGTCCACTAAGATTGTCTTGGAAATGAGTCTTGACTACTAAGAAATGATTTTCTATGATTATGTGTGTATTCCACAATGTTTCATGTTTTAAGTTACGATTATTGAGATTACATTTCACTACTATGATTTATCCCTTATTATGAAATTATGATCTCTTTTGCAGGTTATGATTTCCAAAAGTTATGTTCTTATGTATTTGATGTGATTGATATTTCATTTGTTTACCCTTACTGAGAATTTGAGCTCACCCTTTTATGTTTTATTTTCCCCAGGATATAAGGAAAAGTTTTAGGTAAGAAAAAAAAGTGATGATCTTTATGGGAGATGTTCAAGATCTTTCACCATGATTAGAAAATTAAGTTCCGAGTTTCCAAAGACACTAAACTATTACGGTCCTTGTGTGTGTGTTTTTGTTATGTACAAAGTATTCCGCAAAAGCAATGTAATTTCCATGTATGTCAAGCTTTGGGTCTCTACAGGTCCCATAAGAAATGGTACTCCCCAATCTCAAGAGAACAACCCTTGCAGATATCGATGTCTCTAGACTGTACCCCCAAAGGTGTGACTATCGTCCTAGCCCCGCTCACAGAATCGATCGCCAAACTCAAACCATTAACATGTTCTTTAGGTATAATTGAATGAGAGGCACCAGTATCAAATAAGGCATGTGTTAATGTTGAAGCCACATGAATAGTACCTCTAACTGTCGATGGAACTACTTCGCTATCTACAAGAGTAGGTTGTACTACATGCAATTGTGCTTCCCCTATTCCCTGTGATGGCATAGGACTCCCCTAACATGCACCACTCGGCTGATATGGGTGTGGATACCCTCGAGTACCACTTATATTACCTTTACCACCTCGTCCAGTAGAACTCCATCACTGGGAGTGAAAAGGTGCATAAGATCCCCTTCCCACACTCTGAATTTTTTTAGGTAATCCATCACCACCAGACTCCTTTGGGTTCATGCAGAACTAATGGAGATTTCACATCCAACTACGGGACCTGCATTCCATAGGGGGTCAGGGAAATTTATTACGATAGTGTCCCGACCTTCCACAATAGTGAAACAACACTCGGGTAAGGTTATGTGTAACCGACCCCTCTACCAGGTTACTCTGTCTCCCACCTCCCTAGCTGAATTTCTCAAAACGTTGCTTCCAGATCTCAAAAAGTTGCACCACTTGGCCATCTTGTAAAAACCATTTGTCTTCCACTAAAAGACTCTTTCAGGTTCCCCTTAGAGATGAGATCTTGATTTACAACTGCCAAAAAATTCCTCAGCCTGAAAATATTCACTTGAGACTTAATTTCACATTTATGTCCATCCTGAAATCGTCTTGCTGAAGTTTCCTCGTCTACTACCAATGTTGGAGAAAAATTTTGTAATTCAATAAAGTGTACAACATAGTAAATTACATAGATAATCCCTTGATTTAGCCTTATGAACTCAGTTGATTTCTCCTGTCTAAGCATCTCTAGATAAAATTTCTCAAAAAACATCTATTGAAATTCCATTCACTCCATAGCTTACATCTATCTATCCTGAGTCAGGATGTCCCGCCAACGTTTCACATGACCATACAACATGTAAGATGTCTAAGTGACTCTATTTTCAATAGGTTTCTCCATGTGGCCTAGTATAGTCTAGGTAGATTCAGTCCATAACTCAGCATTCTCCGGACCACCCTCTCTAGTAAAAGTTGTTGGATGTGGCAACTAAAACTCCCTCATAAGATCAGATATACTTTTTAGAAACCACCCTGGGTCTCTTTCATTCATTTTCATGAATCAGGATTGGTTCTCTAGAAACACCCCCACCCCTCATCCTTAGATTCTACTATTGGTGCCTCAGGTTCATCCACCGGAGGACCATTTCTAACTATACCCCCTGCTCTTCCTCTCAACAAGCATCATAGAGGCATAATTATACATATACAAACATGCAACTTAGGAAATAGTTCACAATGTTACCAAAATTACAGGCAAACTATTTATTCAAAATACTTCACAATTATTATGTTCAATTTCAAAATTAGACACCATTTTAATTTTAATTTGAAAATAAAGTAAATGAAATAGATTGAGTTCAAAAATATAGCCATAATCCATCTTCTTGTGCGTGCCTAAAATGATGCTTGTCACAATAATCATGAGTGCCTAGAATGATGCATGGAGATTTAACACACACGACATTCTGGGCCCCAAACCAATACACAACAAATTCATGAAATAATAATCACATCACACAACAAGTGTATCACCCAAGGTGAAATAATATTCAACTGTAATGATAAATAGTAATAACAGCAATCCCACCTTGAGTAATTCTATTTTTCCCCATACATGGGTTTGCAACTCCCATGCATGAGATAATTATCAAGCCCTGCCTTTCCCTAATCACCTGTCAACATTCCCCAAATAGTATGAAAATGGAAAAATAAAGAAAACCTTCTCTGATAAAACTTTGTAACATCCCTACCTAGAAGCCACTGAACTATGCCCCATGACGGTTTGTCACAAGCCCTCAAGCGCGCCTCCCCGTACGCTAGAGGGTGACGACTAGCAGCGCGGGTCAAGTAAGTCAGTCTTGGGGAGACTATAACCTCTTTTATCATAATAAAATACTAGTGGATATATCTAAGAAATACCATAAAAACATATAAATTTAACAGTAAAATGTCACTATCATAGTCAAAACTGGGAATACAATACTCAAATGAAAGGAAAATCATGTTATGACAATACAAGTGCCACGTGTCACCAATGAAACTGAAAGTATGGACACAATGACTCCAAACAACTTCTGACCCACATATGGTTCCCTCTTCCATGCTCCAACCCCCAACAAAACTCTAACCAGGACTCTTTCCCTTGTCCTGTCCTACCATTACAATTTTTATTCGGGAACAAATCAGGCAGCCCGAGTAGGGTGTGAGTGAGACTCAGTAGATCACCACCAACAGTGTCAAAAACCAATCTAGTCATAAGCTGTTTATGCAGTTTCCTTAATAATAAAGAATGGAAATAGGGAAAACCATTATATTTATCCAATTAACCATTCTTTAATAAATTAAACATTCGGGTTCCCGAGATCACCCAAAACACAATGCCTTCATTGGCTAATGTAGGAGCCTAAACAATTTCCCCTGTAGAATTCATATTTACTATTACATAATATTAAGTTTATGAATAGCCAAATGAAACCATCATACAAAATAAATGAAATAGTGTATAACATCATGTCTATAACACATGTGAGTATTTGGAGCATCAGTCCATGTCTCACAACCCCATGGGTATTTGGAGCATCAGTCCTTGTCCCATAAAATATCAATTTCAGGCATGTCATTGGTTCAAGAACGCCTTGTCTAGAACCCACTTGGGTATTAGGAGCATTATTCTATGTCCCACAACCATTTTTAAATCAAAAATCCAATTTACATATAAAACATTATTAAAATGTTTGATCATAGTTATCCTTCCATCATAACTCTCACCCATATTCAATTAGATCCACAATTCATAAAGAACCGCATAACCAAACATCAAAATAATTTTTAATATCATGAAATTTATACAACTGCATACACATAACAAGATGAGACTATGGGATTGGATTTTAAACCACCTACCTATATTTATTGATAACAGTTAGACCAATGAAAATCCCCAAAATCCAAGCTACACAACATCGTCGATCAAGTTTGGGATCTGAATCCATAAAACCAAAAAAATAAGATCAATGACATCGAGGTCTTGCAAAAATAGATTCGGATCCAAAATCCTAGATCTATACCTCAACTCATAGGTAGATCAATGAAACGATAGAAATCTCCCATGAAAAGATCACGGAAAGATAGAAGAACAAATAGACGAAACAACAGGATGAAATCCACTTACCGAAAGGAGAGCATATCTTCAATCTGAGCCTTCAATATTGAATAAAAGTGTTTGGATCGCCTTGGAATCCCTCCTTGAGGCTTTGGAAACACCTAAAAATTACCAAGCCCGAGCCAAGATCTGAAAATAATTAAGTCCCGGGGTTCGGATGGTTTTAAAAATGATTTTTAGAAAAAAAAATTTCACACACGGTTTTTCTGACAGTGGTCCACAGTTAAGAAAAACTGTGCATAAACCATATAGACCTCACTCTCTAGTTTTGAAAGGTCCTCACAATTTAGTCTTCTAGTTTGTCAAATCATGTACAAACTGTACATTCCTTTCTGTCCAATTCGGCTTGGTTGGCACGGTTTGGTCGCACGGTTGGTCAAACCGTGCACAAACTGTGCACAACCCACTGTCCTTTAGATTTACATAAAAGTTCACCCAAACAGACCTGAAGTCACTAATCCAAAATAAAGGTACATAAAACATCAAAATTAAATAAAAACATGCATGAGATTGACTCTAGAAAAGGTTGTGATCTTACATATATATTGAATATATATATATATAGAGTAATTGAGAAAGGATATATATAGAAAAATGAATTACATAATTCCAAAAGATGGTAAATTGTACGTATTCAATAATGTTGTTTTCACTTTTCAATGGATGGAATGAAAGAATGGATAAAAATAAATAAAAATTATTGGATAATTATAATATCATATATATTATATATATTTATTAAATATAACCTTATTACCATCCATTTATATCATAAATGAATAAATGAATCACATATCCTTGAGGAGGTGTTAGTGAACGTGTACGCTTGATAAATATTATTAGTTTATAATGTATTGGAAGGTAAAGAAGCAAGATATTTTATTATAATTCCAAAATAATAATAAAAAACATTTATCCTATATATATTTATTTTAATACAATCATAATAAAAATCCATAAAGTATGGTGTTTGAATATTAATTGCATCTCTATGTGGTGGCGATAATCCACACAAACACATGAGAAATAATTTCATTTCAAAATATTGCAATAAATAATGGATATTGGTGGTTTAATAATCATAAATAAAATTAAATAAATTTAGGATAATGACGTTTTCTTTTATTATTTATACTATAGACATATAGATACATGAAATGGACTTCTAAGAACACCATAAACACCAATTTGTGAAAAGCGCGGTATATAAGAAATTTGTTTTCGTGTTTTCATCAAGGTATAAGACTCATGTTGGTTTAATGAAGAGAAAGGATGGGTGTCTATTTGTAAGTTGGGATGATGACAAACAAGAAAACTATATAAAGATTAAAACATAATAATGTTATTCTCATTATTAAAGATTCTAAATGGATAGAGATTATATGTAGTAAAAATATAAACAATTTATATTAAATGTAAAAAATAATTTCAAATATTTACATTTTCTATTTGTTTAACAACCCTGGTTATCCCGTTTCAACCGTAACTATGTTGACGAATTAATATAAAAATTTCTATTTATTATGAACCCCAATGAATGTTACTACAATAAAAATTTAGAAATTATGAATCCAAATATAGAATCTAATTTATTAATTTTAATATATAAATTTTTATGAAATTACATTTTAGAAAATCCAAAACATTACGAAAAATTGTTTTCATGAAATTGTTTTTCTTAAGTATAAAACTATTTAAAAAAACTTCCCCACAAAATTTATTTGAATGAACATAATAAGATTATTAAAAATATAAATGACCTAATTTTACTTTTATAAAAATAATTAAACCAAATATAACTTTATAAATTTTATAAATGAAAATAATTTTTTCAATTAAAATATATATTTTTCATTATTAATTGAAAATTAGTATATTATTGAAAGTCTTAAATATTTGATTCTAAGTTAATTTTTATAGTTTCTTTTCAAAAATGATATTTATTTTTTCATATAATATTTTAAAATTTTTATAAAATTAAAAACTGTTTTTGAGTGAAAATAATTTTTCTTGAATCTTATAATAACATTATAACAAATTGAGTACTAATATTTCAATAAAATTGATTTACCTAAAACCATTATACATTTTTTTAAAATTTGGTTATTCATATTCGGAAAACCTATTATATTTATATTTCATAATGATACTCTAAACTATGGTCTATATAGGATCATGGTTGTGTGTATAACATGCTGTAGAATAAACAAATTAAAAAAATATAATAATTTCTCATGCAATAGAGAAATCATGTAAAATTCTGTATTGTTATGTCTGTGTCACATCATAGATACTACTTTTATATAATTGTATGTGATATTTTGTGTGTGAGGATTAGAGATTATGTGTGGTAGTCGACCATTTAGTTTCTTGTTAGTTCTTCTATTTTCTCATTGATGCATAAATATTAATATTACATATTTTCAAAGGAGATGTTATGTATGATCATAATGAGTATAAGTGGTATTATCACTACTAAATATATATTGTTTTCTAGTTTCCTGGTTGATTTTGGTTAGCGAGCTATATAATACTATATTAACGTTTCGGTTGGCTGTGGAATTTCTTCTATTAACATTATTATCTTTTTATTTGGTGTTTTTAGTTTTCTAATATACTCATTCATTTTTTATTTCTAGTGGTTTATGATTTTTATATTAAAAATGGTATTAGTGTTCTAATTGTGTATTCTTAGGATTTGTGAGTTTAATAATTCCCATGTGTTTGTTCAATACCAACATTGTTATTGTCCTATGCATGGAAAATTGAATGAAGTATTTTTAGGTATCCCTCATCTTAATTAATTGTCCACGCGGGGTTCCTATTTTGGTTACGTAATGATATCCTTTCCTTCCAAAACAGACATCTTATCAAAATTTTTGTGTTAAATATGTATTATATTCTACAGTCATAATATTTCCCCTTATATTTATTTCAATAACATATTTTACAAATATTTCATCAATGTGTGATTTCATAAAAACAAAATAAAAGTCTCGAAAAGTCAATTTATATTATATTTTACATATGTATTATCATACACTCACTATTTCATTAGCCAGTTATTATTTCAATTTATGGTTTCTTTTTTGGAGATTCATTTAAAATAATTTTTTTCATGAAATTACATTATTATATTCCCTAAAAAGTATATTAAAATATTACTTGTGACTTAATTTGTTTTTATAAATTTATAATAATTAGTATTTTTTATAGATTTTCATTCATTGTACACATAATATCTAAATGATTATTCTCCTAGACAGATACGGATAAGGAATGACCCCTCTAAAATCTATAATGACATACTTCTTTAGGGGGATCCAAATTATGTAATAAAAAAATCTAATTATTAATGTAATTTAATGTGATACTATCTGAACATTTTAGTAATACATTTTAAATGCAAGGGGTTTTCATTATAATATGGATGATTGGTTTATTGTGTCATATAAATGTATGCTATTTCATTATATATTTGTTGGGGTATTATATGTACCTTTAATTGATTGGAAAAGTTTAATATGTCATGATGTTATATAAGGATACTTTTAGTTAGTCCTAATACTTTATAATAATGGATACATGTTGTCAGTCCCTATATATTATACAAAGGTACGCTTTTAATAATTCTTGATCAACTGTACTAATGGATACTAGTAGTGATTCATGATCTAACATGTAATTATCTCATTGGATATTATTATTCCATAAACCAAGGATATGTTTACATGGTTAATAATTATTGTCACATTTTTTTAAGCCTTGGTATATGAGTTATGCTTCCTTGATTATATTTTTATGTTTATATGTTATTATTCAATGATAGATTATATTTTTCAATGATTATTATTATAATTTTGTATGATCTCATGACCCTTAAAATATTATTTTCCTCCAATTATCATGTTTTCTCATATTCTTTTTATTTATCCCTTTATAATTTGTTTATTAGTTTTTCCCCACACATATAATTTTAGTATACTCATTATTATTTTTCCTATTTCAGCAAGAAATTTTGTGTAGAATAATATATAGATGGAAGTTTCATGTAGAGATTATTCTTGTATATTTTGATGAAAAATTGTGGAATAATATATATATATAGAAAATTTGAAATAACACTAATTCTACGAGTTCTAGGGTTGTGAGTTTAGTTTTCAAATGTAATGTTAAAAAGGGTAATGTTGTAATATATAAATGTGTTCTGTTCAAGTAATTTCATTTTTCATCAACAGATAGTTTTAATTTATATCTAGATTAGGTTAATAATTATATGAAAAATCATCATTAAGAAACCTAGATTAAAAAAAGGGTCATATGACAAAATAGTTGTTTTATAGTGTGAGACATAAAAAGGTGGACTTCTAAAATTAATCTGAGATTTCACACAGATTTTCATAATAAGTTAGTGTGTATTAATCACATTTAGCCTTTAGTTCTATTAAATTAATTATATAAGAATAAATTGAGTTATTAATGGGTTTGATGGATAATTCATTGATTGTCATGAATTAGACACCAAAAGGTATGAGTAATGGAGTGGATACTTTCATATAAATTCACTCTGAGGTTTTGAATTGCAACTAAAATAAATTTGAGATCCTAGTCACAAAAAATATGTTGAGTCATGTTATTTATCCATTCATGTGGTAATGCCCAACCTATTTAGTAGGTATTTTAATTCCACAATTTCCTACCAATATATTACGCCAATATAATGTATATTTTCTATTCACTAATTCTCAATGAATAAAAATAATTTTTTGTTAATTATTGTTTCGAGGGTGGATCAGGACAATGGTGGAATCTCATTATGAATATTAGTTAATAAAAATAAATTAACTCTTGGACATTAGAAGTGTCAAATAAGATATTATTTACAAAATAATTTACCCAAAATCATTTTCTTAAAATAGTTACTGAATTACTTTATTTAATTAATTTTTTTTGAATTAATATATTCATATAATGAAAAAATTAAAAGGTTATAAATATATTCCTTTTATTTTATTATTTATCATAAAATAATGATCAATTACATCCATATTAAAAAAAATTCAATGGAATTTTCTATATTTAAATTTGGTAGCTAATTAAAAAAGTTTCTACGCTTACTTAAGTTTGAAATGGAATCCAAAAACACTCATTAGTTCCATGGATTTGGTGAAAATAAACTAAAAATAGATATTTATGGAAACATTAATTATGTATAACATGGTGGGAAGAAAAATCAACCCCAAATATTCCAAAAATATGGGAGGAACCTTCAGGGAAATTGTCTCAATGTATTTAAAATATGTTTTATGTGTGGTTGATAATTCCATCAATAATTGAATTTTTTGAAAATTATTACATTTCACATTACCACAATAGAGATCAAAATGAATATTTGAATGAACTAGCCACACCTCATCAATTCATCTTTAAAGAGTTTCTATATTATGAAATTCCAATCCCAAATTTGAGGGCTAATCCTAATAATAGAAATCAGAAACCTCCAAAATCATGGGACCAAGGAAGAACCTATAAAATACTTGATATTGAAGTGGACCACATTATTGAAGTGTAAAAAGAAATAATTTGACCTATTTGATATATAAAAGTGTATTTTTTGATCGTATATCTTCAAATTATTTTATTATTGACTTTTTTTAAAGAATTTTGATTCCCCACATCAAATATTTTGTATTTAATTATCAGTAAAAACACAGAGTGGTGTAATAAACTCACCAAAGGTATATAAATATTAATTGATAATGGATAGCTAGAAGATAATTATTTTATATTATGTTCTTTATCCCCTGGATGAATTCCATGGGATTCTAGGCATGAATAATAAATCACAAAAAGGAGTTCATTTTAATAATCTGTATAATGAAAAATCATTTAATATTCAAAATAGTATGACTATAAAATATCAATACATGAATGATTATATAGTTATGTGATCTTAATAAAAAAAAATAGTTAATTATTTATCATAAATAATCCTTTATTCATAAAATGTTTACAATATCTGAAGAGTATAATTTTAGGGTCTTTTAATTTCATATACCTAAAATTATTTTATGGTCATTGAGATATATTATAAAAAATTAAGCCACATTAGACTCCATTCAAAACATATAGTATGTTTTAATTATCTTCATAACCAAACGAGTGGAAAATATTAAATTGGTGAGCTAAGATGATAAATTAGGAAAACATAAGAGATAACCATTGATGATCATAACTGATCAAAAGTTAAACAGGTTGGTACAAGAGCATAATCATAATCCATGAACATGAGATTATAAAAAAATAACCAAAAAAATCCTACAGTATTGAATAATAAACCAATACAAACGTACATTAAAAAACATAAGAACATTCTAATAACATAGGGATAAGAATGATAATATGGTGTTTCATAAATTCCATCATTAATCCCTTAGTGGATTTGGATTCACACATATATTTCCCTTCGGGGATGATTCCTCACTCACCTTTTTTTCAATAGTGTATTGGGTCATAACGACTCATTTTATAGTATTACATTAGATATAAATCGTAACAAATTCACTAGAGGGATATATAGATCCTAGCTATCACATAAGGAAAACATGTACATAATTGTGTCACATGGAATGATAAATTATATTAGATACGAATTGGATGAATAACTCATATCAAAAGAACTATTGAAAAATGAATTCAGTACATGTTAAATCATGAGGTCCAACATGGTTTCACCAATGTAATGTACATTGAAAATAGACTTATAATTCTCCCAATCATTTTCAAAACATGCCACAGATGGTCAATTGAGTTCCTATTCAATTAAATAATTTTTTATATCATAAATAACTCATGGAAAATATGGGTTTCATAGTATTTATAGCTATTTTTAACAATATTGACCAAAAAAATTTATAATTATGACAGCAAAATTTCAATCTTCATAAAATATTATTTCATAATAAAATATTGAATGTGGTTTAATAAAAAACTCACATGGATAGAAACATTTATAGATATAGACAAAAAAATAAACAAAATAGTTAAAATAATTTTTGAATGAAATTTTATTTATTCCACAAAATATTATGTTACGATAAAATTTAAAAATCATTTTTGATAACTTGAAGTTATATTTTTTGAAAATTATTTAGTTTTAAATAGAAAATTGAATAGTAGAGAGTTGAAAAATAAATATTATTTTCATTAATCTTAACAAAAATTATCTTAATAAATTTTAATTTTGAAATAAAATATTCAATAATAGATCATTTTAATAACATAAAGGCTATTAAATGAAATGTATTGTGGAAGACAAACCATTTAATTTTAAAATGGATTGAAAAAAAATCAATTACTATTATTGAAAACCAAAAACATAAGAATAGAATAAAAACACCATTTTGAAGAGTTTAGAAGGGAAGAATAATGGTCATAATATATAACAAATAATTTGGCTTCCAAATATATATGCGAACATTGGATGGAAATGAAAATATATATAAGGAGGGGAAACATTTATTAAAGAGGATGAAAATTATTATCAGAAATGATATTAGTTTTTAATGATGATGATTATCATGAAAAATATTTTAATAAAAAATTAAATCAGTCTAGAGAGGAATAAAAAGTACATTGAAATAAAATCTGATTGTGGAAGAAAACATACAATAAATATATCTTTTTATGAAGAAGTGTTCTAATACAATAAAGAGATTTGAGTTAACAAAGACCCCTAAAATATTTTTATACATTTAATTGAAACCAATTTAATGAAAGAACAATTTATAGATTATTAAACACTCTTAACTATATTAATATGATTAAATTAATTATTTTTTATTAATTACACAATATTAATAATTTCATAGGGAATAATATGATATATATCTAAAAATAAATTCAATTTTAGAGAAATAACTCTATTTCCTAATTTCTAGGAATTCACTAATATCATTAAATCAATGGTAAACTATTCAATTAACTTTTTCATATTTATAAACTAATGTTTTATTCATTTTTAATTATTACCCTCATGTAAATCTGTTAGTTGTTAGATACTTTTAAAATATTTTTTGAGTTATCTTGATAGTTTTTAACTAGTTTCTTTATAACGATGGAATTCTTCATTTTTATCCAAATTTCATCATTACTATATAGTAAATGGTACTAGTAGAGATTCCACATGATATATAAAATTGATATAATTGCAACCAATTATATTTTTAGATGCCATTTTTGTTGAAAAAAATTAGTGATAAGCTTGTTTAAATTGTTTTTAACAGACAAATATTGAAATTATTATTATCAGTTATATATTACTGATAAAATTCAAAGGCCAAAATAAAATTCTTATTTAATTTTTTATATAATATATCAAATGAAATTATGTTATTAAAGAAATATGTGATATTATTTTACCACATTTTTCAAGTTGGAAGTTAGACTGACCCTATCATGAATATGCTACAATTAATGGATGACTATGGTTACGAATGAGGTTTCAATTTTAATGATATAATACTTAAATAATTAAGATAATTTTATTTATATATTTTTATGTTTCAAAATAATTTAATAAGATATTTAAATTATTGATAATGAAGCTATATGAAAATGAGATATGTTACATTATAGAGATGGTTGTTCGTACAATGCACGATTAATAATTTCATATCATCGTGAATGAGTATTAAAAGAAGGTAGATTGTTATTAGACTCTTAATAATATTATATTTTTTATATATTATATTTTTATTCTTTAATTACATTAATTAAAAATATTTAATAGAGGTGTTGGTGAAAAACAGATGTGTTAACTTCATAGAGGAAATATTGTACACGAACACATGATAAACATTATTTTTTTTTCTATATGTATGGGATGGAATCAATAATAGTTTTCCATTTAAAGAATAAACATTTTCTATAAAAATGAAAGGAATTTAATTATATTACAATAGTTTGGATAATTTTTTATGTGAATGATTAGTAAATATTTTATGGATTAAGTAAAACCCATGTTGCGACCTTGAACATTATTTTGAAAGTATCCTTATTAATTAAGAAAAAATTATAACTAATTGAGCCTAGTGACTGTGTAAAATTATATAAATTTCTTAAAGGAATTAAATTTCTTTTTTTAGGAATAAATTAAAATGGATAGTATTGGAATGAAGTGGTGGAAGTGTTCCTCTGTTATAATTGATGAAACGACACTTTTTTAAAGTCCCATTTTTTAAAAAATGGAATCAAACTATTCAAGATTTAAGGGTAACTAAGGTGAGAAATATTAGTGTTTTGGTTGAGACATGGAAGAGAATGACTCAACTAAAAAATTTAATGTAAAAAAGTTTATTTAAAAATTTTAAAATAAACACTTTATTCAATATTTTTGTGTCCTAGAAGTTAATTAATCTCAATTTTCTTTACAAATTTATAAAAAATATAAAATTAACATTTATATTAAAACAAAATATGTAAAAAGTTATTTTTAAAAGAAAACATATATCTTACCCACTTTTTGTTTTCAATATTATTTAAAATTTATTACTAATTGAATATATGTTAATATAATTGTGTATTTATTTAAAATCTAAATATATTAATTTTTGAAATGTTAATAATTTATTTAATTAAATAAAAAATAAAAAATATATCTAAAACAATTATTTTAATGTAACAGATTTACCACTATCATATTAAATAAATTTAGTCCATGTAATTATAAGTCTTTGAATAGATATGAAATTTACATATTACAAAATATGAGTGTACTGATAAGAAATTTAAAATCCATTTTGGTAGTTTTATTTTTTTCTAGTTGATGAAAATTAATTTTTAATATAATTTAATAAAAAGAGCTTTTAAATTAAACTATTATTTAACCGTAAAAAATGTTAATAGTATGTTTTATAGTATATTCCTGTGATTTATTTTACAATATATATATAAATATATATAATTATTTATTAAAAAATTATTTTTTAATTTTTAAGATCATTTCATAAAATGACACTATTATTAAAATAAGTATTTATTTAGTGTTCAATTATAAATCAATTATTTTATAAACTTCCTAAAAATTATTAATAAGATAATTTTTTTATAATTAATTAATAATGAAAATTATTTTAACAAATTAAACCAAAAATATTTATGAATTTATATTTTAAATTAAAATACATCATATAATGAAAATGATTTTTATTATAGAGTTTCCTTTTAAAACATTATTTGTTCATAATTATATTTTGTATGAAATTTTAATTGATTGTTGTTATTATATTTACAAAGCAGCTTTATTATTCCCAAAATTTAATACTAATATAAATATAATATGTCATGTGTTGTTTTTGTTTTGTGTTCTAGGTGATGAAATCTATCAAAAACATTAGATTTATTTAATGGAAATTCATATATGAAAAGCTTGGTGTGTTAAAATTATTAACTCGATTTCAAAATCCATTTTCCAACAGAGGCCTTGATACATTATAAACAAGGATAAACGGTTCCAATTTTGGAGAAGAACTAATTATTTAGGAAATTTCAATAGTACATGAATATATAGATTTATTCCCTAAAAATCCCCTTGGTATTCTTAGGGTGCCCAAAACCTACACTCCTTATCTAGTGCGATAATCACCATATTTAAATACATGATTTTAGAATATGTTAGATAATGAATGATAAAAATATATTTATTTTAAAACATTTACACAATTTAAAAATTATATCTCAGAAATAGACACACAATCTTAACAACAAAAGGTATGGTGTCTTTAATGATTATAAATCATTCCTTTTTCTTTAAAAATGACATGTTTAACACTATAATAATATTTCCATTTTATAAAATAAAAATATTCCAAAAAATATCTTCTTGATGATTCCTTATAAATAGGTTTATATATACATTTTCCCATTGAAAATAAATCTAAACCAAAGGGTTAGATCAAATGATCAATAAGGGGAAACCATGCTAACATGGAATAATTGGACAGATGATTAGAACATGAGAAACATTAATATGAGAGAAATAAATTTTTAAAAAGATTTATAAAAAATAATATTTCATATAATTTTTTATAGAAGGACATGAAATCTAAAATGAAAAATCATATACCATCGAAAAATAATGTGGAATCATTAGATACTGAAGAAGAATCATGTAGAATAATGATTCACATATGTCCTGGAAATGTTAAATTATCTTGAAACATAGAAAAGAAATAAACATTGGAACAATAAAAACAACGTAGTATCATCACCTTCTCGAGTCACTACTTTCAAAAATTCCATAAAAATTCACTACTCATATTGTTTCTTGGTATAAATACATAATGGGACCCAAAAATACATGTATGAAAAGATATAATCTTCAATCTTATTCATTATAGGTAATTATAGGACCCCAAATATAAATAATCTATATATATGTACGACCTAAAATAAATAATTCATCCTGAAATAAATAACCCATGGAAATAAAATGTGTTTTTATCTTTTTACAATGGAATATTATAAGTAAATTATTAATAATTCATTTAATAATCATAACCTGATAAATCCATTGAATTTAAATGGGAATAAAATGATATTTAGTAATTTTCTAGGTAAATACTCTTCAACTATGATGATATTTTATATGGTATTTATGAAATATATGTAAAAGTTATATGATTTATTTATTAATTTCCCAAATCAATCAATGTGTGGGTGTCTAAAAAACATGCTTCAAAAATAGAAATATAATATAGAATATTAAAAAAGGGAATGAATTGGATGTAAAACATTGTTATTAACATTAGATGATTAAGAATTAAATATTTTGTGATGTATCATTGTATTGCTAAAAAATAATATATCTTAATATATCATAATAAATAAGTTCAGTGGTATCATTTTTTGAATATAATTTATCATGAATAAAATTTTTCAATATATATAGACATATATGGAAACACTTTTTAGGAGTATTTGGAAATTTCATTTGATATAAGGATTAAACTTAACCTTCTAAATTTTTCTGAAGATATAAATATTTTTAAATTATATGAGAAAAAGAATATATTCTTGAAACAGTTTAAATATAGAGAGGATTTTTCATATAAAAGAAATATATATAGAAATATATCTTCACATGAAAACAAAATTTTACAACATTATCATAGATAACCAATATAAAACGTGTTAAAAATTTATTTAAAACACTTTTAATAAAATTGGAAATAGATTAAAATGACATTAATAAATAAATGATTCATAAATATAAAAATCTAGAAAATCATCCAATTAAAATAGATATTGAAGGGAAATGTACGTAACCTAAATGATGAGGAGGGTACTTTAATAATACAATAGATAAACTATGAGAAAAGTGGATATTAAAATAGTTATAAGACTTATAAAAACCTAAGCATAAAAAGAGGAGAATAAATTTGTGGTTTTGTTAGAGTGGAAAGTGAGAAAATCTCCCAAGATTTATTATCATTAAAAATAAATCCAAAGTTGAAATTGAGATTAGACAAGAAACAATTATGGTAATGGAAACACAAGAATCAAAGAGGGATGTGATTGAATTTCATGAAATGTAGAGTCAAATATCATGAAATGTATGATATTTTATCTTCGTATAGGAAATTTTTAAGTGACAAAACCACATATGAAAAACATGGTGTGAAATATCAAACATGTCTTGTAACATCCCAGAATTCGCAGTATGAATCTATTTCTAATGAAAAAATTTACAAATGTGACCAAACTATTTTCATCACTAATTTACAATTTCAACTATAAATATTTGATTAATCACATACCAAAGGACCTTATCGGTTTATATTTTCACAATATTAATAAAATATATTTCATATAATATAAAAAATTAAAATTTCCCATATAAATGTTTATCCTCATGGAAACATTATTTATGTTTAACACTGTTCTTAGATATGTCCAACTTAAAATGCTTCATCATGACCTGGGGAAAAGAAAAGATAAGAAAAGGTTGATCTTTGATGCTCAGTAATTATAAACACATGTTATATCAATCCATTACCATATGAAATCATAAGATTATATTAAGGGTATGTGATCATAAACATAACATTAAGAATTACATACCCATCCTTTAATAGATAAAAAACAGGAGCATTTTCATAAAATATTATCATTTCAGAAATCATATACGATAAGAGTAAATAATAATCATAAATAAATCATGAACCATAATACAATGTCATAAAAGTATGGAACCCTCATAAATATATTGAAATATTTCATATGTCACGGGTAACAACCATGAAAAAAAAAACAGAGTGTATTCGGACACCCCTGTCTTTCCTTGTAGATCTAGACACACGTATTTCCCATTATGGTTCAACCCTATCTAATTGTTTCCCATTTTTTCTCATGAGATATTAATCATTATCAAATGAAATTTATGCAGATACAGGTCCCACCCATCTAATCATGAAAAATATAAAAATATATTACACATAAACATAAATCATCTATCATATCATAATTTATGAGAAAATGGGTTTTATTAACATTCCATAGCAACATAACCCACTGAAATGAAATGATTTTAACAAATATCATTCCACCATAACCATAAACCAAGCATTAAATGAATATGATTAGTATCTCTTAATCATAACCGTAGTAAAGAATAAGTTTCATAATATAATGTTATCTTATATGTTAAATGGTTTTGATAGGTTACATGAAATAATTCTTTTGGAAAATATTATTTCCTTTTTTGAAATCATTATTTCCATTAAAAATAAATAAAATTTAAAAAGAAAAAATTCAATTCGAAAGGAACAATGAAAAATAGAAGAGGATTCATGAAAACACTAAGGCAACATGATTGTTTAAAAATTTGATCATATATTTTATTTTTTGAATAGTCACAAAGTACCTTTCTTAGAAAATGATAAAAATATACCTTCTAAAACATTTTGTAAAAAAAAATCATTATATATGAATTTAAAAATTAATCATATAATAGAAAAATCATTGATAAACTTTTTTAAAAAACATCGTCAAGGAAGATTAATATTCCCTAGCAGAGACTTAAGTATAAACAATATAAAACAATGTTGATATTTTTTAAATAAACCATTAAATTAATTATTTACATTATTATTTCACATTCGAACAACCTATATAGTAAATATATATTTATTTAAAATTTATTTAATAACCTTAATTCGATAATAACATGTATTATTTACTTATAACGTTTTATCACCCATTAACTAATAGTTTTTTATTAATATCAATGTTTTGGTTGATAGATGCATCTTTTATCAAGAATGTTTACGTTTATCTATATTAGTCATTAATGGTTTTGGCTTATAATTTACATAATGATAATAATTTTATAATAATTATATACATATCTATAATCATTAATACAAATTATATATTTAAATTTGAATTACATCATTCATGGAGATGGTAGGTCATATATTCGCATGAAATCTATTTTCATTTTTTAGATTGATAGATGGAATGAATGAAATGTAAATAATAATTTATATATCAAGATTTATTATTATATCAAATATATCATATATTTTCACTAAAACCTTTCATAGTACCAATACATAATAGAATGTGATTAAAAAATAATTATATCATGATGTGGAGACGATATTCTATATGTTTTCACGAGCAATTATTTAACTTCATGTTTTATGGGAAAGATGATGAATAATGTTATTTTTATAATCATAATAAAATTTTTGATTACTGAGTATTATCTTATTATTAATTTGGGATAAATATATTTTATTTATAAGATTTAGATAAGAGTAGAAACTGATTGTGATATACTAGAGTGATTACCCCTTCTTCAAAACATCATAATTAGATCTTCTATAATGGGATCTAAGGTCGATATTTTTGGAAGAATAGACAATCTATTATGTTTCTAGGGTATTGGAGAGTAGAAATTTCTATGGAATTGTAAAGATAGAATTCTAAATGCGATTAAATGATGTGATTGAGTTGGTTTCCTTTTATAATGAATTTGAGGGAAACTTTAAAAATTTCTGGAATTATTAAAATATAATTGCACTAATCATGATTCAAATTCTACGAAATGTCTTTTAAATATATTGGGGATGAAATTTTAGGTCATATATTATCTTATTTGTCCTAATATAATATTTTTATTTTTTTTGTATAACAAAATAAAATATTATATCTATGAAATATTATTATTGTCAAATGTGTTACTAGTGATTAATATGACCTTAACTACTGCACAGAAAAGAGTAAAATTTGAAACAATTATTTTGTATTTTCTTATACATTTTATATACCACTATATAATTCTTGGATAAACTAAAAATCTCAAATTATATTTATTTTAATTTTTTGAATATCATTTATTGTTTTTTTCCAGTAACATAATAATTACTACATCATCATTGTATAATTATTTAAGGCATTAAAGTCGTCAAAAAAATTGGAAATTAATTTTCATGAATAAGATAAATCATTTGACTTTCCAAATAATATTTATGGTCAAATAAATATTCTAGTAAACTATATATTATAATTAATATACTAATAAAAAATAATAGTATGATAAATTTTACATTCATTTAAATAAACTTGTAGAATGGAATTATTTTCAATATAGTAGATCAAAGTGATCCTAAATTAGAGAAATGGATTTTTATAGTTGAAAATTATTCATCCATAAATATATATACTTGATTTTTTTTAATTTAATTATACTTTCTAAAGGTAAATAATTCATAAGCAATAAAGGTAATTATTTCATATATAAAAATTTAAAATAAATAACTATAATAAAATTAAATTACATATGCTTAAGAAATTCCTTTATATTCATTCGTTATTTATATTTACTAATATATATGTCATGATAACTTATTTATTTTGTTAATTTGACATATCTATCTTTGCGTAATTACTTCAGAAGAATTTGGATAAGATTCATGTTATATAAGTCCAATATTAAAAAATATCAGAAAATATCATAATTTATGCATGATATTTAATAAAAAATTTCATAAAAAGTCTTGTTACCCTTATACAAATTTCACTAAGGTACCAAATTTTACTTTTTTAATGCTGTGTAGGTACTATGTCGATACTAAAATTGATTTTTATATTTATAATGAAATAGTTTTTAATTTAAACGTTTGGTATTATTTTTCTCCGATATTTGTTTTATAAATTATTTTTTACATAATTTTAATCAATGTTTTACATCATAGTTATATTTTGATAATGTAACAATATATTTCTGGTTTGGAAAACATTATTTTTTTAATATTCAATAAAAAAATTTATTTTTTTTGAAATTATCAAAATTCTACTGTAGACTAATATTGAAATGTAGATTTCAATGAAAGAAGTGAAATTTAACAAAAATATTTTATAAAAATGATAAAAATTAAATACACTTTTTTTCCAAAGAAACCAATATTTTTTTTATAAAAATGTAAATTTGAGGAATAATATGACTTTACTAAAAATTATATTTTTATTTGCTATAAATTATTAAATAAATATATTTCTTAACTTTTTTATCCATACTAATACCTTCCTATTCAGTGGCTAGGTTGTAACAACCATGTTAATATTTTAATAATAAATCATGGTTCATTTAATCATGATGTGAAATGAAACACAAAATATTGAAGATATTATATTGTTTAAATATAAATATTACTTAAAAATAACAGGGTGTTAAATTATACCCTCACAAAATGAATTTGTCACTCCAAATTCATCTTAGTCATCAATTGTTTTTCATTTGGTAATTCATTCATAAAACTTGAATAAAGTAAATGAATAACAAAATATCCATTAAAAAGGTATTGTTGGAAACTTAATGGATACCTGAAGCAATTCATAACTATGATTACAAATTAGGGAAAAATTGGGTGAAAATTATAATATATATTTTGAAGGAAAATATAATACCCAATAACTAATAGAGAGTGAGAGATAACATTTTCTAGATAAGGTTAATGATAAGAAAAACATAGACTAAATAGTTCTAAAAATTATCATTGATATCATAAAAAATGATTATAAATGGATAACATTGTATTTCAAAATTCTTTGAAAAGATATACATGGTTTATTTAATTTTATTTGTGCTATATAACTCTTTGGGTGTGTCTTTTTCAATTTCCACTTCATCTACTACACTAATAAATGAAGTTGAAATTGTAATGATTGAATAACTATTTGATCATAAGATCTATAATGGGACGGTATGTCATTACTTCTCTCTCAAGTTATCATCATAATCAAATGGTTATCACATGTTATCCAATATGCATAAATCATCATATGGTGATGTAAACAATTAATCTCTAAAACATTATCCAAATTTAAACATTAAAATTTTCAAAACACATACACTTATGAACATACAAAATGCTTAAAATATAATACTTTTGGAAGAAGGTCGATAAAATTTTAAAATCAACTTATCATTTAACACCTTAACCATTTGATGTTGTTATAAATTTTTAAACACCAACCATGCGAAGATCATTTTCATGTACTCTCTGGAAATATGTTACAAACCTGAATTCCATAAATTATTTGAAAAAACATGAATTCTATCAAAAATTAACTTTTTCCACATAACATAAATTGAGAAATTCAAAAAACTCAATCCATAAATAGCCTTTTAAACATATTACTCATATGTTCCAAGTTCATTAATAATATCCCCCTTATTGTATCACAAAATGTATTCCTCTATCTCATTTTTTATCAAAACATCATGCACATGTTAAGGATTATCCTTTTTTAATCATGTGTTCCCCAAAAATATCATTAGTTCCCATAAAATATAATAACTATAAACCTCAAGTTTGGTGTCTATAACTATGAACATATATTTTTTTATTCGAATTAATTTATCAATAAAATTAAATTAAACATCATACTAAAACATAAAAATTATCCAAATAATATAAAAACACATCAAATATGAAAAGAAACATCCAAAACTATACACATAGAGATCCACTACTATAGAAATATACCTTAAAAATGTGACCAAGTTTCTAACATCAATAATTTGTAATATAAAAAAGAAATATCAGAACAGTCATATATCGAAGGAACTAGTTGGTTAATGTTATAGTGAATTAGATTAAACACTAAAATATATTTTAAAAATAAACTTATCCCTAAAAAATAAATATCATATCCCAAATTTTATTAATTTTTATGACCCTACATAGACATTCCATACTTAAAACCATTCATCATAACATGGGAAAAAAGAAACAGAAGTGAATGATGAGATAAAAAGGTAAGTAAGGGTAAACAATGTATATATCAATCCATTAAAATATTTAATTATTAGGTAAAAATAATGGAATGTGATCATGAATATAACATCATATGTTCATACCCAAACTGTCATCGATGATAAAGATAATTCTTGTCGGATTTTATTACCCTTTCAGAATATATGTACCATAAGTGTCGAAAATAGTCAAGAATCAATCATGAACAGTAATCTCATGTCGGTAAAGTGTGAAAAAATTATTAATATATAAAACCATTTTATATGTCAATGTTAGATATGAATAATGTCAATATATTAGATCAAGACACACTAGTATCCCATAATACATCAGGACATGGCTATTTCCCATTGTGGATCTAACCGAACAAATTTTATCCCTTTTTTATCTCATGTGATTTTATTCTTTACCCAATTAATTATATGGATATATATGTCACATCCGTAGAATAACAAATTCATTTATATGTGTGATTCAAGAACAGAAATCATCTATTATCTTATAACCCATTAAAAGAAACGGGTTTCATAATCATTTCATCATAAAATTAGCGACTAATAATAAGTGGGTTTATAAATATCAATCCATCATAATAATTAACCATACATACAAATAATAATAGTATTATCCTTTAATAATAACCCTAATAATGAATATATAAGATAAAATAATTTTATCTCAGATGAAAAATTGTTTTTAAAGGTCCTATAAAGTAATTATTGAGGAAAATATCCTTTCCATTTATCAAATAATCATATCTTGGAAGAATCCATTCAATTATAAATGCCATATTTTTGTTTGAAAATCACATTGTAAAATATAAAAGGACTAGTCAATACATTATGGAACCATGAATTTTTGAAAATATTATCATTCTGTATAAGGAAAATACATTCTTTTCGTATATTATTTTTTGAAAAATACATGAAGTACCTTGTAAGGAAAATAATGAGAATATTTTGTAAAAATCATATTGTAAAAAAATAAAAAATTGGTAAAATTGGATTAATAATTTAATAATATAATATTAAAAACAATTTTTATAACAATTTTCAAAAAAATTCCTATAAAAGTCAAATATTCCACTACAATGTAATAAGCATAAATAATCCATAATATTGATGATATTATAAAATAAACCATAACTTATAGTATTTAATTTCTTAGTTAAAATTTAAAACTCTGTTATAATAAATTTGTATTTTTTATATAATTATTCTATAAACATTATAATATCATTATAGTTATTATTTATGTATAACATGTTATCACCCTTTTGTTAATATATTTTTATGAAAATTACCATTTTGGGTGATAAATAATTCATTTTCCAAGCATGTTTTAGGTCAAAATTATTGGTCTTATACTATGATTATTAGAATTATAATTCCCATAATTTTAACCGTGGTATAAAAATTATATAAATATCTATAATCATTGATATATGTACAGATATAAAAATGAATTACACTGTTTATGGAGGTGGTAGGTCATACGTGCTGAGGAACGATATTTTCATTTTCAAATTTAAGGAATGAAAGAATGGTGAATAATATTTTATAATTACGGAATAATTATTATAAAATATATGTGATATTTATTCATAAAATTATTTATAAAATTTATACATTAAATATGGTGTGGAAAAGTTAATTTTCTTCCCACATGGGGAAAATAAGCTGTACATACAAACGAATGATACTTTAACTTAATTTTTGATTTCAATGATGTTTTATAATGTTTTTTTCATAAGAATGATTAAATTTAATCACATGATGATTATTGAGTAATTATTTGATGATAAAAATCTAATATTTATTAGAGTTATATAATATTTGAAAAAGAAAGTGTTTGATAAGAGGGATTATCTCTTCTTCGAAATGTTTCCGTTGGATCTCCGATAAAGGATTCTAGGGCTTGTCCTTTGAGAATACCATAAACTCAAGAATGATGATTGGTTATAGAAGAAGATAAATTTCTATGGGATAATCAAGTAATAATGAATAATTTTATGAAATTATGTGAAGGAGGATGTGTCCTTTTATAATGTTGGTGAGGAAAACTTTTGGAATGTCAAGAAATATTAAAAATATAATAATACTAAACAAGGTTGAAAATATTATAAATGTGATCAAAATAAATATGGGATTTCATTTTAGAAATTCTATTAAAACCCCATAGTCGTATTTAATATTTATGGTTTTAAATAAAATAATAAAATATTATATTCTTAAAATATCATTACTTTTAAATTCAATTCTATCATTACTAGGAACGTGAAAACATAAAAACCAGAGAAAAATTAGAAAAACCTATTTTATTATATCCTAGATATATCACATTACTTTAAATATTTTTTATCTTGAGATATATCTCAAATTAATTTTTATTAATTTTATTAATATCATTTATTTTATTCTTCTGTTAATTTTAAAATTACTAAGTAATAATTGTGTAAGCATTTAAGGTATTTGTAAATTCCATTAAAATTAATAATACGTATTCTGAATAATGGGAATCTGTTATATTTTAAAAAGATATTTATAGAAGATAAAATATCTTGTAAAACTATATATAATAAATATTGTAGTTATTAAAAATAATAATGTGAACTAATTGAATTTCTTTTAAATAAAATTATATAAGTGACATAATGAAATCCATGTAGATAGAAAAGATCCAAAATTCAAAACATGAATTACTAAAGTCTAATATTAATAAAAAAATAATATTTATTAATTTTTTTGGGTAATTTAATTATTTTAGAAATGTCCTGGAACTTGTTTTAATGATTTTTATTTTACGTGCAAAAGTACTATATTAGTGTTTCCTTAGAATTAAATGGAAATTTTTTCAAATGAAAAATTAAAAATAAATTAATACCCTAGAAATAAAATTACTAGTTTCAATATAATACTTTATACGTATTAATTACGTATATTTACTTGTATTCATGTCAAGAAAACATATATAACTTGTTATGTTGACTTTTCTAGCCTTACAAAAGCATTACCCAAAAAGTAGGACAAGATTTATGTTATATAAGTCAATAAATAAATAAAATGAGTCAAAATTTATATTTATGCATGATATTTAAAATAAGATTTGAAAATACTTTTTACATCTTCATTAATATCAATAATGATCTAGATTTTCCTTTTTCAATGTCGTGGAGACACTACCTCAACACTAATATTGTTTTTTAATTTATGAAGAAATAATTAATAAATTATATGTTTTATAAGGCCCCAGCCTTAAACCTTACTTAAATCTTGAGTTATTACAAGATTACACATTGAGGATCTTTTCAGGTTTAGAGTTTTAGATAATTAGATCATAAAACTTGAATTGCATTCCACATATAAACAAAGTGGTTACATAAAGATAGTATTCTTCATTCCCATCAAAGAAAACATATTTAAAATAAAACATGCATTCATTCTTGACACTTCCTTGACACTATCATCATATCATGTACCTTTCCCTTGACCTGTGAAAACATTTCAATAAACTTGGGATGAGCATAAAAAGCTCAGTATGGGTTATAAAAATATGGAAAGGAAACATGGGTACATATGTACATAAGGATGAGATCATACTTTACCCATAAAACATAAGCACTTTAACATACCTCATCAAATCATGAATAAATCATAGAAATCATAAGACATAAATGTAACTTGAGGCATTCATAACATTCTTACGCAGGGAGTAACCCTCTTGGTTACATTTGGAATTCCCATCACAGTATATTCCCTAAATCTCTTCGGAGAAACCTTAACGTTTCACTCCTTCGTGTTACCCAATGCATTGGAGAGCTATAACGGGCTCACCCGCCCTTAGTTTATCACGGAACCACCCGTCTTCATAATAATGCCCAAGAACCATAACATAATCATATCACATAAAACATGCATAAAGGAAACATAACATTTACACATTTCAATCACGAGATATCAATACAACACATTGATATAATAAAAACATTATGAAAACCATTTTCAATACCAAAGTAAAACATGGTATTTATTTTTTCGTTTAAAAAAAAGGTATGGCTTGTAGAGGAAGCCGAAACTCAAATAACGATCACGACGGCGGAGAAGTCGTTGTCGCCGCATACGTACGGAAAAAACATTCCCTTTTTTTGTTTAGCAAACGCTTCGTATAAAAAAGATTCCTTTTGAATAAACGTAAAATTCAAAGGGGTTTATACACCGTATAAAAGAAAGTTGTGTATAAAATAAAATATGCCTCAATGAAAGGAGATTGAGACGAAGTCCCATACCTCGTATCCGACTTGACCCGACCATTCTTTAATCTCATGAATAATAAACTTGAGTTAATCTCTACTTTCTTATGAACCTTTTTCAAGTTCATTATTCCTTTTATACCATGTTATGAACATCATGTAATCATTTAAGTTAATAGTGTTCATTTTGTCGGTATTTGGTTCTTAAGTCAAAAATAGACTTCTTACACTTACATGTTGTTAATTTGGTCAAAGGTTCGTTATATCCAGAATGATATTAATGATTTGGATAACATATATATCATATATATTCATCATATACATGTATTTATAATATTACATCACATTTAGAGGTAAGAAATGTAATGCACCGTTCATGGAGACGGTAAGCCGTACGTACGCATGAACGCTACTTCCATTTCTATTTCGTATTTTCTGGAATAGAATCATAATGATATAAGAGTATATTATAATTAAATTATAATAACATATATAATATCATTAACATTATCCTTTACAAAACCCACATATGGTATTAACGAATCAAATCACTTTCAGGGGGCGGTAGTCCGCACTTCCTAAAATGAAGATATCGTGTTTACCCATAATGGAAACCATAAAGGTATTCCCAAAATGAAAAAAACAGAAGCTTAAGGAAAATATAAACATATTATATTTCATATATAAAAATAGTGACATCATAATGGCCACCTTTGAAGGTGTTAAATGAGTATTGAACAATCATCGTTTCGGGAGGCAGAATTTCGCCATCCACGGAAACCGTATGTTCTTTAACCATTTGATGTAGTTGTGTGAAAGTGTAGCTCAAATAAATCTTATAACAACATCCTAGTATATTTAATATACTGGTGTTGTTACAAAAGAAGTAAATAAAAAGAGTTTATGGGGTTTGGAGAAGCAAAATAAAACAAATGAACATGAGAGAATGAATTACCTTTAAAAGTGTAACTCCTTTTGATTTGAGCCTAAAGGCTTCTTTTGAAAGGATTCTGCCCAAAGGGAATCCTCTAGGATGAGGAGAGGGATTTGGAGAGAGTAAATGGGCAGGGGTTGGCCGAGCCAAAGGCTTGAGGAGTGTGTGAAATGAGGTAGAGGTGGGGGCCTTTTATAAGAGGAGAGGAGGGGCAGTTTTGGAAAGTAAAGAAATATTACTTTATTTGAAAATGTGTTTCGGTTTTAAAAGGTCCCACATTGATATAATTCGTGGATAAGGTGATACGGGTTCTAAATCCACTCATCCAATTGGTTTTGGACACGTTTAGTTCATAGATTGTACATTATCTTTCCATTTTATTTAAATCGTCAAATAATGATGTCATCGCTGCATCATTATTATGTCATAAATAATTTAATTTATTTAATGTCTAAAAATTATAAAATAAATACTATGATGTAGGAAATCTTATTATCTTTCCAATGACTATTTATAATAAAAAATCTGATCTTTATAACCCCATGTAAAAATTGTTTTCGTAAAACATATTATGTTTGTGTCATTTTTACTTTTACATTAAATAAAAAGTTGTTTATGTCATTTCCCAACCAAAGTGGATCCATGGGGTCCCCAAGTTGACCCATGGCTTTTCCTGGTCGGCCATGACACAACCAATGAGGGTAGGACATGTTTCAAGCTCATCTTATTTTATTAAAGCATTATTTTTACCTTAAACTACACTAATTACCACTAATCACGATTAAAAACTTAATAAGTTACTATTCACCAAAAAAATTATTTTAATCCCATTGAACCACATTTCACTTCTTAATGACAACCATGAATGTTGGATTTTTGAAATTCACAACACACAAGTGGCAAAGATTCATTTAAACGAAAACTCAGTTTCTTTAACTACCACTTAGTGGTTTCACTATTCATAAAAAATTGATGTTTTTTAGAAAATTACCAAAAATTCACCCTAAGATATATTTGATATTCTGAATTCAAAAATGAAGTCTATTTTAAAAAATTCAATACATATAAGTCAAATTAATTAATTTAATAATTAATTCCCGCTGTCAGAGCAAATAGCGTGTTTTTATAAAATAATAAGTATCAAAAGATTGACACCAGTTTAAGTATAATTTCAAAGTGAAATTGATTCCAATGACCACCATTGGATTAAATGGTAAAAATATATTCATATTACACATTAAGACCAATTCAAAAGATAATCTAATCATATAAATAAATTAGATTAAAAAGCAGTTTTGATGTAAAATGCAGTATTTTTCACTATTCATTAAAAAAAATGAACATTGTCAGAAAAATACCAAAAATTCACACAAAGTAAATTTTGATGTCCCAATAATAAAGAATAAGTTTATTTTGACAAACATAGTTTATAAAATTGTCAAAAGATATATTTAGAAAGGGTTTTCCATCATAAGGCAGTAAAACAATCTTTTAAGAATATTAGTGTATTCCATGCTTAAGATTGGATTTATTTTCATTTTAAGCCTCTAAAACACTATCTTAATTATTAATAGACATAGATAAAAATATCTATTATTCATTACTTACTTGGGATGTTACATCCTTCCCCCCTTTAGAAAATTGCGTCCCCGCAATTTATTTACTTATCGAATAAATGGGGGTACTTATCCCTCTTTGCATTTTCAGATTCTCATGTTGCCTCTTCAATCATGTGGTTTTTCCACAAAACCTTTACCTGCTTAATCACCTTATTCCGTAACACTTGCTCCCTGTGGTCAAGAATCTGGACCGGTTGTTCCTCATAAGATAGGTTCTCTTCCAGCTGAACTACCTCTGGACTCAAAACGTGAGATGGATCTGGCATATACTTTCTCAACATCGAAATGTGAAAAACATTGTGTACCTGAGATAAACTCGGAGGTAATGCCACTCAGTATGCAACTGATCCAACTCTCTCCAGAATTTCGTATGGTCCAACGAACCTTGGACTCAAGTTTCCTTTCTTACCAAATCTCATCACACTTTTCCAAGGAGAAACCTTGAGAAAAACATGATCACCTACCTCGAAAGATAGATCCTTCCTCCGGTTATCCGCATAACTTTTCTGCCTGCTCTGAGCTGTTCTCATGTGTTTCTGAATCAGCTGAACTTTTTCTGCCATCTCTTCTACCAATTCTGGTCCCATCAACTTCCTTTCACCCACTTCATCCCAGAAAGCTGGAGTTCGACACCGCTTCCCATATAATGCCTGAAATGGCGCCATCTGTATACTGGAATGGAAACTGTTATTATATGAAAATTCAACCAAAGACAGATGTTGGTCCCAACATCCCTGATAATCCATAGAACAAGCTCGTAGCATATCCTCCAATGTCTGAATTTTTCGTTCTGACTGCCTATCTGATTGAGGATGAAAAGCTGTACTAAAATTTAATTCCGTACCCAACGACTTCTGAAGGCCTTTCCAAAAGTTAGAAGTAAACCTGGGATCACGATCCGATACAATGGAGAGAGGAACTATATGTAACTTGACTATCTCTTTAAGATACAAACGGGAAAGTTGATCAAGAGAGAAAGTATCTCGTATAGCAAGGAAATGAGCAGATTTGGTCAAGCGATCAACAATAACCCAGATTGCATTATTACCTCGAGATGTCTTCGGTAATCCAACAACAAAGTCCATGGATATATTCTCCCATTTCCACTCTGGAACTGGTAAAGGCTGTAGCATCCCTTTCGGTAACTGCCGCTCTGCTTTAACCAGCTGACAAGTCAAACACTTCACAGTAAAATCAGCAATATCTCTTTTCATTCCATCCCACCAGTAATACTCCCGCAGATCTCTATACATCTTAGTACTGCCCGGATGAACTGAAAACGGAGAACTATGAGCTTCACATAACAACTCTCTCTTCAACTGTGAATCACAAGGCACACACAGTCTCTTCCCAAATCTCAAAACACAATCATTATCAATGTTGAATTTAGGCAAATTACCTTTCTGAACCAGCTCTACCTTTTTCTGCAACTCACTGTCTTGCTTCTGTGCTTGCTTGATTCTATATGATAGAGAATATCTCACTGATACCTAAAACAAAATAGAAGGACTTCCTACACCAACAACTTCTATGCCAAAGTTCATCAAATCGTTAACCAAAGGATAACGTTCCAACCGCAACATTTTTAATGAAGCATTACTTTTTCGACTCAAAGCATCAACCACTTTATTTTCTTTTCCCGGATGGTAATGAATTGTACAATCATAATCCTTGATTAATTCTATCCATCTCCTTTGTCTCATGTTTAACTCTTTCTGAGTGAATATATACTTTAAACTTTTGTGATCGGTATATATTTCACACTTTACTCCATACAAATGATGCCTCCAAATTTTTAAAGCAAAAACAACAGCAGCTAATTCAAATCATGTGTAGGGTAATTTATCTCATGAGTTTTCAACTGTCGTGAAGCATAAGCAATTACCTGATCATTCTGTACTAGGAAGCAACCAAGTCCTTTCAATGAAGCATCACTGTATATAACAAACTCACCATTCCTGGAAGGTAGTGCCAAAACTGGAGAATTCACCAATCTTCTTTTCAATTCCTGAAAACAATCATCACATTGTTTTGTCCAGATAAACTTAACACCCTTCCGAGATAGCTTAGTCATTGGACTAGATAACCGTGAAAAATTTCTAAAAAACCTTCGGTAATAGCCCGCCAAACCATGGAAGCTACGAATCTCGGTTACATTTGTGGGTCTTGTCCATTCTTCCATAACTTTTGTTTTTGCAGGATCAACAGTTATTCCATCTTTAGAAACAGTGTGACCAAGGAGAGAAATTTGTTGCAACCAAAACTCACAATTCCTGAATTTCCCATACAATTTCTTTTCTTTTAAAGTTTTCAAGATAACCCTTAAATGTCTTTCATGCTCCTCTTTACTTTTAGAAAACACCAAAATATCATCAATGAAAACCACCACAAACATATCCAAGAACTCATGGAAAATTCTATTCATTAAGACCATGAATACAGTAGGTGCATTGGTTAGCCCAAAAGGCATTACTAAAAATTCATAATGGTAATATATCGTACGGAACGCGGTCTTCGGAATATCTGCCTCCTTTACCTTCAGCTGATGGTACCCCAATCTCAGGTCAATCTTTGAAAAAAACTGAGCTCCCTGGAGCTGATCAAACAAACCATCGATATGAGGCAAATGATATTTGTTCTTAACAGTGATGTTATTCAAGGCTCTATAATCAATGAAAAGTCTCATAGAACCATCTTTCATTTTGACAAATAAAACAAGAGCACCCCATGGTGATGTGCTAGGTCTAATGAAACCTTTCTCTAATAAATCTTGCAATTTCTCCTTCAACTCTAAAAGTTCAATTTGTGCCATTCGATAAGGGGGTTTTGAAATTGGCTTAGCATCGGGAACAAAGTCAACAGTAAACTCAACTTCCCGATCTGGTATTATTCCAGGAAACTCATCAGGAAAAACATCAGGATACTCATTTACCACTGGCACATTATTAATCTGAACAGTTCCTTTATTTTCAACGACGTGTGCAAGGTAACATTCATTTCCATCTTTTACAAGATTCTCGGGATCTTGATATGTTATCAAAAGTAAGGGTTCATTCTTGTAAACAAACTGAAAGTCTTTCTGAAAAGAAACTTCTTTAGCTCTACAGTCAATCTTAGACTGGTAAATAGAGAGCCAATCCAAACCAAGGATAACATAAAACTCTACTAGAGGTAGAACAATAAGTTTTGCAAGTAGGTTCTTTCCACAGATAAGGATAGGAAGATTCTTATAAATTATTTTTGCCACAACATTCCCCCCAGGTGTTTTTACCAAAAGTTCAAGAGTCATTTTTTGAGATGGTATTCCCATTTTACTAGAAATGGTTTCAGAGATGAAAGAATGTGTAGACCCCGAATCAAACAACACACTGGCATAATCTGAAAAAACAAACAAAGTACCTGATACAACTTCATTTGATGGCCCGACATCTGCTGAAGTAGTTGCAAAGGATTTCACCACCCCTTTCTGCTTGTAGTCTAACTGCTTCCCATCACTCAAGCTCCTTGTCGGACACTCGTTTGCATAGTGACCCATCTCATTACACTTATAACATTTCATTAACTGTAAATCAAATTTGTTCTTACCTTCACCTTGATCCTTTTCAGTGCAATCACGAGCCTTATGTCCCATCTTACCACATCGGTAGCACTTTCCAGAATTCAGAAGACATTCCCCAGCATGCCTTTTGCCACATTTATCACAAACTGGAAACATAGTTCTCTTACCATCAGACTTTTTTGACGAATTCTTACCTTTCTCCTGCCACCTCGGTCTCTTCTTCTGCTGGTTGTTATAGAACACTTGGTCATCAGAAAACTCCATTTCCACCTTCTCAGCACATCGAACAAGCTTTTCATAACTTTTAAACTCACGAGAAGCTAATGCCCTTCGATATTTTGGCTTTAATCCTGAGTAAAAACGATTGATTTTACTATCAACGTCTTGGATAAAATTTGGAGCATACCTTGCAAATCGAGTGAACCTTTCTTCATAGGTAGCCACTGAGTCTTCCTCTTGCTTCAATTCCAAGAATTGTTTTTCCATCCTATGTTGAACAACCTTAGGAAAATACTTCTCAAGAAACATACCTTTGAATTCATCCTAGTCAAGAGCATCAATCTCATTGGCATCCCTGATATTTTTAACCATAGACCACCACTGATCTGCTTCACCCTCCAAACGGTAAATATCAAGACTAACCTTTTGATTGTCTGAACACCCCATGACATCAAAAATCTTCTCCATTTCTTTAATCCACCCTTCAGCTAGCACAGGGTCAGATGATCCTCTGAATGATGGGGGATGTTGCCTCCTGAAATGTTCCACCATTGACATGTTCCTCTGCGGTTGATCTGGCTGATCTCATGCATGGATACCACCACCATTTATCGCTTGAGTCAACTGCGCCATTACTGCAACAAACTCTTCAGTTCCAATTCCGACCATCTCGGGATGCTGATTCGGAAGGTTATTTCCTTCTGTATGCCTTCCTAGCACTGCTTCCCTGTTTCCTCTGCGGAAAACCATTCTGAACAAACATGTCTTAGATGAAGCAACATGGTAATCTTTAAATTCTATATCATTTCAAAAAAAAATTTGGATATTCATTTAATAGAATTCTAACTCCTAAAGTTATCTAAACCGACCTTTGATACCAACTATAAGGCCCCAGCCTTAAACCTTACTTAAATCTTGAGTTATTACAAGATTACACATTGAGGATCTTTTCAGGTTTAGAGTTTTAGAGAATTAGATCATAAAACTTGCATTACATTCCACATATAAACAAAGTGGTTACATAAAGATAGTATTCTTAATTCCCATCAAAGGAAACATATTTAAAATAAAACATGGATTCATTCTTGACACTTCCTTGACACTATCATCATATCATGTACCTTTCCCTTGACCTGTGAAAACATTTCAAAAAACGTGGGATGAGCATAAAAAGCTCAGTATGGGTTATAAAAATATGGAAAGGAAACATGGGTACATATGTACATAAGGATGAGATCATACTTTACCCATAAAACATAAGCACTTTAACATACCTCATCAAATCATGAATAAATCATAGAAATCATAAGACATAAAGGTAACTTGAGGCATTCATAACATTCTTACGCAGGGAGTAACCCTCTTGGTTACATTTGGAATACCCATCACAGTATATTCCCTAAATCTCTTCGGAGAAACCTTAATGTTTCACTCCTCCGCGTTACCCAATGCATTGGAGAGCTATAACGGGCTCACCCGACCTTAGTTTATCATGGACCCACCCGTCTTCATAATAATGTCCAAGAACCATAACATAATCATATCACATAAAACATGCATAAAGGAAACATAACATTTCCACATTTCAATCACGAGATATCAATACAACACATTGATATAATAAAAACATTATGAAAACCATTTTCAATACCAAAGTAAAACATGGTATTTATTTTTCGTTTTAAAAAAAAGGTATGGCTTGTAGAGGAAACCGAAACTCAAATAACGATCACGACGGCGGAGAAGTCGTTGTCGCCGCATACGTACGACAAAAACATTCCCTTTTTTCGTTTAGTAAACACTTCGTATAAAAAATATTCCTTTTGAATAAACGTAAAAGTCAAAGGGGTTTATACGCCGTATAAAAGAAAGTTGTGTATAAAATAAAATATGCCTCAATGAAAGGAGATTGAGACGAAGTCCCATACCTCGTATCCGACTTGACCCGACAGTTATTTAATCTCCTGAATAATAAACTTTAGTTAATCTCTACTTTCTTATGAACCTTTTTCAAGTTCATTATTCCTTTTATACCATGTTATGAACATCATGTAATCATTTAAGTTAATAGTGTTCATTTTGTTGGTATTTGGTTCTTAAGTCAAAAATAGACTTCTTACACTTACATGTTGTTAATTTGGTCAAAGGTTCGTTATATCCAGAATGATATTAATGATTAGGATAACATATATATCATATATATTCATCATATACATGTATTTATAATATTACATCACATTTAGAGGTAAGAAATGAAATGCACCGTTCATGGAGACGGTAAGCCGTACGTACGCATGAACACTACTTCCATTTCTATTTCGTATTTTCTGGAATGGAATCATAATGATATAAGATTATATTATAATTCCAGTATAATAAAATATATAATATAATTAACTTTTTCCTTTACAAAACCCACATATGGTATTAACGAATCAAATCACTTTCAGGGGGCGGTAGTCCACACTTCCTAAAATGAAGATATCGTGTTTACCCATAATGGAAACCATAAAGGTATGCCCAAAATGAAAAAAACAGAACCTTAAAAAAAATATAAACATATTATATTTCATATATAAAAATAGTGACATTATAATGGCCACCTTTGAAGGTGTTAAATGAGTATTGAACAATCATCGTTTCGAGAGGCAGAATTTCTCCATCCACGGAAACCGTATGTTCTTTAACCATTTGATGTAGTTTTGTGAGAGTGTAGCTCGAATAAATCTTATAACAACATCATAGTATATTGAAGATACTGGTGTTGTTACAAAAGAAGTAAATAAAAAGAGTTTAGGGGGTTTGGAGAAGCAAAATAAAACAAATGAACATGAGAGAATGAATTACCTTTAAAAGTGTAACTCCTTTTGATTTGAGCCTAAAGTCTTCCTTTGAAAGGATTATGCCCAAAGGGAATCCTCTAGGATGAAGAGAGGGATGTGGAGAGAGTAAATGGGCAGGGTTTGGCCGAGCCAAAGGCTTGAGGAGTGTGTGAAATGAGGTAGAGTTGGGGGCCTTTTATAAGTGGAGAGGAGGGGCACTTTTGGAAAGTAAAGAAATATTACTTTATTTGAAAATGTGTTTCGATTTTAAAAGGTCCCACATTGATATAATTCGTGGATAAGGTGATAAGGGTCGAAATCCATTCATCCAATTGGTTTTGGACATGTTTAGTTCATAGATTTTACACTATCTTTCCATTTTTTTTAAATCGTCAAATAATGATGTCATCGCTGCATCATTATTATGTCATAGATAATTTAATTTATTTAATATCTAAAAATTATAAAACAAAATACAATGATGTAGTAAATCTTTTTAGATTTCCAATGACTATTTATAATAAAAAATCTGATCTTTATAACCCCATGTAAAAATTGTTTTCGTAAAACATATTATGTTTGTGTCATTTTTACTTTTACATTAAATAAAAAGTTGTTTATGTCATTTCCCAACCGAAGTGAATCCATGAGGTCCCCAAGTTGACCCATGGCTTTTCTGGGTCGGCCATGACACAACCAATGTGGGTAGGACATGTTTCAAGCTCATCTTATATTATTAAAGCATTATTTTTACCTTAAACTACACTAATTACCACTAATCGCGATTAAAAACTTAATAAGTTACTATTCAACAAAAAATTTATTTTAATCCCATTGAACCACATTTTACTTCTTAATGACAACCATGAATTTCGGATTTTTGAAATTCACAACACAAAAGTGGCAAAGTTTCATTTAAACGAAAAATCAGTTTCTTTAACTACCACTTAGTGGTTTCACTATTCATCAAAAATTGAAGTTTTTCAGAAAATTACCAAAAATTCACCCTAAGCTATATTTGATATTCCGAATTCAAAAATGAAGTCTATTTTACAAAATTCAATACATATAAGTCAAATTAATTAATTTAATATTTAATTCCCGCTGTCAGAGCAAATAGCGTGTTTTTATAAAATAATAAGTATCAAAAGATTGACACCAGTTTAAGTCTAATTTCAAAGTGAAATTGATTCCAATGACCACCATTGGATTAAATGGTAAAAATATATTCATATTACACATTAAGACCAATTCAAAATATAATCTAATCATATAAATAAATTAGATTAAAAAGCAGTTTTGATGTAAAATGCAGTATTTTTCACTATTCATTAAAAAATGAACATTGTCAGAAAAATACCAAAAACTCACACAAAGTAAATTTTGATGTCCCAATAACAAAGAATAAGTTTATTTTGACAAACATAGTTTATAAAATTTTCTAAAGATAGATTTAGAAAGGGTTTTCCATCATAAAGCAGTAAAACAATCTTTTATGAATATTAGTGTATTACATGCTTAAGATTGGATTTATTTTCATTTTAAGCCTCTAAAACACTATCTTAATCATTAATAGACATAGATAAAAATATCTATTATTCATTACCTACTTGGGATGTTACATGTTTTGTATTATTTTTTATGATATTTTTATTATTAATTTTTATTTTTATATTTTTAATAAATTTTTATATAGTATCCAGGTTTTGATGATATCACAGACGACACCATGTTTTAATATATACAGTATTTTTTACCATTTATCAAAAATGTAAATTTTTTATAAAATTATAAAAAATTTACAATATTATAATTTTGATATATTGTTTTTAAAAAATGAATTTACTTTGATGAAATATATTTTCTAATTTTTTTGAAAAATAATACCTATATTTACCCTAAAAAGAAATAAAAGCCACTTTTAGATTAAAATTTATTCCTGATGAGTAAAATGACTAACAAAAATATGTAGAATTTTAATCTCCAGCATGAAAAAATAAATATATTTCATAATATGGTTTTTCATAATAACACTTAACAATTCATCATCTAGTTTATAATGATTCTGTTAATATTTTAATAATATATTACAGTTTGTTTAAACTCAGTGTTGTATGAGACAAAAACTACTGAAGAAATCAAATTTCTTAAAGACAAATATTTCATTAAATATCAATGTATTACATGGATCATGGAACTGAAATTAGGGACAAATATACTCTAACATCATCATAATACCTCTAATTAATAAAAAAGGTAGAAACTGATATGTATTTGTAAATAAATTTTAATCAAAAAATCATTAGGATAAAGTAAATACGTGGAAATTATTTATAATCAATAAAAAATGGGTGGTGATTACATGTCAAATCTAAATATAAGAAATTGGGATGAAAAAACACTTACATTATTTCATAAATTACCCAAACAAATTAAATCATTTATAACACGAAAACATAATAAATCACCAAAAATCCTATTTATACCTATACAATTTTATAAACATATATTATAATAATTTATTATAAAATTTATTATTTATTTTATTTTATTTTTAATGTTAGATATTATTAGATTTGATTTTATTTTTAGTACTTATTTCATAACAGGTATGTCAACTCACATGTAGAGATTCAAAGTACATTATTTCAGTATCTCTATAGAGACCAGAATATATTATTTCATTGATTCATTGTTATTTAATTTTTTTAATTTTTTTATTTATGATTGGAGAGAAGGAAGAAAGTTATAGGATCAATTTGGTAATTTCCACGAAAAATGTGGTGGTATATTAACAAGGTGTGAGATAATGGTAATGAAATTATTGAAAAAATATTATTTTTTACTTATTATTTTCTAATATCATTGGTATTTATGTTTCCTTAGTTACCAATGTTTGGAAATAATATCATTATTTTTTATGTTTATTGAACTAGCCTAAACAAGAACAAGATATAATCGATGGGTGAGTATGGTTAAGAAATTGATTCTTTGTGAATAATATTGTTATTAAAAAAACTATAATGTAATTATTTATATTTTAACATTTTTAAATTAGTTTTTAATAGAGTTTACAAAATATGGAATTACTATAGTGAAAAATGAAATATGCAACTTTTTTGTGAGGCAGTAGTCCACACATATGCCCATGGGATATGTACATTTCCATTGATTTTGGGAATGACAGTGAATATTTTATAATTTAAGGATGTTAATAATGTTAAAAAATATAATATTAATATTTTAAATAAGATTTAATAATCATACAAGTAAGTCGGTGATGAAAAATAATGAATATAATTCAGGGAGGGGCAATCCATATAAATGCATGAAATCATTTTTCATATGGTTTTGATGGATAGAATAAAACTGATTCCCCATTTGTATAACAATATTTTATACTATTAGTAATAATTAATTTATCGTAAATTTAGAAATTTAATAGTTTTGTGATGGTAGAAGAAGAAATGAAAAAAGAGCTCGGTTGAGAACATTACATATCCATTTAGATGTTATCCCTTTGGTAACACCTAATTGTTTCATAGAGTGGTCTCTAGGGTATACCAATGCCATTATAAAATGGGTAACTATTTTAGGAGAGACTAGGGGAATATTATGGTCACGATGAATATTTTTAATGGGTGTAGAAATATTATGTTAGTGATCTTTTGTTACAGGTGAAGAATATGAAATGTTCATAATTAGTCATTACATTACAATAATATCATGGAACTATTCCATTGTAAAATGATCCAAATTGGATACTAATTGAGTGAGAATTTGTTGAGGTTCAGAATCTATATACGATTCAGGTTATTATATGTTTAATTTTTTTTTCGTATTTCACAATTTTTTTTATACATTTACATGTTTGGTTTTTACCTAGGTTACTAGTTTTTAACTAAATAATTTATTTCAAAAAAATCGAGAAAACCTATATTACCAAATTATGATGACATTACAATAAATTTAGAGTAGATTTAGTGTAATCTACTTTCCAATCATTAAAAATTTAAATTTAAATTTAAAAAAATAATATATAGTAAATCAATTTTTTATAAAAAATAATGTTTTCACCATTAAGTTTTATTGATGATATATAACATTAATTTCTTAGTAAATGATCAATTATATATTTGGATATATATGTAAAAAAACAATGTAATTTAAAAAATATATACATAATTAATTTATTCAATAAATAATACACAATATTAATAAAACCACCCATTAAAAATAACCATATTTCTATTATCATGGTAAATAAATTTAATATTAGTATTCAAAATTTTACTCTTTAAAATTAAATTGAAATTATTTAATAATATGAAAATTTTGAACAAATATATTAATTCAATTTTTAATGATTTTCCATAAGTGATGAAATATAATATCTAATATATGTGATTATAATCCATTTTTACAGTAAAATATTAATTATGTTTCCAAAAAATGTAAACACATGTTATATAAATTCAAAATCATATTTCTAAATTAATTAATTTTATTTATAATTTAATATTATTATAAATAAATTTTTATAAAAAGTGTTTAGGTTTTTATTAATATATTATAAGTGCGTAAAATTTAGATTATTAGATAAAGAAATTAATTTTCCACAATTCATCTAAAAATAAATTTTTTTAGAAAAATTAAAAAACCAATCCAAAGATAAAAATATAATTTGAAACTAAAAAATTATTTTAATCTATTAATTATAAAATTATAGAACATTCGAATTAATTTTTTAAAATAAAATAATATTTTATTAGAATAAATAATTATTAGATATTAACTATTATTTTTCTTATCTTCTGTTAGTTAGTAATTAAATTTATCATAATATATTATTCATATCATAAATATATGTTCTCAAAATTTAAAAAAATATAGTCTATTAAAATAAAAATGTTTATCTTCTAAAAAGGGAATTTTTAAGAAACTATTATTATTAGATAAACATAATCATATTATTTATATACCCATACTAATTTAACATCCCATGTGAATTAGTATTAAAATTGTTTTTTTTTTCATTCTGTATTTATTTTATACCATCAAAAGCTCTTTTTAAACCCACTAAAATTTCCATATTCCATTGGTTATATATACTTTTGGGAATTTATATTAATAAAATATTTAACAGTTCATTTTGGATCAGTGTTTTTTTGGAGAAATCTATTCAAAATATAATTTAAATTATTTAAAATATATGAAAAAAATAAAAAGGTGTTACCATACTCATAATTTTAATAATCATTCAATAATGAAATAAGGTAAAGGACACATAATAAACAAAGGATATTATTTATACCAAAATATCATCCCCAAAATCATAGAAACTAGAAGTCTTGTAATTTTACACATAATAAGAATGCATTGAGATTTTCCTTTATCCCAAAAAAATTTCAAATTTTTTTTTTCTATTCTTTGTTATAAGAGTTTAAAGGGAAATACTTGTAAAAATTTTATTTACTCAACTTTGTTCAAGAAAAATTATTAAACCATAATGGTATTCATAATATCAAATAAAATAATAGAAAATAATCAAAAGTATTTGAAAAATAAATCCTATGATGTCTTCTCCAATTAAAAAATTATTTTAAACTATGATACATTCTGTTCCACAATGATATAATTAGATCAACATATCAATCCTTTAGTTTAAACTAGGTTGTCTGTGTTTGTCATCATATGAGGTTATGAAACATAATTGGTTATATATCTAAATCCATTATAATGGGCTTGAAAGGTAATGTGAATAACCAAATCACACACAAACACACACAAACACATTCGATGTTTGGGGTAAAATTACATTAAACACAGACACCGCACACATACGCTACAAAGGTAAGCCAGAGCCCCCAAGGGATATCCTACCCAACAAGCCATATTTATTCAGTACATGGCCTAAAGGCATATTGGGAATGAATCCCCTTTCATAGACCAAAGACCCAAAAACTAGGCTGGAGACCTAGTGCAACGTCTTCTTACGTAACCATCTATATGGATGATGCATGTGTTACCACTGGCCAGTAGAAATTTTCACCAACCTAGATTTAAATATGGATCTGATGAAAAATTACAGGGAAACATTACCACTTGGTAAAGACACTAACTACAATGAATAACCATATCATATCATAATGGAGGTCTAATCAAGAAGTGCAGTCTTAGGCCCATAAATCAAAAACCGATTGAAAATCTAATTGATACTCATCGATCAATTTTTATAGTGATTACACCTAGGTGGATATGTGATACAAAATTATCCATTTCTGGTTTATATATTGAAACAATTTCTTAGAATACAATATTATATCTACTATTAACAAAACATTATGATTTTAACTTATATGTTTTCTTATTTATCATATTTTAATTAATGTTATCTTATCAAAAGCCCTCAAAAAACCCAAAAGAATCTCCAAAAAATGCTAAAAATCCTAAAAAATAACTAAACCCTTATCTGATAACTATTTTGATTCCAAAACCTACAATCCTAGATCTGGTATTTAAAAAAATAATTTAACCATAATATTTAATACAAAGTGAGATGAATCATATCAAAAAGTAAATAAGATTCCCCTCTTTCACACTATTGAGTAAGCCCATGATAACATCTGAAGGGTTTTTATGATCCCCAAAAGCTGACATGAGTTCCTAGGCATAAATAAAGAACGGGTTGGGAATGATTATTCCATTAAATAATAAAGAAATCCATGTTGGGTGAACATAATGAAAATTCCATCATGACCCATCCTTATGTCAAATTTCCATACCGGTAAAAAATTAAAATAAATAACCTAAAAAAAAATAAAATTAGTAAATTGAAATGAGCACTAAACCTACCATTCCACATCGGTCTCCCACTCATATAAGGAAAATTTTCCCACTGTATAAATAGGCTTCTCCCAGTAGCATTCATACCTACCCTTGATGCATAAAAATAAATAAATTCATAATTGGAAAAGGATAGTGATTTAAATAGATAAATGTTGGAAATTATATGCCAAATAATAGTAGGTCATACTATATTCATGAAATAATGACAACTGGTTGAATGAAATAATATAAAAACCATCCATAGAAGAATCAATTCTGCTATGAGTTGCACGAAAACTGAATAGAGAACCTTCGACTAATATTATATATATATATATACACACATGAGAATAAAGATTACTAGTTGGTTAGCTCGTAATAAGGTGATTCATGATATTTTTTCCTTCTCGGTAAGTGGGGTTTTATCATCCATTCTTGCTTCTATGTGTAATGTTGATATTCCAATGACGCATTTTTTCTTCAACTCAATTCATGATTTGATTGTTCTGAACAGGATAGGTGTTATGGGGAACTTCAGGCCTCCACATGGTACTTTTGAAATTATTTGTAAGGAACCTCTTTTTGGTTGGTTAAGAGTTAATTTGGATGGTGAATCTAGGGGTAATCCAGGGCTTTATGGTTATGGTTTTGTTTTCAGAAATCATAATGGTGATGTCCTTGGTTGTTTTCATTTTACTTGTGACTTTGCATCTTCACTTGAGGATGAAATGCATGGCATTATCATTGTTGTGGATTAAGCTGTGAAGCATGCCTGGGATAATTTATGAATCGAAAGTGATTCTACTGTTGTCGTTTCTTCAAAGAGTATGGGTCTTTCTCACTTGTCCCGGAAGCTAACAAATCGTTGGATTAATTGTTTGGAGATTATATTTTCATCAAATCATATTATCACTCAAATTTATCGGGAATCCAATTTTTTTTGCTGATGGCCTGGATAATAATGGTGTTGATGGAGTTGATTTTGTTTGGTATGATCACGTTCATGATAATCATAATCCTTTTCTCAAAAAGGATTGTGACAATTCTCTCATTTTTAGACTTCTTTAAGCTAACTCTTATCTCTGTTTGACGCTGTTTGGTTTGGTTTTTTTAATCCTTGTGTTCTAATTTATTTCTTAGGGGTATTTTTTCTTAGTTTTATTATTTATTCTTCTTTGGAGTGGTTTTCTTCTATTTTTTCTACTGGTATGATGTAGCGGGTCTTCTATTTTTTATTTCTATACTAGTTTTTTTGCAGATTTGTTTCAGGGCTTCTTTCGTGGAGTATCGTCCTGGAGTGGATTGCATCGTTGCTATTTTTATGAGCTTGATTTTATATTGGGTGTAGTGCATGATCCAAAGAATTCAGTTGCTACCTTTTCTGGGGGCTCATAAGTTTCGTCGTTGATTGGTTTAAAGAGTATTTGCTGAGGAAGTGGTCATTCTTATATAGAGGGTTTCCTGATGCCTTCTGTTGTTGGATTTTTTATGCAGAAACTTCTGCTTGTTTTCTAGCACCCACCCTATTTCAATGGGGGTTTTGTTGATTTGGTTTTTTTACTTTTAAACATAAACATACATTATGGTTTTTTAGTGTTTCTTGTTTGTATTGTTTCCCGTATTGTTTTTATTTTATTCTTTAATAAAATTCCATATTAATATAAAGTTATTATGTTTTTCATTATTTATTATATTAAATGAAATATAACAAATGATAATTTAAATATAGTACCATAGTAACATGAGTAAAATAAGTTCAAGATCTATGGGAAATACATAAATTTCTAGGGTCAGTGGGGATATAAGATACATATTATCTATGAGATTGTACAATGGATGCAAATATTTGTTCTCATACTAATGTCAAAAAATACAAATCATCATCTATAGTATTGTTAGTGTTGTCACATAATTCTTGTTGGTAGGAATTTTCAATTCTAACAAACTTGTCATAGTCTTCCTTCTTAGATACCCAAGATTCAAAGGTGTAATTTCCATAATCAGAATACCAAAGGGAGGTGTGCTAGATAAACCAAAATATAACCACACAATGATTCAAATAAAGCATAAAAAATACTTACCCAACCTACACTAAAATTTAGAATCCCCTTTTTGAAATCATTCAAACATTCTAGTCATATACAACCTGATTCGCCCAAATAATATAAAATTCTAGGCATCCATTTCACTACACTAACATTTTAGAAATTATGTGGAAAGTTACAAATTCTCCTTAGAGTTTTTGAATAGACATTGATAATTTTTAAAACAACGTTCTATAACATACCATTGAAATTCCAAAACCATTATCCACGCATAGAAATATAAACACTATTATATATATAGAAATACACTACACTGCACAAATTTACATGTCTGTATCTCAAAGAGTACTTATGTACAAATAGGGGAACAATATATGTATCTATATATGAATATATGAATTTTTCACATTTTATACATCAGTGGATTATAAATCCCATGGTGATTTTTTAGGAAACAAAAACATGTCCCTTGGAATTTTTGAAAAACTTTTCAAAAGACTAAATGATCCTAACTTATATCAAAATAAAACATTTTAGACCATTTTTTTAAAATATATATAATATACATGGTTATGGTAATTAAAACCATGTATAAAAACATTTTTTAATAAGGAATCCCATAATGGAAATATGGTAAAAATATCAATACAATGAAACAATTTATTTTAGTTCATCAAAACACATTTCCATAATTTATGTATGTTATAATATAAATAAAACACAAGTTAAATCAATCTAAAAATCAGGATTTTAAATTAATGGCTCTGATATAGTGTAACCTACCTCAAAATAAATTGTGTAGGATATTGGAAATGTTTCTTGTGATAGAGGGAACTCAATTAAAAATGAATGAACCAATAAAAATCCTAAAAATAAAAATAACATCAATAATCGGACAAACCTAAACCCCAATGGTAGAAAATATCCAGAATCACATTGAGAAAAGGAAATATAGAATGAATTATGAATATGGGGGGACATGGAAACTATAAATAAGAATAATTGACTAAGATTTAAAGATAATATTGAGAAATACTCAATGGAAGAGTAGCCACATGAGAGAATTGCTTCATGTTACATGGGGTTTAGTCTAGGAGAGTGTCATTCATGACCTTGAGGCATGGTACTATGAGAGGAGGTTGCAAAAAATAAGGGGGATTGAATATGGTGGGGCATGAATGGGGAGAGGGGATAGGGGAGGATGGTGTTGAGGGAGAGGACTACCAATCATAATGTTTTCTCTTGGTTTTTCTGACCACATTGTCTAACCGTGAACCAATTTTAAACAATTAAACCATTATATTTTATTTCCTAAAACTACCAAAAAAACTAGAACTCAATATAATAATAATTAATAAAAAATAAATTAATATAAAATAGGTGGTGTTCTATTTATCCCCATCATAATGTTTTTATCTATAGGAATTGCTCTATCAAATAGTGAAAGATTATAAGAAAACACTATCAATAATGATTCCTCAATAGAAATGGAGCACATCCTAATGAAATGTCAAACATCTCAAAATATAATTCTACCACTAAGGGATAGATTGTCAAATGAACAATAAAAACAATATAGGATCCCTCACCAATTAGATATATCTAAACTCACGGGTCAATAAAACCAACACTTTTGAAGAGATTTATTAACTAGAGATAAGAAAATCCATTGAACACCTAATGAAACATTAAAAGAACTAAAAAAATACACAAAATAAGAAGAAACATTTACCTTATAATTGGGTCAACATACTCAAATGGGTAAACTGAGACCTCATATCTGAGACACTATCATTTAGAGGATCCTAATATAATCATATCTTCTAGGTTACAAACTATGTAATGTCTATATTCTTTAGTTACCCATGAATCGATTCAAAATTAACTATTTCAAACCCAAAAAAATATATTGATACACTAGATGAAAAATACCAACAACAAGGCATGATATCATAAACACAAACAATAAAGATTGTGATATCTATGTTATAATTACAACAAAAAACATCCATCTTATGATCACTCACAGTTTAATCACCCAAATAAAAAAATAAATAATACACCTAAAATAATTTTAAAATCTATAACATCATTAGAAAGTAGAAGCATAAAATAATCATCCCCAAAAAATTCCACAAGTTCCAAAAAACTCTACTACATTCTTCTGATTCACTCACAAAAAAGTCTATTATTACAAAAAGAGAATATGTGAATCTAGAAATATAGATCCAAAGTTATGGGGGGGGGGGAATAATATTTCTCTAACATTCAATTGAGATTCAATTTATTAATACAAACTAGTGAGAGTACAACTATTGGTTGGAAATAATCTCCCTATGAGGTTTCCCTAGAAAAAACTTATCTACCCTCATCCTAGTGGGTTTTAAATAGGTATAGTTTATATTACATAAAATATGATATAAAATACTTATTATATAAAACTCTCAAAAATATTCCCATTAGAAAAAGTTATATGTTCAACTAATAAAATATATATAGAACGAGACATTAAAAGTATCAATTTTTTCTAAATTCATACAAAAAAAATGTCAAAATTCTTTCATTTTTAAAAAAATCATTACCATAATTTCAAGTGTTTATTTCAAAATAAAAACATAAAAAAAATTTACAAAATTGAAATACCTATTTTTATTCCCAAAAACTACTCATTTTATAGTCCATGAATTGGAGAACAAATCCCTCTTTTCAGAATAATACATTTTTTAAAAACATTTCATAACAATTTAGATTTTAAAAAATTATAAATCCAATATCAATATTAAAACGCGTTCAACGTTTTTAAATAAAAATTATCATATTCAAAGTATTTAAATGAAACCCCATAATAGAATTTATTATTCTAAATTTTTTTCATGAATATCAATTATAAAATAATCTACAAAAACACATTTTTGAACACTATGATTTTATAGAATCCTTTTTTAAATCATCCAATTTGAAATCATTTATATATTAAATTAAAAAACCAATGAACTTTCCAAAATTAGAAATTAAATAAAACATCTCAAAAAATGTTCCCAAAACCCAATACAATTTTCTTAATACCCAATTTTTCAAATCCTAAAATAATTTTAAAAATAAGTAAAATATAATAGATTTTGAAAATGTAATAACCATGAAACACAACCCAAATCCAAACCACATGTTAATGTTTTTGAATACCAACATGTCTCGCCTCTAATAAATATGAATTATCCAAGAGAATTATGAATATCAATAGACAAAATGGTATATAATGGTTATTGAATAAACTAAATTGTTTTAGGGACAACTTATCATCCAAAAAAATTATAAGATGTCTCAATATCAATAATTTGGTTGTTCTATGATTTCTTAGACCATGTACTCTTAACATATGTAATTAATCCATATTTTATTTCTATCTGAAAGTAATATTTGACCCATTGTATCACTCAATAATGACGATAAGGATCAATAAATGATTAAAATTAACAAAATTAAATTTATTATTTAAAATTAATATCTCAACTACCAAGGGATACAAATGTGTCTTTGTGGTACATGGTAATACAGAACCCATTAAAAAAATACATCAATGTCTTCAAAACCATTCGTTACTCCATCATACGATGAAACACAAAATAATATTAGGTGAAATCATGAGAGATCAAAAGCTCCAATTTAAACCATTACACAACTCTCTCTAATTTAATTTTGTCACAAAACAAGCTGATGATTCCCCCCATCAAATGATGTATCTAGATTACTTTATGGAACTAAAGGGTATTAAAGATCCCCATGGGATGAATGATGTTCCTAGGAATCAAGGAAGAACTAGTTGGGAATGATATCTCTCAATAAATAATAAATAAAACAATGAATTTTGAATTAATAAAAATTCCGGACATGACCAGTCTGTATGTCAGATGTGTAGCCAAGTGAAAAATAAATATAAATTACCAAATAACAAAATATGAAATTTTTAAATAGGAACAATACACCAAAAACATCCTCACAACCCATGTTTCCATTTTCTACAAAATAAATGGGGCCAAATAGATGGATTTAATTCTATCGAAAGAATCTATATCAACCATCAATCTGTAGGAAGGAATAAAATCATAACTGTCTGAGGTTTTGATTTTAATAATAATATATCTATGAATTATAGAAAAGATAAAAATAGTTTATACTGAAATCATGTAATACAAAAATATTTATCAAAAAAATAAAATAAAATCTAACCGTAGAGAAATCAATGCTCATATTAGTGACCCAAAAAATGATCTTAGAACCTGTAATTAAAAATTATATATGCATGATAATAATATTTCTATAAAATGATTCAAAAATAGAATCCATTCCCCATGGATTACGATTAATGTAATACCCATTTGAAGATATTATATATATATATATATAATAAAATAAGGGTTTTTAATTCCTTTAAAAACAAGTAACATGATGATTCCTAGAATGATGTTTTTTGATTTTCCTTCCAATACCATTTTCCATGGAAATGAAGATTTACTAATAAACCATTTATAATATGGAATGAGCTAAAAAACTAATTTCATTAGTTATAAGTCAGAATAATCAATTTAAAAAATGGGAATCATGAATCAATAATCATAAGTGATTTAATAGCTTTTGGTTGCATGTTAGTGAACCCTCTAATGAAAAGTAATAGTGATTATGTTTTTTATTATTTTATATAGGTAAATGAAACAAACAAATGAGAATTTAAGTACAGTACCATAAAAATTAGAGTAACATTAGAGAAAGTTCAATCATTAATTCATATGTATATAGGATGAGTGGGGACATAATATCCTTATACTATTGATCATCGTACATTGGATGTGATGTTCTATTCTATTTCTCATGGAAAAAAAATAAAAATCATCATCCATAGTTTAGTTAGTGTTTTTATGTACTCTATCTAGGTACGACAAGTCATGCCCAGTTTATCAATACTAGTTTTCCCTCCAAGATACTGAGGATTCATATATTCCATAGCCATAATAAGAATACATAATGAAATTCATTTAGAAAAACCAAAACTAAATGATTTAGTAATAAAAATACAAAATAAAACAACACCTCCCCTCAGATCAATATGATTGTGATGCCCCTTTCTTAAATCAAATCAACATTCAAATCACATAAAATATGAGTTCCATAAACAAAATATAAATTTAAGCTTCAATTTAAGTTCATATCCCATTGTAAAAGGTATAAAACATTTATACATAGGCCTTACCCTTTTATAATTGGACATTGGTTATTTGTGAATCGACTTTTTATATTATAGCATTCACGTTCCAAAAACATTATTTAAACATAAACACATATATACATTATTATATATACAATAACCCTTTATCATAACATAAATTCTCTCATATCCTTGAGTGATTATTGTCAAATAATGAATCGATACATGTTTCTCTATATTTATATATAAATAAGATAAATTTGACACATCAAATGATTAGAGGGAAAATAATGGGGTAGTAATTATTATACATGTATCAAAATCATATGTATAATGAATGGATTTGAAATATGAATTTGAGACAAATAATAGAAAATAACATTGTCACAAATATATGAACATGGTGTCATCATCTTTATGAGTCAGAAACTCACACACATTCCATTATTAGTTACTATTCAATATCACATATGATTGTAATGCCAATGGAAAATAAATGTGTTTATAACATAATTTAGTAATATCCTTGGTAAATACCATTCAAAAAAAAGATTAGTTGTATGGAATTAACACTATATAGATAAAAGGAATATATTATAATTGATTATTTCTCTAATAAATCAATTTATGGTTATATAAGTATAAAATAGAAAAACAACAAAAAGAAACATAAGATATTCCTTTTGGGAGGAAATTAGAACAAAAAGTTATTTATAAATATTAGATTATTAGGAAAAATCATGAGGCAATAAAATTAAAAACCATGATAGGGGAGAGAAAATATCAATACTAAAGAATAATGTGGGACATAAAGATAATATTATGATGAATCATCCAAGAATTATAGAGGTTTTGGAGAATAAAATACATAATAGGAGACCTAGATGTGAATGGAAGGACCTTCTATGGGGTTTCATGTAGGAGATTCCTCAAATGACCAAAACATAGGGGACTGGGGGAGGAGTCATTAGTGAGGATAGTGGTTCATCCTTAGGGGTGCATGACAGAGGAGTGGGTAGAGGTGGTTAGGGGTTAGGGATATGAGTACTGTGTAAGGGAGTAGATTGTGAATAGACTATGAAATTTGAGGTAATTAGGTTTATATAAGAGAATAACAGAATAGAAAAAAAGGTAGAATAAAATTAATTTAAAAATCATAATTTTAATTTTGTGAAAGGAACAAGATTTACATACATGATTTAACAAACTGTACAAAAAATTTATTCCCGTACCGCACACCAAAAAACGCTTTTCATAGTTACTAATAGATACCCACATGGTTTAATAAACCATTTTATAACAATTGAAAATTAAATTATCCCATGATAAAACTAGTAATAGTTCATGTAAACCATGGACCCCTTTAAAACATTTACAAAATATAATTTTGCAAAAATAAACTTCTAGAAACTCTTTTAGATTAAAACTAATAATATTAAATATTAAATAGATTAATATAAAAAAATGGGGTGTGAAAACAACAACTAAATATGTCATTTTCATCATAATTTCCAATATCTAAACATTACAACACATAAATAAACACTGAATATAATAAATGAAAGATTTTGTGTCTTTGAGGATTAGGTTCAAAGAAATTTTCATACAAAATGGAACCCTTTTCAACTATATTAATATTCTATTTTTATTTTTTAAATATCATCCAAAAATATTTTCTATATAAAACATACTTGTAAATTTACTCAAGTATTCTAATTTTGGAGGAAAAGGAAACTAAAGAAAGGGTTCCAAACAAATTCCCATTAATGGAAAAATATCCACATGTCATCAAGGGTATTATTATAATAATATATGAAAATATTAGAAAGGAAAATATATAATATTTAAATTAACATAAAAAATCATATTTTTTCTTATGTGATGATTGAAATATATATAATCTTAAATTAATAATCATGTAGCATGGAAAAAGAAAAAAACATGAGGAAATAACCATTATCTGTGGATGAAAATCATAGCTATGTGGAATGGAAGTGAAATATGATTTTGAGATAAATAATAAAAAATATATTTTTCACAAACATATGAACATGGTTTCATCGTCTCCACTAGTCAGCACTAACACCCATTCCTTCATGAGATAAATTTCATACTCATTTTTCTTAGGAAAACCCATGGAATATAAATCTGTTTACAACATAATTTAGTAATAACCTATGTACATACCATTAAGTTAAAATGAATATGTATATGTTATTTACATTGGATAGATAAAAAATATATTATAATCAAATATTTCCCAAATCAATCAATATTTGGTTATATATGTAAACATTGGAAAAGAAGGAAATGAAATATATGATATTCATTATGGGAAGTACATAGAAGAAAAAACTACTTATAAACATTAGATAATTAGGAATGAAAATGAAATAATGGATCATTGTTTTAATGAAAAATAGAATTTCATATGATATCATATGAAATAAGATGCATGGTATCATATTATTAATATCCTTTACCAAGAATAAAATTTGTTAATATATGTAGACATATATGACAATCACTTTTAATGAGATTTTATAAAAATTATTTATAATTAAGTAATAACCTTGTTATTTTGGAAGTATATATTAAAATAGGAATATTTTTTAAAGATTATATAATAATGTTCTCATTTAGATACCACGGAAAAATTTAGGGGAGGTTTCTTTTTTGAAGAAAATATTGTTGATGTGTGTGTATACAAAGAAATGATTACAATATATTCCTTTCATAGTTTTCTATAAATGAAACATATAAAAACAATAAAAAATTTCTTTAAATACTATGAAAATAATTTCATAATTTTATAAAATTACATTAGTTTATTGTAACGGCATAAATAAAAACATGTGGAAAATAAACCAGTGAATCTAAGTAAAAAAAGAGGTGGGTTGGGTTTCTCTTACAATGGGTAAACTATGTTCCATGGGGGAAATGAAATATGGAAAATACATGTATAACCATAATAATGACTAGAGGATAATAGAAATATGGGTTTTTTATATGGAAAAGTGTAAAATTTCTTAGATGGATGGTCATTCAATATAAATACTAATATGAAATTGAGATTAGAAAAGAAACCCATAGGGTATTAGTAATATATGAATCAAATGTTAATGAGAGTCATATCATGAAATAGTAAATAATATAACATGAAATAGAATCTAAATAATCTATATTAAGGAAATATATTAGTTAATAAAACATATAAATGAAATCATGATGCACAATATCATATAAGTCTCATTGAATTTTAAATAGAGACAAATAAACCATTACATCATCATCTTTTGAATTGAAAAAACATGAAAGGTATTTAATGAGATGGATATGTAAAACCATTATACTTTATAAAAATTTTAGATTAAATATATTAATGAAAAATATGTAGATAATAAATAAAAAAAATTTCATGAATAGAAATCTTATCATAATAATAAAACATTTAGATACCAAAATCGTTTCCAAATTTCCAGAATTCCATGAAACAAATTTAAGCTATTGTATATAAATATTACTATTTTAATAAATTATTTCATAATTTTATTGATACCTATATCCTTTTATAAACATAACACGGGATACATTTTCCAAAATATATTTTTCATTTATATTTTATTATCATCATGGGATATCATTAGCATCAATATTTTGTTAGTACTATTCTCATAATTGTGGTGTCAATTATTATTTTTAGATTCAATATTCATAATATGATATCATTATAGTTAATATAATTAATTTTTTAATTATATATTGTAATTAAATTAAATTTCATATTTATATTATTTATAATTCATTATTATGAAGTTAATAATGAGCTTGTTTGGAAAATTTTCAACAATGAAGCATGGTATCTTCAAAGTGTGTTAGATATTTAAATTATATTTATAGAACAAAAAAATATTACTTACCTATTATTGTTTAATATCACTATTATTTATTCTACCTTTGCTACTCATGGAAGAAATTTATAGCATTTTTCAAGTCTGTGTTATACCAACTCAAATAAGAAAGGGGTAATCTATTGGTGATTATGGTTAAAAAGTGATTATTTCAGCATAATAATAATATTAATAATGTAAAATTATATTATATATATTTTATGGTGGTTAATATAATTTTTATAAATTTTCATAAATATGAAAAAACTATAGTAAAAAATGAAATACATCAATTTCATTCCAACAATAGTCTGTATGTATGCACGAACCACACATCCATCTTCCATAAATAAGGTTAAATATAAAGAATGTTTTATAATTTAATAACTCTAATAATTTGATAAATATCACATCAATTATTTTAATTGAATTTAAATCCATATTTATAAAGAGACTATGAAATGTAGGTCATTCCATTAATGGAACAGGTAATCCGCACGTGTTCATAACAATATCATCCTTTTTGAATGGTTTTAAAGGATGGAAGAAAATTTAAATTCCATAATAAAAATTTAGTTTTTATTAAAATTATTAATATGTATGATATAATTATTTTAGGGATATAATACATTTGTGATGATAGAATAAAAACTCAATAAAAGGGCATGGTTGAGAACATTACCTTTCACTTTGGATGTTCTCTCATAGGAATCAACTTATGTCTACTTTACCTAGTATTTTTCATAGAAAATGTATTTCATGATGTGAGGAGAGATTTTAATGGATGATAAGAAATTTTGTAGTTCATATAAATCTCTAGAATGAGTGTGTCAATGTGTATGATGTGATATCCTCTTATATGTGATGAAATTGTTATTTTAATAATTACTCCTTACTCTACAATATTGTCTTGACACTATTCTGATGTAAGGGATCATAAATTGAAAAATAAATAGTCATGGATGATTTAATGTTGGTATTCATGGAACCAATCATTTGGTTCAATGTTTTAATGAATTTTTTAGTCTTTTATAATTATGTTATTAACATTTAAATCTATAATTTTTACCTTGTTATATCATGTTTACCTAGGTAATAATTTTTTAAAAAATATATTATACCCTATTATAGATCTAATATTTTTGAACCTAAATTTAGAAACCTTTTAATATAATAAAATTACAAATCTATAGTAATTTATTTATAAATTTAAAACTAAAATATATTTAAATCGTTCTTGTATAGAAAAATAATATTTTATTAACTAATTTTTCTAAATCATTTAAAAATATTAACCCGTAATAAAGGGATAAAAAATTTTTATATATGTGTGAAAACAAAATTATATTCTTATTATTAAATTTATAAATTTAGTCATTAGATAAATAATGCAATATATTTATATAATTATTATTTAAAAATAACACTTCGAACTTTATCAGGCCGTTTATCATAATATTATTAATCATACATTCATTATTAAATTAGAATTTAAATTATTAAATAATAAAAAATGTAGAAAGTAAATAATAATTCAATTTATTTAGATTTAATTTTATCATGTGATGAATAATAGTTTGTAATATATGTGAATATTAAGAGTTTTTAGATTTCATTTTTTTCCTAAACGTTAGGATTTTGTTTAGTAAATTAGACATAGTATTTTTAAATGATTTATATTACATTATATATATATATATTTCTAAATATTTATGCTATTATTAGTTTTTTATTATTTCATTAAAGGGACAATATTTTTAAAATCCGAATTTTTTGACAATCCACTGAAAAATAATTTTCCTAATAAATATAAAAAATATACATAAAAAAATTCAAAATAAAAAAATGATGATAAATTATTCATATTAATATTCAAAAATTTATGAATTTTACATTTAATAATAACTAGAAAATATATTGAAAAACTACTTTTAACAGGGGAAACTACTTTTTGAATATTAAATATACTTATTCATATATCATATCAATCACTAATTAAATAAGTTTTAATCTAATATTTTTATCCATAATATATTCTATCATCATTAATCCATAATATGATTAGTTTCTTAAAACAAAAACACATAGTCCATAAATGGTATTTTTTATAAAAATACATTTTTTATCTTAACATTATATTATTTGTCGTCTACAGAAAATAAATATAATACAATCATTTACAAAAAAGGTGACATTAATTTTACATTGTAAATATATTATAAAATTTAATTACATGTTTTTAAAATCAAAAACATAATGACCAATTTATAGTGGTCATATTTACTTTCATTATCTTATCATAATAAAGTTTATCTCGATACGCTTTAGATAAGTATTTTGTGTTATTAAATATATATAAAATTATATATAATTAATATAAAATATATACTAAAATCATAGAGAGTTGTAATCTCCACCTTGAATAATATTCATCGTTATAATTTTAAATTGAAATCTTTCACGAATGAATTTTTATGATCTACAAGAAACACATGATATATTTTTTATAGAGATATCCTCCACAGAATATTAAAAACTATGAGACTCATTATTTACTAAATAAAATCAACATATTTATATATTATATTATTTCATTAATGTGTAAAAAATGTTCTCCCATATTTAATTTTAGTAATTTCTTGGTACATGCCTATCACAACTTCTTTTAGTGATCCTATTTATAAAAAAATATTATAACCAAAAAGGTTATGATAATATCAAATAAAATTACAGTAAATATATATATGAATATGAAAACTCAATATTTTGATGGTGTCACTATTGAAACCATTATTTCATGATATGATATATTAGGTTAAATTAAGATATATTTTTAACAACTTATCAATACATCAGTTAACATATGTTGTTAATTTTTCTCTTCCTATATGACTCTCAAACCTAGTTAGTATTATATTTTAATCCTTCATAATGGTTGATAAATAGAATGTCATTAATAAAATCATGTCCCCCAAGTTTTTCTATTTAAGTGTGAAATATTAGGCCCACTGAACATGAAATGAGTCAAGGTCGAGTTGAAAATCAACTCACATTTTTAATGATGATTACCTCTAATTTCATATATTCCATAGCTTTTTTCAATTACCAATATCCATATATGGATCTAATTTTATTGGAACACAACAAATTATTTCATTTACCAAAAGTATAATATTTTATTATATAAATTTACATATCTATAGTTTTTTTACTAAGGGTCTGATACACTAATACACAAAAGAACTAAAATGATCACCAAAAATAAATCAAATGGTCCTAAAAAATAACTAAACACTACTCTATTACCAACTTAGAGGCTATATACCCAAACTATCAAGTAAGATGTTTTAAAAATAATTTTTAGAAATATATTTGATAAAAATTATGATGACCTAAGATAAATATATAATTATTTTATATCATTTCTACATATTAAACATTACATCTCCCTAATAAACACACAATCATATGAATAAAAGGTTTTGTATCATAGAGTATTATCACCCATTTCTATTCATTTTAAATGGATATATATTCAATTATATAAAAATTCAGTTTTTTATATCCCATAATATATCATTAATAATATCTATACAAAACATCTTTTTATAAAAAATATTATATACATTTTCTTTGTAAAATAAAACAAAAGAAAATGGTGAGCACAAATTATCAACAACAGAAAACATATTAAAATTCCATTGAGGGTAAGATCGTAAGCATATTAGAACACATGATTATTGGATAAATATAATGTTAAATTTAATATTTAACAATATAATTTTTTCAAATGTAATGATATAAGGAAATGTAATATTAAATGAATAAACATATACAACAAAGAAATATTCAATAATTTGGAGATAATAAAAATGATATATGGATCTTAATAACACACCTTTTGAATTGTAATATAATATTCACTTAAAATATACCATAATAATTAACATTAACATATAAATAAGCACATAGAAGTGTCACATTTATGATCCACTGATCGCACTAACACCATGATGAGTCACTACCCACAACCATTCTTGGATTCAAAAAACATTTCACCACCATATAAATTTCTCATGAGAGATAAACTTCTAACCAATTCATTGAACTAACATATATAAAACCACCCATAAATCATCAATACACATGTGTGACTGTGTAATTCAATCCTTCATCATAACATAAATAACCTATGGATATAATATGGGTTTCAAATCCTTTAAAAATTAAATCATCCTAATAAATAATAAATAATTCAATCAATAATCATAACATCCATGAAAATCTATAGGTATCAAAAAATATTCAGTTATTTTAATGGTAAATAACCTTCTATTTAGATGATGATCTATATGGTATTTTCACCACATTGATAAAAGTTAAAGATCATAATTAAAAATATCACTAATAAATCAATGTATATGTATTGAATTAAAAAAATTTAAAACCTATAAATTTGATATAGGGTATTCACAAAGTGATTGAATTCAATGAAAAATTTGTCTATAAACATTTGATGATTATAAAAGTAAAAAAGTAGTGATAGATTAGTATTATTATTGAATATAAAATTTTATATGAAATAATGATAAATAATATGTATAATATCATTGATCAATTATAAAATAGTTTTAAAGAAGAAGATATTTATTAAATACTATTTTTGGAGTAATTAAAATTTGATTTATAAAAATGAAATAACCATGATCATTTTAATTTGTTGTTATTAAAGTCGATATATTTAATAAATACAGATGAATAATATTTTATATTATAGAAAATTTAAATTTTATGAGGGTGATTTTAAAAAAGTAAAAATGGAACAGATATTTGTACACACAGAGTCATTAATAATGAAAAATTTTACACATTACCAAAAATGCCTCATATTGAATGAATTAAAAAACTAATCAAAATATTTTTAATGAAATTTAAAATAGTTTCGAATGATATTAATATATAATTGAAGCTTAAATAATTGGATCTAAAAACCGATCCAATGAATGTGGATTGATAAAAGATTGATTCCAAATCAATAAGATTGTGTGACATCAGTTTCAATTATATTGTGTAAAATATAAGCTATAGTGAAAATGAAATAGTGATCATACTTGTAATATGAATATAATTAATAGATTATGGTACAATTATGGGGGTCTTATATATATAATGGTTAAAATTCACCAGATGGTTAATGTGACAAAATAAATTCCAATAAGAAATTATGATTGGATACGAATCCCTTATGATAATTGACAGAAAACAATCAAACATTAATAGGAGGAACATCCCAAAACAGACATTATAATGTCATCAAAAGGAAGATATTTACTCTACATGGTGGAATTATCATAGTTAATACACCATAAAAAATAAACAATAGTGAGAAAAATAAAATATACATCATAAAATTGAATATTGAAAAAAATAAACCCGTACATATTCTTTATCGGTTGAATTAAAATCCCTCAAAATGTAGAAGAATGATAGATTTTTAAAACCATTATATTGTATTGAAAAATTATTATAATTAAATCAGTGACCAATATATACTCAAAAACTAAAAATATTAGAATACATCTAATATATCAATAAAGAAAATTAATGATGCTAAAAACCTATACCATAGTTATTGAATATTAAAAAAGTGGGACAACTGCCTATTTAACAAAGATTAATATCATAATCACTACTTTATGAACTATATTTAAAGAAATTATATTTTTTAAACTATATTTATTATAAATTTTTAAAATAAGAAATCTTGTTATATATTATATTGGTCATTTGATTTTATAAACATTAACTACTTTTTTACTACATGATTCATAATGGTGTTGTCAGTGCATATTTATAAAATAAAATTTAATCTTTATTATTAACTTAACGGTTGTTGAATATATATTTTATAATGAGTTACTATGTTTTTATTTTATTTCCTATGTATTTTAGTTGTAATTATTGATTATGCTATCAGTGATGAGCATGTTTTGTTAAATTTCATGAATGTGGGGTGATATAACGATAATCGGCTTGATATTTACATTAATATTCTAGAAAAAAATAATTTTTCTTTTATTATTTTTCCATATCACTAGTATTTATGTTTACTTTGTAGAAAATGATATAAATTTATAGTGTTGTTTATGTAGGTAATTAATCTGATATAAACTAGAATAAGAAACAATATATGGTTGTGTTTGATAATGAAATAGATCACATTAGAATGATATAGTCATTAAAGGATAATTATGATATTGCTAAAAAAATAATGGCAGTAACTAAAGTTATATGATTATTTTAAAAATAAGAAAATACATGAATAAAAAACCCCACATTTTTGGAGGTGTTTATCGATACAAACACATAGAATGACCTTCATTTTCCATAGGCCAGGAAACATATAAAAAATTGTTTATAAATTCAGAATCATAATAATTTTAGATAAATAATATTTAAAATATAAAAATTATTTTTTATCCATCTGTTTAAGGTGGTGTTGAAATATCAAGCATGTTGTTCGTGGAGTTGGTTGTCCACACGTATGTATGATATCCACTTCATTTTTCAAATGCTTTTGGTGAAAGGTGGAAAAGAGAAATTTTATTTGATAATATTTTTTAGAATTTAATTTATATTTATATTATCATTATATCATTGAAATAATAAATATGTTTTGGTAAAGAATGAAAATAATTTAAATACCTTGGTTGTGAACATTTCCTCCCCTTTTGGATGTTCTCCAATTTGTAACACATTATATCTCATTCGATTGGTCTTTTGGAATGAAAACAACCTCTAAGACATAGGTTAAGATTTCAGGAGATAATATGTTATGGTTTTTTTGAATAAAATATTTTGTAATTCCTGTATGGTTTTTGTGATCTCTGTTTATTTGAGAAGAGAATGTAATTTTCATAATTACTCTTTACTTTCCAATAATTTGATGAAACGTTTCTACATTAAATGGATCAAAAAATGAAACTAATTGAGTGGGGATGGGTAAGGTTTATATTCCCAATAAATATCATTTAAATTTTCTTTTAAATATTATTTTAGTCTTTTATAATTTGTTTAATAATAATTCATTTTTTTACATTAGAAACTTGTTTTTACTTATATAATTTTTTTAAATAACAATATATGACCAACCCTCTTACCAAATTTTAATGTACTGAACACACATTTAGAATCCACTAAGTCTAAATGAATTTATATATATGTGAAAATTAATTTTAAAAATAGAACAAAAAATATATAGTAAATCTATTTTTTTTAAAATATTTTGACTTTGTTGTATTAATCATTTTGTATACAATTAATTACTCAATAAAAATTGATAATTCACTTTTATATATTTTTAAGAAAAAGATATTCCTAAATATAAAAAATAGATAAATTTAATTTATAATAAATATATTTCAAATCATTAATAAAAAATTCGTTGCAAACAATATATTCTCCTATATCATATTTGTTAGCATCAATCACAGTAATTACACTTTGATGACTAAAAATGAAGAATAAATCATTAAATAATATTAAATACCCACTATGAAATATGGAATATATTATTTTAGATTTTAAATATACCATTGTAGACATTTAAATTTTAATTCAATAGAATTAAAATGGATTTCATAATAAAATATAACATATGGCCCCAAAAAATTTACCGTTAGATTTATAAATACCAAAAATTATTTTAAAATAACCTTCTATCTTTATAAATATATAATTTTATAAAAAACATTTGTAATAAAATTTTGTGTAATTTTGTTATTTGGATATTTTCATCAAAATGAGGCCATTAGTAAAATGCATATTTTTACAACTATTCACCTAAAAATCGATTATTTTATTAAAATATAAACAATTCAACATGATATAATAATTTTAATTGAAAAAAATGAATTAAATTTTTATTTTTTATTTTATACATTTTAATAATTTAACTTTTAAAAGAAAACATAAAATTAAATAAAAAACAATTTTTAATAGGAAGAATAAATCTTTAGATAAAAATATTCTTTTATTTTTTTCAACCTTGCCACAAATTGAAGTAGTGTAAATATATTTTCCATTTCAATAATATTTATTATCATATTTAATCCATAACGTATCTATCACCATTTAATAAAAATGCATTTCTAATAAAAAATATTTTTTTAAGAAAATAAATTTTTTAGCCTACCATGATATAATTAGTTTGTTAGAAATAATAATTTAATATCATAAATAAATAATAATTAAAATTGACTATTACACCCTTAAATATATATTTCATATTTATGTTACCTCTATTTTTACCTACTAACATTACAGCCACATTGTAATGGATATTTTAACTTTAATAACATTATATTAATAAAATGTATCATGGATCATTTTTTGAGTTATTATTTCAAATAATTCTATTAAAATTACTAATTTAATATGTCTAACTATATAATGAATGTTTTTGGTGTTATTCTTCCCTAAAAAATTGTGGATTATTTTTCAAATGAACTCATACCAGGTTTTATGCAAATATGCAAGAGTTCATTTAAAATAATCCCTACTGAATTGGAAAAACAAAAATAGAAAATTCAAGAGAATTTGGGAAATAGTTTCATATGAAATAGATCATTACAATTGGGTTCACATAAAATAATTATCATGAATATTAATGGACTGATTCCCCCTTTCATTGATTATCAAAAACATAACTAAATCACAACTATGAACTATTTTATTTTATTTTATATTAATGATCTATTTTATCAAATTATTAGGGATCAATACATCCTAAAGGTGGATATCTGCTGTAGATATCAACATTTAAGGGTAAAGGGAGAACATATACCCAATAATTATTTAATGAAAACATATGCACAATATAAATTCATAGTGATTAGTTTTAAACTCACCCATGCCACTAAAATATTCAGGAATCTAATAAAAATGTTTTCATATATTATACTAAAACTTCTGTGGTTGTATTTATTGATTCTATTCCCAATATATTCTAACATAAAATATTATCATTAAGTGGATTTGAGTATTCTTATAAAAACATTATAAAAGGAGAGATTGTATTCCATGTTTATAATGTATGAATTTTGGCTACAATTTTTTTTTGAAATGTAATCACCAAGGAGGGTATATCTTTGGATCCATTGAAGAAATTTTTGATTAGATTTTGGAAAAAATTAACCACTATGAAATAGATATATAGTATTCGATGATTCATATAATACTTTCACTTTTTTTGATAAATTTTAAATACTTTATAGATCCATTATACATGTTAATGTAGAAGGGTGTAGAGTTGAATCAGATAACTGAAAATGTAATAAGATTGAAAGAATTTTAGAAGAGGTTAGTGACTACACATATTGTAACACTGACCATTTGTGATGATATGTTTTTAATATATAGTGATGCTTTAAAAAATCCAAGGGATGGGTGCTTATAAAAATTACTCTTAAATAACTTATGTACTATATAAACTGAATGATGACTGGAAAAATGAACTTATGCATGTTTCAGATCTGCTGGTGTTAATCATTTCATTAGTTATATAAATTATATATATCTATGTTAAAAATTGAATCATTTTAATGATCATGAAATATTAATTAATATATTTGCACAAAACGATTTGAGCTTTCATAGAAGTTGATCGTGAGGATTAACCAACGAAAATGATGGGTAAATATATTACAATCATTACATGAAAATATGGTGGGAAAATTACTTAAATGAAATGATCACGATACACTATACATTTTGTTTTTTTATAGAGACCCAATACTTATAGATATTTTAAAATGGATATATAAATCATAATGTATGTTAATAAATACAAATTTTCAAATATATATTATTAACCATAAATCATTGAAAGTTTCAAAGAGGCCCAAAAATGATCATATAGATCTATATAATAATTTAGAAATTAGTTGAGAGTTCAACATTTAAAATGGTGATGTGATAAGATTCAGGTGAAAAATATGTGCCCTAAAAAGTATAATTAATGTTTGTGATTTTGATTGATGCATGAAAATGATTATTCATTATTCACCCATAGAGAATATTACTTTTTAGATATCATATATGATATTTATAGATAAAAAATAAGATTATGGGGATGGTGGTGTGTATATCTTGATGGTTAGTATGAAAAATGGTTAAGCTTTAAGGTCAAAAATAAACGGGATGATGCACCCATTAATTATAGTTATATAGAAATGGGGGGAACTCAATATGGTTTTCATAGGAAGTATCCCATAGATATCTAAAATTCATAGTTACTTATAGGTAATGGATGATCAACTAATAAAATTAGAATTATATTTTACTATTTTAGTGAATTTATTTCCAATAAATTGAATAACATATATACAATGAAAGTGGTAAGGCATTACGATGCATCACATTAAATCAAACCAAATCAGAATTTAATATTCACTTCAATATTCTGGAGAATTCTTCACCAATAATTGGATACATAGACAAACATTATTATACCATATCCTTCTTAAACCAATGTTCAATATTAAAGGATGATTCTGACATTTGATAATAATTTTGGAACATACTCAATCGAATAGAATAGAAATTTGGATCAACATATTACATTATCTTTGTTCTCTTATTTTAATATTTTACACATGATATTCCAATTTAATCCATATAAATATTTACATTCAATAAAATATAGAAATGTAATTTGTTAGTATGAAGTATAAAAGAGGAAGATGTTTGAACTTGATCTGGGATATAAATTAATGTATGGAGTAAAAAATGTTCAAAGAAAAATGATAACATCAAAAATCCAATTAATGATGTATGCTAATAATAATCTATATGATTTGATGAGAAAAGATTGTGAAAATTTACTCCTTTTGAATATCTCCATATAATAGGGTAATGAGATTCTAGAGAAATAGAATGTTGATCCCTAGAAACATCAGAGCCATTTATATTACTAATCATGTTGTAATTATACCTTATAACTTATAACTCACTTCAAACCTCTCAAAATTGCATGATATGTGATATAAATAAGTTTTAACTAAGTATACATATAATCTATCAAAAGTAATGGACCCATAATATATATAATTCGAACATTATCACTCATATAGAGAACAATTTGTTTATATATTTTCCTATAAATATAAATTAATATAAAATACGAATACTGGCATTGTTAATGTTTTATGAAGGAAAAATAAGTTAAAGGATGTATCATGGGAACCTAAGGATATATTAAGTAATAAGATCCATCTTTTTTTCACATAATTAATTAAATTTCAAGGGAATAATTATTTTATGGGAGGTAGAATGTAACACCCCAGGATATTATGATTTATTTTTTCCATTAAGAAAATAATTTTTTGAGTATATTATTTTAGATACCACAACAAACTAAAAAAACATGAACATATTTTTGATCATACAAAAATATTTCAATGGATATTAATAATTAATTAATTATGAAAAAATAATGTCAAAAAACATTAATAATTATAAATGTGGATAAATATACAGTAAAATAAAAAACTGTGAATATAAAATATTTATCATCATTGATTTATATGAAGATAATAACTATAATTTACACTATAGAATGATGGACCGTAATTATAAATATAATTGGTCTAATGGGAGGGATGTAAATGAATTTAATGAATTCATTTAGTGATATATGTGATCTTATAAATATGAATGAAATTTGAACATTATAAAACATATCTATTAGAACTATATGGACATTGATCTTATAAAACCATTGCACATAAATGCATGAAGATATCAATATTAGAAATTTGAATAATTATTGAGGTAAATAATAATTAATTTTTATTAATATATGAATATTGTATCATTGTCAATGAACTAGAGGGTATATGTAAAGGTAACTATATTTTGAAATTTTCATAAAAGGGATAATCAATGGAATCTTGTAGTAGAATTTTTCCATATGAGACTCATTTGTTCGAGCATGGGAACAATGTAGCATCACTACAGTTTTCCCTATAAAAATCTTATCTTTTGAATAAATAAGCACGAATTGAGAGAAACTAAATGAATAATAAGTTCAATATCAAGGAAATTACTATGTGGTCCATGCTTTCTGAATCACTTCACACGTCTTCCATCATTTATTATTTTATCTTTATATATTATACTAATTTCTTGAAGTGATTATTAATTAGAAGTTAAGATGAAATAGACACATAATTATAAATGTAATAAATTATAAGGACACAAATATTTATATATATAAATATATATTAATTGTTTTTTATATTTTATATAGCATGCATTTAAAAAAAATATAAATTATGAATTTAATTAAATCAGAAATATATTATCTAGTTCAAATAAAATCATTAAATTTAATTAAATTTAAATAAATTATAAATCTATCTTAGATAACTATAAATTAAAACTTTTAATGTTAATGAGCCATATTTCAAAGATTAATAAATTTTATATATGTTTTTTATATTAATGTACTAAATTGATCACCATTGAAAATTTATTACATAATAATTAAATTTATTAGTCTAATAATTTCTACATAAATAGGAATACGAGTGATTTTTTTTATCTTTAATAAATATTTATTTTAAAAAAATTATTACGCATTTTTATTTAAATTCATATGTATCAGTCATACGAATGTATTACATATTTATAATCAGCCTTTTTATATTATTTTATATGTTTAATTTTTTCCCGTCTCCAAAAATTAGTAACCTCGGTAAAAGTTTGAAACCACTAGAAAAGTAAAAGGGGTATTTTAAATGATTTTATAAAGGTGTTTTGTATTTTTATCTTAATAAATAATGTTGATTTATTTTAACTGTTGAATCAATTGTAATGTAATTCCCCAAGTTTCACGATGTATTCATTTTTTAGTATATTAATTTTTTATGGAGTGGGATTGTGTTTTTGGTTGTTGGTGAGATGAAAATTTATGTTTTTGGCGGTTTTATAGAAGTTTCATGGTGATCCTACATGTTTAGTGGAAACTATGTGTTTCCGATGTGGGAGCAGAGGTGAGTCAGTGGAGTGGCCCATGTATTTCACAGAGTCTACTAAACCATGTGGAGAGCTTACGTTTGGTTATATATGATGGTAGTGCCTAGTGGAATGGTCTGAGCATGGTTTTATAAACCATGTTATTGCATGTAGGTAACAATGAGAGGGTTCATATCCTAGGTAGTGGGAAACACACTATTAGCCCACGGTCTCGTAAAACATTTCCAAACCATGTATATTAACTACAATTTTAATAATTAATTTTTTATTTTATATTTATTTTTTATCTTTATTATTTTCATTCACAGCTTTTCCCCTCATCCTTATGCATCACATGTGGTTCCCTCCACCTTTATCCTTGGTTGTGCATCTATCCACCCTAATGACCCCCTCTTCTTCTAGCGAAGCCACAATATTTCTTCTGGTTTCATTATTGAATCCTATAGGTAAAACCTTCTCCCTATCTTCGCCTTTAATATGGCTGATTTTTCCTTCTCCCAATTTCTATGTATGGATTAGACAAAACCCTATGGTTCATGGATAATCCAAATTTCATTTTTTTCCATTCATGTTAGCATATGCGAAGGGCCTTGTGGGACCCCATCATGTGTACATCATCTTCCACCAGTGAAGGAGAAGTCTATTTTTTCAATTAGGCATGTCATTACTGTCTATGGTAAGAATGTTTTTCTACAATTTGGTTCCTCACCTTTATTTTTCGTCCCATTTGTTATTTAGGGTTCCTATAAATTGTTTGTTGAACACTTGGGGACTTTTTTAAAGGTTTCAAACACATAAATTGGAATATTTATATTTTTATATATCTTCATAATACATATCCCCTCATGGTGATGGGAATATATACATTTTATTGATATATATATATATATATAATAATGTATGTATGCACAAGTATGGGGCAGTCTTCTTTAAAAGATTCATGTTCTAAGGTGTTATGGCTCCATCCACTAATCTTTTATGTAGGTGTCACTATGCCATTTTTTCCAATGGAATTATAATATGATTTTGTATTTTAATTGCATTTTATTTCATGTATAAATATATATGACAACCTTGTGATAACTTGAGCACATTTTTTGTTCATAGTCCTTGTAATAAAAAGTTGGATTGTGTAATCCATGTTATATGATTTATAGTGGAATATTTATCTATGATAATCATTAATTGAAATGAATCTTCGGTTTTTGATGGTTTTATATTTAGGAAAATGGTTTTGTCCGGGTTTGGAATTCATGGGGATAAAATGATATTCTTATAGTAATCTGGTCTTAAATTTATATGTGACCTCAAATGATATAAAAATTGTGTTTTTAACCATTATTCCAAACAATGGGATGAAATGGGAGTTTGGATCATCCCCGATAAAAACGACCAGTTAGAAACATTATTTGGTTTCCAATGGAAATGAAAATGGTTAGGGCTTTGTTTTTGGTATTTTATATGAAATCATGAAATTATTTTTGAAATGAATTATTTTTTTGAACATATATAAATTTCTATGTAGTTTTTATGGAATATGTGAAAGAAGAAAGGCCTCTATCCTTGTTTTGGATTTTCAAAGAAAAATTTATGTGTATAAAGACAACCTTTATAATCTTAATGGAGTTTTTTCCATTAGAAAAATATTATGGATTGCCTTGTAGAATGGAACCTGTTTTCAAAAGGGGTTTTATACATTCATTATGTTTGATAAAATTTCAATGAATGTATTCCTTATTAAATGCACTTAGTCCTTGGGATTTAGGTCTAATGAATTTTTAAATTGGGATCTTATTGGGTCTTTATGGGCTTCCTTATTTTAAAATGTTGATTTCTTTTTATCAAGTGAAAAGGGAGTTTCCCTTGATTATGTGCTTAATCATGGATGTGTTTATGCTTTCCGTTTGGGATTGAACTTGAAATTTCAGATTGTTTTATGAAGTTATATTTAAATGTTTGAGATATGATTAAAAGAAAAATTAGAACTTGTGATGTGACGTTGATTTCCCTTTTAAAACCCTCATGTTATAGATAATGGTTTGGTTATTAATGTGGTTTATTCTTATGTTATTGGTCTCTTCTTATTGTGATTTTAGGTTCCCATGGTGAGAAATGATAGGTTGACTTATTTTTTGATTAATTGAAACCCTGATGATACACATAGAAGGCATGGATGATTTTGGGGTTTAGATTAAGGCAACCCATGGGGTGTATTTTGTTTATGAACTTGGGTTCGAGTTGTTAAATATACATATTTTAGAATTCAAGGAGGTTTAACATAGGATTGCTATGTTTAACATATTAACATCGGGTTTGAAGGAATTTTTTGATAATTAGGTCTGATTGGATAATATGGGTTGTAAATGAGAATATTGTTAATTTAATTCAATAATGAACATAGCATAAGTGAGTGTTGGTATAATGTTAATGGGTTAATGGGGAATCTTTTGGAAAGGGTAATTGTGTTAAATGGTTAAGGAATAATGGTGATACGCATGTTAATTGAAATGAGAATTTTATTTTTATGTGTATTGATTGTATATGATATATATTTTAATGTTTGAATTATCATGTGCACATGGATTGTTTGTGGGATAAAGGACTAAGGTTCATTTAACGGTTCGGGTTGGACTGATTCTCTAACCCAACCAAGTAATGCATTGGTTATGGGGTTGTACTGACACTCTATGCCCATAATGGATACATTTGATGTGAAAACGTGGATTTAGAATCCAATGTTAGTGTGATATATGGAATGGTTGTGATGTCCTATCGAGGCTCTATGCTTCCCAAATTCTATTTATAGTGTGGGATCAGATAACGGACCGATGATATATTCTTACCAAACACATGGGCATGGAAAACTTACTGGACTAAGGCTATATGGTATTTTGATAATTATGAATAGTTGATTATTTTTGTGTAGTTGTATATGTAATCCCTTATGCATGGTCAATGAACAACATCAACTGAAGTGTAAATGATATTGATTCTTGACCCATTGAACATGTGATGGAAATTATTTATGTGATGAAATGTAATTAAATATGAATATTATTAAAGTGAATATTCATAGAGAATAGAACCTTGTTAATTATTATTTTCATTTTTATTACTTTAGCACATGCTTTGTGTTTTTTCCACTTGTGGCCTAGATGATGGGATAATCAGAGACGACATTCTAGACCCCTTGAGATGTTCATTTCTTGGTTGGGCTTGTTTTTTTCATGAAGTATTATTTTCATTTTTGACATGATGTATTGAGATATGTTATTCCAATTATATTAATTGAGTACATGTTAATGATTATGTCCAACATTGAATTCCTTGTTGGAATTTGAGCATGTAGTGTCTATGTGTCTTGGGTGTTTATTTAATCCTCATTGAAATGTGATTATTTTTGCTAAATGACGAATGTGTGTTATTTTTGTGAAATCATAACGGCGTGTGTGGTTTATGATTGGGCATATGCCCTGTCTTTTTTATAAAATGAGTGTGTTTTGTTTTCAGAAACTAATGGATTTTTTTGGATGTTTTCGATGTGTTTGAATTGTTTTTCAATGAGATTATTTTCTATATAAAACATACTTTTTATCAGTATGTTTTGACTAGCATTGATTTTTACCCTTAGGGAACATATTTCTTAGTTTTGATTGGATGTGGAGACCTATCAAGATTTTATGCTCACACTTATATCATTATAAGTTCTATGTTGGATTCCTTTTTATCATCACATCTATCGTTGGGGACATTTTGGTGAAGTTTTTTTGGTTCTCAATTTAATTCAGTTAGCTTTTCTTCTTTCTTGATTATAGCTATTTCCTTTTGTTAGTTTATTTTTTCAAAGCCAGATTAATTCATGATTATTTATTTTGTTTATTTAATTTATATCTATTATTCTTCCTTATTTCTATTTTAGTATAAATAATTACCAGAATATTTTAGTCGATGTCCAAGAGATTGTTACTAGCATACGGGGATCAATAATGTAATTCCATCCAAAAGGCAGATCGGGGTTGGTGTCAGGTTGGATGGAATTCCAGGTATGTTTGTTATAAATTTGTATTACCGTCTATGTTCTTAATGGGATATAACTCTTTTATATCTGATATTATTCGTGGATGTTAAGGTAAAAGAGACACTGCGGTTATTAGAGCATGACAGGTAAGGGTAAAAAGAGTCATGCTATCTTGTGCCTGTCTTGAGAATCATGTTATTGGGAAAAGTATTGTTTCGAATCATGGATTCAAATTTGTTTTAGGATGTTTTGATGGTTTTGAAGTATATTTGTTTTTGACCCCCTTTGATAATATTGGTGATATTGGGGGTCACTTATGGTTTTGTGTAGGAAATGAAGAAGAATTTGATCTGTGTGGTTCAAGCACATGGCATGGGAAACCATGTTGTTCCTACGCGGTCAATCCCCCGTGATTTAGAGTGTGTTTTAGGTTTTCCTCATGGTCCCCCCAATGTGGGGAAAATACACAAATAAACTATTTCCTCAATTTTTTACCTGTTCTAAATTGCTCTTAATTTTTGATTTATCCAATGTTGTTTTCCACACAATGTTGGTTGATTAAGGTTTGGATTGGTGTGTGGTTTTTTTATTTTTATATTGGTTTTATTTTTGTTCTTATGAGTGCTTCATTATGAAAACTTTTATTGATAAGTCAAACACGGTTTTGAGGAAATCATTTATGTAAAAATTTGGTTTACGGGAAATAATATAGGGTGAATTTTCTTTTTTTTATAAATTGATCTATAAAAATGGTTTCTTCATTGAGATTTGTTGTCATTAAAAGGAATGTCTGTTTTGTTTGGGCATCCTTGGGTCCTTGTTTTCAAAAATGAAATGGAATCTGGAATATGTGTCGTGTGGTTATTATGTTTGTGAAATCTGGGGTTCCATGAAGGTTGTGGGGTTGCAAATGTAGATGGCATGGTTTTTGGTAAATACCTTGGTGGAGGGAAATTTAAAAAATTCATTGCTGAAAATGATGATTTTGAAGGAAAAATTGTTTTGTAATTACTATGTATGCACCTCTTTTGTGGGGTTTTATGTGCTTTATTATGTCTTGATGTTTTGTTTTGATTCATTGATTTGGAAGAATCTATGGTTAGTGATAACAATCATCGATAGATATATTCCATGCATAATTCCACTTCTTCTATAACCTAAAATGGTCAAAAGAGTTTTATTGGACTCGACGCTTTCCCTTACTCCAAGATGTGTAGTGGACATGATGGTCTACTTGTGAGAGATGTAAATCGTTAACTTGTTAGTTTTAGTTGTGTTTAATTGGGTGGGTTTCATTGGGAATCCTTTATTTTATTTGTGGTGATCACAGTTTCGGATCATTGGCTATGGTTGATTTTATATTTTGGATGTTTCACTTATTTTTAAATTGGGCCAATGATGTGCTCAATATATTGAATAAGAGAGATATCTGGGCTGCACAACTAGGTAACATGGGTGTTTGGTCTTCTAGCTAAGTTTGGTATACTAGTTAGGGTTTTATTACGGATTTTTACGAGCACCATGTGGGGTGATCCATGTTTTTAACACTAGGTTAACACCATGTTTTTGTGTCGAGGTGAGACCTCTAATAATTTTGTGAGGCCTGTTGTAGTGGTTCTTTCCATAATGGGGGCAAAATTTCTATTTCCATAAAAGTTTTTCCTCATGGATGTTAATTTGTACGAGGAGATTTATTCCGGTATATCTCTTTAGTAGTATTACTTTAAATGATATCTAAATTGTGGGAGAAATTTTTAAAGGTTCCTATGATGCTTAAGTTCCCTTTTATCCATTTCACGGTTACCACACACAGTTTTTAGTAACTATGTGGTGCCCATGACAGTTCCCAGGTGATTTAGTGGAGTGGCACATGTCATTCACATTGTCCAATAAACTATGTAGAGAGAGTACAGTTGTGTTATTAAAGATGGATGTTCTATGTGGAACTGTCTAAATGTGGTTTTTTCTATTTGTGCACCTATCTACAGGTAACTGTTCAATGGTGGCTGACCTAAGAAGTAGCCGGTACAAGAATAGTGCACGTTCTGGTAAAATATGCATAAACAGTCCATGTTACACAAAAATTTAATAATTGAGTTTTTCTTTTATTTAATTTTCTTATTTTATTATTTTCATTCCCCTCTTTTCCCCTCATATATATGAGTCGCATGAGGCAACCACATCCATACTATTTGGCCATGCATCTCCCCTCCCAATAGAGCCTTTTTCTTCAAGAGAAACCATATGATTTCTTCTAGTTTCTTGGTCAAAAACATATGGTAATACCATATCCCTATATTCCTCTTCAATTTAGATGGTTTTTTATTCTCCTCATCACCCATTACTAATTATATGAACCTTATTGTTTGAGGATAATCCATATTTCGGGTTTCCTTCAATGTTATGGTATGCGAGGGGTCAATTGGGACCCTTTTATGCATACACCATCTTCCATCACCGAAGGCGAAGAAGATTGTTTCGATTCGGCTTGTCAGGTATGGGGTTTTTTATTCTCTTTTGTTTCCCACCATAATTTTGGATCCTTTGGTGATTTAGGGTTTGAAAAAAAATCTATGTAGAACATTTAAAAACGCATTGAATGTTTTCCCCCACCTATATAGGAAAGTATGTATATATACATATATATATTTATTTATTTATCTTACATGAAAATGTTCCCTCGTAGTGAGGGAAATATGTACAATGGATTGAGGGTTATATAAATAAGAATGTATATTCATGCATGTGTTGTGCAGTCTTCATCAAAATCGTCAATTGCATAGGTGTTCGGGTTTTGTATACTTCTCTTTGAGGTAGGTTTCACTATAATTTTTTTATTCATTTGGAGATCTAAAATGCGTGTTCCGTTTAATTACATTTTATTTCATGTATAAATATTAATGATAGACCTGTAAAAATTTTATCCCACTTTATTATCCTAGGCCTTGGTATAAATGTTTTTTTGTGTAATCCTCATTTTAGGATTTATGGTGTTTTATTACTTAGTGTTCAGCTTTCCATGAAAATAATTTCTTCTTTTTGAATGGTTTTAATGTTATAAATTGTGTCTTGTTCTGATTTTGTTTTTATTTTATGAAATTATATTTTAAAAGGAATTTGGTTTTAAATTTAGTGTGACCTCAAATGAATGTAAATGGGGTTTTTCACCTTTATTACAAATGGTTGTTGGAAATGGTAGTGTGTTTCATCCCATGTAAAAATTCCCTAGTTGAGTTCTTTAATGGGAAATTGATCAAAATGAAAAGTTTTTTTTCCTTGTTTTATGTTTTTCAGAGGATATCAGGAAATGACTTATGAAATTAATTAATTTTTTAATATATAAAATGTTTTATGTGATGTTTTGAGGAATTTTTGATGAAATAATAACCATTGGTCATGTTCTAGATTTTCATATGATAGCATGAAATTGTTTATTAAATTAATTATTTAGTTGAACATATAAAATTTTTTATGTGTTGCTTTATTAAATGTGTGAGGAAAGAATAACCTTTGATCAGATTTTAGATTTTTAAAGAAGAAAGGGTTTTTACAGAGGTGACCTTAATAAGCTATAAGGTTGTCTCCCCTTTAGAAATAATGGCAGGATTACCATGTACAATTTAAATTGGTTTCCAAATGGGGATTTTTTGCATTCTTCATGTTTCATAAATTTCCAATAAATATTCTCCTTGTGAAATGCACATTATCCTTGGGATTAAGGGAAAATGTGTTTTTAATGTGGGATCCCAATGTTTTTTGAATGATTTTATTATTCTAAAAAAGGGTGTTATGATTAAATAAATTGAAAATGGCATATCCCTTGATTTATGTGGCTATTCTTGGAAGTGTTTATGTTTTAGTTTGGAATTTTACTTGAAGTATAATATATTTTTATAAAGCTGTTTTAAATGATTATTATATAATTGGTGGTCCGAATAGAATTGGGATGTGATGTTGATTTTCTTTATTTAATCCTGTGTTTTAGCGATGATTTTTCTATTTATATGATTTTTTCTTGTGGTATTTCTTTATTCATGTTGTGCTTTAGGGTTTCCTTAATGAGAAATGACAGGATGACCTATTTATTGATTAATTGAAACCCTCATGATCCTTGCAGGATGCATGGAGGATTTCGGGGTTGGGAGTGAGGCTACCTAGGTGGTGGGCTATGTTCATATACATAGGTTCAAGTTTCTAAATATACACATGTTTTTATTTAAGTGGTTTCATCTCGGGTTTTTTATGTTAAGCATATTGACAGGGGTTATGTTGAAAAATTGTGAGAGTGGGTTTTGGTTCGTTACTGTGGGTTGTAAATGATATTAATGTTAATTGGGTTCAATACACAACACGAGATAAGAGAGTGTTGGTATAATGATAATGGGTTAATGTGTAGTGGTTTGAAAATGATAATTCTATCAATGAGTTAGGGTATAAGGGTGATCGATATGTTAAATGAAATTAAATTGAGATGTTATGTATATTTATTGTATATGATATATATTTCAATGGTTCAATAATAATATGTACATGGAACACATAGATTAGTGGTGGATAAATGACTGAGGATCCTCCTATAGGTTGGGTTGGATTGATGCTCCAACCTCTACTAGGAATATAGAGGTTAGGGATTCAGATTGATGCTCTATGGTCCTAATGGGTGCATTGGTTGAGACTACCTAGACAGACACACCTAGGTATGTGTTATGTAATTAAAGGGTGGGATTTCAGAATGAGGCACCATGATTCCCAAATTAAAGACAAGGTGTTGGTTGGGATGTCAGACTGAGGATCTATAATTCATAAATACATAGACATGTCCTAGATAGTATACTGAGGCACTATGGTATATTGATAATTATAAATAGAAAATTCATTTTTTATATCAGTATACATAATCCATTACACATAATAAATGATTGGTCTTGACTGAAGTGTAAATGTTGTAGATCCATAACCCATGGAGCTTTTGATAAAAATGAATTATGTGATGAAATTGAAATAATAAAGAATATGATTAATGTTAATATTTTAATCTACTGGAATAATGAAAATTATTATTTAACTTTTTATTATTTTATAATAGGCTCTATGTTTTCTGAATCATGACCTTGAGGTTGGAATGATCAGGCATGGGGTTCCGAACCCCTTGAGATGTTTGCTACTTTGTTAGATTGTTTCATGATGTATTTTGGTAGTTATATATTTTAGAAGATGTATTATGATATGTTAATCCTATTTTTTCATTGAGCATATGTTAATGACTATGTCTTCCTTTTCCTTGCCCTGTTTATATTTTAGTATGTCATGCATAGATGGGCTTGGGTGATTATTTGACCCTTGTTGGAAAAGGATTTTAAAGTGATTATTTTTTGTTTAAATAAGAAACTATGCTGCTTTTACGAAATTATAATATTTTGTGTAGTATCTGATATGGATTAGTCCCATGGGTTTTTTCTCAAACACATGTGTCTGGTTTTTGGAAAGTAAAATAAAATGTTTTTGTTGTTTTGGATGGGTTATATTTGTTTTTCATAGAGATGATTATATATTTAAAACCAACATTCGAGATTTTTTTTCTAACTAGAATTCAAGTTTAGACCTAGGGAACCTATTACATAGTTTCGGTGGGAAGTGGTGACCTATTTTTATTTTTAACTAAGACCAATATTTTTCCAGGTTATCAGTTGGATTCATTTTGTTCCCTCAAATCTAACATGTGGGGGGGGAGTTGGTTGATGATATTTTTGGTTTTCATCTTGAGTCTGGTTATTTTCATATTTCTTACTTATATTTATTCCCTCTATCTTGTTTGTTTCTTCATAGCATGAGGCATGAATATTTAATTATTTTTTTCTTTACTTATATCAATTTTTGTTGTCTATTTATATTTTGAGTGAAATCAATCTCAAAATGTTTTTGTGTTTCCAAACAACTAGTTGGTATCCTTTGTTGATCAAGAATTCCATTCTGGCCTTATGGAAAATCCAATTTGGTGTCAGGTTAGATTGAATCCCAGAACTATTCATTACCAATAGGTATTAAAGCCTATATTTCTAATGTAAGGTATGTTTTTTAAATCTCTTGTGATTTGGGGATGTTTGGGTATAAGGGAGACTAAGGTTATCTGAGCATGATAGGTGAGGGTATGGAGAGTCAAGATAGCTCTTTCTTGCCCCTAGCCTCAATCTATAGGGAAAATTTGGGCTTTGAATCATTGATTTGAGTTTTTTGCGGAGGTTGTGAATGTTTTAATGTGATTACCGTTTTGATCCCCTTTGATCATATGTGTGGTATTTATGGTCTCTATTTGTCTTAGGCGGGAATGGTAGGAGAACTTGTGCTGCTTGGTTGTCAGACATGGCTTAGGAAACGATAGGGGTGCCCATGTGGTCATGTTTTCCTTTATATGTAGTTTACTACAAGTTTGGTACATGGTTCCCCAATTGTGGGGAAAATTCATACATAACCATGTTTCCTCTCCGATTTCTATATATATATACTACCCTTTATTTGTATTTCCCCAAAGGTGGTTTCTTCACATTGGTGTAAGATTGAGTATTATTTTTTGATGTTATTTTTGTGATTCTTATGTTGGGGGTTTTTATTAATTTTTTATTCCTAGTTTTTAATGAATTGGTTGAGAAACCAAAATTGGTTTTGAGGAAAACATTTATTTTCAAATTTGGTTTATGGAAAAAATGGAGAAAATATTTTCATGATTTTATAAAGTGATCTTTAAAAATGGTTTCCTCCATGTGGAATGGTGTTTTAAAAGGGAAGTGAATTTTGAATGGGAGTCTTAGTGTGCACTGTTTTGAAAATGAAATGGAATTATCAGTAGGATTTATGTGATTATTTAGTTTGGTAATTGTTGGGGTTCCCCCAAGGTTGTTTGGTTTCAAATATAGGTGACATTGTTTTTGTAAGATGTTGCAGTGGAGAGTGACTTGTAAATTTTTTTGGGGAAATATTTGTCTTAAAGGAAAATTTATTTTCATATAAATGAGTGTCTGACTATTTTTAGGGTTTTATGACCATCAGTATGGATTGAGGTTTTGTTTTTATTTCTTTATAAATAAGAAATAATTTTTATGTGTTTAGAGACCTATATGGAAAAGTTCCTTACCTAAGATTGTTTTTATATTCCCTAGAATTGTTGAATGAGTTTCTTATTACATGGTTCTTTCCTTTACACCCATGGGAGTAGTGGACATGAAACTGTCCATGTGAGATAGGTTTATCTCAGGCTTGTCATTTATAGTTGAGTTTAATGAAGTGAGTTTGATTCGGAAACCATTATTTTGGTGTTAGTGATCTGATTTTTGGTGTTTTGGATGTTTTTTATTAGATCTGGTGAATGTGTCACTCATTTACTGGTTGAGATAATGAGGTTTTCATTGCATTGGACAATAGAGAGGCTTGTTGTGCACAAATGGGTAATTGGGGTTTTTGATCTACTAGTCGTGCATGGTGTATTAGATTGCTTTTGATTGTGGATATTTTTGAAGAACCATTTGGGGGTTATCTATGATATGAACAATAGGTTAATTACCTGGGTTATGACCTATGTTGAGATATATTTTCATATTTTTATCCTCCTTGGGTGTTTATTTTTATGTTTTGTGGGGATGTGATTTTTCGTGAGAATGTTTCAATTATGGAGGTTTATTTGTTCGATGATAGATGTACCAGTAGTTCTCTTTAGGTCCACAAATTTAGAAGAACTCAGAATGGTGGGGATATCATGTTAAAGCTTATCATATTAATATTTTTTCTCATTTGAGGTGCTTGTTGAAGTAGTAATTTTAGATATTGATAATTATTAGTTGATTGGAGCCATAATATTTTAGAATTTCAGTCGTTTCCTTTGAGAATATGTTCTGTGATGTGTTTATTTTAGTTAGGCCCTATTAGGAACTTTCTTTTTCTTTTTCTTTTCCATTAATCAGTAATTCATAAGGAAATATAGTGGCATGGTGGGGATATTGTCATACCAAGGGTGTCACAGTGTGTTTATTTTGGGTTATATTAGTTTATTATAGAGTGGGTTTGAGTTTCAGTATGTTGGTGGGTGGAAATGTTATGTTTTTTGAGGCCTATTAGACATTGAACGGTTAGCCATCATGGTTAGTAGTAACGATGGGGTTCTAGAGTGGGTGCCTTGGTGAGTTATTGGAGAGTCACATGAACTATGCATGATCTATTAAACCGTGTGGTGTGCATTCAATTGTGTTCTTTAAGATTCCAGTGCTAAGTCGAATAGACAGTGAATGGTTTTATCAATAATGATTCGTCATTTAGGTTACTATATGATGGGGTCTGGTATTTGTAGTGGTGAGAACATAGTTAGTGCACAGTCTGGTAAAAAATGTGTAAACCATGTTTGTTTCCTTGAGATTTAAAAAATTTAGTTTTTTCAAAAAATTTTAATTCTTTATTTTCTTTCACATTTTTTCCCTCCTCATTGTGCACTGCGTGAGGCACCTTCCCCCATCCACCTTGGCCACTCATCTCCCTATATCATGACACCTTATTCTTCTATTGAACCACCGAATTACTTCTAGTTTCATGGTCAAAACCTCAAGGTAATCACTCCTCCCCCTCTTCATCATTGATTTGGCTGATTTTTCCTTCGACCCATCACCCTGTACATATTGGCCAAACCCTATGGGTTGTGGCTAATCCGGATTTCATTTTTTCATCAATGTTTTCGTATGTGAAGGGCCTCTTGTTACCCCTTAGAGCATACACCATCAACCACGCCCCAAGGAAAACATTATTAGTTTTAATAGGTGTTTCTCCAACATATTAGGTAAGGGTTTTCTTTTACTATTTATTTCAAACCTTTATTTTGGTTCCCTTTGGTGATTTATTGTTCCTTGAAATTTTTTGTAAATCATTTGGAGACTCCATTAAGGGTTTCACTCACATAAAGAGATATATATATATATATATATATATATGTATGTATCATCCCAAAAAATATTCTCTTATGGATAGATGGATATGTACATAGAATTAAGTGTTATATATAAGAATGTATTTTCAAGCAAGTGTGGGGAATTCTTCGTCAAAAGCTTCATGTTTTGAGTTGTTCTAGATCGGTCCTCCTCTCTTTGAGGTAGGTTTCATTATGAAATTTCATTTCTTTAGAATTCAAATGTTCATGTGACTTTTAATTACCTTTTTCTGCAAGTGTAAATATTTTTGATAAATTTTTGATAATTTGAGGATATTTTATAGTTCATAGGGCTTGGATGAAATGGTTTGTTTGTCGAATCCTTTTTTGATGATTTAAGTTGGAGTATTAAATTATGCTAATATTTCTAGAAAATGTATTTGGTATTTTATAATGGTTTTAAATTGGAACAATGTTTCTTGTCCTCGTTTGATATTAATTGGGTGAAATTGATATTTTAAACGAAATTTCATTTTACATTGAGTTGCGACCTCATATGTAACACCACGAGATTTTATGAAAAATATTCTTTTTAATTTCATTAATGTCTTGTGTTATACGCTACACCAAAAGGTGCTTTCACAACACACATCTCTGACCTGGCTTGAATTACACGCAATCGCGACCTTCCACGATAGCGTGTGTTGTACGCAACACCAAGTTTCGCTAAACAACGATATGCTATTAAGATATTATTAAAACTAGCCGTTATGAATAGTAATAACCACTTTTTGAAATTTTGTAAATTTTTTTTTTCAAAATGGACTTCATTTATGGATTCGGAGTATCGAATTGAGCCTAAGGTGAAATTTTGGTACTTTTCGGATAACTTTCATATTCTGATGAATAGTGAAAATTACTAAATTTTAATTAAAAACAACTTTTTTAATAGAAATAATTAATAGTGATAAATTATTAATTTGAGTGGTTTTAAAGTATATTTAGAATATATTTTTACAATTTAATACAATGTTGGTCATTGGATGTAATTTCACATTTAAACCAGTTATAAACAAGTTTCAATCTTTTGATAGTTATTATCTCTGAAAAACACGCTATTTGTTTTGACGACGAGAATTAATTTTTAAATTAGTTAATGGAACTGATATGTTTTGAATTTGGTAAAATAGACATCATTTTTGAGTTCATAATATCAAATATAGCTTAGGCCTAATTTTTGGTATTTTTCTGAAAACTTTCAATTTTCGATGAATAGTGAAACCACTAAGTGGTAGTTAAAAAAACTGAATTGTTCATAAAACTTAATTTTACCGCTTCTGTGAGTGGAATTTCGAAAATCCGAGAGACACAGTTAATATCAAGGACTAAAATGTGGTTCAATGAGATGAAAATAATTTTTGGTGAATAGTAACTTTTTACTTTTTTTACCACGGTAAAAAGTAAATAGGGTAATTAAGGGTAGAAATGATATTATTATTATCCTAACACATGTCCTAATTCTATTGGACAAGTGTAATTCGTCCAAAAACAAACATAGGAATAAAATATGACCATTTAGGCCCACTTGGATTAGATTAGGACATTTATTATTATTTTATTTAAAGAAGGGTTAAAAGAGGTAAAATCAATGTTTATTTACTAAAACATTTTTAATATGGGGTTATAGATAATATAAATTCGACTATAAATATTCATTAGAAAGATAAAAAGATTTCCTACATAATAGTATTTTATTTGTAATTTTTAGACATTAAATAATTTAATTTATTTATGACACAACGATGATGGAGTAATTATCTTATTAATGAAATATTGACAAAATTGATGTTATAAATACCCAAATAAATATAATATGAGACTTTTTATGAATTACACTAATTTTTTAGGTTAATATGACATGTTAGTATTGATATAAGTAACTTTTTTCGAACTTATAATTATGTTAATACTTTCACAAAAATCATATATCAAATAGTGTCAAAATTGACACAAAATAGTTTTTAAATCAAATATTATATTATTAATTGTTATTTTATTCCTAGAAATCTAAGGTTCGGCCAAATGACTTATATAAGGATATATATATTAATAATAAACAATTTGGGTTTCGTTTGGCATGTTATAGTAAGTGTATTAACCATATAGTGTAAGAAAACAAAAAGACACGGTAAAAGTTAAATTATTTAACTTAGAGTTAAATCTAATTGATAGGGTTAAAATAATAACCTAAACTTATCTAAATCCTATTGGTTGATAGGATTTCGACCCATCCCCACTTTATCTTCGAAATAAGACCCTTTTGGAACCATTATAAACCGATTATGACTTTAATATAATATAATATTTTGAGATATTCCTAAGGTGCCCCTCTCCTCCCTTATAAAAGGACACCTCCTCCCCCTTCTCCTCACACCAATTTGAGCACTCAAGCTTGGACAACCCCTACCAAAATCCCTTCTCCACTTCCCTAGAATTATCCTAGAGGTCCTGGTCTTCTTCAAAGACCAATCTTAGTTCCCTAAGTGGAGGATTCAAAGAGGCATTTCAAAGAAGATGTAATATCCATTACCGATCTTTTCAATTTCTTTCTTCTTCAACTTCTTCTTCTTTAGTTGTTTCATGATAAAGTAATAACATCAGTATTACTTACATACTGATATGTTATTATAAATATGAAACAACCCTAATTCACCTTCTATCCATCCTACGGAAAAATGAAATCAACCCGCGTGCGTACGTACGGAATACCGTCTCCACGCCGTGGTGTAATCTATTTTCCACCACCACCTTAATAGGATGGGTATAATGGTGTAATGAGTAACTATATATGATTATTATAAAGTGATATTGATACTGAAATAGTCTACATACACTTCAACACAATTCCACAACCATGGGAACGATATCATCGCTCGTGCGTACGTACGGACTACCGTCTCCACGACGCGATGAGATTCATTCTCAATGATTAACCATTCATGAATGATTATAAAGTATATATAATAGGTAATAATGAAATATATGACATAATAATGATACTGTATTTATGTATATTTATTTGTATGTCATCTACCTAATTCCATTCAATTCAATAAGGAAACGAAAACAGCGTTCATGCGTACGTACGGACTACCGTCTCCATGAACGGTGTATTTCTTTCCATTTATCGATCCATTATATATATGTATATTATGAATATATATGATATATAAATCATTTTTTAGATTCTGGAAGTAAGTAAATCATGATATAAGTAATAATAATTTCAAGAACAACAAGTCCAAACACCTACGATAAATGAAACAATTTTACCCAAAACGCTTCTTTAACATGGAATTTACAAAAGAACAGGTAATATAAAGTCATAAGTGAACCATATATGATATCATAACAATGAGTATGATTCTGGAATAAGTCAATAACATTATTTAAATCATTATACAGGAGGTTCGGACACTTACGAAGCATATCGAACCTAAGGTAAGGGAAAATATCACAATCCCATTTTTATCTGAGATTGTTTATACTTTGGTATTTACTGGGGTGTATTTTATCATCCACATCCATGTTCCCTCAATATGTAATATTATTTCCTTCCTTTTACAATAGTTTATATCCAATTTTTCCCTTCGGTAAGTTTTTGTAAAAGATATGAAAGGAATCTTTTGTCATTTTTCGTACGAGGTACTTTTTGACTTTTCCGACAGAAGTACGAAGAATGTTTTTTTACTTATACGGCAAGAATGGATTTTTAAAACATTATTTCCAAGAAGATTCCTTTAAATGTTTTCATGTTTATTTTTAATCAACTTATTTTAGTTTAAAATTGTATGACATGTTGATAAAGTAAAATTATTTTTGAAGTAGAAAGGATATTTTCCTCAAGAATGGAGTTTAAATGTTTTATCAAAATTATTTTCCATCTAAGATAATATAGGGTTCTGTTTTTATCCCTATTATTACATGGATTTGATTATGTTTTGAGGGAATTATTTTTATGAAATCATTTACCTTATATTATTTGTTTTATGATGTCATGATGTTTCAAGAATCCCATTTTTTGTTACATGTGTTATGCGATGATGTATGATTTATGATTATGTGGCACACATAAGAAAGGATTCATTATAAGATGGGTGGGACCTATATCTCCCTCCAATGCATTGGGTAAAGATTTTATATCTCATGAGATAGACATGGATGGAACGGTAGGTTATACCGGTTCAGTGAAACAGGACTAAAACGAGGGTGACTCGGTTCAGAAAGGGACTTTGTCCACTAAGATAGTCTTGGAAATGAGTCTTCACTAACAAGAAATGGTTCTCTATGATTATGTGTGAATGCCACAAAGATTCATGTTTTAAGGTATGATTATTGTGATTACATTTCACTGCCATGATTTACCCCATGTTATGAAATTATGATCTCTTTTGCAGATTAAGATTTCCAAAAGTTATGTGCTTATGTATATGATGTGATTGATATTTCTTTTGTTTACCCTTACTGAGCATTTGAGCTCACCCTTTTATGTTTTCTTTTCCCCAGGTTATAAAGAAAGGTTTTAGGTAAAAAAAGGGAAGATCTTAATAGGAGATGTTGAATATCGTTCACCACGATTAGAAGATTATGTTCCGAGTTTCCAAAGACACTAAACTATTATGATCCTTCTGTGTGTGTTTTTGTTATGTACTAAGTATTCCGCAAAAGTAATGTAATGTTAATGTATGTCAAGCTTCGGGTCTCTACAGTTGGTATCAGAGGAAAGGTTTAGTCAACCTTTGGAAACTAGGATTCGAGAACTTTAGTGAGATCCCAAGAGATATTTCTAAGGTGTGTCTAGGGATGTCTCTAAGGTTAAGTATACGTATTGGTTATAGTACTATAATTACGCTAACGATCATAGAATTAAACTTAAGATGTTAGATATTGAAGGTACTCCCCCTTTATTATGTTGTTTTCCCTAGAATGATCTTTTCCTCTCACACTATTCTTTTTGGGTTTTAGACGATGGTTGAAACCCGAAGGAACCGTGTTGATCAATGCAATGGAAAATGCGATGATTACCCTCCTGAACAAACAAATGTTATGGGAGATGGAGTGAAAAATATTATTGCTATACTTACACAAGCTATGAATCATTCTGGACTTCCAAATGAGCAGAGAAGGGAACAATATTCTATTGAGTCCTTCATGAGGCAACGTCCACCTTCTTTCAGTGGGACTTCCGATCCACTTGTTGCTGAACAATGGATTAGTACCATTGAAAAGATATTTTCAGTTCTTCAATGTTCTGAACATGATAAAGTCATCTTAGCAGTATATCGTTTGGAAGGTGAAGCTGATCAATGGTGGAATCTTATCAGGAATACGAGGCCAAGAGATGAAATTGAGTCCATGGAATGGGACGAGTTCAAGAACTTGTTTTTCAGTAAGTACTTCCCTCGTATTCTTCGAACGAAGATGGAAAATGAGTTTCTTGAGCTGAAGCAGAAGGATGATGAATCTGTTGGTATATACGAAGCGAATTTTACAAGGCTTGCCAGGTATGCATCTGGATTTATCATCCAACCTGAAAGTAAAGTTGATCGATTTTTCAGTGGCTTAAAACCAAGTCTTCGAAGGGCATTAGCTATAAGAGACTTCAGTATCTATGAAGAAATTGTGCGTTGTGCTATCAAGGTAGAAATGGAAGTTGGTGTTACATATCCATCTCATGGTTTTGACAAGAAACGAAAGATGGAGTTCAAGGAGAAATCTCAGAATAATGGTGAAAAGAAGATGAATGTTTCCTTATGCACAAAGTGTGGAAAGAAGCGTGGTGGAGATTGTCTTAAAGGGACTAGAAAATGTTTTAAGTGTGGAAAAGAAGGTCATCGAGTAGCTGAGTGTCGAAGTAATGGAAAAAAGGGTTTCTAATGATGTGAATAAAGTAAACACTGTAGAGAACGCACCACCAACACTTCAATGCTTCAAGTGCAAGGAAATGGGGTATTATGCTAATAAATGCCCTAATCCAAGGGTTAGTGATGATCGACATGAGCAACCTCTTAAGGTAAATTACAAAGGGAAGTCACATGTGATCACTATTGGCGATGTTGAATATGACAACTATGTGGTGGAATGATTAAGTGTTTATGTAATGGGATTCCAAAATAATGTTGTATCATGGAGTATTGGAATATTTATGTATTGGTCTATTGTGGTTTTCAATAATCTTATGGTACCAGTAACCATGGAAAGTGATTAATATATTTTTGGAAAAAGAATGATATGCGCATAATGAAGGGAAAACGAGAAAATGAAATATTTGACAGTATTCATGAGCTCATGATTGATATAAGGACTAAGTGATATCATGGTTTGAGTATATAGAATTTTGAGGATTTTGGTATGTGAAAAGTGTTAACTTTTAACTGCATTCAAGTTTTCACTATGGTTCAATGGGTATTCAAGAGAGTACATGATTAAGGCCTTTGAATGTTTGTAATGTGACCAAGAATACATATCTTATGATATATGGGGATCAACGATGGTATCAAATCTCTGGTAATCGTTTTCACTATATTATAGTGAACTGAAGTATTATGGATAAGCCTAAAGATTGGAATGGATTATGTTGGACATAAGTTAGTATTGTTTAAGGATAGATTTTTTTCGATATTATTGATGGGATATTATAGTAATATAGTTTTCAAAAAAGGACAACCTGTAGGACGGGCGACAGCCCATCGCATCGGACAAGGCTGTGGGAATCGAACCCACAACCGAAGTGCGACTGGCCTTTATCGCCAACCACTGGCCTACAGGAAGTCCCTGTTTAGTAGAAACTAGTTTTATTATATTAAGCAGTATGATATATGAAGTATAAGTCCATTTTAGGAACCATATATGATTAATCTCACTATAGAATGACTTATGTATATTTAATAACTTTTGATAACCTTTTGTTTGAGATAGATGGAATGACCCGTCATTCTATCACATGATCTGCTAACACTTCACGAATAACAAATTCAACTTCATTTATTTAAGAGATGAAGTGGAAATTGTTCAAGGCACGAACAACAGTGAGATTGTACCAAAATATAGTAAGTATTTATTCTAATTCAAATTTTCAACTTTAGGGAAATGATCTTGAAAACCAAAAATGTTGTCCTAGTGATCTTATACCTGATGAATCAGATTGTACCTTATATCATCACAAATCTATGGATTTGTGATTACTGGATTTTCCATAGCCATGTTCTCTACCACTCTCTATCAGAACATGATGGTTAGCTTTCTCTTCCTTATCCATATTTTCACCTACGTGGAAACCCAGTGATTAGTTTATTTGGGGTAACCATTACGTTTCATACCTTTGTTTTTAAAGATTGGTTTTGGTATTCCTTTTTACGATGTGGGTTTCTATTAAAGAAACTTTCGAATAGTAAACCATTTATAACCCAGACGAATTTCGAGGGCGAAATTAATTTTAAGGGGGGTAGAATGTAACACCCCGAGATTTTATGAAAAATATTCTTTTTAATTTCATTAATTTCTTATGTTATACGCTACACCAAAAGGAGCTTTCACAACACACATCTTTGACCTGACTTGAATTACACGCAATCGCGACCTTCCACGATAGCGTGTGTTGTACGCAACACCAAGTTTCACTAAACAACGATATGCTATTAAGATATTATTAAAACTAGCCGTTATGAATAGTAATAACCACTTTTTGAAATTTTTTAAATTTTATTTTTCAAAATGGACTTAATTTATGGATTCGGAGTATCGAATTTAGCCTAAGGTGAAATTTTGGTACTTTTCGGATAACTTTCATATTCTGATGAATAGTGAAAATTACTAAATTTTAATTAAAAACAACTTTTTTAATAGAAATAATTAATAGTGATAAATTATTAATTTGAGTGGTTTTAAAGTATATTTAGAATATATTTTTACAATTTAATACAATTTTGGTCATTGGATGTAATTTCACATTTAAACCAGTTATAAACTAGTGTCAATCTTTTGATAGTTATTATCTCTTAAAAACACGCTATTTGTTTTGACGATGAGAATTAATTTTTAAATTAGTTAATTGAACTGATATGTTTTGAATTTTGTAAAATAGACATCATTTTTGAGTTCATAATATCAAATATAGCTTAGGCCTAATTTTTGGTATTTTTCTGAAAACATTCAATTTTCGATGAATAGTGAAACCACTAAGTGGTAGTTAAAAAAACTGAATTGTTCATAAAACTAAATTTTACCGCTTCTGTGAGTGGAATTTCGAAAATCCGAGAGACATGGTTAATATCAAGGACTAAAATGTGGTTCAATGAGATGAAAAAAATATTTGGTGAATAGTAACTTTTTACTTTTTTTTACCACGGTAAAAAGTAAATAGGGTAATTAAGGGTAGAAATGATATTATTATTATCCTAACACATGTCCTAATTCTATTGGACAAGTGTAATTCGACCAAAAACAAACATAGGAATAAAATATGACCATTTAGGCCCACTTGGATTAGATTAGGACATTTATTATTAATTTATTTAAAGAAGGGTTAAAAGAGGTAAAATCAATGTTTATTTACTAAAACATTTTTAATATGGGGTTATACATAAGATAAATTCGACTATAAATATTAATTAGAAATATAAAAAGATTTCCTACATAATATTATTTTATTTGTAATTTTTAGACATTAAATAATTTAATTTATTTGTGACACAACGATGATGCAGTAATTATCTTATTAATGAAATATTGACATAATGGATGTTATAAATACCCAAATAAATATAATTTGAGACTTTTTATGAATTACACTAATTTTCTAGGTTAATATGACATGTTAGTATTGATTTAATTAAGTTTTTTCGAACTTATAATTCTGTTATTACTTTCACAAAAATCATATATCATATAGTGTCAAAATTGACACAAAATAGTTTTTAAATAAAATAAAATATTATTAATTGTAATTTTATTCCTACAAATATAAGGTTCATCCAAATGACTTAGATAAGGATATATATATTAATAATAAACAATTTGGGTTTCGTTTGGCATGTTATATTAAGTGTATTAACCATATAGTGTAAGAAAACAAAAAGACACGGTAAAAGTTAAATTATTTAACTTAGAGTTAAATCTAATTGATAGGGTTAAAATAATAACCTAAACTTGTATAAATCCTATTGGTTGATAGGATTTTGACCCATCCCCACTTTAGATTCGAAATAAGACCCTTTTGGAAGCATTATAAACCGATTATGACTTTAATATAATATAATATTTTGAGATATTCCTAAGGTGCCCCTCTCCTCCCTTATAAAAGGACACCTCCTCCCCCTCCTCCTCACACCAATTTGAGCACTCAAGCTAGGCCAACCCCTACCAAAATCCCTTCTCCACTTCCCTAGAATAATCTTAGAGGTCATGGTCTTCTTCAAAGACCAATCTTAGTTCCCTAAGTGGAGGATTCAAAGAGGCGTTTCAGAGAAGAGGTAATATCCATTACCGATCTTTTCAATTTCTTTCTTCTTCAACTTATTCTTCTTTATTTGTTTCATGATAAAGTAATAACATCAGTATTACTTACATACTAATATGCTATTATAAATATGAAACAACCCTAATTCACCTTCTATCCATCCTACGAAAAAATGAAATCACCGCGCGTGCGTACGTACGGAATACCATCTCCACGCCGTGGTTTAATCTATTTTCCACCACCACCTTAATAGGATGGGTATAATGGTGTAATGAGTAACTCTATATGATTATTATAAAGTGATATTGATACTGAAATAGTCTACATACACTTCAACACAATTCCACGACCATGGGAATGATATCATCGCTCATGCGTACGTACGGACTACCGTCTCCACGACGCGATGAGATTCATTCTCAATGATTAACCATTCATGAATGATTATAAAGTATATATAATACGTAATAATGAAATATATGACATAATAATGATACTGGATTTATGTATATTTATATGTATGTCATCTACTTAATTCCATTCAATTCAATAAGGAAACGAAAACAGCATTCATGCGTACGTACGGACTACCGTCTCCATGAACGGTGTATTTCTTTCCATTTATCGATCCATTATATATATGTATATTATGAATATATATGATATATAAATCATGTTTTAGATTCTGGAAGTAAGTAAATCATGATATAAGTAATAATAATGTCAATAACAACTAGTCCAAACACCTACGATAAATGAAACAATTTTACCCAAAACGCTTCTTTAACATGGAATTTACAAAAGAACGGGTAATATAAAGTCATAAGTGAACCATATATGATATAATAACAATGTGTATGATTCTGGAATAAGTCAATAACATTATGTAAATCATTATATAGGAGGTTCGGACACTTACGAAGCATATCGGACCTAAGGTAAGGGAAAATATCACAATCTCATATTTATCTGAGATTGTTTATACTTTGGTATTTACTGGGGTGTATTTTATCATCCACATACATGTTCCCTCAATATGTAATATTATTTCCTTCCTTATACAATATTTTATATACAATTTTACCCTTCGGTATGTTTTTGTAAAAGATATGAAAGGAATATTTTGTCATTTTTCGTACGAGGTACTTTTTGACTTTCTGACAAAAGTACGAAGAATGTTTTTTTAACTTATACGGCAAGAATGGATTTTTAAAACATTATTTCCAAGAAGCTTACTTTACAAGTTTTCAAGTTTATTTTTAATCAGCTTATTTTAGTTTAAAATTGTATGACATGTTGAGAAAGGAAAAGTATTTTTGAAGTAGAAAGGATATTTTCCTCAAGAATGGAGTTCAAATGTTTTATCAAAATTATTTTCCATCTAAGATAATATAGGGTTCTGTTTTTATCCCTATTATTAAATGTATTTGATTATGTTTTGAGTGAACTATTTTTATGAAGTCATTTAGCTTGTATGTTTTGCTTTATGATGTCATGATGTTTCAAGAATCCCATTTTTTGTTACGTGTGTTATGCGATGATGTATGATTTATGATTATGTGGCACACATAAGAAAGGATTAATTATAAGATGGGTGGGACCTATATCTCCCTCCAATGCATTGGGTAAAGATTTTATATCTCATGATATAGACATGGCTGGAACGGTAGGTTATACCGGTTCAGTGAAACAGGACTGAAACGAGGGTGACTCGGTTCAGAAAGGGGCTTTGTCCACTAAGATAGTCTTGGCAATGAGTTTTGACTAACATGAAATTTTTCTATATGATTATGTGTGAATGCCACAAAGATTCATGTTTTAAGTTATGATTATTGTGATTACATTTCACTGCCATGATTTACCCCATGTTATGAATTTATGATATCTTTTGCAGGTTAAGATTTCCAAAAGTTATGTGCTTATGTATATGATGTGATTGATATTTATTTTGTTTACCCTTACTGAGCATTTGATCTCACCCTTTTATGTTTTCTTTTCCCCAGGTTATAAAGAATGGTTTTAGGTAAAAAAATGGAAGATCTTAATAGGAGATGTTGAAGATCTTTCACCACGATTAGAAGATTACATTCCGAGTTTCCAAAGACACTAAACAATTACGATCCTTGTGTGTGTGTTTTTTTTATGTACTAAGTATTCAGCAAAAGTAATGTAATGTTCATGTACGTCAAGCTTCGGGTCTCTACATCATATGATTGAAAAATGGATTTTGTATTATCTATTAGAAATGGGGGTTTGAAATGGGAATGTGGTTCATCCCTTGTAAATAATTTCTCAGTTGAGTTATTTAAAAGGGGTATTTTGTAAATAAAAAGGTTATGTTCCTTGTTTTTGGTTTTTTATGGTATCATGTATTTATATATGAAATTAATGATTTTTATGAACATATAAAAATTATTAGGTTGTGTTTTATGGAATGTGTTGTGGAGAAAGGGTAATTGGACATGTTTTGGGTTTTAAAAGAAGAAAAAATTTAAGTCGAGGTTGCCTTGATATGCTTATAAGTGTTTTTTTGTAATGTACTGGTGATTTTCCTTGTACAAATGAACTTGGTTTTGAAATTGAGGTTTTATGCATTCTTCAAGTTTGATAAAATTCCAATGAATGGTTTCCTTATGAAATGACTTGGTCCTTGGGAATTGGGAAAATTTTGTTTTTAAATTATTCTAATTTGGGTGTTTGATGGGTTTCCCTATTTTAAAAAGTGAGTTTTAGTTTTATAAAGTGAAAATGGAGTTAAAATTTATTTATGTGATTATTCTTGGATGTGTTGTAGATTTCCATTGAAATATAATTGAAATTATAGATTGTTTAAAAAGATATTTTTAAAATTTTAGGATATGAGTGAAGGTCTTGTTGGAACTTGTGATGTGATATTTATTTACCTTGTTGAACACTCTTGTTATAAATTATTTATCTGTTTTATGAGTCATTATAATATATATCACTAATAATTATTTACATAACTCACCTATTTCCCCTGTGGATCCATATTTACCCTTCAACTCACATATGATTCCAAATAAATATCCCAAATTTTCATCTATAAAATGATGACATTTACAACCACACCATACCACACATAACCTTTGAATACCTATTTAAGTCCATCATATATTTATGCAAACAGAGTCCTATATAATTTTTGTAAGCATCTAGTCCAAATAAGGATCTAAATTACTGTTATATGGTGTGAATTCATCAGGAGAATGGATGATTTCATCAAAGTGGGTATTAAGTTATCCTTCACACATTTCATTCTATATTCCTTTTAAACTATTTATAAATATCATTAGACACTAAAATTATGTTTGTGTAATATACTTTTATTCTATAGAAACAAAATTATCATTTTATAACTCTACAATTTGACTCATTCATTTTTAATAACATGTTCTCATTTTGGTTAGGTCTACCACCCTCATGAATGATATCATAATGTTCTTATCATGAATTATGAATAAATATTATATTCTAGTAATAAATTGTTATAGTGAAGAATTTGGTATTTTTACATAATTATAGAATTGAAATATGTGTGAAAACATCAATTTAGATAACCATGATTCGTAAGTTACATTTTTATATTCACACCAGATATATATAATCAGTTGTCATTGTACAGAAAATTATCATAGTTTTAGATATATATATAATTTAATTTCACATTATAATTGAAAACCTAATATACCAAAAAGTATATTCTATGAGTACACCATTATTCCACATAGCATATCTCCATATATCATCCAAAAAAATTATCTTAGTATCCTATAAAACATAGAACATAATAAAGGGGTTATTCCAGATTAAATGTAAGGGTATGAATACAACAGAATCTATCATGAATAAAAATTCATAATCAATATAGAATGTTAAACAACTGAAACACATATAATTTAAATAACAACTTGATCATAATATTGTAAGAATAATTGATGATTAATTAATAAATATAAACAATCACCTAAGTTCAAAACATATATGTAGATATTATATCAAATAAAATAATAAAATGGACATAAATAAATGAAAACATAATGATGTATTGAATAATGTCGAACAATTGAAACTAACATTTGAGGGCTCAATCATGACATCTACTAATACTATCAAGGCCGTATTCCATGAATCCAGAATGAATTGGTAAGGCCTTAGAATAAATCCATGTAGTTTTTATAATGTTACCTTAACATGCATCTAGGGGATATACTGGGTTCTTCTAATCACTTACTAAGTCTAATGCATTCCTTACATGAAGAGATAATGCAACTGAATCAATATGCTTTAACAAAATCAATAAATATATGTATTGAAAGAACCATTAATATAAATTATGAATACATTACACATTAAAACTGACCATAAACAATCCATTGAAATGTGAAGAAATGTATCATTATATTATATCATCAACATAATACATATTAAATGATGTTTAAAATATAAAAATATTTTATGTATATTTTTGATTCATTTCATGCATAAAATACCCTTTTATTTTGAAAATAATTTTTTAAAATCATAGAAATTCACACAAAATAAATATAATATCATTATTAAAAATAGACTTTTGAAAAATTAAATAAATATCGAAATTATTGTGGTTTAATGATAGTTTCAAATTCCCTGACTGTCTAATAAGTTACAAAAAAAATTCATTTTTCACATTTAAACGATAAAACATAAAAGTGCATTGTTCAGAAAATGATATAATGATTAATTTTAATTTATTTTTAAATAGTGAATGATTTGTAAAATTGACATTAAAAATCAATGGAGAATAGTAAAAAATTAAATCAATTTTAGAAAACATGGCCTTTAAGGAGAATTTTCATAAGTGGAGAGTTTAAAATAAACATTCCAAAATAATGATGTGATTTTCGAATAAACCCCTACCACATGGGTTTCTTTTGAATCACAAGAGCCATAAAAGAAATAAATTTAAATGAAACAGTAAATACCACGAATGAAAATATATTTGTGATATAATTAAACATTGTTTCAGTATATATATTACAAAAAATAAATAAGTGATGAAAATTTATTATGTCTTATAAAAGTAAATGTGAGAGGATAAACTCTTATCTCAAGTCTGACATTCCCTTAAGTTCAATTAACCACATTTATGATAAATATATAATTTGTATATATCAATTATAGAAACATAATATATGTATAAATCCACATATGATTTTATTATATTATTTTATTATCCATTTATGATAAATTCATTTTTAAAATATCCATTTTGTGTGGTATCAATTCAATTTTTCATATATTTCATGATTTGGTTATTCTGGTCCTTTTGATTTTATCATCTTTCCATCATATATAGAATATTTTTTTTAGTTTAATTAATTTATATATTCAATATATATATATATATATATAAACCCTCATCCATAATTATAGAGATATTGAAATAAACCACAATGTTCACAGAGAGGGTTAGTTGTACGTACGAATTAACCCTATTTTCTAATTTTGATAGATATACCAAAGAAATATGAATAATAATTAATCCTTTTATATTAATTTTAAAGTAATAAATATCATATATAGCCATTATTTTTATCTTTATAAACATTCAATAAATGCTGTGATGGAAAATGAATTACACTGATACAAGATGACGATAAGTGGTACATATTCACGCTTGGTGTATTCATATTTTTTAGGATGGAAAATAGATGGAATATGGTTATAAAATAATAATAATAACATATAAATATACTTATGACACTAGATTTATTATTTTAGTATTGGTAAAACCGATGATGATTATTTAGATTAATAAATTATCTTGAAAGAGTCGTTTGAGATGATAGGCTCTTCTTCGGTCGAATCCGTCTAGATACCATAACAAGGGGAATATGGTTAATATTTTAGATGGTACATAAACATAGGAAATTTTATAAGGATATTAATATGATTAATTTTAATTTTTTGTTGATATATATGGTTCAATTTAGTCTAAAGAAGTGACTTATGGAGTTCCCTTTTATTAATTATGAGAGAAGAATTCTCCAAATTTCTCCAAATAATAATTTGATAAATATTAATTATCATGTCAGAATGGTTCCAAATTGATATAATTTTAATTTAGGGTGACGTTAAGTTGAAATTATTTCATCAAAATAATAACCGGTGGGTAGTAATTCGAAACCATGATTAGCGAAGTTTTCACCACAAAGTGGTTGATTCGTGAAGCTCTAGCCGTGAATGTTTCTCCACGCTGCAAGGTCGTGAAGTGTTCGCCGCAGCGTGACTGTTTCGTGAAGTGCCTTCATGAAGCCTCAACAGCATAGTGTTTACACAATGAATCTGTCGTGTTCAACTTATGTTCAACGCGAAGTGCCTTTGTGAAGTTTCCCCACAAATGCTGTTGTGCAGCGCGATGTGTTGAATTTGGGTGTGACCATCCCAAGGGCAATGTTGATCGTGAAGACACCTCGCAGTGTATGTTTGAGAAAAAAGGACAGCGGAAGGGGGAATGAAGGGCGTATCCTATCCAGGGACTTCTTTTTTCGACTAGGCCTAGTCTGAAGTCTGTTTGGACTGACATTTGGTGCCCCAGGGCCTTTAGGGTTTGACGGGGTTCGGGTCTTTAAGGAGGATTGAGAAATCATCTTTTTAGGCTTTGTTCTATGGATGATGAATTAGAGAATGAATTAAATATGTTGTCCCTTCCAGAAAAAGAGAAGGAGGTGATCGAGTCTTGGAGACACCATGACACACTCTTGAAAAAACACATGTCTCTGAGGGTTGTGGGAATGTCTGTGGAAAATATATCTGTAAATCAGGGGGCACTCAAAAACACTATACATAACATCTGGAAACTTGAAGTAGGAGTTTCAATTCGGGAAGCAGGGATCAATCGCTTAGTTTTTGAGTTCATCAATGAGAGAGATAGAGATAAAATATTGTGAGGCCGACCATGGTCCATCGATAATCAACACCTCCTTATGGTATAATACAATGGGGGGAGCGATATCCACCAAGTGAATTAATCCCACTCCCCCTTATGGATATGAATTAAAGGAATCCCTTTCCATGTAAGAACAGATCGTGTCATGAGAGATATTGGGGGAATTTTAGCCCACTTTATAGACTAGGATTTCTTAGACCCGATACAATGGGTCCCTGAGGTTCGAATTAAGGAGGAAAATGAATTGTCAGATCCCATGATGAGGGGATTTTTCTTGAAAATTGAAGACACCAACACCTGGATATCGTTCGAGATCGAGAAACTCCCAATCTTCCACTTATCTTGTGGTCGTATTGGCCATTTAGAAATAACGTGCACCACAAAACATAAGAGTGAATCAGGTAACATCATACTCAAGTATGGACCTTGGCTCCATGGCAATAGGAATAAATATGCTTTCAACCCTGAGTCAGAAAAACAAAGGGTTCACAACCGTCTCACGCTGAAACATACCATCAAGGTGGAACCCATACCTGAAAATGGTCTAATGCTTGGACCATCGGATTTCCATAATGTTGGCTCTCCCACTTAGAGATAAGCAGGAGTTCATCCTTACCCCCTGCAGGACAATGCTAAAACATCTATAAAGTTGGTGACGAAGAAAAAAGAACCATCAACACATTGCTCAAATTCATTGTCGATGCACATCGAACCACCAAACCTAGACCCTGACCCACAATTGACTGCATCAGGCATTCCAACAATGGGGGCCCATGGACTAATGAGAACTCCATTACTGAGACAAATTACCTGTCAAACGTGGAAAAGGGTGCAACGAGGAGAATGTGATGGTCACACGAAAGACCCTAAACCCGGGGTTAGAAAAAGACAAAATGAAACTTTCTAGTCAGGGAGGAATCCCACAAAAAGGGGGGAAATGACATGTGGAAAAACAAGTTCGGAGGAATCAAAGGTGGTGGCTAGCGAGACCCATCCCTGCCTTGACCAATGATTTTTTTATATTGGTACTGTCGTGGTCTTGAAAACCCATAAACGGTTTGTATGTTACAGCGCACCTGCGCTCAACGTCACCCTATTATGATTTTCCTGTCCAACAACATACTGGAAAACAAGGACGCCAATGGAATTACCCTGAAATTTGGCTTCCAAGGCTACTTCTCGGTCTCCAGACAAGGACACTCTGGGGGCCTCTCTCTACTTTGGAAGGAAAATATTGACGTCAAGATTCTGTCCTTCTCCTCACACCACGTGGTAGTGACTCTTCAGGAAGACCATCAACCACCATTGACCTTTGTGGGATTCTATGGCTGGTCATCCCATAATGATAAGGTGAAGTCATGGGATCTTCTTTGGAATCTGCGATAGGACTTACCAAGACCTATTATATTCAGAGGAGACTTCAATGAGATTTTGATCCATAAAGAAAAGAGGGTTAGAATAATCTGATCCTCCGCTTAGATGTCATACTTCAAGGATATAGTCTCTAGGGAGGACCTGGTCAATCAGGGCTACACATGTAATCTTTTTACATGGTTCCACGACAATACCAAATTCACCCGCATCACTGAGTGTATTGATAGATTTATGGGCTATACTAATTGGATTAATCTTTTCATCTTATTTCATATCGACCACATGGCCCTCAACTGCTCGGTCCACTGTACAATTCTCATTGACTGTACACAAGGCAAACAAAATAGATAATTCAGTAGACCCTTCCGATTTGAGAGCTTATGGCCAAATGATCAGGAATGCGAAGAGGTGATCCGATCAAGCTGGAAAAGTACTCCCAAGGATGATTTCCTCAAACTCCAATAGGTCAAATCCGATCTGACATCTTGGAGCAATAAGAAATTATGCCACCCCAACAGGCACTATGGCATCCTTGAAAAGAGACTTAACAATATCCTCAAACAACCCAAATCCAATTGCAATCAATCTATGATTGGAGCCACACAAAGAGAGCTGGAAATGGCCCTGCGTATCAAGGAAATCATATGGGCTATGCTAGTGTGGGACAACTATATTAAATAAGGGGACGCTAACACCTGGTATTTTCACCAGAAATCATCATCCCAACGTCGGAAAAACTCTATTACTTGCATCTCACAACCCGATGGAATCAATGTTTCTGACACCAATGGTATCCACGAGGTATTGACATGATTTTTCCAGAACATCTTCTCTATAGGCACCACTTTCATGTCTTCTGAGGTGGATGAATGTATCAGACCTGTGACCACTGAAAAGATCAATACTGGCTCTGAAACATCTTCATCCCACTAAGGCCCCAAGACCAGATGGGTTCCACACCCTATGTTTTAGCTATACTGGCACATAATCGGTCCTAAAATCGTCAATATGATTAAAAATATCTAGGCTGGTAATAACAGCATTGCGGCCATAAATGAAACTGTCCTCATCCTCATCCCCCAAATCAAGAAACCTCTGGCGATCCCTGACTTTCGACCTATCACCCTCTGCAATATCTCTTAAAAGATATTCTCAAAGATCCTTGTCAACTGGCTGCGACCTTGGCTACATAAAATTATCTCTGAAAATCAGAGCACCTTTATGGCCAAGAGACTGATCAATGATAATGCGATTGTGGCCCATGAAGTGTTCCATTCTATGAAATCATGGTCCACTGTGAAAAGTGGAACCGTGACCTGAAAATTGGATATGACCAAGGCCTACGATAGAGTAGAATGACAACTCTTAAGATTCATTATGAAGAAAATGAGGTTTTGCACTAAATGGACAGATATGGTCATGAACTGTGTCTTGATCATCTCATTCAAAATCAAGGTCAATGGGGAGCTTACTAGAGAATTTTCTCCATCTCGAGACCTTCGCCAGGGAGACTCCTTTCCCTTTTTTACTTCATACTGGTGGAAAACTTATTTTCTAATCTTATTTCCAAGGTTGTATCTTCTAAGACTACTCATGGAGAAAATGTCTTCCGAGTTATCCCTCCAGTGTCGCATATCTTTATCGCTGACGACTGCCTCTTTTTTTCCAGAGCAACAATTAATGAATGTTGGGTGATCTGCCAAGTGATCCATAAGTATGAGAGGGCATCTGAAAAAACAATAAATCATGGAAAATATGAAATATCCTTCAGTGTATGGGTGCCTCTTTCTAAGAGGGATGAAATTTTCACATTAAATGGAATACATATGGTTGATAAACATCATATGTATCTCGAGCTTCCCACGGTGATTGGATGGCCCAAAAAAGAAATCTTCGCATCTCTAGTGGACTGGATTGAGAAAAAAATTCAAGGCTGGACCCCAAAAATATTTTCTAAATATAGAAAATACATCCTCATCAAAGATATCGTCCAATCTATCCCCAACTACTTTATGTCCCTATTTAAGATCTCAATGACCATCATCGACCATATACACACACATACTACCAATTTCTAGTGGGGGAAGAATGATGGAAAGAATCGACCACACTGGATGGCCTAGGAGAAACGATGAAAACCCAAATCAGAGGGTGGGATGGGGTTCCAAAATCTTCTTCTCTTCAACAACGCGCTATTGGTTAATCAAGGATGGTTCCTTATTAACCTTCCATCATCTCTACGCACATGACTTCTACAAGCTATGTACTTTATCCACAAGGACTTTACTCCTTCCTCTCTTGGTCCCCGTCCTAGCTTCCTCTGGAGAAGCATTTAGGGGGAAAAAGCTCCTCGATAAAGGATTGTGCTGGAGGATTGGGACTGGCTCATCTATCAAAATCTGGACTGATCCCTAGCTTATTGATAAGGATGGTTTACGGGTTACATCCCCGACCCAACCAGGTCTAGAAAATGCCACTGTCAGCTGCCTCCTTTCCGACCAGGGACATGGTGGTGTTTGAAAAAGATCCTTGAATGTTTTAACGAAAGGGATGAAATAATTATCCTTAGTAATTCCATAGGTAAAAGACGTAGGCCCTGATCATCTCTTCTGGATCAATGACATCTCGGGCGACTACACGGTGAGATCCGGCTACAAACTTGCTCTTGGAATCCACTCAGTCAGCCTGGATGGGGGACCATAGAAATCGATTTGGATGCTCAAAATCCCCCAAATATTCATCAATTTTGGTGGCAGGTTTGTACGGAAACTCTCCCAACAATGAGCCTTCTCATTTGCAGACATATGGTCAGTACCATGTTTTCCCTTTCTGCCCGAACATTCCAGAAACTTCTCATCAAGCTATTATTAACTGCCCGGGAGCTAAGGAAATTTTGAATAAATGGGGCCTGACTTCAGTTGCTTCACTGGAATTGGCCTCTGACCATCCCAATCTTCTGATGCGTTGGTTCTCCTCTCTCTCTTTGAAAAATTTCGGTTCACTTTTCACTTTGTCTCGGTTTATTTGCGTCCGACGTAATGATGCTGTTTTTCATCAAGCTCACAGACCCCCCAATTTCTGGATTGATCGGGCGACTTATTGGATTTATGGTTGGAAAGGCTATAATGGACATTCTATGATGGGTGTTACCCCCTCCCATCCCGATTGTTGGAATCCCCCAACAGAAAGTATTCTTAATATTTACATGGACGCGTCTCTTCCAAAGGATGGGCCTGTTGCCCTCGGCCTATTTTCCCAACATCATCTGGGGAAAATCCTTAATACTAAATATGAACCACATCAAGAATTCTGGGAACCGGTAGTTGCCGAAGCCACGCCCATCCTTTCTGGTATGATTCTCACTATAGAACGTGGATGGGGTGATATCATCATTGATTTTGATTGTCTTACTGTAATCGATGCTATTAATCACGACGACGGCGGGCTCCAGTCATTTGGCATCATCATCCGGGGAATTCTCTGTCTTCGCAAATGCTTCTCAATATGCACCTTCTCCTTCACCAAATGGGACGGAAAAAATGCATCCCATCACCTACCGGTCTCTGGCCTATTCATTACCAACCAGTTCTGGTTGGACAATTTCCCTTCATGGCTTTGCACATGCACTTTTGATGATCTTCATTATTAATGTTATATGCTTTTAATCACAAACAAAACAAAAAAATGTTAGTATAAACTATAAAAAGAACCATAAATGGAATATTGTAAATGTAGTTAACCATATCCTTTTAATTTGGATTAATATTATATTTTTAGTAGTTTTATATCATTCAATAAAATATTATTTAATATAAAATATCAATTTTGTCAATTTTTGGAATAATTAATTACATAAACCAAAATAATATTATGATGAACCATATAATTCATATGAAAATTATTATTATGTGAAAAAACATTCATGGTAATATATATAATTAATTTATTATATTATTTATGTAAAACATTATAATTTTTAATATTTTAAAAAGAATTTATTAATTTTTTCTTTTAATTGATTATTTACTGTGTCATTATTCTATAATAATTTAAGATAATTATTTATTTAGTAAAATTTAAAAATAAATAACATTTATAAAGGTAATTATTTTATATTTCAATATAATATTTAAGTTTCACATATCTCTTGGATAAAAATTTAGTAAAAAAATATTATAGTTATTAAAAATAAGTCTCTGAAGTGTTTGACTTTTCATGCAATAAAATATTATAATAGTCATAATGTCATCCAAATGACCATAAAATCGATATAACCGAATGTTGGATCATTATGATTGAAATTGAATCATATAATAAGATTAAAAAATGTGTTAGATTCATTTTCAAGTTCTTATCATTTTATTTGTAAATATTATTATAAGATGTACCCTTTATCATGGAAATAGATATTACCAATGTTTTTATTTATATTAACCAACTATAAAAAGGAAATATTTAATTAATTTGAACGTAATGATTAAAAATAATCAACTCATTTATAGAAATTCAAAACATATAAGTGGTCATGTGTAATTTTAAATTAAACTAAAAAACATTACAAAAAACATTTTTTACGAATATTTCTCCTTTTGTGTATAAAAGGATTGTTACACCAAATTCAGAAATAAAATTGTTTCACATGAATATAATTGTATTAATATTAACAAAATATAAATTGTATTTGAAAATTTAAAAAACATTAAAATTTACTGGTATTAATAAAATTATTTAAATAAAAATAAATTTTTCATTAAGCATTAATATTTTTCACCATTCACCAAAAAATAAACCATTTCGTAAAAATCTTAAAATATAACACCTAGATAATTTCAATATGTCTATTTTAGAAATTATATTATTTATCTAAAATAAAATTAATATATTTACTATAATTTAATTAAAATATTATCCAAAATAATGTAATATTTTGTTTTAAGAGAATGTATTTTTGAAGGAAAAAATAAAATTTTAGAAAAATTGAGTGTGTTTAAAGTAATAATTAATAAATTAATTTTTATTGAGTATGTATTTTAAATACTTATCTATATAAATTTAATTATTTTATTAATAATATTCATTCCCTAAAATTTTATGGCTATGTCATAATTGTCATATGCAAATTATAATATTTTGGGTTCGTTTTAGCTCTATGTGGCATGTTATATAAGAAATAAAACATCATTAATTTAAAAATATCATGGCATTAAAATATAGATTCCATCAATAAATATAATCCTAAAAAGTATAGATTTTCATTGATAATCACGGTTTTAAAATGTAAAAATACCTTTATAGAAAATAATCGTAAAAATGTTTAATAATACATCCACTTACAATAATTAAATGGAAGTATAAAGGTAAAAAAATATTATTTCTAAATAAGAGAAAATTGGTTAGATGATGAAATATTATCATGGAATAGAACAATAAAAACTATGAAAAATATTGACTGATATAGTACATGGTTTGATAAAGTTAACCATCACAAAACAATAAATCTCTGACAAGTTAAAACACCATTAAATTCATGGAATAAAATGTAGATGAACAATGTTTTTTGATTATTTCATGGTCATTTTTCCTAATGTTGGGGTATTAGTTTACTATGTAGATAAATAATAAATGAAAATAAATGTTCTTGATTCATTTCATGTTGTAAAAATAATGTTATCCTCAGGTTGTTCCTTTATCTATTTCTAGTAGATCTCATATACCTAGAAGTTTATATTTGAGTTGAATTTTTCATTCATTATGCAATTTTAATGAATATCTAGATACTTAAGTCATTCTTTTAAAATATTAATATTCCCAAATCCTCAATTGGTTCGTACATGTTACAAAATATGATAAATTATACCATAACCACAAACAATAACATCTAATGTTCAACATAATTCATTCCATATGTAGACAATCATTGGGATCCACAAAATTATGTACGAAAAATTAAAAAAGAAGTCCACAAATTTCGTAATATTGATACAAATTTTCAATATCAACTATTCATTAATCGACAATATTAAATATTTTAATATCACATGTAAATAACTTGATAAAATATTTTATTAAAACAAACTAATAATTTGATTTAATATAGATCCATAATGAAAATATCACTGATTTAAAAAAATTAATATAAATTTATTTCTTAATATAATGTTAGATCAGAATATTTAATATCTAAATAAAAAATTATAGTAAACACTATTAATGATAACATGAACCACTTTTTCTCAAATCATAGATCGGTTCAATGGTCATCAGTAATATCTCATATACTTATATAACATCATCCTTCTGTTTATCCCAAATAAATATTATTAAGCCAACATAATCAAGTCATTTAGTGTTATATTTCCAATTAACTTATTACAAATCACCTTTCAAGGTTATTATTACAATTCTACCTATGATATAAAATCTAAAAATTAAAACTACTATAATACAATCCATATATATTTAATGACTTTAATAATAATAATATCATTCATGAAATACTTCTACAACATATTTTTTGATTCAATACATAAAAGTACATTAATCATTCAACATTGGTAGTATGTGTAAAATAATCTTGACATTGTCCTATTTGGTTATTTTGATCTATATTCTATTATCTCTTGGGTATCTCAATTTTTTAGTTCCACATCTCCTTATAGTTAAATAATTTTTCATTAGTTTATTTTTATCATTCCAATGAAATGATGATCATGATGACCTTTGTAAACAAATGCGTAAAAAACTACTGTCAATCTCAAGTAATCACCAAGGTGCTTCATTCCACAATTATCAAATTTGTAAAAATAATTCTATCCCTTATCACTTTTGTATATATTTTTTTGTTCTATCCTTTTATAAAATGTATTTACAAGGAGACCATAAGACTTTGAAATTCCTTATCCAACATGATGGAACATAATATTATATCCTCATATGATGAGATTGTTTTGGAGAGTAGTTCTATTTAATAGATTTGTTTAAACCCATTATTTAAATTTTCGGTCTAACTCTTATGATTATGTGTGTAGTGTGAAGCATGGAATTCTAACCTTGTAAAATTGTCTTCATTCTTAGAAACATCTTCCTCTTCCTTTTATCTCATTACAATTAATTGGCTCTATATATATTCATGTTGTTATCAAGGAAAATATTTTTTTAAGAAAATATTTTTAAAATCATTCAATTTTATGGTTTATATTTTTTTATAAAATCATTGTGTTTTGAAAAACTTACTACCATTGAGGTTCATCCCCTAAGAGATGATATATTTTTAGGACATCCTTCTCAATTTTATTACTTACCCAACAATAAATACCCTCTCAAATAACATATAAATTTCTTAGTTACCAACCGAATCATATTTCAATTGAATGATAGAGTTTTTTAATGCATGAAGTGGTCCAACAATATTACACTATTCCATTGATATGGAGTATACTCCATATGATAAAAGTAATTGTCATATCCTAAGCCATCTATCCAAATATGGTTATAATTTTCATCTCCATATTCAATATCATTCCAATAAGGGAAATACCTAAATGAATTATGTGAACTAATATAGTTTCTATTCCTTCATCTAGAAACCATTTAAAAAAAATTACAATAGATCGGATTATAACATTATAAAACATAGTGTATCATTTCAAAATAAGTGAAACACTTAACATTAATTGTAAATTTAAGTAAAAATAATATATAAATCATTAGATTCTTTACATTGGGAATATTTCCAAATTACATTATATTGTTCATTTTTCAAATAAGTTTTCCAAAATATAATTCTCATGGTTTCTACTATACTTCATCTAATAGCAACAATAACTATAATTTTAAGAAGCAAAATGTTAGTGGTTTCATTATTACATTGGCCTCGATTACATGGAATCACATATTGAAGTAAATAATAAATTAGTTTTATTTGTAAACAAGATACATAATTGATTTTAATATTTCTATTTGAGACAAAAAACACAATATATTCGTTTATAAAACAATTATTCACTTTAGTAAATCCCTTCATATCAATCAAAAAGTAGTTATTGGAATCCTGGGAAAAGTGAATCATAAAAAGAGAGATTTCATATTCACAATAAGGGTATTCCTGTATTAGAATTTATAATGAATAAATAAGAATAAAAAATATGGAAAGGTAAATAATTGAAACACAATCCAATAAAAATAATAACTTAAGAATAATACAAAAGGAATAAAGAATGATCCAATAATCGAAATAAAAAATCACATGAACTCATAACTTATTAATGGATATTATAACTAATAGAATTCAAACACAGAAATAAATAACTAAACTGATAATGATCGAATGTATAAAACCAACCATCCAGAAATCATCCAAGATAACTGTGAATACAATGAAGCCCTTGTTATCTAAAATTTGAGAAATTTTTTAAAAACTCTACCACAACAAAAACTAGTTTTTCTCATGAGACCAAATAAACCATAAAGGGGTTGTAATGGTAAAACCCCCTCAAATACTATGATAAATGAATTCCTAGTATGAATAAAGAATACAACTAAATCGCCATGTCTTAAAAAATCATCAATTGGCCATGTTAGAAGAACTAGTCGTAAATAATATTAATACATTCCTCCAATAAAATTGGTCATAAATAATCCAATGGAATTTGATGAATTTTATCATTTTAGTATATCCTCTGAATAATTTAAAATAGATGAAGTTTTCATATATAAAAATAAATTAATTATATTAGAGGAATATGTATGAGCAAAAAACCCTTTTTTACATTAGTAATAATTTATAATATTTTAAAACTATGAATGTTGTAGGGAAAGTATTTTATTTGAAAACAAACATGTAAAATTGGAAATTATTCTTTGAATAATTTATTTATATGAAGTAAATAAAATCCATTCATGTCTTCTAAGTCAAAAAATATTACATTTATAACTTCATAAGAAAAATTAAAAGTAACATGTTCAGAAAATGATATGAAGTTTAATTTAAAATAAATTGAAATATTTTAGAAAAGGATAAATGTTACATTAAAAAATAAATTGATTAAAGTAAAAAAATTATTTTTTTAGAATACATAGACATGGAATACCAATAGTTCTTACAGAGACATGAATATAAACAATCTCAAATAATGATGAGATTGTGAAATAAACCCTTACCATATGATTTTATTTATAAATCATAACCCCCATGAAAAAAAATAATTTCCAATTAAACGTTATAAAAAATTAATAAAAATATATCCATGAAAAAATATATCAAATGGGAATTATATACACCATACAAATGAAATAAGGTGTGAATATATTATATCTCCCACAAAAGTAAAATTGACAGGAGAAGCTATTACCTCATGTTCGACATCCATCATAAGTGATTTAAAAGTATTAATAAATAAATAAATATTTATTATAAATATTTTTTGGATCCATAATCAAACATATAATATCATATATGTTTTATTTTTAAAATTTTATCGCCTATTTATTATCGATTAATTGTTAAAATCACGGTTTAGTATGTAACTACTTCGTTTTTATATATGTTTTTATTTGGTAGTTCTAGTGATTATGATTTTATAAAGGATTCATAATATAAAGAATAATTTTATGGTATAAATATATATAATTTATGATAAATATATTAGTATTATGTTCACCCATACCGATATTGGTTGGAAAATTAACTACCCATTTCATGAAGATCACATGATGTACGTACACATCAATATTTTTTTCACAATTAGTATGATGGGAGGAAATAAATATTAATAAAATCTAATCATTTAATAATGATATTCCAGTCATAAATATAATATAAACTCATTTATTCCTTCTTTATAACATCCCTTGTACAGTGGTGATGAAAAATAAGTTACACAACTTTGTAGTACCGATAAGCAGTATGTATACATGAGCGATGTCTTTAGTTTTTAGGGAAAGAAAAGTGGTAAAATATGGTTGTTCCATAATAATAATAATAATAAATTTCTATTTATTATAATATAGTTATTTTATAATGTTTCTAAAAACAACCTATGAGTATATATTAGAAGAAATAAACTTGGTAGAGTCTGTAAGATGATTACATCTTCTTCATTAGACTCCATTTAGATCTCTTTTTATGGGACAAAGGGTTTTTGTTTTAGAATTTCCAGAAAATTATTAACAAGAATAAAGATGTTAATAAGAGTAATTGTATTGGATTCATCTTAATATATTACATAGTGTTTTGTAATGATGTTAAGGAAGGGTTCTATTTTATAATTAATGGAGGGGTATTCATGGAATTTTATAAAATATGGAACTAATGTCAACTAATAATCATTTCAGAAATGAATAGAAATTGATAACCATAGATTATATGGTGTAGGTAACTACCATTAAAATATTAAAGATTTAATTAATTTTATTATATTCATTTTTATTAATAGAATATTTTTTTTGGAATATTATGTCATTTTAGAAAATATTTTCATTTTAAAATATCAAAATTATTAATTTTTAGATATATTGATTAATTTGAAATCAATAATATCATCATAACACTTATAATTAAAAATAAAATATTTTTTTTAATATGTCATTTTCATCTATATAATGTTTTTATAATTATAATTTTATAAAATAATGTTTCTTTTTTTATTTTAAATGTCATTAATTTTATTCTTCCATTAATTGAGTAATTACTACCCCAGGGTTGTGTCAGAAGTTAAGATTATTATATATTCACTAAAAAAATTAAATAAATTACAATGTTGATGTTATATATTTTATATATTAAAATAATATTTATTTAATAAGGTATACTTTCGATAACCACATATTAGAAATATTACAGTTATTAAAATTAAGAGTTTGACATATTTGAGGGTTCATGAAATAAAATATTATAAAGTTCATAATCTCACCAAAATGGAAATAAAATTCCATTAAAAATAATTATTTAATATTATGGATTATATAGACACATAATATTTTTTAATATAAGATTTAGGGTTATGTTATAGTCCTTATCATTTTATTTTCATCTTTCATTACTTAATTTTTCATTAAACATTGTGACAAATATTACTAATGTAAATATATATATACAAAGGAACGTATTACATAAATTGGGAACTAATTATTAAAAATATGGAATAAATTTTTAAAAATCTAAAACATATATGTTTTCTAATTTAATTTAAAATTAAACCTAAAAATGTAATGAAAAATAGTTTTCCAAAAAACGTTTTTTTATGTATAAAAATATTTTTATACTAAATCAACCTTGAAAATTTATTCTCATAAACCTAATAGGATTATTAGTAATATATTAGAATTATTTTTAGATTTTAAAATGTTCTAAAATAAAATGTGAGAATCAAAAATTCTAGAAGTCAAAATAAACTAGTACTCACCTGTGTGTACGCACAACATATTGGATTACTGGTTTTTATTTAATAGGAAAATTCTATTTGTTAATGTTACATTGAAATATGAATGTTAAAAAAATTTGAATAAAAAATTACTGATGCATAAAAATGTAATAGATGTGGATAACATATAGGCACACCATTAAAATAATTCTCAAATCATAGGATATATAAAATGGAATCACTAATTTTTAGGGACATTGTAAATAAAATTCAACTTAATTCATGTAATGCAGGTTGGCCATAATGGGTCAGCACCTGCACTCCGCTTTACAATACAATGTCATAGGCTTCAACTAACCAACAATGCGACATTCAAGTAATGCATGTGGTCCATAGAGGACCAACACCTATACTCCAACTCTATAAAAGTAATGTAGAAATATATTATAACGACATATGTGAAAATGCATTAAATTACAATTCCCATTCTTTAGGATAGAGGATAAATATCAATATAAATGGGAAAAGAATATAAGAAATAACAAAACTACCTAGGGCTATATAATTTTAAAAACTCTTTGAGTTAGAAACTAATAAATGGGTTTAAATACCATAAAACATATTAAGTAAAAAATGTTTTTATTTTCTTGAAAATCATAGAATGGTAGAATGAGTGCATCATAAGGTGTATAAAAATACAAGAGATATGATTTTTCATTTTTGATATCTAGACAAAGAGCATAGATCTGGGAATCGATTTTCATTAAAAAATTCAAGTCAATATGTTTTTTTCTTGAATGGGAACTAAAAATCAATGATAGGTTTAAAAGAAGAAAATGAAGAAGGAAATGACGAATAAAATTTGCTAGTTGGGAAGGAATATAAATAAAGAAAGGAGAAGAAATTAAAAATATAAAATTTGAAATTCTATCATTACCATGTATTGGGGCTATTGTTGAACATATTCTTCCCATACATACTTCACATGAAACCATATTCCATGATCTAAAAATATGATTTCATGAGAAACAGTTCTATAAAACCAAAACCCACCTTGTTGTTTCTCTTAATCATGTATCTGAAATGTACCAAAATCCCAGATATGTGTAGAAAATATTCTAATGATGATGAATCAATAATATTTATATATAATTAAACAAAGTTTTTCTTTGTATTGAAGATAAGATGGTGAATTTTATGTGGGTGGAGGGTGCTAAGGCGCTGGAGGTGGAGTGATGGTTGACCACTGGAATGTTATATATCAAATACATTTGTAGATCTTTTTCATGTATTCACATGCACTGAGAAAAAAATAGTTAAGATATACCAACTACCCATTTACATATAAGGCCATTATTAAAATCCATGAACCTAATCTTTAATTAAGGTGAAAACATCAAATCATCACATTACAAATCCATACAAACATATTTAGATTATAAAAACAACAAACAACATTAAATTAATTGATCTATAAATGTAGTAAAAAATAAAATAATAATTCCAAAAAGTAACATTGAATAAAATCATTAAAAAATACCACATGAAATAAATTTAATTCTCATTTATGTATTTGCATGCACAATGATATAAAAATTATAAAATAGTCAAATAAAAATATAAATATTTAATCATGAATAGATGGGTAATGAATTTCATTAAATAAGGATAGAACATGCTTTTCATATAGTGATTGACTAATAGAGTATAGTCCATCTATGTCCAATTATGTTTCTAGAATTAAAAAATTTGTAAACCAATAGACAAATTGAAATTAGAATAGGCACATAATGTTCATACATATAGTTATTATTATATTCCTCGATTTCCTGTGATTTCTTCAAAGAAAGTGAATATTTTGATGATGTAATGAAAATTTTAAATATTTCTTCATCAACATGTTCCAACATGGTGGAAAATAGATCTAATGACTTCTAAAACAAACACCATATGATAAAAAAGAAATATAGTTTATTTTTAATTGTGGATAGGTTATGCAAAAAAAATCCTTGTTTAAAGTCTTCCCACCTTTTCATTGCATGAATTACCAGTAAGATTCACATTTTCACATATAAGATATCTGTAGCAGAGAAGCCAAAACTTTTCAAGTTTATACTCATCATGTAAATAAATTTCTTATCTAAATATCCTTGATTGTTACCTTACTACCCTAAAAAATCAAATAAATAGTGAAAAATATAGGCACTCAAGAATATATAAATCGCATTAAAATTGTCATAGAGGGATGACCTAGAAAAAATAGAAAATCATTCCAAAACTGAGATGGAAAATCCAAATCCTAGAAATTTCCTTAATGGATACATTCTTCATTTTCATATCTAAAAGATTTACTTCTTATCAAATGGGGAATTCATCAAATCATGCAATGCGACAGTTGCAACCGCTTATCCCTTTGGTACCTCTTTTAGAATCTACGAAACCCATATCATGTTGACAAAAAAATTTGAATGAATTTCATTGCATAATCTCATACCATTGAACTTTTAACCTTCTTTATACAAACAATAACACCAAAATTGTTATGCATGTAATACCAAATAAAATTAATAGAAAAACATTATAATGTTCTACATGTATGTTCAATTTGACAACATCTGTTGAAATCTTCTTATAGAATCAATCACATATGTTTACCATGTTTAAAAAATAAGTATTGTTTTCTTTGTTTAAAAAAAACACTTATTTTAATTTTTAGTAGAAAACCATTTAAATTATTATAAGTAGAAAATTAATTTAACAACATATAGTATTGTAATAAATTTATAATAAGTACACTAAGATGGAGCTGAAAAACCCCAAAATGGTGAAATAAAATGGGAAAGGGAATACCCAATGTAGAAAAAATCATTAACACCAAAACCATCCATATCAGTATTTGATTTTCTTTTTCCTTTTCCTTTTTTGAAAATATTATAATATTTAAAATTAATTACATGACTATGTTTTTTTCATTTTCACCAAAAAACTTTTTTTTCTGCTATACATGCTCAGACTACTCTTTTATAAGGTGTTTAAATTTGTCAATATCCTCCAATGAAGGCTTGACAACTAATAGTTTATTAACTTAGTGGATACATACTTGTATATCAACCTGTATTTGCACATAACCCATTAAGGACATCAATGCCTCTTCCAATTCCATGATCAAGTGTCTTTGGAATAATAATCCGGAAGTCACTGCCAAATTTATACTTCTATAAAAAAATAAGAAGCAATGTTTATTACTATTTAATAAAATAATTACAGATTAAAATTAATCTTACGCATTATTTATTGAACTAATTAATCTAGGAACTGATTTCATGTTGTTTTTTAGAGGAACTCCACCGCCCAATAATTGATTTCCATGGATATCATAAGAAAAAGATTTTATAATTAAAAATAATTAAAATATGCCTAAAGTAAATATAAATTTTAAAAACAAATATCTCAATATCAAGATATAATAAAAATGTCTACAAACCTTCAATTCAATAGCTAATTTATTCACTTATAACTCTCAAATAGACAATCAGTGATGCCACAAACCAGGGATGGTAACTTGTAATTCAATATCATGATTTTGATCATGATTAAAATGAATAGATTTCTTTTAATTGAGTATGTGTGTATTAATCATCAATATTATGTATTTAAGAAATGTAACAAAATTCATGTACCCCAACGATTCTTACAGTCATTCATGTAATAGAAAAATACAGCACAATTAATTGTTTTGAAGTATTTTTAAATATGAAACAAACATTTCATGCTAACTCGTAATTATACTTCATGATTTTAATCTTGATTGACAATTAATACCTTTGCCTTATTTGAGTATGTTTGTTTTATGCATTAATATAAAGCATTAAAAAATTTATACAAAATTATTTTACCCCCAAAGTATCTTATAGCAATTCATGTAATAGAAAAATACACCACAATTATTTGTAATAAAGTATATTTATACATGAAACTAACATCTAGACAGCGCATATAGACATACTAAAACTACATTATTTTTTCACTACATAAAAAAACATGGTGCCCAGAAAAATCCCATTCGATTTTTTTCAGATTAAGAGGAAGTGTGATACTCTATTAATTGGAACAGAAGCCACTTGGTGAGCATATATATTACAAAGTCCATTGCAGGACTAAATTTCCAAACAAATTTTTCTATAATTTGGGTTTTCACAATGTGCATAGATAGATTTTATAACACAAAAATGTTAAGTGAATGTAATAGAGAACAAATTTAAATTATAAAAATTATGAAAAATAAATATGATGTTATTGAAAAAAATTGAAACGTGTAACAATTTATTGAAATTGAAAAATTTAATTAAAAATTTATGTATTATAATACAAAAAATACAGTTACATTTAGTAATGGAAGATGGATGTTCACAACTGAAACCGATTTGGAGTTAACTGATTGGGTGTTGTTTCACTCTTTTAATCCACTAAATATTGAATATGTTCTACTTCTGGAATTTCCCAGTTTTGAAAAATGAAATATATAAGGGAAATTAATATAGGGAAAACAATTCATGTATATCTACTATGAAATGAACAAATCGATATGTTAATGAACATACCAATTATCATCTTTTTATTGTTCACATGAATTAGATGTTGTAGGTTATCATATATATCAATAGATTGAAAAACCTGAGTAGCTAGAAACATTCTCAAAAATTGAATAACCTATATGAACATATAAAGGTCTGCTTTATTTTATATTGAATGTATAAAAATGTGTTTGAAAAAAATTGTTAAAGCAATAGATGTTTAGTAGAGATGTAATATATACTCTAAAATAAAAATTTCTTTAAAACATGATTAAATATTAAAAACTAACCCATGCATAAAATAATTTGTAAATATCCATAACTCAAAAATTTATCTGTGCTCCCATTGCCATGATGGGGTATTTCTCCAAATTGTTTACATAAATCACCATGTTACCTACTAAATAGGATCAAGACCATTCACATCTAATATAATATATGTGAATTTAAAATATTTTTCAAGAAAACGAATAAATGAAGTAAGAATTTATTCAAATTATAATTGTTAGTTGTAGAATTTTATAAGACATCATAACAATAGTAGTAACTACATATTTATATGAAAATAAAAACAAATATATTTGTATGATTGAGAAATCATATATATGAATAAACTATTAAAATAAGATTTAATAGTAATGAATATTGAAATAGAGACAATATAATTATGAATGTCAATATATTAGAGATAGATTTGAAACCAATATAATATTAAAAACATTTTTCAATGAATCATTTAATTGATAATAAAATGGAGTGTGAGGTTACAAAAATTGCTATTTTCAAATTAAAATCACATTGTACCTTCCACGGTGGTGTATTTATAAAAAATCTTGTGTTACTCCACATAGTCCCCTTTTATCCAGGATTTAAGCCTTGCATTATTATTTATTTTAATGAATATATTGAATACATAAAATAGTATTATAGAATATTTCAATAAATATAGATTAAATATAGAGACATTTAAAATAGTAAAAGCAGAATGGATAATTATATTTTACCTTTTTACTGAATCTCCAACTTCAATACCTTCTTTGATATTCAACAATATCTGTACATACCAAATGAAGAAAATAGAAATAAAATATATGAAAATTAGAACTAATAGTAATGAAATCTGAGAATAAAAATTTATGTAGGACATCTTAGATTGTTTTAGTTTAGATGTGAAATTTCTATACAGTCAATCATTTTGGTACAATAATGTTTAAAAATAAGAATAAATACTGATGAAAAATAATAAATGTGAACTAAAAGTTTGAGTGACATGTTATCAATAAGTATAAATGTTATTTAATTCACGTTTTTTCCAGAATGGACGTTTTGTGATTTACATTTCCATAACCTTTTAGTTTATAGAATAAAAAATGTCTTTGAAGGCAGGATTCAAACTGTGGTCAATGATAACATGTTCATATTGTTTGAGATCAATTCATGTATAAATGTGGATATTTAATTAGGAGTTTGTATAATGATATAAAGAGTATTTAAATTAAATTAATGGAAAATAAAAAACATTTCTTCCATGTGTGGATGTTTTCCGTAGCAGTGTTTTGAGTATTCCTTTCAATATTCCCATGCCCTTCTTTTCCAATGAAGTTCCTAAAAACATTCATATAATAAATCATTGAGGTGGTTAGGAATTTATTTATAGACACGAACTATCATTAACCAAAAATAATTTTATTCCATTAAATTTTTTCTCGAAAAATATTAGTTCATGGTATATTATTATTGAATATTATGATTTTAAAGTGATTTAAGTGTTTTTATATAATTTTAGAAATATTATGAAATTTAGGATTTAATTATGGTAAATAAAATAATAATAAATAGGAAATATTATATTACATCAATCTAAATACATAATAATCCTATAAATAATAATCAATAAGATAAATATTCTGAAGAGTTACATTTTCTGGAGTAAATTTTATATAAGTTTTGTGTAGCAGTATGAAAACCTCCATATTTTTCTATTCATATAAATAACCAATTGAGTCACTTATGCTGGAGGTAGACAATGTTTCCAGTTTTAAATTGGTAAATTAAGAACAAATCATATGGAAGAAAAATTAATTTCCTCTGGTAAATAGTAATATGACATATAAAAAATTACTTATATGATATTTTTCATATATTATAATTTAAATGATGCTAACCAATGGTGAGAAATTATATATAAAAGTTATGTAACTACATAAATATACAGAGGGGATTGCTTCAAGGTATTAAGAAGAAATAAAATGAATGAAAAAACAATACCCAGTAATAATAAGTAACAAATCAAATAAACTATATCATATTAAATAATTCAAAAAAACTAAACCCTAACCAAGGAAAATATGACACTAATGAAGACAATAAATTTAAATAAATAAATCATACTAGATGAAAATTGGAGGCTGAGTTTAGGGATTCTAGGATTGTCTTTTACGGTTGATAGAGGTAGGGTTACATAATGCATTTGTTGGAAGCATCAACAGAAACACGTATTATGTGAAATACTGTATCTATCAATTTTTAGACTGAGAAATAAGAAGTTTTAGATTTGTATGAAATGGTGGAGGAGTGGAAGAATCCCATGATCTGTTTTCATTGGGGTTTTGGGTAGTGGATGAAAAGAATGATTAAATGATGTTATAGACATTTGGGATGCATTGACTGTAGAATATAATTCAGTTCTAGGTGTTGATGGATTGAGGTGGAATGGAAACGATGGGAAAATAGATGTAGGAGTCAATACAAAACAATAAGGTTGTCATGGGGGAGGCCAGCACAAATGAAATTAGAAGAAGGGAGTGTTGATAGCTATAGTTATAAAGGAGATGACTTTCTGAGGGTTGACATGAAGAGGGAGAAAGATAGAGGGATGGGTTTGAGTGGATTCTTAGTCTAAATGTGTGATAACATCAGTGGGAGTGGGAATGAGAGGTATAGAAAACATGTGATACCACTAGGGGAAATGTGGATTAGTGGAGGAAGGCACCGTTGTTTCATTAGGAATTTGGGGATGACTTCTTTGATTGAAGGTTCAAACATTCCGATCGGTTTCTAATGGGTTTGTTCGTAGAACTGGAAACATCCATTGATTCCACATTCATTTGGACCTACTTTCTAAAGGTAGGCGATCATTAGTTTGTGGACTGATGAGGCTTAGTAATTTGCATTGATTGAGAGGATGGGAGGTTGGACTCATCACACCTTTTTGAGAGGGATTATTTTCTACTACGGGACTCTCTTTATAGAATTATGTTAAGTTCGTGAATCCTTATTTAATTACCAAGTATAAAATGAGCTTTCCTTTTGATCTAACAATCAATGATTGATATGTAGGAAATTTTGAGAATAATTTATATGTATTCGAGGTTCTTCATCGATAGAGAATCATCTGTATTTATTAAAGATTCTTGGTCAATGGTATCATTAGACACATTTATATAGAGGTCTCTTGGTCATTATGATGACCATTCTGGTTTTAAATATACTCAGTGGGGAACTTGAATTTTATTTTCATTCATAAGGACATGGATTATTTTAGAGTTGGGATCGATCCCGCAGAGGGGCTACCTACGTATCCTTTGTTTGGAAAAGGAATTAGAACCCACGTAGTTCGAGTAAGATAGTATGATTTTTATGATTGATGGATCAAAGAAGGATGTCATAATTACTTTTACACTCTAAGCTCACGTGAGTCATGCTCGGTGTTAGAAACAAGAGGTATTAGTAAAAATCAGACAATTGTTCCATAAACGATTCAATCATAAGAAATAATGTGGGACTTACATATGTATGACTGCCCAAATAAATGAAGATTAGGATTTCCTTCAGTGAAGAAATCCAAGAACAGGGTCCATAATGGTATATGTGCTTCATGGAGATTAGAATACTCTAACATGGGGCTTACTCCTGAAAAGGATTCCCAAATTTGGAGAGGAATTATGATTGGGTTTTTTACTCCTGAGAAGGAATCCCAGATCAAAGGTATATTAGGACTAGTTAAGAGAAATTAAGACTGGGGATTACTCCTGAAAAGGAGGCCCAGGTTAAGAGACTTGAAAAATTAAGGGACTTGGCGATTACTCCTGAAGAGGATGCCCATATTTTAAAACTGGGGCTTACTCTTGAGAATGAGGCCCAGGTTAAGAGAATTATGGTTGGGGATTAATCCTCAGGAGGATTCCCAAATTAGGGGACTTGGGGATTACTCCTAAAAAGGAGGCCCAATTAAGAGAACATGGACTGGGGCTTACTCCTGAAACGGAGGCCCAGTCTTGAGAGTTATTACTGGTGATTATTATTGAAAAGGAGGCCCATGTTAATGAGGGCTTGGGGATTAATCCTAAGGAGGATTCCTATATTTGAGAATTATGACTGGGGATTATTCCTGAAAAATAGGCCCAGGTTAATGAGGACTTTGGGCTTACTCCTAAAGAGGATGCCCATATTTGGTAATTATGACTGGAGATTTTTCCTGAAAAGGAGGCCCAGGTTAATGAGGACTTGGGACTTACTCATAAGGAGGATGCCCATATTTGAGAATTATGACTGGGGCTTATTTTTTTAAAGGAGGCCCAGGTAAATGAGTTCTCTCATCTTAAAGGATAAGGTTGAATGAATGAAATCTCAATCATTAGTGACATAAAGATGTGTAAATCACTAGGTTTTGAGAGATATTCCATATAATTCCATTCAAATAAGGCAGTCAAATCAAGAAATCATGCCATTAATGGCTTTGAAGAGTGTCCTGAAGACTGAATCTTGATTATGAGAGGTGGAATGGCATAAGAGGGGTGAAATGGGCAAAAAGGGCACCCAAAAAGGTAGGGGTGTGCAAGTCCTGGCAGGCGCGCAGGTACTGCGTGGGCGTGCAAGTCCTGGCCGCGCAGGTATACCTATGGGACACATGGGTACTTGCGTGATGGTTAACCAGCAGGGTAATACTTGAGTGACTCTTGGTTGAATCCTTTAGAATCATCTTGAGGTTCTTCCAGAAGAGTGGCGTGCAAAATCTTTTGAAGGAGTTAGGTGGCGCACAAGTGTGGTCATTTCCCTTAAGGGATGGCCACTCAAGCACGCAAGTGTTGATGAGTATCAACATTTAGGCCTTCTTCCCCCTCTTTAGATCTTCCGTTCTAGGTACGAAATTACCTTAGAAGTGTTTCGAAAGCTTTGAGAATAAACTAGGGCACCGGGAGCTCAAATATGAGTTTCTGGAAAAAAATCCTCCTTTTTAAATGGGGGGCCCACATGGTGTATTTATATGCTGGAGAAGACCCCGGATTTTTATCCTTTAGGGAGTGCAAGTCACTTGCGCGACCATTAGGGGGTGCACAAGTATACTTGGGAGAATGTGATGGAACTTGCGCGACCCTTGTGCTTTTGAAGCGTTGTTCATGCCTTTGTCGAATTTTGATGTTTTCTTCAAAGGATGAATCACTTTGTGCTCAGGTATTTCCTTTTCCATTCTTTTATACAATGTGATGAAAAGGAGCATAAAAAAAAGTCCCCCCTCAGAGTTGGATCTGAAAGAAATGAGGATGTGACTCTGAGGAAAAGAAGAAAACCAAAGGAAAAGTGGTGTGCAAGTGTTGATGGTGCAGAGGGTGGTGCGCAAGTGCACGTCGCGCAAGGCCTGGCACGCAGGGGTACGACCTTTATTCGCGCAGGGTATGACGCGTAGGGTTCTTTCTGCGTCTATAAATAGAGGGCCTCACTTCCGTACAAAGCATATGGATTTCAAACCTTCGAGCTCTCGTCACGCAGGTCACCTTCACCACTCAAGTTGCTCTATTTTCCAATGTTTCTATGCTGTCGCGTTGCTGTGTAGTTATTTGGACTTGCAAGGTGATACTTGCGTGCCAAAAACTTGTATGACATATCCATGCTTGCGCGACAATTTTAGACTTGCGCGCCTTAATTCCTTAGCCATTTTTTTCAAATATATTCACAAAGTTTATGAAAAATCAACTTACTTAAGAGTTAATTATTCTACTCTTGTGTAGATTTAATGGCTCCCAAGAGAATAAGAATGGCTGATGGACTGGCCAGTAAGCGGATTGATGACATGATTAACATTTTTGGCCATGATTACTATGAAATTTGCGACAACACTCTCCCAGATTTGGCTATGTACTTGAAGAAATGTCATCTTAATTTCCCACAGAGCATCTACCTACCTCTATATGGCCATGGTCATCTTCAAGGAGTCAATGTTCCAGATGCAAAGAATTATATTCCTAAGATGCAGCTGCACTACTACTCCTCTATTTTAGTTATGCAGTGCATTAAGAGAAACAGAAATGGTGTGAACTTTAAAATTCTACCTCCATGTCATTTCCTTGCAGATAGGAAAATGGAAACCATATGGGATGAAATGTTTTCCACTGACGGTTGGTGTAGAGTAGAAAAACATGGCATTAGAGCAATATCGGAAAAGAGTACTCTCTCCAAATGGCTCTTTACTTCCAATGCATCATTCTCAAATCCATGTATCCATCTTCCATGTCTCTTGTACAGAAATAGAGTCACTGTTTGATAAGCAGAAAATTTTCTCAAACCGCACTCAAGAACATTCTTTTACAATCGTTCCAAGAAGATCTGGTATCACTGCATCTTTTATGGTATCCAGTTGAATGAATGAACTCCAGGTGGCTGCTGATGAAGCTCGGGATGCCCTAAATCAGATGAAGAGTTATGTTGAAAGTATTTTGTAATTTATTGGAAAAGAGAAGAGACTCCAACTTGTGGATGTCCTTCTAATTCTTGTGCATCAAATGGAAAGAATTCTTTCATCTTCAATCACTTGTGCATGTATTTTCTTGCTACCTGCTTTAAAGCTTACCTAAGCCAATGGTCCTAGTAAGAATAGTTTGATTTTTACTTGGATTAGTGTAAATAACCCTACAAACTTTGAATCTTTTAATTGCTCAATATTACCTAAATCAAACAAAATGTATGTTTAGGGAGATGGAACATGACTTTTATTTAGATTTCCTTTGTCTTTTATGGGCCGTCTAAAGTTATGCACATCAGACATAAAGTGGATAATGTTTAAGGTTGAAATAGATTTGACCTAATGAATTAGAATTGACAAAATTCTTTGACAATTTATCTGAAAACATATTACCATACTCAAGTATGAGGGAAAATATGTAAATTATGACCTAAGAATATTTGGATCTAAGGAATGATATGAAAAAGAGCTAAAAGGCATTAGAAGAAGTAGTTCCCATGAATGAAGTTACCATTATTTAACAAACCCATTTGGGGGTTGAATTATGCAGGGCCACCTAACGGCATTGGCTGCATAGTCAAATAAATAATATCTTTTGGCTAACAAGTCTATTATGTAGACAGTTTATGCAAGGCCACCTAAGGGCACGTCCTGTATAGTTAGAAAAAAGAACTCTCATAAATTTACTTTCCTTGTGCTAAAAAGCCAGTGAAAGATTATAGAGATTCAAATTTTACAAAGTATAGAGTTTTCTGTATGGAATGAGGTACTTGAATATGGAGATGATATTTCCAAACAATATTATCGAAGAATTGGATTAATATCACTACTACGAAGGTCTGACCCAAATGTAAGGACGGAGAATATAAACCATAGACTTGAATAATTTCAGATCATGAAAAAGGATATGGGACAAATATATTAAGGATGACTATTTTTGCAGAACCCTACATACTGTCATTTAAGACTAATAAGGACAAAAGAAGCTTTCTTCCCAAGAATGAATTTACTAGTATCCGACAAACCCATTATGGGGTTGAATTATGTAGGTCCACCTAAGGGAATTGGCTGCATAGTCAAATAATAGTATCTTTTGGCTGACAAATCTGATATTGAGACTGTTTATGCAAGGCCGCCTAAGGGCATGTACTGCATAGTCAGGAAAAATAAATCTCAAAAGATTGACATTTTTGTGACTATAAGTCAAGAAAAGGTTTATGAATATATGAAAATATTTAAGGTTAGGATTATGACACATAAAGATGGTTATTTTCCAATGTATGCAAAGATACACCAATCAATTCTAACCATAATCATGTTGTGGCTGGGTCTTGAATGGAAATGTTAGACATCACTGCATATCCCATAAGGATTGGAATCAAGCCATACATAGTTCTTGAACTACATTTTAACATCATGTGGGACAATAGGATTAGAGATCTTGGTTTAGGGTCATAGAGCTTGGACCATTATAAGAAATACACAGTGTGTGCTTTCATGGGGGTTTTTCAGCCAAGGGACTGAAAGTGGAATTTGGGGTTAGGCCCAAAGGCTTGGGACTAGATTTGAGGGACACTGGAACGTTCCTACATATCCCATAAGGATGGGAATCAAACCCATGTAGTTCTATAAATACCATTTGTACAAATTTGGTTCGTACATGTGAAGGGATAAAGGGGACTTCAGTGCAATTATGATTTAACCCAAGATAAAAGGTTCGGGCATTTCCATGTATGCACGTAGTCTTTGGAATGAAACTTGATTGAAAATCAATATAAATAATTATTCCCTCATAGTTGAGGGTGTCAAATAATATTGTAGTTTATTGTCATACTGGACGAAAGTGTTGTATAGTTTAACGTCGTATAGAAAAGATGAAAGTGAACCAATCTAAAGATATTGATTTTAGGGGTGGTTTCACAAATCAACATCGTATAAGATGAAGGTGAACCGATGTGAAGAGATTGGTTTTGGTCTTTATCCTTGGAAAGTTGCCTACATACCCAACCTGGAAGGCAAGGATCAAAGTCCGCATTGTTCAATTAATGAATGAATTAATGATCAAGTTGTTCTTGGGGACAACGACCTAAAAAATGATGTTTTTAGGACTTACACATGGTTAGTAGCTCAGAGATAGTGTTAAGGTTGAGGTTTTCTCTAAGCTCACGTGAGACATACTCGGTGTGAGAAACAAGAGGTAACAACAACCTTAACGATGCACAGTTTAATGTCATGTAGGACATATTAAGGGACTATGCCGTTTAAAGTCTTGTAGTTAGGATTATTGGTGCTGCACAGTTTAGTGTCATGTAGCAGGGACAAAGTATAGTTTAATGTCATGTTGGACATATCAAAGGACATTTTTCATAGTTTAACGTCATGTTGGACGAAAAAGGGATGATACATTTTAGCGTCATGTTGGACGAAAGTGTGAATAGTTTAAGGTCATATGAATGGACTGTGGATGGTGCAGTTTAATGTCATGTTGGACGTAAGGGACTTCTGTATAGTTTAGTGTCATGTAGTTAGGATGTCACAGTTTAACGTCAGGTGTGACGAAAGGAATACAAATATTTTAATGTCATATGTATAGACCGTTGCTATATAGTTTAACGTCATATAGCAAATACGATGAAGGGGACACAGTTTAACGTCATGTAGGACGTATGTGAAAATAGTTTAAGGTCATATGCATGGACCGTTGATGATGTAGTTTAAGGTCATACTGGACCAAGGTGAAGTTTAAGGTCATACCGGACCGAGGTGCAGTTTAAGGTAATACTGGATCGTGGTGCAGTTTAAGTTCATTCTAGACCGAGGTGTAGTTTAAGGTCACACTGGGCTGTGGTGCAGTTTAAGGTCACACTGGGCCGTGGTGCAGTTTAAGGTCATATTGTCCTGTGGTGCTGTTTAAGTTCATACTAGACCGAGGTGCAGTTTAACGTCATACTGGACAGTGGTGCAGTTTTAGGTCATACTGGACCGTGGTGTAGTTTAAGGTCATACTGGACTGAGGTGTAATTTTAGGTCATACAGAACTGAGGTGCAGTTTAAGGTCATACTGGATTGTGGTGCAGTTTAAGGTCATACTGGACCGTGGTGCAGTTTATGGTCATATTGGACCGTGGTGCAGTTTAAGGTCATACTGTCTCCTGGTGCAGTTTAACGTCATACTGGACCGTGGTGCAGTTTATGGTCATACTGGACCATGGTGCAGTTTAAGGTCATACTGGACCGAGGTGCATTTTAAGGTCATACTGGGTCGTGGTGCAGTTTAAGGTCGTACTCGACCGTGGTGCAGTTTATGGTCATACTGGCCCGAGGTGCAGTTTAAGGTCATACTGGACCGTGGTGCAGTTTAAGGTCATACTGGACCGAGGTGCATTTTAAGGTCATACTGGACCGTGGTGCAGTTTAAGGTCATACTAGACCGAGGTGCAGTTTAAGGTCATACTAGACCGTGGTGCAGTTTAAGGTGATACTGGACCGTGGTGTAGTTTATGGTCATACTGGACCGAGGTGCATTTTAAGGTCATACTGGACTGTGGTGCATTTTAAGGTCATACTGGACCATGATGCATTTTAACGTCTTGCTGGATGGTGGTGCAATTTAAGGACATACTGGACCGTGGGGCAGTTTAAGGTCATACTGGACCGTGGTGCAGTTTAAGGTCATACTGGACCAAGGTTCATTTTATGGTCATACTGGAACGAGGTGCAGTTTAAGGTCATACTGGACCGTGGTGCAGTTTAAGGTCATACTGGACCGTGGTGCAGTTTAAGGTCATACTGGACTGTGGTGCAATTTAAGGTCATACTGGACAGAGCTGCAGTTTAAGGACATACTGGACCGTGGTTGATATATTTTGTGTTTATACAAAATACTTCTTCAAAAATCTTCCATTGGTTGGAGTAGTGATGAGTTCTCCATCCATCGAGATTAAGGAATAAGCTCCATTAGAGTAGACCCTATGTATTGAGTAAGGTCCTTCCCATTTTGGATCAAGCATGGGAGGTTTCTTTCCTGGTATAATTGGAGTTATGAGAACTAATACCAATTCTCCCTGAGTGAATGAACAAATATGAACTTTTTTGTTAAAATCCAGGGCTATTTAATTCTGATAGACAACCAAGTGGTGAAAAGTGGACAATATTTTCTCATCTAATTGTTCCAATTCATTCAATCACTTTTTAGATTGTTCATCTGTAGACAATTGATCACAAATGGAAACTCTGAGCGAGGGTAGTTGAACATTAATTAGCAAGACTGCTTTAGTTCCATATACCAATGAATATGGAGTTGATCGAGTAGGAGTGCGGTTGGTAGTCCGATAAGACCATAAAGGTTGAAAGAGTTTATCAGGCCATGATTTCTTATCTTTATCCACCATCTTTTGCAGTATATTTGAATGAGTCTTATTGAAAGCTTCTATATGGCCATTGGCCGCTGCATGATACTGAGATGAATGGTTGGATTTGATGTTGTATTATTGATAAAATTTCTTCACCTCGGATGAAGAGAATTTGGTGATATTTTCCGTCAATATGTTATGAGGGACACCAAATCTGGTAATGATGTTAAACTTGATTAAGCTAACAACGCATTTATAACTGACTTCCTTGAGAGGTATTGCCTCTTCCCATTTGGAAAATAAGTCGATAGTAGTAAGAATGTACATAAACTGCTTGGCCGTAGCCGAAGGGTAAGGTCCCACCACATCCATTCCCCATGTGGAAAATGGCCATGAGTATTTAGCTGTCTGAAGCAACCCTGGAGGTTGATGAATGAATTTGGAATGTACTTGGCATGAATGAGTATTCTTTGTGAAATCAACCCAATCTTGTATCATTGAAGGCCAAAAGTATTCAATCCTTCAAATCTGATCAGATAGTCTATGTCCAGACTGGTGGGCACCACAGACTCCTGCATGTACTTCCTTCTTGACAACAATTGTCTCTTCACCATCAATGCATCTGAAGAGAACTCCATCAAAACCACATTTGTATAGAATTTTCTCTATGTGATCTGGGCTATCATAAAGAGTAAAATTGACCACATGTCGCCGGATTTGTTCTTTCTCGGATCTATCAGGTGGAAGTGTTCCATTTTGAAGTTATTCCCTGATAGGTGAAATCCATCCTGTAGTATGACCATACGGTTCAGGAATGTGACTAATTTCATTAATTTCCTTTGTTCTAATTCGAACATAAGGTGAAATTGCACGATGGTGGGAAATACTGATGGTTGTCTCTTCCCGATTTAGATCTGCCAGAGCTGTGGCTATATTAGCCAGTGCATTATCTTGAGCATTTTTTGATCTTGGGACATAATAAAATTTTGGTTCCATAGGGAATTCCTCCATTAACTCTCTGAAGTAATCATACAAAAGGGTTATTTGTTCTTTTCTGATGGCATAATCCACGTTGACTTGTTTGATTACCAGGTCTGAATCACCTTTCACCTTTAAGGGATTCACCTGTGCATGAAGCGCTAATTCCAAGCCTGTGATGAGAGCATGGTATTCTTCTTCAGTATTGGTAACACCTTCCCACAATAAGAAGGAAGAAGGTAAAACCGCCCTTTCTAGAGAAATGAGCACAATTCCTAAGAAAACTTTGTTGAATTTAAGATTTTCTATTTTCCTCCCTGTTGGAATTATGGAAGCACCATAAAAATACATTTCCCATGCCTGAGGACTTTCTTGAATAGAGAATACTTCCTCATCAGGGAGTTCAATATCTGAAGATGTTTCTTCCACTGAAGGGTGTTCAGCCAAGAAATCAGACAGATCATGGCCCTTTATCTCCTTTTAGACACATACTGAATGTTGAATTTCTGAAAAATAACTGCCCACCTTACCATACGTCCTATAAGAATTGGACGACTAAGGATGAATTTGAGTGGGTTATTGGGAGATACCAATTGGACCTCGTGATGTTGCAGGTAGTGTCTCAAATTTTTAACTGAAAAGATTAATTCCAGGAAGCACTTCTCAATACTTGAATATCGGGTTTCTGCTTCAAGCATAGTTCGACTGAGATAGTAGATGTCGTTTTCATTCCCTATATCATTCTTTTGAGCAAGAAAGGCACCCAATGATTGCTCTAGAGCTGTCACATAGAGGATCAGTGGTCTTCCTTCAATAGGTTGCATGAGTACCGGTGGACTCAAGAGTTATTTCTTGAGAATATCGAATGCTTCTGGACATTCTTCAGTCCACTACTAAGTTACTCCCTTCTTTATTAATTTGGTGAAGGGTAAACTTTTGCCAGTCAAATTGGCGATGAAACGATGAATATAGGCTATGTTTCCTTGAAGTCCTCTTAAATATTTCAAATTTTGAAGAGGTGACATACCAAGGATTGACTAGTTCTTCTCAGGATCGACTCAATACCATGATGGTGTACAACAAAGCCGAGAAATGTTCCTAAGGTTACCCCAAAAGAACATTTTAAGGGGTTCATCTTCAAATTATGTTGTCGAAGCTTGCGGAATATGAAATCCAAATTAGCCAATTGATTAGAACATTGTTTGTATTTATCCACCAAATCATCTACATAGTATTCAAAAAACATCCCTAAGAAGGGTTTGAAGATATGATGCATGGCACACTGATATGTTCCACCTTCATTCTTTAAGCCAAAGGGCATTACCCGGTAGAAAAACACACCTTGAGGGGCTCTGAAGGCTATGGATTCCTCGTCTTCTGGGGCCATTTAGATCTGATTATATCCAAAATATCCATCCATGATGAATAGTTCTTTATAGCCAGCTGTTCCATCAGTTAAAAGTTTTTTAATCGGAACTGGGAAATCATCCTTAGGACAATGCCAATTAAGATCTCCGAAATCGATGCATACTCTAATTTGTCCGTTCTTTTTCATTATAGGGACAAGATTAGAAGACCACATGGGATACTAAACTTCTCTGAAGAAGTTAGATTTGATATGCTTATCCACTTCACCTTCAATTTTGGAAGCCTAAGTTGGGTGTGTTCTTCTCACGGCTTTCTTAAATCCTCAATGTTCTTCTGGTAAACCCAAATGATGAGTAGAAACATCAGGATCAAGCCCGGAGATTTATGTATAGTTCTAAGAAAATATATCTCTATTTTACTTTATAAAGTAAATATACATCTCTTGTTCATCAAGAGTCATGGCCACACTGATTAAAGTGGGGCATGGATCTTCTTTTGTACCCAGATTTATTTCTCTGAGTTCATCCACGGTGGTAGAGATACCCTCTTCAAATGTTGGAGGAGCATCTCTGAGATCTTCCTCTTCTTCTTCATCATGTGTTATCTCTTCCATTTCTACTTGCATAATAGATCATAAAGAAAAATTTTCATGATTAGAAGAGATATCAAAATTTTCATATCTTGAAGAAGAAGCTCCCATTTCCGACCCGATTGATGATGAAGGATCTTATTTGGGTAATAAAGAGGAGATGATGGATTGATAATCGACATCATTGTTCACCTCCGATGTTTCTATAACTTCTTTTGGCCTAATTGGTGAAGTATAGACTTTTTCTATTTCAGCAGATGAAATGAAGACGTCACTATTTGTGCTTTTATCACTACTTGGTGGGTTACCAATTTCTCCCATGTTGTCTGGATCGATTGCCATAATTGACATTATGGATCTTTCCGTAAGAGTATTTTTATTTGGGTCTATCTTGTCAATTTGACTAATAGGAAACACATAATCTGTACTCACATGTGTAAATGGGATTACTGGAATCTTCTCCAAACCATATGGAGCATTAACTTTGGTAATCTCCTTTGTTGTGGATTTATCCCTTCCCTTCATGTGATAGAATTCCACCTCAATGTATTGAGACTCACATGTCTTTAATGGGGCCTTATCACTGTACAATGTCCCAAATTGACCATCAAAACAAAATTTGGGACATTGATGGTATGATGAAGGGATAGCCACATGTTGATGTAGCTAGGGTCTTCCAAGAAAGATGTTGAAAGCTGAGTCTTGATCAACAACCATGAAATCTGAATTGGATACAAGATCTCCAAAATGAGTTTTGTGTATAACATCACCCAATGGTTCTTGTTCATTTTTATCATATCCTTGTAACATCATAGTAGAAGGAGATAAATTAGAGTTCGTGAGGCCCAATCGACGAAGTGTACGAATGGGCATGAGGTTGACTCCTGAACCATTTTCAATTAAATCTCTTCAGACGTCTACGCTACTAACCTTTCTAGATATGTACAAAGGTCTAATATTCCCATCCCACAACATCATCTTCATCTTCATCAGTAAAAGATATTTTTGCATGCAATTCTGCAGGATTATTCTCTATGTGATAGACTTCAGCTATAGCAATTTCAGTTTCAAACACTTGAGGACATGAAAAATCCTTGATGAGTACTCCCCGAAGATCTTTTGACAGATTTAGACCATCCAGAATTGATAACATGGCTGGTACTTGGGCCAAGTGTTTCAGTACATCATACTTTTGATCCAAAGGTCTGCATTTCCCAACAAGAATAAGTGGTTTAGAAGGTACCATGGAAGAAGATGCTTTGGAAGTTGATGCATCATGTATTGGGAAAGGAGTTGGAAATATTCATGGTTTTGGAAGATTAGACTGATAAGATCCATTTACTTTTTGAGAGGAAGAAGATGGAACCTTTATCTGGTCTTCCAAAATAACTGTGCCTGGACTAAATTTGATATTGGTAGAAGAACTTTCTTGTTCTTGCTAAGATCACTGAAGGGCTCTACCATGATATTCTCCTACATACACAGTTCTAGTAGGGGTAGAATTGGAATAGTGGCTTCTGAAATATCCACATTTTCCCTTGTATTATGAGCCTCTGGAACTTCCTCTGATTCCCCTATTTGATACAGGGAATTCAGGCTCATCGAAATCGAAACTGCAATTGGAATATGGATCTGTTAATTGAATCATTTTAACATAACCAAAGATTAACTCTTCGTCTGATGAAGACTCCGACTGATTAGCCTGTTTAGGCTGTGCCGTTTGGTGGGGTGGTGCTCGTGGCTTTGAAGTAGATGGCATGGAGTCTTCAAGAGTCAAACACAAATTATGCTTTGACACATACTCATCTTCTTCTCTTTCTTTTTCTTTCTTTGAATCATGCCATTTATTCGAGGGTTTTCCCTATGATGAATAAGGTTTTTCCACAACATTCATGGCAGAAGACACAATCAGTTTCTTTTATTGTGTTCTCAAAATAGCATGAGTTCGGTTTATTGTTTTCCTGACCATCCAATCATCATACTTTTTGTGCATTTTTGCTTTTGACTTCTTTCCATTCGCCTTCCTCCTCTAGAACTGTAGCAGTAACACATGCTACCTGAGCTGAAGAAACATTCAGTTTGACTTGTCCCGAGTCGATCATCTTTTGCAGGTGGTCATTGAAGAAAATACACTCTTGGAGGGGATCCCCCAACATTTGATGAAAAGGGAAATAATTGGGACGGTCTTCAACTCCTTTTTTGTTTGGCCTATTGGGCATTGGAAATTGAACCGAATTATTTTCCAAAGCCAAAATGAAGTTACCAGGAACTTGTTCATTTCATAAAGAGTATGTTTTTCTCTTCAGATCCTAAAATTATTTTCATCTTTGATATCATTGATCATATGGATGAAATGGCCTTTGTTGTTGGTGCTCATGAGGTGGAGCCCTTTGAGAAGATGATGGTTTTGAAGTAGAAACAAGTACATGTGCTTGTTTAAGCATAACTGTAGCAGTTTTTGCTTTACCCATTCTCCTTCCTAGAGCTGATGGAATTAAACGAGAATTAGCCTTATCCTGTATAAGGTAATATTCAATCTGCTAAGCGATTAAAGTAAGGTCTCAAAACCCTCTTTTGTATTTCACAGGCATTAACGGCGTGCGCAATTCGTCACGTATATTTTCCACACAGATTGGAAACATTTCTTCTTGAAGGAGTGCTAATCATAGGGAATATATTAATCCCTTATAGTGAGCAATGAAATCTGAGACCCTTTCATTCTCCCTCTTCTTATAGTTTGTATGATAAAAAACTATTGTCTTTGGCAAAGTTGAGCTGAACTGAAGAATGAATTGTTAACGGAGATTTTCCCATCCAATAATTGACCGGTATTGCAAGCTTGTATACCAGACCGAGGCTGGTCCTTGCAATGTCCATTCGAAGCATCTATGTTTTACTGCTTCTTGCTGCTCTGGAGTTCCCATTATAGTATCATAACAAGACACATAATGCATCAAATGCTGTTCAAGGTCGCCTGATCCATTGAAAAAAAGGATTACAGGGTTTCCAAAACTAGATGGAGGAGAGATTGAATCTACCCATTCAGGGTAAAATTTCTTTTCTGGTTAACTTGTGCATGTTTCCCTTCCATAGTTTCTAATCGAGATTTTGATGAGAAATGGTAGTTATTAACTTTGGAGAAACATCCGGTTGAACTTGGACTTGGGTAGGTGCAATTACTGGAGCTTGGACAGATGTGGTGGTTGGTGCTGCAACTGATGGGAGAACTGCCAACTGTTGTTGCACTTGACCTGTAGGATTAGACCTGTGAGGGTGTACCGATAGAGGAGGATATTCTTGATCCATATCTACAGCTGCAACAAATTCCCTTGGCTAACTGACTCCAGCACGCTTAAGAAGAAGACTACCCTGATGTAGTTCTGTATTCAACCACCTTAATTCCTTCATTTCCTCCTCCTGTTGTGCAAACCTTTGATCTAGTGAGAGCGATTGGCCTTCTCCAGAGGAAGGATATGTAACCTGATTCTTTCCCCTCCCTTTATTGGATCCTTTTCGGAGAGGGGGAAGTGGGTTACTTGAAGGATTACCTAGGTTCTGAGTAATCCTTTGATTTCGTGTGTTTACACCTTCTTCATTTGTGTTGGTGCGTACATATTCTTGAGCAATAACCTCTTCATCTGAATCCCCTGAGTGATCCTCATCTGGTGGATCAGAAACAACGGCATTGATGACATTGATTGATGAATAACACATCACATCCCTTCTATCATCATTTCTGTGATATTGTCTTCTTCCATGTCTTTGATGAGACATCGCCTTTTATTGATTTGATCCCTTAGGAACTTCTAAACGAACTATAATTTGGAGGGAATCTCATGATAATTTGGCTCTTCGTTCCTCACGAAGCTTCTTCACCAATCGAGAAAATACCGACATTCTCTGAGGAAGGGATTGATGAATTGAAAAAGCCCCCAGTCCGGTGGACGGGGGCTTTTCCTGCTGTTCCCGCTCAACTCCTCGATTCCTATTTGTTGATTCTTAGGGTTGGTTTAAAAGAGTCCCCATTCTAGCAAGCTGGGGTGGCTCTTGACATGTTATGTCTGAGACATTCTTAAAAGCACTCCTAATCTTACGGACCATGGTCCGGAAATTAGCTGGATGCATTAATCGACATCAAATTTTAGCACATGGTTCAAAAGACCATTGGATGATTTCCCACACTTCTCTCACTTGATGATGTGCTTGCTCCAAACGAGAGACATGTTCAATATTCTCGTTTTCTTGATGTAGGAGTAATTCAACAACTTGTTATCTATATTCTTGATTTTTAGAGGAACTAGTTGAGGCTTGTTCGTGGGAAAGCTTTTGATTACAAACATATCCCATTGACTGTGGCCGGCCATGGGAAATAACATTGAATGAGACCATTTTTTGCGGGCTTTGCTGATTGGAGAGCACCACGAAATGTTGTGCTCCATGAACACCCCATCCTCTGACATGAATGCCAAATGGGGCATTGGAAATTCACTAACACAATCTTCTTAGTGCGCCAAGGAATGAATGTTGAAGGGCTCTCTTCTGCTTTTCAGCCTTCAGATATCGAGAGACTGATAGAGATTCCAAATCAATATAACGTTGAATCTGTTCTATTGTCATAAGATGATTTTCATATTCATCATAAGATAATACATTCTTCTTCAACTGAAAAAGTTTTTTCCACATGTTGAGACGAATATCATGAATTCCATATTCCGTCAACATTTATGGAATGTCATACTGAGAGTCAGCCAGAGGACAAAACAAGACTGGCACTTCACTTTTCACCTGTTGTTTTCTCATGTTTAACATTTCCTCTTTATCATTTGATGAAGATTCTTCTACCTGATTAGACCAGAGTTTGTGTTTCCTTGTTGCCTCATCAGATTCAACATGATTGGTAGAGAAATCATTGATCAAACTAGAAGATGCATGTCTTAGGGGTGGTTCAGAGAATGACCTACACCCTGGGCTATCTTCTGATTAAGAAAGTATTTCACCTACCAGCGATGAAACATCAGACATGACTGGTTTCATATTTTCAAGTGCCTCAAGATAAGAGGTATTTCTCGGCACTACATTGTCCACTGGTGCATTTTTCGGGCAATGTGCATCACTAATGCGGAGAGGAATTTTGTAAAAAAATTCATCATCATGGGGAGGACCACCATAATGGGTTACAACAAAAGATGAGATCTCTTGATCCTTGGTCTTCTGACCACACAGAGGGTTCCTGTGGTTCTTATCTGAAGATGAAACTTTGAGATCGACCGAATTGTCACAAAGCAAGCCTTCATGAGGAAGTTTCTATTGAAGACCTTCGAAATTAAGGTTTCCACTATTGGGAAATGAGGGAGTAGAATTGTGAATTCCAACAGATAATTGTCTAAGGTCTTCAAGAACTCCAACATCAAGCAAGGACGTTTTACAGATTGGCTCTTGATCTCCAGACTATGCTGGGTGGGTCTTTTTCATAGACGCCTTCTTACTTTCCTTGGAAACCACTTGTTGAAGAAAGTGGCTGCTCTGAGAAGGTGTATGTACCTTATCAGGAATGATGGCTAGGTTAGGCTGACGATCTCCACTCAAATCAAGTGTATATACCTGAATTGGTTATCCGTATGATATGGGGGAGTTTGCCCCACAACCCTCTTGGACTGGAATAGATGTGTTTGTCTATTTCAATGTTAATTATTAATATTTCACTCCACTGGTAGGGATAGATTTATGTTTCTTTCCCTGAGATGTCGCTGAATTTGTCATAATATCCTTGTAGGCAACCAGAATATGTGCATGGATTTTCTTCTGCTCTTTCACCATTGATAAAATATACTTGGTGACTTTAGCTGCTGGAACGGGGATAAACTTCCATTCCGTGATTGGAGTAGGTGTATGTTCCTGCTCCTGTCCTCCTTTTCCCATTAGTGAATACGTACAGTACTCAAGTGTGGGGGCAGAGACTTGAGTCTACCTCCTGTTTGTTGTCAGGGCTTTCCGACTAACTTCTCCGAATGCTGCCAAGCGAGACTATTGGTAGGCTTGATTAATACTAGCAGGATTATGTTCTTGCTTATAGTACTCCGCCATAATTTCCTGGCAGGATTGGCGTGATGCTGCCAGACGAGTCTGTTGGATAGTGGAATTAAAACAGGTAGGTGTGTGTGCCTGCACATTGCATGCCACCAAGTTAGGTCGGTGGACTTCTCCAGAGATGGAAGAGATGATAACCTGCTCACCGTTAACCGGATTTTGCCTCTGGTGATTTGTCTTGCCTTCTCGGGTTCGAGGAACCTGAGCCGAACGCCCGGAGTAGGTACCCTCATCATGTTGATGGTGTACTGCCGCACGAGTCTGGCGACGACTGTTGATAGGATCCCTCAGGAAGGACTCCTGCTTCTTACAATTAAGGCCCTGAGGGACCTACTCATTCACCTCCCTGGAATATGGGAGTGAATGGTGATTGCGTTCTAGGGATAACAACCTGAAACGGTTGGAGACGGTGGTTAGCACTGTCTGCTTCTTGATCACTGGTTGTCATTGTTCGGACAACCGGTGTGAGTTGTTCACTTGGAGGGCTTGTTGGGAAGCCTCCAGAGTTGGGATGGTACCGTGTTTATGGTACTCCTTAACCAGCGCATTTGATACCCAACGTTGAAGACGCTGTGAAGGTGATGTCATCCATAGAGCGGATGACGATCCAGTAGGAGTAGAAGCAGTGGAATTTACAACAGCAGTATTCACAGGTGTGAACATGAGACCAGCCATTCTGGAAATTCAAGAAGATCTTTGAAAAGAGTTCTTGTTTGATATAACATACATAATAAAGATAAATTCATCCACTACATCTTTTGGAGGAGCACATATGTCAATGATTGTTTTTGTTGTCCCTCTCATTGAGTTTTTAATAGGGGCCTAACAAATAGGTAAAACATCATTTTAACATAGTTAAGGATTCACATCAGGTTCACCATTTTTTGTTTCCCTGGGAATTTTGGGATGACCTCCTTGATTGAAGGTTCAAACATTCCGATCGGTTTCTAACGGGTTTGTTCATAGAACCAGAAACATCCAATGATTACACATTCATTTGGACCTACTTTCTAAAGGTAGGCACTCATTAGTTTTTGGACTGATGAGGCTTAGCAATTTTCATTGGTCGAGAGGATGGGAGGTCGGACTCATCACACCTTTTTGAGTGGCATTATTCTCTACTCCGAGACTCTATTTATAGATTTAAGTCATGTTTGTGAATCCTTATTACATTACCAAGTATAAAATGAGCTTTCCTTTGGATCTGACAATCAATGATTGATATGTAGGAAATTTAGAGAATCTTTTATATGTATTCGAGGTTCTTCATCGATAGAGAATCATCTGTATTTATTAGAGATTCTTGGTCAATGGTATCCTTCGACACATTTATATAGAGGTCTCTTGGTCATTATGATGACCATGGTGGTTTTAAAGCCACTCAGTGAGGCACTTATAGTCTGTTTTCATTTTGAAGGACATTGATTATTTTAGAGTTGGGATCGAACCCGCAGATGAAATTCCTACGTATCCTTTGTTTAGAAAAGGAATCATAACCCACGTAGTTCGAGTAAGGGAGTATGATGTTTATGATTGATGGCTCAAATAAGGATGTCATAATTAATTTTACACTCTAAGCTCACTTGAGTCAAGCTCGGTGTGAGAAACACGAGGTATTGGTAAAAATCAAAAAATTTTGCCATCAAAGATGCAATCAGAAGAAATAATGTGGGACTTATGTATGTATGACTGGCCAGATAAATGAATATTATGATTTACATCAGGGAAGAAATCCAGGAACATTTTCCATAATGGTATATGTGCTTCATGGAGATTTGAATACTCCAACATGGGGCTTACTCCTGAAAAGGAGGCCCAAATTAGGAGAGGATTTATGATTGGGTTTTTTTACTCTAGAGAAAGAATCCAAAATCAAAGGTAAATTAGGATTGGTTAAGAGAAATAAAGACTGGGTCTTACCCCTGAAAAGGAGGCCTAGGTTAAGAGACTTGAAAAATTAAGGGACTTGGGGCTTACTCCTGAAGAGGATGCCCATATTTTGAGACTGGAGCTTACTCCTGAAAAGGAGGCCCAGGATAAGAGAATTATGTTTGGGGCTTACTTCTGATGAGGATGCCCAAATTAGGGGACTTGGGGCTTACTCATGAAAAGGAGGCCCAATTAAGAGAACATGGACTGGGGCTTACTCTTGCAAAGGAGGCCCAATCTTGAGAATTATTACTGGGGATTATTCCTTAAAAGGAGGCCCAGGTTAATGAGGACGTGGGGCTTACACATAAGGAGGATGCCCATATTTGAGAATTATGACTGGGGCATATTCCTGAAAAGGCGGCCCAAGTTAATGAGGACTTGGGGCTTACTCCTAAGGATGATGCCCATATTTGAGAATTATGACTGGGGCTTATTCCTAAAAAGGAGTCCCAAGTTAATGAGGACATGGGGCTTACTCCTAATGAGGATGACCATATTTGAGAATTATGATTGGGGATTATTCCTAAAAATGAGGCCCAGGTTAATGAGTTCTCTCATCTTAATGTATTAGGTTATATGAATGAAATCTCAATCTTTAGTGGCATAAAGATGTGTAAATCACTAGGTTTTGAGAGATATTCCACAGAATTCCTTTCAGATAAGGAAGTCAAATCATGAAATCATGCCATAAATGGATTTGAAGAGTGTCTTGAAGACTAAGTCATGAATAGGAGAGGTGGAATGTCATAAGAGGGGTGAAATGGGCAAGAAGGGCACCCAAAGAGGCAGGGGAGTGCATGTCCGGGTAGGCGTGCAGGTACTGCGTGGGCGTACAAGTCCTGGTCGCACATGTATACCTACGTGACCCATGGGTACTTGTGTGATGATTAACCAGCAGGGTAATACTTTGGAGAATCTTGGTTAAACCCTTTAGAATCATCTTGAGGTTCTTCCAGAAGAGTGGCGCGCAAGTTCTATTGAAGGAGTTAGGCGGCGCGCAAGTGTGGTCATTTCCCTTAAGGGCTGGCCACTCAAGCGCGCAAGTGTTGATGAGTTTCAACATTTAGGCCTTCCTACCCCTCTTTAGATCTTTTGTTCTAGGTAAGGAATTACCTTAGAAGTGTTTCAGAATCTTTAAGAAGAGGCTAGGGCGCTGGGAGCTCAAATCTGAGTTTCTGGAAAAAAATCCTCCTTTTAAATGGGGGGCCCACATGGTCAAATTATAGGCTGAAGAAGACCCCGGGCGGTTATCCTTTAGGGAGTTCAAGTCACTTGCGCAAGCATTAGGGGGTTCCCAAGTATACTTGCATGACTATGATGAATCTTGTGCGACCCTTGTGCTTTTGAAGCCTTGTTTATGCCTTTGTCGAATTTTGATGTTTTCTTCAAAGGATGAATAAATTTGTGCTAAGGTATTTCCCTTTCCATTCTTTTAGACAATGTGATGAAAAGGAGCGTCAACAAACGCAAGGGAAAACAATATGGAGGAATGAGGAATTTACATGTGGTATCTAAAAATATAGGATTAGTATATATAGTATATTTGTAAATAAAATTAAATATAATTAGTATTAAACAAAAACATATTTTCCAAAAAATATGAAAATATAACCCAAAGATATATATTTTTATTTTAAAAAATTATACTATTTTTATAATATATAATTTCTATAATTTCTTTAAATCAAATATAAATTTTCTCATAAAAGGAAATAAAATATATTTTAAACATGAACATACTTCAAAAGCATAAAATTACTTCTCTAAAAATATTTAGTAACTATTTAATAATCATTAATCAATAAATTTTTATTTATTTGGTGATTTATATATATAAATATCCAATAACTTTTTTAGTATTATTTATACCTTATAATAAATCAGTTAGGTTATGTTGATCATATTAAATTTCTCATATTTTGTTGTTTATTTTAGCTCAGGGATGTGTCCTATATATGCTATTGAACACATTGTATTTTGAAATATCAAGTTGTAACATGATCCTCCCCTTTTGTAAATTTTATCATCCCAATTTAATCTTGTTATTATTAATAATGGTTTTAATATTATTAAATAGGTTTGGTAAAAACCCAAAAATTCAAAACAATTAGCTACAATTCCAATTAATAGAGGGAAATGACTGTATAAATGTCAATAGAAATCATGTTTCTGGACAAGATAACATTTGGGGGATATGTTAATATGAGAATTGTAGGGAAAAATAATTTCTAAGGATTAATAGGTTGGTATAGAGAATACGTTTATGTGAAAGTTAATCATAAGAATCGCAGAAATATAAGGATAAGTAAAATGTCAATTGATTTCTCCTTAAGAAATGTGAAGAGATAATTTTTTTATTTCATGGAAAATTACCCTAAAGTCAAGGGATTATTTTAAAATTAAAATAAAGAACTTTATAAAAAATATTCTAGATTATTTATATGTCTTAATCATAATCAAACCCTTTGGATGTACTTTAATCCATTTATAGTTCATTCCTTATTCCGAGAAATAAATATCTCAGATGATATTTTCATTCATGATGAACATTAAATGAATCAATATATCCATAAGTAATATCTTTTTTTCTGAAATATTTACCAAACCCAAAAATTGTTTTTATATTTTTATAATATGAAAAATCATACTTTATCTATAAATAATAACAACAAAAGTTCAACTTCATATATTACATATTTATTCATTAAAAGGATCCTCCAAAACATGTATGACCAAATTAAAAAAAAAGCTAAATTTGGGAATATGGTCACTAAATATTACATATAATCATATCATTAATCCCTCATAATTTATCTCTTAATGTCAAATGTAAATACCTTGATCACATATTTCCCTAAAACATAGTAATAATTTGAATCACTATACAACCTCAATAAAAAAATGCATATTTCCAAAAATTACCATTTTTCTTATTACTTAAATAAAATAGCATATCTTAATATATAATCACTATTTCCAAAGGTATAATAAACTCAATAAATGAAAAAAACGTCTATTTTTCTTCAAATATTAATTTACTTCCAAGGTTATCATTGCTCTCTCGTTTACTGTTATGACTTCAATTTTTGTTTATCTCAAATAAATATTATTATGTAATCATAATGAACACATTAAAGGTTATATATACCATTACATTTTGCCTAATAATGTTTCTCTTTAACATCAACATTCAACATATTTTTTAAATCCTTAAATGAAAACTAATATTGTATCACTCTTATACTTTTCATTATTGTCATATCTAGAATATCTTTTATAAAACTCTTTTACAAATAAATTGATGAATAAAAATATATAAGAAAATGTTTTCTATAGTAATATCATAACATTAATCTTGGTAACTTTTTTTCATTTCATATATACTCCCCTTCATCTTTGATAGTTCTTTCATACAATTCCCTCTCTACTTTCTATTAATGTATTATATATTGGTAGCATATTTCTTTCCCATGAGATCATGATCCTAGTGGACATTATCTCCAAACATGTAGAAAACTAGAATTCCATTCAATCCAAAACCATGGTTTTTCTTTCCAAAATTGTCTCACATTGGATAATACTTCCTTCGATTGTTATTTTTAAATTTATTTTCTTCAATACATTTCATTTCTCTATTTATCTTGTGACCATAAGTGTTGGTTTATTCATTATACCTCTTTATAGAACATGATACTATATCCTCATATAATTTAATTTTTTAGGATACATGTTCTCTTAATATAATTGGGTTAATCCCATCAAACAAAACAATCAATATTACTCTTTGTATCACATACATATCTCAAAACATGCGTTTATAGCCTTATAAAGATGACTTCATACATATAATAATTTTCCACTAACGTTTTCCTCAAACATAAGAATTTTCTCTCCATATCAGGTTGTTTTGGTCGAGGAAATTGTTTTCCATGAAAAGTTCCATAAAATTATTCCATTAAATAATTTCTATTTATTTCACCTCTTTAGTGTTTTGAATAAGTGTACTCCATTGATAGGCATCCATTTTGGGATGAAAAAAATAACGAAAACATTCTCCCTTTCATTACTTCCCAAAGAGAGAAATATCTTCTACAAAAAATTATTCAATAATCAGCTATAAATAGATTAATAGATCCATTAAATTATAGTTACATCATATGCATGATGCAGCCTAAAATTGGTAAATCACATTTCGTATTATCTCCATTTACCACATGAGAAATTTCATTACCCAGAACATGATTCAACTATCCCAATATAGTCATAATTACTTCATCTGTATGTATAACTATAGTTATATCTTCATTATCATTCCTAAGAGATAAATCGCTACATATATTACATGCATTGATATGGGTTCCTTTCCATCTACTATGTAGAACTTCTAGAAAAATTGCATAAAATATATTATATCACTACTTTATGAAACATTTTTTATGATCTCAAAACTTGTGAAAAAATAATGATAAATTAATAATTTATGAATATCTTATATCTAAATAATAAAATTGGTCTCTTAGGGAGTATTTTTAAATTATGTCATATGTTTTTATTTGATAATCTATGTTTTTTTTAATATATTTTCCAAGGTATCTAGAAAACATCATCTGATACATATTATTGTGATTTTATTCTAGTAGCCTAGATTCAATGCATATTTGATATATTGGCTCTAGAAAGATGTAATTTCATCCCGAATGATCAAATATTTAATAATCAAGGTAAACATGATACATACATGAATTCCAAATATCAATTGATAAGCTAAAATTAAACATAGTACATTCATTCTGTACACCAATATTCATTTTATCATATCCATGCTTATCAAAAAAAAATAGTTCAAGGTATCCATGAAAAAATGAACCATAAGGAAGGGATAGTATAGGATTATCTATATGGGTATGTGAACAATGTATGATATCATGAATAAATAATCCTAAATAGTATTGAAATGTAAATAACTGAAATAAATTCAATTTAAACAAAAACATTACCATAATATAGATGGAATAAATTATAATCAAATTATATTTAAAAAAATTCACATGAGCACATAACTTATCCATGGATATTTTATAAAATTGAATAATCACATTTATATCAATAACCGTATTAATAAATATGGAATTATTAATGCATGACATCTAAAAATAACCATTAATTCCACATCCATTTCATCTATTAATATTTTTAAGGCATTGTGCAATGACATATAAATAAATGGGTAAGGAATTAGGCAAAACCCAGTATTGTTTGTCTCATGAGTCATACCCATTAACTGGGGGCTGTAGCAGGAAATTACAATCACACACTAATGTAATGACCCGGACCCAAACAACCTCCCAAACAGTGCTAAACGGGTCGGGTGTTACTACCTTAGGCGCACCTCCATGTATGACAATGTCTATCGACTAGCAGCGATGGTCTTTTAGGTATAGTGGGGAGAATATACCCTCTCAGAGGATTATAATAACGGTACTGGTCCAAACATAACAATAAAGATGCAGTGGAATTAATGACTTAGTATACTCGAACCAGACCCGCAGAGCAGAAGCACAATCAATATTGATAAATAGTGGAAGCAATAAATATAACAACAGTAGTGGAAATAAACACAACATCATGCTGATCATATGTAAATACTACTGACAACGAAACATGCATCCAAAGCAGGTCATACATATCCATATATTTGTAGTGGCTGATACTAGCTAACCAACTCTAGCTACATAACAAGCATGATGATACAAGAAAGTAATAGAACCCAGCAAACTCCATCTAGGGAAGAGGTCATGGTCCATACCATCTCCTTGCAACAACTAACGCAGCCCAGCTCTAGAAGCTGGCCTCATTCCTGCACACAAATCCATGAAGTCTGCACGCATGCTGAAGGGCCCGTGCAGGGTGTGAGAAAAATATCAGTTGGATACCACCCAATGGTGCATACCTAATATAAGTGTTTTAATAGAAATTCATTAATAAGGAAGACAATAAATATCACGACACACAAATAAACACAAACTCCACTGGTGCTCAGCGGACACCTTGGAGTGTCCCTTGCTTTGGCCAATGCAAGAATCTCTATCGTGTCACCCAGCACCATGTGGCCCTGACACCGCATGTCTCAAGTACTGACGTCCCGAAGGCACGCCCAAGAATAGTAACCCGACACATTCTACATCCTGACACCTCGTGCCTCAAGTACTGACATCCCGAAGGCATTCCCAAGAATAGTAACCCGGCACATTGTGCCTCCTGACACCTTGTGCCTCAAGTACCGACGTCCCAAAGGCACGCCCAAGAAGTAACCCAGAGGAACAGAAATTCATGTCCTCAAATAAATTACTGAATGGAAAGCAATTTATACCCTCGTATAATTTAAGCATAGGGACAACAATATCCTCCCTCAAATAAGTAACCAGGGGGACAGCAATACCTGCCCTCAAATCAAGGCAAGCCTCAACCCCCAACCTGATAGCCACAAAGCTATCCCCTAGAGGCTACTCATCTCCCACGTGGATTTCTGCAGCAAGCACTCCAACTGAAATACCTAAAAAACATCTACGAGGGCATCTAACCAAACAAGTGGTCAAAACCACTTCATCACAGAGTATCTATGTGTGCACACTTCTCAATGTTCAGGGTGAGCGGTAGTCACCAACATAGTACCTAAGCCACCACACCTCTGACACCTCGTGCCCCTACGACCATACCGCTCCTGTATGATCGCCTCGCCATCCATGTAACTTGGGACATGCCCAACCTGATAGTCATCCTGTCTCAATCCGACGTCCATGACGCCCAATCCCGTGGTTAAAACCACCGATGTACCACGTTCCATGCCCATCACAACCCAATGGTTCCAGAATATTCAAAATCTCACATTACATATATAATCGCATTTTAACAGAACACATAATAGGAAAACCATCTAAACAAATGAATTTAACTAAGGAAGTGTTGTCCCATACCAGCACTGTTGTTTCTATGGTCTCTAACAATTCATATCAAGGTTTAAATAACAAAAACTAACAGTTTAAACTAATACATTTCATTTATTATCATTTTGGAACCCCCAGAAAAAATGCCCCATGTGAGTATTGACCTATCACCCGACCGTTCTCAATCAAGATAGGACAAAGGGAATACCCAAAGGTGTACCATAGCTATAATAATCAGCTTAAGATGCATTAGAAGATAAATTAGGGTCTCTCTCAAAATACCCTAAAACATGCCATAGGATTCACCACACAAATGTCCATGAAAACACGAAAGAAGATATGCACCACCTACCTCATACTAGTATGATGATACTCCTTCGATATCAGCATCCAATTTGTTTTAAAATGATTAATATCTATATAAGAAACAAAACTTCTCGAACAACAAAAACTCATTCTAGGATAGAAATCATGAAGAATGGCTCAAGTGGAATCAAGGCCTTACCGAGGGGGTTCCAACAAATCAAATGGTTCCTAAAAGAAATTTTGGACAAAGATGCAGGAGGGATTTGAAGGTCCGGCCGGCTCTCCCCGTGTGAGCCACAAGAGGGAGGAAAAAAAGAGAGAAGAATGAGAAATCATGAGTGGCCCGGAACATGAAAACCCTAATTTTAAGTGGCCGCATGGTTAACCCGCACAGTTTGGAAAACCGTGCACAAACCATGTGGTTGCCAATCCCTCACCCAGGATCATCGTACGACCAACCCGCAAGGTTTGGAAAACCCTGCGCCGCCCGTGCGGAGCCCACTGTCTCACCTAGAGACTTTGCACGGTTTGTCAGCACAGTTTGTTCAGATAGTGCACCACCAGTTCTTACCTGCACGACCGACCCAACATCAAAATTTTAACCCTGAATTGTCAAATTTCTCTAGTTTTCTCAGAAGCAAGTCAAAATTCAAATAGGGTCAGGATTTTGACCCGTTCCAAAAACCCGGGTTCTTACAATCTCCCCACCTTAACATAGCTCATTCCCGAGCTATCAAACAGAACCAGAAGATTGCACCAAACATACCACCCCAATCCAAGCAACACAGACTTCCCCGGTCACATGGTTTTGGCTACATTCATCGAGGGGTTCCCCACATTAGGAATCACCTAACTCGGTCTCAACCTAAGAAAACTCAAAATAAAGCAATGGTTTGCAAACCTGTGTTTTGGACTCTAGGTCCTCCCATGACGCATCGTCACCCCTGCCCCTCACTGGAGCTCCCGTGTCGTTTCTAACACCCAATCATATCTCGTACCACATCGGTGTCAGCCTCCACGAGGTCATCCATTCCATGGATGCTCAAAACGAACCTGGTGCCTAGCACCTCATGTAACTCACATCCTCGATTCCCCGATGCCCATGGCACCTCATGTAACCTGCATCCTCGATGCCACAATGCCCATGGCACCTCAAACATATACATATATAAATATATCATGCACCTAATATGGTGAAAATCCCACTAATTAGAATCTAGTCAGTCCACATATATCCTGTGAATCACATGCACTCAAAACAGACATGCCACTACAGGTCCTGCCAAAAAAGGAAACATGGAAATCACAGCCACACCTGTTATGTACTTCTAACCGTCGTTAGCTCACCAGCCTGCTTAGACTCTGGTAGCTCCACAGCGTGAACTTGGCCTGATGTACGGCTGCCTGAAGCCGTACCTCCCTACGGTGCTCCTCTAGCCACTGGCCACTGTCCCATCAAATGGATCCCTCTATCTCTGTCACGTCCCTCGTGTGGTGCTGATCTTCGGCTACCCTCTCCTGGTACCGAACCTGAACAAATTCCATATGCCACCGTCTATTCTGGTCCCTGCCATCCAGCTATCTGAGAAGGCTGCCTGCAAATCCTCTCCAAATGCCCGACTTGTCCACATGCCCGATATTCCATAGGAGGCCTATCACAGTGAGTCCGAACATGTCACGGCTATCCACACTGGAAGCAAATCACTGAAGAACTACCACAATATGGTCTAGCTAAATCTCTATCCTGATTTCCCTTCTTGAACTCATCCCTTCCTCGCTTCCTACTATTCGAACCGTCACCTAAAGCTATCACTAGGCCAACCTGGGGCCTCTCCCTCTAGTTTCCCTCTACTATGAGAACCTGGTTCACTGCCTCTGAGAATGAACCCAGCCTGAAAATATTCACCTACACCTGAATGGAGAGTCGTAAGCCATCCTCGAAGTGCCTCACCCTAGCCACGTCATCGCTTACCATAGCAGGTGCAAATTGAGACAACTTTGTGATAGTGGCTGCATAGTCCATGAAAAACATGTCTCCCTACTGAAGACTCAAGAACTTCTGAGCTATCTCTCATTAATGTATCTGGGAAAAAGTGCTCGAAGAAAATTTCCTTGAAGTCATTCCATGCCAGTCCCTCGTGCCTACGAGACTGAACCTTCACATCCCACCAACGCTTCACCGGTCCTCTTAGCATTTAAGTCGCCAGCATGACCCTCTGCCCTGGAGTCATCTCTAGCTGATTTAAGATCTTGTGCATACTCTCTATCCAGATCTCAGCCATCTGCAGACCACCCTCATCTTAAAAAAGCGGCAGGTGCTGCGACTAGAAATCTCGCTTCAGATATGCCATAAATGGATCAGTACCATGTGGGCCTCTATCGATCCCCTACACGACACGAACTAGGCTATCTCGAAGCTGCTTGTCGAGCCATGGCCTGAACGCTTCCATACCCGGCTGTTGTCCTGCCTGCACTGGATCCTGAACCTGATCATGTCCCTGAGCCTGTACCTACGGCTCCTGCTCTGCCTATACCAAATCCTGAACCTGATCCTTCACATGTAGCACTGTATCATCATTTTCATGATGCTCCATCGAGATGTGTAGGAGGAACCCTCTAAATACCATAAATGGTTAGACAACCCATATACATATATAAAAAAATATATATCCTACACAGAAAAGGAAATCAGTAAAAGGTAGTGCATTACTACTACCTTTACTCTCCCCCACAGAAACCCTTCCCCATGGCATCCCAGCCTCATGGCCTCCTAACCCGCCCATAACAGAGCCATGTATCCAATGTACCTCGGGCTATGCCCGTCCTGACAACCAACATTGCCTCCAATCGACGACAGAGTCGCACAATCCTGGTGATCAAAATCACCTCAACCAATAGTACATGCCTATTCTCATAAGAGCCATACCCAAATGCCCTGCCACATGCAATTCAACAAATATACAAAGCATATTATAACCCATTGCAATAAACAAGAAATTGTATCAGTAATTTCACCAATTCATATTTCAGAGCATACAAATCATGGCCATTGATTTTTATCCACATGGCATTATCACTTCACAAAGCATACATGCAATTATAAAATTGAAATACCCTGAAATGTGCCTATCAAAACCCAAGCAAACAATCATCACTATACCGGGACAAGGTCCACTTCTCCCTAACCGCACCAGGTCAAGGGTTTAATATCACAATAAATAACATCACACACCAAGTGAGCCACTGAGGAGGAAATCATATAAACTGTAACTTGAGAAAAAGAAAATAGAAATTCCCGCCCATGGAAACTAGGTACATCTCTCATACCTTGGGTTGCAGGCACCCAAGAACAAGCTAGAAATCTAGTTCCAGTAGCAACCTATCTCCAATATACCATAACCAAAATAGTAAAACCCGCATGAATAAAGAGAGAAGTATCAAACTCATTAGTAGTTAGCAAGGCACTGCAACTAAATCCATGTCAAGAACTCCTCTGATAACACTTTCTGACGACCCAGACCTGAACAGCCACCCGAACAGTGCTAAATGGGCCGAGTGTTACTACCTTAGGCACACCTCCCCGAATGCCCAAGGCTTCCGACTAACAGCGAGGGTCTATTAAGTATAGTGGTGAGGTTATTCCCACTCAAAGGATAATAATAATGGTGATGGTCCATGAAGAACAATAAATATGCAGCAGAATAATAGACTCAGTAGACTCGAACCAGACCAGCAGAGTGGAAGCACATTCAATATCGATAAACAGCAGAAGCAATAAATATAACAACAATAGAAAAAAATCAACACAACAGCATGGTGGTCCCATTTAACTACTACTGAACAACGAAACATGCATCCAAAGCAGTTCATACATATCCATATATATGTAAAGGGCGCCATTGGCTAACCAACTCTACCTACACAACAAGCATGCTAATATTGGAAAGAAACAAAACAAAGTAAACACTAGCTAGGAAAGACCACAAGGTCAATACCATCTCCATGAAATAACTAATTCAGCCCTGCTCTTGAAGTTGTCCTCATTCATGCACGCAAATCCATAAAGTCTGTACGCGTCCCGAAGGGCCAATATTGGGTGTGGGAAAAATCTCAGAAGGATACAACCTAATAGTGTGTTCCTAATTTAATTTTTTAAGAAGGAATGCATTTATAAGGAAAAAAATAAACAACACGATGTACAAATAAACACAAACTCTAATGGTGCTTAGTGGCCACCATGGAGTGTCACCTACTTCAGCCAATGCTGGAATATCTATCGTGTAACCCGGCACCTTTTGCTCTTGACACCGCCTGTCTCAAGTACATACTTCCCGAAGGCACGCCCCTGAATAGTAACCTGAAACCATGTTCCTCATTACACCTCATTCCTCATGTACCGATGTCCCGAAGGCATGCCCAAGAAAAGTTACCTAGAACCTTGTGCCTCCTGAGACCTCGTGCCTCAAGTACCGACGTCCCAAAGGCACACCCAAGATGTAACCCAGAGCCACAATGATGCATGTCCTCAAATAAATAACTGGAGGGACATTGACGTCTGCCCTCAAATAAAGTAACAGGAGGGACGATGATATTCGTCCTCAAATAAGTAACTAGAGGGACAATGATACCTACCCTCAAATCATGGAGAGCCTCATCCACCAACCAGATATCCTCTAAACAATCCCCTGAAGGCTCCTCACCTCCCACATGGCTTTCTACGGGAAGCACCCCCAACAAAAATACCTAAACCACATCTATGGGCACCTTTACCCACACGAGTGGTAAAACCACCTCATCACGGAGTATCTCTATGTGCGCACTACTAAATGTTCCGGGTGAGCGGTAATCACCAAAATAGTACCTAAGCCACCAAACCTCTGACACCTCATGCCCCTGTGACAATGCCACTCAAGTCTGATGGTCTCGCCATCCATGTAACCCGAGCAATGCCCAATCTGACAGTCATCCTGCCACAAGGCAACGTCCATGATGCCCAATCCCATGGTTAAAACATCCCATGTAACTCGGGCCATTCCCATCACAACCCAAAGGTTCTAGCATATGCAAAATCACACATCACATATATAATTTATTTTAACAAAACCCATAATAGGAAAAACCATCTAAACAGAATAATTTCACTAAGAATGTGTTTTTTCATACTAGTATTAAAGTTTCTAAGGTATCCAAAAATTAATGTCAAGGTTTAAATAAATAATCCGAATAGTTTAATCAAATACATTTAGAGTATTATAATTTTGGAATCCTCGGCCAAAATGCCCCATGTGAGCAACGACCTCTCGCCCAACCCTTCTCAATGAAGACATGACAAAGGGAATACCCAAAGGAGTCCCATAGGTGTAATAAAAAACATAAGATACAATAGAAGATAAATTAGGGTCTCTCTCAAAATACCCTAAAACGCGCAATAGGACACACCACACAAATGTCCCCGAAAACACGAAAGAAGTTTTGAACCACCTACATCGTAATAGTACGATGATAATCCTTCGATATCAACCTCCAATTAGGTCTAAAACCTGGTAGATATATAAATAAAACAAAATCTATCACACCACAAAAACACATTTTAGGACAGAAATCAATACGAACTACTCAAGAGGAATCAAGGTCTTACTGAGGGGGTTCCAATGGATCAATCGGTGCTCAAAACGGAGTTCAGACGATGATCCGTGATGGATTTGATGGTCTGGTTGGCTCTCCCCATGCGAGCCACAAGAGGGAGGAAGAAAAGAGAGAAGAATGCACAATCCCTAGTGGACCAAAACTAAAAAACCTTAATTTTATGTGGCTTCATGGTTAACCCACACAGTTTGGAAAACTATACGCCAACCTTGCGGTTGCCAATGAATCCCCTAGGAACTTCGCACGAACAACCCGTACGGTTTGGAAAACTATGTGCCACCCATGTGGAGCCCACTATCTCACCCAGAGAATTCACACGGTTTTTCTGCACTATTTGTTCAGACCGTGCACAAACCGTGCGCACCTGCACGACCTCCCCAACATGAAAAGTTTAACCCAGAATTGTCTAATTTCTCTAGTTTTCTCCGAAGTGAGTCAAAATTCAAATAGGGTTGGGATTTTGACCCATAACAAAAATTCGGGATATTACAACTAAGTCCAAATTATTACCTATAAGAATATATAATACAAATGAATCCATATTCCATAACAAAATCAATAACTATCTTTATTGAATGAACTAATCAAATGAAATTTAATACTTTCCCCAATAAAACCAATCATAACCCATAGAATTATATATGTTGAATAATTTCACTAGATTATATTTTTATCAAAAGAATAAAAAAATGATTTTATATATGAACAAAATACTTTGATAATATTACTATAATATTTCTTCATAAAAATATGCTTTTTTTACATAGAAAATAATTTTTAATATATAAATACATGAAACATAATAAAGCTATTATTTTCTATAAAAATGAACTTGTAAAACAATAAAAGTAGTTTAAAATAACTGATTACTCATGATAAAATGAAATTCAATTTATGATTTGTATTTTTTGAAATACCATACATTCACTGTTCTATTAGAGAAAACAAAAGTATATTGTTCGGAAAATGACTGAAATATTCATTATAAAACATTTTATAAAAAGTAAAATAAGGTTAAAGGTGCCATTATAACAGTATTTTAGAATATAAAAAATTGTTTTTAATGGATTATAGGAAAAAATTACACTTACTAGAAACATTCCAAATTGATAATTTAAAACAAACAATCCCAAATAACGATGAAATTTATGAAATAACCTATTACCAGTTGGGATTCATTGGAAGCCTAAACTAAATAAATGAAATAACATCAAATTAAAGAGTAAATAAAATTGATTACAATCTCATATTGATATAATATATAAATTGGGTTGTATATACACCATCCAAAATAAATAAGGGGTGAAAATTTTATATGTTGCACGGAAGTGAAAGTTAGTTGAAAAACTCATTCCTTGGGTTCAAATTGCCTCATATGTTCTAGAAAAATTATTAATAGAAAAAAAATATTTGTTATACATATATTATTAAAAAATAATAATAAATATAAGATCCTATATGATTTACTTATAATATCCTTTTCACCAATATATTAACAATTAATTTTTAAAATCACTATTTTATGGGGTTACTACATCATTTTTCTTGTATGTTTTGATTCATGGTCTTCTATCCTTATGATTTTATCATGGGTTCACCATATCTAAATTTTATTTATGATATAAATATATTAATTATTATATGTATACATTTTGAATTATATCTAAATATATTGATTGAAAAAATAATTCTACCATTCGTGGAGATAGTAGGACTTACGTCTTCATTAACAACATTTTAAAATTTAAACGAATGGATAGAAAAAAATTTGATAAATAATTAATCATTTATGAATCAATGTTTTGTGATAAATATAATATAGAAACATTATTTCAATCATTACATCCATTCATGTAATGATGTGATGAAAAACGAATTACACCGCTACATCGAAGCTGTAATCCATACTTATACAAGAGTGATGTTTAGTCTTTTTATAGGATGAAACAGAGTGGAATATGGTTGTTTCAATATCCTAATAACATATAATTATATAGATTAAATATTATTTATAATTTCAGGATAGTTAAAACACATGAATATTATGTAGAAGAATGAAAAAACATGAAGTACTCGGTAAAGATGATTAAATCTTCTTTAGTGGACAGCATTTATATCTCTTCTTAAGAGACCTAGGTTTTCTTTTTTGTAATTTCCATAAACACAAGAACATGGATAAAGATGTTATTAAGATTAATTATTGGTTTTGCCCAAATATATATTACTCAAAGTTTTTTAGATAAATTAAGCAGTGTGTGGAATTTATAATTGAGGGGAGCAACATTGTTGGAATTTCTTAAAATATTAAATTGATATTAATATTCATCATGTAAAAACTGAAATATTTTAAAGATTAGATTAATTTAAGTAAAAATATTTTCCAACAAAATTTTAACCTATTTTGGATATGTTTTCACTCCTATATTTTAGATTCCACCTCTCTTTAAACCTACTGACAAGTACGGTACTGGTTAAATTTTATTTTCTTTGTGTAAATAATATTACAAAAAATCTCTTAAATTCCCATAAATTGATTGTGGTTGATATAATTAATAATACTCAATTCATTTCTATGAATATAATAATATTTAGAATATTATTTTATTTAATAAAATAATATTTATTATAAAATGTCCCCATTGACGTTTTTAAGAATTATTCATTAAATTGAATTTAATAATATCAAGAAAACATATATAATTCAAACGAATTTGTTTATATTATCTATAATATTAAATGGATATCCATAAAAATAATGTGTCAAAATATTTTTCTAAAATTATATTACTTTTAATATTTTAAATGTAATTTATTTTATATTTATATTATTTTAATACTTACCGCATCGTTGTTGAGTATGAATTTATGATAATTAATTAATTACTAAAAATTTAATTTAAATAACCATTATGAAGAAAATATTTTTTTATTGAAAATACTATTTAGAGTTGAACATATCAAATAGATTATCCCATATTAAAAATTTTATAGTTATTATAAATAAGAGCGTTGCTGTATGACTTTTCTTGAAATAAAATATTTTAATGGTTATGATCCCATATAAATGTCTATATAATGAAATATAACTGATTTTTTATGTGAATGGAAAAAATGAATAATCCAATAATATTAATTAAATTTTAGGTTCATTTTATAGTCCTTATCATTATATCATTAACTTTAATTACCCTATTTACCATTTATCATGGTAACGAATGTTATTGATGTCATTATTCATAATAACAAAAAATTAAATGGGTTTATTTTAAAAATTTATAATTTAAGAATAAAAATATGTAATTAATTCCTTAATATAATAATAAAACAATGGAAGAATTTAATTTTCAAATAAATTAAAAAAATGAAAAAAAATATTTTTTTTATCACAAAAATAATTATTAATTATAAAAATGTTTTTATATCAATTTGAAAAATAAAATTTATTTAAATGAATATAATTATATTATTAATAATCTATTAAATATTATTTTACTTTTCAAAAGGTTTAAAACCAATTATTATTTATAAAATGTGTAAAATAAGAATACAATTTTCAATAAAAATCATTATTTTTCATTATTGACTTGAAAATAAATTTTTTTAGAAAAATAGGAATATTTCACCATAAAATATATTAATATTATCTTTTAAAATATAATATCATTTTAATAATCTTTTTTTGTTTACACAAAATTACATATAAAATTCTCCCCCAAAAAGAAGTAAAACTTATTTTTGAAGAAAATATATTTATAAATCATATGAAAATTTTACTAAATATTGATTACGTATTTAAAAATTATTAATCAATTAATTTTTTTTGATTATGTACCTTATATATATAATATGAAAATTAATATTATTCATACAATGAAATTTAATAACTATGTTATAATAGTTATGTTTTAATAATAATATTTTGTGGTTTGTTTATGCTTGGAGTTGACTGTTTTATACCCTCTCAGACATAATGTATTTTAGAATATAATATTGTTAAAATATTTTTTTTAATAAATATTAATAAAAAAATATTTTTAAGGATTTAAAAGTCAAAAGGGGGAATTTAACTGCGCCCAACAAACCATCACCATAACTTCCACTACGTAAAAAATGGAATTCTGAATATTATAAACCATTACTATGGTAGATTTATATATTTTAATGAGGAGATAAATATATAGAAATTATCATGTATGGGAACCTCCATACAAAATCTATCTGAGAAAAAAATTAGAAAATTTGAAATAGAATATTTTGTTTTTCTAAAACTTATTATTAAATGGGAAATAATAAATAATGTACGAATGATTTCTTTTAAGATAAATATAAATATTTTTTTATGTAGATGAATAATAATCCACAATTGATAATATAGGAGATTAGAGAACATTAGAATAATTATAAATCAATGTTAAGTGGTTTTTAAAAAAATAAATATATTTTCAATGTGTTATAATCCTTATTTTTTGAGTTCAGTTTTCATTGTTCAATTTCTTCATCAATATTATTACATTATATTGTATGTATACTTTCATATATATTTACATTTCATTCTAAAACTCACCTTTCAAAATGATTCTTAATTAAAAAATAATGATTTCCATAAGGGGTTTGTTAACTCAATTTCAAATTCATATATTCATACTATTTCATCCATGAATTTATTTTTCAATATTTTTTATATTTTTCATTGATTTATTTATTATGGTATTTTCACATTATCTTTATTTAAATTTATTGTTCATTTAAACATATTTTTTATGGATTACATTTATTTTTAAAAATTTTAGTTGTTATGAATAAATCTCTTCCTATACATTATCTTTTTCATCTCCAAGTCCATATTCTCTCATTTCAATGGGTATTTTTATACTTTTTTATTAAAATAAATATCTATTATTTACTGTACTATAAAGACCCCATCCCCTAAAGCTTGAGGTTTGTTCCCATTACTATTTCATTTTCATATTACAAAAGTGAATACATTCTAAATGACTGATCAATTTAGTAGTCCATGTAAATTGAATATATACATGAGTCTTATATTACATTTGTAATACACAAAATAAGACAATTATTTTCCCTCATACAAGAATAACATTATAATTTCTAGTATATCCTTGTGTAACAATCATAATAAACTTCAAGGAATCTTGGATAAATAAATGTAAAATAAGGGTGAGATCAATTGATCAATGAGGGTAAAATACCTTTGATGAAAACATGGATCGATAAGTATAATCAATATAGAAATGTAAATTACTAAGAACAAATTCCATTTAAATATGTGAATAATGAATAATAAATTTGGAAAGGTAAATAATTGGAAAAAAATTTCACTTAACCAATAAAATGATACTAAAATTCTTCCGCGGGTAATATCACAGTGAAAAGACCTTGGATAATAATCATTTAATTCTGAATGAAGGAGTTTATTAACTTTATGATTTCATGTTTATCAGGAACATAATATATTTACTATTAAGATTTGTCCTTTAGACAGTTCAAAACATACTCGTTGAAAACCCATTTTTTATGGTTATCCATAATATTCACCTAATGAGACTTATGCTACATTGAGGGACTTAACTTAAATGGTCCCCAACACCTATATTTTCTGTCTAATGAATTACTCATATATGAAATAATTGATTTATTTTACAAACAACATTTCTAATTAAATTTTTATATATTGAAAAGTATGTATATTTATCAATATATCACTTTTTAATAAAATAAATTTAAAAGTAATGAATGTATTTAAAAATGATACATGGTTTAGGAAATAATATTACCCAAAAGAAATAATTTTTATATTTAGCGGAAATATAAGGTTTAATTATCACATGAATATGGATAACTCAAATAGAATTTAATGACTATAAATATGATTAAAAGAAGTGAATTTAAATATTTCTACTAGTCAAAATAAATATAATCCATACTGAGGAATAATAAGGATTGTATTAATATGATGCATTCCCATTTGAGTAAAAATATGTGATATTATTGATGATTAAAGAAAAATATATTTAAAACCATTCAAGAAAAAAAATATACTTTTTATTTTAAAAATCTATTTTTAAAACATAAAGAATTTTTTAAATACTCTTTGGTAAAAATAATATTTCAAATATATATAAATATATATAAATATCCTTCTATTCAATTATATGAGGATTCAATTAAACAATTATGGGTAATTATTTATATTCCAAACAAGGTAAAAATGAACATTCATTTTTATTTTAAATTTTTTGGAATGAACATTGTTCGGAAAATGATATTATTATTTCATTTGACACATTTGGTAAAGAGTTAATTTTTTTAAATATTCCTTTAATGGAATATTTTTCCAATGGAAAAAAGAATTTAAATCATCTTTAGAAAACATTTTTTTTGGTAAAAATTGGTTTCTGGGCAAAGAGTGAAACGATGTTGGGTTTTCTGTAAAAAAATTTCCAAAATATTTTATGTACCAATGACAAGAAGATGGTATTATTATATGAAAATAAACATGAGTAACAATCGGATAATAAAATTAAATGGTTTATTAAAATATTATAAAAAAAATTCTATATAATTTTACGTTTTAACATTCTCGAATAAAATGGGATTCTTAGGTAACCCATTGAAATGATCATAACTTTGAAATGAGAGTAAACCAATTATTCAATTATGATTATAAAATATAAATACACATAAAACTATGGATAATACAAAAATAGATATTCAAATGTGAGTACAAATATTATGATGGGAACGTCAATGAAATGGGAAGTTCTACTGGGAAGGTAAGGACTAGAAAGGAACCTATCCTTTGTTCCGAGGAGGATATGGTCGAGGAATTTCTGTATGTTGACATTCCATAGGAAGAGGCTGATATGATGGGAAGAGCTGTAAGAGTGGAGGTTGACCACGAACAGGCAAAGTGGACTGAAAAGCAAGATTTGATCTTAATGAGAGGCTTCAATGATAAGAAAATCATCAAATAAGAATATATCTGCACTTGGGACAAAATGGAGAACCGTTTGGAAGACGTTATTGGAGTAGATCCTGAGGCTACGGTATGGCTAATGCATTGGAATCTATTCAGGGAAGAAAGCAATAATAGGCTAAGGCTGTGTGTTGGTAACATTTCCTTTTCTTATAAGGCTTCGCCCTCGGTCTGATTTGTGAAGTGCAGTCTGGACTTCTTCATTGGGCTAGAGCACTCTACCATTTCCTTTGCAGGTCATTTGGGATATGTCTGATTTTGAGGGATGGCAACATCGGGAGGGACCATGCTTGCATGGGATCGCCGAGTGTCCAGCATAGGGATCTTGGTTGTTATTATTGCGTGTATGTGGTAGTTCCTGCTCTCTCCGGTTTTTTTTGGGTTTGTTTGGATGTCTTGTTGGACCTTTTGGTTTCTAAATTTTTCCAAAAAAGAGTTTCCTAAAAAACAATAATTGTCATTCAATATAACCAATGAAATGAAATTGAGTTATACAATTTTCAATCACTTGGTAACTCATAATTCAAATGGACATAAATTAATAAATTTATATTTAAACTTAAAATTCCATTAGTAATATACTTTTCACTATTTTAAATTTCATTGTTATTTACATACACAATAGAAATGTGAAATAGCTCATAATAACAAAAAGGATCAATGGAATGTAAATTGAAATGAAAACCCTTACATTACACTTCCACTTGTTTTAATTATCTTGAAAATCAAACAAAATGGTTTATTAATTTAATAAAATTATAAAAGAACCATATTAATATTTATACTGCCATATTTTATCCTTTTATAACATTTTATTACCCACCTACTAATATTTGTTCAATATTTACATTGTTTTGGGTGTTAATTTCCATATTTTTCGTGTATGTTTTAACTTTTTATTTTTTTCCTCTTACCCTAATCACGGTTTAATCATATATAGAATGTCAAAAATGAATTAAATATCATATTTATTCAATATATGTGTATTTATAGTAATCCATAAAATTTGGTGATATGAAATGAAATACACCATTCAAAGAGATGGTAGGTTGAACATATATGTGATCATTGTTTCCATTTTCATGTAGTATGGAAATAAATATAATTAAATAATATATACATATATATATATATATATATTATGATTCCAATATAATGATTATTTCAAATTTATCATGTATAATTATAAATCATATCCTTAATACATTCCTTGTAAAATGTGAATGAATCACATCCCATTGCGATGTAGTAGTCTTTCATAGACACGAGAAATGTTATCGTTTTACTAAAACATTGATAGGATAATGGTATGTGAAATATAATAATTAAATATTAATAAAAAATCATAAATATCTTATATTTTACAAAAAAAAAACATTATTCAAATACTTGAAGGGTTGTAATGGAAAAAAGAACTACATCGGTTTGTGAGGTGATAATTCATCTTATACAGAAATGAAAAATTTGTAACCCATTTTTGGATTTTTATGAATATATATTTCATAAAATTAAAAATAAAATCATTTTATTAATGATTTATAGGTTATTATATAATCACGGTTTAATTTTAATTGAATTAAGTTTAGGAGGAAATAAAATAAAAAGTCATTTAGAAGAACATTACATCTTCTTCTAGTATAGTCCTTTTATTTGAACTAAAACCATCATAGGATTGATTTTTTACCAAAATAAGTATTATGGGATTTAGGGAGGGATGTTAGAGATTGATTTTTATAGTTTTTTTCTGATCAAAAATTCATGATATGTGTAAATAACTGAGTGGAGTGGGTGAACATTTATTATTGATGGGACTGACATTCTTGTTAATACTCAAAGTTATTCAATATCGGGGTGTATCAAATAACTAATGTGGCTCCATTGTTGATAATAAATGTACATTATGGATGATATTTTTTTATCTTAACCTCAACTAAATAATACAAAACTAGTTTAATTTTTGTTGTTTCACTTTAAATTTTCCTGATTGTACCATTTTGGTTTTTTCATTTTGTTAAAAGGTTTTATCACCCAAGTAAGTTACCCATTAAGACTAAATAATATTTATATATATTCAAAAATTTAAAACCTATGATTATAAATATTAGATAAAATTTTTATATTCAGCCTCTAATGAGTGTTGAAATTTAATTTTATCAACAACGAATGTAATATGAAAAATCACTTCATTAACCACAATCATTCAAACAAATATTTTACTATTTAATAGTAAATGTAACCATTATAATGGAACAATTTTTCCAGGAATGTATAATTGTATATATTTGGTAATATTTTAAAATAAATTTAATGAAGATAGTATTTTAGATATTTTATATCCTTTAAAAAACTAATTTAACATAAAATAAAATTAATGGAAATTTTTACATTATTTATATAAACTGAATTTTGAGAATTCCAAATCAATCATAGATTTAAAATATATTATGTCAACTACTGTGTAACATGATATATTTATCTTTAAAATTAATGCAATATAATAATTTCTTCAATTTACTTCGCTTTTAATATTTTATGTATGGTTTGTTTTTTAAATTATTCAATAATTAATTAGGTCTTTAGATTTTTATTATAATTATATATATTTTTTAATCTCTAAAACTTAAAATATATTAACTAGATAAAAAACAAAGTTTCATTAAAAATAATATTTATAACTGAATGTATGATGTTTTCCCTTCTAAAAACGCTTTATATATATATTAAAGTCATTAAAGGAAAATGTTTATCCATTTCCTTACTTAACTTATTATATAGGGAACTTTGACTGAAAAATATCTCACCAACTAATATAAATATATAATATGGTGGTATGAGTTGAAATATTTCTATTAGATGGGTTTTGAAAAAGTGGAATGTTCTTTCCACACTTTATATTATATGTTTAACCGCTAAATAAACTCATTTTGACCATCATCACAATAATTATTTTTAACTATCATTACTAATCATTAGGGTTGTAAGGAAAATAATTAAAAAAATAATATTATATTTATTTTGATACACAATTCAAATTCTTGGATATTTTCAGTTTAATGTTTTAGATAATTAGGAAAAACTATTTTAAATTAGACCCACACATTACAGGTGGACACTTCTACTCAGAAACAATTTTTCACAATATTAAATTCTTTAAAAATAACGATTTAACATTATGAAAAATAATTCACAATTATCCGCCTAATAACATCATTCGATCTATTCCCCCTTAAACCCTGTAAAATGAATTAAAAATTAAGATGATCACAAAAGTTTAGTGTGTGTTATAAATATTCAAGAAATTGTTTGTTTTGTAAAAATATGAGATAAAATATATATTTTTCAATCTTAATAGAAGTTATTTGATAATTTGAAATAAATAGTTCTCTCAAAGAACCTGCATTTTTCTCATATAAAATCACTATAACCTATAAAATAGATTTGAACTCATTTTGATGTCTTAGAGATTCATATACCTAAAAGCTTTTCCGAACCATTTCAAACTCCATTAAATTAGAATTAATATATAGATATTGGTCAATTAAGGTATTATGGGCTTACTCAATGTAATCTATGACACCCCATGTTAAGATATAATGGGCTTAAATGATGCTATCTGGGTTACCCAATGTTAGGTTGTAAGATGCTTACCTGACCTTATCTAGGCCACCCCATGTATAATAAATATCAATCTCACATGTTTCCTACAATTCTCATTTACCATATCATTAATATAAAACTTCTATCATATAAATCTTTCAAAACTATTAGAATCCAATATGAAAAAAAAATCATATAAAAATACCCTTATCAAATTAAAAACCCATTATAAATACTAGGAATTAAAAAATTGAGATAATATTTTTTTAATATAGGAGAAAATGTAACCATGAAGAGAAATTCAAAAGTTGAATAATTGTCACAATTTCAGAAAAGATATTATCACAGTTTATGATTAGAATATAGCATTCCATTTATCACCTAGGAAAATATTTCATATAAAATATGTAAAAATGTTCCTTTTTTAAAACAAAATTATTGAAATTAAAATTATACATAAATTTTAAACAATATTCCTTACATATAAATAAAAATAAATATGTAAAATATTATCAAAAATATTAACATGGAGAAAAAGATATGATAATTAAATGTTTAGTCATTCAAGCTACCCGATACAACTAAGAATATTTAAATAATAATCCCAATGAATGAAAATAATTTAAAAAAAGTTAACAAAAATTATGTGATATACAATAATGATATGATTTTTGAAAGGGGTTTATATATAAAACTCATAAATTAATATGGTTGTATAACATCAAAACGCGCCTAAATGAAAGGGGACTAAGACAAAATCCCTTACCATGAGTCAGAATTGTCAGGTAAAATATTTAAATTAATGAATCATAAAATTATAAAAATCATTTAAATTATTGAGAGTCTATTTCAGGATTATTATTAATTTTATATCAATTATTAACTTGTTATATCAATTAATTAATTTTCTTTTTTTACGTTGGACGTTTTGATGATATTCGATTACTAAGTCCAAAATGATTTTGATATGATGTCTATTGAAAATTTTGTTAGTATACTGTCATATAAAAAAATTAATGAAATAATAATCACTATTATATGTCAATTATACATTTAAATCCATCCACTAATTATTTTTATAATTAATATCTAGGTTATAATCATGGAGATGTAATTCATACAGACGCATGAGTAACATTTTATTTTTTCGATGATCATTATGGAAAGAAGCTAAGTTTAATTTCATCGATAAATTATTATAATAATATCATTAATATCATATGAATCATTTAAATATACATACATATATCATCCATGTGATGTGGTGATGAAAAACGAACAAGATATTTTCAGGGTGGTGGTAGTTCAAACATACTCTTGAATGACACTAATATTTTTTGTGCAAGGATATTTAAGAATGTATAATAAATATTATCTTTTAATAATGATAAATATGTATTTTATATAATATATATAATTAAATGAAATCATCATTACCATTCATGATATAAAATTATAGAAAATGAATTAATATGATTTGTGAGGCAGTAGTTCGAATAACACCCAAATGGTAATATATTTTTCATTTGTTAGTAGGGGATATGGATTTCAGATATTATATTTAAATAATAAAAAATAATTATATTTAAGATAATTTAGGTATTATTTCATCATGGATGACAAAGATTTTAATGGAGTGGAAGAAGAAATAGAACATAAACACTTGATTAAAAATGATACCTCTTCCTCAAAAAACCTTCCTTTCATAAAAACTTAAGACCACAAAGGATGCAGTTTTACAAAAATATAATCAATAGAAGGTGGGGTGGGATTATATGAACTTATTTGGGATGATACTATCCAAAAAATTTTGTTTTAAAGTGTGAATAAAAGATAATAAGATGTTCCCATTTATAAGAGAGGGGATAGGCACACTTGGAATCATTCAAACCATTAAATTAATAAAAATTCATTTTCTTTTAAAAATTAATCCAACATATTTTATAATAATATAGGATGATTATGGGTAATAATAAATTTATCAAATCATAATAAGATAATTTTTTAATATTTTTTGATCCTTCTATTTAATCATTAAGCTTTTTAATCCCCATTAACCCTTTCATGATAACATGTATGTTTACTATTTTAAATATTAATATAGTTAAAATAACATGTAAAAAAACCATAAATGTATCATTTATGGATCAGAAACCACACCCCAAGTATTTTTCTTAACTTTATATATTTATTATTTTTATATTATATAATAAAATATTATATATTTTAAATTATTATTTAATTCAAATTTGACAATATTCATTACTCAACATTTGAAAAATCTCATAATAAAAAGATAAATTCAAAAAACTATATTCTAAAAAAAATATAAAATTCAATGCAATATGTAAAATTCATTGATAATATTATTTATTTGACATTATATTTATTTAAATTTTTTTGATATTATTTGAGATTTCGATTAATTAAACTATTAATACGTCGTCATTTTGTAATCTATTATGGGGATCTATATTTCCTAAAAATTAGAAATAAATTTCCATGATTAATATAATCTTTTTATAATTGAAAACACTATTTATAATTGAATATATCTTCTAAATACCCATATATTAAAAAATTTATATTTATTAAATCATAAGTACGACGTTATTGGATTTTCATTCAAATAAAAAACAATGAAGTGCCTAAATTCATCCTCATAGATCCAAGAGGTCATAAAATTAGATTAAAATTATTTGGGTCAAAAATAAATAATATAGTAATAATAAGATAAGTGTTAGGGCCATTTTATAATATTTATAACATTGTTTTTTCACTGAATTACCCTTTTTAACCATAATCATGGAAATAAAAAAATTATAATATTAATATTAATATTTTCCAAAATAAAAGTGAACTATTTAATACATTTGAACATATTATTACAAATATTTAATCCATTTTTTGTCATTTAAAATATTTAAAATTGATGAAATTAATTGAAAATTATACCCACAAACAATACGAAACAATGATTTTTTTAAAGTAAAAATGGTCAAAAGTTCGAATAGTTTTTTTTGAGAAATTTCATTTTGAAATTGATCTTAATGAGGTTAATTGGAATAGATAACATAAAATTTAAATAATTGTAGATAAAACAAAATCATATAAAGAATTTAACACTAAATTATATAGATGAAAATGGTTTTTTCAAGTCAAATTCAATTTTTCACTTTTCATCAAAACATGAATATTATAATAAAAATACCAATAATTTATAAAATGTAAATTTTGATATTCTAATTTCAAAGAAGAAGTTTATTTTTTCAAATATAATGTAGATATCTATCAAAAAATATGTTTCAAATAAGTAAATAATCAAAAGGTTTCATAACTACCTTTTATAAATATACATATTTTATTATTAAAATTAAGTTTCTTATGATATCATATCTAGAAATCACATATGATGGATATTGAATATTATATTTAATATATCATATATTTAATTAACATAATATAACATGTTTGATTTGTTTATTTGATGGTATAAAACACACTTGTGAATTTTTAAATTGATTTTCAGTAAATATATAATTTTATTTTAAAAAGACTATTATTTTCATTTCTAATTGAATAGTAATAAAAAAATTAATTATATATAAATATTTAATAATTTTTTTCGAAATTAATTTAATCTTGTCCATACCCCCATTCTAATAGCTATGTGATTAATATGATTTAAAAAATAATATTTAATGGTTTTTTTAAGCTTCATGATTTGTGTCATGTACTCCATATAACATAGTATTTTATTTTAGAAACTCAAGATGTTACATTATATCCACCATAATAAGTAGAAACTGTGATATTTTAAATCAGTCTTGGTACCTAGGGATTGACTTTTCAAAACACTTTTATTAAAACCCCACATTAGAAAAAGGATTAATGAACCTTCCAATTTATATGACAGGAAGGAATACAATGGTCACCTGAGAGAAAACATTGTAGGGTTCCATGTTGGAAAAAATGGAAATGGATGATAATAAAAAGTATCATTTTATCATGGAGATTAATAGAGAACAATATCATTGGAATATTCTTGATAAAAAACATAAATATATGATTGGTTAGAAGTTCCTTAATATATTAGTAAGAAAATTAAATAGATAATGATTTTTTTTAATAAACTTTTCATATTGTTGTGGAATCATATTTCTACATCAATATAGAACCAAATAATATAAACTTACTAGATAATAAGATTTTTATTCTTTTTTTAAATTTGGAGCACAAAGTCATATTTGTCTCCAAACGATGAGTATTTAAGATGATTTTTTCATGCATGAAGCACTACAATAAACATCAAAAAACACAAATAATCTATTACAGTAAAACTATATATTCCACATTTCATTAAAAAAAATTCAAAATATTTTTTTTATGATAAGATATGTTAATAATAAAATAATAATTAAGCATTAAATGATTAATAATTTTTTTAATATAAATAATTCAAAAGTAATACACTATGTATTTTATATACTACTAAATAAATATCTATCCATAAAATTCATAAAAAACAATACAAATTTTTATCGAATCTAATAATCCAGAAGTATTTTATCACATATACATTCATGATAAATTTTAAGAATAATCTCAAAATAACATCAATTACATATGAAGCCTTACACCAAAATAAAATATCCCTAACAATGTATATGATATATTACTCATTTCCATAATTAACATAAATCAAAATAAATCCACACTAAAATAATATATGCTTCCAAAATATAATATTACAATTATTAATAAAATTAAATCCCATATTATTATATTTTCTATAGTCATATAGGGTTCCCAAAATAGTAAACTACATCTGAAATATCATTAATAACATAATCAATAAGTTATTCTTCAATCCCAACACTATCTATTTTATTAATCATTTCTTACCAAAATCAACATATTTTCATCCATCAAATAATTTAACTAAAATTAAAACGACATTCTAATAATAAGCACTTGTAGGTCAGTAGTAGGTGATGAACCATTATTTCCCATCTGTTTTTTGTTCAATACTCATTCCCTTGAAGGGTGTTATGAGATGAAGATAGTAAGAATGTTTTCATTTTTTATAATATAATATAACTATTATAAAATTCGAAAAAGATATGATACAATACTAAAAATAACAATATCATGTTTTGACCTGAAATTTTGTCTCATACATTTCATTTTGTATCCCAAAATGTAATAACTCATCATTACCTCAAAAAAATGTCTCAAAAAATACCATCAATCACCTTAAAAGTTCCTAACAGAAACACTCAAAAAGTTTTATAGGACATTAAACTCATGGTCATCCTTAAATTTCTAAACACATGATAATATCCATAACTCATCAGAAAACATAATAATCTCCAATGTTTTATAAACAATCCTTTGATTCCAACAGTTAGGGCCCAATCTGAAACAATACTTATCCTTGGGTTTTTGATCTTGAATTCACATACAAGGATGTCTTCATTTTTTAATTTTAATTAATCAGGTAAACAACTTAAAAAGTAAACCCATAAATTAAAAGAATATATTTATAAAAAAAATTTACTTTTCACAATAAAAGTCTCTTCAAACAAAATATTATTTCTCCTTATTAAAAATCCTAACAATTATCCCCTTGATCAAATCCTTGTGCCTATTCTCCCTTAAACAATGTGTATGAAAATTTTAAAACATAGTATTAGGGCATGATATTATTAAGGGATAAAAAAATAAAGGAAACCATTAGTTATGTAATACATGAATACTCAATGTTTCACCTCATCATCAATGTTATTTGAGAATATGAAATAAAAAACATTCACATGAAAAATGAATCCACATATTTCTCAATGTAAATCATTAAAACCCTTGGAATAAAATTAAAAATCATTTAAAAGGATTATAGAATCATATAAATAAAACATTTCAATACCCGTTCAATTATAATAACTCCATGACCAACTTCCAATTAAGATATTATGATCTTCCTTCCGCACTATCTAGGCCACCCCATTTTAAGCTGTAATGAGCTAACCCAACACTATCCCAACCACCCAATGTTATGATGTAATAGTTTTCCTCAATGCTTTGTGGTCAAATACATTTTAAGATGTAATGGGTTTGCCTAGAAAAATCATGTACAACCCATGTATAAATATGTTGGTCTCACCCAAATTCTATAATAATCCAGTACCATATCATTAAGAAGACACATTCGTCGTAAAACACTTTGAAAAAATCTTTTAATTTCATATGAAAAAACGATAATATAATTTTTTTTCATTTTAATGAAAATTTTTAATAAAAAGAATCTAAAAAATTGTGGAATATGGGTTTAATTAATGATTTTCTTTGGATTGTAATGGATTATAGAAATTAAATAATAGTTACATTAAAAGAAAATGTGTTTTTTTGTATGTTACTAATAGAATATTCATTTTGTATTTTGTCATAACATTCCGTATAAAACATGTAAAATGATTAATTTTGAAAACCATTGAATGAAATAAAAAAATAATGAAAATTTCATTTATAATAATTTTATATCTATATAAATAAATATAAATACAAATTACAATAATATTGACATGGATAAAAATATTTGATAATAAAATCTTTTGAATTTAAAGGTCTCCCATTACATTTTGAACATTTAAATCATAATTACAATGAAATAATTAAATTTTAAAAAACATGATAATAAATAAATTAATGACATTTTAAATAAAAATAGTTTCTATACATACCACATAAAATAAGGTGGTTGTATGAGATCAAAATATCCCTCAATGAATGGAGATAGAGACGATGTCCATTACCGTGTGTCTGACTCATCAAATTCAATATTTATTTTATTGAATAATAAAATTAGGATAATTTTTTTACTTCATATATAAACTTTTTGATGTTTATTATTGATTTTATATAACTTCTCTACATTTAATACCAATTGATTAATTTTTTATGTTTGCGTCGGAGGATTTGATGATACTTGATACCTGAGTCCAAAATTATTTTGATATGATGTCTATAGTAAAAGTGACCATTTTTAAATAACCTATATAATAGTATTAATGAAATAATAATCACTATTATAGATAAATAATAGTTTTAAGTCCATCCATAAAATCTTGTTATAGAAAATAAACTCTGTTATAATAATTGAGATGGTAGACAATATGCACGCATTGGAATGAAGGTAAGTATAATTTTAAAATTAAATAATTATAATAAAATTATTTATATCATATTAATTATTTAAATAGGCTTATATATATTACCAATGTTTTTTGGTGATTAAAAAAACGAATCACATCATTTCTTAAGCAGATAGTTCACAAGTACGCATGAAGAACGACATCATTATTCTATGCCAGAAAAATTAAGAACATAAGTGATATGTTATATTTTCATAATTAAAAACAGGTCACTAATATCATATATATAAATTAATTCCATCATTATTACTAGTCTTGATATAAAGTGGTGGAACATGAATTATAACGTTTCACGAGGTAGTAGTACGCCATACATACAAATGATAATTATTTTCCCATTTGATGGAATTAGAGTTGGATTTTAGTTGATTGTAAATAAATAATAACATCATAGTATATTTATGATAATTTATTTATTATTTCATCATGGTTGAATATGATTTTAAAAAAGTTTAATAAGAAATAAAATATAAATACTTGATTAAAACTATACCTTAAAAAATATATGGTAGTCTTTAAAGATGATATTCTAATATTTTTTAAAAGAGAGCAGAATCAAGAGGAGAATATGATAATGGAAATAAATACATTACCATAGGATATTGTATATTAAAGGTTAATAAAATGCTAGTTCTAATTAAATGAAGTATCATTAATATGGTATATAATCATAAGAAATGGGATATCATTGGACATGTTAGTTACATAATTAATTGAATGATGGATGAGGTGAAAAATTGTGACAGAAGTCCATATATTATCGGATTAACTTGGATCTATCATTGATCTCTGATAAATTAATTATTATCCTCTAACCATATAATAATACTCACTGAGAAGGGTGTCATGGTTTTCTTAAAAATGAATTTTGGGAGAGTTTCAACTAAATTAAAATGATTTATAGTTCTACTGTTATACATATGATACCAAAATGTAGGGAACAATTTATGGTATACAATGATGGTTTGGATAAGGGTTTTGTATTTATATTAATGAATTATGATAAATTGATAACATATGAATTAATAAAATATAATTTTTTATGAGCAGTTATACGCATCACAGGATCTAGTTTTGACTATAGTGGTATTTACATTTAAAATCAGTGGGAATTATCTATTTGGGGTGATTGGTAAAATAAATATTGATCAGAAGTTCATCTTGTATATATTCAGACAGAAGGAGAAGAATATATTCCAGTGAATACTGGTATAGCAGATCAAGGACTATGACATCATAGTACACTATCATACTAGGAAGGAAAATAAATTAGTAGACATTCTGGTTAGAAAAGATCATACAATTTTATCATTGATGTGAATGGAGAATGATTTTTTATTCTATGATTTGAAAATGATGGATAGGTTAATCATAAATGAGGGAACAATTTCAATCCATTAGAAAATGATTTTTCAACCATCCCTTTTGTAGAAGATAAAGGATGCTCAAAGATGTGATGGAAAAATTCAGAAGACACTAGAAGCAATAATAAAGATTAAATTCTTAGAGATCAAAATTAATAAAGAATTAATTATAAGATTTGGGTCAAGACAATGATAACCAACAAATCATGGGTTATTGGAGATATTAGATGATGAACATAGCTTAACATTCACAATCCATCCAGATAGATTAAATATGTATTAAGATATTAGAGAGAACTATTGTTTAGAAAAAATGAAGAATGAGATCACAGAATATACATCAAGGTTACTTGTGTGTCATCTAGTGAAGGGTGAAAGGAAAAAAAATATAAGGCAATGATGCAACCATTACCAATAATTACATGGAAATGGGAAAATGTTGACCTTTCCTGTTTTGATAATCGTAATTATGCTTTAATATGTTTTGATAATCCCAATGATGCTTTAATATGTTTTTATAATCCAAATCATGATTTAATATGTGTTTATAATCCTATATATATATATATATATATTAAATTATGTTGATAAAAATATCAAAATAATCATTGAAATATGATAATAAATGTTTATCTATGTTTATACATACATTGAAATAATTTTAACTCAATATGGATATGTTTTTAATAGAACAAATAGGTGTTAAGTTCACCGGTATGCATAAGTCCACCAGTATGCACATAGCTACTGATACAGACAAACAGACAGACATACTGTTATATCAAGAGCTACCGATATGAAGTCCATTGATACCGACAGAATAAGTCCGCCGATACAAACAGATACACAACTAATTATAAGGATAAGTATACTGATAATAAAGTATACTGATATGGATAAGGTCACCAATATGCATAACAGTTTCCAATTAAAGAAGAGCTACCAATAGAACAAGTCTACCAGTATGCACAAGTCGACTGATAAAGACCTATCAGTAATTAGTCTACTAATAAGTAAATTTAAATGATAGATGAATCTTCATGTGACACAAGGTCACCAGTACATAGTTACTGATAATATCTCCACCTATATAAAGACAAAGTCTACGGATACAAGTCTGCTGATGTAGACAGTCAGCTACCGTTACATAGTCCACAGATACAAAGAGTTACATGTGATATGGTATGTCTGAGTATGACATACTCTACAATACCAAATATAGGATCGAATATGTAATTATATGCTCAAATACAAGAGGGGGGGGGGTAATTGTATACTTTAAAATTTTCATTGGAACTTTTTCATATCCAAAATTCACAACACCTCTAAGATCAATTATCTTTCTTGATTTCGGAGAAGTGATTCCGGAAATGAAACATAACAAAAGATTACAACAAATAAGATTCTACCTTAAAGTGAATATAATCTAACTAAATCAGAGTAGAAATATAAAGAAGTATAATAATGTTATTATTTCCTCAACAACTAAAATACACAGCGGAAAACAAAATATTACAAGTAAAAAGTAATAACCCTTTGAACCCAAACAGGAGGGTATCCAAAAACCCTGGAAAAAGGTCCCTTGATTTATACATTCAAGAAAGTTTTTCATACCAAAACCCAGGTAAGCCCTCAATCCGAAGATCGGTGTCTGTCTTACTATCCCTGCAAGCCCTCAATTTGTAAGGAAATCAGCACCTCTGATTTCACAACCCGAAGTCTCTAATTTCATGGAAATCAAACCTCTACACTAAGAAAATCTGCACGAAGAAATGTTTGTACGAGCATTTAAAAACATTCTGCACGAAGCCTGAGAGTTTATAAGAGCCTCACTCTCTAGAAATCAATTCTGAATGTTTTGATCTTCAAAAATTCCAAGAGTCTCAAGCACGATCAAATGAGCTCTTATTTGTAGGCACATCTCTAATAGTCAACTCCCTCCTCTAACTATCATATTCTTCCTTGAATTTTAGAGGGACCTTTACACATGTCACTCAAACAATTCATAGTGAGTAACTGAAACAACGACATTTTTTTATAACTAAATAGGTGTAATAATAACTAGAATATTATATTCAGAATGTATGGAAATGAAATTTAGATGTTTATCCAGAATTGAATTTGGAGTCTACAATACAAGGATATACGGATTCTGTTTTGTAGGAATTTGGAACCCGAATTCTATAAAATTCTGGAGTATGAATTTCAAGGAAACTATAAGTATAGAATATCAAGAATTAAAAACTTGAACTTACAATGTTCGGAGTCATAGTTCATGAGAATTCGGAGTCAGAACTCATAAGAGTTTGGAGTCTGTATTAGGAGAACTCAGAGTCAGAACATAGAGAATTTTTTAACTAGAATTCATAATCAGAATTCATATATTTACCTAATGAGAGTTTGTATCCTGAATTCAGAGTTGAACTTCATAACGTTCGTATCCGGACTTCGTAGTTGAACTTCATGGGAGTTCGTATCCAGAATTTGGAGTTGAACTTCATGAGAGTTCGTAACCTGAATTCAGAGTCTTTAAACTGAATTCTTCATATCTTAGTATTATATAATTCCAAGGTTTTGGTTTCAATCTTATTTTTACACTCAGAAAAATTATGATTTTATCAAAGAAAACATGTTAAGGATAAATTTCCTTAGGGAAGGAAATTATTCCTTATAGGGGTAAAATATAGGATAAAATGAAATTTGACGTAAAATAAGGTGTTTGTGATTTTTAAAACAAGAGGAGTGGTAAAGTCATATGGAAAACCATATTGACTCAACAATCTCACTCTTACATGAAATAAAGGAAAACTCATAAGGAAAACCTTATTAACTGAACAATTTCACCCTTTTTGGAAAGCACAAACATCCTTACGAAAAAGAATATATGGACGTGGAATAAATTTTTAGAATTTTAAATTAAAGATTATCTCCATTTGTTCATGGACAATGGTGAATAGGACTAACTCCCCCTTTGGCTTTGGAACTCTAATAATCGTATTCTTGATTTCCGAAATGAGAATTTTCATTTGAATGTGGAAATCTTCATAATGAGAAATCCACCTTAAATAAACTCCCCCTTACATAGAAACCTTTTTCCTTCTCCCCTTTAGAATTATTTTTCCTTCTCCCCCTTTTTTATTTTCAAAAAGAGTTTGAGGGAATGGAAAAAAATATGGTACCTGAAATATAAGTATATACAACAAAAAAACAATCATTCACAATTTCATTTAGATTGGATGTATTAGTAAAAGGAAAACCAAATGAAACAAAAGAACAGAGTGGGATTTATTTAGCTTTTTTTTCTTGGGCATTAGCATCTTCACTATGGTCTTCAGCTTTTTATTCTCTTTGTGATCCTCCTATACTTGCTTTTATAATGCATTGATCCTGTCTTCCGGAGCCTTCATGGCCTCTTCCTGAACCTTCAGCACTTCGTCTTGTTTCACTAGATTTTCATGGATCTCAATTCGAAGATCCTTTTCGGTTTTCAATCTTTGAAAAATATAACATAGCTTCCCATTCAGATCTTTCACCTCTGGAATCTGAGTATTTTGTTCTAGAGACAGCTTTTCTGTGAAGCTGTTTGTATGATCCTTGATTTTGGTGTCTTTAGTGTCCAAAACTTCATTGACATATTCTTGAAAATGATGAAGCTCTTCCAAATCTACAATGATTTTTTTATACCATCTGGTCATATTCTTGCATGATTTTCTGTGAGCTTCATAGTTGATCAGGAAGTTTTTCTGTTCGGCCTCAATCTTAACACATCTTCCCATCACCATGGATACAGAGTCTAACTTTTTATTAATTCTGTGCTGAAGCATCAGCCATCTAGAATCAATTGCTTGAAAAATCAGAATGGTATCTACCAACTTTTCCAGAGATTGGAAAAAAATCATGTCCTAATGTAGATGACTCTGAATCAGACATTTTTCATTGAGATGGTTCTTCCTCTAGCTCTACCTGCATCTTTTTAGAGGTTCCTCTATCTTCTTTCTTCCTCGAGATTTCTTTCATTGGGGTACCAGAAACCACTTGTTTACCCTTACTGATTTTTGGAATATATTCTTCATCAGAAGATTCATGCTCACTTCTAGGTAACTTTATAATATTATCTTCATTAAATTTCCCTTTTTCAACCCCAGCCTCAACATCCTCATGAAGAATGAAGTCATGAATATGACTCTCTTCCTCTAAAAATATATTCATTTCTTCTTCTTCTCCCTCCTCATCAGCTCCAAGAGTAACAAGTTTTGAAGATCCGAATTGAGAAGTCCGGATTGATAACTTTTCAGAAGTGCTTTCTTTTTCAGGATATTCTTCAACTTTCTTGATCACATCATCAGAGTCTCCACTATTCTCATCTTCTTGTATTTCTTAGCAGCTTTCTTCTCTTCCACAATCTTCTCTTGTGATTTTTCTAGAGTCATGCAATTTTTTCCTGGGGAATCAGGCAAAGGTTCTACTAGAATAGTTTTCGGTAAGGAGATATTTTCATGAGGCTACTTCATTGTCCTTCAAAAGAGATTGAAAAATCTCTACCTCATACATCTTCTTCTTTAGCTTCTTTTCCTTTGCTTGCTTTTCTAGTTCATCAACTGCCTTTTCTGTCAAGGACATAGCCTCAGCAGGATCCAAACCGAACGATGGTTCCCCTTAGTTTCTATTCTTCTTATACTCCCTCCATTTTGCTACAACTTCATCTGGTAAGTATTTTTGCTTTTTAGGTTTAGGAGGTGTAGATTGGACTTTCTTGTACTTATGAGTTTTGTCTTCTACTTCTACTTCCTTCAACATTCTATTCTTGCCAGTATTCTTTGATGGTTCAACTTTTTCATCATTTTCCAGAATAGCTTCTGCCTCTTCCTCAGGTAGATTATAAAATTCACCAGACTCCTTGGAGAAACCAACTTTCATCCTCTTGAAGGTATCATCACTGATCAACATAACCTTGCAATTCTTTGCCTTGGAACTATAGGGAATCTTGAAGGACTCAAGACACCAAACTATCAGCATGGAAAGTAAGGCATGATACATAATAATCTGAGCGCTCAAATTCACATTTATGATATTCTCTATCGTAATGAGAATGTGCCTCATGGGGTTGACCTTCCCTAGATTTACCAAAAAATCCAATATGTACATATCACTTTTCTTCAGGGTGTCCTTGTCACCCTTCCTCAGTACAATAAGGCCCTGAGCCCATAATTGTAGAATATGCTTCTTTGTAGATAGATGAGAAATATTTGATGTCTTTACATCAGTAAGACCAAGGCATTCCATAGCCTTTACCTTGATGAAACTATCTTGAAAATCTGTCATCTTGTGAGATAAAAATCCGGCTTCTCCTTCATATGATATCCCCACGAAGCTCACTGACTTTGTGTACGAGAGTTTATATGTCTTTCCATAACTATTAAAAAAACGATTCTCTACCATATTCCATAAAAAACTGATTCATATAATTCTATAAGAAAATCCGGATGGACAATATCCTGAGCTCCTATCATTGAAATAGCTACACTTTCTTATCCATTGATCTTGATGTTCTTGGCGATAATAGAGTCATACTTATTTAATAAGTTCAGATGAACTATCATCTCCCTGTATATTTTCCACTCTATAATCTGCTTGATAGTAGACATATCTTCAGAATGAGCTTCTGTAGAAATTCGGACTGGAGAACTTCTGAAAAATTCGAGACAGAATTTTGTAGAGGGGAAGAGCATCGACGCAGAAATGATTTGAAATCCGATGTGGGAAAACCCTTTCAGGGTCCCCTTTATATAGGTGATGGAAGTGACCTTTTATCTTCCAAATCCAATCTAATGGTTGGGAAACCTTTTGATCTGATCTAACAATTGATATGATAGCAGTAGGGAAACAATTGGGAGGATCCGATCTTTGGAGGTTTTAAAAAACTTTCAAATTTAGGGAAACTTGAATCTAATAAATTTGTAAAGAAAAAGAAACTACCACCATGTAAAAGTGATTACGAAAACATAAGAAAGAATTATAAATTTCGTATTTCTAGGAATATTATTCTTTCTGAGGAATATTCTTCTTGATGAACATTGGATTAAAAAATGAATACAATAAAAAAACGTCACTACAAATTTTTTTCAAATCCCCGAGTTTCTATTGTGAAAATTGGAGGTCCGAAGATTTTCATTATGAAAACCTCAAATCCAAGAGTTTCTATTATGAAAATAACTTGAAAAACTATAATGCGAAAACTCTAAATACTCTATTATGAAAAATATGAAAAAGATTCATTACGAAAAATATTGAAAATCTTTACAGTAAATATACTCCCCCTATGAAAAAGTGTTCATTACTGTAAGGAGATTTATTTAAATAGGAAGTTAATAAAGGAGGATTACCTTACAGTTATCATTTTAATATTTTTTTTAATGTATTCAAATATATCTGAGGGTAAATATTATGTGAAAATTTCAGAAAGTTGATCTTGTGTTATGATAAATTTAAGAATGATATCACTTTTTTGTGTTTGATCCCAATGAAATTTATACCTAATATCTATGTGATTTGAATGAGAGTGATGTTAAGGGTTTATACTAAGGTCAAGGGAACTTATATTATCACACAAAATTTTTGTTTTGGTAAAACTCATTCCATAGTCTGTGAGTGTGTGTTGCATCCACAAAACTTGAGCACTGCAACTTCCAACTGCAAAATATTCTTGTTTAGTAGTGGAAAGTGCTACTAAGTTTTTCTTCTTGTAAGACCAAGAAACTTATTAATCTCCTAAGAAATAACTAGTTCTGGATGTTCTATTTCTATCCACTCTACATCCACCAAAGTCAGCATCTGAAATAATTTTTAAAACAAAATCATTTTTAGAAGTATAAAATTGTCCCAAATCCATGGTTCCTTTATGCAGCGAAAAATTCTTTTCACTGCCTTTAAGTGAGATACCATAGGATTGGATTGATATTGTAACACCCCAGGTAAATAAAGAATATGACATTTTCATATTTATCCATATTTGTGAATAAAATATTGATATGACTTTAAAGGGGACGCTATACTTGATGGCGTACCCAACACGCAACAACGAGTTTCTTGGGAATCTTACGTTGCACTCTAATAATAAAATAATATTATTTTAAATGGTAGTTAACATGTAGCCATTGTATTGGTGGGAATGGATAGAAATAACTAAACTATGATTATATATGTTTTTAAATGATTTTACATTTATCCAATAGAGGATAGAGGCTTAAAATACGGAAAGAATTCAATTTTAGGCGTATATGCCCTAGTTTTCACTAAAGGTTCACTTATCACCTTTTGATGTTGAACCATCATTAAATAGAGTTTTGTTCACTCTTAATCATTATTTTGGACCAAATAAAACTCTTATTAAGAATCAGGACATCAAAATTTACTTTGTGTAAATTTTTGGTATCTTTCCGATAAAGTTCATTTTTTAATGAATAGTGTAAAATGTTGTATTTTAATTCAAAACCTCTTTTTAATATAATTTATTTATATGATTAGATTATATTTTGAATTGGTTTTAAAGTGAAATTAGAATATATTTTTACCCTTGAATCCAATAGTGGTCATTGGAATTAATTTCACTTTGAAATCAGACTTAAACCAGTGTCAATCTTTTGGTACTTATTGTTTCATAAAAACACGCTATTTGCTCTGACAGCGGGAATTAATTATTAAATTAATTAATGTGACTTATATTTTTTTAATTTTGTAAAATAGACTTCATTTTTTGAATTCAGAATATCAAATATATATTAGGGTGAATTTTGTGGGATTTTTCTGAAAAACATAAATTTTTGATGAATAGTGACACCACTAAGTGGTACTTATAAAAACTGATTTTTCCGTTTAAATGAAATTTTTCCATCATTGTGTTTTGAATTTTAAAAATACAACATACATGGTTTTCATTAAGAAGTAAAATGTGGTTCAATGGGATAAAAATAATTTTTTGGTGAATAGTAACTTATTAAGTTTTTAATCGTGATTAGAGGTAATTAGTGTAGTTTAAGGTAAAAATAATGTTTTAATAATATGAAATGAACATGAAACATGTCTTACCCACATTGGTTGTGTCATGGCCGACCAAGACAAGACATGGGTCAACTTGGGGACCCCATGGATCCACTTTGGTTGGGAAATGACATAAATAACTTTTTATTTAGTGTAAAAGTAAAAATGACACAAACATAATATGTTTTACGAAAACTATTTGTACATGGGGTTATAAAGATCCAAATTTCGATTATAAATAGTAATTGGAAAGATAAAAAGATTTCCTACATCATAGTAGTTTTTTATAATTTTTAGACATTAAATAAATTAAATTATTTATGACATCATGATGATGCAGTGATGACCTCATTATTTAACGATTTAAATAAAATGGAAAGATAATATAAATTCTACAACCTACACATGGCCAAAACCAATTGGATGAGTGGATTTAGAAGCCTTATCACCTCATCCACGAATTATATCAATGTGGGACCTTTTAAAACCGAAACTCATTTTCAAATAAAGTAATATTTCTTTACTTTCGAAAAGTGCCCCTCCTCTCCTCTTATAAAAGGCCCCCACCTCTACCTCATTTCCCGCACTCCTCAAGCCATTGGATCGGCCAAACCCTACCCATTTACTCTCTCCACATCCCTCTCCACATCCTAGAGGATTCCCTTTGGGCATAATCCTTTCAAAGGAAGCCTTTAGGCTCAAATCAAAAGGAGTTACACTTTTAAAGGTATTTCATTCTCTCATGTTCATTTGTTTTATTTTGCTTCTCCAACCCCCTAAACTCTTTTTATTTACTTCTTTTGTAACAAAACCAGTATCTTCAATGTACTAGGATGTTGTTATAAGATTTATTCGAGAAACACTCTCACACAACTACATCAAATGGTTAAAGAACATACGGTTTCCGTGGATGGCGAAATTCTGCCTCCCGAAACGATGATTGTTCAATACTCATTTAACACCTTCAAAGGTGGACATTTTGATGTCACTATTTTTATATATGATATATAATATGTTTTTGTTTTACTTAAGCTTCTGTGTTTTTTTCATTTTGGGCATACCTTTATGGTTTCCATTATGGGTAAACACGATATCTTCATTTAAGGAAGTGCGGACTACCGCCCCCTCAAAGTGATTTGATTCGTTAAATACCATATGTGGGACGTATAAAGGATGGAACTATGATATTATATATGATATTATACTGGAATTATAATATACCTTTATATCATTATTATTCCATTCTATAAAATACAAAATTGAAATGAAAGTAGCGTTCATGCGTACGTACGGCTTACCGTCTCCATGAACGGTGTATTTCATTTCTTACCTCTAAATGATTATGTAATGTTATAAATGCATGAATGTACTGGATATATAAGACATATATGATATCTACATAATGAATACAATTCTGGATATAATAAAAATTTGGCCACATTAACAACATGTAATTGTAAGGAGTCCACTTTCGACTTAAGAACCAAATATCGGCAAAACAAATATTATTAACTTAAATGATTACATAATGTTTATGACATGGTAATAAGTGATATAAAAGGAATAATGAACTTGAAAAAGGTTCTTAAGGAAGTAGAAATTAACTCAAGTATATTATTCATGAGATTAAAGAACGATCGAGTCAAGTCGGACCCGAGGTAAGGGATCCTACACCTCTCTTTCTTTTTAGGTACAGTCATTTATGTCATTCCTTTTAAGCTCATATTTCTTATGATTGGGATGTTCTTTTATATTACTCCTAATGTACTTATTATGTTCATATGATGAGAGACCCTATTTCCTCTCATCAATCCATTTTGGAAGTTTTGAGTGGTGTCGTTAGGCTGCCGAATTTTCGTAAGGGATTTTTCATCTCACTTTTATTCTCGTGAGATTTATGCTAAATTTTCCACAAATTCCATTGAGTGGTGTATGTACTGCCCATTATTCTACTCTTTGTGTAATATACTTTCTTTTATGAGTATTTACATCAATGATTTATTGTCCTTCTTTAATGGGGTGTATGTTTTGAAAGATAACCATGTAGGTAATGGAACCTTTAACCCTCCTCTTTTTAATAGACTTATTTTGTTATGTCTTTTAATTCACATAATATTATTTTGAGATTTGTTCTTCTATATCCTTATTGATGTAAATTCTATGTCCAAGTGATGTGATACCCTTTTTATCTCTCATCAACTCTTTTTCTGAATTTTGAAGTGATGCTGTTAGGTTGTCTAATTATTGCAAGGGAACTTCTTAACTCAATTTCGATTCCTTGGGATAAGCTTGTACTCCTTGAATATGTCATTCTATGAATATGTGTGAATAACCTCTGTTTGTTTTTACACTTAATATCCACTTATATTGGGTGTATTTATATTTTTCACACATAATTTTGAGATTGAATTATCCTTAATTTAAGGATACCTTCTTTATGAGGGAATTCATCACATTTGACATTTCTACAGAGACTTCATTGTTGTTATGCACCAATTCCCTCTTATATGGTGTATATACTGTCCTTTGGAATATTATATCATGAATCCATTTATTCTCATGATATTATAAAGTTCTGACTAAATGTTATTCCTCAATTATTGTATTCAAGTGTCTCTAATTTTGGTAGAACCCCTTTAACCAAAATATCGCTATAAATGTTTTAATTATTTGTTCTTATTAATATCCTTGATTTCAAAGTGGTTTTAAGGATTTATTTATATGGATATTAATGTTTTAAAATTTTAAAAAGCTTCAAGGTGGTATGGGACACTTTGATTCAAAAATCTCTTTATTAAATGTTTTAAATGGTATTGGAAATGGATTCTTTTTGAATGGATTCATTATTTCAATATCCTAAAATGTTATATTGTGATTGAAATGTGGAAATGTTATGTTTACTTTATGCATGTTTTATGTGATATGTTTATGTTATGGTTCTTGGGCATTGTTATGAAAACGGGTGGTTCCGTGATAAACTAAGGGCGGGTGAGCCCGATATAGCTCTCCAATGCATTGGGTAACGCGAAGGAGTGAAACATTAAGGTTTCTCCGAAGAGATTTAGGGAATATACTGTGATGGGTATTCCAAACGTAACCAAGAGGGTTACTCCCTACGTAAGAATGTTATGAATGCCTCAAGTTACCTTTATGTCTTATGATTTCTATGATTTATTCATGATTTGATGAGGTAGGTTAAAGTGCCTATGTTTTATGGGTAAGTTATGATTTCATTCTTATGTATATATGAACTCATGTTTTCTTTCCATATTTTTATATCCCTTACTGAGCTTTTTATGCTCATCCCAAGTTTTTGAAATGTTTTTCACATGTCAAGGGAATGGTACGTGATGTGATGATAGTGTCAAGGATGTGTCATGAAAGAATCCATGTTTTATTTTCAATATGTTTCCTTTGATGGGAAGAATGAATAATGTCTTTTATGTAACCATTTTTTTAAATGTGGAATGTAATGCAAGTTTTATGATCTAATTCTCTAAAACTCTAAACCTGAAAAGATCATCAATGTGTAATCTTGTATTAACAAAAGATTAAGTACGGTTTAAGGCCGGGGCCTTATAGTTGTTATCAAAGGTCGGTTTAGATAACTTTGGAGGTTAGGGTATTCTTTAAGCATAAGTGACATTACCATAATGGTTAGGATTTCAGAAAGAGTCCTAATTTTAGATAAAGTGAATGAGAAAGTATATCTTAGTGTTTATCTTACTCATTAGTACATGATGGTTTTGTTGATATACTCACACTGACCTTTTTGGTTTTAGTAAATGGATGGATCTAGCAGGCACCAAAGTAACAGTGGATGTGAAGGAAACTGTGACAGTTTTTTGAGCAAGCAACTGAATGATATGGGAGCTGCAATGAGAACTCTTGTGATTATCCTCAACCAACTATCTGGAGTCATGATTGACCACCTAAACCTTGGAGATTTCTCTAAGGCATCATATATGCAAGAAACAAATCCCTACGGAAGTACAGGTAATAATCATAAAGGTAAGTGTGTTCAAAAACCTATGTGTCAAAGATGTGGAAAGAAACACCTAGGAAAATGTTTCAAAGGGACAGAAATATGCTATAGATGTGAAAATTAAGGTCATAAATCAAGAACCTGCCATGGAAAAAGGAAGCATCCAGTTGACTCGAGGAAAGGGAAAGAAGTTATTTCTGAGGGATCAATTGAATGTTTTAAATGTGGTGTGCATGGTCATTATTCAAACACATGTCCTATGAAGAAGTTTCGTGAATGGGGTCACCAAGAGCGTACCAATATTCATTTACCAATACCTAATGCCATTCTGATTGAGGATGAAGAAACTAATAATGACCAATCAATGGTATGTACTATTTCATGACTATTGTTTTCCTATTTTGGAATCTTAGGATATGATTCATGATTTTGTTTGTAGGAAAGAGGTATTTCAGAATAATTTGGAATGGAATGGATAATGGATCATGAAGAATGTTGAATGAGTAAGATGTCAACATATAAGGGCTTCAAGAATTATGGTGAAATTCTTAAGATTATTAAGACTCTTTTGATGATGGGGTTACATTAGAAGACTTTTTATATTATGTGTAACCCTGATGTTTAATATAGGCAAATTTTATCCAAGTAATAGTTATCTATTCTTTTGTGGACATAGGTATAAAGAACCATTTGGGTTTATATGATCCTTACTTTTGAGGTAATTAAGGGTTACTATATGTTATGATTGAAGTGAAAGGCATGAGATAAAATTGAGGTTAAATAATGTTATGGTTATTTTTGATGATTTTATCCCTTTTTGGGGAATGTTTTAAGAATTATATAGTTTTGTAAAAAGGACAACACGCAGACCGTGTGACAACCCATCGCATCGGACAAAGCTGCGGGAATCGAACCCACAACCAAAGTGCGACTGGTATTTATCGCCTACCACTGGATAACGTGAAGTCCCTGGTTAGTTTGACTGATTCTTTTTAGTTATATGATTTTATGAGTTAAGAGTAAGTTGATTTTGGGTTATTTATGAAAATGATTAACCTATCATGGAGGATATGTGATTAGTTTAATTACTTTTCAATACGAGACTTTAGGAGCTACTGATGTTGTTTGGAGATAAATGTTACGATTTAAATTGGAAGACTATGTGACTAAATCCTTCAAATATTTGGGTTTCAATCATATATTGGTTTACTTCGAAGAATTTTATGGACAAATTGTTTATCGGATGGTCCTCGTTGAACTTTAGGTTTTGTTGGACAAATTTTGGAGATTAAGCATAGATTTTTTTAATGGGTTATCCTTTTCTGGATTATCTGACCTTGTACTGACCTTTTTGGTTTTGGTTTTGTTTAAAGCCTAAATACATGGGATGTATATAGTTCTCTTTTGTGGATTAGGTGATTATCTAGAAGTTGATTATAGTACTCTTAATGAGAACAAGTCTCCCTAAATACTCGTCTTTTGGAAAAAAAATATGATTTTGATTAAGGAATCTAATAAAAGTTGAAAGTTAACATGATAAGTGATTATGTTTCCTTATGAATAAATTCCCCAATAAAAAGTATCCTAAAACAAAAATGTTGTCTATTAACTTTTCCTACTAGAGAATCGAATACCATTTAACCCATCACAAGTTTGTAATTTTCTTATTGTTAACTTTCTCCTAAACATGTTTTCTATCACTCTCCATCAGAACATGACCCTATGTTTTCTCCTCCATGTCCATATTTTTCTACATGGAATCCTAGTATTGGTTAACTCGGGTGACCTTTGTACTTATCTTTCTTTATTTTAAAGTTATTGTTTTACCGACTCTTGTTCCGATGTGGGACTTTCAAGGATGTTTCCAAGCTCAATTTTAAAAATTGCGAGGACGAAATTCCCAAAAAGGGCGGAAGGATGTAACACCCCAGGTAAATAAAGAATATGTCATTTTCATATTTATCCATATTTGTGAATAAAATATTGATATGACTTTAAAGGGGACGCTATGCTTGATGGCGTACCCAACACGCAACAACGAGTTTCTTGGGAATCTTACATTGCACTCTAATAATAAAATAATATTATTTTAAATGGTAGTTAACATGTAGCCGTTGTATTTGAGGTAATGGATAGAAATAATAAAATATGATTATATATGTTTTTAAATATTTTTAAATTTATCCAATAGAGGATAGAGGCTTAAAATACAGAAAGAATTCAATTTTAGGCGTATATGCCCTAGTTTTCACTAAAGGTTCACTTATCACCTTTTGCTGTTGAACCATCATTAAATAGAGTTTTGTTCACTCTTAACCATTCTTTTGGACCAAATAAAACTCTTATTAAGAATCGGGACATCAAAATTTACTTTGTGTAAATTTTTGGTATCTTTCCGATAAAGTTCATTTTTTTAATGAATAGTGTAAAATGTTGTATTTTAATTCAAAACCGCTTTTTAATCTAATTTATTTATATGATTAGATTATATTTTTAATTGGTTTTAAAGTGAAATTAGAATATATTTTTACCCTTGAATCCAATAGTGGTCGTTGGAATAAATTTCACTTTGAAATTAGACTTAAACCAGTGTCAATCTTTTGGTACTTATTGATTCATAAAAACACGCTATTTGCTCTGACAGCGGGAATTAATTATTAAATTAATTAATGTGACTTATATGTATTGAATTTTGTAAAATAGACTTCATTTTTGAATTCGGAATATCAAATATAGGTTAGGGTGAATTTTTGGGATTTTTCTGAAAAACATCAATTTTTGATGAATAGTGACACCACTAAGTGGTACTTATAAAAACTGATTTTTCCGTTTAAATGAAATTTTTCCATCATTGTGTTTTGAATTTCAAAAATCTGACATACATGGTTTTCATTAAGAAGTAAAATGTGGTTCAATGGGATATATATTTTTTTTCGTGAATAGTAACTTAATAAGTTTTTAATCGCGATTAGAGGTAATTAGTGTAGTTTAAGGTAAAAATAATGTTTTAATAATATTAAATGAACTTGACACATGTCTTACCCTCATTGTTTGTGTCATGGCCGACCAAGACAAGCCATGGGTCAACTTGGGGACCCCATGTATCCACTTTGGTTGGAAAAATGACATAAATAACTTTTTATTTAATGTAAAAGTAAAAATGACACAAACATAATATGTTTTACGAAAACAATTTTTACATGGGGTTATAAAGATCCAAATTTCGATTATAAATAATCATTGGAAATATAAAACTATTTCCTACATCATTGTATTTGTTTTATAATTTTTAGACATTAAATAAATTAAATTATTTATGACATCATGATGATGCAGCGATGACCTCATTATTTAACGATTTAAATAAAATTGAAAGATAATGTAAAATCTACAACCTACACATGGTCAAAACCAATTGGATGAGTGTATTTCGAAGCCTTATCACCGTATCCACGAATTATATCAATGTTGGACCTTTTAAAACTGAAACACATTTTCAAATAAAGTAATACTTCTTTACTTTCCAAAAGTGCCCCTCCTCTCCTCTTATAAAAGGCCCCAACCTCTACCTCATTTCACACACTCCTCAAGCCTTTGGCTCGGCCAACCCCTACCCATTTACTCTCTCCACATCCCTCTCCTTATCCTAGAGGATTCCATTTGGGAATAATCCTTTCAAAGGAAGCCTTTAGGCTCAAATCAAAAGGAGTTACACTTTTAAATGTAATTCATTCTCTCATGTTCATTTGTTTTATTTTGATTCTCCAACCCCCTAAACTCTTTTTATTTACTTCTTTTGTAACAACACTAGTATATTCAATATACTATGATGTTTTTATAAGATTTATTCGAGCTACAATCTCACACAACTACATCAAATGGTTAAATAACATACGGTTTCCGTGGATGGCGAAATTCTGCCTCCCAAAACGATGATTGTTCAATACTCATTTAACACCTTCAATGGTGGCCATTATGATGTCACTATTTTTATATATGATATATAATATGTTTAATTTTTCCTTAAGCTTCTGTTTTTTTCATTTTGGGCATACCTTTATGGTTTCCATTATGGGTAAACGCGATATCTTCATTTAAGGAAGTGCGGACTACCGCCCCCTCAAAGTGATTTGATTCGTTAAATACCATATGTGGGACGTATAAAGGATGGAACTATGATATTATATATGATATTATACTGGAATTATAATATACCTTTATATCATTATTATTCCATTCTATAAAATACGAAATAGAAATGAAAGTAGCGTTCATGCGTATGTACGGCTTACCGTCTCCATGAACGGTGCATTTCATTTCATACCTCTAAATGATTATGTAATGTTATAAATGCATGAATGTTCTGGATATATATGAAATATATGATATCTACATCATGAATACAATTCTGGATATAATAATCATTTGGACACACGAACAACATGTAATTGTAAGTAGTCCACTTTTGACTTAAGAACCAAATATCGACAAAACAAATATTATTAACTTAAATGATTACATAATGTTTATGACATGGTAATAAGTGATATAAAAGGAAAAATCAACTTGAAAAAGGTTCTTATGGAAGTAGAAATTAACTCATGTTTATTATTCAGGAGATTAAAGAACGATCGAGTCAAGTCGGACCCGAGTTAGGGATCCTACACCTCTCTTTCTTTTTAAGTACACTCTTTTATGTCATTCCTTTTATGCTCATATTTCTTATGATTGGGATGTTCTTTTATATTACTCCTACTGTACTTATTATGTTCAAATGATGAGAGACCATATTTCCTCTCATAAATCCATTTTGGATGTTTTGAGTGGCGCCGTTAGGCTGCCGAATTTTCGTAAGGGATTTTTCATCTCACTTTTATTCTCGTGAGATTTATGCTACATTTGCCACAAATTCCATTGAGTGGTGTATGTACTACCCATTATTCTACTCTTTGTGTAATATACTTTAGTTTATGAGTATTTACATCAATGATATATTGTCCTTCTTTCATGGGGTGTATGTTTTGAAAGATACCCATGTCGGTAATGGAACCTTTCACCCTCCTCTATTTAAAAGACTTATTTTGTTATGTCTTTTAATTCACATAATATTATTTTGGGATTTGTTATTCTATATCCTTATTGATGTAAATTTTATGTCCAAGTGATTTGATACCCTTTTTATCTCTCATCAACTCTTTTTCTGAATTTTGATGTGACGCCGTTAGGCTATCTAATTATTGCAAGGGAACTTCTTAACACAATTTCGATTCCTTGGGATAAGATTGTACTCCTTGAATATGTCATTCTATGAATATGTGTGAATAACCTCTGTTTGTTTTTACACATAATATCCACTTATATTGGGTGTATTTATATTTGTCACACATAATTTTGAGATTGAATTATCCTTAATTTAAGGATACCTTCTTTATGAGGGAATTCATCACATTTGAAATTTCTACTGAGACTTCATTGTTGTTATGCACCAATTCCCTCTTATATGGTGTATATACTGTCCTTTGGAATATTATATCATGAATCCATTTATTCTCATGATATTATAAAGTTCTGACTAAATGTTATTCCTCAATTATTGTATTCAAGTGTCTCTAATTTTGGTAGAACCCCATTAACCAAAATATCACTTTAAATGTTTTAATTATTTGTTCTTATTAATATCCATGTTTTCAAAGTGGTTTTAAGGATTTATTTATATTGATATTAATGGTTTAAATTTTTAAAAAGCTTCAAGGTGGTATGGGAAACTTTGATTCAAAAATATCTTTATTAAATGTTTTAAATGGTTTTGGAAATGGTTTCTTTTTGAATGGATTCATTATTTCAATATCCTAAAATGTTATATTGTGATTGAAATGTGGAAATGTTATGTTTACTTTATGCATGTTTTATGTGATACATTTATGTTATGGTTCTTGGGCATTGTTATGAAAACGGGTGGTTCCGTGATAAACTAAGGGCGGGTGAGCCCGATATAGCTCTCCAATGCATTGGGTAACGCGAAGGAGTGAAACGTTAAGGTTTCTCCTAAGAGATTTAGGGAATATACTGTGATGGGTATTCCAAACGTAACCAAGAGGGTTACTCCCTACGTAAGAATGTTATGAAGGCCTCAAGTTACCTTTATGTCTTATGATTTCTATGATTTATTCATGATTTGATGAGGTAGGTTAAAGTGCCTATGTTTTATGGGTAAATTATGATTTCATTCTTATGTATATATGAACTCATGTTTCCTTTCCATATTTTTATATCCCTTATTGAGCTTTTTATGCTCATCCCAAGTTTTTGAAATTTTTTTCACAGGTCAAGGGAAAGGTACGTGATGTGATGATAGTGTCAAGGATGCGTCAAGAAAGAATCCATGTTTTGTTTTCAATATGTTTCCTTTGATGGGAAGAATTAATAATGTCTTTTATGTATCCATTTTTTTAAATGTGGAATGTAATGCAAGTTTTATGATCTAATTCTCTAAAACACTAAACCTAAAAAGATCCTCAATGTGTAATCTTGTATTAACACAAGATTAAGTAAGGTTTAAGGTAGGGGCCTTATAAATATCTTGCACATAAGAATACTATAAACATTAAGTTTGGAAAACAAGCTGTTAAGTAAAGTAAAATTTCTATCATACCTCTAAAAGATGTTTGATCTACTGGTTTCTCAGTTTCATCAAGATCAAGTCTGTTTGATGTACCGATGGGAGTAATTATAGTTTTAGTGTTGTCATATCCATACCTTATAAGAAGAAATTTAATATAATTATGTTGGGATATATAGATTCCTTCTGTGTTTTGAGAAATTTGTATACAAAGGAAAAATGTTAACTCACCCATTATACTCATTTGAAACTCAGCTTTCATTAGATCCGCAACGGAATCAATTAAGGATTGCTGAGTTGAACCAGATATAATGTCGTCAACATAAATTTGAATGATCAAAACTTTTTTCTTATCTTTCTTTATAAAAAGGGTTGGATTTACATTTCCCTTAACATAGTTATTTTGAAGAAAAAATCATGTACGTCTATCATACCAGGATCGAGGGGCTTGTTTAAGTCCATAAAAAGCATTGTTAATTCTAAAAACATGATCAGGATGTTTTTTATCTTCAAATCCAGGTGGTTGTTCAACAAAAACATCCTCTAGAACATAACCATTATGAAAATCAAATTTTACATCCATTTGAAAAAGTTTAATATTGAAGAATGATGCCAAGGTAAGTAAAATATGAATAGATTCAAGTCTAGATACTGGAGCATTGGTTTCTTCATAGTCTATTCCTTTTTGATGATTATAGCCTTTAGAAACTAATCTAGCTTTATTTAAAAAAATGACTCCATTTTCATCACACTTATTCCTGAAGAGAAATTTTACTCCAACAACAAAATCTTTCTTAGGTCTTTCAACTGAGTTCCAGACTTTATTCCTTTCGAATTCATTTAGTTCAACTTGCATAGATTTTATCCAATCATCATCACCTAAAGCTTCATCAGTCCTTTTTTGTTCAAATTAGGAAAGGAATTCTAGATGTTCTAGTTCATTTAGTAATGAACTTATAGTCCTTATAGGTTGATTGACATCACCTGTGACACTATCAATGGGTTGATTCTTTAGAAATAACTAATTTGGGTTTTTTAAAACCTGTTCATCAATATAGGGTAGGAAATCTTCTGGGGTAAATGTTTCAGTAGTATCTTCTGGAAAATTTTCCTTATCAGAAGGATCTTCTAAAATAGGTTGATAATTAGTTTTTTAAAACACATCTGAGGATGTAGGTAGGGTTGGTTTAAAAACAAAAGGATCAGTTTCATCAAATTTTACATGCACTATTTCTTCAATAGTACAATTGTTTTTGTTGGAATCTCTATATGCCTTAAAAGTTGTGGAGTAGCCTAAGAAAATTCGTTTGTCAGATTTCGGAGCGATTTTATGAATATTATATTTAGTATTCAGAATGAATACCTTGCAATGAAAAACCATAAAGTAGGAATGCTTAGGTTTTCTACAATTCCATAACTCATAAAGATATTTATTAAGAAAAGGTCTAATCAAAACACGATTTATAGTATAACATGCAGTACTTACAACTTCAACCAAAAAATTTTTGGCTACAGAATATTCACTCAACATGGTTATATTTATCTCTTGAAGAATTCTATTTCTTTTTTTAACTACACCATTATGTTGAGGGATTCTGGGTGCTGAGAAGTTGTGAGTAATACCTTTTCTACTATAAAAAGTTTCAAAATCAGAATATTGAAATTATCCTCCATGATCACGATTAATTGTTTCCAATGGATGTTTTTTCTCATTTTTAACATGGGCTCTAAAACTTTCGAAATAAGAAAAATATTCAGACTTCTTTGCTAGAAAATTGACCCACGTAAATCTAGTGTAACCATCAACCAAGAAAAATATATAATACTTTCCCCCAATTCTTCTAGATTGTTTAGGACCAAAAATATCCATATGCACTAACTTTAATGCATCAGTAGTTGAGACTTCACCAACTAATTTAAAACTTTGTTTGTATTTCATAACATATTGAAAAGTGTCAAAAACATTTGAAGAATCAAATCTAAGCTCTCCTAGATCCATAACTAATCCTTTATTAGAAATTTTGCATAAGTTCCTAAGGTTACAGTGTCCTAAACTTCTATTCCATAACCAAGAATGATCTTCCATTGCACTAAGGAAAAGTAGATCTTGGCTCCTAAGATCTTCTAAGTTTAGTGTGTAAAGATTTTCATTCCTATTGATAGAAAAAATAATTTCATCCTCAGAATTTTGTACTAAGAACTTATATTTCCTAAAATTCATAGGGTATCCTTTATCACATAACTGACTTATGATAATGAGGTTTTGCTTAAGACCTTTAACAAATAAAACATTTGAAATCAATGTTTTTCCAAGAAAAATGATGTTAACTATACAAAAAATTTATCTCTGAGAATTATCTCCGAAAGTTACTTTTCCTCATTTCGTTTTGATAATCTTTTGGAAAAAATTTGTTACCAGTCAAATGCCTGGAACATTCATTATCCATGTACCACATATTGTTGTTGGTACCTTATCTATTTTCTGGAAAACAAAATAGTTAGACTTTTGAAATCCAAAATTTCTTGGATCTAGAATTTTTAGATTATAAAATTTTGGGCATCCACATTTTTTTAGAAAAATAAGCTGTATAAAACCCAATATATTGAACTTTTATTCAAGGATGAATTTTTCTTCCAATTCCCACCACTTTTTCATTGAGTGAAAAAATGGTCTCTAGGAGGAACAAAATAGTTGTTTTTGAAAACTAGTTCTTGGTGAGTATAACCTACCCTAGTAGTGTTTCATTGAGATATAATTTGAGAATACATATTGTCAAAATTTTCCTTCCCAGAGGTAATGTTTATATGATGCTTCTTAAGGGAAAATATTTCATATTTTAGTCTGATGATTAACTCCTATCGTCAAGAATCATTTCCTTAGAGTTATATTTTTCCTCAAAAACATTTATCTCTAAAATATATTTTTTAATATCTTTATAATGTTCATCCTAAATAGAATTTGTTTTCTCAAGGTATTTAGAATGTTTTTCTAAAAGGTCATATTTATCTCTAAGATCATTAGAAAGATATGAAATCTATTTTGTACGAATTTCTTCCATAGTATTTTCCTGGCCTAATTTCTTAGAAATTTTACAATTTCTTACATCAAGTAACATGGAAAATCTAGAAAATTCTTCATATGAAGGTATTTCTTCATTTTATGAAGATGAGGCATCATCATTTGAAGTACTATTTTCATAATATTATCAAAAGATAAATTTTATAAAGCCTAGGCAGAGCATACCTTGGCCATAAGACATGTATTAGGGAATGAATGGTTGTAGTAATGAATCTCATATTCTTCTATGCTAATGAATAATATTCAGAAGATTCACTTTCTGAAGAGTCTCCACAACTAGAACTCCAAGTATCATTTTCTATAAGGCTTTTCTTGTGCTTTGATTGAATGAATTTCTTCTTGTTCCTTTCTGAATTCTTTTCCTTATTTTCCTTCTTTTTTAACAACAGAAAATCAGGACTGATATGAACTGTTCTTCTACATTCATAACATGTAAATTCTCCATCTTTATTATCTTTGTAGTCTTTCTTCTTGTACTTAATTTGATGGTTCTTATAAGCTACAATCTTGTTCACTATATGAGAAATATTATCTAATTCATTCTCAGAATTTTCTATGTCCCTAGATTTTGACTGAATAAAGACTTTCTTTGTCTTTGATCTAGTTACTCTTTTTGGGGCCTTGGCTTTCATATGTTTAGAAGTGGGTGTAATGGAAACACCTCCATTCCTATTATGCTTCTTAAAATTTTCAGCATCACTCTTCATTCTAGATCCATGCTGAAGAAGACAACTCATCTATGGAAATATGAGTGACTTTCATGTTCTCATCAATAGCTTTCCTCTAGGACTCCCATTCATTTGGCATAATATCTATGATCTTTTCAACAAGAGAATCATCATCCAAACCATTTCTTCCCATAGATTGTAATCTATTCACAAAAGTCATAAACCTTTGTTATACTTTCATTATAGGTTCTCCAAAAGAAATGTTAATGCTATGGTACTCGGCTCTCAACAAAGCTCAACCTGTCTCTATGAATTTGGATGTACCAAAATTTGTAACTTAAAGTTTCTTCTAGATACTATTTGAATATTCACATGATGATATTTTACTATAGATGTTCCTAGTTAGGGAAAATAACATAGTATTTCTTTCACTAAAGTTTGCTTGATATTCTGATTTTTCCTGATTCATAAAAGTTCTCAATTCCTTATCCAAAATCTTATAATATAAAGATAACATTGGATAGTTATCAACTCCAGTTATGATAAATAAATTCTTCATCCTATCGCTCTAGTACTCATAATCATTTCCATCAAAAACTGGCGCTCTGGTAGGATTTAGGTTATCAATAGAACCAACATTTAAACCTACTATTCTTAAGAAATTCATTGGCACATAAACTTTTTAGTAGTATGAGTTTGTAAACAAGAGAAAATATCCTAAGGAAGAAACTATATATTGTATCTCTAATAAAGAATGAATTCGAACTATATGAGTCTGAAAAACAGATTCCGAAAAAGAATGAATCCAGAAAATCAATTCCGAGAATTCTGTTCTGAATTTAATTGTGAGATTAATTCAAATGTAACCAACCCTCTAATACCAATTGTGATATGGTATGTCTGAGTATGATATACTCTATAATACCAAATGTAGGATCAAATATGTAATGAGATGCTCAAATAAAATAGGGGGGGTGAATTGTGTACATTAAAACTTCCATTGGAACTTTTGCGTAACCAAAATTCAAAACACGTCTAAGATATACTATCTTGCTTGATTTCGGAAAAATTATTCTGGAAATGAAATTTAACAAAAGTTTTCAACAAATAAGATTCTACCTTAACGCAAATAGAATCAAACTAAATCAGAGTAAAAATGTAAAGAAGTATAAGAAAGTTATACTTTCCTCAATAACTAAAATACATAGTGGAAATCAAAATATTACAAGTAACAAGTAATTACACTTTTAACCTAAAGAGGAGGGTATCCAACAACCCTAGATAAATGGTCCCCTTATTTATACTTTCAAGAAATTATGTCTTACCAAAACCCAGGTAAGCCCTCAATCGTATGATTGGTATCTATCTTGAAATCCTTGCAAGCCCTCGATATGTAAGGAAATCGGCACATCTGACTTCAAAACCCAAAGTCTCTGATTTCAAGGAAATCGAACCTATGCACTAAGAAAATCTGCATGAAGAAAAGTTTGAACAAGTAGTTTAAAACTTTCTCCACGAAGCCTGAGATTTTATAAGAGCCTCTCTATCTAGAAATCACTTCTGAATGTTCTGAGCATCAAAAAATTCCAAAAGTCTCGAGCACACTCAAATGATCTCATATTTATAGGAAAAACTCCAATGGTCAGATCCCTCCTCCAACGGTCATATTCTTCCTTGAATTTCAGAGGGAACTGTACACATGTCACTCAAACAACAGTTAGTGAGTAACTGAAACCACGACATTGTTTTATAACTAAACAGGTGTAATCATAACTAGAATATGATATTTAGAATGAAAGGAAATAAAGGTTTGATGTCTAAGCAGAATTGAATTCAGAGCCTACAATAGAAGGATATTCGGATTCTGTTTTGTATGTATTTAGAACATGAATTCTATAGAATTTAGTAGTCTGAATTTCAAAGAAATTCGTAGCCTAGATTCTCAATAATTCAGAACTTGAACTTATAATGATCGGAGTCAAAGTTCATGAGAATTTGGAGTCCAAACTCATAAGAGTTCAAAGTCTATATTCAGAGAACTCGGAGTCAGAACATATAGAAGTTTGTAACTAGAATTCATAATCAGATTATCGAGTTAGAACATAAAGATGTTTGTATCTAGAATTCATAATCATAATTCATATTCTAACTTTACATAAGTTCGTAATCAGAATTCGGAGTTGAACTTCATGAGAGTTTTTATCCAGAATTCAGAGTTGAACTTCATAATGTTTGTACCCAGAATTCAGAGTTTAACTTCATGAGAGTTCATATCCAGAATTTGGAGTTGAACTTCACGAGAGTTCGTAACCTGAATTCGGATCCTTTAAACAGAATGCTTCATATCTTAGTATTATATGGTTCCGAGGTTTTGGTTTCAATCCGGGTTTTACACTTAGAAAAATTATAATTTGAGCAAAGAAAACATGGTAAGGATAAATTTCCATGGGGAAGGAAAATTTTCCTTATAGGGGTATAATATAGGATAAAATGAAATCTGCCGTAAAATAAGGTGTTTGTGATTTTCAAAACAAGAGGAATGGTAAAGTCCTAAGGAAAACCTTATTGACTCAAAAATCTCCCTCTTACATGAAGGAATGGGAAAGTTAAAAGGAAAAACTTATTGACTCTACACTACCATTACAAAGATGCTACCGATAGAAGGAGCTACCAATAGAAGGAGCTACTGATAGAGGGAGCTACTGATATAAGGAGCTACCGATAGAAGGATAAACTGACTTAAGAAAGCTACTGTTACATGGAGTAACAACTACTGATGGAAAATAGTCACTATTTCTCTAAACTCTATTTCTATTTCTTTATTTCCCAAACAGTCATCTATGATGTTTTTAATGAACCTTCTATTAATTAATGATAGTGGTTGTCATTTTAGGAAATGTAACTCATACCTGTAAAATGGTAATCATTTCCATTGCCGGAGATAAAATCTATATAAGGGAACCTCAAACTACTAAAGAATGTGGTGGTGACCATTCAGTCCTTTCATGCATGTACGAGACAATCTTCTAGAGATAAAAAAATACATACATGAATAAAATAAGAAGGAAGAATAAATACTAAATCCACAGAACCTAAACATTCAAGGAGAATAGAACTTCAATGATTTCCCTTGCACTCATGTAGATGAGACTGATCAACCTGGACCTAGAATTCAAATACAAAAATGACACTGTGTTTTTTGACAAAAACCAGAGAAGGAATCAAAGCCTCATCTGCACTAATCTGAAGAGTCCAGAGCATCACTCAAAACACATAGAGCACTCTAAACTCATCTCTATCTATTTAGCTATAATTTGTTTCACTTATTTAATTTTTGAGTAGTGTGTGTGATCTGTTTTTAGACACACTGTCTCCTATGCTGAACTGGAGGATTTATATATCCTCACTCAATCTTTCCCTATACTCTTATATCCCACTGTGAATTGTGTTGTAGGTAATGTGTGACTTGGATAGCCTGTGTGCAACTATTTTTGTCTGCCCATGAAAAAGTGTGGTAGAGGTCATAGTACCTGGATAGTCTTTGTACTGTTGTTCATCCCCGATCCAGGGTGTCAGTCAAATTTAATATAAATTGATTTGAGAGGACTAAGTCTCAGCTTGAGACTGAACATCTTGGTTAAAACTGATGTGTTTATTTATTTTGTTTCAAACTATATTGAATATTCCAATGTTAAGTACTTTAAATATAAATATATTTTAAATTTACTCTAATAGTTAAACTAGAAAGTGTTTATAAATTTTTTAGATAGTATGTTTGTTTCAAAAGATACTTAATATTTAGATTATGTTAATTGAGAAATAACCAATATTTGAGAAACTAATTGAAACCTGTCAAGATATATAAATTCACTATTGTTTATCTTAATATTTAATTTAGGGGATTTTTAATAAGAATATTTTTAACAGAAATTTTTATTGGAACTCAATTCACCCCCCCCGTCTTAAGTATCCACTCTGACCAACATTTGGTATGAGAGGTGGTTTGTTATTTATAAAGGATTTTTAAACACTCTGTTTTTCAACTGTGATTTTAGTTGTATCTTAATGATCTTAATTTTCAGTTAGTTCTATATTTTATCTCTTTACATATATTTTTTAAAATATAATTATAGATAATAGACTCGATGGTGCTGCATCCAAAATGCCACCTTTCTTTAATGGTGTTAATTATGCCCAGTGGAAACTAAAAATGAAAATTCATTTAGAATGTATAGATTTTGATATCTGGACTGCAATAGAGACTTAGTATAAGATTCTAGAAATTGAAATAACTACTTGGGATGGACCTACTAAATCTGCTTACAATAATAATTGTAAAGAAATGAATGAATTGTACTGTGATTTAAGAGATGAGGAGTTTAATTGAATAATCCATGTAAAACTGCTTATGAAATTTGGGATACTTTGGGTGTTTCCCATGAGGGAACAACCAATGTTAAGGAAATGAGATTGAATACCTACACAATTAAATATGAAAAATTTAAAATGAAGCCAAATGAACCTATTTTTGATATGTATCTCAGGTTCAATGAAATTGTAAATACAATGACCTCACATGGAAATGTTGTTCCTACAAAAGAGAAAATCAAGAGGATATGAAGATGTCTTCTAGACAGATAGAGAGGGACATCAGTTTAAATTAGATAATCTTGTGACATTGGTTCTCTTCCTATTAAATAACTAATGGGTAAGCTAATTATTTATGAAGAATTACTGAAGGCAAACAAGGAAGAAGATGATGAACCAAGAAAGAAGTCTGTAGCTTTTTAGTCCTCTACTTCAAAAAAAGGACAAATGAAAAAAAAAATCTGAAAGTGATAGCTCATGCTGTGATGAAAGTTTATCAGACAGTGGTTCTGAAATGGCTCAGATAGAAAGGTAATTTAAGAAGTTTTATAGAAAGATGATGTTTTTTAGAAAATACAATTATAAGATAAAGTATGACAACAAAGGTCATTGGAAGAAAGACTAGAAAGGGACTTATAAAAGTGATGGCATAGTCTGTTATGAATATAAGAGGAAAGGACATGTGAAATCTAACTACCCAAAGTTAATGTTCAAGAAGAAGTATGATTACAAGGACAAAAAATATAATAATGCTATGAAAGCATCCTGGAGTGGTTCAGAAGACAGTTTAAGTGATTTTGACTCCACTCAGGATGGAAAATCTCAAAAAGATTATATGTGTTTCATGACAAACACATCTGAGGTAACATTGGATACTCCTGCTCTAAATTCATATTATTCAAGAGATGATTATGATTCTAAAAACATGACTACTGTAGAGTTATTTCAATACTGCAATATTCTTGAAGAAACGTGCAATGAGATGAAGGATAAGTACATGTGATTAAAGAAACAACATCCTTTAACTAGCACTGTACAATCAGCATTAGAATTAAAAAAGGAAAAGAATGCTCAACTGTTAAAGGAAAATACTGAACATAAATTACCCATTAAGAAACTTAGAATAGACTTAGAAATATTCACAAATGGAAACAATGCTCTAACTAAAATTCTTTTAAAACAAGTTGCACCAAAATATACTACTGGTTTAGGCTATCAGCCTGGATAGAGACAGATTACAAGACACCGATTTATTCCTAAATCTATGTAGAATTCTGCTAGTTCCAGTTTTGGAAATTCATATTCCTCAACAATCTATTCACATAGTAATAGATCAAAAAAAGTTTATCTTTAAAAAATCATTGAATATATTTATTATATGAAACACATTATAAAAATATGGGTACTAAAATTTTATCTTGCTAACATATCTGGACACAAGAAGAACTAGGTACCAAAATCATTCTCTATTTAAACCTGTTTTATAGGATACTTGCTTGATGAGTTCCCATAAGAAGATATGATACATGGATAGTGGATGTTAAAGGAATATGACTAGATATTTTTCATCTTTCAAAAGGTTAATGAAATGTGATGGTGGAAATGTTACCTTTGGTGACAATTCAAAAGGGAAAATCATCGGCTTAGGCCAGATTGGTAACATAGATTAAATTTTAATTTCAAAAGTTTTATTTATTGATGGATTGAAATACATTCATTTTAGAATTTCTTAGTTATGTGATGATGGATTCAATGTTAAATCTGAACATTATGATTGTGATGTTTTTGATTCTAAAATTTATTTAGTATTTTATGCCTTAAGAAATGAAAATGTATAAGGTGTAGATTATGATTCTTTAGCTAAGAAGAATATTACTTGTTTAACTACTTTTTATAAAGAGTCTTGGCTTTGGAAGAAAAGTGTAGTAAACTACAATTTACATTCACTTAGAAAACTAAATAGGAAAAATTTACTTGGAGACCTTCCATAACTAAAATTCCCATTAGACAAAGTTTGTACTCCCTGTCAAAAGGGAATGCAACATAAAGTTTCTTTAAAATTAAAGAAAGAATTTGAAATTTCTCAACTTATTGAGTTGGTTCACATGGAATTTTTAGGACCTTTTAGATTTTATTTATTAAATGCGGAGCACTATTTCTATGTCTTAGTAGATGACTTTCATAGATACACTTGGGTATACATTCTTTCTCACAAAAGTGAATATTGTTCTTATTTTATTAAATACTCCAGGTCTGTAGAGAACTTTAGTGGAATTAAAATTAAGACCCTGAGAAGTGATCATGGTCATGAGTTTGAAATTCATGAGTTTGAATCTTACTGCTCACATAATGGCTATAGTCACAACTTTTCTGCCCATAGGACACCTTATAAAAACGGTGTAGTAGATGGAAGAAATATAACCCTTCAATAATTTTCCAGAACTGTGCTCTGTGAATATAATTTAACTGTTTATTTTTGGGATGAATCTGTGAATACAGCTTTTTATATTATAAATTGAGTCTTGATTAGACATGTTCTTAAGAAGGGCCCTTATGAACTGCGGAATAATAGGAAACCAATAGTTAGTTACTTTAGTGTTTTTGGCTGAAAAGTCATTATTCTTAATACAAAGGATAATCTTGACATGTTTTCTTCTATAAGTAACAAGGGAATCATTATAGGTTACTTTATAACAATTAAGTATTTCAAAGTCACTAACAAAATAACCTACTGTGTGGAAGAATCTGTTCACATAAAATTTGATGAAACTGATCCACATGAATCTAAATCTTCTCTTCAAAAAATATTGAAGAAGGCCTATCTATTGTGGACCTTAATGATAAAATTATTGAACCTATTTCAATGAAAACCAGTTATGTAAATATTCTAGAATCTGCTCCTGGTGAACCCAAACATAGAGAAGAACCTGATATTTTTGTCCTTCCATTACTAGATCAACTAGGATTCTAAAGAATCATCCATTAGATGTTGTTGTTAGTAATCTTGATAGAGGGACACAGACTAGTGATTCTCTAAGAAACCAGGTTGAACATCAATCCTTTCTTTCACAGTTAGAACCTAAAAATATCTATGTTGCAATCCATGTTGAATTTTTGGTAATGGATTTGCAAGAAGAATTAAATATATTGTAAGAAACAAAGTCTGGGAATTAGTTGAAAGACCAAAGGACACCTTGAAAATAAGAACAAAATGGGTTTTTCGAAATAAATTTTATGAATCTGGAAATATAGTTAGAAACAAAGAATGGTTAGTTGCATAAGGATATAGTCAAGAGGAAATAATAGACTATGAGGAAACCTTTTCACATGTAGCTATATTGGAAGCTATTAGGATCCTTCTTGCCTATGCTGCTCATCTGAATTTCTAGTTTTATCAAATGGATGTTAAAAGTGATTTTCTAAATGGTTTTATAATTGAAGATGTTATTGTTGAACAACCACCTGGATTTACTAATCCTCATTTTCCAAATCGAGTTTTTAAGCTCTATAAAGCTTTATATGGTTTAAAACAAGATCCACGAGCTAGGTATGATAGACTTAGTACATCTCTTATTTTAAAAGGTTTTCTAAAGGGATTGGTGATCCGACTCTCTTTATTAAAATAATTTCTAAAAATGTTTTGATAGTAAAAATCTATGTGGATGATATTATTTTTGGATCTTCTAAAAATACTTTGTGTATTGATTTTTCAAAAAGTATGCAAAATGAGTTTGAAATGAGTTTAATGACAGAACTCAAATATTTTCTTGTATTTAACTTTTTTCAAAATTAAAATGGTATTATTTTAAACCAAAATAAATATACAAAATATATTTTAAAACATTTTTGTTTAGATAGTATTAAGGAAAGTGATACACCTATGAGTACTATTAGTAAGATGGATGCTGATGAAACAGGAAAACCAGTGGATCAAACCAACTATAGAGGTATGATAGAGAGTCTGCTTTACCTTACTTCTAGTTGACCAAATATTATGTTTACTGTGTGTATGTGTGCATGATTTAAATCTAGTCCAAAAGATTCACACTTGATTACTGTTAAAATAATTTTCAAATATCTTGAACATACTTTTAACTAAAGATTATTTTATCCAAAATGACTATCATTCAATTTAATAAGTTATTCAGATGCTGACTTTGCTGGTTCCAAGTTAGATGGAAAGGGAACTTCTGGAAGATGTCATATTCTAGGTAAGTCCTTAGTGTCATGGTGTAGTAAAAAGCATAACTGTGTTGCATTGTCTACTACTAAAGCAGAATACATTGTTGCTGGTAGTTGTTGTGCACAAATTATGTCGATGAAACATACATTATTGGACTGTGGATATCAGTTTAGACATGTATCTATAAACTGTGATAACACTAGTGTAATTAACATCTCTAAGAATCAAGTGTCTCACTCTAGGACCAAACACATTGATGTAAGGCACCACTTTTTGTGAGATCATTACCAACAGGGTGAAATTACTCTTGAATTTATAGGTAATGAACATCAATTAGCTGACATATTCACCATGCCTTTACGTTCGTATAGGTTAAGTTACATTAGACATGAGTTTGGAGTGATAGATTTTGTAGAAACCATACCTCTCCATTAGAAACCTCACCGTTAGAAACCTCACTATTAAAAACCTCATAGTTAGAAACCTCGCTATTAGAAACCTCACTGTTATACCTCATTGTTAAGGGACCTCACTGATAAAAATACCTCACTATTAGGAATCCTCACCGATATGTATTACCTTTAGGTTGTGCTGTTTTTAAACTTATTGATCTTTGCCACCAGAATCTGTGTAGATCATACTATACTTATTATGTTTTATTTATTTATTTTGTGATTCCTAAATGATAAAACATAAGTCTTGACCTCATCTCGATCCACCAAAAACCCTTTAACTTCAAGCCTTAGCTCCCATACTATTTTCATCTCGTGAACACTAAGCCTCATGATTCGCAGAATTGAAAGAGTAAAGGGACCATCAGTTAGTGAAAAGGATGATGAACCAAATGCCAAGAGACTCAAATGAGAGAGTATGCTAATTTTGAGAAATCAGACATTCAGAAAAGGATGGTTTCAGTAGTGAATGGAAAGACAATATATTTTTCCTCAGTTGAATGGGAGGAATGTTTGAATGTTCCACATGAAGGAGAGTTTGGGTACTTCCTTGAAACCAGTACCTCCTACCAGTGACATATTTTAGTTTAGAGCTTCTTTGGAAGAATTAACAGGAGGTGGTACACCAAGAAATCTAGTTTCTATAGAAATGGATAGAGAGAACCAGTTACTATTCATGTTCATTTGACATGTGCTATGTCCAAGGAGAGGGGACTTTGAAAATCTGAAATACGAAGATATTTATTTGCTGCATCTATTAAGACATGGTGTTAAGGTGAATCTATGTAGACTATTAATGATTCATATTGAAGATATGACCCAACCAAAGTAAAAAACTAATCCTCTATTCTTTGCAAAGCTGATCTCTATAATGATCAAGGTAAGAGGTGTGGCTAACTCTCAGGATGAGACAGTGGTTATGAAAAAAGACTTTTGTATTAACAATACAATCTGTAAATAAATGAAGATCAATTTGAATCCGTGGAGAAGAGAATGGGTCAGTGATGATGAGAACATATATGGTATGTTTAATCCTGTGGATTATCATTCTAGGCCTAAGGATGTGAGGGATCTAGGTCTAGGACATGATGAAGAGAAACCTCATTTTAGTGATGATACTGATGAAGAGGATACCTCTGTAGCTAATGGAAGGGATCCAGACTTGCCTCCAAGTCCTGTTGCTGAAATTGTATCATCTGGAAAGGAAACAGTCCTGAGATTAAGTAATGAAGAAGTACCTTTTGATGAGGAAGTCCATCTAGCTCTAGAGAATGAGGGTGATGAAAGTGAATCTGAAACTAAAGCATCTGCTTCTACTTACATGAGTCTTTGTCCACTGAATGGGAACCTCTCAATGCCTACTAAGGAAGTTGTTGATGAAGAATGACCTTTAACTATTTTTGAGGAACCTCCTACTATTAGAGAAATGGAGATGATTGTGGAGGAATATTCTGAGAAAGACCATGCTACTGAGGGTGCTATTGCTATACATATATGGGAGAATGCACCAGTTGAGGGGGAGCATCCAACTAGACATGGCAATGTTTCAGTACCTGATGGAATTGATGACTTGGTAGAATACCCAGGTTTTATAGTTTGTGGGATGGAATATCCTAGTTCTGAAGATGATACACCCATGAATAGACCACAGGTTAACTATAATATCTCTTCTGAGTTTTTACTTGAGGATGTCGTAAGAAGAGCTGATCTAGAACAGTTGAAGTCTAATATTAAGACCAAATTTGTGGAAGATATTAGTAGAATGGAAACCTCTTTAATATCATCCATTTAATCTGTTATGAATGACTCTGTGGCTAGTATTGGGACAGAAGGGCACCTGTAGTTGTGCCTGACAATCTGGTTACCAAGGATGATCTTGAGTCTTTAAAGGCTGAGTTAAAGGAAACATGGACTCCATCTATTGCAGATTTAAAGTGTTTCTTTGTTTAAGTTATGAAAAATATGGGAAAATATATATAACTCTCTCTCAGGTGAATGGTGTCATGCCTTGTTACAGAGATGATGAATGAGATAAGAGTATGTCATTCTCAGATTGAGAGCTGGACATGAGATGTTGTTCCCCTGAAGCAGTCTGTTGCTTCTCTAACAACATTGAGTAGTTCTCAAGATCAAATGAGTGGTGATATCAATTACATTAAAGGTGTAGTAAGGAAATTTTTGGATGTTTTTGAGTTATTGAAGAAGACCATGGAGTAGTATGTCAACACCAAGGACTCTCTTGTGAAAATTATCATAAGTGGGCTGACTAAATCTTTTAAGGAAACAGTTGTAGAGACCCAAAGCTTGACGTACATAGACATTACATTACTTTTGCGGAATACTTAGTACATAACAAAAACAGACACACAAAGACCGTAATAGTTTACTGTCTTTGGAAACTTGGAACGTAATCTTCTAATCGTGGTGAAAGATCTTCAACATCTCCCATAAAGATCTTCCCATTTTTGTTTCCTTACCTTAATTCTTTCTTTTAATCCTGGGGGAAAAGAAAACATAAAAATGGTGAGCTCAAATTCTCAGTAAGGGTAATCATGGATAAATTAAAACATACCATATATATTTGAACTTTAAAAAAACATGAACATTAAAAATCTTGAGCAACAACATAAAACATGGAAGTACATAAGGCATTGATCATAACAGAACATAAATCATGATAAAATAGCATGGGAAAAAACATGTAATTATGGCAACCATTAATTACATGATATGATTTCCATAGTAGCTAAGGCATTGCTGCCAAGACCATCTTAGTGGACAAAGTCCCTTTATGAATCGAGTTCACTCCTTGTTTCAGTACTATTTTACTGAACCGGTTTAACCGGCCGTTCCAGCCATGTCTATCTCATGAGATATAAATCTTTTCCAAATGCATTGGACGGAGATATAGGTCCCACCCATCTCATAATGATACCATTTTTATGTGTGCCACAAAATCATAAACCATATATCATAGCATAACCCATGTAATAAAAATGGGAATCTTAAACATCATGACATCATAAAACAATTCATATAAGGTAAAGGAATTCATAAAAATATATCAATCACAACATAATCATATCAATGTAATAATAGGGATATAAATAGAACCCTATATTATCTTAGATGTAAAATAATTTTTATAAAACACTTGAACTCCATTCTTGTGGAAAATATCCTTTCTACTTCAAAAAAACATTTTTCCTTTCTTAAAAAGTCATACAATTTTAATCTAAAATAATTTGATTAAAAATAAGCTTGAAAACATTTAAAGGAAGATTCTTGGAAATAATGTTTTAAAAATCCATTCATGCCGTATAAGTTAAAAAAACATTCTTCTATTACTTTTGTCGGAAAAGTCAAAAAATACATCGTACAAAAAACGACAAAAGATTCATTTCATATCTTTTACTAAAAGCTCACCGAAGGGTAAAATTGGATTTAAAAAATTGTAGGTGGATGGAAATAAAATTCCATATTGAGTAATCATGGATGTGGATGATAAAATACACCCCAGTAAATACCAAAGTATAAACAATCTCAGATAAAATGAGATTGTGATATTTTCCCTTACCTTAGGTCTGATTTGCTTCGTAAGTGTCTGAACCTCCTGTATAATGATTTAAATAATGTTATTGAATTATTAAAGAATCATATTCAATGTTATTATATCATATATGGTTCACTTATGACCTTATATTACCCGTTCTTTTGTAAATTCCATGTTAAAGAGCGCTTTGGGTAAAATCGTTTCATTTGTCATCCGAGTTTTGACTTGTGATTATTCATATGATTACTTAGATCATGATTAATTACATCGATAATGTAAAACATGATTTATATATAATATATATTCAGAATATACATATATATAATAGATCGATAAATTGAAAGAAATACACCATTCATGGAGACGGTAGACCGTTCGTAGGCATGAACGTTGTTTTTGTTTCCTCATTGAATTGAATGGAATTTATTGGATGACATACATATATATATACATAAATACAGTATCATTATTATTTCATATATTTCATGATTACTTATTATATATACTTTATAATCATTTATGAAGGGTTAATCATTGAGAATGAATCTCATCACGTTGTGGAGACGGTATTCCGTACGTACGCAGGAGCAATGATATCGTTCCCATGATCATGGAATTTTATTGGAGTGTTTGTATACCATTAAAGAATCAATAACACTTTATAATAATCATATATAGTTATTATTTACACCATTATACCCATCCAAGTAAGGTGGTGGTGGAAAATATACTACACCAAGGCGTGGAGACAGTATTCCGTACGTACGCACGCACGGTGATTTCTTTTTCCGTAGGATGGATAGATGGTGAAATAGGGTTGTTTCATACATATAATAACATATCAGTATATGAGTGATACTTATGTTTTTACATCATAATTAAACAACCTAAGAAGAAAAGTGTAAGAATAAATAAAGTTGAAAGAATCAGTAATAGACATTACCTCTTCTTTAAAGCGCCTCCTTGAGACCTCCTCTTAGGGAACTAAAATTGGTTTTTGAAGTAGACCATGACCTCTAGGATATTTCTACAGAAGTGGGGAAGTGAAATGGTCAGGGTTGGGCCGATCTTGAAGGCTCAAAGTGGTGTGTGAAAGAGAGGTAGGAGGTTCCCTTTTATAAGGGAGGAGAGGGGCACCTTTGGAATTCTTAAAAATATTAATTTATAATAAATCTAAACCCACATAAAAACCTCAAAAAATGACTCATATTCAAATATTAGATGATATAGGGATGTAATATCATCATCCAATCAAATTTATACTTGTTTGGATCTTATTTGAAACCTTATCATTTTGATTTATCCTTATTTAATCTATTTAAGTTTATTTGTGGTAATAAATTTCTGAATTTTAAATTATAACAAATATTTACTTATTTGTTGTGAATATTCCATAATTGTTTAATTAATAAAATTATAGACCATATAAAGTTAATTTTATAATTTTTAAATATTTTTGTGATTTTTAAACAATTTTATAATATGTTATTTTTATAAAATAACAATAGTGTAAATTTTGACACTATTCATTTATTTGAATTTAAATAAAATATATAAAGACGATATGTTCGAACTAAAAGCTTTAATAGATTCATAAAAGGTCATATGTATCTATAAATGTAGTGTATCACATTAAATAGTTCATATAATATTTATTTTATTATTTTTAAAACCATTTATTTGGTTTATCTCTTAACAAAATAATTACTACAACATTTTTGTATAATTATTTAATATACTGATTTGTTGCATAAAAATTAAAAATAAAATACTATGATAAATCTAAATATAGTACCTTTCACAAAAATACTTTTACTCTAATTTATCTTCTTAAAATCACAATATTTGAATTGTTATCTTTATTAAATGATGAAGGTGACAACTTTGGCATCATTTAAAATAAAATAATATAAGTATCATAATCACTTTTATAAGGCTCCAAACGGTCATATGTTAGGTCATTGTATGATTAATGTGTACATATACACTACCAATAATTTTTTTTTCATGTTTTAGGGACTTTTATGGGGTATTAGTATTTCAATAAAAACTATATTACTTATTTTCCACTTAATAAATAATTTCTCTATCATTAATGTATCACCATAAATGACAATTATTTAATCCATAAAAATTCTATATAAATCATCATGATGTATATAATTTTATTAGCTTTCTGGATACTATTCATTTTCGATTTTTTATGATGTTTATCACTAAATTAAAATTATTATACTTATAAGAATTAAGAGAGTGACATGTTTTCACTTTCTTTGGTTTTAATAATAATTAAATTATTTTCATGGTCAAAAGTCCATAAAATGAATCTAATTAGACCCTTATGTTATATGGGTATACTTTTATCCATCCAATATAATTTTGGAATGTGTTAGGGTAATTTTATAATTTTATATTTACACTTAATTACCCGATTTACATTTAACTATGGTAAATAAAATTTACCGTAGTTACAATTCATAATTCCCAAAGAAAAAAAGTAGCTTATTAACATAATTTGGACCTACGGATTCCAAATATGGAATCTATTTTTCCAAATTCAATACACAAAAGTTGCAGAAATTAAATTAAAATTAATCCCATTGTCGAAAGAAAACGGGATTTCATTAAAACATTGCAAAAGATTGAATTGATTTAACCTACGAATTTAATGTAAAATCAATGCTAATGACATAAATTTTATTAAATGGTAGAAATATATTCAATTTATACTTTAAAACCATTAAATATTATAATTTAACCATATAAATTATTGCGATGAAAAAAGTTGTTTTTATTTAAAATATAGCGTGTTTTTACTGTTCATCAAAATATGAAAGTTACCAGAATAATATGAAAATTTTATCCAAAGTAAATTTTTATTTCTTGATTCCAAAGAAGAATTTTATTTTGTCAAATTGAACTTATAAACATATAAAAAACTAGATTTAATGTGGGTGCGCCATCAAAAGGCGGCAAAACTGCATTTTTTTAAAAATACTTATTTTACCCGAAAAATTAATTTTGTTCTTATACCATGTTCTAGAAAATGTGTAAGATGAAAAATAATGTTATAAAATTAAAAATTTAGTTAATACTATTCACAAAGGCTAGTTCATAATAATATTATAATAATATATCGGTGTTTAGTAAAACCCGATATTGCGTACAACACACGCTATCGACGAAGGGCGCGATTGCGTGAAATGCAAGCCAAGTCAGGGTTGCTTGTTGTGAAAGAATCCTTCGTTGCTTCGCATAACCGAATGCAACCATATTTAATTTATACATTGAATATATATATATATATACACTCAATGTTGCGTAGAATAACTATTATCAAAATTGTGTGTAACAAGATTCAAGAATAGTGTTGCATATACTGCAAGCTAATACGGTGTTGTGTATAGCGCATGGTAATATTGGTGTAGCATACAACACAAGACATTAATGAAATTAAAAGAATATTTTTTTCATAAAATCTCATGGTGTTACATTCTACCCCCATTAAAATGAATTTCTCCTTCGAAATTCGTCGGGGTTATAAATGGTTTACTACTCGAAAGTTTGTTTAATAGAAACCGACATCGTAAAAAGGAATACCAAAACATTGATTTAAAAACTAAAGTATGAAATGTAACAGTTACCCAAATTAACTCATCACTGGGATTCCATGTTGGAGAACATAGGTGAAAATATGGATATGGAAGAAAAATCTAACCATCAAGTTCTGATGTAGAGTGGTAGAGAACATAGCTATGAAAAAGCCAGCAATCACAAAGCTATTGATTTGTGATGATCTAAGGTACCATCTGATTCATCAGATATAAGGGAACTAGGACATCATTTTTGGTTTTAAAGATCATTTCTATAAAGGTGATGAATTAAAAGAAATACTTGCATGATTTTGGTACAATCTCATTGTTGTTCGTGAATTGAACAATTTCGACTTCATACCTTAAAGAAATGAAGTTGAATTTGTTATTCGTGATGTGTTAGCAGATCATGTGATAGAATTATGGGTCATTCCATCTCTTTCAAACAAAAGGTTAGAAAAAGTTATAAGTCCATCTTATGGTTAGATTAATCGTATATGGTTCCAAAAATGAACTTATACTTCATATATCATACCACTTAATAAAATAAAACTAGTTTCTACTAACCTGGAACTTCTTGTAGGTCAGTGGTAGGTGATAAAGGCCAGTCACACTTCGGTTGTGGGTTCGATTCCCACAACCTTGTCCGACGTGATGGGCTGTCGCCCGTCCTGTAGGTTGTCCTATTTCTAAAACTATATTACTATAACATCCCATCAATAATATCGAAAAAACTTATATCCTTATTCAATTCTAACTTATGTCCAGCATAATCCATTCCAATCTTTAGGCTTATCCATAATAATGCAGTCCACTCTCATAATATAGTGAAAACGATTACCATAGATTTAATACCATCATTGATCCACTTATATCATAAGATATGTCTTGTTGGTCACATTCCAAACATTCGAAGGCCTTAATCATGTATTCTCTTGAAAAATGAAAACCCATTGAACCTTAGTGAAAACATGAATGTAGTTAAATGTTAACACTTTCCACATACCAAAATCCTAAAAATTCTATATACTCAAACCATGATATCACTTAGTCCTTATATCAATCATGAGCTCATGAATACAATCAAACATCTCATTATCTTCTTATTCCTTCATTATGCGCATATCATCTACTTTACAAAAATATTTGAATAACCTTCCATGGTTACTGGTACCATTAAACATATACTTTCAAATACTTTTAGGAAAAAACAATAGTGTAACAATCCTTAGATGATTCTTTATTCTATAGTACCATTAACTATACAACATAACTCTCGATAATCATACAATCATTCCACTACCTTCTAAAACAACCGACTGATCTTCAACACTTCTTTCAGCTCATATATCTTTTGTAGTCTCTTCATCATCATCCTCATAAAGACTACCCATATGACCATGATGATTCTCTTCACTAGATTTTCCGTTAGGGAATTGGTTTTCATAATGCCCATACATTCCACATTTAAAACATCTAATCATTGTTGATGTCGTAGATATACTATTATCCTTGTCCATGGTGTTAACTGAACCTTTTCCATTGCACTTATTGACTTTGTGTCCTTCTTTTCCACACCCAAAGCATCTTCCAGTTCCATTGAAACAATATCCTTGATGCCTCTTCCCACATTATTTACATGAGGGAAATTGAACTTTCTTTCCTCTATGATCATCATGAAACTCCATCTTTCTCTTATTATCTGAGTCGGGAAACATACCAAAGGTGAGATTATTGATCATATTATGAGTTTGCTGATTAGGCATAATAACGATGTTTGGACTTCCAGATCCCATTTCATTTGATTTCTCATGAAGAAAATCATTCCATTGTCTATCATATCCTCCATTATCGTGAATCTTTCTATTTCCAGCCATTTTCTAAAACCCAAAAAGAATAGTGTGAGAGGAAAACAACATGCTAGGGAAAACAACATAGTAAAGTGGGAGTATCCTCAATATCTAACATCTTAGGTTAAATTTTATGATCGTTACCATAGTTCTAGGACTGTATCCTATACGTATACTTATCCTTAGGTACATCCCTAGACATAACATAGAAATATCTCTAGGGATCTCACTAATGTTTTAGCATCCTAGTTTCCAAAGGTTGACGAAATCTTTCCTATGATACCAACTGTAGAGACCCAAAGCTTGACGTACATAGACATGGCATTACTTTTGCGGAATACTTATTCCACAACAAAAACATACACACAAGGACTGTAATAGTTTAGTGTCTTTGGAAATGTGGAACGTAATCTTCTAATCGTGGTGAAATATCTTCAACATCTCCCATAATGTTATTCCCATTTTTTGTTTCATTACCTAATATCTTTCATTTAATCCTTGGGGAAAAGAAAACATAAAAAGGGTGAGCTCAAATGCTCAGTAAGGGTAAGCATGGATAAAATAAATCATAGAATATATATTTGAACTTCAAAAAACTTGAACATTAATAATCTTCAGCAATGACATAAAACATGGAAGTACATAATGCACAGATCATAATGGAATATAAATCATGATAAAATATCATGGGAATAAAACATGTAATTGTGGAAACCATTAAGCACATGATATGATTTTCATAGTAGCCAAGACATTGCTGCCAAGACCATCTTAGTGGACAAAGTCCCTTTCTGAATCGAGTTCACTCCTCGTTTCAGTCCTGTTTTACTGAACCTGTTAAACCTGCCATTCTAGCCATGTCTATATCATGAGATATAAATCGTTACCCAATTAATTGGAGGGAGATATAGGTCCCACCCATTTCATAATGATACCATTCTTATGTGTGACACAAAATCAGAAACCATACATCATAGCATAACCCATGTAATAAAAATGGGAATCTTAAACATCATGACATCATTAAACAATTCATATATGGTAAAGGAATTAATAAAAATATATCCATCACAACATAATCATATCAATGTAAAAATAGGGATATAAACAGAACCCTATATTATCTGAGATGGAAAATAATTTTGATAAAACACGTGAACTCCATTCTTGAGGAAAATATCCTTTCTACTTCAAAAAAACAATTTCCATTCTTAACATGTCATACAATTTTAATCCAAAATAATTTGATTAAAAATAATCTTGAAATCTTGTAAAGTAAGATTCTTGGAAAAAATGTTTTAAAAATCCATTCATGCTGTATAAGTTAAAAAAACATTCTTCTCGTACTTTAGTCGGAAAAGTCAAAAAATACCTTGTACAAAAACAGACAAAAGATTCCTTTCATATCTTTTATTATAAACTCACCGAAGGGTAAAATTGGATTTAAAAAATTATAGGTGGATGTAAATAATATTACATTTTGAGTAATCATGGATGTGGATGATAAAATACATCCTAGTAAATACCAAAGTATAAACAATCTCGGATAAAATGAGATTGTGATATTTTCCATTACCTTAGGTCCGATTTGCTTCGTAAGTGTCCGAACCTCCTGTATAATGATTTAAATAATGTTATTGACTTATAATAGAATCATATTAATTGGTATGATATCATATATGATTCACTTATGACTTTATATTACCCGTTCTTTTGTAAATTCCATGTTAAAGAGTGTTTTGGGTAAAATCGTTTCATTTATCGTCCGTGTTTTGACTTGTAATTATTCATATGATTACTTAGATCATGATTACTTACATATAGAATGTAAAACATGATTTATATATAATATATATTCATAATATACATATATATAGTAGATCGATAAACGGAAAGAAGTACACCATTCATGGAGACGGTAGGTCGTATGTACGCATCAATGTTGTTTTCGTTTTCTCATTGAATTGAATGGAATTAATTGGATGACATACATATATATATATAAATAACTCCAGTATAATTATTATGTCATATATTTCATGATTACTTATTATATATACTTTATAATCATTTATGAATGGTTAATTATTGAGAATGAATCTCATCACGTCGTGGAAACGGTATTCCGTACGTACGCACGAGCGATGATATCGTTCCCATGATTGTGGAATTTTATTAGAGTGTATGTATACTATTAAATAATCAATATTACTTTATAATAATCATATATAGTTATTATTTACGCCATTATACCCATCCAAGTAAGGTGGTGGTGGAAAATAGATTACTCCACGGTGTGGAGACGGTATTCCATACGTACGCACGCGCGGTGATTTCTTTTTCCGTAGGATGTATAGATGGTGAAATAGTGTTGTTTCATATATATAATAACATACCAGTATATGAGTTATACTAATGTTATTACTTCATAATGAAACAACCTAATAAGAATAAGTGGAAGAAAAAATAAAGTTGAAAGAATCGGTAAAGGACATTACCTCTTCTTTGAAGCGCCTCTTTGAGACCTCCTTTTAGGGCACTAAAATTGGTCTTTGAAGAATACCAGGACCTCTAAGATGTTTCTAGGGAGGTGGGTAAGTGAAATTGGTAGGGTTTGGCCGAGCATGAATGCTCAAAGTGGTGTGTGGAAGAGAGGGATGAGGTGCCCTTTTATAAGGGAGGAGAGGGGCACCTTTGGAATTCTTAAAAATATTAATTTATAATAAATATAAACCCACTTAAAAACCTCCAAAAATGACTCATATTCGAATATTAGATGATATAGTTTTGTAATAACATCGAAAAAGCAAATTTAGACATGTTTGGATCTTATTTTAAACCTTATCATTTTGATTTATCCTTATTTAATCTACTTACGTTTATTTGTGGTAATAAAATAATAAATTTTACATTATAAAAAATATTTACTTATTTGATGTGAATTTCCCATAATTGTTTACTTTATAACATTATAGACCATATAAATGTAAATATATAATTTTTAAATATATTTGGGATTTTTAAACAATTTTATAATATGTTATTTTTATAAAATTACAATACTGTCAATTTTGACACTATTTATTTATTTGAATTTAAGGAAACTATATACAGAAGGTATGTTCGAACTAAAATCATTAATAGATTAATAAAAGGTCATATTTATCTATAAAAGTAGTTGATAACATTAAATAGTCCATATAATATTTATTTAATTATTTTTAAAACCATTTATTTGGTTTATCTCTTAAGAAAATAATTACTACAAAATTTTTGTATAATTATTTAATATACTTATTTGTTGCATAAAAATTAAAAATTAAATCCTATGATGAAGATAAGTCTATTACCTTTCACAATAATAATTTTACTCAAATTTATCATCTTAAAATCACAATAGTTAAATGGTTATATTTATTAAATTATGAAGGTGACAACTTTGGCATCATTTAAAATAAAATAATATAAGTGTCATAATCACATTTATAAGTCTCCAAACGGTCTTATATTAGGTCCTTGGATGATTACGGTGTATATATACACTACCAATAAGTTTTGTTCTGGTTTGTGGGCCTTTTAATGGGTATTATTATTTCAATTAAGACTACATTACTTATTTTCCACATAATAAATAATTTCTCTATCATTAATGTATCACCATTAATGAAAATTATTTAATTCCTAAAATTCTAAATAAATTATCATGATGTATATAATTTTATTATATTTCTTGAGACTATTCATGTTTGATGTTTTATGACGTTTATCACTAAATTAAAATTATTATACTTATAAGATTTAAGAGAGTTACATGTTGTCACTTTCTTTGGTTTTACTAATAATTAAATTATTTTCATTGTCAAAAGTCCATAAAATGAATCTAATCCGACCCTTAGGTTATATGGTTCTATCTTTAGAAATCCAATAGAATTTTGGCTTGTGTTAGGGTAATTTTATAATATTATATTTACCCTTAATTACCCAATTTACCTTTAACTATGGTAAATAAAATTTACCGTAGTTACTATTCATAATTCCCAAAAATAAAAAGTAGCTTATTAACATAATTTGGACCCAATGATTCCAAATATGGAATCCATTTTTCCAAATTCAATACACAAAAGATTCAGAAATTAAATTAATATTAATCCCGTTGTCGAAAGAAAACAGGTTTTTCTTTAAAACATTGCAAAAGATTGAATTGATTTAACCATAGAATTTAATGTAAAATCAATGTTAATGACATAAATTATATTAAATGGTAAAAATATATTCTATTTATACTTTAAAACCATTAAATATTATAATTTAACCATATAAATTATTGCGATGAAAAAAGTTGTTTTTCATTAAAATATAGGGTGTTTTTACTATACATCAAAATATGAAAGTTACCAGAATAATATGAAAAATTTATCCAAAGTAAATTATTATTTCATTATTCTAAAGAGGAATTTTATTTTGTCAAATTGAACTTATAAACATGTCAAAAAATAGATTTAAAGTTGGTGCGCCATCAAAAGGCGGCAAAACTGCATTTTTTGAAAAATACATATTTTTCTTGAAAAAATTAATTTGTTCTTATACCATGTTATAGAAAATGTGTAAGATGAATAATAATGTTATTAAATTCAAAATTTAGTTAATACTATTCATAACGGCTAGTTCATAATAATATTATAATAATATATCGTTGTTTAGTAAAAGCCGGTATTGCGTACAACACACGCTATCGTGGAACGTTGCGATTGCGTGTAATGCAAGCCAAGTCAGGGTTGCGTGTTGTGAAATAATCCTTCGTTGTTTCGTATAACAGAATCCAACCATATTTCATTTATACATTGAATATATATATATATATACTCAATGTTGCGTAGAATAACTATTATCAAAATTGTGTGTAACACGATCCAAGAATAGTGTAGCGTATACTACAAGCTAATACGGTGTTGCATATAGTGCAAGGTAATCTTGGTGTAGCATACAACACAAGAAATTAATGAAATTAAAAGAATATTTTTCATAAAATCTCGGGGTGTTACAACAGTAGCCTTTACTATTTCACCTATGAGTTATACTAATCCATCTATGGATATTGATCAGATTCGAGCAGCCATGAGAGAAGAGTTTGGATAGTCATCTACCAGTGGCTCTGTAGACTTTGTTGCTTTGACCCAATTGGTGAATACCACTAGGGATATAGGGAAAATCGCTCAAAATATTATGAGAGAGGCTAATGCTTCTCAAAAGGAGGTCAAAGACAATGTGGATTACTATTTTCAAATGGTTTATACCAAACACCAGTTGAACAACCATTTAAAGATTATGTTAGAAACGTGAATCTACCACTAGTCACTCAGGCTTTCAAAGAACAAGTGGGAAAGCTCAGGGAGTTGACCTCTGCTCTGGACAAGATTTAAGGAGAACAAGGAAGACTTCATTTCTTCTATGAAAAGAGGAGGAAGGATCATAATGGACTTTTGGAATCTGTTGCTTTCATTTTTTCATGAGGATAGTACTCCAATCATTGCAGATACAACTCTACCTGCCCTTGCTCATTCTTCTTCCATTCCTCAGATGACTCCAGTCCAAGAAATCTGGAGCCTCACTCCTATGATCACACAGAGAGCTACCCACTACAGGCCATGAACAATATCTGTTGCTCAACCTCCAGTAGTGCTTTCTGGAATTCCTAATCTTTCTACTGAAGCAACCTAGCCTGAGTCTACCTCAGAACCCAAAGCCAAATCCAATGTGGTCATTCAGGAGGTTGATTGATTAGTGTCTAGGACCATTGATGGGAATCGCTTGTATTTTTTTGGTTCACTTCTACATTTATATTTATTGTTGCCTCAAGTAATATATACTTCCTTTATTCTCTCTTAATTTATGTTGTTTTTTTCATCTTTTTTTCCTAATTTCTTTTTCTAATGACAAAGGGGGTGAAATAAGGGAGAAATAATATAATAGGGGAGAAATAATACGAAGGGGGAGAACTGATATGAAGAACCATTATATTTTATCTCTGATAAATTATTTATGAGAAAAATAAATTTATCTCCGATACATTTGTTTTATAATTCTAGTACATTTATTTCTCTAATACAATTGCATTTAATACTATATCCTCTAATACATTAAAAATCTCACATTTGAAAATGTCATTACTCACACTGAGAACTAAGACCCATTTTATTTTATACGGATACATTACTGATTATTTTGGATTATAATATCATAATTTGGGACTATAAAAAAGGGGGAGATTGTTGACCTTACATGTTTTGAGAATCTAAATTATGCTTTAATATGTTTTGATAATCCCAATTATGATTTAATATGTCTTGATAATCCCAAAAATGCTTTAATATGTGTTTATAATCCTATATATATGTTAAATTATGTTGACAAAAATATCAAAATAATCATTGGAATGTGTTAATCAATGTTTATCTATGTTTATACATACTTTGAAATAATTCTAACTCAATCTGGATATGTTTTGTAGAGAACATATAATTGTTAAGTCCACTGGTATGCATATGTCCACCGATATGCACTTAGCTACTGATACAGACAAACAGATAGTCCTACTATTATATCAAGAGCTACCAATATGAAGTTCACTGATACCGATAGAATAAGTCCACCTATACAAAAAGATATGCAGCTACTGATAAGGCTACATACACCGATAAAGACGTCTACTGATATAGATAAGGTAACTGATATGCATAACAGCTATAGATAGAAGAAGAGATTCCAATAGAACAAGTCTACCGATATCCACAAGTCAACTGACACAGACCTTCCAGTACTTACTCTACCGATAAGTAAAGGTCACTAATAAACCAAGATACCTATGACACATGGTCACATGTACATATTTACCAATAAGAAGTCCACTGATATAATGAAGAAGTCTACCGATACAAGTCTTCTGATGAAGACAGACAGCCATCGTTACATAGTCCACCGATACAAAAGAGCTACTATTACAAAGAAGCGATCGAATGAAAGAGCTACTGATAGAAGTAGCAACAGATTTAAGCAAGCTAATGTTACAAGGAGTAACAACTAGCGATGAAAACCAGTCACTATTTTTCTAAACTCTATTTCTATTTGTTTATTTAAAAAATGGTAATATTTTATATTTTTAATGCACCAGCTATTAATTAATGGTAGTGGTTTTCATTTCCGGAACCATACCTCATACTTGTAAAAAGGAAATCATTTCCATCACCAGATCTAAAAGCTATATAATGGAACCTCAAACTACTAAAGAATGTGGTGGTGACCAGTCAGTCCTTTCATGCACATATGAGAAAATATTCTGGGGATACATAATGATACACATGCATAGAAGATAAAGGAATAATACATACTGAATCCACAGAATCTTAACATTCAAGGACCGAAGAGATTCAACAATTTCACATGCACTCAAGACGATGAGACTGATCAACCTGGACATGGAAGTCAAATTCCAAAATGACACTCTGTTTCTTGACAAAAACCAGAGAAGGACTCAAAGCCACATCTGCATCAATCTGAAGAGTCCAGAGCTTCACTCCAAACACATAGAGCACTCTAAACTCATCTTTGTCTGTTTAGCTCTACTGTGTTTCACTTATTTACATTTTGAGCAGTGTGTGTACTATGTAATTTTAGACACACACTGTCTCTTATACTGATCTAGAGCATTTATAAATCCTCACTAAATCATTCCCTATACTATTGTATTCCACTGTGAATTGTGGTAGAGGTCAAGTGTGACCTGGATAGCCTGTGTGCTATTCTTTTTGTCTTCCCACGTAATACTGTGGTAGAGGTCATAGTACCTGCACAGTCCTTATAATATTGTTTTTCTCTGATCCAGGGTGTAGTTAAATGTTTATATAAATTGTTTTGAGAGGACGAAGTCTCAGCTTGAGACTGAACCTCTTGGTTAAAACTTCTATTCTTATTTATTTTCTTTTAAACTATACTGAATATTCCAATTATAATTACATTAAATATAAATCCATATTAAAGTAACTATAATAGTTAAACTAGCACGTGTTTATTACTTTTGTTAGCCAGTCTGTTAGTTTCAAAAGATACATAATCTTTAGATTATGTTAGCTGAGAAATAATCTATCTTTGAGAAACTAATTTAAACCTGTCAAGCTTTATAAATTCACTATTTTTTTGCTTATTTTTCAATTTTTGAGATTTTTAAAAATAAAAATTTTAACATAAATTGTAATTGGAACACAATTCACCCCCCTCTTAAGTATCCACTCCGGAGAATAGAAAACATAACCCTAGATTTTTCACTTGTATTCTGATTTTGTCAAGTGTGAATAATGATATATGGGTTGTGATGGATCATCATAAAATGTATTCTCACTTCATTGAAATTTTAGTGGAATTATCACTCAATAAAATTGATGGACATACATTTGAAAAGGGGTGACACTGAATGTGACACTAATATCATTTGTATCTATGTGAGATAGAAGACTTACCTCTATATTATTTAAGAGTCTCCCACATGGTATAAATACTGATTTTAACTTAAGAAAAAATTATCACCTTTAAAATGATATCAAATCTGAGCAGATGGTTAAATAATTCAATGAAATGTTGATGGATTCTCAATTGAATTAAATGGAGGATGAGATTAAATTCTTCCTCTGGTTGAGTACTCATGCAATATTGTTTTCCACTAATGTACAAAAGTAACATCATAGGGAATGATATTATTATTATTTTTATAATTTTTTAATATTTATGACATGGATAGGAATTGTTCATTAAAAGGGAAACTATGTTCAATAGCATACCAGACATGCAATAGTGAGTTCTTAGAAATCATGCGTTAGTTGCAAGACTGAGTTATTAATAATATTAATATACTATTAATATTATTATTTTATGTTGTGGTTATTGCTTAGTTATTATACTCTAGGGTGTTAATAGAACTAAATGTATAATTTTTACACATATAAATAATTTAATTTAAATTCATCCAATAAATTTTATTATCATAAGATAATAAGAAATCTAATTTTTTCCTTAGAAGATCTATTTTTCTAAACATTAATTTTATCACCATTTTTGGTGCACATTTTGTAAAAATTATTTTTAACACTATTATAATTTGTGACAAAAAAACTTTATTTTTAAAATATCGCTATAAAAATTAACTTTAGGTGAATTTTAGGGAATTTTTCTGGGAACTTACATATTTTTATGAATAGTAAACCACAATGAATTTTAATTGAAAACTATTTTTTTCATATATATAATTTATATAGTAAATGTTTTAATTGGAATTAAAGTATAATTAGATCACTTTTACATAATTTTAACCCACTAGTTATGTAGAATCATATTCACATTGAATTGAGATATTAAAACATATCAGTCTTTCTATCATTTCATACATTAAAATTTGACTTTTTTATCCCGTTAATGGGATTAATTTTACATTTATTTCTACCACTTATGTAATTTGAATTTGAAAAAATTGATTCATATTTTGACTCTAAATAATTTATAATTTCTAAAATGGATAAATAATTTTTATAACAATATATTAGTAAAAATAAATAAAATTATTTATAAATATTTATATAAAAATGTTTTTAGTTAGTGCTTAGACAATAATATTTAGAGTCGAAATAACCTTGAAAATTTTTAAAACAAAATTTTAGGGAAATTTTTTGATAATATAAAATTTTTCTCTAATTTTATTCATTATTAGAGTCAAAAATTTTAATGTAGTCTTCCGAAGGGTGTATACCATTTTTATATTTATAAGAATTCTACTACCCCTCCACTATAAAAAGGAACTCACTCCCGTCACTAATTCACTGTTTTATTGGATCATTGGATATTAAAAAAATACCAAAATAATCTCCTAACCACCCACTCAACACCCTAGAGTCCCATCTTTGGGAATAAATCCATCTAAGGAATCTATTTTGGGCAACCCAAAAAAGAGTTACCCGAAAAAAGAAGTATCATTCTTCAATGTGCATTTATGTTTCATTTTTATGATCATCCATTCAATTTTTCTTATTATATGAATATATAATAATATAATTGTCTTCTATATATTGATATTTTTCTATGATAACGGTTTGAACTACAACTACACACATTTATGTTAAATGGGTAGCGTAATTTTAGTTCGAGAGTACAACATACTACATGTCCGTGAAACAATGTCATTTGTTTTCCTTTACAACCTCTCATGGTAGGGAATTATTATGGACACACTATTTTTATAATATATATATATATATATTATTTATTTTTAATTATTTAATTCTTATATACACATACCTTCATTATTTCAGTTTTTTGGGCATATGATAACACTATTTTTGGATATGTAGACTACCACGTTCTCAAAGCGATGTTATACCATTACCCTTTACATGGATTATATTAATGATGGATTATAATAAAAATATGTTACATACAAAAAAAATATTTATTATTCATAAAATAATTACATTTATTGAAAGATAATATATCAGTTTCTTGAACACCCTTTCACACAGTAATGAATGTTATAAAGTCATTCATGGACATGTGGACTACCACCTCCATGATGTGATGTGATTACATTAACATGAAAAGAAATATATATATATATATACACATATATTATAATGCATAAATGATATGGTTTTTATGAAATAATTGTCATTATGGAATGATAAATGTTTCTTACAATATTTTTATAATGATTATGGAAAAATGGGAATTTAACTCATGTGTTGTACGGTCTAGCGTTTCCATGATTGTAATGTTTGTTCATTTTTCATAATCATAATTAGGTATTGGTTTTATAAATATAAATTTTGTATAAATATGATAATTCTTCCATGTTTATTATTCTATATATGTTTATAAAATTACACCTTTGATAATAGTTGACTTACATGAGTCGTTTCTGACAAATAAATCGAATATGGTCAAAACATCAGTTATACAAATAATTAAATATGTAGTTTTGTATAACTTTATAATGTTAAATATTAATGTAATTATAAACATGAAAATGAATATTAATCATATAAATTATTAACATATGTTTATTACTCATAAAGTTAAAGATACACATGACAAGTTTGTGTGAAGGTATGGGATTTCATCTCATTCCCCTTTAACTGAGGCATATATTGATGTTACACAACATAATTATTTTATATGTGTTAAATAAAACCCCTTTCACTTGAAATTCTAATAATTTTCTATAGATTCGTGATATTTAATTTTTTATATAATTTAATTATCTAATTAGTGTTTTGGTTCAAATAATATAAAGTGGTGTGTGACATATAAATATGAAAATAATCCCTTATAAATGTTTTAATAATTAATTTAAATCATTTTGTCAGTATAAAAATTGTTTATATTAATTTAATTTTTTAAAATATATAATGGGATTATAAAGAACATTTTGTATCTATTTCTAATTTAATTTAAATGATTTGTGAAAATATTATTTTTATATGTTTTATACAAAACATTATGACAAAAGACAAAAGGAATGTTCAATTTTTAAAGTACATAAAAACAATTTCTTTTATGCTTCGATGGAAATTATTTCATTTTTTGATTCATTATACAAATTTCATGTTTTATTAGATGAAAAATAATCATTATCGTTTTTGGTATTTTGGAATTGAAATTGGTTTTTCAAATGAAAGTTTTATTTTTTATTGAAATGGGATTTTTGAAATATAATAGTATTTTAACTTCAGAAATTTTTTTTTCCTAAGCACAAAGAAGGTGTTTCAAAATAATTGAATATTTTATTTCATGTTGTGATTCGTGTACATTATAAATTATGGGTGCACCAAAATAGCACAGGGTGATCCCGTTACAGATTAGATAATGGGTTCTCCTAGATAGTTCTCCAATGCATATGATAATGACATTATTATTTAACGAATTATATTGGATGTTGTCGTATGGTGATTCTAATTTGTATTAGTTCTGTATGGGTTTAATGTGACGATGTACCTAAGTACATACATGAATTTTATGAGATTTCTTTTGAGTTTTAATGGAAATAATTTGATTTCATAATTTATAATAAATTATATTTATTAAAGAATGATATTCCCATTTCTTGGTAAAATGTTATGTTTTCAAGAATGATTTCTTCATGAGTTTTAAACATTATCTATATACTAACTATTTTCATCTTTTTATATCCTATACTTAGCATTTAATGCTCATCCCACTATTCTAAATTTTTTCAAAGTATTTAATTATTAGTAAGTGACTAAAATAGGTCTTGTTAAAAATAATTAACTGATTTCATAAATTTTATCTGGATTTAATTATAAATGATGTATATGGTTGAAAATGGATACTGATTAGAAGTGTACAAGTTTTATTTTATGGGGTTTTTCATGTATGAGTTATGGACTAATTCCCAAAAAATATAAACCTAAAAAGATCGTTAATAGGGGAAAATTTAATTTTTTGATTATAACTCATGACTATTTAATTAATATGGCTAACGCTTTAAAATAAAAATTTAACCTTTGAAAAACCATATGCGAAGATGTTCAGAACACCTACATGATGGAATGACATTTGGGAACACAATATTCTAGGTCCGAAAATTGTTTAGGAAAGGACAGAAATGTTCAATACCATTCAACAACACATCAGGGATTCTTAGAGTCGATAGAACCGGTATTAGGATAATCATCGATAAGTCATACAGTTTTTTTGGCAATAAGTTATTAGTACATATTTCTCTTGGAAATAAATGAATGAGATTTGAGAATAAGGGAACCCTTTGTCCATGATAAATCAGTCCCTTTGAGATCCTTGATTAAAATCGAGTGATGGACTATAGAATAGCACTCTCCCCATTACAATCTCAAGTACATGTTGGGTACTAGGTATCCCTATTGAGGAAGTACATACAAGACACCTTACATCTTCTGTATCCCATGGATCTAGTGTTGGAAAATTATATCTCATATGAGGTGAATCCCAATAATATTTCAAGATCTTAGAGTTAATGTTCTATGAAAGAAGGAAATGCACGTAGACAAATAGATATGGGGAAACTAAATGATTGATGAATAGATGTGGTAATCAAATGATGTATGAAATTTAATTGCCCTCAAACCTATTAGTATGTAATATGAATATTTATAGGCTGAAATTTATGAATGATGTACGATTGTAATGAACATTTCTTTTAAAAATAAGCCTAATTTTTAAATTTAAATAAATTTATTATTATGTATTATTGTAATTGAAAACACATTCACGTATTTTATTCTATTATATTCTATTGAGTTTTAAAGGCCATTGAGAACCATTACCATTCATATAATATTCATCAGAAAGTGATCATATGATTAATATAAGTATTGTTTTTTGAAAAGTCTCATTGACATAGAGAATGGATGTTATGAACTAAACATGTATGATCCTACCTAATGAAGACAATTTATCAGATATTCTAATGTATAAAAATCACCCAGGATTTTCGATTCCTTAATACTAAGATGAGAACCAAAAATAAAGAACAAGTGAAACCCTTTAGAGGATAAGTTCAACGTAATAGAGATATCGACCCAAACTATGTATGTCGAACAACCCCATGAAATCACCATCATCGCGAACCATACCCATATGATGTTTTATAGTGTAATAAATGAAAATATATAAAGACCCTAATAATCTGAATATTTATATTTTAACGAATATGTAATATAGTTTATTCTTATTATTTTTACATAATAAATGATTTCAATATTTGTAAGATAAATGTCAAATTGTATTTTTCATAATTTAAAATTTAAAATTTAAATTTTATTTTAATAAATTAATATATTTTTAAAATTATTAATATTTTATTACAGTATTATTTTTGAATGATGAATGTTAATTTTAAAAGATTAAAAAATATGATGTCAAATATAATTTATATATTGGTTTAGAAAATGTTATTGTAAAAAAATCCATCATCCCTCAATAAATTTTGATTCAATTTTAAATTATAAAATTCATAGATTTAGGAAAATAAGTTTATAAAAAAAATATTAATTTTAAAATCATCATGCCAATGTTATCAAATTGGGAATATTTCATAATTTTCAGAGACAGTCATGTTTTCAATTAAATATTGAATATGATATAAATATATGTTGTGTATTAGAGAAACATAATGACTAAAAAGTGATGTAATAAATTATATAAATTTATAAACAACTAAATATATAATTCCCATTTAAAATATTTTGTTTATAATTTATTTGATTAATTTTATAATGCTTTTATGAAACCTCCAAGACCAATATTATATTTTAAAATTTTAAAATTATTTCATTATGAACATGGATCACATATACATCACCAAGGGTAATATATTATTAATATTTGACCTCAAAATTTTCAAATAATTGTATCCACTAAATTTCTATAGAAACCATGGGTAATAACCATTTGATGTCTTGTGTTCTTCACCGTTGTATTGTATAGTGTCCAAAACCTATTTTAGGATAATAATAATGAATTTCCCTTTCATTTCCAATATTAACCCACCCTATAACCCATTTAACCTTACTAAACATAAAATTAGAATATCTATGCTTCTCCCACCACTCTGTAGTCTTCTCCAATGATGCCCCCAATCGTTATAAAATCTCCTCAGAAGTTTTTGTAATAACCCTCTCAAGGTAAGAAATCATATCCTTCAACTCTTTATTCAAACACCCTTTTTATGTTAGGATTTTTTTCTATAATTACTAATTATTGAATATTCTCTTTCATATACACCATAATTCCATTATGATATACAAATGAATATATACCTCGTTTCACTATCATTGTACCCTCCCACGAACATTTGATTATGCTTCCAAAATTTCACTATGATTTTTCATGCCATACAATTCTGTAGTGAATACATGTTCCAATTTCTTATCAAGGGTGTTCTCCATTATAAAATTATACATATTGTTTTTGGAAATTAAATGTATTTATTCCATATGAAATTTTAATGGGATTAAATATGATGAAATATTTTCATATATATATGACCTATATGTAAAAATTATGCATGTACATGATATGATTTTGAGATGTGAACCCAAACTGTGCTCTAATACATTGGGTAATGTTTTAGTACCATTATTTTCCATGTATAGTGTATGGGAGGTAATTCCAATCACATTATGTTAGGTTTTCTTATATTTTTTCCATGAATTATGATTATGATGTTCTATTTATATTTTTTTAACATTCCCATGTCTCCATTATGTTATCATGCTCTATCATGCCACGTTGTTAAATTTAATGATTCTCACCATATTTATGTCTCATTGATATTACTATTGTACACCATGTAATACATTATTATTTTTAATATTTTCTTATTCCCTTACTTGTATTTATTTCTCACACCATTCTTAGGTATATCACTAGATTATCCCATGTCGTTTTTAAAACAATGGTATAATATGATCATGTTATTTGAGGTTTCAATAATGTTGAAATAAACCTATTTTATGTTTTCATGTAATATACCTATTTCCAAAATACACTAGAGTTATTGTTCTTTTGGCTTTAATTTTATGAATAATTATGTAATTAATCACTAATTAATGTGTAATTCATAAAAGGTTTTTTATATCAACTGTGGTATAGTGTGGAGACAATAACCTGAATATTTCAGTAGCATGAAGGTATAATAAATCGAAGAATTAACAATTGATGAAAATATATGACAACTGGAATGATATAATTTAAAAATCCAGATGATAATAATTAAAATCCATCAATAGAATGATCTAGTACTATATAATAAATGATTCCATGTCATGTCATTAAATAAAAATGAGGAAGTTGATGTATAAGTAGGCACACATATATATATATGTATATTAAATGACATAAATCACTAAAAGGATATCTCCAAATAACATAATTATCCATAGATCAATCATTTTCTTCCCTTATCTCATGATACAATCAATAATTCATCTACAACTTAGAGCATTCCCCTATCCCAACTCGCGTCGATGGAATCATTCCATGTACCAATCACTAGCACAATCTGGTTGTGTGATATAGTTAGTATGCCACCACTAATGGTGTCCATTGAAAATATATCATATGTATATATAATATAGTTGACATGAGTTATAATTGGAAATGATGTAATTTTAATAACAAAAGATGAAAATCCCATGAGTATAATTTTTAATAAGACTTGGATAGAATCGTTGACCATAAATATATTTAATGTTTCGACATTGTATAACTATGATATTATTATAAGACACATGTGATAAGAATATTAGAGTTGAATGGTCAAGGTACCAAGGTATATAACTATGGTTACCACATCGATATCAATGATTTAATCCATTGGTTTATCAGAATAATATCATAAATACATGGTAAAGGTCCCAATAAGATAACTTGGCTGACCTATATCCTGATAAAGGAATGTATAAGAAATTAATAGGTTTCATACATTAATCTTCTTCATCGGCTCCATTCCGTGAATAATCAAATGTGTGGGTAATAGGTCCTAATACCTTGATCCCCTATTCGGTGGAATTACATTGTGCAATAGTTTCAATAACATCAAAAGAATTTGGTGCCATATGGGGATGACCCTCATCAAGAAATTAAAATAATAAGGGAAATGGTAAGTTAGAATAAATAACCAATTACAATTATTAATATCAGGAGGCACAAGCCATGAGAATATCCATCTAATTCAACATTTTTATTTATATAAGACGATTTAATTACCTTATTTACATTTATTGTCATGGAAACGGTGTGATGCCCCCCCTTAAAATTTAATCATTTAAATTTAAGTGGATTCGACTACAATATGGTGAGCTCACACACCCGAAGGGGTGGTTCAATAACAGGGTATATTATAAAACTCACTTATGTCATGTATTAGCTTGACTTTGACCAAATATAAATATTTAAAAGTGGTAATATGTAAACCACTTAAGGTAAAAACAATTTAATTAATAAAGTTAACTAATTTTGGGGAAATTTCTTGATGGTTAAACATGCGGAACAATGATTGTAATTAAATAGACCAAAAATTATATTAGAGAAGATATATACCACTTTTCTTAGGCCTATGATAGAGTAATAATCCACTATCGACACTTCATTTAGACAAAATAAAATGAAATCATAAGAATAGATAAACATGATATAAATAGGGAATAATATAATTTCCCAAATAATCATCATCTATATTAAATTAATCCATCAAATGAAGGAACTAGATCAAAGATATTACCAATAGTGATCCAATGTGATAGCTAATTTCAATAATATAGGTTGAATAGATGAGATACCTCTATGTCGAGATTATGAGTTGGAGGACCTTACAACAGGAGGAGAGGGGGTCAAACTAGAAAAAAATATAGTGGAAGATGGTTCTCCACTTTAGAAACCATATTTTCATAAATGGATTTTGTAACACCCGAGACTTTTATGATAAATATTTTGTTTTTATGTTATATAAATCATCAAAGGAATCATTCACTACATAGAACACTAGCTTGGCTTGCTTTACATGCGATTGTGGCCTTCCTCGATAGCTTGCGTCGTACGCAATACCGAGTTTCACTAAACAACGATATGCTATTAAAATATTATTAAAACTAGCCGTTATGAATAGTATTAACTGAATTTTGAATTTTATAACATTTTAATTCAACTTATACATTATCTAGAATGAGGTATAAAAGAAAAATCAGTTTTTTGGATAAAAGAAGCATTTTTCAAAAAATACAGTTTTGCAGCCTTTTGATGGCGCACCCACATTAAAGCTAGTTTTTGACATGTTTATAAGTTAAATTTGACAAAATAAAATTCTTCTTTTGAATCAGGGTATAAAAATTTACTTTGGATAAATTTTTGATATTTTTCTGATAACTTTCATATTTTGATGAATAGTAAAAATACGCAAATTTTTAATTAAAAACAAATTTTTTCATTTAGATAATTTATATGAATAAATTATAATATTGAATGGTTTTAAAGTATAAATAGAATATATTTTTACCATTTAATATAATTTATGTCATTATCATTAATTTTACATTGAATTTATAGGTAAAAACATTTCAATCATTGGCAATGTTTTAACTTCTAAAACCCATTTTCTTAACAACGAGATTTATTTTAAATTAATTACTCAACTTATATGTTTTGAATTTTGAAAATTGGATTCCATATTCAGAATTAGTGGGTCCAAATTATTTTAATAGGATACTATTTATTTTTCGGCATTATAAATAGTAACTACGGCAAATTTTATTTACCATAGTTAAAGGTAAATCGAGTAATTAAGGGTAAATATAAGATTATAAAATTACCCTAACACCTGCCAAAATCCTATTGGATGACTAAAAGTCGACCCATATCACCTAAGGGTCGGATTAGATTCATTTAATGGACTTTTTTCAATGAAAATAATTTAATTATTATTAAAACCAAAGAATGTGACAACATGTCACTTTCTGAAATCTGATAAGTATAATAATTTTCATTTAGTGATAAAATTCATGAAACATAAAACATGAATAGTCTCCAGAAATATAATAAAATTATATACATCATAGGTATTTATTTAGAAATTTTAGGGATTAAATAAGTATCATTTATTATGACACAATAGTGATGCTGAAATTATTTTATTAATTAAAATATCAAATAAATTGTTTTAAAAATATTAAAATAAACATTATATGAACTATTTAATGTGATACACGAATTTTCTAGATATATATGACATTTTATGAATTTATTAACGCTTTTAGTTCGAACATATTTTCTATATATATTTTATTTAAATTCAAATAAATGAATAGTGTCAAAATTGACACTATTGTTAGTTTATAAAAATAACATATTATAAAATTTTTTAAAAATCACAAAAATATTTAAAAATTATAAATTAAAATTTATATGGTCTAAAATGTCATAAAGTTTTAAATAATTGAAAATTCACAACACATATGTAATTATTTGTAATAATTAAAAAATTAGAATATTATTACCAGAAATAAAATTAAATTGATAAATAAGGATAAATCAAGTTGATAATGTTTAAAATAAATTTCCAACATTTTTGAATTTTATTGGTTGATTAGATTACAACCCTTTATCATCTATGATTTTTATATGAGTCATTTTGGAAGTTTTTAAGTGGGGTTGGGATTTAATATAAATTAACATATCTTATATTTCCAAAGGTGCCCCTCTCCTCCCTTATAAAAGGGCACCTCTTCCCTCTCTTCCCCACACCAATTTGAGCCTTCAAGCTCGGAAAAACCCTTCCCATTTCACTTACCCACTTCCCTAGAAATATCCTAGAGGTCCTGGTCTTCTTCAAAGACCAATTTTAGTGCCCTAAAAGGACGTCTCAAAGAGGCGCTTCAAAGAAGAGGTAATGTCTGTTACCGATTCTTTCAACTCTCTTTATTCTTCTACTTCTTCTTCTTTAGTTGGTTCATTATGAAGTAATAACATCAGTATTACTAATATACTGATATGTTATTATAAGTCTAAAACAACCCTGTTTCCCCATCTATCCATCCTACGAAAAACAAACTCATCATGCGTGCGTACGTACGGAATACCGTCTCTACGCCGTGGTGTAATCTATTTTCCACCACCACCTTACTTGGATGGGTATAAGGGTGAAAGTAATGAATATATATGATTATTTTAAAGTGTTATTTATTCTAAAATAGTATACATACACTCCAATACAATTCCACGATCATGGGAAAGATATCATCGCTTGTGCGTACGTATGGAATACCATCTCCACGATGTGATGCGATTCGTTCTACATGATCTTCATTGAACAATTGTTATATAAATGAATTGAATGAATGAATATTATATATATTACAGTAATACCATTCTGTAAATGAGGTATCTATAACCTAAAGAGAAGAATAATAATTTATTCGACAAACACACATAAGAACAAAAACTAATAAACACCCGAATAACAAGTAGTAATGAAATATTACTAATAAGAAGCTATGAATATGAACATATATGATATCATAACAATAATTATTATTCTGGAAGAATTCAATAACAATATTTAAATCATTATACATTAGGTTCGGACACTTACGAAGCAAATCAGACCTAAGTTAAGGGAAAATCTCGAAATCTCAATTTTTATCCGAGATTGTTTATACTTCAGAATTTATTGTGGTGTATTTTATCATCCAAATCCATGTTTCCTCAATATGTAATATTTATATCCTTCTACAATAGTTTATATCCAATTTTACCCTTTGGTAATTTTTTTGTAAAAGATATGAAAGGAATCTTTTGTTGTTTTTCGTACGAGGTACTTTTTGACTTTTCCGACAAAAGTATGAGAAGAATGTTTTCTTTTAACTCATACGGCAAGAATGGATTTTTAAAACATTATTTCCAAGAATCATCCCTTACAAGTTTTCAAGTTTATTTTTAATCAACTTCTTTTAGTTTATAATTTTATGACATATTAGAAAAGGATAACTGTTTTTGAAGTAGAAAGGATATTTTTCTCAAGAATGGAGTTCAAGTGTTTTATCAAAATTATTTTACATCTAAGATAATATAGGGTTTTGTTTCTATCCCTATTACAACAATTATTTTATTATGTTTTGATGGAATTATTTTTATGAATTCCTTTATCTTATATGAATTGTTTTATGATGTCACGATGTTTAAGATTCCCATTTTTATTACATGTGTTATGCTATGATGTATTATTTATGATTTTGTGGCACACATAAGAATGGTATAATTATGAGATGGGTGGGACCTATATCTCCCTCCAATGAATTGGGTAAAGATTTTATATCTCATGAGATAGTCATGGCTGGAATGGCAGGTTATACCGGTTCAATGAAATAGGACTGAAACGAGGAGTGAACTCGGTTCAGAAATGGACTTTGTCCACTAAGATAGTCTTGGTAATGAGTCTTGAGTAATAATAAATGAATTTCAATGATTATGTGTGTATGACACAACGTTTCCTGTTTTAAGTTATGATTATTGGGATTTCATTTCACTAATATGATTTATCCCATGTTATGAAATTATGCTCTCTTTTGCAGGTTAAGATTTCCAAAATGTTATGTTCTTATGAATATGATGTGATTGATATTTCTTTTGTTTACCCTTAATAGGCATTTGAGCTCACCCTTTTGTATGTTTTCTTTCCCCAGGTCACGAAGAAGCTTATTAAGTAAGATATGCCAAAAAAGAATATAGATATGATGAAATAAATGGGAGAGAGTGTAGACACTTTATGAACCAGTTGTTTATGTTTCCCAGTTTCTAAAGACACTATACCTATACGGTCATTTCATGGTTTTGTTATATGTTTTAATAAGTATGCTTCAATTTTGAAGTAATAACAATGTATGTAAATTATGGGTCATTATAGTTGGTATCCGAGGAAAGGTATAGTCAAACTTTGGAAACTAGGATGCGAAATCCATAGTAAGAAACCTAAGGATAATTCTAAGCATAGAACACAATCTTAGTGTTTTAGAAATGACCATGAATAACCTAGGATAAGACCTTAAGTGTGAAATTTTATTCTTGATTATGTGGTTTTCCTATTATAATTAGTTTTGCTCACATTATTCTTCTTGGTTTTTGTCAATGGCAGGAACCCAAAGGAACCGTGTTAATGTGGAATGCGACGGGAAATGCAATGATTGTCCCCCTGAGTAACCAAACATTATGGGAGTTGGAATGAAAAATCTTGTAGCCATTCTCACACAACTTTTTCAAGCTATGAATCATGTAGGACATCGAACCGAGCAAATGAAGGAGCAAAATTCTGTTGAATCCTTCATGAGGCAGCGTCCACCTTCTTTCAGCGGGTCTACTGGTCCATTAGTTGCAGAACAATGGATTAGTACTACTGAAAAGTTATTTTCAGTTCTTCAATGTTCTGAACAAGATAATGTCATCCTAGCAGTGTATCGTTTCGAAGGAGATGCTGATCAATGGTGGAATCTCATTAATAATATGAGGTAAAGGGATGAAATTGAGTCCATGGAATGGGACGAGTTCAAGAACTTATTTTTCAATAAGTACTTACATCTTATTCTTTGAACAAAGATGGAGAAAGAGTTTCTTGAACTGAAGCAAAAGGATTATGAATCTATTGGTACCTATGAAGCAAATTTTACAAGACTTTCAAGGTACGCTTCTGGTATTATTATCCAACTTGAGAGTAAGATCGATCGATTCTTTAGCGGCTTAAAACCAAGTCTTAGAAGGGCCTTAGCTATAAGGGACTTCAATAGCTACGAGGAAATCATTCGATGTGCTCTCAAAGTTGATATGGAGATTGGAGTAACCCATCAGTCATATGGGTTTGATAAGAAGAGGAAAATGGAATTCAAATGAAAATCTAAAGAGCACGCTGAAAAGAAGATGAGCTTTTCCTTATGCTCAATGTGTGGAATGAAACATGGAGGGAGTTTTCTTAAAGGGACAAGTAAATGTTTCAAATGTGGAAAGGATGGTCATCAGGCATTTTAATGCCGCAATGATGGGAAGAAGATGTCTAATGATGCAAACAAAGGAAGGGACACACAGAATGAACCTACTACCCTTCAATGTTTCAAGTGCAAGGAGATGGGGCATTATGCCAATAAATTCCCTATTCCAAGGGTTGTTGATGATGATCGACATCAACAAAATCTTAATGCTAACGACAAATGAAAGTCACATGCAATTTCTATCAGCGATGTGGAGTACGATAACGATGTGGTGAAATGTACCCTTACCATCCACTCAAAAGTATCAAATGTTTTATTTGATTCTAGATCCACCCACTCTTTTATTTCTGAAGATTTTTCTAAGGGCATCACCGTATTACCTCAACAATTTGAAGTTGAGTTAGCTGTGACAACACCTAATGGCACAACTGTCGCATCAATAGTTTATAATTCTTCCCCGATTGAAGTTTGTGGGAAATTGCTTCCTACAAATCTTGTGATCCTTCCTATAGTAGAATTTGATGTTCTTCTTGGCATGGATTGGCTTTCTTTATATGGAGCTCATATCAATTTCCAATGAAGGGAAGTCACATTTCATATTCCAGATCAATCTATGATCGTCTATCGATGCAAGGATGAACATAACCTTCTAGTGGCAATTTTTCCATCTTATGGGTCTTGATTCAACTTAATGAAGGTTATATATCTCAAATGGTTGGTGAGAAACTCACAATTAAGAATATAACCATTTTAAGGGAGTTTGATGATGTCTTTTCGGAGGAATTGTCGGGTCTTCCACCAAATCATGAAGTTGAGTTTTCAATAGAACTCGTACTGGGTGCTTTGCCTTTTTCAAAGAAACTTTATAGAATGGCCCCAATTGAGTTGCATGAATTGAAGAAGAAACTCCAAGAGAATCTTGATAAGGGATTCATGCTCCCTAGTGCGTCACCTTGGGGAGCACCTACTCTGTTTGTTAAGAAGAAAGATGGATCAATGAGACTCATTATTGATTACCGAGAACTTAACAAGATCACTATCAGGAAAAAATATCCTCTCCCACGCATTGATGACCTATTTTACCAACTACACAGAGCTCAATACTTTTCCAAGATTGATCTTCGTTCAGGGTATCATCAATTAAGGGTCAAAAGGGAGGATATACCAAAGATGGCTTTCCATACATGGTATGGACACTATGAATTTATAGTGATGCCATTTGGTCTTAATAATACCCCTACTATCTTCATGGATCTGATGAATAAAGTCTTTAGAGACTAGCTTGATCAATTTTTGGTAGTCTTTATAGACGATATTCTTGTCTATTCAAAGAGAAAGGATGAACATGAAGATCACTTGAGAATTATATTGAAGACCCTGAGAAAGGAGATGCTTTATGAAAAATTTACCAACTGTGAATTTTGGCTTCAAAAAGTTGCATTTTTGGGTCACATAATCTCAAAAGAGGGGATATCTATGGATCCATCAAAAATAGAGGTTATTGAAAGATGGTCGAGACCAATAACAGTAACTGAGATCTGAAGTTTTCTTGGTTTGGCTGGATATTATCTACGTTTTGTGAAAGATTTTTCACGATTATCTAATCCACTCAGCAGGTTGACTCGAAAAGGAGTTAAGATCGTGTGGACGGACGAATGTGAAGACAATTTCAAGGAGTTGAAAAGAAGGTTATCCAGTGCACCTTTACTCACACTTCCTTGTAGTGGAGAAAGGTTTGTGATCTACAATGATGCATCCAAGAAGGTATTGGGATGTGTTCTCATGCAAAATGATATGGTGATAGCTTATTCCTCACGACAGTTGAAAATCCATGAACAAAATTACCCAACTCATGATTTGGAGTTAGCTACGGTAATCTTTTCATTAAAGATTTGGAGGCATTACCTTTTTTGTGAAAGTTGTGATATTTATATTAATCATAAATGTTTAAGGTATATTTTCACACAAAAGGATCTGAATATGCGTCAATGAAGATGGTTGGAGCTGATTAAAGATTACGAATGCTCAATTCATTACCACCCAGGGAAAGCAAACATGGTGGCAGATGCATTAAGTCGACAAGACCATGCCAGATTATCCATGATGAGGATCACAAAAGATCCAATATTTATGGATTTACAAAGTATGGATCTTGGAATTATAATGGAAGGGGGAAAATCGTATCTTTCTCAAATGAATGTTCAACCATCTATATATCTAAAGATTAAAGAGGCACAGAAAGAAGATGTAGAGTTAAAAAAGAAGGTGAGAAATATTCCTGAATTCAATCTTGATTGTGATGGGATAATAAAGCTCAAGAATCATGTTTGTTTTCCTCCCAACCCCGAATTAAAGAAGGAGCTGCTAGATGATGCTCATAGTTCTTCATTCTCTATTCATCCTGGAATCCCGAAGATGTATAGGGACCTGAAAGAGTACTTCTGGTGGGATGGCATGAAAAGAGATGTTGCTGAATATGTCTCTCGATGCTTGGTTTGTTAGCAAGTTAAAGCTGAGAGACAGAAGTCTAAGGGGATGTTACAACCATTACCCATACCTGAATGAAAATGGGAAAACATCACTATGGACTTTGTCACAGGACTTCCTAAAACATGCAAAGGCAATAATTCTATCTGGGTCATAGTTGATCGTCTTAGAAAGTCTGTACACTTCATTGCTATTAGAGAGGATTTCTATCTGGATCAGATTGACAAGATATATGTAAAGGAAGTGGTAATATTGCATGGAGTACCATTTTCTATTATATTTGATTGGGATCCAAGATTTACCTCGATGTTTTTGTGAAGTCTTCATCATACTCTGGAAAAAGAGTTAGGTTTCATCACTGCTTATCATCCTCAGATAGACGGTCAGTCTGAGAGAAAAATTCAAACTCTAGAAGATATATTGAGAGCTTTCTCTGTGTATTTCAAAGGTGGTTGGGATCAACACCTACCTTTGGTGGAATTTTCTTATAATAATTACTTTCACTCCAGTATTCAGATGGCTCCTTATGAAGCTCTCTATGGAAAGAAATGTAGGACTCCAAATTTCTGGGATGAAGTTGGGGAAAGAAAGATATTATGACCTGATCTCGTTGATGAAATGGCATAAAATGTCAGATCTATTCAACAAAAAATAAGAGCAGCTCAGAGTCGACAGAAATGTTTTTCCGACAACCGAAGAAATGACCTAGAGTTTGAAGTGGGTGATAAAGTGTTCTTACGAATATCTCCCTGGAAGAGGGTCAAGAGATTTGGAAGGAAGGGGATGTTGAGGCCTAGATATATCGGTCATTTCGAAATATTGGATCGTGTTGGGAAGGTAGCTTACCGATTGGCGCTTCCACCGAATCTCTCTCAATTACATGATGTGTTCCATGTATCTCTCATGAGAAAGTACATACCTGATCCTTCACATGTACTCAGCTCAGAAGTTTTTCCGATGGAGCAAGATCATTCTTATGAAGAACAGCCGATAGAGATTCTGGATCATAGCAAAAAAGTACTACGAAACAAGACCACTCGCTTGGTGAAAGATTTATGGAGGAACCACCAATTATAAGAAGGTACATAGGAGCTTGAGGATATGATGAGGGAGAGGTATCCTCATCTGTTTGTTACAAAGTGACGAATTTCGAGGGAAAAATTCATTTTAAGGGGGACGAATGTAACACCTAAGACTTTTATGAGAAATATTTTGGTTTTATGTTATATAAATCTTCAAAGGAATCTTTCACTACACACAACACTAGCTTGGCTTGCTTTACACACAACCGCGGCCTTCCTCGATTGCTTGCGTCGTACGCAATACCGAGTTTCACTAAACAACGACATGCTATTAAAATATTATTAAAACTAGCCGTTAGGAAGAGTATTAACTGAATTTTGAATTTTATAAAATTTTAATTGAACTTATACATTTTCTAGAATGAGGTATAAATGAAAAATCAGTTTTTTGGGATAAAAGAAGTATTTTTCAAAAAATAAAGTTTTGTCGCCTTTTGATGGTGCACCCACATTAAAGCTAGTTTTTTACATGATTATAAGTTCTATTTGAAAAAATAAAATTCTTATATTGAATCAGGGTATAAAAAATTTACTTTGGATAAATTTTTGATATTTTTCTGATAACTTTCATATTTTAATGAATAGTAAAAATACGCTAATTTTTAATTAAAAACAACTTTTTTCATTGAGATAATTTATATGGATAAATTAAAATATTGAATGGTTTTAAAGTATAAATAGAATATATTTTCACCATTTAATATAATTTATGTCATTAGCATTAATTTCACATTGAATTCATATGTAAAAACCTTTCAATCTTTGGCAACGTTTTAACTTCTTTAACCCGTTTTCTTAACAACGGGATTTATTTTAAATTAATTACTGCAACTTATATGTTTTGAATTTTGAAAAATGGATTCCATATTCAGAATCAGTGGGTCCAAATTATTTTAATAGGCTACTTTTTAATTTTGGGCATTATGAATAGTAACTATGGTAAATTTTATTTACCATAGTTAAAGATAAATCGGGTAATTAAGGGTAAATATAAGATTATAAAATTACCCTAACACCAACAAAAATCCTATTGGATGACTAAAAGTTGACCAATATCACATAAGGGTCGGATTATATTCATTTAATAGACTTTGTTCCATGAAAATAATTTAATTATTATTAAAACCAAAGAATGTGACAACATGTCACATTCTTAAATATGATAAGTATAATAATTTTATTTAGTGATAAACTTCATGAACCTTCAAAGATGAATAGTCTCCAGAAATATAATACAATTATATACATAATAAGAATTTATTTATAATTTTTAGGGATTAAATAATTATAATTTATTATGACAGAATAGTGATGTTGAAATTATTTTATTAATTAAAATATCAAATAAATTGTTTTAAAAATATTAAAATAAATACAATATGAACTATTTAATGTTCTACACTAATTTTCTCGATACATATGACATTTTAGGAATCTATTAAATCTTTTAGTTTGAAAATATCTTCTATATATATTTTATTTAAATTCAAATAAATGAATAGTGTCAAAATTGACAATATTGTTATTGTATAAAAATAGCATATTATACAATTGTTTAAAAATAAAAAAAATATTTATAAATTATAAATTGAAATTAATATGGTCGTAAATGTCATAAATTGTCAAATTATGGATAATTCACAACACATATGTAATTATTTATAATAATTTGAAATATAGAATATTATTACCACAAATAAAATTAAATTGATAAATAAAGATAAATCAAGTTTATAATGTTTAAAATAAATTCCTATCATGTCTAAATTTTATTGGTTGATGATATTACAACCCTATATCATCTAAGATTCGGATATGAGTCATTTTGGAAGTTTTTAAGTGGGGTTGGGATTTAATATAAACTAATATTTCTTATATTTCCAAAGGTACCCCTCTCCGCCCTTATAAAATGGCACCTCTTCCCTCTCTTCCTCACACCAATTTGAGCATTCAAGCTCGGTCAACCACTGACCATTTCACTTCCCCACTTCCCTAGAAGCATCCTAGAGGTCCTGGTATTCTTCAAAGACCAATTTTAGTGCCCTAAATGGAGGTCTCAAAGAGGAGCTTCAAAGAAGAGGTAATGTCCGTTACCGATTCTATCAACTCTATTTCTTCTTCTACTTATTATTCATTAGTTGTTTCATTATGAAGTAATAACATCATTATTACTCACATACTGATATGTTATTATATGTATGAAACAACCCTATTTCCCCATCTATCCATCCTACGGAAAACAAAATCATCGTGCGTGCGTACGTACAGAATACCGTCTCCACGCCGTGGTGTAATCTATTTTCCACCACCACCTTACTTGGATGGGTATAAGGGTGAAAGTAATGAATATATATGATTATTGTAAAGTTTTATTGATTCTGAAATAGTATAAATACACTCCAATTAAATTCCACAATCATGGGAACGATATCATCGCTCGTGCGTACGTACGGAATACTGTCTCCACGATGTGATGTGATTCGTTCTACATGATATTCATTGCATAATGATTATATAAATGAATTGAATTAATGAATATGATATATATTACACTAATACCATTATGGAAATGAGGTATCTATAACCTAAAGAGAAGAATAATAATTTATTCGACAAACACGCATAAGAACAAAAAGTAATAAACACCCGAATAACAAGTAATAATGAAATATTACTAATAAGAAGCTAAGAATATGACCATATATGATATCATAACAATAATTATGATTCTTGAATAAGTCAATAACATTATTTAAATCATTATACAGGAGGTTCGGATACTTACGAAGCAAATCAGACCTAAGGTAAGGGAAAATCTCGCAGTCTCAATTTTTATCCAAGATTGTTTATACATCAGAATTTACTGGGGTGTATTTTATCATCCACATCCATGTTTCCTCAATATTTTATATTTATATCCTTATAATATAGTTTATATCCAATTTTACCCGTTGGTGAGGTTTTTTGTAAAAGATATGAAAGGAATCTTTTGTCGTTTTTCGTACGAGGTACATTCTGACTTTTCCGACAAAAGTACGAGAAGAATGTTTTCTTTTAACTTATACGGCATGAATGGATTTTTAAAACATTATTTCCAAGAAGCGTACCTTATAATTTTCCAAGATTATTTTTAATCAACTTCTTTTAGTTTAGAATTGTATGACATGTTAATAAAGGAAAAGTGTTTTTGAAGTAGAAAGGATATTTTCCTCAAGAATGGAGTTCAAGAGTTTTATTAAAATTATTTTCCATCTAAGATAATAAAGGGTTCTGTTTCTAACCCTATTATTACATTGATTTGATTATTTTGTGATGGAATTATTTTTTTGAATTCCTTTATCTTATATGAATTGTTTTATGATGCCACGATGTTTAAGATTCCCATTTTTATTACACGGGTTATGCTATGATGTATGGTTTATGATTTTGTGGCACACATAAGAATGGTATCATTATGAGATGGGTGGGACCTATATCTCCATTCAATTCATTGGGTAACGATTTTATATCTCATGTGATAGACATGGATGGGACGGAAGGTTATACCGGTTCAATGAAACAAGACTGAAACGAGGAGTGAACTCGGTTCAGAAATGGACTTTGTCCACTAAGATAGTCCTGGAAATGAGCCTTGACTAATAAGAAATGATTCTCTATGATTATGTGTGTATGACACAAATTTTCATGATTTAAGTTATGATTATTGGGATTTCATATCACTACTATGATTTATCCCATGTTATGAAATTATGCTCTCTTTTTCAGGTTAATATTTCCAAAATGTTATGTTCTTATGAATATGATGTGATTGATATTTCTTTTGTTTACCCTTACTGAGTATTTGAGCTCACCCTTTTGTATGTTTTCTTTCCCTAGGTCAGGAAGAAGCTTATCATTTATGATATGCCAAAAGGGACTATAGATATGATGAAATAAATGAGAGACATTGTAGACGCTTTATAAACCAGTTGTTTATGTTTCCCAGTTTCTAAAGACAATATACCTATACGGTCCTTTCATGGTTTTGTTATATGTTGTAATAAGTATGATTTAATTTTGGGAGAATTTTATGTTTATCCACTCTAAACATGTATATTTTCATCTATTGATCTTGGTAGAACCACTGAATGCTGGCCAATCTGTGTGACCCTCAACATATGGTTTGGTCAGACCATGCACCTAAACATTTTCCTCCATAATTATGATCTCCATGATCCAACAAATATAAACACTATTTATTCTACCACTATGAAATTTGGAACATTTATAAGTAAAAAATATATTATTTCATTCAAAATTAAAAATTTCCATGCCTCAAAGAAATTTTTTTTCTTATAGTCTTCCCCTTTAAAGGAACTCATCCCTGAGTTGTCTATCAAAGGGTGGTAAAACATAATATGAGAAAAACTATTTCCAATGATAACATAAATCGGTATCACACAGCGTGTTATCATTATGTATATATCAATGATACCACACCACCCATACCTAAAAAACAACCTACCTTGGTGAAACATTATTCCATAGTCCAGAATACAAATAGTGTGATCCCCAAAAGAAGAAACAACATCATGTTCAACATCTTTAGGATGGAGCACATGAGATGGGTTGGAAAAGAACCAATGTGACTAAGAAATAGGGATAAGGTAATTTGTATCTTGATATCTCTTTGGATGTTCTATTTTAATAAGAAATAATTCCAACCCTCATCAAAATCTAAAAATGTCTAATAAACTGAGGTAATAGCTAACCTTTCCACCAAAATTACTAATTCCCCAGTCTAGTCGATACATGAATGAATACTAGTTCTAAAACCTCAAAATCTTGAGATTGCCAATGATGGGTGAAATATGACTTATATATAGAATAATTTATAATCATTCACATATGAATTAGCTAAACTATATCTAATGATTACAAAATGAGATTATTTCAAAGTAGATATTCCCCACCAGCCTCTCTTCAGCATAAAAGAGAAATACAAGACATAACATATAAAACATCATAAAGATATGTCTAAATAGTATCCTAAAACATGATTCTTCACTATACTTAGATAATGAAATATGTTTCTCTTAAGACCCACAAAAATTACAGAATCATTCTCGGGGAATTTACTCTAATACATATATCATCCATTCAAACTAATTGTTCGTCAAACCAAGTATTAATATGATTAAAATATACTATGTACCCAAAGGATTATTTAATAACTTCCATTAAGTTAGTGTAAAATGAGAATCCCCATAGGAACTGAAAATTTTAGGGACCCTATGTATGTGTATCTTCTCATGAACATAATGTCTCCCCAGATTTTCCACTAAGAAGGTCACTCTAATATATATGAAGTGAGATATATTCATTATTTTTTCAATTAATACCCATTATATATCATAGAATCAAGGGTATATCTATAATACAATCATTTCCATAATCCGTTTTCAACTTAGTGAAGGGATTTATAGTGTTTTCGATGATCATATGATATGTTGAACAATGATTTACAAATTCAAATATCTCCCTTTTAATACCAGGCCACTGATATTGGTATTTTAGTTTATGAAACACTGTTGTAAGCCTATGGTTTACCTAAAAATTAAAATAATGATACACTGTCATATATTCCATTATAATTTTTGTAGAAACCAGATATGTCCTTAGATGCACCAGATTTTATCTTAATGAATGATGTAGATTGAATGTAGTTCATCATCAGAAATATTCATCATTAGGACTAAGCCTGTGGGATATGATATCCACCATATCTTCACTCTCTATAGAAATGAATATTTATTTAATAATGATTCAGGGATAGGTTTTCAGTGATAATCAAAGGCCTCTTACTGCATCTCAGAAACTAAGGCCATCAACAACCACTCACTAATACTTTCTTAAATGACATCTGTCTTAGTCATCCAAATCAAATAATCCACTATATAATTTCATATTACAGGAATATAGGAAATTTAGAAATCAAAGGATTGATAATATTCAACATAATCTCAAATAATTGTGTTCAAGTCTCACTACGTGAAAACATACCTTAGGATTTTTTGGTCTTTATACCATAAAAAATAAATCCCCATAAGAAATTCCTCAAACAATTCTATGTGTAAAACACATCTATCAACATGAGATCATGCATTGGTTAATTCCACTCATGTTGTCCCAACTAATGATACCCATATTCTAGGACACAATTTTTATGCATCAAAATTCTCTTAGCGTGATACATGATATATTATAAATAATGATATAACTCTTTCCCAATTCAATAAAAATTAGGATTGGTTCCGATTCCATTCTCTCATGTAGCTAATAAAAGTATGTCCCATAGGCAATATGCCATATTACATTCACACCAATTTTAAGAAAGCCCACAATATTTTCTTATAGGAGTGAAATGTATTGAATAAAGAACCTGTAATAATGAGCAATCCCAATGAGACTATATATTTCAAAAATATTCTTGGGGTTTTTCTAGGAAGCTACAAATTTCACATTCTCAAGGTCAGTTGAAACTATTGCCTCAGAAATAATGTGACCATAGAAGTGAACCAAATTGATTGAAAAGTGGATTTTTCTAGGCCTGGAGAAAAAATGATGCCTTCCCAGTTTATTCAGAATGATTATAATATTTTTGGCATGGTTGTGTATCGTACAAAAATAAACCATGATGTTATCCATAAGGAATACTACAAATGAATCCAAAAAATGGGGAAAACACAATACATTAGATTCATGAAAACTGTCAGTGCATTCTTAAGAATGGTATACGTAAATTGATACTCATAAATACCATACCTACTAAGAATCATAGTATGTGGAATTTAGAATGATTTAACATATACATGGATAATGGCTGACATCAAATCAAACATAGATAAAAATCTCTCTCAATAGAGTTGATCAAAGAGGACATCTATACGATGTAAATAATTTTGGTTATTCCTAATGTAATGATTAAAATTTTTTCAATCCTCATAAATCTAGATGGTTCTATCTAGCTTCTATTGAAAAATTAATAGTGATACAGAGTGATAATTAATAATACATAATAAACTATTATCTTCTAAGTCATCCAACAGTATCCTTATCTCCTTCAACTCAGTTGTGGCCATCCTAAAAGTAGGAATGAACACTATTGTACCTCTTGGAGCAACCTAAATTAAAAAATACATATATCTAATAAAGAGGTAAACTAGAAAATTCATCCTATAAAACAAACCAAAAATTATCCACTATGAGATGAATATTATACTCATGTAGTCCCTAATCTTCCAAATTAAGGATTGAAATCAGGGCTGTAATAGCACTCAACCCATGATTATCTTATCTAGATCAACCTTCATGGAAATCCCAATAACCATTATAAATATAATTACTACCCTATTCTGATGTTAAGGATACCCATTAGTGATATCAATACATAAAAGAATTATTAAAAACATACAAGTACATCCTGAGGATAATTAATAAACCAATTATCTCAAGAATGAAGAGGATCCACTGAAAAGGATAGTAACTTTTTTCATGGGGGAACTCCTATCACTAGTGAATACAGTCTTAGACTATCCCTAATGATGTATCTAGGGTCCTCAGCCCACTGATTTGTTGAATTCCTAGTATGAGTCTTTCTATGATAGTCAAAACTATATATTAATATGAAGACCCAATTTAAAAAAATACCAGGGTAATTAATACTAAAATTATGGACCTAATTGTATATGGTTATGGAAGTTGATCCCCAAAATCATACTAATTTTCATAAACATTGAACATTCTATAGTCCGTATAAAAAATATTAAATCATCATGGATTCTAATATTATAGACACTATGTAACATGTATTTGGATCCCCCAAACATGATCACCATCTTAGTCTGACAACACTATAGTGATGCACCTTCTTTCAAGGAATAGAGAAACTGATCACACACTAGGACCTCAAGTCAATGTTGATCCTCTCACTCTAGATACTAGTTATATGATTCTAAAAAATCATTAAAAATAGTCCATAACTCCATATGATCCGAACTCAAATTGGGATGTTTCACTCTAAGGTTTCACATACCCATGCTTTCCACAATAATTATACTGACCAGCCAAAAAATTGATATTATATCATTTGAGATTAATATTCATCACATTATAAAAATACATGCATAAGGACTATAATTCTTTAGTGTCTTTTGAAACTATAAACAAAATATTCTAACTTGGTAAAATAACTTCACTGCTTCCCATAAATATGGTTCCCTATGTTACCTCTATATAAAACTATTCTTCAAATAATTTGTAATGAAATATAAGAAATAGTTGAGTCTATATTCTCAATAAGGGTAAATAGTGGATATATATAAGCTTCACATGATCATAAAAGTATTAGAACATTATAATAAAAAATAAATATCATAACCTTCATATCGATAATCATATACATGAGTCATGGCATAAATATTGGAAATTCAAAAGACGTGATTAATATGGGAAACAATATAATAATACAAGAAAATCAAAAAATTGAAATCATACATGGAACACGTGGAAAAAACATGAGAATATAATATTATATGTCAAGGATAAATTTGAAGATCTTTATAACATATTATGATTTGTATAATGACTGTTATAATTTCTCCAGGATTGAGATTCCCTCCAATATACACTCCCGATTTGGGTTTGGGATTTCTCCATTGATCCCACTTTTATTGGATTGGGGATTCCCTATCTTGCACATTATTTTTTCAAGCTTAATACATCCTCTCTTTTCAGACATGGGATTCCCTCTTATGTATGCTCTTGAGATCATAAAACATTAATTGTTACACAATTATTTGGTAGGATATAAAGGTCTCACCCACAACATAATTAGATCATACATTCTGGTTACATAAATTAAAAACAAATTCATCATATCAGGTTACTTGAAATGAAATGGGTATCATTAACGTTTAATCACATCATAACAAAAGGAGAAGTAGTAGGTTTAATAATCATTTAATCAAAGAATTACCCTTGTAATGAATTTTTTTCAAGAGAATATAATCCATTGAGGATAAAAATTTATCATAAACATCATTCCATAAAACCTAAAACCATCTTTGAATGCATATGAATTGTATTCAAACACTATAACAATGTAAATAATCATAGATGAGGAATGATTTTGAATTATAAAATGGAACATTTCAGAAGGGAAATATCAATTTATAAAAAATCATTTTTATGAAACCATTTTAAAAAATTATTTCTAACAAATAATTCATAAAAAATTAATTTAAATCATTTATTTAGGAAAATATCTTATATTGTTAAAAAATGATTTTCCTAACATATAGCATTTTGAATACGTTTTACTTTGAAAAAATATTGAAATTATAAAAGGAAGGATTTATATAATTATTAAAATAATTTTCATGAAAATGATTTTTGAAAATAGACAGTGAAAACATGAAATCATTGAAATTATTTTCTTTGAAGACAACCCTTTTCAAAACTTATAAAGGGAGAGCTGAAAATAAATTTAAACAATTTTAATACATTAAACATTTTGGAGGAAAATTTCATTGAAAATAAATTTAAAACAAAAAAATTTCTTGAATTTTTGGAATAAAATCTTGAGAAATAAACTTCTAATATTATAATGGATGGTTCTGGGAAATGATAGTGCTAACGGTGGGTAGGTTCGTACATGTTGAACATTCTTTTTTGAAATATGAAAAGATTAGCATAATTATATGATAAGAGAAAGAGAACATGATAACTTTTAAATCCTATATGTTAAAAGTTAAAACAAGGGTAAAATTTTTATTTATACACGATAATAAAATATTAAATCATTCTAGAAAACATTATTAGAAGGAACGGTTTCATAAGAAAATATATTTCCAACTGAAAGGATATATAAATTTTGATTTTCATAAAAAAATTTCTTAATTATGATATGTTCCAAAGACTAGAAAATGGTACCAATAATGAAGATATCATGGAAAACCAAAGGATAAAAACAAACATAATTTTTCTTTAGATATGGATTATATTATATTAACAACATAATCATAATCATAAAAATTCTCAATAAATGATGAGATTATTATAATAAACTATTATCACAATAGTAACATTTAATCATAAAACAAAAGAAATAACAACATTAAGTTAATCTCAAAATATCATGAAATTAATAACATTCATGATATAACTTGTAACCGAATATTATACCCCCATCGTATAAAAATATAGGTGCATAACATAGCATGTGAGTCAAAGAAACAAAATTGAGACAAAATTTCTTTACCAATCTGGCACCATTTTAATCATAAACCCTTGGAAATAAGGATCCTAATATAGATATTTAGAAACCCATAAATTTTAGTATGAGAATCATATAATACATACATGGTCTGTATACACAACACACAAATGAAATGAGGGGTGAATAAATCATGTATCTCATAGAAATAAAATGTGGGATGACATTCACTTATCATAAGTATTGACTCTATTAATAAATGTTAAAACATTATATATATTAAATATATGTTTTTTATAAATCTAATATAAAACCATATTATTATACCAAAAACCACATATTATTTTTTAGGACTTTATATTACCCATTTATCAGCAACTCCATGAAATTGATACATTTCAGGTAATATCCCCTTTATTTTTCATATATGTTTTGAATTATTATTCATGATCCTATTAATTAAATCATGATTTAATTATTTATTTAATAATAAAACATGAAATAAACATCATATATATTCAGTATATATTTATTTATAATAATCAATATAATAGCTAAGTATAAAATGATATACACTATTCAAGGAGATGTTAGGCCGTACGTAAGCAAGAGCTTTGTTTCCATTTTATACTATAATTTTAATAATAAAAGTAAATAAAATATTTTAATATATATAATATAATTCATGTATCCTTATTATTTCATATATTATATGTATTATTTTAATTCATCCTTAATATATTCCATTTAAGGTTTCAAAAAATCACATTGGTTTGAGGAGGTGGAAGTCCACACATCCCCAAACGAAAAAAATCATACTTATACAAAATGGAATGAATGAATTTATATGTTATATAATAATTAAATACGAATAAATACATTATAAATATCATATATAAAATATAAAAATAAATTATCCATCATAATTCCTAAACAACAGAGGTGGTAAAAGAAGAACGAACAACATCATTTTAGGGGGGTGGTAGTTCACCATACATAAGAATGCCTAGTTTTTAACCCATTATATAGATGTTGGTGTAAATGAATGTTTATAACTATTAATAAAACAATATTAATATATTTAGGATAAATTATCATTATATAATCATGTATTAAGTATAATTGTGGTGGTGGAGTATGAAAATAACAGAAATGATTTCGAGGATAGATGTTAACTCCTTTTTTGGGTAACACGATTTTCATTGCACAAAAGGGATTAATTGGTTGAATTTCATCCCAAAAGAAGGATTTATGGAAGAATGGATGAATGTTGGGATCTTATTTGAGTAGATTTTGAGTATGTAAAATTCTATATCAAAATAAATGTTTATTTTTTTTATCAAAATGTGATTTATGAAAAAAAAATGTTATTTTAATATTTCAAAGTGATTTTCGTAAGAGATTAAAATAGTTTTTCAAATTATTAAATATGTAAATTCATTTAGTATTAATTGGAAATAATAAAATATGGGTGCAACTAGATATCATCGAATGAGGCCATTATATCTTAAATGATGAGTGTGCACAGAGAGTGCTTGAATACATTTGGTAATGATTATATTATCAGGAGAAATATATTAGAAGATGGTTTTAAAGTTATGTTAATTTGTATGACTTATGTAATGATTCAATGTGATGAGGTCCCTAAGATCCTATATGAATTTTCTACGTTTTATATTTTTTTTCTTCATTGATTTGTTTTTTCAAAATGAATAGAATGGGACTTTTATTAAACAATGAAATTTTATTTTTGGGTAAAATGTTATGTTTTCAATATATTTTTCTTCATTAGTTTTAATTTTTATCCCTATTATGTAGGATTACTTATTTTTATATTCCATACAAATATTTCTATGCTCATACCACATTTTAATAGTTTTTCAAAGTATTTAATGATTTTTAAGAGATTAAATGAGTTCAAATTGATATTCTTGTTGTGTTATCATAAAGTAAAACATGGTTTATTATTAAATGGTTTAAATGGAGAAAAATGTATATTAATTGGAAATGTCCACTTTGTCTTTTATGAGAATTTATATATGATTTATGGCCCAATTCTCTAAAACTCTAAACCTGAAATGACACTTAATTTTAAATAATGTAATTTTATGACTATAAATTAAGATTATGTAATGGTTATAGGTGATGCGTGATAATCCAAATCCCCCTATGATGAACCTTATGGGAATAGGTCTAAAACACCTACATGCTAGGATGATGATGGAGAAAAAACTAGGTCCTGGAATGGATGAGTAAATGAATGAAAAGTTCAGAACCAATCAACATCATATCATGGATTCTCATAGTAGACCGAATATCTATGATTAAAACTTCTAGGATACCAAGAGTTTTAGGTTGGAGATATTTTATTTCTACATAAATTTTTATGGAATAATTTAATGTTATTTGGGAGGAAGTAAGAACATATTCCAAGATAAATCCATCCTTTTCAAATCCTTGATCACATCAAAGTGGTGGCCTGTCGAATATCACTCCCACCAAAACTATATCACGTACATGTTGTATTCCATGTACACCTATTGAAGATATACATACTAGACCCCTAACATATTCTAAATCTATAGGCGGTAATGCTGGAAATTGATATCTCATATGATGAGAATCTGAGATCATAGAGACAATGTTTTACGAATGAATACAATGATCATGGTCAAAGAGCTATCAGAAAAGAAAATATTGGAAGAAGATATGTGGGAATTAGTGGATGTGATGAAACTAGACTACCTCCATCAATTTTAGTGATTAAAATTAAAATTTTGAGGGTGGAATTTCTAAATGGTAAAATATTGTCATTACCAAAAATCTTATAAATAAAATTATCATGATTATTTAATCAAATTTCTTATTTTGTATAAATGAAATAAAAAACACATTCACTTGTTATTATTTAATATATCCTATAAAATATAAAATACCATTACAAATCATATACATTGATAAAATATCGGATAAAAAGTTATCATATTATTCGTATAAATACATTATTTTAAAAAATCCAAATGATAATGATAATTGAATTTATAACATCAACCAGAATTAATCTACCCTAAGAAGCACATTTATAGAATATTTATATGGTGGTAGAATCACTAGGATTTTCTATTTTTCAATCACAATATGATATCCAACAACCGAAGAAAGAGAGAAACCTTTTATAGGGGAATATAATTCTCATAGAGATCAAGACCCAAACAATGTACGCCGAACAACACTAGAAAAATCTCTTTTCCATACACCATACATGTATGGTGTTATTTAATGTAGTAAACTGAAATTTATTTATACCCTAACAATATGAATATTTATTTTTTATCAAATAATTAATATAATTTCTTCTTTTTATAGTTACTTAATAAATGATTTCGATTTTCGTTTAATGAAACCCGAACTATATTTCTATGAAATATGAAATATCATTTAAGAAAATAATTTTTCTGAATTAATTTATTTTTAAAATTAAAAATATTTCAATAATATAATATTATAATATATTTATTTTGAAATTTTATTAATAATATAATTTTTATGATGTAAAATGTAATTTCTATAATTTTTTAGAAAATGTTATTATTAAAAAAACCCATCATTTATAAAAAAAAAATTATTTTTATTTTGAGTGTTAAACTCCAAAAATGTAGAAAATTATTTGAATAAAATAAATATTACTTTTTGATTCTGCAAATCAAAATTTTCCAATGGTAAATTTTTCATAATTTTCATATATAATCAAAATATTTGGTAAAAATTGAAGACGATATAAATTTACAATGTTTATTATTAAATCATAAATACCCAAAAGTTACATAATAAAATATATAAAAGGTATAAATGATCAATTATATGATTCAACTTCAAATTATTTTATTAATGATATTTGATTAATTTTATGAAGCCTTTAAAAAGCTGACAAAACATATATTGTATTTTAAGGATAACATAGGCCAATTGTTCATCATGATAGGAAATATTTTAATAACAATGGACGTTGTAATTATAATATAATGTAGAACACTCCACTTTTTTATAATCCATGGAAAAAACATCGTATGGTTTGTGGTTTTCATAACATTATCATATAGTGTCTTAAAACTATGTTTGGGAAATAAAAAAAACTCCCCTTTATTTTCCAATATCACCCACCAAAGCATGCTTTAATCCTCAATAAAAACCATGTAGCACATCCTTAATTAACCTTGCCTTTTATTGTCTCCTCCAATGGAGCCCCTAATATCTGTAGTAGCTATTCCCAGGAATTGGGAATCATCATCAGAAGGTAAGGTATCCTTTCATATCCTCTTTATTTATGTATATTCATTTTCTAATGACTTATATATCCAATTCATAATGTTGGGATTTGTTCTTCCATATCCTCTATAGTTCTATTATGATTTCTAAATGAATATATACCCACCTTCACTCACATTAATCCCTCACATGAACATTCCATTATTCTTCTAAAATATCGCCATGATTTTCGATGCCTTATAATTTTTAGTGAATACTCATACCTGTTTCTTATCAAAGATGTTCACTATTATTCACATATAATTATATAATTTGGGATACAAATGAATGTATTCTGCACCTCATTATCAAGAGATTAAATGTGATAAAATATGTTATTATGTAAAAGACATACATGGAAAACGTATCCATGTACATTATATGATTATGACATTTTCACCCAGATAGAACTCCAATGCATTGGGTAATGTTATAGTCATTGAGATGCTATCCATGGTGTCCATGAGGTTATTATAATAACCTTATGTTATGTTTTATTGTTGGTTTACATTGACTTATACATATGATGTCATTTTTAAATTTGTTTCCACACACTCATGGTTCAATTATGTTATTAATGTATATCATGACATATTGTTCATTTTATTGATTATCATACTTTTTATGCCTCTTTGATATTCGTTATTTAAAACATGTTATAAATTATTAATGTTATTATTTTATTATTCACATACAAGTATTCATTTCTCACTCCATTAGTATTTATATCCCTACGTTATCCTAGGTAGTTTTAATAAAGATGAAATAATATGATAATGTTATAGAAGGATTCAATAATGACGATTTACCACCTATATAAATGTTTAATGTAATGTAAATAATTCAAAAATAAATTGGAGTTGTGTATCTTATTGGTTGTAATATATGTATAATAATATAAAAAGTCATTAATTAATGTTTAATATTGATTGGGGTTTTCAAAACTACGTTGGTATAGTCGGAAGTCTATACAATATTTATTAGTGTTGCATGATAATATAATAAATGGATGAATAAAAAATGTAAGAATGTGAAATGGAATCTAGAACAATAAAATTAAATAAATTGATGATAATGATAAAAAATCCATCAATGGAAACATAATGTACCATAAACAACATTCTATAATTTCATGTCTCTGAACAAAAAAAGAGCAAGAAAACATGGTTTCGGGAAGAAATATATAAATGAATATTAAAAGAACAAATAAGAACAAATTTATATCTCAAAAAAATAGTGGGATATAGATCAGTATTGTGCTTCTTCACTCTCATACTAAAATTAATATATCAACAACATCCTGACACATTCCCATGTCCCTACCTGCCTCTATAAAATCCTTCCAGCTACCAACTAGTGGCCCAAACAGGGTGTGATATATAATTTGTATGCCACAACCAATGGATTCCCTAAAAAACATATCCATTACATGTAAACTATAAAATGATTAAGGTATAATATTAAATGGTGTAATTTTAATAACAAAATAAGATAATTCCCTGAGAATAAGCTGTAATAAAAGTAGGGTGTAAAAGGTGATCATCAATATTTATAATGCTTCAACATCGGATAAATACTAGTTTATTATAAGACATATGGGATAGGAATATTAGAACTAGATGGGATAGGTACCAAGTATTCTAACCTAGGTAACCTCATATATCTAATGGTTCTCTTCCAATGGTTGGCTCCTAAAAATATCATATCTACATGATACAGTTCCCAAAGAGATTACAAATAAGATCTATATCTAGAGATATGAATGTATATGGAATTAATAGGTTCTATAACACAATATACTTCATCAGTTCCATACCGCAAATAATAATGCATAGGGTTCATAGGTATCATACCTCGACCCACTATTAGGTACAAATCCATTACGAAATAGGTACCATAACATCGGAAGAAGTGTGCACCATACCGGGATGAGAAAAATCTGAAAAGAGATATAATAATGGAAATGGATGCGTTGTAATCTATACCCAATTTCAATAATTATTAGAAATAATCACATGACAAGATAATATCTATATCATTCTACATTTTCATTTAAATCAACCCATTCTTTAACTATAATAACAGCTATTTTTATGGAATGGAGGTGTTCCCATCCCCAATTATTTCATTAAATATTAAAATGGTTATAATAAAAATATAGTGAGTTTATATGAACAAATGGGTGGTTAAATTACAAGTTAAATTATAGAACTCACCTCAGAGGTGGCTTGAGTTGAGTTTTATAACATCCATTTATGTTAAAGTGCTTAAAGGGAAACCAATAAGGATATAACAATTTATATAAAAGGTATAATTGATTTTGCATAATTGTTTTGTATAGTTTAATGTGAAGAATATTGATGATAATAAATAGAACATAAAATATAAGGGAAAAGGTATATACCACATTTCTTATACCTATAGTAGAACAGTCATCTTGTATCAGCCATTCGTTCGGTCTAAATGAATAAAAACATAGGAATTGATGAATAACATAGAAATACAGAAAAATATATTGTACCAATATAACTAAATCAATTTGACGATATACAAGGAAAGGTAGGTAATAGATTAAATTTCAAACTGATTATAATCCTACGTGACATGAAGTATCATAAATAGTGGGTGGATGGAGGAGATAACCAAGTGGATAACTTAGGCATGAGTGGAGGTTCCATAGAGTGGAGACGCAGTTAGATTTAAGAGAAAATGAGAATCAATGTGGGTTGTCATCTTTAAAAACTATGGTGGGGAGAATGATATTTTCATATAAATTTTAAGGGGTGTAAGAAAAGTTTTACATCGATTGGAAAAGCTTTCAAGATTCATGTTCCTACCACTATCCATGGAAAATGGACCATCATAGTGGGGGAGCATAGTTTGGATAAACATTGTTACCCTTTTCACTCCCCTATATTGATTCTCATATAACCCCACAATACATATTTAAAATATGGGACCTTCAACATATATTTCAGTCAGACTAGGGGCCTGCACCTTTACTTTATTTATTCATTACTCCATGCTCCAAACACTTCTCAACACTCTCATTTCTACCTCTAAGGGATTTGGCTTATTTATTGGGCTAAAAAAATAATTGAATCATAAACTATAATGTTCTAAAACTCAATAAAATATAATTTTCTTATAGTCTACCCCATTATAAGAATTCATCCATGAGTTTCACATCCAAGGGTGGTAAAGAATCATTTAAGAATAATTATTCCCCTTGGTAATGTATATTTGAATCGCACTCATATGTATCGTTTTGTACAAAGCTATACTAGACTAGAAAAATTACCTATCAAACTGACTTACCATCGATAGCCTTCAGGATTTGGTTCATAATACATGTATTATGATCCTAAAATGAAGTATTAACATATATATTCACCTATCTAAGACAAAACACATGATATTGGTTAGAATTGTAACCTTGTAACTGAGATACAAGAAAAATCTCAAGCATAGCCTGGTAATTATTATGAAGTTATATTTGATTTTTAATATTTTTATCCCTCTCCAAAACCTCAAAAGGTCTATCAAAACAAGGTTATAACTTACCCTAACATACAAATTATTGGAACCCCAATCTAGTTGATACATGAAAGAATACTATTTCCCCAACCTTAAACCCAATCGGTTGTGGAATATTGAAGAAATATGATTTATGTCTAGTATAAGTTGTAAACATTTACTTCCAAATTATCTAAACCTACTCTAAAGTCTCTTGAATGAGATGATGTCCATGTATATCTGCCTCGCATACCACTAACCAGCATAAGGGTGAATGAAAAGACCTACTGTATAAATCCACATAGGATCCATCTGTACAGTAACATAGAACATGGTACTATATTAAATTTTGGATATGTATATATATATATCCCTTAATAACCTCCTAAATTAAGGACACATGCTCGACGCATGTCCTATAGTACTTGTATTGTCCATTAATACACGAAATCGGTTTGAGGATGAATGTATATGCTCAAAAGAAATTGTGTACCAAATGATTTATTTTTCCACTTCCGTAAAATTAATTTTTAATGAGAATCCCCAAAAGAACTGTTAGTATAGGTCACCATTTATCAGTTTATTATGTCATGAACATCCAATCTCCTTGGATCATATATTTATAAGTTCTCTATAATATGAATGAAGTGAAAGAGCTTCATGATCTTATCAACAACTAACCTTAGAGAAACCCATAATCAAGGGGATCTAGGTAATACAATCATGAAATACTATGTTATATCATCACATGTATACTCATTAAAGGGAAAATGATGTAAATGTTCTGCCGGTTATTGGTGTTCTCCTTTAAGCTTATGATAGGTGGAACACCGTGTTACAAAATGATATATCTCCCCTTTCATATGAGGCCACCAATAATGGTGATGTAGGTTATGAAACATCATTGTAATCCTAGGATGTAATTTTAATGTATAATCATAATAATATAATATGAATTTATGATGGATGTCTACGAGAACCTAGATTTGTTTCAAGATGAACAAGACCTCAACATTATTAACTTTTTAGAATAGATGTGGATCATTTCCAGAAGTACTCTCCATCAGGACTAATCCCCTAGGTCTGATAACTACATCATCATTATTATTTATAGAAATGAAGAGGTAACTTATGAAGCTGTATGGATAGGTGTCCATGAAAATCATTGACATCATTGTGTAAATAAAAAAATAGGTTCATCATCAACCTCTCACTGTTGTCTTTTGATCTACATGTTTCTTAGTCCTCCTGCTCAATGCCTCCACTATAGAATTGCCTTTTCTGGGAATATAGGAAAGTTAAAAACATAATGAATATAGGTATTATACAAATGTTTTATGCTTAAGCTTCACATCAAAATTTGTGGAAATATACATGATGATTTCCTGATTATAAACACCAAAAATTTTCTACAAGCTGGAAATGCCTCTAACAACACAATGTGTAAACAACATCTTCTTTTTTGACAACATGCATCGGGTAATTACACTAATGTTCTCTCAACTAATGAGATATGAATGCCATGAATGAATCTCACTTCAAAAAAAATCTCCCATTATGATACCACATGGTCCACAGAATATTATATAATTTATTCCCAACTCTAGAAAAATCTGGATCATTTCATATGTCAGTCTCTCTTCAATCTCCAGAAAGGATATCACATTGGATTTATACCACATGATTTTCATATCATTTTTATTCAATCCCAAAATAGATGATTCTAGGAGTGAAAAGTATTTAATAAATCACCTATATAACTAGTTATCCCCAGGTGATGCTTTATTGCAATGAATTTCTTGGTTTTTTCCTCGGTAGATACAACTCTAACCTTCTCTGGGTCAACATATACTTCTACCTCTGAGATAATGTGATCATGAAAGTTAACCATATTTATTAAAAATTGTATTTATAGATATTATGACAAAAATGATGAATTATTATTGTATTCATATTGATCTTAATATTTTTTTAATGGTTTTTCTATTATGAGAATACACAATGATGTTATCCACAAAGACTACTACAAATAAATTCTAATATGGTTGGAAAATCCATTCACTGGAGTCAAGAAAATGTCCAACACATTAATTTGATTGAATAACTTATCTAGAAGCAGATACTGAACTTAACTACTATGAATCACAACATAAGAAATGTCCTATGTTTTAAAAATTACATATAGATAACCTAAACTCAAATCAATCTTGAAGAAAATTCTCACTCCACATAGATGATCAAATAGGTCATTTATATGATGTAGAGGATACTAGTTCATCCCTATTAGTAGATTCATCTTCTGGAAAACCTAAAATACTTGATGGTTCCATCCACCATCTTGGAAAAAATGACCAGTGATCCCAATTAAGAATTACTAAGCCATATAGAACCATTATCTTCTATGTCCTCCAATTGTCTCTTCATCTCCATAAACTCTACAGTGTACAAACTATAAGGATGAATGGACACTATATCACCTCCTAGACCCAATTGAATTTAGAATTCCACCTATCTATTATGAAGTAAACCAGAATATTTATTAGGTAAACCATCAATGAAATGATCCACTACAATGGTAATATGAGTCAGATGTACTCTATATTAATTCATATAATGGATATAAATTTGGTCCATCATGACACTCATCCCAATAATCTATGATCTGTCTCTAACTTCATTAACATCCCATTCATAATTGTGAATATAATTACTATGCTATGGAATGTGAAGGACATCATTTTTTTATGTCAATCAACATGAGAAAGATAAGGAACCAATGAGTCCTTCCTGAGTATAATGTGAAACCCAAACATCTGAAGGATGAAGAGGATCCATTGAAAATGATAGACTTCTCTCTCATGGGGGAAATAATTACAATGTAATATACTATTTAATGGTGTTTCAAGGTCCATCCCCCAATATAATTACTAATATTAATAATTTGAGTGTTTCTAAGATACATGTAGATATAAATGAATTTTAAGACCATGTGCCAAAAAATGATTACAAGGAATATACTACTAAAATCATTCATCGAATTGTATAAGGTTTGTGAAACTGATCCCCCTAAGCAAACTACACTATATAAACATGGATCATTCTATAGTCTGAAGAAACACCATGAAATCATTGAAAATTATTACTTTATTACACTGTGAAAATGGTGTTTGGATCCCACGAACTTGAACACCTACTCAAACCAACCATCATATAGTGCTCCACCTCATATCCTAGAGTGAAAATATTAATCCCTCTCTAGGACCCTGTGTTTTTGTTGATTCTTTCTATCTTGATAAAATACAAGGTATTCTGAAAACCCTATAAATATGGCCCATTATGACATAGAATTAACACTCATATGGGTTCATTTCACAATGATGAATCAAGATCCCCTACACACCTTACTAATTATAGTGACCCAAACTTAACATACATGGATATTACATGATTTTAGATTAATATTCATCACATTATTGAGATAAATACTAAATGGCCCTATTTTTTAGTGTCTTTAGATACTTGTAACAAAATCTTCTTAATATGTAATATACCTTCAATGATTCTAAAAAAGATATTTTTCTTTAGTACTTCTACTTAAATCCATTCTTCAGAATGTGTGATTAAGAAACATGTGGATTTGGTGATCCCATTTTCTTAATAACGATAAATATAGGAGACATATAAGAATAAGATAATCTTAAGACTATGATAACATGAAAAATAACATTTGGTGATCATACCCATCATATCAAATATCATATACAAGATTCATATAATAAATATTGGCAGGACATAAAGCATGAATCATATGGGAAAAACTAGAATAATCCTTTAAGACATAACATCAAAATAAGACATAGAATTTTTGGAATACACATAATCAACGAAATTCCAATGTTAAGGATAACTACCAAGACCTTTATAACATCTTATTATTCAGCTAATAGCCCATGTACCTACATTGAGCAAAGGATGACCTCCTGTGTACCCTCTTGCTATAGGCATGGTATTCCCTCCCTTGTACCCTATGGATTTTGGATTGGGATTCCCTCTTGTGTACCCTCTTGTTTCGAGCGTGGGATGACCTAACATATACCCTATTATTTTGTGAATAAAACACCATTGTTTTGGATTGTGATGCCCTTCCATGTACCCTAATGTTGTAATAAATATTAATCATTAACCAATTCGTTGGAGTGAGATATATTTCACACCCAAAAAATAATAAAATCATACATTCATGATACATATGATAATAAAACATTCACCATATCATGACCAATGAAACAAAGTGAAAATCATTAATGTTTCATCAAATCATAACCTATAGAGAAGGGATATGTTTTATAATCATTTAATCAATTCATAACACATGTAATAAAGTGGGTTTCAAAAGCAAAGAACACATTAATGAAAAACTATTATAATTAACATCATCCTAATGAAACATAAACCACTCACTAAATAATATGAATCATACTCATAAACTATAACAAAGTACATGATCATAGAAGTAGTAGGATTTTGAAATATTACATAGAACACTTAATAAGTAAAATATCTATTCATGGAAAATAGTTTGCAAAGAATCATTTTAAAAATTGATCTCTTATAAATAATAAATTAAAATTTCATTTAAAAATTTCATGAGGAAAATATCTTTTCCACTTTAAAATAATTATTTTGAAAACATACTGAATTTTGAAATATTGTTTTTTGAAAACACCTTGAAAACATAAAACGAAGTCTTGAAATCATTTTTCAAATACTTTTCTACAAAATGGTTTTGAAAAAACATATATATAAATTGAAATCATTGAAATAATTTTATTTTAAAATAAACCGTTTGATAAATTATAGAGGGATCTTTGAAGGTCATTTAAAGCACTTTCTGAACAGAAAACATTTTTGATTAAAATTTTATATGATAACCACATTAAAATAAAAAAACCAGAATATAAGTTAAATTTTTAATATTAAACTAAACATGAAATATTAAAATTTAATCATGAGTTTTATGATAGTTAGAATGGTGGGTAAGTCGACACATGCAATACATTTCTTTCGTAACATAAAATGTTTAGAAAAGTGTCTTTTGAAATAAAGAAACAAGAATTAAATTTAAAAATAAATTTTAAAAAGGTAAAACATGGCTAAATGTTTTCTTTATACATAATAATTAATTAGTGAAAAATAATATAAAAACATTTTTAGAAGATACAGATCTCAAAGAACAAAAAATTTCATCTGAAAGGAGAAATAATGTCGTGTTTTCAAAAAAATATTTTCTTAATTAAGTAAATGAATAAATTGTGGGAAAATGGTAATAATTCAAGATTATGTAATGGTTAAACATATGAAATAAAATTTCATCAATATTTTGAGATATGAATCACAATATTTCATCAATTGAAGCGTAATCAGAAAAAAATCATGATAAACAATGAGATTGTAATAAGAAATAGTTACTACTATGGTAAATTTGAATCATAATTATATTAAAATAAAATCATTAAATAAATGAAAAAACCACATTAATGTAATTATAACCATGATATATCTTGTAAAATGGTTTTATATACACCTCATATAATAATATATGTGTATAACATGGAATGTGTCTTAAAGAAGAAAAATTGAGACCAAATTATATTAAAGATTTGGTAACTTTCAAACCACAAACACCAAAATATAAAGATCATAAAATGGACATGTAAAAAACCTAAATTTAACAAAAATAATATTAAAAAATCCATGGGTAGTATACACACCAAAAACAAAAAACAAAAACATTGGTGAATAAGGCATGTATCTCACATAAATAAAATGTGAGTTGAAACTCCCTTTCAGTAAGTATTGACATTCTGCATACACATTGAATCTTACTATATAATAGATATATGTTTTTTATTAATATAAAAAAATTATTATTTAAAATACCATACATGATTTTTATGACTTTATATTACCCATTTATCAACTACACCATGTTAATGATACATTTCATGTAATATCCTCTTTATTTTTCACATTTGTTTTGACTTGTTATTCCGGATCCTCTTACATATATCATGATTTAATTATTTAACAAATTTAAAAAATATATAATAAATATTCAGTTTAAAATTATGTCAATGGTAAATATTTTAAATACGTACTAAATGGAATAAATCATTCATGGGGATCAAATGTCATATGTATTCATGAATTTTGTCTCCATTTTATTTTTATAATGAACTAAACAAATTAATTAAATTTATGTGTATATATTATATAATTTCATAATAACTATTATTTCACATAATTAATATAATTTCACTAAATTCATCCTTAATACATATCATGTAAGGTGTGGACAAATCACATCGCTTTGAGGTTGCAGTAGTCCATACCTGCCCAACGAAATTATGATACTTAATCAAAATGGAAAGCAGGATGATATGATTTATTTAATAATTTGAAAATGATAAATAAATAAAAAATACCATAATAACATAAAAAAATACATTATTAATTATAATTCCTAACAAAAATAGGTGGTAAAGTGTAAACAAAAGAAACACCATTTCAGGACGGTGTAGTTCGCTGTAGACGATGACTATAAGTTCTTTACCCATTTGATGGATGTGGGTGTAACTCTTAGAATAATAATTTCAATAAAAACTCTTAAGTATATCTCGAATAATATTTATATTATATAATTATTTAATATTAATAATTTATGTTGTCGAGAAAGAACATAATAGAAAAGATCTTTATGAAGGAAGATACATATTGTATTGGGTAAATCCATTTTATTAGAAAAAAGGGATTATATTGTATAATTTATTCCAAAAGTGAGGATTCAATTATAAATGGATGATTTTTTGAGATTATTTGAGAAGCTTTTTGGATATCCAAAGTTCTTGAGTGGTGATAATAAGATTGAGGGATTTGATTCTTTTTTATAGTGGATGAGATGAGTTATTCTTATGATTTTTTGAAAAGGGAATTCCCTTGACATTTTTCTTCTAAAAATATGTTCCAATAATGAAGAAAATATATTAATTAGAGTTTATGGAAGAAATATGTTTGAATTGTTATTTTGGGAATTTTTTATACCATTTGTTCCCTTAAGTGTATGTTATTTCCCATTGTTAATATAATTCTCCTAAAAAACATTATATTTATTTTTTGTCACATTCACTAAATTTTTGTTCAAAATATTATTTATAAGTTATAACTTATTCATATTCCTAAAAATGAATCTATTTTTTCCAATTTCAATCACATAAGTGGAGGAAATTATTTTAAAATGAACTCTATAGATGAGAGGACAAAGTGTATTATTAAAGTAAAAATGTTCAAATTTTTTATATGTTTTTATACATAATTTCAATGTAAAATTGATTCCAATTACCTCTCACAGATTAATAGATTTATAATTTCTTTTATTAAGGTTTAAAAAAATAATAATATAATTTATCCTTATAAATAAAATTATTGAAAAAGTAGGTTTGAATTACAATTCATTATTTTCACTATTCATCAAAATGTAAAATTTCATAGAAAAATACCAAAAAAATAAACATATCTTAATATTTATGTTCATTTTCCAAAAAAAATTATTACATATAAAATATTTAAAATTCCAAAATTTTAGTTTTAAAATTTTCATTACACTAAAAGGATAAAAAACTCTATTTATAAAATTATTGGTCATTATGCATAATATTGGGGTGTTTCCTATATTAATCCTATATAATATATTCGATTAATGTACAAAATGTCTGATCTAATATAAAAATATATTTGTAATTAATATGATTTAATAATTGAATTTAAATTCATTTTTTAGGATAGTATTTCTTTAGGAGCATAAAACATGTTTTATAAAAACATTCTATTTATTTTCAGTTGGTTCTTATATTCATTTCTAATTACTTTCTAACAAATGACTTACACCATGTATTTTTATTAGTTCATTAATCCTATTAAAAACCGTAAACATAATGGATAAGATATTTATTGTTATATTTAATAATAATATTATTATTAATATATTATTGTTTGGTAAAACTCAGAATTTCTATTATGAAAGCCATAAAGAAAAATAATTCTTGAAGGTAACATAAACGAAAATAGTTGTTTCATTTAGAGATAAATAAACTAAATATTTCATGTATTGCATTCATAACTTGGTGTTTTATATAACACCGTCATAGATTAGTAATATAAATACAATCTTTAGTGTCATGTGAAAAGAAAAATATAAAAAATAGTTAACTATTTCTAATTTAATTTTTCTCACAATATCATGGTGTTATATTCTACACCAATTAAATTGAATTTCATCAGAGAAATTCTTCAGGGTTATTAATGTTTTAATTCTTGAATATTCCTTTCAAATAAATCAACATTTAAAAAATTAATAATAAAACTTCTTTTCAAAAGGGAATGTTATAAATATATTGGTTACCCAATGTTACATATAAATAAGATTCCACAATAGAGAAAATAGGGCATATGTGACAGCATGAATATGGAGTAAAACTTTAACGTTCATATTCTGGTAGAGAGTGAAAGATAACATAGTTAGGAAAAAGATATGATCACAATGCCCAAAATCTATGATGATCTAAGGGGACATATTATCTATCCAAAAAAAGGTTCTTGGATATCATTTTTTCTATCAAAATCCCTTTTCCTAAAGTCTAATAATTTTCATGAAAATATATACTTACTTAATTTCATGATAAATTGACCCTTTTGTGCCATGATCACTTCAACTTCAACTCACATTCCATGAAATGAATTTGAATATTTCATTCTTAAAGCAATAGCATATCACGAGGTCCATGAATATAATGACTTCTCGAAACATCTCTTATTATCCCAACAATCGATTAATAAAGTTTATCCAATATTGATAGATCCTCATATAGAAAGATAATAATTTAATCTCTAAAACCTCATCCATCAACAATCTTAAATCCTTCCATAAATAATCATCATTTTTATCCACCCAAAATAAATTTCACCCATTTTTTGTTAAATATGATATTATCTTATACCAAAATATTTTCATTGGAAAATGGGGTACATCCTTGTACCAATAGAATAAAAAATCTAATTTCATTACTCAAGAATCATTCTAAATATAGATAATAATATGAAACATTAAAAAATAATGAACAATAATATTTTTATATGGCCTAATAACACAAAATTGTACATGAAATTCCCAAAAAAATATGGGAGGATAAGTGTTCTCGACTTATATGAATATACTTCATCCGTTGTGATTAATTAAGATTTCATATTACCGATTTTCCTCAAATATTGTTGCGGATTTTAACCCATAATAACCTTTATATTGGAGCAGTTATTAGAACAATGAAAAAACTCTATTCATCTGAAACCCTAAAGTGTGGGTGGTTCATTATGTGGGGGATTTCTTATTATTGGTATCATTACCAAACATCTTCCAATTAGTTGTACATTCATCCAATCAGTGACCTTCTGTTCTGAACATAAAACCTTTAATAGTCCTATAAAAACAATTCCCTCCATGTTTATTCACACTCATTGTACATAATGGAAGTTCAATTATATTTTCTAAATGTTTCTTAGATTTTCATTTGATATCAAACGTCATTTTATTTTCAATATGATAACACTGAAACAAAACTCCAAATTCCACTTTCACATTGATAGAAAATTTTAAAAAACATCATAGTAGAAAATGTCTCTTATATCCATTTTTTGTTAAAAAATATGTTTGAGGATGAAAATAATAAATAAATATTACATTTACGTTGGATGATAATACCCATAGAGTACCTCAAAATCCTTGTAAAATTTTATTTATAGATACTAAACGATTCATCATCCTTCTCCATATGTTAGCTGAATTTTGTTTCCATATTTGAAGAAAGATCATAAAGAATGTTCTTATTTAAGAATATGTCCATGAACTAATCCAAATTCATGTATTCAAATTCATATTTACTCATCAAATTATTGGTTAGGGACCCCCACTGAAAGGATTATTGATCTAAATGATAAAAATTCTGATTGGAATTCTTATGTTCAACACACTAGCGTGTAGGGGTTATATTTTTAGTGGTACCAGGCCATTGTTCATCCATAGGTAGATCAGATGGCCCATAAAAATTAAGAATTTTTTCCCTCATGAACGAATCAAAAGAACACCTTTTTTGTTAACTCATTTGGAATCCCAACATGATTTATTTCTTGATAGATTTATGTGATCATAATAATACCATTTTTCATTCCATATCCCATATAATTTGGGTTCTTAGGAAAAAAATAATTTCATTTTCCATTTCATTCCACATGAAATTGTTCCTTCTTATTTAAATCACAGAATAAAATTAAAATTCCTTGATTAATAAACAATAATGATAGTTGGAACCTCATAATCTTGCAAATTTACTTATAGGATGTCTAAATAATGGATCTCAATTATATAATATGTATGAAATTATGTATATCCATATATCTTCATAGTCATCTTATACATAAATCCATAATTGTGGTTTGTATATAGTTTCTTTTTTCCTAATGTATACCCCCTTGGAGTTTCACAACATGTGAGAGTAAAGGCTCACTGTCGTGTACTAGGAACACTCGAGTCACGACTGGCACACCTTTTTAAAGTGGTTACCCTTGGTACATCAGTCCTAGAGCCACATACAACATTACTATCCAGAAATGTATATTTTTATAGTAAACCACTCACTCTATCCTTTAAATAGATTCCATGATATTTTCCTAAACATATCATTATCATTAGAATTATCTTTAAAGTTGCAGCGAGACAGTTCCTTCAATATACCCCTAGTTATATCAATAAATGTTTCTCATCCATGTTTCCAAATGTAGACTAAACATTTTCTAAGATACCAACTATAGTGAAACATTCTTAATATACATGGTTATTACATCATTTTATATGAATATTCATTACATTTCTAAAATACAATCCTAATGACTATAATAGTTTAGTTTCTTTTTAATCATAGAATAACATCGTCTAAATGGGTGAATGATCATCAATGTTTCCCCAAAATATATTTCCCTTAAGAAATTTAATTTACAACACTTCTTCATAACCAGGGGAAAGTAAACATAAGAAATGGCTGAGCTCATATGCTTAGTAAGCATAAAAAAGAGACATATAATAGTAACATAAGAAAAAGGGTTTGTGAACATGAGTTTAACATTTTAATATAATACCATATATATTGAAGATAATATATCAAAGTCATAGAATAAATATTTATTTTTCAAAATACATGAATCATAAGGGAAAGAAGAGAATAATCCTTGTAAACATATATAACATTGGAACAAGAAATTTAATTCTTGGTATACTCATAAACATAGAAAATCCTATGTCTAGGATACCTTTGAAGACCTTCATGAAATTTTAGTATTGTGCTAATAACCCATTTTCCTACTTCATGCTTCGAATTCCTTCTCATACACCCTGTTGTTTAGGGATTGGGATTCTCTCCCAGGTACCCTTTTAATACCCCAAGATTTTATGAAAAATATTATTTTAATTTCATTAATGTCTTCTGTTGTATGATACACCAAGATTACCTTGCGCTATATGAAACACCGTATTCGCTTGTAATATACACAACACTATTCTTAGATCGTGTTACACCCAATTTTGATAATAGTTATTCTACGCAAAATTGAGTATATATATATAAATATTCAATGTATAAATTAAATATGGTTGGATTCTATTATACGAAACAACGAAGGATTCTTTCACAACACGCAACCATGACTTGGCTTGCATTACACGCAATCGTGACCTTCCTCGATAGCGTGTGTTGTACGCAATACCGGGTGTTACTAAACAACGATATATTATTATAATATTATTATGAACTATCCGTTATGAATATTATTAACTAAATTTTGAATTTTATAACATTATTATTCATCTTAAAAATTTTCTAGAACATGTTATAAGAACAAAATAAATTTATCGGGTAAAATAATTATTTTTAAAAAAATACAGTTTTGCCACATTTTGATGGAGCACCCACATTAAATCTAGTATTTGAAATTTTTATAAGTTCCATTTGACAAAATAAAATTATTCTTTGGAATATAGAAATAAAAATTTACTTTGGATAAATTTTTCATTTTATTCTGATGACTTTCATATTTTAATGAATAGTAAAAACACGCTATATTTTAATTAAAAACAACTTTCTTCATTGTAATAACATATGTGGTTAAATTATAATATTTAATGGTTTTAAATTATAAATAGAATATATTTTTACCATTTAATATAATTTATGTCATTAGAATTGATTTTACCTTGAATTCGTAGGTTAAATCAATTCAATCTTTTGCAATGTTTTAAAGAAAAACCTGTTTTCTTTCGACAACGAGATTAATTTTAATTTTATTTCTGAAACATTTGTGTATTGAATTTGGAAAGATGGATTCCATATTTGGAATCATTGGGTCCAAATTATGTTAATAAGCTACTTTTTATTTTTGGGCATTGTGAATAGTAACTACAGTAAATTTTATTTACTATAGTTAAAGGTAAATCAGGTAATTAAGGGTAAATATAAGATTATAAAATTACCCTAACACTTGTAAAAATCCTATTGGATGACTAAAAGTCGACCCATATCACCTAAGGGTCGGATTAGATTCATTTAATGGACTTTGTTCCATGAAAATAATTTAATTATTATTAAAACCAAAGAAAGTGACAACATGTCACTCTCTTAACTACTATAAGTATAATAATTTTAAGTTAGTGATAAACTTCATGAAACTTCGAACATTAATAGTCTAAAGAAATCTAACAAAATTATCTACATCATGAGAATTTATTTATAATTTTTCGAGATTAAATAATTAACATTAATTGTGACACAATAGTGATGCAGAAATTATTTATCTAGTGAAAAATCAAGAATATTGTTTTTATTAAACTAATAGTGACCATAAAAGGCACCAAAACCTGACCAATACTTATTGGTCATGTAAATGTGAATTATAATCATCCAATGGTCGAATATTTGACCATTTGGAGTCTTATACATGCAATTATGACACTTATATTATTTTATTTTAAATGATGCCAAAGTTGTCACCTTCATAATTTAATAAATATAACAATTTAAATATTGTAATTTTAAGATGATAAATTAGAGTAAAAGTATTATTGTGAAAGTTAATATATTTATATTCATCATAGGATTTAATTTTTAATTTTTATGCAAAATATAAGTATATTAATTAATTATAAAAAATGTTGTAGTAATTATTTTATTAAGATATAAACCAAATAAATGGTGTTAAAAATAATAAAATAAATATTATATGAACTATTTAATGAGATCCACTAATTCTATAGATACATATGACCTTGTATGAATATATTAAAGCGTTTATTTTAAACATATCTCATGTATATATTTTATTTAAATTCAAATAAGTGAATAATGTCAAAATTCACACTATTGTTATTTTATAAAAATAACATATTATAAAATTGTTTAAAAATCACAAAAATGTTTAAAAATTATAAATTTATCTTTATATTGTCTATAATGTTATAAAGTAACCAATTATGGAAAATTCACTAAAATAAGTAATTATTTGTTATAATTTAAAATTTAGAATTTTATTACCACAAATAAACATAAATAGATTAAATAAGGATAAATCAAAATGATAAGGTTTAAAATTAGATCAAAACAAGTCTAAATTTGATTGTTTGATGATATTACAACCCTATCTCATATAATATTTGAATATGATTCATTTTTGGAGGTTTTTATGTGGGGTTACATTTATTATAAATTAATATTTTTATGAATTTCAAAGGTGCCCCTCTCCTCCCTTATAAAAGGGATCCTCCTCCCTCTCATCCTCACACCACTTTGAGCATTCAAGCTCGGGAAACCCCTGACAATTTCTCCTATCCACTTCCCTAGAAACATCCTATAGGTTCTGGTCTTCTTCAATGACCTATTTTAGTACCCTAAAAGGAGGTCTCAAAGAAACACTTCAAAGAAGAGGTAATGTCCGTTACTGATTCTTTCATCTTTATTTCTTCTTCCACATCTTCTTCATTAGTTGTTTCATTATGAAGTAATAGCATCAGTATCACTCATATACTTATATGTTTTTATAAGTATTAAACAACCCTATTTCACCATCTATCCATCCTACGGAAAAAAAATCACCTCGCGTGCGTACGTACGGAATACCGTCTCCACGCCGTGGTGTAATCTATTTTCCACCACCACCTTACTTGGATGGGAAAAATGGTGTAAATAATGACTATATATGACTATTAAAATGTGATATTGATTCTGAAATAGTATACATACACTACTATACAATTCCACGATCATGGGAACGATATCATCCCTCGTGCGTACGTACGGAATACCGTTTCCACGATGTGATGCGATTCGTTCTACATGATCTTCATTGCATAATGATTATATAAATGAATTCAATGAATGAATATGATATATATTACAATAATAATATTCTTTAAATGAGTTATCTATAACCTAAAGAGAAGAATAAGAATTTATTCTACAAAACACGCATAAGAACAAAAAGTAATAAACACCCGAATAACAAGTAGCAATGAAATATTACTACTAAGAAGCTAATTATATGACCATATATGATATCATAAAAATAATTATGATTCTGTAATAAGTCAATAACATTATTTAAATCATTATACAGGAGTTTCAGACACGTACAAAGCATATCGGACCTAAGGTAAGGGAAATATCATTATCTCATTTTTATCCGAGATTGTTTATACTTTGAAATTTACTGGGGTGAATTTTATCATCCACATCCATGTTTCCTCAATATGTAATATTTAAATCATTATACAATAGTTTATATCCAATTTTACCCTTCGGTGAGTTTTCAGTAAAAGATATGAAAGGAATCTTTTGTCATTTTTCATATGAGGTACTTTTTGACTTTTCCGATAAAAGTACGAGAAGAATGTTTTCTTTTAACTTATACGGCATGAATGGATTTTTAAAACATTATTACCAAGAAGCTTCCCTTACAAGTTTTCAAGTTTATTTTTAATCAACTTCTTTTAGTTTAGAACAGTATGACATGTTATGAATGGAAAAGTGTTTTTGAAGTAGAAACGATATTTTCCTCAAGAATGGAGTTCAAGTGTTTTATCAAAATTATTTTCCATCTAAGATAATAAAGGGTTATGTTTATATCCCTATTATTACATTTATTTTATTATGTTGTTATGGAATTATGTTTATGAATTCTTTTATCTTATATGAATTGTTTTATGATGTCACGATGTTTAAGATTCTCATTTTTATTACATGGTTTATGCTATGATGTATGGTTTATGATTTTGTGGCACACATAAGAATGGTATAATTATGAGTTGGGTGGGACCTATATCTCCCTCCAATGAATTGGTTAAAGATTTTATATCTCATGAGATAGACATGGCTAGAACGGTAGGTTATACCGGTTCAGTGAAACAAGACTGAAACAAGGAGTGAACTCGGTTCATAAAGGGACATTGTCCACTAAGATAGTCTTGGAAATGAGTCTTGACTAATAAGAAATGATTCTCTATTATTATGTGTGTATGCCACAATGTTTCATGTTTTAGGTTATGATTATTGGGATTACATTTCACTACTATGATTTATCCCATGTTATGAAATTATGATCTCTTTTGCAGGTTAAGATTTCCAAAAGATATGTTCTTATGAATATGACGTGATTGATATTTCTTTTGTTTACCCTTACTGAGCATTTGATCTCACTATTTTTATGTTTTCTTTTCACCGGGATATAAAGAAAGGTTTTAGGTAAGAAAAAAAGGGGAAATATCTTTATGGGAGATGTTGAAGATCTTTCACCACGATTAGAAGATTACGTTCCAAGTTTCCAAAGACACTTAACTGTTACGGTCCTTGTGTGTCTATTTTTGTTATGTATTATGTATTCGGCTAAAGTAATGTAATGTCCAAGTACGTAAAGCTTCGGGTCTCTACAGTTGGTATCAGAGGAAAGGTTTAGTTAACCTTTGGAAACTGGGATGCGAGAACTTTTGTGAGATCCCTAGAGATATTTCTAAGGTATATCTAGGGATGTCCCTAAGGTTAAGTATACGTATAGGTTATAGTACTAGAATTACGCTAAATATCATAGAATTAAACTTATGATGTTAGATATTGAAGGTACTCCCCCTTTATTATGTTGTTTTTCCCTAGCATGATTTTTGCCTCTCACGGTATTCTTTTTTGGTTTTAGACGATGGCTGGAACCCGAAGGAACCGTGTTGATCAATGTAATGGACAATGAAATGATTGTCCTCCAGAACAAACAAATGTTATGGGAGATGGAATGAAAAATCTTATTGCTATACTTACACAAGCTATGAATAATTCTGGACTTCCAAATGAGCAGAGAAGGGAACAACATTCTATTGAGTCCTTCATGAGGCAACGTCTACCTTCTTTCAGTGGGTCTTCTAATCCACTTGTTGCTGAACAATGGATCAGTACCACGGAAAAGATATTTTCAGTTCCTCAATGTTCTGAACATGATAAAGTCATCTTAGTAGTATATCGTTTGGAAGGTGAAGATGATAAATGGTGGAATCTTATCAAGAATACAAGGCAAAGAGATGAAATTGAGTTCATGGAATGGGACGAGTTTAAGAACTTATTTTTAAATAAGTACTTCCCTCGTATTCTTCGAACAAAGATGGAGAATGAGTTTCTTGAACTAAAGCAAAAGGATGATGAATCTGTTGGTATATATGAAGAGAATTTTACAAGGCTTGCAAGGTATGCATCTGGATTTATCATCCAACCTGAAAGTAAATCTTATCAATTCATCAGTGGATTAAAACCGAATCTTCGAAGGGCATTATCTATTAGAGACTTCAGTAGCTATGAAGAAATTGTACGTTGTGCTATCAAGGTAGAAATGGAAGTTGGTGTTACTTATCCATCTCATAGTGTTGACAAGAAACGAAGGATGGAGTTCAAGAAGAAATCTTAGAATAATGGTGAAAAGAAGATGAATGTTTCCTTATGCTCAAAGTGTGGAAAGAAGCATGGTGGAGATTATCTTAAAGGGACAAGTAAATGTTTCAAATGTAGAAAGGAAGGTCATCAGACATTTGAATGCCACAATGATGGGAAGAAGATGCCTAATGATGCAAACAAAGGAAGGGATACACAGAATGAACCAACTACACTTCAATGCTTCAAGTGCAAGGAAATGGGGCATTATGCTAATAAATGCCCTAATCCAAGGGTTAGTAATGATCGACGTGAGCAACCACTTTAGGAAAAGGACAAAGGGAAGTCACATGTGATCACCATTGGCGATGTTGAATATGAAAACGATGTGGTGGAATGATTAAGTGTTTTTGTAATGGGATTCCAAAATAATGTTTTATATAGTATCACGGAATATTGGAATATTTATGTATTGGTCTATTGTGGTTTTCAATAATTTTATGGTACCGGTAACCATGGAAATTGATTGAGATATTTTTGAAAGAAAAATATGATATGCACATAATGAAGAGAAAATGAGAAAATGAAATATTTGAAAGTATTCATGAGCTCATGATTGATATAAGGACTAAATGATATCATGGTTTGAGTATATAGAATTTTTGGATTTTGGTATGTTGAAAGAGTTAACTTTTGACGGCATTCATGTTTTCACTATGGTTCAATTAATGGGTATTCATTCTTCAAGAGAATACATGATTAAGGTATTCACATGTTTGTAATTTAACCAAAAATATATATCTTATGATATATGGGGGATAAATGATGGAATTCAAGTGATTGTTATGTGACATTTCATGTAATCATTTTTTTATACTATGATCTTGGACAGAAGTATTTTAGATAAGCATAAAGATTTGAATGGATTATGTTGGACATAAGTTAGGATAGAACTTTTTTCGATATTATTGATGGGATTTTATAGTTATATAGCTTTAGAAAAAGGACAACCTGTAGGATGGGTGACATCCCATCGCGTTAGACAAGGCTGTGGGAATCGAACCCACAACCGAAGTGCGACTAGCCTTTATCTCCTACCACTGGCCTACATGAAGTCCCTGGTTAGTAGAAACTAGTTTTATTTTATTAGGTGGTATGATATATGAAGTATAAGTTCATTTTTGGAACCATATACGATTAATCTAACCATAAGATGGACTTATAACCTTTGCTATCCTTTTGTTTTAAAGAGATGGAATGACCCATTATTATATCACATGATCTGCTAATACATCACGAATAACAAATTCAACTTCATTTCTTTAAGGGATGAAGTGGAAATTGTTCAATTCACGAACAATAGTGAGATTGTACCAAAATCATGCAAGTATTTCTTTTAATTCATCAACTTTAGGGAAATGATCTTGAAAACCAAAAATTTTGTCCTAGTTCTCTTATAACTGATGAATCAGATGGTACCTTAGATCATCACAAATCAATATCTTTGTGATTGTTGGCTTTTTCATAGCCATTTTCTCTACCACTCTCCATCAGAACATGATGGTTAGATTTTTATTCAATATCAATTTTTTCACCTATGTTCTCCTACTTGGAAACCTAGTGATGAGTTAATTTGGGTAACCATTACATTTCATAATTTAGTTTTTAATGCCATGTTTTGGTATTCCTTTTTACAATGTGGGTTTCTATTAAACAAACTTTCGAGTAGTAAACCATTTATAACCCCGAAGAATTTCGATGGCGAAATTAATTTTAAGGGGGGTAGAATGTAACACCCCGAGATTTTATGACAAAATATTCTATTAATTTCATTAATGTTTTGTGTTGTATATTACACCAAGATTACCTTGCGCTATACGCAACACCGTATTCGCTTGCAGTATACGCAACACTATTCTTGGATCGTGTTACACACAATTTTGATAATAGTTATTCTACACAACATTGAGTATATATATATAAATATTCAATGTATAAATTAAATATGGTTGTATTATGTTATACAAAACAAATAAAGATTCTTACACAACACGCAACCCTGACTTGGCTTGCATTACATGCAATCACGACCTTCCTCGATAGCGTGTGTTGTACGCAATACCCGGTGTTACTAAACAACAATATATTATTATAATATTATTATGAACTATCTGTTATGAATAGTATTAACTAAATTTTGAATTTTATAACATTATTATTCATCTTACACATTTTCTAGAACATGTTATAAGAACAAAATAAATTTTTCGGGTAAAATAAGTATTTTTCAAAAAATACAGTATTGCCGCCTTTTGATGGTGCACCCACATTAAATCTAGTTTTTGAAATTTTTATAAGTTCCATTTGAAAAAATAAAATTATTCTTTGGAATCAAGAAATTAAAATTTACTTTGGATAAAATTTTCATTTTATTCTGATGACTTTCATATTTTAATGAATAGTTAAAACAAGCTATATTTTAATTAAAAACAACTTTTTTCATCGTAATATCTTATGTCATTAAATTATAATATTGAATGGTTTTAAAGTATAAATAGAATATATATTTAACATTTAATATAATTTATGTCATTAGCATTGATTTTACCTTGAATTCGTAGGTTAAATCAATTCAATCTTTTGCAATGTTTTAAAGAAAAACACATTTTCTTTCGACAACCGGATTAATTTAAATTTAATTTCTCCAACTTTTGTGTATTTAATTTGGAAAAATGGATTATATATTTGGAATCATTGGGTCCAAATTATGTTAATAAGCTACTTTTTATTTTTGGGCATTGTGAATAGTAACTACGGTAAATTTTATTTACTATAGTAAAAGGTAAATCGGGTAATTAAGGGTAAATATAAGATTATAAAATTACCCTAACACTTGGAAAAATCCTATTGGATGACTAAACGTCGACCCATATCCCCTAAGTGTCGGATTAGATTCATTTAATGGACTTTTTCAATGAAAATAATTTAATTATTATTAAAACCAAAGAAAGTGACAACATGTCACTCTCTTAACTACTATAAGTATAATAATTTTAAGATAGTGATAAACTTCATGAAGCTTCCAAATTTAATTGTCTATAGAAATATAACAAAATTATATACATCATGAGAATTTATTTAGAATTTTTAGAGATTAAATAATTATCATTAATTGTGACACAATAGTGATGTAGAAATTATTTATCTAGTGAAAAATCAAGAATATAGTTTTTATTAAACTAATAGTGACCATAAAAGGCACAACACCCTGAACAAAACTTATTGGTCATGTAAATTTAAACTATAATCATCCAATGGTAAATGTTTTGACCATTTGGAGTCTTATACAAGCAATTATGACACATATATTATTTTATTTTAAATGATGCCAAAGTTGTCACCTTCATAATTTAATAAATATAACAATTTAACTATTGTGATTTTAAGATGATAAATTAGAGTAAAAGTATTATTGTGAAATCTAATAGACTTATCTTTATCATAGGATTTTATTTTTAATTTTTATGAAACATATATTTATATTAAATAATTATACAAAAATTTTGTAGTAATTATTTTATTAAGATATAAACCAAATAAATGGTTTTAAAAATAATAAAATAAATATTATATGAACTATTTAATAAGATCCACTAATTTAATAGATACCTATTAACGTTTATAAATCTATTAAAGCTTTTAGTTTGAACATATCTTCTGTATATATTCTATTTAAATTCAAATAAATGAATAGTGTCAAAATTGACACTATTGTTATTTTATAAAAATAACATATTATAAAATTGTGTAAAAATCACAAAAATATTTAAAAATTATAAATTTAAATTTATATTGTCTATAATGTTATAAAGTAACCAATTATGGAAAATTCACAACAAATAAGTAATTATTTGTTATAATTTAAAATTTATAATTTTATTATCACAAATAAACGTAAATAGATTAAATAAGGATAAATCAAAATGATAAGGTTTATAATTAGATCAAAACATGTCTAAAATTGATTGGTTGATGATATTACAACCTTATATCATCTAATATTTGAATATGAGTCATTTGTGGAGGTTTTTAAGTGGGGTTAAATTTATTATAAATGAATATTTTTAAGAATTCCAAAGGTGCCCCTCTCCTCCCTTATAAAAGGGCACCTCCTCCCTCTCTTCCTCACACCACATTGAGCCTTAAATCGCATCCAAACCCTGCCAATTTCTCCTCTCCACTTCCCTAGAAACATCCTACAGGTTCTGGTCTTCTTTAAAGACCTATTTTAGTACCCTAAAAAGAGGTCTCAAAGAAGCACTTCAAAGAAGAGGTAATGTCTGTTACCGATTCTTTCATCTTTATTTCTTATTCCACTTCTTCTTATTTTACTGTTTCATTATGAAGTAATTACATCAGTATCACTCGTATACTGATATTTTATTATAAGTATTAAACAACCCTATTTCACCATCTATCCATCCTACGGAAAAAGAAATCACCGCGCGTGCGTACGTACGGAATACCGTCTCCACGCCGTGGTGTAATCTATTTTCCACCACCACCTTACATGGATGGGTATAATGGTGTAAATAATGAATATATATAACTATTAAAAAGTGATATTGATTCTGAAATAGTATACATACACTCCAATACAATTCCACGATCATGGGAATGATATCATCGCTCGTGCATACGTACGGAATACCGTCTCCACGATGTGATGCGATTCGTTCTACATGATCTTCATTGCATAATGATTATATAAATGAATTGAATGAATTAATATGATATATATTACAATAATACCATTCTGTAAATGAGTTATCTATAACCTTAAGAGAAGAATAAGAATTTATTCGACAAAACACACATAAGAACAAAATGTTATAAATACCCGAATAACAAGTAGCAATGAAATATTACTACTAAGACGCTAATAATAAGACCATATATGATATCATAAAAATACGTATGATTCTTTAATAAGTCAATAACATTATTTAAATCATTATACAGGAGGTTTGGACACATACAAAGCATATCGGACCTAAGGTAAGGGAAATATCACAATCTCATTTTTATCCGAGATTTTTTATACTTTGAAATTTACTGGGGTGTATTTTGTCATCCACATATATGTTTCCTCAATATGTAATATTTACATCATTATAAAATAGTTTATATCCAATTTTACCCTTCGGTGAGTTTTTATTAAAATATATGAAAGGAATCTTTTGTCGTTTTTCGTACGAGGTACTTTTTGACTTCTCCGAAAAAAGTACGAGAAGAACGTTTTCTTTTAACTTATACGGCATGAATGGATTTTTAAAAAATTATTACCAAGAATCTTCCCTTAAATGTTTTCAAGTTTATTTTTAATCAAATTCTTTTAGTTTAGAATTGTATGACATGTTAAGAAAGGAAAAGTGTTTTTAAAGTAGAAAGGATATTTTCCTCATGAATGGAGTTCAAGTGTTTTATCAAAATTATTTTCCATATAAGATAATAAAGGGTTCTGTTTCTATCCCTATTATTACATTGATTTTATTATGTTGTGATTGATTAATGTTTATGAATTCCTTTATCTTATAGGAATTGTTTTATGATGTCACGATGTTTAAGATTCCCATTTTTATTACATGGTTTATGCTATGATGTATGGTTTATGATTTTGTGGCACACATAAGAATGGTATCATTATGAGATGGGTGGGACCTATATCTCCCTAGAATGCATTGGGTAAAGTTTTTATATCTCATGAGATAGACTTGGCTGGAACGGTAGGTTATACCAGTTCAGTGAAATAGGACTGAAACGAGGAGTGAACTCGGTTCAGAAAGGGACTTTGTCCACTAAGATAGTCTTGGAAATGAGTCTTGACTAATAAGAAATGATTCTCTATGATTATGTGTGTATGCCACAAAGTTTCATGTTTTATGTTATGATTATTGGGATTACATTTCACTACTATGATTTATCCCATGTTATGAAATTATGATCTCTTTTGCAGGATATGATTTCCAAAAGATATGTTCTTATGAATATGACGTGATTGATATTTCTTTTTTTTACCCTTACTGATCATTTGAGCTCACTATTTTTATGTTTTCTTTTCCCCAGGATATAAATAAAGGTTTTAGGTAAGAAAAAAATGGGTAAGATCTTTATGGGAGATGTTGAAGATCTTTCACCACGATTAGAAGATTACGTTCCAAGGTTCCAAAGACACTAAACTATTACGGTTCTTGTGTGTCTATTTTTGTTATGTATTAAGTATTCCTCTAAAGTAATGTAATGTCCATGTATGTCAAGCTTCGGGTCTCTACAACCCTATTGTTCCGGGCATGGTATGGCCACATGTTTACACTATTATTTTTTGCTTGGTGTTCCCTCATGTTTACCCTCTTGTTCTGGGTATAAGACACCATCATATATCATCATTTGGATGCCCTCCCTTGTGACCTCTTGAGAACATAAAACATTTATCATCACCTTATTCTATGGGGGGTAATATAATCCCCACCAATCACATAATAAAATTATATATCTATGATCCATAATATAACGAAAAATTCATCACACCACGAATCTTGAAATTAAATGGGGATCAATAACGTTTCATCACATAAAAACCCCTGGAGAAGGTATATGATTCATAATCATTTTGTAAAATAATATCCCATGGAAAGAAGAGGGTTTCAAAATCAAATAACCCATTGAAGGGAAAATATTAACATAATCATTATTCAATAAAAAGATAAACCATTCAAGAAAAAATATGAATGGTATTCATAAAATATAACAAAGTAAATCATCTTAGATGTAGAAGGATTATGAAATACAAAATGTAATATTTCATTTGGGAAAATTAATTTCTTCCAAAATCATTTACATGAAAACCTATCAAAAATTCATCTCTTAAAATTAATAAATTACAATTTAATATAAAATAGTACTTGATGAAAATGTTTTTAACACATATAAAAATATTTTAAAAACATAAGGAATTTTGAAGTCATTTTTCACTGAAAACACCATGAAAACATAAAAAGAATATTTTAAATAATTTTTTAATAAGGCCTCTAGAAAATTGATTTTAAAAATTTAATGAAAATTTGCTATCATTGAAATAATATTATTTTAATGTAACCCATTTGGAAAAATATAAAGGGGTTTTGGAAAATCAATTAAAACAATTCATAATCATAATACATTTTTTACAAAAACCATTATTGAAATCCACATTAAAATAAATTTAATTTTTTAATATTTGGAAAACTAATTCTTCAAAAATATGCTTGTGATCATATAACTAAATATTCAGGGAAATTATGGTCTTGATATTTGGTAAGTCTGTACATTCAGAATAATCTTCATGGACCTTAGAATGTTTATAAAAGTTCCTCGATCGGGGAACGAAAAGAGGATTACTTTTGAAAGTCCATTTTAAAATGGTAAAACATGGGTAAAAATCACCATTAAATATCAACAAATAATAGTAAAAAAATTGGAAACATTTTCTGAAAACATGGTTGTAAAATAATACATATTTTATACTAAAATGTTAAATAAAGTTTCATTTTCATAAAAAAATTTGTTAATTAAGTACAAAAGACTGAAAAATAGTACTAATACATGTTGATAAAATGGATTACTAGAGGATAATAATATTCATGAGTACTCTTTTTATATTTATCATATTATTTAAAAATGGAATCATAATCATAAACAATCTATATAAATGATGAGATTGTTGAAATAAACCATTTCTTATATGGTAACATTGAATCCAAATTAGATAGGAAGAATATAATTACGTGAATATAAAAATATAACTACAATATGTATATTCATGATATGACATTTTATAGGGAATTATATACACCTCCAAGATAAATATAGGTTCTTAACATGGCATGTGTCTCAATAAATGTAAACCGAGATAAAATTTCATTATCGATTTGGTATCTTTTGAACCATAAACCCCATGAAATGATGATCATAAAATTGGTATATAATATCTAATAAATTTATTTATAATAATAATATAATACATTTATGGACAATATACACACCACAAAAAAAGAGTTGTGAATAAGGCATGTATGTAATGTAAATAAAATGTGAGACAAAATTCTCTTAATGCATGTATTGACTTTATTCATACCCATTGAATCATCCAATATAATAAATACATGTTTATTATTCATATAATAAATAATAGTATTATTATATATAAAAATATACATTAATGTTTTATGATACATTATTTCCCTTATATCAATTACACCTTGTTAATGTTGCGTTTCGGGTAATATCCGTTTTATTTTTGTTTTTACAAGTTTTGACTTTCTATTCTTAATACGCTTAAATAGATCATGATTTAATTATTTACATAATGAAAACAATTATTTAAATATATTACATATTTATTATATATTTATTTATAATAATCTATATAATATAGAATTACGATATTGAATACACCGTTCATGGAGATGGTAGGTCGTTCGTATGAACAATGGTGTTCCCATTTTATTTTCATATTCTAATACTTAAAGTAAATGAAGTGTGTGTATATATACTGTAATTATAATAATATTATTTTTATATATTTCATATAATTTTTCTAAATTTTTTCTTTATTACATTCTATGTAAGGTGTGAATGAATCACGTCGTTCAGAATAGATGGTAGTCCACAGTTCCAAAAATGAACTTATCATACATACAAAAAGTAGAAATCTAGAAGGTGAGTATTATATTAAATTCCATAAGAATACATACATCCAAAATATCATATATGAAATTAAATAATAAATTATCCATCATATGTCTTGACCATGATAGGTGGTAAAATAAAAATTAAGTACATCGTTTCGTGAGGTGGTAATTCCCCGTACCCAAGAACGTCAAGTTCACTACCCATTAGATGAATGTGGATATATGTTCTAGAAAAAAAATATAATTAAAAAATCTAAATATATTAATGATATTTTTTAATATATTATCATAGAATTATAAGAATTTAGGTGGTTGAAAAAGAAAATAAAAAGAAATAAGATTGAGCAAGGATGTTACCTCCTATTTTGGGTAACTCCTATTTCTTTTAAAAAAGTCCTTATTGGTTGATTTTTTTAAAAATGGTATACTTGAAAGAGTAAGGTAGTAATTTTTGGAGATTATTTATGAATATTTTACAAGATACAAAGGGCTTTATAGTTGTTAATATATTGTAGGGGTGAGTGCGTTTTTATTGCAGATGAGTGGAATTCTAGTAAATTTTTTAAAACGGGATTCCACTGTTATATTTCCTATAAAATGTGGATAAAATAATATAAAACATTATAATAAAGGGATTATATCGTCGAAATATGATCATAAAATGTATTTTGGAAGAATTTATAGGTCATTTTGGCCATTATGTGTAATGTTTAGTCCATTCTGATGAAAATTTTCCTCTTAATCATTATAAATAATTTTATTCATCTTTAGCAATATTTTTAGTAAAAATGTTATATTAATTTATTAATAGTTATAATTAATGATTATTTTAAATATAGAATAATATTTTAAAAACTAAATTAAAATGGTAGCCAAAATTAATTTAAAATAAATCTAGTGGATGTGATGACAATACAGGTTTTTAAAAGTAAAAATGTTCAATTATATTAACAATTTTATATCTAATTTCAAAGTAAAGTTGGTCCTAAATCCAAAATTATATTAATTTATGTATAAATTCTTTAATTATACCTTAACAATTAGAAGTAGAATTTTTGATTATTAATAAAAAAGAAGAAAATACAGCTTTTAATTTAAATCCAGTATTATTGGCTATTCATAAAAATGTGAAACATCATAAAAAAATAACAAAAAATAACCAAAATATAGTAATTATATTTCTAAAAAAAAGATTATATTGTCAAATAAAATTAAAAAAGTCCCAAAATATAGATTTAAAATAGGTTCTCTACTAAAAGGTTGTAATGTTTCTTTTATAACAATATAACATTTCATTTGGAATATTTGGTTTGTTCATATATTATGCCTATAAAATATAATTGATGAGAATAAAAAATATTTTATTGTATATATGAAATATAGATTACCTTAATATCATTCATAAATAGTAATTAATTTAATTTATTAGTATCAAATTCAACTATGACAAAAAAAGTTTTTATAAAAAAAATTTCCTTTATATTCAAGTATTTCTTGTATAAATTTCTAAATAATCTGTGAAAATTGAATTCAACCATGTATTTTAATAATTTATTTTATACAATTCATAACCATCAGCTTATTGGCTATATTATACATTGTTATATAGAATAATAATGTTTCTAATAATATATTATTATTCTTTATTTCTTAGTCTTGCGTGTCGCACAAGACAACAAGAAATGATAGTCTTATGTATAATGTATTTCTAATGTTGGTGGTCTATGATGAGAAAAATAAATTTTATATTGCATTTAGTGAATGATTAACATGGTTTTCTATATAATGCAATCCAAACATAGTTCAATAAATAAATTATATTTTGAGTTATCTGAAACGAAAAATATCAAAAATTATTAAATTAAATAAAGAAAAAAATTCAAAAAATCACAGTATAACACATATGATAGACTATTAAACTTATATAATGTGCACTCAAAATAGTACATATACTTTTAGGGGGACTGGAAAAATTCTTCTTATTACCTGAAATGATGCTACTGGTTTGAGAATCTGGTCTACTATGATCTAGATATACACATTCCCTCTAGTTGTGATTAGTAATATGTTAAATCTTTACTATATCAAACGTTATAGGAAACTAAAAATTGATCAGTTTAATGAATGGAATATATGAACCCATCATCATAAGGGTTGTCTCTCTCTTACTTATCTTTGGTATATATATGGACAAAGTGATGAATATCTATAAAATGAGAGTAGTAATCCATAATAGGTATAGAACATCACTATAGGTTCATCGAATCACAAAACCATTTATCCATCGAGGTCTCAGGGATAAATTATTTTAATAATTATTATTATTAATCCATCCTAATAATTTTCAGTGTTAATATGATTTCATCTTAATATCCCCACAATGATTGGCGTATCCATGAAACATATATTTCACAGTAGAAAATCTCCACTTAAGAGGAATCTCTAGGTTCTTGATGATAGATAAAACGGTCCCAAACCACAACTCTATAACATATATGTAACTGTTACCTGAAAAATTAGGTGGATGTTGTTGTAGAAACACATTTTCGACTCTACCATAAAATTCGAAAGTCACAGATATCCCTATATAGTCTTATAAATCTATATAAACTCCACTAAAAACTAAAAATCATCACCCACATCAAGAATACAAGTAGGTTCCAAAGGTGGAACTACATGAGGTAACACTTGTGGATCAGGTCGATCACCTCTATTGAATGTTCATCACCACCCTCCTGGTGAAAAACGCATGGAATATGTGGTAGAATAGTCCCATAGCATCCATGGAAATTCCTCATATAGGATTTGATAAATTTAAAATTACTAATAATAATAATATGACAAGTTCAAACCTTCTAATTCATGATTCATACCTCTCTTCTTAATCATAAAGCAGGGTATGGGTGATAGGAATGAGTATAAAGAGGACAATAGACTCGACTTAATTCCCACTACTATGGTAGATTCAGGTTCAAGTTATCGGTTTCATTGTATGGGTCTTGGTATATAGAAATTCAGTTGAATGTAAATGATAAAAAAAATATTTAATGGAGAATTGGAAACCCAATTTAATGAAGGCCATATTTTATTTTATGATTTATCAAACCTGAATTCATGTTATATACCCATTAAATGAGTATTATTCCAAATTAATACAAGTACTTACTCGAAAAATATCTATTTGTAGTTCATTTAACTGTGTATAGAAGATTATATTTGACTAAATTATTCACAAATAAAAAATTATAGTGGTACTTCCACTCATTATATAAAAACGAAAAAATGTATTTAAAAAAACTAATGTTTAAGTCTATGTTACCATAGCTACATAAGATGAACATGTGATAATAGGTTAGTTAAGGCACAGTTATCAATCTATATAGGAAAACCCTATTTATTTTGATGAAGAAACATTGAAAACTAATTATTTAATCCCATTTTTACTATTGAAACGTCAGTTTCATAACTGATACAACACTCAAGGAAAATAAAAAAAATATTAGTATTTCTGGTAAAAAAACCTAAATAGAATGGATTAATGAAAAACAAATTAATCTTATATGGTTCCTATAATAATGCATGATCATTAATCCATTCAATTCCATGATAAGTATAAACTATAATCATCAATCAGGACAATAATAACATCTCAAGTTATGTTCATTGAAAAATAGTAAAATCTGTAAAATAATAACATGAATAATTTAGAACATCAAGTCCTATACTATGTAATTTATCTATTTCTATGAATGTGGGATGGCTACTCCTGAAAAAAGATTCATTAAAAATCAATGACACATCCTACAATCCTTTAAAAAATCTAAAAGTAGTGAGTAGAATATATAAAACCTATGATACAAATTTTTAATGTCTTGAATCATGTTCACTCATATGAAACAAAAATTAGTTGGCCACCAGTCCCCAAACACACCTCCCCAAACACCAGAGTCTATCGACTAGTAGTTAGGGTCTATGGTTATAAAGTGGGGAGACTATACCCTAATGATAAGAGTATATAATGGTATAAAAATGAATTAATAAACAATGAAATGATAATAAATTAAAACTAGAGAAATGGAATTAAAAATAAATATGATAATAACAAACAAGTCATCTATAGAAATATCTAGTACATTATAAAAAATTATGTAATGTCATGTCTCTAAATAAAAAATAACCAGATTATATATAATTAGAAACACATACACACTTGTATATCAAAAGAACCAAAAAACAAATAAAGACTATCTCTGGATAGAATCATGATTCATTGCTAAATCATGTGCTTCTCTCCTCCCATTCTACTATCAATAATGCATTGAAAACTGGGTGATTTCCCTTGTCCCTACCCATATCAATGGTATCTATCAGAGTAGAAGTTGATGAATCAAACATGGTGTGAGATATACATAGTATTCATGCACTAATAATGTCTACAAAAAGTCTGATATGTGTAACTAAACTATAATTATATGAAAATTTTACAAGATAACATGTAAATTGATTAAAATATATGATCATTATTTGAGAAATTGATTTAATAAGATTATGATATAATAGGTGAGAAGAAATACACATATATATAATGTGTGTAAAATAGATAACTACTGTCTCTACACATTCCCCATTTGAAATGAGTAGCATGTCTTCATGATCTAGGTCCAAAGGCATATTAATAGTGAAACCTCATAATGAACAATGAAATATTCTAATTGTGAGCTCATAATAATATTCAAAACACAATGGGCCATCTCAAAAGATGATAACTAGCTCAACCTATATATTAATATAGGTATATATATATATATGAAAGTCATTTGTGTCATTCCTCAATCTTCTTCATTAGATCCACATCATAAATAATCGCACCAAGGGGTCTTATGTTCCATACCCTGATCATATAGTCGATGTAAAGACCCAGAAATTTCAAGGAAATTTTTTTCATAAATTCTTTGGGATTTTACGAGTACTCATTTTCTGACGGCACCTGATTCCGAGGACTGGTGAGCCCGAAATCAATTTTGGAAGTTTAGCTCTGGTATGTTCAGTGAACGAATGAGCAGGAATTTCTATCTTTTGAACTGGTGCTTGGAATTGAAATATGAGGGCATCAGTGAACTTACAACTCCGGTAATTGCTCAAGAGGACCTTTACCGAAGATTTTTTTACACGTGAGAAGGAGTTAAATGTTGTGGTTTGATAAGAATTGAATAAAAAAATTGTTGAACAATTTTTATTCTTTATTCTTATGTAGTTATATCCTACATGGTGTAGTTAGGATGGGACCCACAACCTCCTAACTACCCATGTGAGGATAATTGTGAGGTGGGGACCACACGATCCCCAACCATTCACATTCCCTAAACCCCTTAAACCTCCCATTAAACTCCTTTATTTTAATGTTTACAACCCCTTGTATTTATTTGAGTAACCTTTCCTATCCTCTCTCTCCCTCATGAATAGTTGGCAACCTTTCACCAAATTAATTAGAAAACTCATGGTTTAGTTAATTAGGTGAATTGGATTTTGAATTTTGTAATTTTGAATGATCAGAAAATTAAAATAAAATAAGAGGAAGCCTTATTTTATTTTGGGGATATAATTTTTGTGTGAGGAGATTTGGGAGAACTCTAGTTTTATTTGAATAACTTCATCCTCCTGTGAAGAACTTCATCCTCCCGCGAAGAACGACACCTCTTTGACGAAGAACCTCGTCACCACAAGGATAGACGACGTTCCTTTTCTTCTTCTCTCTGTAGCTAGTGTGAGATGTCGTCCCCTCCTTGGACTCACGCCAAAACTGTCTTCAAAACCTCACCCCGCGATGCCATCTTTCGCGATGCCCAGTGAACGACATAGGTTTTCGAGGTAGGGGTTAAGTTAAATTTTAATGGATTAAAATTGTGCTGTGGTTTGTTGTTGAGTGTCTCGTTTACCTTGGCTGATTGCTATCATTTTACGCGGAGGGTGTGGGCTGAACGAACACGGCCCGACAACCCTCTGTTGTTCTCGTTAATTATATTTAGAATTAATATTTGATGGTGGTGGAAGTAGAATGTCGTCTCGCCGTGCTGGGAACTAGGCAAAGGGATCCAGTGTTGTCGTGACGGTTATGAAGAAAGAACCACGAACTATTACACGGGCCGCTTCGGTGGAAGAACCGGCCGACCCGTCGACCAGTCGGGTGAAGAGGAGTCGTGGCGCTAGGATGGCGCCACAATAGATGACCCGCCAGCCCATCGGCCAGTCGGGCAGAAGTGGATAGTGGTGCCAGGAGGGCGCCGCGCCAACGAAACCGTAGCCCGCTGAGTAGGCCGCGTGCGCCAGAGGGCTGGCCGACCTAGCCGGCCGGTTTGGTAAAGGCCTGCGCAACCTGGTGCCATCGGTGTAGAAGACCGGGGGGCCCGCCCCCCCTAGAGCCCGCTCATCTTTGGTTGCGCCAGCTAGGCCGCACCAGGCTGGGCCGCGCCCCGCCAAGCTGGACCGTGCCACTTTGGGCAGGGCCGCACCACTTCAAGCCAGGCCACGTCCATTCGGGCCGAATTGAGTTTTCCCTTCAGACCGGTCCGACACCCCTGCTGGGTCGGACCCGTCAAACTAGGACAACTCGACCCGTTGGCCCACAGGGCCAAACGGGTCGGGCCCGTTAATCATTTAAACAGCGTTAACATAAAGACCGTGCGTCTGATCAACGTGTCATCTACGGAACTAAGACTATTTCGATGAGACGGCCCTTTTCCTTTACTCGGAGTGTGTTTTTGATGATTTTGGAAGTCGTATTTGTTAGAAACGAGCATATTTCTAACTAAGACCCTGGAATGGAAAAGCCAATATCTCTCAGACCAGGGGTCTGATTGACGCGTCATCTATTGCGTTGAGTTCCTTTTGACGAGATGGAATGTCGGGATACATCAACTCTAGAATTTGTGACATTTGATGTATCGACCCTCATGGATCTTGGAGCGGACCCTTCCAGAATAGAGGGTGTTGTGTGCCGGAACCCTAGAGCTAGCTGTGACAGCGACGACGATGATGATTGTACTTTGGATCCTATGAGGGTTCGACAGCGAGGATGACTGTACATGGATCCTACGTGTGTTCAGTAGCGAGGACAACTGTACTTGGATCCTACATGGGTTTGGCTGTGAGGGTTACTGTACTTGGATCCTACATGGGTTCAGCAGAGGAGATGATTCAGAGGATACATATAATCATCTCCACCCCTCTTCGTGAGTAGTATACATGTGTGAGGTGAGTCTAGACATCAATCATTATCATCGATATGATTGACTTGGTTTCCTATGTGGACTAGGTTGTGCTTTCTTGTGTGGACTAGGTTGTGCTTTCCTGTGTGGACTGGGTTGCTCTTGGGCTCAGGAGTTGGAGCCGAACATGAATTGATGACTTAGGTATATGTATGGTCATATACCTAATTAGAGCTGGTTGATACTTCATGTTTGTACCTTTCCTTTTTTGTTTTTCCTTTGTGGATTTTGGGAGGCCTTTAGGGGTCTCTGGGGTCCCTACTGAGTATCGTATACTCACCCCTGCACGGGCTATGCCCGTACTACGTTGTGTTGGTTGCAGACGACGGATAGCACTGACCGTCGTTGAGGCTTGTGGAGAGGGACGATATCTGGTGGTGGACTATCAGGCGGGACGTACATGGAGCGGACGGATGGATTCGAGGAGCATAGGAGAACATTTGTACCCACCCTTTAGGTGGGGTTTCTAGAGGACGTCTCAGTGGTTTCTATTTACATTTCAACTATTTTACATTACTTTTCTTAGTTGTACTGTTCTTTCAGTTGGGTTTTATACGGGCCCATTTACTTTCCATCACTTACTTTTGTACACAGTTTACAAAGTGTTTACTTCATCTTGCATACTCTATGGTGTTTTTTTACTTATATAAAGGTAATTCCTTCCCTTTTTATCGGTATTTAGGCCTTTGGTGCAAGTCTCCAGCCCTTGGCCTATGCGAGGCGGGCTTGGGGTCATCATGGCACGGGCCCCGATGACAGGTCGTGAAAAATTGGTATCAGAGGAGTTGGATCTACAACAGAACTTAGGAATCTAATAATTTCTTATCTGTGAAGCAATAATGTTTAGAGTAATGATTTTGGTTATCAGTCCAGGGAGTCCAGTGTTGGTGTAGTGACCGACGTATCCATACACCAGGACCCTGACTTCTAATTTCTAACTCAGTGCACAGAAACATTGATTGCATGTGTGTTTCAAAAGTTTTCATTATGATTATATGTGTAAGCCCACCAGGTATACTGTATTAACTATGGCGCACCTATTTCTTTTCAGGATGGCCCCCCGACGACAACCAGCTAGGGTTCTGAGTTTTGTGCAAGATGGCAGCCCACCGAGTGATGAGCCCTCGGTGCAGGGCCCCATTACAGAAAAGGCACTGACAGTACCTCTACCTGCCGAGCCAACGATGCCACCAGCCCCAACAGCTAATAGTGAACATCCCCTGAGTGCGCTACATGAGTTTCAGCGTCAGAGGCCGCCTAGGTTCCACGGAGAGACGGACCCTCAGGCAGTTGAGGATTGGCTAGGGGCTATCGTCCGAGTCTTCAGATTAGTATGCACACCAGCTGACCATATGGTGATCCTTTCGGTGAATCTCCTGCACGCAGTAGCAGGTAGATGGTGGAGTCTGATTCTCCAGGTGCACGACGAGGCATATCTACTTTGGACTGACTTAGAGAGCCTCTTCTTCTCGGAGTTTATTCCAGCCACCCTTAGTGCGGTATACATCCAGGAGCTACTATAGCAGCGGTAGGGCAGGATGCCAGTAGCCCAGTACTCGGAGAGATTTACTGATCTCTCGTGCTACTCCACAGACATGGTATGCGGCCCATTCTTCCGGGCTCGGGCTTTCGAACAGGGGACTGAGGTATGAGATCAGTGCATCAATGATCTCCCTCAACATTCTGATGCAAGAAAGATTAACGAAGTGAGTCCTTCATGTGGATAGCTTTCTCGCGGAGCCTACACCAGCAGCGAGGCCTACTACAGGGCGACATGTAGGGGAGTCTTCTGCAGGTGGCAGTAGACAGATGTAACAGAGGTCCAAGCGGATCAGGCTATCAGGTGGGATACCTTAGGATACTGGTTCGGATGTGCGAGGAACACACAGTAGTGCCAGTCATATGAGAGGCAGATAGTGTTTTGCATGCCGCGGGCAGGGCCACATGGATCATGACTACCCGACCCGCCATGCCGATGAGCGGTAGACGGTTTAGGGACCACCTTGGTAGAGGCAGAGGTACGACCGTGGCGGTCCGCATGGAGCAGGAAGACGAGGTAGAGGAGCTGGCCGAGCAGCAGCTGGTGGACGACGCTTTGAGGCTCTACCGCCACCACCACAATGAGGTCCACCCCGACCACAGGGTGCTGGAAGATAGAGGTAGACTCAGCATCAGGCAGTGGAGGCTTATGACCACGGTGCACCTGAGATGATTCAAGGTACAATATGTGTCTACTCAACCCTTGCTGCAGTTCTTATAGACACAGGAGCGAGTCATTCTTTCATTACCGCTTCCATTGTTCGGAGCTCGGGGATTCTGACAGAGCCTTTTTCTCGATCCTTACAGCTAGAGACTCCTATGGGATCAGACTAGATGATTACACACTGGTGCCAGCAATTGAGCTTACTCTAGGAGGCAAGAGATGCAGCTGGTATCTTCTTGTACCAACGTCGAAGTCTTACGACGTCATCCTGGGTATGGACTTTTTGTCTACAGTCCATGCTCAAATCGACTGTGTTAGGTGCAAGGTGCGGTGTGTCTGCACAGATGGGAGAAATTTCACCTTCACCGGCGAAAACGGAGACATTGCAGTGCAGGATAAACTCACACTGAGGAGAGGACAACCAATCACCCATCAGTTGGCTAGTCTCATCCTAGGAGCTGCTGATGTATGGAGTCCGAGTTTTCTTATTGTGGTGGATCAGTATGTGGATGTTTTTCACTAACGATGTTCCAGGACTACCTCCTCGCAGAGAGGTGGACTTCTACATTTACCTATACCCCGGGACAACACTGATATCTACTACAGCATATTAGATGGCACCCGATGAGCTTTGTGAGCTATGTGTATAGCTAGAGGACTTGCAGGGAAAGGGATTAATCTGACCCAGTGTTTCACCCTGGGCTTCTCCGATTTTATTAACCATGAAGGTGGATGGGATCTGATGACTATGTGTCGACTACCGTCACCTGAACCCGGAGACCTTGATGAACAAGTATCCACTTCTGAGGATTGACGACTTCTTTGATCAACTCAAGGGAGCATGATGGTTTTCAAAGATAGACCCTTGGTCAGGCTATCATCAGCTCATAGTTCGAGACGAGGATGTGCAGAAGACGGCCTTCAGGTGTTGGTATGGCCACTATGAGCATTTTTTTATTCCTTTCGGTGTAACCAATGCTCCACTAGTGTTAATGATTCTCATGAATAGGATCTTCCAGCCTTACCTCGATCAATTTTTCATAGTCTTCATCGACGACATATTGATTTACTCGACTTCTGAGGAGGAGCACACCTACCACTTACGGGTTGTACTGGATAAACTATGAGAGAACCATAGTTATGGTAAGCTCTCGAAGTGTTAGTTCTAGATTCGAGAGGTCCACTTCTTGGGGAACATCATCTATGAGGCAGGAGTTGCGGTAGATCATGTAATGATCGAGGCAGTACTATCTTGGGAGCCACCCAAGAGCATGACGGAGGTGCAAAGTTTCCTAGGTCGTGCTGGGTACTATCAGAGATTTGTGCCAGAATTCTCTAGAGTTGCAGCATAGCTTTCAGCTTTGACGAAGTAGGGGTAACCCTTCATGTGGTCAGATAGTTGTCAGCAGAGCTTCCAAGAGCTAAGACAGATATTGACCAGTGCACCCATCTTGAGGCTGCCGGAGGAGGGCGCAGGGTATGTAGATTACTGCAATGAATCTGTGACCAGACTCGGGTGTGTCTTGATGCAGGAGCGGGTAGTGATTTCTTACGGTTCGCGACATTTGAGGCCGCACGAGCAGAACTACGCTACCCATGACCTGGAGTTAGCAGTAGTGGTCATCGCCATAAAGATGTGGAGGCACTATCTGATGGTCGAGTGCTTTACAGTCTACTCTGACCACCAAAGTCTCAATACATCCTCTCACAGAAAGACTTGATCCTTAGATAGTGATGATGGCTGGAGTTCCACTAGGACTATGACTTTGAGAGAGTATATACTCCTGGGAAGGGGAATGTAGTAGCTGATGCTCTCAGCAAGAGGTTGGGAATATAGCTACTTGGAGAGGTGACAGAGAAGTTATCATCTTTGCAGATATCCTTTGTGGATAGAGATGAGGAAGCATTTATACAGTTTATCACAGTCACTCCTCAACTACTTCAGCGGGTTAGGGAGGCACAACGTTGTGACGTTGACTATGAGGCGTGACATGATCAGATATCCTTAGGGCAGGCACCCGATGGATTTTATGATGGCGGGGACCATGTCATCATCATCAGGGGATGTACCACAGTACTAGTTTCATTACAAGAGGAGGTGCTGAGGGAGTATCACACTTCCCTTTTGGAGGTACATCCTGGAGTAGCGAAGATGTACCAGGATCTCAGATGATAGCACTGGTGGCCATGTATGAAGAAGGTTGAGGTAGATTTTGATTCACAATACCACTCCTGCTAGCAGTTGAAGGCAGAGCACCAGGTAGCAGCAGGCTTGGTACAGCCCTTAGAGGTCCCGGAGTGGAAGTGGGATGAGATATCTAAGGATTTCGTGACGGGACTTTTTCATACTTTCAAGGGACACGACTCTATCTGGGTGATCGTATACAGACTCACCAAGTCATCCCACTTCTTACCTCTCAGAGAGCAGGGCTCAGTAGAGAGCTTGGGATGCCTCTACGTTCAAGAGATCGTATGGCTTCATGGTGTGCCATCATCTATCGTCTCTGATCGAGACGCTCGTTTTACTTCCCGGCTTTGGAAGGGGTTTCAAGAGGCATTTGGGACATAGTTATGCCTAAGTACTGCTTTTCATCCTCAGACGGATGACCAAACGGAGAGGACCATTCAGAATCTCGAGGAAATGCTCAGTGCATGAGTCCTTGACTTTGGTCGTAGGTGGTAGGATCACCTACCGTTGGTGGAGTTTGCATACAACAACAGCTACCAATCCACCATCAGGATGGCACCATACGAGGCCTTGTATGGTCAACCTTTCAAATAACCTCTGTGCTGGATTGACCCAAGGGAGTCAACACTTGTAGGACCAGAGATGGTCCAGGCCATGATGGAGAAAGTGCAGATCATCCAGGAGTGGATGAGGGCTGCACAGAGTCGACAGATGTCATATGCTGATAGGAGGTGGAGACCACTGGAGTTCTATGTTGGCGACCACATTTTCTTATGGGTCTCACCACGACGGGATTATAGAGATTTGTATGGGGCGGAAAGTTATCTCTGCACATCATAAGACCATTCCTGGTTCTCAGCAGGATAGCCGAGGTGGCTTATCGCCTGGCTCTTCCACCTCAGTTGCACCAGGTGCATGACGTATTCCACGTATCTCAGCTGAGGAGATACGTGAACCACCCGATGAATATCAACAACCACGGAGAGCTGGACATCTATGATGGGGCGACATTTGAAGAGGTCCCAGTGGAGATCGAGGATCGACAGGAGCGGGTCCTACGTGGACTGTCGATTCCCTTAGTGTGCATCAGGTGGCAGCACATGAACCTCAAGGAGAGCACATGGGAGCAGGAGGTTCAGATGCTTGCACAGTACCCTCATTTTTTCCCTTAGTTTATGATGCATCTTTAAGGGGATGTAAATCCCTGAGGTGGGATTAATGTAAAGACTCGTAAATTTCAAGGAAAACTTTTTTCATAAATTATTTTCTATTTTACGAGTACGCAGTTTCGGACAGCACCTGATTCCAAGGCCCGGTGAGCCCGAAATCAATTTCCGAAGTTTAGCTTAGATATGTTCAGTGAACAAATGAGCGAGATTTTCTATCTCTTGAACCAGTGCTCAAAATTGAAATCCAAGGGCACTGGTGAACTCGTTGTGCCAGTAATTGCTTAAGAGGACCTTTACTGAAGATGCGTTTGAACGGGAGGAGTAAAATTTTGTGGTTTAAATAAGAAGTGAATAAAAAATTATGGAACAATTTTTATTCTTTTATCTTAAGTAGTTATATCCTAAATGGTGTAGTTAGGATGGGAACAACAAACTCTTAACTACCCATGTGAGGATAATTTTTAGGTGGGGCCCACATGATCCCCAACCATTCACATTCCCTAAACCCCGTAAACCTCCCATTAAACTACATTATTTTAATGTTGACAACCCATTGTATTTATTTGAGTGACCTTTCCTCTCCTCTCTCTCACACATTAAAAGATTCCAACCATTCACCAAATTAATTAGACAACTCATGGTTTAATTAATTAGGTGAATTGGATTTTGAATTTTGTAATTTTGAATTCTTGAAAAATTAAAATAAAATAAGAGGAGGCCTTATTTTATTTTGGGGATAGAATTGTTGTGTGAGGAGATTTGAAAGAACTCTAGTTTTATTTGAAGAACATCATCCTCCCATGAAGAACTTCATCCTCCCGCGAAGAACAACACATCTTCGACGAAGAATGCCGTCACCACAAGGATAGACGTGGTGCCTTTTCTTCTTCTCTCCGCAGCTAGTGTGAGACGCCATCCCCTCCTTGGACTCACGCCAACGCCATCTTCGAATCCTCACCCCGCGACACCATCTTTCGCAACGCCCGTCAAATGACATTGATTTTCGAGGTAGGGGTTAAGATCAATTTTAAAGGATTAAAATTGTGCTATGGTTTGTCATTGACCATCCCGTTTACTTGGTCGATTGCTATCGTTTTATGTGGAGGGTGCGACCTGAACCAACACGGCCCGACAACCCTATGTTGTTCTCGTTAAATATTTTTAGAATTGATATTTGATGGAGGTGGAAGAAAAAAGCCATCACGCCATGCTTGGAATGAAGAAAAGGGATCCAGCATTGTTGCGTCGGTTCTGCGGAAAGAACCGTGGCCCGCTTCGGCAGAAGAATTGTCCAGGCCGTCGGTCGGCCGGGTGAAGAGGAGTCACGACGCCCGGAGGGTGCCACTCTAGAAGACAGGCCATCCCGTCGTCCGGTCGGGTGGAAGCGGACCACGGCGCGAGGAGGGCGCCACACCAAAGAAGCCGCAGCCCTCCTAGCGGGCCGCATGCGCCAGAGGGCCGGCCGGCCCAGCTGGCCGGTTTGGGAAAGGGTGGCGACACATGGCGCTACCAGTGCAGAAGACCAGCCCCCCCCCCCTCCTCCCGCCCCCTCCTCCTTGGAGTCGTGAGGCTTCGGCCAAGCCACCCAGGCTGCGTGCCCATCCAGGCCACGCCGGGACGGGCTGCGCCGTGCCGGGCCGAGCCGCGCCAGGCCGGGCTGTACCGGGCCGAGCCAGTTCGGGTCGCGCCCTACCGGGCCGGACCGCACCACTTCAGGCCGGGCCGCGCCACTTCGTTTCGGGCTGCGTCCCTTTGGGCCGACTTAAATTTTTCCTTCAGACCGGTCTGACACCCCTACTGGGTCGGACCCATCAAACTGGGAAAACTCGACCCATTGGCACACCGGGCTAAACGGGTCGGGCCTATTAATCAATTAAACAGGGTTAAGGTAAAGACCGCACGTCCGATCGACGCACCGTCTGCGGCACTGTGACTCTTTCGAAGAGACAATCATTTTGAGTTACTCTAAGTTATTTTCAGATGAATTTTGTTATCGTCCGGGTTAGAAATGAGCATATTTCTAACCGGGCCCCTGGAACAGAAAAGTCGATATCTCTTAGACCGGGTGCCCGATTGATGTGCAGTCTGTTGCGTTGAGTTCCTTTTGACGAGATGGAACTTTGGGATACATAAAATATAGACTTTTTGAAATTTTATGTATCGAACCTCTTGGCTCGTGGAGCGGACCCTCCCGGAATCGAGCATGCTGTGTGCAGGAACCCTAGAACTGGCTGCGACTGCGACGACGATGACGACTATACTTGGATCCTACATGGGTTCTGTAGCGAGGACGAATCTACTTTGTTCTTACATGGGTTTGGAAGTGAGGACAACTGTACTTGGATCCTATGTGGGTTCGGCAGTGATGGTTACTGTACTTGGATCCTACGTGGGTTCGGTAGCGACGGATTCTGTACTTGGATCCTACGTGGGTTCAGCAGATGAGATGATTCAAAGGATACATCTAATCATATCCACCCCTCTTCATGAGTAATATACCTATGTGAGCTATGTCTTGACCTCAATAATTATCACTGATATAAATGACTTGCTTTCCTGTGTGAACAAGGTTGTACTTTCTAGTGTGGACTGGGTTGTGGTTTCCTGTGTGTTCTGGGTTGTACTTGGGCTCAGGAGTTGGATCCAAACTGGAATTGATGACTTACGTATATGTATGGGCATATACCTATGTATAGATGGTTGACACTACGTGTTTGTATCTTTATGTTGTGGTTTATCCTTTCTGGATTTTGGGAGGCCTTCAGGGGACTCTGGGGTCCATACTGAGTATCGTATACTCACCCCTGCATGGGCTATGCTCGCACTACGTTTTGTTGGTTACAGACGACGGACAACACTGACTGTGGTTGAGGCTTGTGGAACGGGATGGTATCCGGTGGTGAACTATCATCTGAGACGTACATGGAGTGGACATACGAATTCGAGGAGCTGAGGAGAACATCTGTACCCACCCTTCAGGTGGGGTTTCCAGAGGACGTCTCGGTGGTTTCTGTTTACTTTTCAACTATTGTACTTTACTTTTCTCAGTTGTACTGTTATTTCAGTTGGGTTTGTATACTGGCCCATTTACTTTCTAGCACTTAATATTGTATGCAGTTTACTTAGTGTTTACTTCAGCTTGCGTACTATGTGTTGTTTTTTACTTATATAAAGGCAATGACTTTCCTTTTTATCGGGATTTATACCTTTGGTGCTAGTTTCCAGCCCCTGGCCTATGGGAGGCGGGCTTGTGGTAGTCACGACATGCTCCCCGAGGACGGGTCATGACAGTCGATTCCACATTTTTATGTAATAAGTTCTGTAAAATCATAAGAAATGTGTTTTATATAGACATTCCCAACATCAAGAAATTAATATAACAAGGACAGTGGATATTTATTTCCCATACCAAGTTATAATAATCAATATAATAAGGCACAATCCCATAGAATATGCATCTCATTCCACATTTTCATTTAAATCTAATCATTAATCACATTAATAAAATATAACATTGCTGAAAAAGTGGAATTTAAATATTCAATTATCACATTAAATTGTAGAATGTATCCCACTAAAAGGTAACAATACAACATAACCGAAGTGGTGGTTTCATCTTAAGAATTATTAAAAAACTCTCCTCAGAGGTGACTTAGGTGGGGATTAAAAAACACTAACCACATAAAATATATTAAATGGAAATCCATTCAGGTTCTGAAAAATTAATTTTAAAAATAAATTAGGTTATGAGAAATTAAAAAATGGTTTTAGTGAGTAAATTAATGATGATAATAAAATAGACAAAAAATATTAGGGAAAATATATAAATTATATACCTCATTCTTTGGGTATATAAAATTTTCATTATTGGACCCTGCTTCAACCTAAATTAGAATAAATTGTAATAATACATGAACACCATAAGAAATTTACAAATTGGCTTCGACCAAAGTAACAAAACTTTTGGGAGTATAACCAATGAAAGTAGAAGTGGTTCAAATATCTTATCTATGGTGATCCAATGTAAAAGACATCCTACAAAACAATGGAGGAATGGATGACATAACCTGAATACAAGATTAGTCAAGGCAGTAACATACATGTGGATAAGCTGGGTATGTTTCTGGAGAAAAATCGAAATAAATAGGGTTATCCTATTAAAATCCCTATGACGAAAAAATGTAATTTCTCCAAAATTTTTGTTTTTTCCATGGTATGTCGCCAGATTTGGATAAACTATGCACCAACTGTGCACTAGCCACTTCCACGGACCATGGACCCACATGGCTGGGGAGCATAGTTATTCAATCTTTTCTCATCCCATGTTCTCCTCTCTATATATCCCTATAGTACCCAAAATTGTTTTTTCAGAGCATGTGAACTACATCACACAATTTTTTTAGACCAGAAAACTACATACTTTCATCCATAATTCAAAGATCCATGACTTGGACAAGCCCCAAACACAGAAATTCGACCTCTATGTGATTTGAAATGTCTATACTGATAAAAAAGGATTCCAACCTAAATTCAAAAGTTTAATACGACACTGTAAAATAAATGTCTCATACATATTTAGTTTAATAATGGTACATCATGTTGTTGAATGGTAATGGTTAAAAGAAATAGACTCTAAGGAGAAGAATGGTGGGATTATAATTTTATATCTACTAGTGGAATGGGAAAACCATGTTTTATTTCATGGAAAAAGAATAATCTGATTTGAATTAATAGATTGTAAAATGAATGGAATTTTTCATATGAATTTGTTAATGTTAATGTGTTGAGAGGGATTATTTTCGAAAATAGTATTTATGAGATTATAAATTCATATTAAAATAGTGAATTTGAATAAATTTTTTGAAAAGTGTTTTAAATTTTGATGGTCATGGAAATTCCAATTAGGGATGTATTGATTCATTAATTATAAAATTTTTTTTGTGCAACATTTGATGTAACCGGTATGTTTAATTCTTTTAGCATTATTGTTTCATATACATTTTTAGTTATGGGGGTTGGGTGTTGTAAATAGATGTTTCAATAAAATAAATATAGGGAACACAGTTGGTATATAATTTTTCCAATAGTTTGGTTAATTGTGTGAGGGGTGTTGGGCTAGGCTTGAGATATTTTGAACAGGTTCACCATGGTTTGAAAAACAATATGAACACAAGGGATAGTTCAGTGACTTCTATTAGGGAAGGTAGTATATCCAGTATGGTTGGAACAGTGTTTAACAAAACATTTGGTTAATCCATTCCTCTCATCCAACTAATTATAAATTTGGTGTTTTAACAAATTACACTTATCGTATTTCAACACTTTTTCCTTTATTTAATATACCTTGAATTAATATCCACCCTATTTTCCAAGGAAACATTTTGCCACACAAATTTAGGGGAATATCCTTCGAGTGTTGGTTTTATTTTTTATCTTTAAATCCTCTTCTTCATTCCAAATATTTTATTCTCATTCTTTAATATTTATGGAAATGTGTTACCCTAGATGTGGTATTGAATGAATCTAGGGTATGTAATAGGGGGTTCAATTTTGTTTCTTTTTTATTAGATGTGCGAGGAATTATTCTAAATATTCATTATGTTTATCATTGGAGGTGATGAAGTTAGAACTAATTATGAATCAAGTGTCTCTATTTATGGTCATTTTCTATGTCTTACCTTTGTATTATGTATCACCATTTTTTCTGTTTATAAAATTTCCATATAACTAATTTTTTTATTCTTATTCCATTTTTGATGTGATTTATGGTTAATATTGAATATTTGTGTGTTTAAATTGGGTATTCCTAATGGGACAGTAATATTTACAATTTATGTCCTTGATGAAATGGATTTAAGTGGTTTTATGGTATTAAATGTATTTCATAAATAATTTTATAAATGCTATTATTGTTTTCATGGTGAATTATATTAAATGGTCTTATTAATTTGTGTAATAGTATTGTTTAATGGGGTTTTGGTTATGGCACTTGTATGTTGATTATGATGTAATGGAGTAACAAATGGTTTAACCAAAATGTGGTAGATGTGTTTTCTAAGGGACGTTAAGTACCATTATGGAGGAAACAAGTTATATATTTAATCTTTTCAATGGGGCCATGAGAGCCATTGGTATAATATCAAGAGAGATTCCAATTTCTAGCCATGTGAAAAATAATGATTTTGGTTTTGGGCTTGAGGAAGATCATGAGAGTTTATATATTGATATGTTGGCTAATATACATTATTTAAACCCACTAACATTATCCCTTTTGTTTTAAGATCCATGGGCTTAATTACTCTTCGATGATTTATTTATATGATTTATTAATTTAAATAGTGAGATTATATTCTGATAACTTGTGTTTCCTAGCTATTTCATCTTATATGGTAACATGATGATGTTTCAGATCATCTTTACTATTCCTTATTGGATATGCTGAGTATTTTTTTCAATTTGGATTTGTCTCTTTATTTGAACAATATTGGGAGTTGTTTGTGATTTTTTAATGGAAATTGAAAGGTATATTAATGTGATTGATTAAAAGAACAATGTTTTAAATGTGTTAAGGTTTTGAAAACGTGTTTTCCATTTTCATAGTGGTTTGAATGGGTAAAATCAATAAATTGATTTATGGTGGAATATTATGGCTATTTTTACCACACACCATACATATTACATTGGGTGTATATAGATTCGATTATTTCGGACACATGTAATGGAAAAGGAACCATGAATCTTGGTTTATTTCCCTAATTACCAGCATTTAGGGTTTTTTGATGGAGATGTGGTCTCATCGAGTTTGATCATGTGGAGTTGTATGGGGATTTTAGTATTTATTTCAATGTATTTAGTGGTATTACTGGGTACCATATTCATTCCATTAAAATTTGAGCTTAGATAGTTGATACAATGTATATTACTTTTTGAATTAATTTATATGATGTTGTTTATTCTATAAACTTCTCATTATTGTGTACTATAGATATTGTATTTTATTCTTTTAAATCTGATGATATTGGTGTGGTGGACCTACATTATAGAAAGGAAATTCTTGTTTTATATGGGGGAAACCATTATTATGTGAATGGTTATTGTGTATGGTGTTTTTAGTCATCCCATATTGATTGAGAATACGCTTTGGGCTGTGTGAAGGGTAATCTCGTTTTACGGGTATGGTTTAATTAGAATGGATCATTACAAAATGGTATCAGAGTTAGCGTTTTCTATTTGGCAGTTAGTAGTAGACTACAGGTAGGACCATTAGAACTCTTGAATTAGGAGTGGTGGAGTTCTTGGTTGGGTCATCTACATGTTAAACCTTGGGTTTTCATAGGTGGTGTGGGATGTTATATGTGTTTTAAGGCAAATAATGGGTTTTATTGATGGGATTATGTGGTACTTCTGGGTCGGTGTTGAGTCCCATGGTGAACCCAATAGATGTATTTAGTAATGGGATAAAAAAAATTTGGTAGGGAGTGGGAACATGTATATGTAACATGGATTTTAGTAACTATATGTATCCCATGTATCCTTCTCTTATAGCTCCAGTAACACATGCAAGATTGGTTTTTAGTTTTCCTAATCATGCTACAAAATTATGAATAATGGGAAATAATTGATATTTTTAATGTTTTCTATCCATTTTCACGTGGATTTTATTTTAATGTTGATCCTTCTTGTTGATTCCAATATTGTGACTTCCTTTTGTATCTTCAATTGTTTTTTCTGATTTAATTGGGAATTGATTGTGCTCCTTTACTAATTGATGCAGAATTTTTCACTTAGAAAGAACTTTTCTAGCAATAGATTAGTTATGAAGAATAAATTTTCGAAAAAGATTTTTCTTTATCTAGATCTCATGAAGTCATTGAGTTATACAATCCAATCCTTGGGACAAGTGGGTTTTTGGGAGAAGATATAGATGGTGGACCAAGTTTAGGAGTTTTCGAGGAAAAATCCTCTAATGTTTCATAGTGATAATGGATCCAAGGAATTAGAAGAGTTGTTGGTTATTATTATGTGGTTATTTGTGTTTATAAAAAACCCTCGTGATCTCAATTGTGCGATTCACCAGGTATGTGCTAGAAGGGATGGGTTAAAGGTGGTGGTAGTGATGGTTCTTGCTAGGAGGTACACAGATCTCATATAGACCCCTTTTATTGTGGCTTTCAATTTGTCGTTGAGAAGACCAAAACCTATAGAATGTGGCTAAAGAAGTTTATAGGATAAATTAGATGATTAAAGATGACCTTTAAGTCTTAATATCATATTTATAATTGATGGAGTATGATCCATTTTACAATTGAGGTGATGGGAATTTTTGAATTTCAAAACATAATAATTTAGAATAAATTCAATATTAATATATATACCTATAAAAATCAATTTATTTGATTATAATATTGTATAAATTAGTAATCCCATCAAACAAAAGATATTTTATATGTTTTGGTATTATTTCAAACCTTTTAATTTTTATTTACCCTTATCTAAGCTATTTTAATTTCAACTAAGGTAATGACACATTTAATATTAGAAGGTTTTAATATTTGTTTTTCTAATGTCAATTAGACAATAAATAAAGAATTTATATCATTTTAGACCATATTATATTTATTTATTTTGTTTTTAATGATGTTTTTTTTATGTTTTCAAAAATTAATAAAGTATTATTCTGAAAAAATATCATCATTGTAAACATTTACAGTATTCATTACATGGAATTTTAAAAATATTATGATAATAAATTCATTTAGAATAAATAATTTAATATATACTAAGAGGAAAATTTAATATATAAAATTATTTTACCACAATAAATATCTGAAATTATAATTATTTCAATACTTAATGAAACATTTATTTGATATTTCCATTCATAACATAATTACTCCATCAGTGTTGTGTTATAATTTAATAAACCTATTTGTTTACTAAAAATTAAAACTAGAAAACCTTCATGACGATAAATATTTTAACATTCAGAAGAATATTTTTAGATGAATATATATTTTGTTTAACCCTTTACTTAAACAGACATAAAATTTTAAACATGAATGTGGAATCATTAAATTTTCATTTAATAAAATATTATAATTATAATAATATCATCTATGTGTCCCAAAAAGTCAAAAATAAGATATATATTATGAAATTATATTTATTATGTTAAAATTTTATATTAATATTCCATTATAAAATAATGTATTCCCTATGATTATACATAAGGTATATTTATGTAAATAAAAATTCCACTTTTGTGTCATTCATTGATTGAAATTTTATATAAGTTTTATTCCTAGAAAATTTTCCATTAAAATCTATTTTTTATCCTTATATGATAAGGGTCAAATCATATTAATCCAATAAATTTTTTATCATGAGTTACATTCATTTTTTAATTTTTATCATTTATTTAGTAAAAAAATTTTCAAACTAAGTCTTCACTATGTTAACAAAATTTATCAAAGTTACTATTTATATTTACCAAAAATAAAAGTGAACATTTAACTAAATTTAGAGCATCTAAAAACAAATTTTTAATCCATTGATTATAATATTAAACACAAAATATTGATAACTTAATTTAAAATTAATCATGCAAACCACCCAAAATAATGGGTTTTTGGAAAAATTCAATTTTAAAATATAAAATGTTCTTATAATAAATTCGTGTATATAATCATTTAAAAAATCGTTGATAAATTATTTTAAATAAAAATTAATGAATAAATATTAATAACTACTATAAAACATAAATTTACCTTGTAATAACATTAAATGAAAATATATTTTTTTATAAAAGTCAATATTTCTATAATTCCTTAAAAAAAATTTGTAGAAAATATTAAAAAAAATTAAAAACTTTTGACATGATAAACTAAAAAAATGCATTTTTCAAATAAATTCTCTATATCTTCTTAAAATTAATATACACTTATAAAAATAATGTAAAATAATTTTTAATAAAACGAATTTTTGAGGAATAATTTTACTTTACAATCAATAGATTCATATTTATTTGGTCCATTATATTCATTTCATAAATCAATTTTTTATATTTATTCTCTAAAAATTTAATGGAGATTTTATAATGGTCATTTTATTCTATTTGTGCTATGTAGTTCATTTATACTCACTTTTTCATGTAATACAGGCTATTGAAGAATTATAATTATTTAAATAGAGCTATTAATTAAAATTTCATGGTATTATACTAGTTCTACCCAATGTCAATGAACATGGATAATAACTATGAGGTCATGAATTTGGATCAAGGGTATTATTATGTGAAGGAGTATGGCACTTATTTTACATTGGTGGTTTGTGTCTCTTTGGATTAACCGATCATATATTACCACTAGGTATGATGTTTTGTTGGTCTTGATGTCTAAGAATAGATATTTTATTATACTTAAATTTCAAAATACAAATTTAGAGTTGTTTGAGAAGGTGTATATGGATAATGAAGAATTAAATATCTAGATATTTGTCAAGTGGATTCATTTAGTGGGATGCCAAGAGATTTCTTCTTCATGTTAGAAGTAGAAGTGGTAAGAGACTTATCAGAGTAGTTGTAAGAGTGTTAACTAGTCATAGGTACCACTCTAGTAGACTATATGAGTAAGATAATATAATTATATTATTATTTTAGTAATGTTGGAAGCCTCAAGGCCTATTTTCCTAATGTTTAGGTGGATGTGCCACAATGTTGGGAATTCAAGTAATCCAAAGTGTACATGATTGAATTTTTATGGTATTTGTGTAGGATCAAAATTTTTAATGGGATATCAGATATAATTTCTTGTTAATATATGGGGATGAACACACCCTTCGAGAAAGGGGGATTATTAAAAGTGTATAAGGCTAATATTTGTCATAATACATTTTTTTCTATATGAAAAATGTTGCTCTAGAAGAGTCAGATTATAGGGCCACCACTACGAGAGGTACAATGTTTTTTAATTATTTTATGGAATCTATATTTTAAGATATGGGAACATAAAATTATTTTATTTCTCTGAATCAACAATATTATTTGGGTATACATGTGGTGTTGTGGCCATTTTTCTGGGATTTTATAACTCTTTTGGGTTAGAAGGGGAAGGGTTTCATGTGCTTGAATTTTCATGTTTTAATTGAATAATTGTACTTTGTTTGGGATTTCAATATATTGGGCTTGGAAATTTTTAATAAAATCCTTAGAATTGATTAGTTGATCATGTTTAAGAAAATTATGGAATACTATTATCATATTGTGTAATTTATTTCATTGAATATTTGTAGTCATGTATTTTAGGGAGAGTAGGATCCAAGAATAGGGAAGAATTGATAAGTTTCATCAAAATTGGGATTGATTTCATGGTGTTTTACTATGATATTTCATGATACCTTAGAGTATTGTTAATGGCTTGAACTCCCCATGGTCATGGATAGGTACAAAGATGTGTATCATTGGATTTCATTTGATTTATTTACCAATGATAGTGTAATGGCCCAGACCCTCATGTCCCCTCCCTTTTCCAAATTTCGGTGCGACCGATCAGTGTGACTGATCGGGGGGACCGATTGGAGCGACCGATCTGTGCGACCGATCGGTGTTATCCGTTGGGTTTTACTTCTACATTTTTCTTCTAATACCTATCTTAGGCCATTTTTACTTTTTAATTCATTTCAAGGACATTTTAAGCCCATAACTAATATAAAAAAATCCCGAAAAACCTCCCTACTAAATATCAAATTATTCCTGTCGTGTGTAACCACCCAACCACATGGAAGAACCACGATCTGACTTCCAAGGCATTCAAATTTCTTATCTCGTAACATTGGGATCTCATCTATTTATCACACTGGATTTTTCTTCTCCTTCCTCTTGGATAGTCTTCTCTTGTGCGTTTGAAGTCCTTTGTTCCTGAGAAAAGTTGTGCACCTGTACCTGAGCCCTGCAAGTCGTACATCCCCGTTCCTGACGCGAAGTTGGAACATCGATATTTGATCAATCAAGTAGTGAATTTTTTCCTTTGCCTCTCCATTCTGTGTATAATGTGGGATGGGTATTCATTTTCCCCTATGGAAATTGATGAAACCAAACATAATGAAGATAGTGAACCGACCTTTAAAGAATGAAAGGGGGTGTGATCCATGACCTGTTGTTCTCTTTTATTATTGATACATGTTGTGAATTCTATGGGCATATGCTCACTGTAAATCATGGCTGTTGGTGGTCTTTCTCTGTGCACTAATTAACCTCGGTGTTTTTTGATATTTAAATAACTGTAACATGGAATTAGTTAATTACTTATACTCAGATAAATAAATTGAAAGCACCAGGATCAACCCTTTTCTGTGATAACCCCAGTTAAAACACAGTGGAATTGAAACCATGGAGTGTGTTAAATCCTTTAAATCTGAAAGTACTTGCATGGGCCAACCTTGTGTTGGTGGTATGTGTTTGGTTATTTCTTTCACAGGCCGATTGCTGGGGCAATGCGGGTGTGTATGCTTTCCCCTGTTGTTATACTTTTGCTGGTTCTGAATAAGAGGTTGTGTGATTAATCTCCTTATATCATGAATTGGGGTGGGATCCTCTATTGTTGAAAAACCATTAGCTCCAAGATTTTGGGAACATGCGGCTGTATCATAGGGTTTTCATTGGTTCCAGTGCTGTGACGGATCTCACATATCCCTTTGTTATTGTGAATTTGCAAGAGAACCGGGTGTACATTCTTAAATTGCTATTGGCTATAACGTTTCCCCTGGTTTGTGCTTATGATGTTAGTTGCCCAGTAGTACAGAACTTCATTTAAATGAGATCACTTGAACATGAAAACTAGAATGGTTTAAATGCAGAAATTGCTTCTGGGATGGATCGTGACCTTGTTGTGGGTGGTATACCTTTCAAGAATGAATAGTGATGCGGTGTTTGCGCTTGGGTTGTTTTCGGATCCCTAGTTTGGGTTGAGTGCTTGTTTACATATGTATATACTTTTAGATTTTATGTTTCTTATTCGCACCCCACCCAAGATGAGCACTTAGTGCCGAACACCCCCATTTCATGGGGGAGGGTGTTTTCCCAACACTTCTATTAGTGGCTGGTTATTAGCTCATTTCTGCTCCATTTCCTGTATATCCCAAGTATCATCGGGCAGGCTGTGATGGCCTGAGGTCCATTATTAGCCCAGGAATCGTCGGGCGGGGTAGTTTTGGTGGTTGGACCAAGTGTTTATGGGCAGGTTGTTTCCCATCTATCTTTGGGATGAGGCCCAGGTGTCTTCGGGCATGGCGGTAGCTTTCTGGCCCCGGTGTCTTCAGGGGTGGCAATGGTTGTTCTGGCCTAGGTGTATGCGGGCATGGTTACATGAGGTTGTTGTGGCCCAGGTGTCTGCGGGATGGATAGCAGTTGTGGCCCAAGTGTTTGAGTATCGGATGTGTAGTTGTGGCCCAGGAGTGTGCAGGCGGGTGTGGAAGTGGGACTGCGGTGATAATGGAGGGATTGGTTCGATTCATAGGATGTCTTCAATAACTAGTGGGAATGTGGCATGAGGTACCCAAATATCGATGTGATATTACTGTACTTTACTTGACTTTCGTTATTTGGGGAGCATTCCTTGGTGAGGTTGGGTGGATATCTTTTCCATGTTGGGTGTTTGGTTACCTCTTTTTCCACTGGACATTAGAATGTCTACTCACTTGTGCACGAGAGTCTCTGGTTTTCCATACTGAGTATACTTGTATGCTTACCCTACGTATATAAAACTACTATCAGTTTTCTAGGAGGACTTTATGGATTGTTCCGGGCCATACTAGCTTGGACCTTTGAGGTAGTTACTGTCGTTTTCATTTTCTTGGTATCCTTTCACCTTTGGTGTTCTATGACTTTTATCTTTTACCTTTGAACATGAATATGGGAATGGTTTACTTTCACATGTACTTGCACTTTCAGTTTTTGTGTTTTGGGGTTTATTATCTTATCTCCCAATCCTATTAAACGAAAAAGGGTAATTCCTTCCATTTAGTGTGTGATTCTATACCCTTGGTGTTGGTCACCACTCCAGGACCTATTGAAGATGGGGTTTGGGGTTCATTATCTCTCATTCAACTTAAAGAAGGAAGGGCCTGACAATATGCTGACCCTTCCCTTCTTTTGGTGAAGGTGGGTCGTGACATATAGGTTCAGTTTACTATATGTATACTCCCCTAAATGAGCATGATTTCTTTTACATTTTATCAAATGGATCTATCTAAGATATAATATGTGAATTTCCACATAGAGTATCTTGAGCGAAAGGGGTTTATCTATCCTAGTGATTCAACATGGTATTCTCTAGTTCTATTTGAAAATAACATGGAACGAATACTTTTAACTTTCAACGACAATAATTTATTTAATTAGGTTCAAATTTAGAATAAATACCCATTACCAATAATTGACGATCATTTTGACCAGTTGAGAGGAGACATATGGTTTTTAAATATCGACATGAGACCAAAGTGCTACCACTTGAAAATTTCGCATGGAAAGCGGTAGAGGTTGAATAGGATAAGAAGATCTAGAAATCATTTGGGAAATTGTAGGACCGTTGTCATCTTCTTTAGTTTGGATTCTACTGAATCCATTAAAGAATTATTCTATGTATGATTATTCTATTAATGTGGTATAGGGATGTGTGTTAACGTAGTATGACTATGTTGTGTCCTATATCTGATGGGAACAAAGCCTGTAAGAGTTGAAATATCACACCCATGACATATAAATGATATCTGTGATGGACCTGCTATATAAATAATAATATTAATGAATAAAGGGTAATTCTATTTTTTATTTAGATTGTAAAACTTAAAATAAATTTACCCTAAGAAGGACCTAAACATCTATTAGAATAACTGGTTAAAATATCCCCATAAAATTGGATTCTAAATTTATTACATTCTATAAAATAGAAACAATGTCACCCAAACTATGGGAAGGAATCTTCCAATGTAAACTATTTAGGAATTAGTGGATGAATGGGTATTAATGATATTGTTTTCTTATCTTAATATAGAGGTATATGAGGGTGGGTAGAAGGTGTTTATTCCCATTCTATAGGACACACACTCTTTTATCGATCATTATATGAGTGAAATTTTATTTAAGGCTATGTTAAAGCGTATTAGTTGTTATTAATATATTTAAATGACCTTAGGTTATTGGTCTTGGTCTTCTAATGGTTCTATAATTTTTAGAAGGTTGTTGGTAGTTTTACTGAGTGTGAGGTAGGAGATAATAAGTCATACCTATAATTCTATTTAGGGTATCCACTTAATGAAAACCAATATGTTTTATTCCTCATGGTTTATTAATTGATGTCCCATGATGAGATATGCAGTTATAGATTTCATTTCAATATGTTTTAAATTCTAGAGAATAAATGATCAGGATCAATGCCCCGTTATGTGGTTTTATCCCCATCCAATTCCTGTGTCGAAGTGGGATAAGATATTGATGGATTTTAGGATTGGAATACCTCATAATTTGAATGGAAAATATTTGATATGGATTATTGTAATCCATTTTATTAAAACCTCCTACCTTTTCCCATCAAGGATTCAAAAATGTTTGAGGAACTATGACTCCAATATGTTTGATATGTCATTTGGATTTATTTATTTCACTCACAGATATTTCCATACTATTATTTATATTTTACTTCATTATTTAAAATTGTTCTCTAGGATGCTTTTGTAACCCATTTGAGATTGTTCAGAGCATATCACCTAGAGATGGATGGATAGTATGAGTTGACTATCTAGACAGTCAAGGATACGTTGCAGGAATGTGTTCTTGATTTCAGTGGTTCAAGAAAAAGAACCGGTCATTTTCAAGGTTTCCATATAAAATTTTTCATCATGACTATATTAGGATGGCCATATTTGTGGTATTTTATGGAAGGACTATCCAGAAAATAATTTGTGAAGAAGTTGGTAAGAATACTTTATTGGGATCAAGTCTCATCCAAGAGTTCCAAGAGATAGTGAAGATGAGTCAAAAAAGCTTATAAACATCATAGAGTCATTGTATGTCAAATAATGATAAACTATTTAACTCATCATAATTGTTTTGCAGGTTTTTAGGTATTTTATAAGGAATTTATTTTATTGTGACACCATCAGTTTTGAGATAATGGAAAAAAATTGTTCTATTATATCAAGCCATTTAATTATAATGATAATCCTGGGAGGTTAACATATCTATTAGAGCCTCCACCATATATGTCCTCAATATCAGATGGTTTTTATGTATTTCTATTAAATATTTACCATCCAGGAAAATATCTTGTGATAGAGTGCGAAACATTGGATTTTGAGCCTGATGTCACCATGTTATAGTAGCCTATTCTTATCCTAGAGAATTATAATAATATAGTATATTGTAAGAATATCACACTGGACACTCTTCCAAAGATGTGTAATAGAAATATTCATGAGATATGGGAGTGGGATACACTACTTAGGGAGAATTAGCCTCAAATTTTTTATTTCATGGCTACTTTAGATCTTTCTTGTTGAATAATGTGCCATGGTTGGTAGTTTTTGACACCCTCCTATCCCTAGAATGTTTAATATTGAGTTTTACATATCATGTTGGTTAAATTTAGAGTTTTTGGGTGTTAGAGTACTGAAATTTATGTTTTTGGAGGTGGATGTCCAGGGTGAACTATTTTTATAAAAGTTTGATAACCATAAGAGGGGTTCTAGTTTAGGGTGAGGGATTTTTTACCTTTGAGAATGTGTTTTCAAATCATTCTTTCCCAAGGGATAACCATCTGGCCTATTTTTGGGATTTAGTGGATCCCACCTTTTTTATTCCATGTATTTTCTAACCATGTGTTGAAACCATGCATCCAATCCATCTCATTAAAAATTTGGTATTTTCCTAAATTTTCATTGTCATTTTTTTACACATTGCCCTATATTTCATCTCCATTCTGGGCACATCCCCTCTCACTGGATGTGAATCCTATTACCAATATTTTTATTTGTTGAATATTTATGGATTCATGTTCGTTTGTCTTCTATTATGTAATAAATAGTATTTTTTATTCATCATACATCATTCAATATGATAGTTTTTCTATTTTCAGAAAATTGTGTAACCCTAGAAGGGGTGTTGGGAAAATATTGGGTATTTAATGGTTGGGTTGGTTTTTTTTCTTGAGAATTCATTATGTAAAGCCCTATCATACTTATTCTACATGCTTATTGTTGGAGGTAATTAATTTTTAACATATTCCAAGGTAGGTGTCTCTATTTAAGGGTGTTTTCCATGGATTACATTTAAATAATGTATCTATTTTTGTTTTTGTTATATGAACGCCAAGTGTTTGATGAAGTAGGTAAAATAGGTTATATGATTTTCAATTTATTTATATTTTGTATTTAGAAATGGTGTAACCTTCTGAATGGTGACTTATTTTAAATGGGAATGTTAGTTAGTGTGATTGTGTTATGAAATGGTTTTTTCATGTATGGACCTTTTTTTATTACGTAGGCTTGGAGTTTCACCTGGGTTAATCAATGTTTGAGTGAGGTGTTTTTTGAGGGACCATGAGATCCTTTAGAGAGGAAGACCGTGAATACTTCGTTCTATTTTCCAATGGATCATGAGAGCCTCTAGTAGTAAGAGAGTGGGAACATCCATTTTTCTTATTCAATTAGCATATTATGATTTGAATCAATCATGTTACACTTTTTTCTATTCTAACCCTAGACGTACATACTCATTAGAGTTTGATTTATATGATTTTTTCATTTTGAAAATTCTATTTTAATCTAATATCATTTGTTTAATAGAAATTTTCTATAATAAAATTATATGATTGTGTATATTCTCAAATTTATTATGACATATTGGATATATTTGAATGTTGTTATTGTTTTCATTGTTTCTTTATTTCTTCCCTTTAAGAGTTGTTTTAGAAATATCATTTCATATATAATGGTTCAACAAAGGGATTTCAAAGGTTCTTTTTAAAAGAACAGCGTTTTCAATGTGGTTTGGTTTTGTAAATTAGGTTTTAATGTAGTTTATTATTATTCATTGATATAATATTTAAATTGATTCATGGTGGTATTCAACTAGTCTGTGTAGATCACCCCCAACATATTCTTTCTTGGATATGTAATGGTAATTTTTTAAGACATAGGTAAAGGAAATGGTACCATGTACCTAGGTGATTGTCCATGATTATAATCTTCCATTATTTTGTGAGTGACACATTTTCTCATAGTGATGGATCACATGGAATTATTTTAGTATTTCAGTGACCGTAAAGAAGTATATATTTTTGTTATTTGGTTTTTACCAAATAATTTGGAGTTATGATATTTGAAATGTTGTATCATGTATATGCCTTTTTTTGAAAGATTTTTATGATGTTTTTTATGGTATCATCTAGTTTTTATTGGGAACTCTAAATTTTTTATTTTATTTTATGGACTCTAATGATATTTGTGTTGATATTCAATTTCATGAAAATATTATTCATTTATAACTTCATAGAAATCATTCATTGGTGGATGTTCATATCCTCAGTGATTGTTTCTATCCCATGCAATTTAACAACAAACTTCATACTGTGTGAATGACCGAATCAGGTGATGAGTTGGGTTGACCCGGGTTAGCTAATTATACAATTGGGTATGTTTTGATAATATAAATTAAATTCCTCAAAAGAGGTTCCATATATTGGCAGATAAAACTCCCATAGGGGATGTTCATGTTACCTGAAGGCAAATGACTTGGATGAGAAACCTCTCATTGGAGAGGTCCATGTGTGTTGTGGTTTATTACTTTATATAAAAAACACATGCATGATTGTTAATTTTTACTTATGAAGTTAATCATAGGCTTATAAAACAATATTAATGATGGTTCATGATATTTATGGGATTATGAAATTTATTGATAAAACAATCATAGTAGAGAACCATATTTCTTGTTTGATTAAAAACTATTCAAGAAAACTCCCTTAAGGTAGGTCTATGATGACTAATATATATACTTGGGATACCCATGACATTTATGATTTGTTTTCTCCACATGTCCAACATAGAGAAACTCCAACATTGGATGATGTTGGTATGATTGATCGGGGTCACATAGCTAAGGATCAGCAATGTTATGGTTAGATCTCAGGGTTCACCATTATGTTTGGAAATTTGTGGGTTTTACAACATTTCATTACAATCACATAACAATTATATTCTATCAACTCCCACACAACTTATTTTCCATACTAGTTATATTTAGGTGCATCGTTGTTAGTGGCCTAATAAGATAAACTCATTCCCATATTAGGTTGCCATTTAAATTTAGTGCCGAATAATATTCTACTTTATCTCAGTATTATCTTCTAGAAAGGATGATTCATTTTGATGGACTTTATATACTGGAGAAAGGGAGTTTGAGATTAGGTTAAGACTCAATATCATTTTGGTTGTCTTGCCTGTTTTATATTTTATACCATTTCTTTTTATGTACTTATTACCTTCTTTTAAATTTATGACTACTTAAAAATTATATTATACAATTCATTTATTATTTAATAATTTGTTTGAGCTATTTATTTTTAATTTCCATGATGACCTAAATTATTTATATATATAGATATCTGTGATGGCCTTTATATTTTTTATTATTTTACATTAATATATTTTTATACTATGGAGACTGAATCTTATCATAAATGGGTAATACATCATTTTAGATTAATATTCATCACATTAAAAAAAATTTCCCCATGAAATTAATAGTTTTTTGTCTTTGTAATCTTGGAAACATAATCATCTAACTTGATTAAATATATTCATCATCTACCATAAATATTGTACTATTTAAGAATCATAATTAAAACATTTATTTATAATTTGTGGGTAAGAAACATAAGAAATGGGTGAGATAAAAAGCTCAGTAAGGGTAAAAATTTGAGATATGTTAGAATAACAAGATAAGAAGGGTTTGAAAAGATGATCTTAACATCAGAAGATTATACTCATAATATAAAATACCAGAATCACAAGTCATGAAATAAATTTAAGAGTTCCAAAGACATGAATAATATGGGTGATAACATATCATAAATCAATCATGAAGAATAATTTCATGTCATATAATTATGACACCATTATAACTGTTGAGAAAACGTTCATGAGTCTAGGTAAAATAACAACAACATAAACATAGTGGATCAGGATATTCCTGTTAAAATTATTACCATCTCCAAAACAATAATAAAAAATACATAATAATAAGATAAATAAGAATAATAAGAGGAGATGAAATCATCTTCCAAGTCAATGAGTTGATCACCTTATGCATGGGATTAAGAGAAACCAATGAATGTTTAGGAATACCCAAAACTAACATATTGATTACCTAGGGATTAAAAAACATCTAATTAATTATATAGATCCTAAATTTGTTACTAAATTTATAATAAAATAAAAAAATAGCATATGACATCATGATGAGAGATGTCATACTACACCAAAGGGCCATTTGGGAATTCGTGGTGTGATCACCCAAAGATATTGTGAAGTAACACATCTATAAATAAGATGATATTAATATAGTTTATAATGCGACATATAATATCACAAAATAATCTATAATATAAATTCAAAACATAAACCGAATCCGTAATTCTAAAACCCAATAATCCAACCACACAATCCATGAATCTTCACCCTATTATGTGATGTAACAATCCCAAAAATATAAGTATCCGATAATCTCACATCAAAGACTTTTGTGGAGAAAATAAAAAAATAGTTCAATATATAATAAATAAAACTATCAAAATTATATTTATTTTTTAATATAAAAAACATTATAAATTCAAATTTAACAACCATCAATAATGACTCACAAAAAAATTATTTTCCGAATCTCCACACTGTAAAGCATACATTCAACCCAAAGTCTATGTCATTACATCATTAGACACTATAATTAATTGACTCCTCATACTCCAGTGAATGAATTACATTTATATTCATATGTTAATTCCCTAAATTATGATTATAGGATAATTGTTTGTTGAAATATAAAATTCTATTATCTGTATCATATCCATAATGCATATGAACTCCTCTATCAAAAAATAAACACAAATTAATGTTCTTTTAAATATGGTCCCTTTCACAACGAAATATAATAATTATTTCACAAATAAAACTATGATTCATATATTATATAATATAATCATCCTGTTTTTAATAACAATTTCTACCAATTATTAAATATATTCTGGAAAATTGTCAGGATTTTGTTATGGGTATCTCATAACTTTTATATGGAAAATAATATAATTTGAATCCATTACAATGATTTTTATTAAATATTCATTGATATAATATTTGAATATACTTATTTTATGAAACTAGGGATGGTGAAAATTGAACATTATAGATGTAAAATACTACTGTTCAAAATAAAAATGATATCAATGTTATGTAGTCTCAAAATACATGATTCACACATGAACAATATATTAAAGAGGAAACACAAAATAAATTATAGTAATTAATAAAAATATATTATTTCTCTTTATATATACATAGGTTATATTTATTTTTTCATATTTTCTTGTGGAAGTTACGAAATAATTAAAATGGTGAGTTCAATATACAAGAAATGGATAACATACAATGGAAGATAACATGGATAAAAATAAAATCCAAGAATAAATAATCATATGATATGGGATAATCTTATAGAAATGCATATTATATATATAACTTAATAATGAAAACAATTAATCACAAAGATAATAATTATAATAGATCTCATATATGATTAAAGAAATAATGATTTACAACACAAACATATAACTGAGGCTTAATGTAAGACAAAATAATTAAAGGGATGGTGTTAGTTAGATTGGATATCTAATGATGGGGGAGGTCAATTGAGTTCCCAATAAAATTTCAATTGAAAATTTATTTTAAAAAACTAAATAAAAATATTTATAAAATAACCAATTTAACTAAAAAATAGTATTGTGATTTTTTATTTTCTCAAATATTTTCTAATATGTTTGATAAAAACGCTATTGAAATACATTTTGAAATCATTTTCAATATCTTAAACCAATTTAATAGTATCAAAAATAGTATACAAAAAACAATTATAAATCCATCTATAAAAATAATTATATTAAAAAAATATTAAAAATTTAAAAAAATATGTTTTTAGTCAAGGGAAATAGTAATATGAAAATAAATAAGTGACTAAAATAATATGTTTAATTTCAATAAGATACATGATCCTCTCCACTAATAAATCACCATCTTCCTTGTAGTTGGTTATAAATAATCTGATACAAAACCTTGATTAGGGTTTACAATAAACAACGTTCAAGAACTTCTTAGATACTCATAGCCTCTTCCATAGTTCTATGTTGTATCAAAATAGTATAAATTAATAAATATTGTATTAAATTAAACTCTACAATACAAAAAATATGTTTTATTATTAATTATAATAAATTTTGAACAAACTGAGTTTAAAAGTATACTAAATAAAATAGTGAAAATAATTGAGAGTGAAAAGGATAAATTCTTATCAGTCTGATCAACTATGAATGATCAAAGATATTTTAATTTTTTCATCAAAAATAATTAAAAATGTTTGTTTCCAACGCTTTCGCCGGGGTGCGCGCATCCGTCCATCCGCGGAGGAGGACGCACTGTGCTTGTGGCCCCGCATTCCTGCTTTCCAAAGGCGGGCAGCATTCGCTCCTTATTCAGGGACGTCTGCTCCTTGATCGAAACGTGATGATGGGATGTCAGTTCTTCCTTCTGTGGATTCCTCCTCAGAACTCGACACCTAGTCCGGGTCTCCCTCATAGATTTAATATGTTGTTCGTGAAACTCTTCCTAGTGCCATGTTTCCATGGATGCCGGTTAATTACACTGCTTCTATCGGGACATTACAAAGGGTTCGGTCAGGACAACAACCTTCAGTCAGGGGAGTAGTCACGTTGAGGCATCAGTAGCGTGTCTGGATGCTGGGGAACCTGGCATGTCTGTCTATTATCACTGGTCACAGGGCTTCTCGAGGGCGTGGAAGAATGAGGCATCCCACATCGAGCGTGGGGAATTATATGCCATAGACACATATCTGAGGTTTTCCTCAGCTTCCCGTGTTTAACACAGGGTACGCCGCGGGTTTAACGTCCAGCGGAGACGGATCAGCCCGATCAGAGCATTAGCTAGATTAGATCGGATTGAGGGATCTCCCTTGAAGGGATGCCGATACCGGGGCCAGCCCCTGGGCGGCTGTGAAGAGGAGCGTACCGACATGGTCTCACCGGGATATGACGGTCCGGGTGAGGATCGGGGTGGATGGAGGATGGATGAATAAAGTGGAGGGTGGAATGGCAAGAAACCATCGCAAGGGCAATGATGAAGTTGGGCTTGAGCCTTAAAGGGGCTTCCTATGTATCCCCGTGGCAGGGAATCAAAGTCCGTGTAGTTCAGGATGGTGCCGGTGAACCGGCATGGGGGTGGAACTTGGTCCGATGGGCATCGTCAGCGAACCGACGTGAAGGTGGACCTTGGTCCGACGGGAATCGTCCGTGAACTGACGTGAAGGTGGACCTTGGTCCGATTGGCATCGTCAGTGAACCGACGTGAAGGTGGACTTTGGACCGATGGGCATCGTCAGTGAACCGACGTGAAGGTGGACCTTGGTCTGATGCGTCAGCGAACCGACGTGAGGGTGGAACTTGGTCCGATGCGTCAGCGAACCGACGTGAGGGTGGACCTTGGTCCGACGCATCGGTGAACCGATGTGAGGGTCGACCATGGTTCGATGCGTCAGCAAACCGACGTGAGGGTGGACCTTGGTTCGATGGATGTCATCAGCGAACCGACGTGACGGTGGACCTTGGTCCGATGGATGTCGTCAGTTAACCGACGTGAAGGTGGACCTTGATCCGATGGATGTCATCAGCGAACCGATGTGAAGGTGGACCTTGGTCCGATGGATGTCGTCAGCGAACCGACGTGAAGGTGGACTATGGTCCGATGAGGGATGGGCTTGAACCTCAGGCAGGCTTTCTACGTACCATGCCTGGACATGGATCAAAGACCGAGTAGTTCAAAGGGTTTAATCGGTGAACCGACCTGAAAGTAGACCCGTGGGTCCACTAGTGGTGGCTTGAACCTTGGGAAGGTTTCCTACATACCATTCCTTGACATGGATCAAAGTCCTTGTAGTGCAAAGGATTGATTGAATATAGTTTAACGTCATGTGGGACGGTAGTGAACCCTGACGTGAATGAACGACGGGCTGTGGGTGTTAGCGAACCGACGTAAATGAGGGACCTTGGTCCTATGGGAGATGGGCTTGAACCTCTAGAAGGTTTCCTACATACCATGCCTTGAAATGGATCAAATTCCTCATAGTTCGGAATGTGTTCACAATAGCTTGTCGTCGGACTGGAATGCAGGTTAACGTCATGCTGGATGAAGGAAGAAGTTGACGTGAATTGGATGACGGGTGGGCTTGAACCTTGTTGAGGCTTCCTACTTACCATTCCTTGACATGGATCAAAGACCTCGTAGTTCAAAAGGGGCTTCGTCGGTGAACCGACATGAAGGTGGACCCGGGGGTCCATTTGTGGTGGGCTTGAACCTCGTGAAAGTTTCCTACATACCATGCCTTGACATGGATCAAAGTCCTCGTAGTTCGAAATGGATGAGTCATGATGGCTTACCGTCGGACCGGAATGCAGTTTAACATCATGTTGGACGAGAATAGGACCCGAAGTGATGAAATGAAGGGTAGTCTTGAACCTCGTGGGGGCTTCCTATGTACCATGCCTTGACATAGATCAAAGACCTCATAGTTCAAATGGGTGTACAGTTTAATGTCATGCGGGACAAGGGGCATACAGTTTAACGCCATGCTAGACGAAGTGTGCAGTTTAACGTCATGCTGGACGAAGACATGTAGATTATCGTCATGCTGGATGGGGGCAAAACTCGACGTGAATGAACGACCGAGTAATGTGGCTTGAACCTCATAGAGGCTTCCTACGTACCATGCCTTGACACGGATCAAAGTCCTCGTAGTTCGCTGAGGGTGGGGTCAGGGTCGGTTCTCACTCTAAGCCCACGTGAGTCATGCTCGGTGTGATAAAAAAGAGGTTGCAAGGCCCTGATGATCACGTCGCGAAGGATGCATCCATGAGAAGCGAAGAGGTGCTTACGCGTTAGGCGGCCCATGGTTCTGGGACTAACTCCAGGATGGAGGCCCGAGGTCGGGTCACAGTTTAACGTCATGTGTTGAGGATGTGATGCTTGGCAGTTTAACGTCCTGCAGCTCGGACGAGGTGGGTTCACTCCGCACCCCTAGGACTTACATAATCATTACCCTTTGGTCCTTGGGGAAGGGAAGGTACCAGTAAGGCCGTGGTCAAGGGGGGTTTTAGGGCAAACCATCGAGGGGTCCACATTAGCGTGGCTATGTGAAGAAGCAATAGTCGTTAGCGTGCCTATGTGAAGAAGCATTAGGCGAAGCAACGCTATGAGTGGTATTGTCCATGGGACATTGAAATCACATCGTGCAAACCTGGAGGGTCGCACAAGAAGAGGAATTTCCAAGCAAAGGAGTGTGATTCGTGAAGCAAAGTGCCTTGGCCTTAGCACAGGGCATAGGTGTGAGTGGAGGGTGCTTCGCGAATTGGAACAGTATTCGCGGAGCACTGCCTCGCAAAGAAGGGGTGCCTTGCGAAGCAGGGTGCTGCGAAGCAGTGTGCTTCGCGATGCGTAGAGATCCTACCTTAGCATAGGAATCACGAGCATAGGTTGGGTGTTTTGCGAAGCATAAGTGATCCGCGGCTGCCCGGGTTCCCTTGTGAATCCCCTTCCTTCACGAATGCCCTTGAGCTTCGTGAAGGGAATCCCTCTCGAAAGAGGGGGTAAAAACGAGACCAAGCAAAGGCTTCTCACGAATTAGAAGTACCTCGCGGAGCCCATGATTCCCGGGGGAAAGGGTGCTTCACGATTCAGGAGAGGAGAAGCCAAAAGGTCGGATTGTCCGTGTTTTGGACTCAGGGGGAGTCCGATATTTATAGGCAAGGGGCACCGCGAAGTAGAAGTCGCGCACCGCCTCAGGTGCCTCGCGGCACGCTCACGAACGTCAACGTCGTCCACGAAGATTTACCGCCTCTGGAGCTTCGCGACGAGCTCGTGAATGTCAAATTCATTAGCGGAGAGTTACTGCCTCTGGAGCTTCACGGCGGGCTCGTGAACGTCAAATGCGTTCACGGAGAGTTACCGCCTCTGGAGCTTCATGAGACCACGCTGCTCGGGGTGCTTCGCGGCGGTGCTTCGCATCGGTGCTTCGCGTCAGTGCTTCACGAGGCAGCATGCCAGCCTTATTTTTCGTCCCTTCATTTCGTGCAATATTTTGGCGCCAACAAATGCCCCCCATCAGACTTGGAGCCGCGGAGGGTGAAGGGTCGAACTCTGGGGGAAAATCGCTAAAATTGTCGGTGGTTCACGATGCAGCTACGCAAAGGGGGCCCGCGGTGCTGACCGAGGTCACGGATCCGGACGCGCCGTGATACTCCGCGTGGGTGAGGCGCGTCGTGATGCTCCGGGGTCGCCGCCTATAAATAGGGGGTTGACCTCTTTTGTCTTCACGCGACATCCTTGTCTTTTTGTGCTCTCGAATTCGCGAAGCTCCACGTACTCCGCGACAGACCTCCGCGAATCGAGCTTCGCGGTGAACCATGGGTCTCCGACTCTGCGTCCGCACCAAGCAAACTTCTGCTTATCGACATCGGTCAGACTTCGCGGCATGGTCTGATGACCGAACTTTGCGGTCCATCTCCTCGATCCAGCTTCGCGATCCATCTTCACGATTCAGCTGAAAAAATTCTTTTCTGAGGGCTAGAATCGAAATGGCCCATCAAAAGGCTGTATTGGGGGTGCTTGCAGATGCTGCCCATCGGGATGAGATGGCCAACTGTCCAGGCCTTGGGGAGATGATCCGAAGCCATTCGGACCACGCTTCTTTGACAGATCTGCTATCGGAGGGTCAGAAGGATTATTCGCAGTGCAAGAAGCTACCATTGTACGGCTTCGGGTTGAGGGATGACGTCTTCATCCCTGAGGTGAGCAGGGACAAACCAGCTTGCTGGTTCAGGAGCACACTATGCCAGCACCAATGGTTCAGGGCGGCTGATGGTCACGCACAAGAGAACTTCCCACCCGTCACCGCTGGCTGTCTCTACAACCATGTGAGCAATATTGACGGGAGGCCACTTCAACCTGAGACGTCGCCTCCTCTCTACCGTACCATGTTGAAGGCGGATTTGCAGGATTCGAATAAGGGATGGTCCGATGAGTGGGACCTGTGCCAGGGCAGAAACTTCACTAATGATTGGTCCAGGGCCTACTGGGTATGTGCCTCATACGAGGAGTTTGAGGCTGAGCATAGGAGAGTGGGGTTGTATGTGGAGACATGGGCCTCCCAATTATACATTTACCAACTGAAGCAACTGATTCCGTAATTGCTGATCAGATAGTCGTATAGGACCAATACCTTTCACCTGCATCATGGGGAGGTGGGCATCAGCCTGTGTGATGTCCAACAGATTTCTGGGGTTCCGATCTTGGGGGCCATGTATGATGAGTTCCTTCCTGTCATCAGCGCATGGGAGGATACATAGCAAATGTCGCGACTAGCGTCAGCGCTGATTTCACTCGTCCCTAGAGAGGACAAGGAGGTAGTGAGGGATGTCCACTTTAGGAGATGGTTCAAATGCTTCCTGAATTTCCCAGAGAATCGAGAGTTCCCTCCGAGGCCTTGAACTTGTCCGAAGGTGGCCCAATGGGGCACGGGGCACTCGTATTGGAAGGTAGTGGAGGATAGCCAATGGAAGACTTGGGGTTTCAGTGTCAGCACTGAACAACAGTCGATAGTTAGACTGGCGGCGTTCATTGTGGCTCTCATCTGTGGTTGGATCCTACCGATGAGGTATACAAGCATGGGGGTGCAGCCCAGCCTGTTTATTATGGCGTCCATGTTGGCCATGGGGTAGCGGATCAATCTGGGGATTCCAATGCTCGCCAAACTGTACAGAATGTTGTGGCACATTAGCGAGGGCAAGAAGCCACCGAGGATATGCAGGCCCTTCCACCTCCTGTATGGGTGGATCGCAGCGCACATCAGGGGGATTTACGAGTATCCAAACCCCATTTCTCCATCAGGAATGAACTTCCGCCCCTCCATCCTGAAAGCGGTCGGGAGCTTCCCATTCAAACTAGCTGTGCCGATGGTGCTGAATCGGGTGTGGAGGGCGGATGAGTTTAATTTCCACCCCTTCCCAGTGCCGATGGGGATACTTACTGATGAAGGGCGGGGAACGGAACAACATCGGGCTTACCTCCTGGCCTTTCGAGGTGGAGTTTTGGTGGCATAGATAGATCGTGAGACACTCTGCGAACCGTACACCCCGCATCGGTTTGCGAGGCAGTTTCGGTGCCTCCAGCGGCTGACCCCGCGGGTCTACTGGGAGGTGCGTCACGAGGAGCACCTGTGAGTGATGAGGCAGCTGTGGCTCATGTTCACATGGGATGATGGGAAGATGCAGATTGCATTGCCTCCATCCACCGCCTCTTTCGGATTGGTGAAAGAGTATGCCATTAGTTGGGAGGCTGCTTACCCAGGGGAGATGCTGAAGCGACCCACTATTCAGGTTGGTGACGGTGGGCCTCCTCTATCTCGAGGTCGGGGCCGGAGGGCATCTAGGGCCACTCGCGATAGTGGGGCTGCCATGGTGGCGAGACCCGCACCGGCCGAGGGTGTGGCAGTAGTGGCGGATTCGGTGATCCCGGAAGAGCAGGGCCATCAGGAGGGGCAGCCACCGAGGTGATTTTGTAGGATATCCACTCAGGATCCGGGGAAGCAGCTCCGTCATATCGCCATGGCAGAGGATGCTTTCTTCCCAGAAGCCCGGGACATTTGGGATGTCAACTGACAATTCATCTGCCCATCCGAGATATGGGCCCACCTGAATCGCCTTGGGATGGAACTACCGGGCATAGGCCCAGTCCGGGCCGGATTCATGGCATCTCCGGCGGAGGCAGAGAAATACCTGGACGAGCTGGAGGAAGTTGTTTACAGGCCTCGTTCTCGTCCCTTGGCGGGTGATGATGCGGGACCTTCAGAACCTGCGCCTATGGCTGCATCCAGTTCCACATATGGTGGGACCAAAGCACCCAAGGTGGATCCTCCGGAATCTCCAGACCTTCCAACAGTATACGGAGGGCCTCGCCTCGGGGTCCCGTCAGTACCGGCTCAAGAGCAGCGCCAGGAGGTCAATCTCCATAAGTCTCCTCTATCGGTTCCCCTGTCGTCATATGTAGACTATGCCTGCCATCTAACGTTTAAGTCCCTCTCTGTCGTATAGTTCTCTGACTGGCATGGGCTGCTGCGTCAAGACTGGTCGAGATGTCTGGTGGCGTCCCTCCTAGGGGCATGCCGGTGATGGTGGTGATAGAACCCCCATCTACTCAAGCTTCAACACACATCATCACCGGTGGGACCACCAGCAGGTTCGTGCCTGAGATCATCGAGGTGGACTCTGATGTAGAGGATCGGTCGGCCGGCCCTACTCCTATCGCGCCTGCACTAGCGCCAAATGCCGCGCCGGATTCCACACCAGATGCAGATCCCTCCGAGGATTTCCTGCAGGCGTATCCTACGTACGAGCCTGCCAATCGCGCAGACTGTGATGAAACAGCCTCAGACGAGGAAGATAGCAGCATAGTCCACCACCGGTCGTGGAAGCTAATCACGCGCTTTATCAAGGACACCCCCAAACGCTATGGCTGGCCGAAATGGACAGACTCCGCTCGCGGTTGCGCGAACTGTGTGATGGGGGAGTGGACGCCCAATGTACTCATGCGCTCATCCAAGATCATATGGCCGAAAAGATCCAGGAGCATGATCGTGAACTCAGCGTGGGCTGGCAGTGGAGAAAGCGACAAACATCAAGAAGTTCCATGAGGCTCAAAGCGAGGTCCAACAGCTGCAGACCCGGGAAGATGAGCACTCAGCCTCTCTGAATGCGCAATTTGAGATGGTCTCCCGGTTAAAGGCCCAGCTGGAGGATGCAGAGGAGCTCATGAAGCAGGCCTCTGGAAAGATGGTTTCCGTTCAGGATGAGGTAGAGAGGGCCAGGGCCAAGGCTGCTGAATTACGCCCTGCCGCTGCTGAGGATGAGCGGGAGCTGAGTCAACGGCAGCAAGATTTGGACGCCACAAGCCAACGGCTGGCGGAGCTGCAACGCTCTTTTGACAGGGTCAACCCGTCCATGGGGGGAGTCAACCCCCGGGTATTGTAACAAACCAAAAACCTTTTATTGGTACTTTCATGCTTCAATTTTTTTTATTTGTTTTGAATTCCATAACGCGCACGATTTCCTCTGTTTGAATCGGCTTGTTACATCCCTAAAATGTTTGCGGGACGTTCAGCGACAATTCCCCAAGCCCACATGGGTCGAGCCCGATGTGAGAAACAGGAGATAGTTCCCTCTCATCCCACCTAACATAGGAGTGGGGACCATGCTCCGAGCATCCGGGATTCGGATTACCAGTCTGGATTTCTGAAATACGGGAGAGGCTTGATCGGAGAATGAACTTTCAAGATAGCCGAATTACCATTTCTTCAGCGTGCTCTTATGAACGAACGGGGCAATGCCAGGGGTGCTGAAATCGGTCCAAACAGATGAAAATGGGAAGTGTGAATCATGATACACAAGATTCGGAACACTGTTGGGATGGCATGACAACAAGGGACAACCGTTGACCTTAAAGGAGAAGCGGTATCCTTACTACGTTAGCCTGTAATGGGGACAAAAAATGAGGGTCGACCGTTGACCATGTTCGAAACACATGACCATGTCACAAATGTTGTTGGTCAATCCTTCAGGACATTGGCTCAGGACAGTTGGTGGACCATAGGTCAAACATCCATACTGTTAGGGGGTCCTTCCAAACATGACCAGTCTTCCGAAACGTTGGCCCAGGACGGTAGGTGAGCCGATGCGGAATGAGACCAGGCTGTTAGCGGGTTCCTTTAGACATGAAAGAGGACAAGGGTCCGAATAAGGGGAAGGAAAAGTGTGGAATATGGAGTGATGGTTTGTTCGAACAGAATCCAACACTTATGTAATTACACCACCGTGGTGGGAGTACGCCATATGGGCACATTGGTCTGATCATGGATCATTCCTTCTTTGGGATAGGGCCACTCTGGAGAGGGGTCCTGCCACTTCCCAATGAGATCTTGGGGCATCCTGAACTTGTTCAGGGAAAAATTGCAGCCACATAGTTTTCCCCCGAGCGGTCAGGCCAGAGGGCCAGAAATGGGGAGGAATAGGATTTTGCGATTCCTGGGGCTGGACCTCAGGTGAAATGCCTGGGTGTCTCTATGTATACCATAAGGATGGAAATAATGCATTGAGGACACATGGACTCCTGTAGGTTAACGTCATACGATAGGACGTGGAATAAAAGGGAAGATCCCAGGGAGCGTGTGGTGCAGTAGATATGAAACCGACGTGAAGGAGGACGTAGTCCCACATCACACCACGTACCCCCAGAGGAAACACTTCAGGTCGAGGGACCAAGAGTAGGGATTTGGTTGGGCCCGAAGCAGAGTGGTCGGGCATTCCTACATACCCCATGAGGATGGGAATCAACCCATACATAGTTCTGGAAGCGCAGTTTAACGTCATGAGGGATGAGGAGCAGCCTGACTGTGTTAGTGCACATCCATCCAAAACTACTAAGCCCACGTGAGTCATGCTCGGTGTGGGAAACAAGCAATAGTGGTGGGAATTTCCCGACACAAAAAGGGGAAGGTTAGGGCAAAGGGACACTCAGTGAATACCGGCCCAATAACACTAACACGGTCATTTATTGCACCTAGATGCGCGAAGAGAAAGAGACGAGTATGATGGAATTCCACTTGAACATGAGGAAGTGGAAATGTGTGAATCATGGCACTCGAGATTCAGATCATGATGATGGCGGTGTGACGATGGAGGATAACTGTTGACCATGGCGGAAAACCAGTATCCATATCGTGTTAGCCTAGAATGGGGACAAACAAATGAGGGTCGACCGTTGACCGTGTTCGAAACATGGGACTATGTCACAAATGTTGTCAAATATCTGTTGGGACGTTGGCCCGAAACGATTGCAGGGCCCTTAGGTCCAGCATTAATGGAGAGCCCTTAAGCCTAGTATCCATGTCGTCCGAGGGTCCTTTTGGATGTGGAAGTGAATGAGGATCCAAATAGCGAGCTCACGAAGCATGGTCATGGGACGAGGGGAATGTCCCCATGAAAATCCCACACTTCGGGCTCTTTGTCGAAACACATCTGAATACGACAACGAGACGTATTAGATAGAGGGAGAAAATTCTGTTCCCATAGGGAGATCTTAGTTTAGGGTCGTAGAATTCGGACCATGGATGGGAGAAGACATAAGAGGCACATGGCGGAGTTACTCAAACACCTGGCGTGAATGGGAATAGGGTGTGTGTGTGGTGCGATGAACAACCTAACATGAATGAGGACGTAATCCCATACCACACCACACAACCTCCTTAAGAGGGGTTTTAGGTCATGGGACCAAAAGAAAAAGTTCGGCTGGGCCCGCAGGGAAGTGCCCGGGCGCTCCTACGTATCCCATAAGGATGAGAATCATGCCTCACGTAGTTCTTAATGGACCTTAGACCATAAATGGGTAAAGGGGGAAGGGGATGCATGGAAACAAAACCCGACGTGAATGAGGACCTAAGCCCAACTTACCACGCATTCTCTAGGGAAATGCTCGAGTCGAGGGACCGAACACGAAGGTTAGGCTGGGCCCGCGGGGAAGTTCTCGGGCGCTCCTACGTATCTCATGAGGATGAGAATCAAGCCACACGTAGTTCTTGATGGTGACATTGTAAGATACCAGTGCCAGGGAAAAAGGGCAGTGCGGCCATGGCCCTTGCACTAAAAGAAGCAGAATTTGATAAATCTTGTTTGTCCATTAAGGTGAGTGGTTTTTTTTGCGAAGCGACAGACCTAGAATAGTAGGCCCTGATGTTGCCACAAGGATCAAGCCGTGATGGGCGTTGACAAATGGCCTGGCACGTGACCAATACCAAACGTTATTTCCTCCACAACGAGTTCACCACAATGCAGTGCCGTTTTTTATCGTGTGGCCAGGATGATAATGTCACAGTTTAGGGTCGTATGATAAGACCAAGGGTGCATTTTAACGTCATGCAGCGCAGACGTAGTAGAGACGATGCTAGCCGGAGAACGTGCGTAGTGTTATAAAACACAATTGATGGAGACATGATCCCACATCACATTGTACACCATTCATAGAGGGAGACCTTAGGCCGAGGGGGCTATATAGAGGTAAGAGGTGAAACAGGGGGAGATACTTGCTCCCTAAATGGGCTGTAACCGAAGACAGGGTGTCCGGGCGGTCCTACGTATCCCATGAGGATGGGAATCAAGTTGAACGTAGTCTCGGATGGATCTTAGTTTATGGTCTTAGAGATCAGACCATGGGAGCCCCGAAGGACGCCATATTGAGGCTTTGTCCCCTGACATGCAAAGGTGCACTGAGGGATAGCGCCAAAAGTGTCGATATTCCACCTGGAAATGATTGGGGGGAAAATGATGTGAATCATGCAACCAACATTCGAGGACTGAAGGGGCTGGCGTGACGACAGAGGATTACTGCTGACCATGTTCGCAACATAGCATCCTGTCGCGTTAGCCTGAAATGGGGACAAACAAATGAGCATCAACCGCTGACCATATTCACAACGCAGGATTTTATAGATTTGTTGTCCGAAACCCTCATGGGCGTTGGCCCATAACGGTAGGAGAGCCCTTGGGCGTAGTATCCAGGCCGTTCATGGGGGTCCCTCTGGGTGTGAAAGGTGATGAAAGTCCTGATGCAGGGAAACATGAAGCTTGACAAGTGGAAGGAACTTGATCAAGTTGAATCTGACACTCCTGGTCCTAGACCAGAGTACTCTTAACACATTGGTGAACCACTGCAAGGGGTCAAGAGACTCAACATGAGGGTAACCAAGAGATCGCAGGTTCCCAAGGGAAGGGGGCATGGTGCCCAAAACCTTGCATCATACCTAAATATCCCCCTCCTGGAGAGGGATAGACCAAGTGGCCTAGGTGACCGGGAGATCAGGAGAACTCTAAGAGGTGGGTATGGAACCGAATCCTAGACATTCAGGTGGTCCTACGTATCCCATGAGGATGGGAATCAAGACATACGTAGTTCTAGAGGGTGCCTTTTAATGTCATGCGGGACAATGAATAAGAGGGCTAACTCTCAGAATGGGGGTGTGCGTGGAGCAGCTATTGAAAACCTGACATGAATGAGGACATAATCTCGCACTATGCCACGTGGTCCCGTAGTCAGGGTCCTGAAGGCAGGACCAGAGAGGTGAATTTGCTGAACTCAAGCTGGACCCAAAGACAAGGGGTCTGGGCATTCCTACATATCCCATTAAGATGGGAATCAAGCTGAACGTAGTTCCAGATGAGAAACATAGTTTATGGTCTTAGAGCTCGGACCGTGAATGGTGACAACTTCCCGAGTAAGCACAGATGTCAACCCGATTCCTAAGCACACGTTAGCTAAACTCGGTGTGGGAAATAAGGGGGGTATCCTCATCGCAATACTGGGGCGAGTCAAACGGGAGTTGGTAGAGAGCCCTGAAGGACATCTTTGACGCGGCTTGTTCCCCCAACGTGCGGACGTACACGGAGGAAAAGTACCAAGAGTTCCGAGACTCTACATGGACACGGTGAAGTGATGAAGGGTGTGAATTGTGAACCCGACATTTTGGGATTAATTGGTTGGCATGGAGATAGAGGAAAACCATTAACCATGGTGGAAACGCAGCGTCCATATCGCGTTAGCCTGAGGTGGGAACAGAAAACGAGCATCGACCGCTGACCATATTTGCAACGCGGGATTTTATCGATTTTTTGTCCAAAACCCTCGGGGGCGTTGGCCCGTAACGGTAGGAGAGCCCTTGGCTTTAGTATCCAGGCCATTCTTGGGGGTCCATCCGGGTGTGAAAGATGATGGAAGCCCTGATGTAGGGATACACAAAGCCTGGAAAGCGGGTGCGGACGTGTCCGAGTAAAGCTTGCCATTCCAGGTAATAAACCAGAGTACTCATAGGCACATCGGTGAACTGCCAAAAAGGGATCGACGAAACAGCTCAGGAGGGAGAGTTACATGGCGTGTTCATTACGATATCGACCTGAATGAGAAAATAACCTCACGCCACACCATACACTCCTATAAGAGAGGACCTGGGCTGGGGCCCAGAAAGGCCAAGGGGCCTGATGGTTAGGCATTGGTCAGGAAGGCCTGACCTGCTTGCAGTTTATCATCTTGCAGTGAGGACGAGGGTCGGGGACCCGAGGAGGCGAAGGGGCCTATGGTCAGGCATCAGTCAGGAAGGCCTGACTGATCTGCAGTTTAACGTCTTACATGAGGACGGGGGCCGGGGGACCCGAGGAGGCCAAGGGGCCTGAGGCTGGGCCTCGTAAGGGGAGGTGTACATCCTGGTACATTATCCCGATGTGAATGATGACGTAGTCGCACATCACACCGTACACCCCTATGGGGAATCGGGGTCGTGGGCCCGATCGCTAGCACCACCCGGGAAGAAATTTGTCACTTCGGGATGGGGTAGAATGAATCACTGCACTCGATGTCTGGGATATCTCTGGGTGGACCCGAAGATCCAGGGGGCTGTTGACCATAATCTAAACACATCTTTCCCATGGTGAACCCATATGGGAGCAACAAATGAGCGTCGACCGCTGACAAAATTCCCAACATGGGACTTGTATCGGCTTGTTGCTCAAAAACCCTCGGGGGCGTTGGCCCGTATCGGTATGAGAGCCCTTGGGCGTAGTATCCAGGATGTTCTTAGGGGTCCCTCTGGGTGTGAAAAATGATGGAATCCTAGTCATGGAGTGGGTGAAGCATTGCTGTATCCATCTATGAAAGAGGCAATCATCTACAGGGGGGATGTGCAGCCGGGTCGAGGCTTGCTCGATGTGGGTTGGGGAAAAAGTGTGCACCCTGCCATGTCTTGACCCGAGGGGAAGATTTTGGCTTTTGGGTTGGGCCAACGGACAAAATGTCCGAGCGTTCCTACGTATCTCATGAGGATGAGAATCAATCCATACGTAGTTCTTCAAGGCCATGCCGTTTAGCGTCATGCGGTGAGGACGTGGGAGGATAGAAGAATGGGAGTGGGCACACGGTCCGACCCTTATAATCCTTGTGTGAGCGGGGTTGTATGAGCGAGGCTAAGAAAGCCTACCCCTCGCTACACAAGGAGCCTCTGAGGAAACTATTTCCAGGGGGGATAGTGTAAGATAAAAGCTTGGGGCTGGGCTTAAGACGAGGCGTCCAAGCGTTCCTACGTATCCCATGAAGATGTGAATCAAGCCACACGTAGTTCTTAAGATGCAGTTTAATGTCATGTGCGATGAGGAGCATCTCATTTGTGGATATGTAAGGTACGGCGAGCAATCTGACATGAATGAGGAAATAACCTCACACCATACCGTACAATCCCGCAAGAGGGTAAGTCGGGGGAAACCAAGGGGCCTGAGGCCAGACCGTGGTCAGGAGGACCTGACTAGCTTGTGGTTTAACGTCTCGCGGTGAAGACGGGGTCATGGGCCCGACGAGGCCAAGGGTACTGAGGCTGAGCCTTGGTCAGGAAGGCCTGACTAGCTTGTAGTTTAACGTCTTACAGTAAGGACGGGGGGCTGGGGGCTCGAGGAGGCCAAGGGGCCTAAGGTTGAGCCTCGGTCAGGAAGGCCAGATTGGCTTGCAGTTTAACGTCTTGCAATAAGGATGGGGGGGAGATCTTAGATTAAAGTCATAGTGCTCAGACCATTTTGCAGTTTATCGTCTTGCAGGACGAAGATGTAGTTTAAAGTCGTGTGGGACCATTTCACAGATTATCGTCTTGCAGGATGAAGATGCAGTTTAAGGTCATGCGGGACCATCTTGTAGTTTGGGGTCGTGCAGGACCCTTTTTCCCTAGGAAAAGTATCGCTTGAGGAATTTGGCATTGGTATGAGGGGTTATATTCTCTCCATCCGTGGTCACCAAGGAGTATGCTCCATTGTGGTAAACCTTATGGATGATATAAGGCCCTTCCCATTTGGGTTCTAATATGGGCGGTTTCCTACCAGGAATCATTGGCGCTTGAAGGTCCATTACCTAGTCACCCTGTAGAAAAGAGCGGAGACAAACCATCTTGTTGAAGGCCCTTGATATCTTATCCTGATGCCTTTCAGATTGTGTAGGGCACGAGGCCGGTTCTCATCCAGTGCTTCTAATTTAGCAAGACGGATCTCGGCTACCTCATCTGATGTCTAGTGATCATAGACTGTAGTGCATAACGATGGCAGCTGGATCTCCATGGGTAGGACGGCCTCAGCTCCATACACCAGGGAATATGGGGTCACCTGGGTAGAGTTACGAGTCGTCGTCCGATAAGCCCACAAGGCGTTGGGGAGCTTTTTCGGCCAACTTTTTGTGTTCTAACCAACCATCATCTGTAGAATGTTAGAGAGGGTTTTTTTGAACGCCTCGATATGTCCGTTTTCCTGCGCGTGGTAGTGGGAGGTATGGTTTGAATGGATGTTGTACTTGGCGTACAACTTCTTAAGTTCAGCCGCTTAGAAGTAGGAGCCGTTATCGGTGAGGACGGCGTGAGGGACCCCAAACTGGTGGATAATCTTGGAGCTCACAGAGTCAATGATGGAACAAGCCTTGACCTCTTTGAGTGGAACTGCCTCTGCCCACTTGGAGAAGAAATCTGTAGCAGTCAGGATGAACCTATACTGGCGGGCTGTTGCCGGTGGATACGATCCCACTACATCAAGTCCCCATACCGCAAATGGCCAAGAGTACTTGGTGGGGTGGAGGGGCTCTGGCGGCCGATGCAGGAAGTTGGCATGAACATGGCACACATGGAACCTCTTGACATACCCAATACAATCGTGGATCATAGAGGGCCAAAAGTACCCCAACCTCCGCATTTGATGGGACAACTTCGGACCGGCTTGATGAGCTCCACAGGAACTGGCGTGAACATCTTGCATAACATGAGGTATCTCTACTCCTTGGATGCAACAGAGGAGGATACCATCGAAACTCCACTTATAAAGGATCTGTTCAAGACTGGGGCTACTCTGGAGGGTAAATTGCAGCGCGCGGCGTCGAATTCGCTTGCGCTCAACCCGGTCGTCCGGGAGGCGACCATTTTGGAGATACTCGACAAAAGGTGCCCTCCAGTCGGGAGTGGCTTCAACCACTGTGTCTGAAAAACCCGGGACCCCTAACGTGGAGGGTCCGGCGGTGAGATGACCTACCCGCAGGCCATCATTGTCCTCTTGGGTGATGGGGGAAATGACTCTACGGTGTGCCACATGTATGATCAAATCATCTTGCTCGGGTTCTGCGAGCGATGCGGCCAAGCCAGCCAAGGCGTCTGCTTGACCATTCTATAACCATGGGACATGGGTAACCTCTGGTCGAGGAGAGAACTGGGCCATTAGGCGGAGGGTGTACTCCAGCAACGGTGCAAGCTCCAGCTTCCTGACGACGTAGTCGCCATTAACCTGTTTGATTACCAGTTCGGAATATCCCTTCACATGTAAATGAGACACATGGATCTCGAGGGCCAACTCGAGGCCGGTGATGAGAGCCTGGTACTCTGCCTCGTTGTTCGTACAGCCTTCTGACAACAGGAACGAGTATGTCAGGATGGCTTGTGCCGGGGTAATAAAGACAATACCCAGGCCTACTCTGTTGAGCTTGGGATCGTTGAGCCTCCTACCGGTGGGGCTCCTGGAGGCGTGGTAGAAATGCATCTTCCAACATGGGACGACATGATCGACTGAGAGGATCGTCTCATTAGGAAGATCCAGTTCTAGGGATTGATCCACAGAGGTTGGATGGGCAGCTAAAAAGTTGGTCAGTGCCTGTCTCTTAATGGCCTTATGAGGTATGAACCTGATATCAAACTGCTGGAGAATCACCGCCCAACATGCTAGTCGGCCAGTCAACATGGGGCAGTTCATGATGTACTTCAGTGGGTCCACCCTGGAGGCCAATTTCACCTCATGGTGCTGCAGGTAATGTCGTAAATTCTGCACGACGAATACGAGCGCAAGGCAGCTCTTTTCGATAGGGGAGTATCTGACCTCCGTATAGAGAACCATGCGACTGAGATAGTAGAGACTGTTCTCAGTACCCTTGTTATTCTTCTGGGTGAGCAGTGCACCAAGGGATCTTTCCAGGGCAGTCACGTAAAGGACCAGTGGCTTTTCGGAGACAGGTGGCATCAAAACCGGAGGTTGGAGCACATAGTACTTGATTTCCTCAAAGGTGGTCCGACACTCCTCATCCCATTCGTAGGCGGCGCCCTTCTTCATGATCCGGGACAAGGGCTTACACTTTCCAGCCTGATTCGCGATGAATCGGCGTATATAGGCTATGTGGCCTTGAAGTCCTCAAAGTTCCCAAATGTTGATCGAGGGAGGCATTTGGCTGATGGCCTTGATCTTCTCCGGGTCGATCTCGATACCTCGGTATCTGACAAAAAAGCCCATAAACTTCCTAGAGGTGACCCCGAAGGAACACTTCAACGGGTTCATCATCAGGTGATGGGAATGGAGGAAACCAAACACTTTCTTGAGGTCTTTGAGATGGTCCTGGTACTGACATGATTTGACAACGAGTTCATCTACGTAGCATTCCACCAATGTCCTGAGAATCGGCTTGAATATGCAATAAATGGCCCTCTGATAAGTGGCACCTGCATTTTTCAAACCGAATGGCATTACCTGGTAGCAAAAGGTACCTTGGGGAGCCCTGAAGGCAGTGGACTCCTCGTCTTCGGGGGCCATCCAGATCTGGTTGTACCCAGAATACCCATCCATGAAAGAGAGTGCTTGGAACCCGGTCGTGGCGTCAAACAATAACTCCTTCACCGGGAGTGGGAATTCATCCTTTGGGCAGTGGCGATTAAGATCGCGGAAGTCGATGCAAACTCTGATCTGCCCATTCTTCTTCCTGAACGACACAATTTTGGCATGCCACTTGGGGTACTGGACTTCCTTAATGAAGTAGTCTTTGATAAGCTTGTCAACTTCGGCCTCAACCATAGCACCATGAGAAGGGTGCATCTTCTTGGGAGGCTAGTTAAACCCACGATATTTTGTCGGGAGTCCCAGACGGTGAACAACAACCTGGGGATCTAGTCCGGGCATCTCGTTGTAACTGCAGGAAAACACATCATGGTGTTGTTTGAGGAAGTCTACGTACTGCTGCCGCTCCTCGGGGGACATGGCTGCACTGATCAATGTGGGTTTCGGATCTGCCTCGCTACCAAGGTTCACCTGTACTAGTTCATCAACCGTGGTAGAGACGCCTTCTTCAAAAGCGGGGGGAGCATCCTCCAGGTCTTCCTCCCCACCCGTGGGGGGATTTCCCACGACGGGAGGTACTTATGGGCTATCAAAGCCTGGCGGGGCAACTGGTGCCGGCTTGGGAAGCAGTGGTCATCATATCAGGAGACACACTCGCCATTGAGACCATAGCAATGAAGGTAGTCGATCCTATCCCATCTGGCCTTTGGCCTAAGGGGCCACGTTTGATAATATCAAAGCAATGGAGACATGTCGGCCTGAGTCAGTTGATTCCAGCCCGGCGGAAGAGACACATATGGCGTACCTCCATTGTCATAAGCTTGACATTCCGGTACCGTATAGGGGTAGGAGGTTCCAGGATCACCTGAGCCTGGTTGATGTAGGAGTACGAGGTGATTTTCCACCGTCGCTTGGACATGAGAACATGCCTTCCTTGTGTACCCAAAACAATAAAACATTGCCCCATGTCGGGGGTCATGGCCTCCAATCGGTGGATCGGGAGGATGTAGGCATCATCCATGCTTTCCCGGGGATCAACTGTGACTGGGGCGGGTTCATCCTCACTCACTAGGATTTGCATATCCTTACTTTTGTAATAACCCGCATCCAGATAGCGGCCCTCACAAGAAGCGAAAGAAGACACATCTCTTTGGTGCATGGCTACCCGACCGTTGAGCGGGTATTTGAGGCACTGGTGATAAGACGAAGGGACCGCTTCATGCAGATAGAGCCATGGCCTACCCATCAACGCGTTGTAGGCGATGTCCTGAGAGACAACCATGAACTCAGTGCTGCCAATTAAGCCACCGAACTGAGTCTTAAGGCGGATCTTTCCAACTGGGGTTTGCTTGGTCCTATCGTACCCCTAGATTCTGAAGTCAGAGGGAGTTAAATCACATTCAGACAGACCCAGCTTTAGCAACATCCGAGTCAGAATTAGATTGATTCTGGAGCCCGTGTCAACGAGGCAGCGGCGGACTTCCACACCATTGAAGTGGCCAGTGAGGTACAGTGGGCTAATGTGCCCCTGTACAGTAGGGTACTCATCTTCACTGGATAACAGGACAACCGCCTGACATTCGGCGTTTTCAATCATCTTGACATGGAAGGCTTCTGCAGCTGCTACCTCTGTCTCAAACTAGAGGGGGCTCCATAGGGCCTTGGAAAGTGCCTCGCGCATTTCAGATGACAGGAAAAGGGCCTCATGGATAGAAATCCTTGCCGAAATGGCAGACAGGTGCTTCAGGACATCATACTTCCGTGCCAAACGCGATCCTCTGCTTACAGGAGGTCGTTCGGAATTTGGAGGCATAGCGGGTCCTGCCGGTTGAACTGGCGATCGACTAGTACTGGGTACATCCTGTTGCCTGCTAGTTGAAGCCTGGAGAGTAGTCGCCGGACTAGGATTGGACAGCGGAGGCTGGCCTGTATCCGGGCAAGACTGACTGTGATACGAACGAGGCAGCTCTCCCTGATCTAGTAGCACACACGACGGTAGAGGTAGATCCGAGGGCGTAAGATGGGGTTGTGCGTGCTGAGCTCTGCGCTGAGCCTGCTGTCTTGTCTTAGTAGCGTGCACGACTTGGCTGAAAGTACCCGCTGGCGTACCTCGATGATCGGCGTGATTGCGAATCCGCTGACGTTGACATCAGCTAGAAACGTTGGGGAGGTCCGCTTGGCGTTCCCCCACGTCGGGAGTCATATAGGGCTTTACCAGCTCCACAGTGTTAACCAAAGTGTAACACTGGATGTCGCTCGAGGAGTCATCCACCACCGGGTGGATTATGGGAGGAATCCACATTTCAGGGGGCATAAAGTCGCCATGAGTACGGGATGACGACGGCAACGGCGGTGCGCGTTGCTTCTTCTTGCATCGCCGCTGCTTGCCCTTTTGGGAAGAGGTCGACTGTGAAGACGATGCGGAGGTACCAGCTACCTCTTCTGATGGTTCTGGTTGCTTCAGGTGCGCCCAGATGATACCATGGGCACGGACGATGGTTTTTGGAGCCATCCAGTCGTCAAATTTCTGTGATCCGCGGTTGGGAACCTGCTCCCACTCGCCTTCGCCATCGCTGCCGATTTCTGACCCTGCAAAGACACCTGCCACTTGCGCTGGTGTCGGGCCCAACTTGACTATGTTGTTGTTGACCTGGTCTTGGAGCCAGTATTTAAAAACATAGCATTGCATGAGGGTTTTCCCCAGGATCCGATGATAGGGACAGTAGTTGGGGTGATCGGTGAGATTCGCCTCTGCCGACCTTCTGCACTCAGGCAGGCGCACAATCCATTTCTCTAGAGCACTTCGGAAGTAGCCAGGGACCTGATTTTCGTTGAATGAATAAATATGGTGCCTTCTTTCTGGATAGGGGGCCCTGGGGCCTGGACCTGACGAGGGGCCGGAGGGGCCTTCCGAGGAGGCGGTGCCTGATTGTCTTGCCTAGGTGGCGGTGGCGCATTGCGCGGGGGAACCTGTCGGTTCTGAGGCAATCGCTGCTGAGCAGGAGCCTGTGCTTGAGGCGGAGGACCTCTGCGGGGTTGCTGGGGTGGTGCCGCTGGCAGTAATTCCAGCTGCCTAGGGGCTTCTATTTGGGCCACTACGGCGGGTTCAGCCCTGGCGGTCCTCCTGGCTGGGATCATAGGGGGAAAAAAACGTGCCTGACTAGCCTTTTGCAGAGATTCCTCAAGCTGTTGAGCATTATCTGAGAAATCCTTGAACCCTCCAGGGTAGTTCTGGGTAATTATGGAGGGTACCAGCTCTGTCTTAACGTTCCCCACACACATCGTCAGTAATTACTCCTGAGTCAGTGGCATGTCGATGGAATACGTAAGTCCCTTCCACCGGGCGATGAAATCTGTGACTCGCTCATCAGGCCTTTACTTGCACTTGAAGAGGTCCGCAATGCTAGTCTTCCACGTGGTGGAGCTGAACTGGTAAAGGAACTACCGGCAGATATCCTCCCAACCGATCACTGATCCGATAGGGAGCTGGCTATACCAGACGACTGTTGGGCCTTTCAATGTCTGTATGAAACATAAGAGCTTGGCGGCTTCTTGCTGAGCCGGGGTCCCCAGCATGAGACCACAATTGGAAGAAAAATGAACCAAGTGCTGCGGCGGGTCCCCTGTCCCATTGAAGGGTGAGAAAGTGGGGTTCCCGAAACCCGGGGGTGCGGGCATATCATCCACCCACGGGGGATATGGCTTGCCATCCAGTGGGACCGCTACCTGCCGCATCTCCAACGCTTCGAGGCAGGCTGTGAGCACTGCTATAAGATCATCCGGGTGGGGGTCCCTGTCTTGATGGGGATCCCTAACCACAAGTGCGTTGCCAGGTCCTCAACATGGTAGATGGCTTCGGCAGCTCATAGATCAACTGGCGGAATGACCTGCTGGGCGACTGGGGGAACCCGGACTGGATTCTTCAAATTGCCCCGTCGTTCGTGGGGGTTTTGAGAGACGTATCGCGCCCTCTTGCCATAAGTTCCAGATTCTGCCCTGTCTGCGGAAGTAGCATGATCAGGGTTGCCCGGAGGCATCTCACCGGGGGAAATTGTTCCTGCCCCTGCTGCCCCAGCCTGGGATTACTATAGTCGGGTCGCCACTCCGCAGCGCGCTCAGCCAAGAGTTCATCAACCAAACTCTTCTGCTCAGCAAGCTGCTGGCATAACGTGGCCTTCTCGGGATCTTCATTAGTTTTCTACACAGAGGCAGATGGGTCGGAGTGCTTGACAGTTCCGACGTGCTCCTTACCCTTGCCGGTATTTCGACTGAGTACCAGTGACTCGGTGGGTACGGGGAGGCCTAGCAGGTTCCTCTGCTGATGGGTAACCCTCCCTGATGGGTCCAGCAGTGGCGGTACAACCTCGGGGGGTAATTCCCCATCAAGGAATTCAAGCTCGTCTTCCTTTTCCACTACGTCAGCCATGTGAACCGCGACCCCTCTCGAGGGCATGTCCTCGATGTCGCATAGCGAATCACGATGTCGTTGGATAGGGTCGAAGAGGAGAGAGGCATAGTGTCCCTAACCATGGACTTGTACATGTGGGGTAGATTCCCTGACGATTCTGCGGAGTGCTTTGAAACACTGAACAAATTTCCGTTGAAGGGCGCTCTGGCGGTCTGGCGACTCAGGGTGCGTGGCCACAAGGAGTGCAGCCGAATCGATCAGGCAGTATTGCTCACCGATTTCTTCAAATTTCTCTCGACTCCTAGGGTATTCCACCCTCCCGTAACGAAGGTGGATGTGTGTCGCCCATAGGGTTCGACAAAAACACCCCACTTCTTCAGGGGTAAGTGACTCTGGTACGCGAAAGTTCAGCGCCGTCATCGGCCAGAATTTCTCTGGGAAGTAATCCGCTGCAAGAATACTCTAGAATCTCCTGGGCTCGGACTCGATATCTGGTCCTGTATTTCCCCACTCATCAAGCGGGGGCGGTTGGGGGACCGGTAGCGGTACCGAGGCGGACCTCTGGTATTGTAAACTCGGCGGCGGAGAATACGGCGAACGAGGTGACTGGCCGCTGACTTCAGGGGCATCCTCTGAGGAGTGAGGTGACCTGGCCACGATGGCACGGTACGATGGGTTGATAGCCCCATCTTCCAGCATAGGAGTCGTAGCTACCGGTGACAGGTCATGTCGTCGCTCTACCGCCGTTGGCCCCCAAAATAGATCTCCGTGATCTCTGGTAGATGTAGAGGGAGCTTCTGGTGATGATGGCGGTGATTGCGCGGTCGTGACCTGCGGAATTCCCATGATTTCTTCCTCCTGGATATACCTGTGGAGAGAGATGGGAATCTGGTGGACCTCACATTCCAGGAGAATGAGGCTAACGCATCTGGTTCCTACCCCGGTCCTTGATACGAAGGAGCGGGGAGAAGGTTCCATTACTTAGTCGCATTCTGCTTCAGAGTCAGAGAAGCGAGCATGTTTGATCTCCACCCGGGCTTTCTCAGGACTCTTCTTGTGGCAGCGACGACCTGCTATTCTGCCCCAGGGTGGCTCTTCGGGAAAGGGTTGATCCCTATCATGTAGCATCGGGGCGGTGCTTGCGCCATGGCGGAGAGGGCCCCCACTCGAGATAGCTGAGATGCGAGGGGCACCAGGGAAAATGTCGAAGGGTGCATGGGGAGGACCTCCATCGACAGCACCCATGTGGGTGGAGCCTCTGTTGGAATCAGCAGGAGCATGGGGAGGACCTCCATGGTCGATGCGGGTGGAGCGAGGCTGACCTTCACTCCTCGAGTTGCTGGGGTGAGGAGGACCTTCGCCGGTTGCAGAGAGGATGTAGGAAGGGCCCCCACATTGGAGAAGGACTGGATGGACAATCCCTTCAGATCGGCAGTCGAGGGTAGGATGGACTCCATACCCTATATAGTGGGTGCGAGAAAGGTTTCCGCGCCGAGCATCACTTCCGCTGGGCAGGTCTTCCTTCGGGATAGGGGTAGCACAAGGCATACCTCCATAACAAGCTTCGGAGTGGGGAAGGACCACGCTCTATGGAGTAGTGGTACAGGGAGGGCCTCCGTACGGGGTAACATCACCGCGGGTTAGTTCGCGGCGATCACCACTCGGGCCTGCAACCCGGAGAGTCAACCTAGCCTGCCCGTCGGGCGGATGGGGTCTTGATCCTGGTTGGGTGTAGGAGTGCCCCTGCTCAGTGTATGCAGGGACTTCATGATGCATGTTGGTGGTGGATCAGGCCATTGTAGCTGTCGATGTTGACGATCTGGGCGAGCGTCCTCAGCCCGGGCCCGGCGCTGACGTCGGGTCAGGTGAGCTGGTGGAGGTGGTGTAGTGGCATAGCCTTCCTGGTCTTCCTGCGGAGTCGGACGGTGGCACTGATGCGGCCGGGCGGGAGCTCTTGCTTGGAGCCCTTGGGTTGGGACCCTGAGTGGGCTGAGCCGGACGGTACCCGCCTCATCAGCGTAAGGCGAGGAGTCATCGAGGCATTCCGGGAACAGGCTCCCAAAACAGTTGAACGTTGGGGTGGGGAGCAGGGGCTCCCTACGCGGCCTGTTAGGGTGGCGTTGACTGTGGGGCCTGAATGCCTCCAGGTCCAAGCGGGCCATATCCCTAGTTGGGATGACCCCTTCATCCTCGTACCTGCGCACGAGGTTGTTGATCACCCTTCGCTGGATGACCTCTGATGGGGAAAGGGGATGTAGGTTCCCCGTATTCCGCGATGTGGTGGTCGTCGTGGCGGTAGCGGCACCATGCGGGGTGGTTGTGGCGGAGTTGCCCCTGCCCCTGCGTAGGCGAGCGGGCGGTGATCGCGTCTCTATAACAGCAACCTGGTACCTAAGAAACGAAGGGATCAAATCATCAGCACTGATAGGAAAATAATCAACAACCAGTGCCCCAGCGTCCTTCCATTCTCCACTTCTGTAAGAAGGATCCATGCCAACACACTGCAGAACGGAGTGCCCCACGTTCTACTACCCCGACTTCCAGGGAGTTTCACGACAGGCCCGCTATTTGCTTGGCGGGAATAAGCACCGGATATCTGAATCCATTAACACGTCAATCTACTGGTGTCTCGAACGCTACTAATCTCCATATTGAGGAGAAGAGTTTCACGCTGGGTTCACCATTTCTGTTTCCGACGCTTTCGTCGGGGCGCGCGCATCCGTCTGTCCGCGGAGGAGGACGCGCTGCGCTTGTGTCCCCGCATTCCCGCTTTCCAAAGGCAGGCGACATTCTCTCCTTATTCAGGGATGTCTGCTCCTTGATCAAAATAGGATGATGGGATTTCGGTTCTTCCTTCTGTAGATTCCTCCTCAGAACTCGTCACCTAGTCCGGGTCTCCCTCATAGATTTAATACGTTGTTCGTGAAACTCTTCCCAGTGCCATGTTTCTATGGATGCCGGTTAATTACACTGCTTCTGTCGGGACATTCCAAAGGGTCCGGTCAGGGCAGCAACCTTCAGTCGGGGGAGTAGTCACGTTGAGGCATCAGTAGTGTGACTGGATGCTGGGGAACCTGGCATGTCTATCCATTATCCCTGGTCATCGGGCATCTCGATGGCGTGGAAGCCCGAGGCATCCCACATCGGGCGCAGGGAATTATATGCCATAGACACATATCTGAGGTTTTCCTCAGCTTCTCGTCTTTAACACAGGGTACGCCGCGGGTTTAACGTCCCACGGAGACAGATCAACCCGATCAGAGAATTAGCTAGAATAGATCGTATTGAGGGATCTCCCTTGAAGGGATGTCGATACCGGGGCTAGCCCCTGGGCGGCTGTGAAGAGGAGCGTACCGACATGGTCTCACCGGGATATGATGGTCCGGGCGAGGATCGGGGTGGATGGAAGATGGATGAATGAAGTGGAGGGTGGAATGGCATGAAACCATCGCAAGGGCAACAATGAAGTTGGGCTTGAGCCTTAATGGGGCTTCCTACGTATCTCCGTGGCAGGGAATCAACGTCTGCGTAGTTCGGGATGGTTCTGGTGAACCGGCATGAGGGTGGACCTTGGTCTGATGGGCATCATCAGTGAACCAACGTGAAGGTGGACGTTGGTCTGATGGGCATTGTCATTGAACCGACGTGAAGGTGGAAATTGGTCTGATTGGCATCGTCAGTGAACCAACGTGAAGGTGGAACTTGGTCCGATGGGCATCGTCAGTGAACCTACCTGAAGGTGGACCTTGGTCCGATGCGTCGGCAAACCGACGTGAGGATGGACCTTGGTCCGATGCGTCAGCAAACCGACGTGAGGGTGGACCTTGGTCCAATGCGTCAGCGAACCGACGTGAGGGTGGACCTTGGTCCGATGCGTCAGCGAACCGACGTGAGGGTGGACCTTGGTCCGATGGATGTCATCAGCGAACTGACGTGACGGTGGACCTTGGTCTGATGGATGTCGTCAGTGAACCGACGTGAATGTTGACCTTGGTCCGATGTATGTCTTCAGCGAACAGACGTGAAGGTGGACCTTCGTCTGATGGATGTCGTCACCGAACCGACGTGAAGGTGGACCTTGGTCTGATGGATGTCATCAGCGAACCGACGTGAAGGTGGACCTTGGTCCGATGAGGGATGGGCTTGAACCTCAGCGAGGCTTCCTACGTACCATGCCTTGACATTGATCAAAGACCTCGTAGTTAAAAGGGTTTCATCAGTGAACTGACGTTAAAGTAGACCTGTGGGTCCACTAGTGGTGGGCATGAACCTTAGGAAGTTTTCCTACGTACCATGCCTTGACATGGATCAAAGACCTCATAGTTCAAAGGATTGATGGAATATAGTTTAACGTCATGCGGGACGGTAGTGAACCTTGACGTGAATGAAAGACGAGCGGTGGGTGTCGGTGAACCGCCGTAAATGAGGGATCTTGGTCCGATGGGAGATGGGCTTGAACCTCTGGAAGGTTTCTTACGTACCATGACTTGACATGGATCAAAGTCCTCGTAGTTCGGAATGTGGTCACAACAGCTTGCCATCGGACTGGAATACAGTTTAACGTCATGCTGGACAAAGATAGAACATGACGTGAATTGGATGACAGGTGGGCCTGAACCTCGAAGAGGCTTCCTACATACCATGCCTTGACATGGATCAAAGACCTCGTAGTTCAAAAGGGGCTTCGTCGGCGAACCGACATGAAGGTGGACCCAGGGGGACATTTGTGGTGGGCTTGAACCTCGTGAAGGCTTCCTACATACCATGCCTTGATGTGGATCAAAGTACTCGTAGTTCGAAATGGATGAGTCACGAAGGATTACCGTCGGACCGGAATGTAGTTTAATGCCATGTTAGACGAGAATGGGACCTGGCGTGAAGAAATGAGGGGTAGTCTTGGGGGCTTCCTACGTACCATGCTTTGACATGGATCAAAGACCTCTTAGTTCAAATGGGCGTGCAGTTTAATGCCATGCTGGAAAAGGGGCATACAGTTTAACGTAATGCTGGACGAAGTGTGCAGTTTAACGTCATGTTGGACGAAGACATGCAGTTTACCGTCATGCTGGACGGGGGCGAAACTCGACGCGAATGAATGACCGAGTAATGTGGCGTGAACCTCATAGAGGCTTCCTATGTACCATGCCTTGACATGGATCAAAGTCCTCGTAGTTCGGTGAGGGTGGGGATCAGGGTCGGTGCTCACTCTAAGCCCACGTGAGTCATGCTCGGTGTGAGAAACAAGAGGATTCAAGGCCCTGATGATCACGTCGCGAAGGATTAATCCATGAGAAGCGAAGAGGGGATTACGCATTAGGCGGCCCATGGTGGTGGGACTTACTCCAGGATAGAGGCCCGAGGTTGGGTCACAGTTTAACGTCATGTGTTGAAGACGTGATGCTTGGCAGTTTAACGTCCTACAGCTCGGAAGAGGTGGGTTCACTTCTCACCCCTAGGACATACATAACCGGTACCCTCTGGTCCTTGGGGAAAGGGAAGGTACCAGTAAGGTCGTGGTCAAGGGGGGTTGTAGGGCGAACCATCGATGGGTCCACGTTAGCATGGCTCTGCGAAGAAGCAATAGCAGTTAGCGTTCCTATGCGAAGAAGCATTAGGTGAAGCAACGCTACGAGTGGTGTTGTCCATGGGACATTGAAATCACATCGTGCAAACCTGTAGGGTTGCACGGGAAGTGGAATTGCCAAGAAAAGGAGTTTGCTTCACGAATCAAAGTGCCTTGGCCTTAGCACGTGGCATAGGTGTGAGTGGAGGGTGCTTCGCGAAGTGGAACTGTATTCACGGAGCACTGCCTCATGAAGAAGGGGTGCCTCGCGAAGCTTGGTGCTGCGAAGCAGTGTGCTTCGCGATGCGTAGAGATCCTGCTTAGCATAGGGATCACTAGCACAAGTTTGGTGTTTTGTGAAGCATAAGTGCTCAGCGGCTACCTGGGTTCCCTTGAGAATCCCCTTCCTTCGCGAATTCCCTTGAGCTACGTGAAGGACATCAATCTCGGAAGAGGGGGTCAAAACGAGGCCAAGAAAAGGTGTCTCACGAAGTAGAAGTACCTCACGGAGCTCTTGATTCCCGGGGGAAAAGGGTGCTTCGCGATTCGAGAGAGGAGAAGCTGAAAGGTCAGATTTTCCGTCTTTTGGACTCAGGGGGAGTCCGATATTTATAGGCAAGGGGCACCGCGAAGCAGAACTCGCGCGCCGCCTCAGGTGCTTCGCGGCGCGCTCACGAACGTCAACATCGTCCGTGAAGAGTTACCGCCTCTGGAGCTTCACGGCGAGCTCGCGAACGTCACATGCGTTCGCGGAGAGTTACCGCCTCTGGAGCTTCGCGAGACCACGCTACTCAGGGTGCTTCGCAGCGGTGCTTCGTGTCGGTGCTTCACGTCGGTGCTTCGCGAGGCAGCGTGTCGGCCTTCTTTTTTGTCCCTTCCTTTCGTGCAATATTTTGGCACCAACAATGTTTATACTAAATGTTCTAGAAAAAAGTGCGTCATTGATGAAAAATGTATTGTCTGTTCACTATACCCCTATTTCATAGAAATCTATTGAAGTAATTTTTATCTATTATCTTATTTTTCACATGTGTATATGCATAATAATGAAGATATTTCTATAAAATATACATTATTGAACATTTATACTTTATTCCTATTACTTGTTAGTAATTAGATTCTCTAACTTAGATAAAAATGAATTAAAGAAATATGTTAGATATTTGAAAATTCATAATTCTAATGTTAGATGTAGACACTTGTTTATAACTTGGACATGGTTACTTAGGATCATTGTAATTAGTCACACTATTTTGGAATGAAAAATTGGTATGCTAACATCCATCCGTTGTCAATAGCCTAGATTTAACCCGACTTCATAGCATTGGTTTTCCCAGTCAATACTATTAGTCACAAACTCAATTGAAATATTCATGTGATTACTTTTTTTATTCCCATGGTCAGACCATTTGTACTCATGGTAGGTAGATTTCATCAATTATTATATATTATTCTTCTCAAGAGAACCTAAATTGAACATATAGTCAGTTACACACAGTCACATGACCTTTTTTATTTGTTGAACTTCTTCATATGGAATGTCATAATGACCACTTAGAGATCTATCATTTTTAGTAGTTTGGCCAGAAAAACTATTAACTAACATAAATCTGAAATTCATTAATAAAATTATAAAAATTATTTGGGATCACTAAAATAATAGGGATCTTGTCTAAAAACAATCTCCTCTTTTTTATGATCCAAAATCATTATAGATATGTGCATTGAATGAAATATTAGAGATTAGAAATGTGTTGAATATATGTATATATGTTATTTCATGAATTCTATTCTTTCATAACATCAACAATTCATTTAAAAATTACCCTTATAACATTTTTAATTATCAAATAATTAATCTATGGGAAAAATTAAATGAAAATTTGAAACATTGTAAAGAAATAAAAATAAGATTAGTATTTTATTATGAGAATAAAATATGTCAGAAATTTAAATGATTGTACCTATATGAAATTATAATAAGAAAATGATTATTGAATATCCATGATATATATAAGAATTATTGGATAAAATTCATTGGAATTATATGTAGGGACATGGGATGTAGTCTGGGGTGAATTGTAGGAAGCAGAGTCCCAATGACTAAGTATCTAGATGGTTAAAAGACATATCAACAACATTCTTATGAGAATGGCCAAAATGGTTGATGTGATGTGAGGTGGTGGTGGGAGTTGATTAAATATATATTATTGTAGTAGATAAAATAGCTATATTGGTTGTATACATGTAGGGTTCAATTAACATAGTAAAGTCACTCAACACTTTGGATCCATGATACTTGTCTTAAAAATATTACACTTTTATCCATAAATTCATTCAACACTTGAGTAAGAATGTTGGGATTTTTAAATTAGTAGTTATAATACTATGTCAAATGAATTATTTTAAGATCCATATAAAATATCATTATTCTTGGACTTAAAGTCTAAACTAGTGAGGATTCTACAAATAATAAATTAATGGCCTTACAGATTGTTTCTTTATCCCCATATTCCTAATTATTATAATTCCTAACTAAATCAAGGGTGTTGGTGGAAAGAGTCTAAATTCTATCAAAAAAATCCCTTATCTATTTTTCTCATCCAAACTAATTTTCAAATCATCCCTTATTAGTTTCATAATACTCTCTTCATTAAAATCATATCACATTTTATGATTAGTAGGTGGGATTTCATATGTAGGAACAAGAAATATTAGGCATAAATACCATTACAATAACTTCATTACAATGTGAAAAAATAATCCTACAGAGAACCAATATGATTTTTTAAATCATTATGAAATATATTATAAATAATATTAAGTTATTATGAAAAAACATTAGATATTTCTTATATTCAAATTGGTTGAATAGATTTTTCAAAAAATTAATATTTTTTTCAAGGCGTCATTTGATATAATTCAATCCCATTCAAATATTTTTCTATTTATATCATATGTGGATGTGATAAAAGGATAGTAAATAGGTATATAAAGAGATTGATATTAAGTCATATACCTTCCAAAAACATCAATAACCACAATATTAGATCTAATATTCTGATATTTTGATATATCCATAGAGTCAGCTTCTTATTAAACATTAAGAGAATCTAAATGAATATATTCAATAAGTACCTCAACATCATTTTACAATGTATGACCAAAAGTTCATCCATATAATGACCCATATATGTTCTTGTATCTAACACTTCATGTCAATTATGGGAGTCTTTGACAGCAAAAATGGTCCTTCTAAATCACTTTTAGTAGATTGGATAGTTGTTCATCAATCATATGGCATACGTCCCCCATGTTCATAATCATCACCGACATATATTTACTAGTATATTAAATGAATAATTGATCCCAGGGACGTATCCACCTTAACATTTGTATCATGTATTTTTATTCTAGGAGTGCATCTTATAATAAGAGGTTAATCTAATGTGTCGTAATCTCATTTAGAGTCACCATACACATCCCAACTGTGTTAATATAAAAAATCATTGATTGAATCATCTTTTTGGAAAAGACACCCATACTACTTCTCTTCTTTATGATTGTTGAAATGGAAATTAAGAGGTCATTATTTAAGTGATTAATTAGGTGATAGTTTCCAATCAACCTATGGGGTAATCATGGACTCCTGATTAATATCTTCCACCACAATTTCTTCTTCATCATTATCTTCTACATAAAAAAAAACAAAATTCTCTACATCATCCTGGGAATACTCAACAATATCATCTGGATCAAAACTTATATCCCTTGGTCAAACATGATATCTCATAGGATAAATTTCTCATACACGTTCTCTAGGTTTTCAACCTAATATCATTTAAGGGGTTTCTATTAATATTCACGTGTCTATATATCCTCTAATTTAGGAATAAAACATTTAATGATGTTACAATGCCCTTCAACCCTTGTATGAATTCATATTCATAAAAAGGGACGAAATATATAATTTTATTAGAATGAGAATTAAATTTTGGAGAGGATTTAGATAGACCATTCAAATTACTAATCAAAAACCAAGAACCGATGACCTGTGTACCATTATTCAACAAGTTAAAAAAATATCTATTATAAAAAGTCAAAAACTCCCCTATTGTAAGAAAAATTAAATACTGATAAAAATTTTCCAGGAGTATGCACTCACCAATAAGATCTACCATAGATAGTCATCCCAATTACTTATTTTCAAAATTATATGTCACTTATCACTAGGGATAAATTACATATGAAAAAATAATTCCTTGAAATTACATGCAATGAATTGTTTACCATTTCTAGCCAACCAATTATCCCATACATGATTCTAAATCACATTTTACACTAGTTATGTGCATGACTGAATCCATTGAGGTTGTAAATAAATTAGATTCTAGTTGTGAGACATAAGTAATGAACCCAATAATCACATCCCTTTCTTGAATTCTATTTTCTAGAGGTGATTTGATTAGAGGTGTGGCATCAAGTGATCATATAATCCCCGACATTATGATGCTATTATTTTATCTCTTATAAGGTTCAAGGTAAGAGGGTTTAAAGTAAAGGTGAGGCTTATTAATTATTAAGGTAATTAATTACATGGAATTTCATTAATTCATATTTTATTTGAAATTTTATATTTTGTAATTTAGGGATCAGATTATAAAATCATAAAAATTTCCTTCTCAAAAGAATATATAAAAATCTTATTTTTAAATTGACATAGTAGGTATACTAACCTTTATATCACATTAGATTTGATCAGAAATTATAGGTATTATAAATATATTAATAAATGTTCATGGTATGTATAGTGACAATGTCTCCAACAAGTCATGGTAGGTATAATTACCATGTGAGTAAACACTCATGACATGTATAGTGAACAAGAGAGTAAATATTATTTGTAACTCTAGTGAATATTCTTGTAAATGTCCACAATAGGTGTAGTGGCCACAAAACCAATTGATCAAGGTTAATTTACTAACAGTTTGACAAAAAAAATCATGGTCACTTAACTAACCGTGTAAACAAAAAATCAAGGATACTATAAAAACAATGATATTAATTAACTATTGTAAATAAAATTTAAATAATAAAATGAGTTGGAAATAAATTTATTTGTTTTATAAATTGTTATCATTTCACATTAATTAGTGATATTATTAATTTTTATATATTTAAATGATTTTGAAATAAATCAACAAGTATGTGTTCTTTACTAATGAACTCAAGAGTAATATCACACTTTTGAAAATGGTCTCTTAATAAGTAATGTCTTATAACAATATGTATCATCCAAATGTGAGATATATGATTTTACATATATTTAATGAACTTTTATTTTATCAATTTAGAGGTATTTTTCTTATTTTATATCAATAGTTTAATAATGGGTGTCTCATCGACAGAATTACCACACAATAATTAGAAATAGCTATGTACTCAAAATTAATAGTAGATAAAGAAACCGAATAATATTTATTAATATACAATGAATCTATATTCATTATTAAAAGATGAATTTTTCAAGAGTTTCTCTCTCTATATAACTAATAATGACCAAAATTAGTAACTGAATAACTAGTTATCACAAATGAATGTTTTAGGGTAAAATAATCTAAATTTGGGGGCTATTTTGATGTACTTAAAATACATATACAAGAAATTATAGTAATATTATTTATGTCTTGATTACGAAAATGAAAAAATTTACCGACTAAACATAATATCATGTTTGATATTGATTATGTATATCAAACTACTAGTCATACCTCTAAAATTAGTTTTATATACTATTTATTGGTTTCATCAATATCAAACATATACATTGTTTTTATTGGAGTATCAATACTATAAGATATATCAATGGGAAAAAAATTTATAATATCTTTTTTTATTTTCTTTTATTTAAATCAAATCCTTATTTGTTTAGAAAAAATTGAAATCAAGGTAACTATTTTTACATTCTCATTAATCTCATATCAAATTCATTTTTCACCATATTGTAATATTTAGTAAAAATGGAATTTTTGGTGGATCCAAAAATAATATAATCAGTACATATTTGAACTGTGATATTGTCCAATGAAATTAATTTTATAAATTAATTAGTTCCAGAAACACCTTTTTGTAAATCTATTTCAAATAATAAAATTTCTATGAATATTATAATTTGATAAATGAGCATAGTTTAAACAATTCAACGATGATGTTAATTTAAAAAACCATTTTTAAAATGAAATTTTAAAATATTGGGGTTTGTTCAAAAAAATAAATCCTTAATAACATATCCCTTTATGAATATAATATTCACATATATTAGATATAGTTTTAAATAATTATTTGTAGCATATGAAATCAATATTATGATTTCCTTAAGCCTATCTATTAGTGTAAAATATTGTTCATATTTATAACTTTATATTTACTAAATTATTATGAAAGAAATCTAGTATTATATCAAATCATATTACAACATTCATCAACATTTATTCTATAGACACTCTTATTTCCAATAGTTACATAGTCTTCATGTTTGTCACCAAATTTTCAAACATTATTCCATTTTAATTTTTTCTATTATTATTTAATTTAAATTACCCAATATTCATCATTGGAATCCCCCTTGATGTCCTTATATTAATTTTGTGACATCAAAGCTTGATTTTCAACCAAGACTTATACTGAGGATCTCGTTTTAGTTTTGTTATATAGGTCTCCTAAACCAACATTGATGGGATTTTCCTTGTGGGTTCTAACAGTTCTAGGAACTGAAGAACATGGTTCTTTGAACTCTTTTTCTTGGTATAGGAGAAACTATTTCTTTCTATCTATTGATTTATTAGGTAAATAAGCATAATTATTAGAATATTTAGAGGTGGTATTGAAATTTTTTATGACATATCATTATCATGATTTTAAAAATCATATTTATGTTCATGTTGATCTGCCTCATCAAATAGGAAATGAGTGGTTTCTTACAAAAATATTGACCAATAATTAAATACCCTATACTCATTACTAGTGGATGAATAGCCAAGGAAAATTATTTCATATATTTTTTGTGAATTTTTTCTTAGATTTTATTTTATGATAAATAATATTATATTAAAAAAACACCATAGTAATTTATATTTGTTTTATAGTGACTTCAGAATTTTTATTTTTAAAATTCTGAATTTGAGAAATCCTTTTTGAAACACTAATTAATTATAATCCTATGTGTGTATATATTATAATTTCCTATTACTCAATTATGTTTTCAAGCTTTTATATTATAATAACTAAATTTATAAAATCATTGTGAAAATAATGATTCCTAATTAATATCATAAATATAATAATTTATAAAATAAGTAAATACCGAAATATGTTTGGAATTTAATTTTTTACAAAAATTACAATCAAATTTTACATTAATAACATCATAAACCAATTGAAAAACACCAAGTACATTATATTTTAAACAATACCCATATAACACCATATAAAATATAATATATTAACAGTTAAAAAAATTATAATCCATTGAGTTTTTCTTTAGAATTCTCTCTAAAACTGAATTTCCCAATATCCACATTTATTTGTTTTTTTAACAATGAATTGTATACAACCATATGTCTGGAAATTACTCTTTTTCTATACACTATATTTTTTTAGATCTCATTAAGAATCTATCCAGTAATTAATTTCCGTACCTATATATTTTGTTACTAAGATCTTCATAAGTTAAGATAGGTCTGTTATCAAGGATTTGGGAATTAAAATTTGTTTTATTGGATTATTTGAAAAAGATTTTACAAATAATGAAAGAAAAGACTTATAATATTCAAATTACATTGAAGTATTTCAATATTAGTTTCATTATTATATGATAAAAACCTATTTTTGGATTAGGAATAAAATATTTTTTGTATATATTATTTGTCTGTCTAAGATGATAATAAGTGATAGATGTTGTTTTAGATAAAATGTGATTTCCAAAACAATTTAAGTTTTTTTTATTTTTGAAAAACATTAATATCCCTTTTTATTTATTAATTTATTGATTTCAAATTTGTATTTATTTTTAACATATTAACATTATTTTATTTTTCAATACTAATTGATGAGTTTTTATAGCATTATACACATTATCCATTTTTGTTTTTATATATTTTTCTTTTAGCTCATTAATGGTACCTTCAAACATTTCATAATATTGTTATAATTATAGAATAAAAATTTATGAATCATAAAAAATGAGATAAAAATTGATGGTACCTCAGAAATTGTATCCATAATACAGAAATTACCATTTTCATTTATATATTCTTTTTTGGAATTAGAGTCACGAAAGTATTCTTAGATTCAATTCAAATATCATTCATCTTCCATTATTTTAATTTTTTTATATCATGATATTAAATTAATAATATTGATCTTCATATAGTCAACCCTTATATATCCTTTGAATTTTCATTTGTAATAGATGATATCATTAGTTGAATCACCATTCATATAATATTGATTCTAATTTCATCTCTTTATATACTTTCCATTAAAAGTATAATTTTAAAAAAATATTATTTTTTTAAGAATATGGTAACCCTTGTCGATTGATTATACATTTATTCATAGCATTCAAGGTCACATTCTATTCTAGTAATACTGATATCTTTTCAATGTTCTTTTTTACTGTGATATATTAAATGAAATATATTTTTGATTTGGTTCATCATCCTCATTTTTTAACTTAATATATTCTCCATATATCATAAATTAATTATTTATATATATTTATAAAAAAAATCAGATTTCATTTGAATATATCATAGAAACTACAGTACCTATCCTTCCCAGTGCATGAAATCATTGGATCCTCATTACCTGACTTTTGTGTATCATTGATTGTCCAAGTGTGATCATAGTTTTTATTGTCACATTGATCTAGTGATACATACTATATATAGAATGAAAATTTATCATTTTTAATCCACCATAATTTATATTATAAATATTAACTATTAATTCTCTAATAGTTGATGTTCATTCATGGGACACAAAAATAGTATTCTTAATAAAAAAGTTTCATGAGATGATATCTTGTTAAATTATTCATAGATTTATTATTTTAATCAAAAGAATATTTATTTAGGGGATTCCCATTCATTTCTAGATGTTATTTTTTTTAATAATTACCATCAATATATCACAAAACATAAGAACCAATATTCTCAAGATAGATTTTCATATTGATTTTCCATTATGCACAATTGTGTCCATTGAAACATGGTTGTATGTTTGATGCATAATCAACTAAATCCATCTCCAAAATACAATATTTTAATGTAAATATAAATTAAATAGATCTTTTAAAAATAATTTGATGTTAATAAATTTTATGAAATTATAAAAAAGACCATTGATTCCCACTATTGGTCAAAGAGACTAACTAATGAAGGGGGGATTGAGTTCACAATAAAATTTATTTTTAAATTGTACATTAAAACTAAATCCAACAGTTTATAATGTCCTAATGAAAAAAATAATTGCATTATGTAATTTCATATATTTTTAATTAGTTTTTTAAAATCCCAACTACATGTTAATTTATAGAAGATTCTAAAAAATATTGAACTATTAAAAAATAAATAGTATAAAAAATAATATAAAAATTTTTTCAAATAAAACTATTAATGTAATTTTTCTCAATGTAACATTTAATATAAAAAAATTAACTAATAATGAATGGAAATAAATCACTAAAAATATTTAATGGATGAAAACAATATGGACTGTCTCAAATTGAAACTAAATCCTCTATGCTATTAAATCACCATCTATCAATTAATTTAAAATAAATAAACTATACCACAATATGTATTGGGATATACATGAAACATCACTCAATGTAGTCCCAACTACATCAATCATATTCCATAGTTCAATATGAGATCAACAGATTATAATAGATTAATGTAGATTGTATCTTGAAATCCCAAGTATAATACAAGAGTTTGTGATAATGAATAAATAGAGTTAAACAAATAAAACATCTAAATTATGCTAAAATAAAGAGAAAAATAATAGAGAGTGAGATGTTATAATTAATATCAATATCAAAATCTACATTTGACAAATGTTCATTTAATTTTTCTTTCATATTATTTAACCATGTTTAAACTAAATGTTTTAAAAAGAGACTGAACAATATGTACTATGTTCTATATTTTAACTGAAACATGTTGTCCTATAATTCTCTTATATATTTATTTATCTATTCAATTCACTATCTAATAGTTTAGATAAATCATAAAAATCTAATTCATCAAAAACTAGATTTAGTATAATCCCCATACTTTAATGTTATTGATCATTTGCAATTATCTTAATTGAGTTTGAGTAAATACTCCAAAATATTTTAGTTGGACCTTTAAAATTTCTCAGAACAAAATACAGACATCTTCACATAGTATTTAATTAAGCATGGATAATATAGATCATAGATGCAAGGAATTATTAGTTGTAAAGGAAACTCATCATGCAAAAATAATTCCTTTATCAAGTTACATGATACCTTCATGTGGTCATACATTTGTGTTCAGGTCCACTTCTTCTGTTCGCTTAGTCACTTTTCTTCTTCATGAATTTAAATTATCTCTTCCCTCAGTCACGTAGTTTGTACTCATGATAGGTATATTTATTCATGTGTAAGGTAATATTCTTCTCAAGGTCAATTGAATTGTTTTAGTGGTAAGAACAACATACTCACAAGACATTCCCAGTAATTTTAACATCAATATATAGACGGTAGGTATGGTCACATCGAGACATCACCATTATTTCTAGTTTGGAAAGAAATAAAATTAACTAATATAAACTATGAAATTAATTTATAACATTATAAACATAATTTAGGTTCATTAAAATATGGTTATTATAGCTTAATTTAACCATTAGTATACTAAAATGGTCCAATTTTATTTTATCTCATTAGTACGATGAATGCATCAATAAACCCTATTCATTACATAATATGTCAAATGTATCAATTATATTTTAAAACTAAACAATTATATATAAATATATGATGTTCACTAATTAACCACATTCATTAAATGTCCATGTAATAAATAATAATCTATATTGGAATATGAAATATATAGATTCTCCAAGTTTTATCATATAATTGTATAATATTTCTACTAAGGGAATTTACATTAATTAAATTCAAAAGAAGTAGGATGCATAATACAACATTAAATACACTCCTAGACCAATTTCTCATAAAAATATTCTTTAAATAATGACTATGAAACCATACAATGTGACTCAAACATAACTATACATAATTGGAATGTCAGTAATCAACATTATGTAACTAACATTCTCAGTACATTTTAGTTTTAGAGTTCTAGTGAATTATGAAATACCCTTTACATTCCAATGTTTTTCATCCAAATTTTAATTTACCCCATATTATCAAAAATTAATTATTTTACAAAATGTTGTCACCGTCTGTGAAAAAGGCATACTTATGAACAAATGATATCATAAATGAGTATAATAAAATCATAGTTGTTTGAGAATATAACATAATGAAATTATACCATGTATAAAATAGATCATAAATAATGAGTCATGAAATAATTAAACTGAAAAAATGAATTAATGATATGGAAAGAATAAATGATAATCAAATAATATTATATAACTTATAAAATGGCCATTTTATATATTTAGGGACAACAAATCATTTTAAAAAACATTGATAATATCTTATTTTATGGTGATGGAACACAAACTAAATCTATATTAATCCTATAATTGTGGAATCATTCCTAGACATCATAAACATACTATTAAGGCCTCATGTGAATACATCATATATAATTAGGATGGTATACACCAAATATCTAGGATGGTTTTTATCACGAGACATACTAATACACCAATGGAATTTATAATTTGGGTCCCTATCCTTCTGTAAATAATTCAATTTCATTGATCATATGATAAGGATTATTAAATAATAAAACACATCATTAGTATGTCTTTGTTATCGACAAATATCTATATTGAGGTAATAACAATACAATTTATCAGTATTTCTGCTGTCAATAACATAGTTACCATTATTTATTAACACCCTCCATTTTTTTATGTATGATTGGAAAATGATGCGATGTTTATTAATGAGTATAGAAATATATTAATAATATTAATAATATATAATACATCCATGATAACAAATATTACAGTCTTGAATGAGATGAATAAAAATAAATTTGTGTGGGAGAGAGTAATAATGAAAAAAATCATAGAGAAGAAAATTAACCTAGAATAACCATTTTGATAAAAATAAGGTATATAAAAAACATAAATAAGGGATGAAAGTAGACTATAAATTCATTATAAATGAATATATTTTTTGTAATGGATTTTGTTTTAAATCATATGATAAAAATTAATGTGATTCATTAAATTGATTTTTCTTAAATGATATTGAATCATCATTGTGAAAAAAAATTATTTAATTCAATTCCAATAAACATGTTCATGTGATATAAATAATAATTTTAAAATATTAGTTTTCAGATAATTTAAAATAACTGATTCATGAAGATAAAATACTTTATTAATAAAATTAGTAGTGGGATAGGAAAATATCCAGAAGTGGAATGAAATTTTTTATTTATCCAAAAAATAACATTATTCTCTTCTAAAGAATTTATAGAATATTGGAATCAGCTATTAAATTGTGAAATCATTAAAAATTAAAATGGAAAATATATCATGATGAATGTCCAAGATGACTAGACAATTTATTCATGTAGAAAACATTTAAAAATATTATTATTTTCAAACATTACTAAATATTGTAAGTTATTACATATTCATTAAGTAATATAAAATTATATAGTATATCCTATTAAATGAAATAAATTTTAATAAAAAGAAATTAAAAAATCATTAATTTTCATAATTCATTTTTATTATAGTAAAATAATGAATATGGATATGAATGAGAAATATTACCTAACTTAAAATATAAATAAGGATTTTTTTCATATATATATATATATATATTAGCTAATTAAGAGTATAATGACATTAAACCCACTCACCATGAAGACATGTCAGAAAGGTTGGTCATTCCCCCTATGGGATATCCCACATATCAAGCCTTATTTATTTAGTACATGGTCCGATGCCCGAGTGATAATTATGCCCATTAAATGGCCCAAAGCCTAATAATTATATCGAGGAACCAATAAAACATCATACCTACATCAAACTGCCTTTGTCACCATGCATATGTGATTCTTACATCCCAATCTGCTTATTCCAGGAATTATTTCTGAATAAATTCATGCCTTTAAAAATTCTCTCCAATGCGAATTTGATCTTCTGTTAAATGCAGAACTATGATGAGCATTTACCTCTCAAGTAGTCCCCCTAGTGAAAATAAGTTATTGGGTAATGAGGTATATGCGCATTCCACACACTGCATATTTTGAGTGCATCCATCCACCTACGTATCGCACACCACCATTATCATTTGAGTGTAGTAGGACATAAATCGACACCGATGGAAATTAAAACACAAACAAGCCTGATAAAAAAGTGAGATTGTAAAAGTTAATTATCGGAATTTGGTAACTTTTGAGTCAAATTCCATTAAATAATACAACATAGAATGATCCAATATATACCATTAATAATAAGAATAATCATATAAATATATATATATATATATGTGGTTTATTATATAAACTATATAATGTTAATCATGGAGTAAAACATTAAACAATTGTAAGAAAATTGAAATTGGTAAAAAGTCACTCTTTTAGGTTTTATAACAGATAATTAAAAAATATAGCAGAGATATAACATTACACTAGAATATAATTACCATTATTATTGAGTTTATTTAGATATAAATTTTATTAATTTGAATCATATACACTGTATTGTTGATATTGATGCATAATTCAAAATAAGTATTAATGAAAAAAATATTGAGATGATAAACTCACATCTTAGATTCTATCTTGGGAAAACGTCTTCAACACTCATGTATAAATTTTTTTGATTTATTTTATAACTATACATGAACCATATTTATATTTATATTACACGTTACTAATCACTTATTATTTCCAATTAAACTTTTATTAATAATAATATTTTTTATAGTAATTTTTTTCAATTAACTTTTCAGTTTTCCAAGAAAGTTCAAACTTAATGATTCTGGTATATAAACTATATTGAAGGTTTAATTATATACATAATTTTCATAAATTTATAATATATATATATATTGTTACATTTTCTTTTAATATAAATTAATGTGATGATTCCTCTTGTAAACATAATAATGTCAATTTTTTAGAAATTTGGACACTGTAAAAATAATTTATTTTATTAGTTAATAAAAATAACTGTATAAGAATTATAGGACCACAATAATGTGATAAATATCATATTAATTCTTTATATAAATATTCATAATAGTACTTTTTAGGTGTTGATGGAAAATGAAAAACGTAATTCATTGAGGTGGTAGTCACAAGTACACACGAGTGACATTTTCATTTCCAAATAAATGGGATGGGTTGATTAGTAATGGGGTATCTTTCTAGATTAATAATTATGTAAGAAATTTAATATTTTATATTTCCTTACATATTTTATATCTTTTCATGTATGATCATGATGAAATGTGAAATACATCACTCTTGGATGGCGTGTCACTTACCTACACATGGCGACACATTCATTTCCCAACAAATAATAAGAATATATATTATTTTAATTCCATTAATATAATAAATCAATATTAAAATAATGATAATGATTATATTATGATAATGTGGTTTTAAATTATTTGAATGTGGTGGATAAAGAAACATATGTAATGAAAAATGGTTATGATGAATATCTATTTCTGCTGTATCCTCGAATTTATCTGTACATAAGCATTAATGGTCTGGTCATTTGTTGAGAAAAATAATCTAGGTTGTGGATATTGGTGATGGTAATTTGTTTGTGTTAATATCAGTTTTGAAAAATTTCAAAATTTTGGTGGATAATTTATGGGGTTAAGGGCTCTTTTTATATGATAGAGGAATGAAACCCTTGTAAATCAATTCATATACATGTTTTTATATTTTCAAAATCAACTGTTTATAGTTATCTAGGAAAAATAATAGTTGAAAGAAATTATAAATATATAAGATACATAATACATCATCATACCATTCCATTGAAATTTCATCATTTTTTGAACTATGAAACATATATAAATACCAATAAATGGAATGAAATCTTTTATCTGGACTGTTTTTAATAATGTTCTCAAAATAGTTAGCAATAGATTGCTATTTCATCCCAAATTGTTCTAGGGTAATAAAATATTAACTAAATTCATGGGTTAAAATTTGGTGTTTCTTAATATCCACTCAAATTTCTCCTAATGAGTATCAACCACAATAATTATATCACTCATCCTTTCAACATTGTAAATTATCCACTATAAGTACTATAAATTAAAAATAATATTAATGAGCTTCCCAATTTTATGTGCCCCCATAGAAACCAAAATTCTAATTTTCAATAGGATAGGTATATATACATAAATATAATAAAATTATAGATAATAATTTGTGTTTTTTTACTATTTAGTATAGTCTTGACCCATTTATCCAATTTAATCCTTCCTATAATGATTAAATTTAACTATCATAATTTAATTTTAGGAGTATAAATGAAATGGAATGTATTATATAATTTTAATATTATTACTAAAAATTTAGAACAATTTTTAATACATTTTATTTAATGCGTCGGTAAAAAATATTCTTTTTTTCAATTACACATTAACTAATGAAAAACAGTTTATAGAAAATATATTTTGATAAATAAAAATGATTGTGTACCAAAATTATGTATATAATTGGTCCCCATGACATTTTTTACACAAAATTGGATATTTATATGACTTTAAAACCATTCCAAAACCTAATATTGCAATGGAAAAATATAATTTAATAAAAATATCAAAAACATGTCATTTAAGGGAATAAAAATAACTTTGTTATTAAATATTAATAATATGATTAGAATATAAAGTAAATCAACATTATTTTAATCGTAAATATAAATTTGGAATATAAAAAGTGCTTTATAAAAATTGAATTCATTTCTATATAATTATAATGTCATAAAACTGATTTTAATTTTAAAAATTATAATTTAATCTATTCAACAAAAAATTATCCTTTTCATAAAAAATCAATAAACCTCCCCAAAATTAATTTACACCTGATGAATTACAAAATTTAGTAAGTTTTATGAAATTTAAAGTATAAAACTATTAAATTTATCATGAAAATAAAAATAAAAATATAAAAACAGTTTTATTAAAAAGAATCTTCTATAATTTGTGTCCTCGTAATACTCTGTCAAATCAATTACTAATTATAATATATTATTTCATAAATTAAAAATTCTATGACATTATATTAATATTTTATTAGTTTTAAATTTAATTTATTAGGACAATATAGAGAACCTATAATCAGGTGAAAGGGTTTTGTGGGTCACCCTGTAGGGTGGAAAGATAGCTAATGGGAATAAAGGATCATGTTGGTACTTGTGCTATCTTATTTTGAACAGAAGTGGGAGTGAAGTTTTATAAAATGTATCAATAAATTGAATAATTAATTTATGTGGCATACAACATTTAGGTACTATTCATAAAACATTAATAAAATAAATGATGATAATCATATGATCTATTTCATCAGGTATGTCTGATCATTAGCTCAGATTTCATTATACATTCACCCTTCACTAGGAAATCTATTTTCATAGATCTACATGTCATGCCGCTATTTGTCCATGTTGAATCATTAAAACACCATTCCTTCATCTGGATGAGTGGAATATTATTGAATTCACTGTAATTTTTATACCATGTTTAAACGAAAGAGAATTTAATAACATATAGTGTGAAGTAAAAAATGGTATTTATAGCGACATAGATTTCATAGGAAGTGTGGGGTAGTGAGTGATCATGCATGGTAGTGTAAGGTTCTTACACCATTCAACACTAGAGTTCATTTTAAATAATTCATGGATGAAATTAGAATGATGGTGCATGAATTTTTTTCACACTGTAAGAGGACCATTAATTTTTACACATGCATGAAATTTGACACATCTATGAATTTTTTATCATTCCCGATGGTTTCATAAATTCACAAGAAATTTCAAATTGTGAGTCAGTGTGAAGTGGTTTATGACTACTTTTGGTAAAACAATTCTACCATTATTTTACAGAGAATTCATATCCATGTTTTTAGTGTTCATTGAGACTAGTTATTTTGCAGAAGAAATAATTATTACCTGAGAATGTTTTTCAGATATAGCGTATTATATATTATGATCAAAATTTTTTCATATAGACCTGCATCAATAAAAAATGTACTTGAATTGGTACATGAGTTTTGTGACTCAACATTCCGATGAAGTATGATCATCAATTAAACATTCTACAATGGATCGATCCTAATAAAGGAGGCTATAGTTGGGGGGTATAACCAATTGATGGAAAATTGGGATTGGGGTAGGGGTCTGACCAATCACTAAAAATAAGGGGTTTTGGTGATTATATCTAACTATAGAAGGATGATTGGAAATGGTTTCTATAACTAGTTCCTAATTACAGTGTTTAACTTTTTACTGTTGTCATATCTTTCTAATTTTTGGAGGAATATGTGTTGGGGGTCTAACAGACACAGAAAAGAGTATGTCATTGTACAAAACCTTGTATAACCATATAAAATGTGATTTTATATTTTTTATACTTTTAGGGGAGGCCATGTTTTAATGTAATGTGATTGAGACATTAACTAGTCGCATAGGTTTATTCAAAATTAAAGTAATTGTTAAATATTCTATACCACCGATCAACCCCACACCCCCTCTCGGTGGTAACTAATTGGTCATTGGACGCTAAAATTATTACCAAATGAAGTTCCCCGCTGTAGATAAAAAACAATCCATGAAATAGAGTTTTTGAATTTAGTTAACTCTATATTAATTTCTTTTTTTGATTACACGAACTACGAGAACTAGATGAATAAGATTTTCTTTACCATCTATATCTTGGGAAAGAATCAAGTGATGTTACAATAGTGGGTTTCCAACCGATTGTTTATGTAATTTATATGACTCGTTATTATAATAGAAAGAAAAATATTGATGTGACAAAACAAATAATTATTTTTCTTGATTAGTAATGGTATAAGCTAAATTATAGGGTACCAAAATGCCAAAGAGATCTTAGATAAACTTAGAAGAATCTATGAATGAACTGTTCATTTAAAATAAAGCAAGTTTAAAATATAGAGATGAAGGATTAATGATATAGAAATGTCTTAAGAATAAAATATTGACTACAACTTAATAAGAGTAAATGTAATTTTAATTCATATCCAAGGTTTTTGTGAGTAGCCAGATAATTATTCTATTTTGAAAAATATTATGAGAAATATTATAGATAGATTCAACCTAATGATTTCAACTCTAGAGGAGAGATATGATCCATCACTAGATGATCTTGATAAGAATCTCATGTCATATTAGAATAGAAAAGTTTTGATATTCAATAAAAAGTGAAAAGATAATATGGTGATTGAATCCATGATAAAAGGAATAACTAGAATCAATGAAGAAAAAGTATCAAGTGATTTTGAGGATGAGGATGTTGAACCAAAATTCTATAAAATGAAGGCCTTTCTTACAATATTGTTCAAAACGTGATAATTTAAGGGAGATAGAAAGAACCACAAAATTCATAGAATCACCACAATAGTAGATGTTATTTTCATTAACTATTCAATGAAGAGTCCTAAATACAATAAATAAGTTAAACTGGATAAGAAGCCCTAGAATAGGAATTGGAGGAATAATAAGAATTGGTTTACTTCCAAGAATTGAAATACAATGAGTATTGAAATTAAATAATTTTCATCATGAATTAGTGATTCGAATATTGATGATATATTATGAATCAAATGTTCTTTATTATATTCTGTAAAATATATAGAGAATCATGTTATAGTGACTAAGTTGGTATGATAGCTGAATTAGAATGTTTGTTATAAGAAAATATGGCAATTAACTCTCTGAATAATATGCAAGTCGTGAAGGAAAATATAATAGAAATAAATATAAAATATATGCTTTTAGAAAAAATTATATTCCTAGAAAGTTGATATTTATCTTATGAAATATGTTACAATATGATAATCACATATAAGGGAGAAGAAAATATGAAAACTATTTGAAAGAATGATCTTGATAAGAAAGAATCAAACCTTTTTAAAGAAAATAAACAAATGTAATTGAAATCAGATGAATTTGAGTAGATGGTTAATGATCATGAAGAATAAATTTTTGATAATTTGAAATAATTTTCATATATACAATCTATATTATTTCTAGAAAAATCTAATGTAATATAGAAGAAAGAACACTTCACTGATGATAATGAACTTAAGGGATAATATTTTAAAGCTTCTAAGAAAAAGGAACTAATTTTTTTTATTTGATATCAATTAAATCTCAATAATTATTTAGTAACTCTAATATTATAGGTCACTAAAAAAATACTATATCCAACTTGATCAAAAAATAAAATGAGGAAATATATTATGAAAAGGAAGAGTGGGATAATCAGGCCAGAATGTTTCTTTCATTCCAAATACATCCTCAATCACTATAAAATAAACAGGTAAAATTCATAGATAGTAACTACTTTAAAATTATAATATTAATTTTTCGAGGATATAGTTATTTATGGAGTTTTGGTCATTATGATAATCCATTCTCATTTAAAATGTAACTACTAAGAAAAAAGGCTTGATTCAAGGGAGATTAGTGCTGAGAAAATGATGTCATATTATCAGGAAGAGAACCATGTTACCAAGACATCACCTAAAAAATCAATGCATATTTTATTTTAATTCTTGAATCAATATTATGTATTATTTTGATACGAAGGTCACAAATTTTAGAATTGTTTTTATTTATCATGTGATGTATCTCAGAACGAAAATGTCAAGAGAAGTTATATCGTGAAGAAATCAACAATCACAAGTTAATAGTGTGATAATATGAAATAATTTTAAATTTATATGAATATTTTAAATGAAAAATATATAAATGTTGTAAAAATTTATGATATTAAACAAGATGAATATTTATCAATAAATATTTTCCTAAAACATATAAAATATGATAGGTGATAAAAAATTGGCCATTGGAAAAAACATTGTTTTAATCTCCTAATATCCCAAGTGAATAACAATTGAAAAACAAATATGAGATTAATTGGATGTATACAGAAAAAAGGATCAGTTGAAACTCTCATCATGAGTGTTATTTATTGGGAACAAACATGTAGAGACCCAAAGCTTGATGTACACGAACATTACATTAATTTTTCAGAGTACTTAATACATGACAAAAACACACGCCCAAAGACCGTATTAGTTTAGTGTCTTTGGAAACTTGGAATGTAATCTTATAATCATGGTTTACGATCATCAACATCTCCCATAAATATCTTCCACTTTTTGGTTTTCTTACCTAAAACCTTTCTTTATATTCTGGGGAAAAGAAAACATAAAAAGGGTGAGCTCTAATGCTCAGTAAGGATAAACATAGAGAACATAAAACAATCCATAAACATTTGAATGGAAAAACTTGAACATAAAATCTAAACATCAAAAATCTTGAGCAAAGACATTAATCATGGAAGTACGTAAGGAATATATCATAAAGGAACATCAATCATGATAAAACAGCATGGGAATAAAACATGTGATTGTGGAAACCATTAAGCAAATGATATGATTTCCGTAGTATCCAAGGTATTGCTGCCAAGACCATCCTAGTGGACAACGTCCCTTTCTGAAACGAGTTCACTCCTTGTTCTAGTCCTGTATCACTAAACCCGATTATCTTAGAATTCCAGCCATGTTTATCTCATGAGATATAAATATTTACCCAATGCATCTGAGGGAGATATAGGTCCCACCTATCTCATAATTAAATCATTCTTTCATGTGCCACAAAATCATAGATCATACATCATAGCATAACCCATGTAATAGAATTGGATTCATAAACATCATTTCATCATAACATAATCCATATAAAAAGTGGATATCATTTAATCATAAGAAGAATCAAACCTTGTAAATAATGGAGACATTATACTTGAAATATAAACATATTAAATAATGTGATTTTAGATGGAAAATAGTTTTGATAAAAAACTCGAAATGAAATCTTGAGTAAAATATCCTTTCTTCATCAAAATCATTTTATTTTCACAAAATGCCATGAAATTTTAAAAGATAAGGGTTTTATAGAAAATAATAATGCAATATTTTAGAGGATGCTTCATGAAAATAAGGCGTTATGAAACTGTAAAAATACGTTCACGCCGTATAAGTTAAAAATAACATTCTCCTCGTACTTTTTTCAGAAAACTCAAAAAGTACCTCATGTGATAAAAAAAGTAATATTCTTTTCATAACATGTGGTAAAATTCAAAAATGGGTAAAAAGGACATTAAAAATACATGAAAACATTTTTAGAAAACAGGGACATGGATGATAACAAAAACCCCAGTAAATACTTACGAATAAACAATCTCGGATAAGAGCGAAATTGGAATGATTATCCCTTACCTTATGTCTGATATGCTTTGTATGTATCTGAATTTCCTGTATAATTATTTAAATAACTTCATTGACTTATTACAGAATCATATTCATTGTTATGATATCATATATGGTTTACTTATGACTTTATATTACCCGTTCTTTTGTAAATTCAATGTGAAAGCAGCGATTTTGGTAAAATTGTTTCATTTATTGTATATGTTTTGACTTTTTGTTGTTGATATTATTACTTATATCCCTATTTACGTAATTCCAGAATTTAAAACATGATTTATATATATTATATATTCAGAAAATACATATATATATATTATAGATCAATAAATGGAATGAAATACACCGTTCATGGAGACGGTCGGTCGTACGTACGCATGAACGCTGTTTTCATATCCTTATTGAATTGAATGGAATTAAGTAGATGACATACATATATATATTCATAAATCTAGTGGCATTATTATGTAATTTATTTCATTATTATTCATAATATATACTTTATAATCATTCATGAATGGTTAACATGGAGAATGAGGGAGACGGTAGTCCGTACGTACGCACGAGCGATGATATAATTCCCATGATCGTGGAATTTTATTAAATTGTATGTATAATATTTCATAATAAATATATATTTACAGTAATCATATATTGTTATTTATTTACACTAATATACCCATCCAAGTAAGGTGGTGGTCGAAAACAGATTACACCACGGTGTGGAGACTGTATTTCGTACATACAAACACGTGGTGATTTCGTTTTCTGTAGGATGGATAGAAGGTGAAATAAGGTTGTTTCATATTTATAATAACATATCAGTATATAATTAATAATTATGTTATTACTTTATAATGAGATAAATAAATAATAAGTAGAAGAAGAAAGAAACTTGAGAGAATCGGAAGAAGAGATTACCTCTTCTTCGACACGCCTCCTTTAAGCTTCCTCTTAAGGAAGTAGAGTTTGTCTTTTGAGAATACCATAACCTCCAGAATGTTTCTATAGAAGTGGATAAGATAAATGGTCAGGGTTTGGCCGAGCATCAAGTCTCAAAAGGGTGTGAAGAGAAGAGGGAAGGGGTGCCTTTTTTATAAGGGAGGAGAGGGGCACCTTTGAAAAAACATAAAATATAATTTTATAATAAAGTCATATTTGGTTTATAATAGCCCTAAATTTAATTATTTAGAAGAAAAAGTGGGTATGGGTCGAAATACTCTCTACCAATAGGATTTAGAAAAGTTTAGGTTACTATTTTAACATTATCATTTAGATTTAACTCCAAGTCAAATAATTTAACTTTTACCATGTCTTCTTATTTTCATACACTATATGGTTAATAAAATTACAATAATAATCCAAACGAACCCCAAGTGGTTCATTATTAATATATATAACATTATCTAAATCATTTGGAAGATCCGTATATTTTTAGGAATATAATAACAATTAATAATATAATATTTGTTTGAAAAACTAGTTTATGTCAATTTTGACACTATTTGGTACTTTATTATTGTGAAAATAATAAATGTATTATTAGTTCGAAAAAAGTTAATTAAATCAATAATAAAATGTCATATTAACCTAGATAATTAGTGGAATTCATAAAAAGTCCTAAATTACATTTTTTTGGGTATTTATAATATCAATTATGTTAATATTTCATTAATAAGGTAATTACTGCATCACCATTGTGTCATAAATAAATTATCATATTTAATGTCTAAAAATTATAAATAAAATATAATTAGGTAGGAAATATTTTTATATTTGTAATTAATATTTATATTAAAATTTATCTTAGGGATAACCCTATATTAAAAATGTTTTAGTTATCAAACATTGATTTTATCTATTTTAACTCTTTTTAAAATAAATAATAATAAATGTCCTAATCTAATCCAAGTGAACCTAAAGGATAATATTTTTTTCCTAAGATTTTTTTGGTCGATTTACACTTATCCAATAGAATTAGGACATGTGTTTGGGTAATAATAATATCATTTTTACCCATTATTACCATATTTACTTTTAACCGTGGTAAATAAAAGTAAAAAGTTAATATTCACCAAAAAATATTTTTTTCTTATTGAACAACTTTTTACTCCTTGATATTAATCGTGTCACTCTGATTTTCAAAATTCCACTTATAGAAGCAGTAGAATTATGTTTTATGTATGTTTTCAAAAAGCTCATAGGAGATAGGTAAAAGACGGTGAAAAGTTCTATAAAATTTTTATATATCGAAAATTATTATAAAATTAATCCAATGAATTACATAGAACTTATATAGGTATTATGTATCAATTTTTACCTAAAATAATTTTTAATAAAATTAATAATTATTTAATAAAAATTCAGTTTTTAAATAGTAACCCAGTGTTTTCACTATTAATCAAAAATTGAAAATTTTCAGAAAAATACCAAAAATTCACCCTAGGCTAATTTCGATATTCTGAATCCAAAAATGAAGTCCATTTGGAAAAAAAAATTCAAAAAGTGGGTATTACTAATCATAACGGCTAGTTTATATAATATTTAAATAACATATCATTGTTTAGTGAAACTCGGTATTCCGTACAAAACACCCTATCGTGGAAGGTCGCGATTGCGTGTAATGTAAGACATTTCAGGGTTGCATATAGTGAAAGACTCTTTTGTTGTTGGATATATCAGAATCCAACCATATTTCATTTGTACATTGAATATATATATATATATATAAACTCAATTTTTCATAGAATAACTACTATCAAACGAACTTGAAATTGTGTGCAACACGATCCATGAATAGAGTTGCGTATACTGCAAGCTAATACGGTCTTGCGTATAGTGAAAGATAATCTTGGTGTAGTGTACAACAGAAGATATGGAAGAAATTAAAATTAAATCTCAGAAAATCTCGGGGTGTTACATTCTACCCCCCTACTGTGAATTACGCCCTCAAAATTTGTCAGGGTTATAAATGGTTTATTACATGATAGTTTCTTTCATAGAAACCCACATCATAAAAAGGAATACCAAAACATAACTTTAAAAAACTAAAGTATGAAATGTAACAGTTACCCAAATTAACTCATCACTGGGTTTCCACATAGGAGACTATATGTAAAAATATGGATATGGGAGAGAAATCTGACCTTCATGTTCTGATGGAGAATGACAGAGAACATGGCTATAAAAAATCCATCAATCACAAAGCCATAAATTTGTGATGATCTACGGTGCCATTTGATTTATCGGGTATGAGAGTACTAGGACAAGGTTTTTAGTATTCAAGATCATTCCCCCAATGCTGAAGAATTGTTGAATTAAAAGAAATACTTACCTGATTTTGGTAAAATCTCAGTTTTGTTCGTTCCTTGAAAAATTTACACTAAATCTCTTAATGAAATGAAGTTGAAATCATCATTCATGAAGTGTTAGCAGATCATGCGATAGAATGATAGGTCATTCTATTTGTTTCTATCGCAAAAAGTTTAGCACAATTTATTTAATATACCTAAGTCTATCTATCTTGATATTAATCGTATATGGTTGCTAAAATGTACTTATACTTCATCTATCATAGAGCTTAATAAAATAAAACTAGTTTCTACTAACCAGGGATTCTTGTAGGCCAATGGTGTGTGATAAAGGCCTATCGTATTTCAGTTGTGGGTTCGATTCCCATAGCCTTGTCCAACGTGATGGGTTGTCGCTCGTCCTATGGGTTTTCCTTTTTCTAAAACTATACTATTATATCATTCCAAAAATAATTTTGAAAAACCAGTTCTATCTTTAAATAATACTATCTTATGTCCAACATAATCCATTCCAATCTTTAAGCTTATCCAAAACACATTTGTCCAATCTCATAATATAAAGAAAATGATTACTAGAGAGGTCATATACCAAGAATGTGAATACCGTCATATATCTCCCATATATCATAAGATATATCTTGTTGGTTATATTCCAAACATTGGAATACCTTAATCATGTATTCTTTTGAAATATGAATTACCATAGAACCTTAGCGAAAACATGAATGCTATCAAAAGATAACTCATTCCACATACCAAAATCCCAAAATTTCTATATACTCAAACCATGATATCACCTTTTCCTTATATCAGTCATGAGCTCATGAATACTATCAAAATTTCATTTTCTCTCTATCCCGTCATTATGCGCATATAATCTTATTTCCAAAAATATCTGAAAAACCTTTCATGGTTACCAGTAACATTCAACATATACTTTCAAAAACTTTAGGAAAAACAATAGTGTAACAATCCTTATATGTTTAGTTATTCTATAGTACCATTAAATTTCCTATACAACATAACACTTGATAAATATAAAATCATTCCACTACCTTCTGAAACCATTGACCAAGATTCAACATTTCTTTCATCTCATATATCATTTGTAGTCTCCTCATGATCATCCACATAAATACTACCCATATAACCATGCTGATTCTCTTCATTAGATTTTCCCTTAGGGAATTGGTTTTCATAATGCACATACTTTCCACATTTTAAACATTTAATCATTGTTGATGTCGTAGAAATACCATTATCCTTCTCTATGGTGTTAATAAAACCTTTTCCTTTGCACTTACTGGATTTGTGTCCTTATTTTCTGCACCCAAATCATCTTCTAGTTCCTTTGAAACATTCTCCTTGATGCCTCTTCGCACATGATTTACATGAAAGAAATTGAACTTTCTTTCCACTATGATCATCATGAAACTCCATCTTTGTCTTATTAGCTGAGTTGGGAAACTTACCAAAGTTGAGATTATTGATCATATTATGAGATTACTGAATAGGCATAATAACGATGTTTAGAAATCCAATTCCCGTTTTATTTAGTTGCTCATAAAAAATATCATTCCATTGTCCATCATATCCTCCATTATAATGAATCTTCTTGTTTCCATTGATTTTCTAAAACCCAAAAAGATTAGTGTGAGGGGAAAAAATCATGCTAAGAAAACAACATAATAAAAGGGGGGGGGGTACCGTCAATATCTAACATCTTAGATTATATTCTACGATCGTTACCGTGACTCTAGGACTATAACCTATACATATACTTATACTTAGGGACATCCCTATACATACATTAGAAATATATCTAGGGATTTCACTAAATTTTCCGCATCCTAGTTTCTAAAGGTTAACTAAAACTTCGCTCTGATACCAACTGTAGAGACAAAAAGCTTGACGTACATGGACGTCACATTACTTTTGCGGAATACATAACACATGAAAAAAACAGACGCCCAAAGTCCGTATTAGTTTAGTGTCTTTGGAAACTCAGAATGTAATCTTCTAATCATGGTGAAAGATCTTCAACATATCCCGTAAAGATATTCCCCTTTTTGGTTTTCTTACCTAAAAACTTTCTTTATAACCTAGATAAATGAAAATATAAAAATGGTGACCTCAAATGCTCAGTATGGTTGATCATAGATAACATAAAACAATCCATAAACCTTTTAATGGAAAAACTTGAACATAAAATCTAAACATCAAAAATCATGAGCAAAGACATAAATCTTGGAAGTATGTAAGGCATATATCATATAGGGATATCAATCATGATAAAATTGCATTAGAATAAAACATGTGATTGTGGAAACCATTAAGAATATGATATGATTTCCATAGTAGCCAAGGCATTGCTTCCAAGACCATCTTAGTGGACAAAGTCCCTTTCTGAATTGAGTTCACTCCTCATTCCAGTCCTATATCACTGAACCATATTAACTTAACATTCTATCCATGTTTATCAAATGAGATATAAATCTCTACCCAATGCATTGGAGGGAGATATAGGTCCCACCCATCTCATAATGAAATCAGTCTTTCATGTGCCACAAAATCATAAATCATTCATCATAGCATAACCCAGGTAATAGAATGGGATTCTTATACATCATGCCATCATAACATAATCCATATAAAAAATGGATATCATTTCATCATAAGAAGAATAAAACCATGTAAATAATGGAGATATTATACTTGAAATATAAACATATAAAATAATTTCATTTTAGATGGAAAATAGTTTTGATAAAACTCTTGAAATGAATTCTTGAGGAAAATATTCTTTCTTCTTCAAAGTCATTTTATTTTCAAAAAATTCCATGCAATTTTAAAATAAAAGGGTTTTGTAGAAAATTATTATGCAATATTTTTGAGGAATATTCATGAAAATGAGTCATTATGAAACCGTAAAAATCCGTTCATGCCGTATAAGTTAAGAATAACATTCTCCTCGTACTTTTATCAGAAATGTCAAAAAGTTCCTCATGTGGTAAAAAAAAGTAAGATTCCATTCATAACATGTGGTAATAATAAAATATGGGTAAAAAGGCCATTAAAAATACATGAAAACATTTTTAGAAAATAAGGACATGTATGATAACAAGAACCCCAATAAATACTTACGAATAAACAATCTCAGATAAGAGCGAGATTGGAATAGTTATCTCTTACCTTATGTCTGATATGCTTCGTATGTATCCGAACCTACTATATAATGATTTAAATAATTTTCTTGAATTATTACAGAACCATATTAATTTTTAAGATATCATATATGGTTTACTTATGACTTTTTATTACCCGTTCTTTTGTAAATTCGATGTAAAAGCAGTGATTTGGGTAAAATCGTTTCATTTATTGTACGTGTTTTGACTTGTTTTTCATGATATTATTACTTATATTCGGATTTACATAATTCCAGAATGTAAAACATGATTTATATATAATATATATTCATTATATACATATATATATATGATTGATCGATTAATGGAATGAAATACACCGTTAATGAAGAAGGTAGGTCGTACGTACGCATGATCGCTATTTTCGTTTCCTTATTGAATTTAATGGAATTAAGTAGATGAAATACATATATATATACACATAAATCCAGGATCATTATTATTTCATATATTTCATTATTATTCATAATATATACTTTATAATCATTCATGAATGGTTAACATGGAGAATGAATCTCATCGCGTCGTGGAGACGGTAGTCCGTATATACGCTCGAACGATGATATCATTCCCATGATCGTGGAATTGTATCAATGTGTTTGTATAAAATTTCAAACAAAATACTTCTTTACATTAATCATAGATAGTTATTTATTTACACCATTATACCCATCCATGTAAGCTGGGGGTCGAAAACAGATTACTCCACGGCGTAGAGATGGTATTCCATACGTACGCATGCACAGTGATTTCTATTTCCTTATGATAGATAGAATGTGAAATAAGGTTGTTTAATATTTATAATAACATATCATATAAAATCAATACTAATGTTATTAATTTATAATGAGAAAAATAAAGAAGAAGAAGTAGAAGAAGAAGGAAACTTGAGAGAATCGGAAGAAGAGATTACCTCTTCTTCGACGCACCTCATTTAAGATTCTTCTTAAGGAAGTAGAGTCGGTCTTTTTAGAAGACCAGAACCTTCAGAATGTTTCTAGGGAAGTGGATAAGATAATTGGTCAGGGGTTGGCCGATCTTCAAGGCTCAAAAAGGTGTGAAGAGAAGAGGGAAGGGGTTCCCTTTTTATAAGAGAGGAGAGGGGCACCGTTGGAAAAACTTAAAATATTATTTTATTATAAAGACATATTCAGTTTATTATAGCTCCAAATTAATTTATTTTGAAGATATAGTGGTTATGGGTCGAAATCCTCTCAACCAATATGTTTTAGACATGTTTAGGTTACTATTTTAACCTTATCATTTAGATTTAACTCTACATTAAATAATTTAACTTTTACAGTGTCTTCTTGTTTTCTTAGAATATATGGTTAATAAACTTACTATAACAAGCCAAACGAACCCCCAATGGTTAATTATTAATATATATAACCTTATCTAATTCATTTAGTGGATCCTTAAATTTTTATGAATATAATAACAATTAATAATATAATATTTGTTTTAAAAACAATATTATGTCAATTTTGACACTATTTGGTACATGATTTTTGTGAAAATCATAAAATCATTATTAGTTCGAAAAAAGTTAATTAAATCAATAAAAACAGGTCTTATTATCCTAGAAAAAAATTGTAATTCATAAAAAGTCTCAAATTACATTTATTTGGGTATTAATAATATCAATTATGTTAATATTTCATTATTAAGGTAATTACTGCATCACCATTGTGTCATAAATAAATTAACTTATTTAATGTCTAAAATTTATAAATAAAATAAAATAAGTAGGAAATATTTTTATATTTCTAATTAATATTTATAGTCAAATTTATTATATTTATAACCCTATATTAACAATGTTTTAGATATTAAACTTTGATTTTAAATATTTTAACTCTTTTTTAATTAAAATAATAATAAATGTCCTAATCAAATCCAAGTGGACCAAAAAGGTAATATTTTATTCCTAATATTATTTTGGGTCGAATTACACTTACTCAATAGAATTAGGGCATGTGTTAGGATAATAATAATATCATTTGTACCCTTAATTACCATATTTACTTTTAACCCTGGTAAATAAAAGTAAAAAGTTACTATTCATCAAAAATTACTTTTATCTTATTGAACAAAATTTTACTCCTTGATATTAACGGTGTCTCTCTGATTTTCGAAATTCCAATTATAGAAGTGGTAAAATTAAGTTTTATGTATGTTTTCTAAAAGCTCCTAGGAGGTAGGTAAAAGACGGTGAAAAGTTAAATAAAAGTTGTATATATAGAAAATTATTATAAAATGACTCCAATGAATTACATTGAAATTATATAGGTATTATGTATCAATTTTTACGTAAAATAAATTGAAATAAAATAAGTAATTATTTAAATAAAATGTCTGTTTTTAAATAGTAACCCAGTGTTTTCACTATTCATCAAAAATTGAAAGTTTTCCTAAAAATACAAAAAATTCACCCTAGTCTAATTTTGATATTCTGAATCAAAAAATAAAGTCCATTTTGAAAAATAAAATTTCAAAAAGTGGTTATTACTATTTATAACGGCTAGTTTATATAATATTTTAATAACATATAATTTTTTAGTGAAACTCGGTATTGCGTACAACACATGCTATCATAAAAGGTCGTGATTACGTGTAATGTAAGCCATGTCAGGGTTGCGTGTAGTGAAAGACTCCTTTATTGTTGCGTATAACAGAATCCAACCATATTTCATTTATACATTGAATATATATATATATACTCAATGTTGCGTAGAATAAATACTATCAGGCGAACTTGAAATTGTGTGTAACACGATCCAAGAATAGTGTTGTGTATACTACAAGATAATACGGTCTTGCGTATAGTGCAAGATAATCTTAGGGTAGCGTACAACAGAAGATAAGAAAGAAATTAAAAAGAACTCATAAAATCTCGGGGTGTTACAAAACATGTCCCTCCTTATTCCATTATATAAATTATTTTGTACTAATATACACGGAATTTTAGGTGATGGATTCATCCCATGGGTCATATCCTTAATGACTTTATATGGTTAAATATTTACATTTTTTTTTAAAAAATATTATCATTATAAAATTCAAAATCTATATATTTTTTAAAAAACTATTATCATAATAGTGTTTACATTTATCTAAAAGGGATCAATATGTTGTTTCAACTAAGCAATCTAATGTTTTTGGTGAGATGTGTGTAAGAAATATCGTAAAAATATTTCTCAAATACCCCATGTAATATTGTTGTTGAACCATGTTTCTAAATGGTTTCACAATATATTATTTTAACCTCCTTGATTCATAGGCATAATCGCTCAAGTTTTTGACACTAAAATTTACCACATTGACTTTGAATTGATTTAATAAAAGATAATTTTATATTTTGAGTGTGTTCTCATTATTTTAGAAGAAATAGAAGTGGATGAGAAGTTTTTTTTAGAAATAAATCATACAAATACCCTCTTATTCTATGATAATAAGGCAGTGAATGAATGAAAACATACTTACATATAAGTATTGAGAATAACACTAATGGAAATATTTTTGTAAACAATGAATTACTTTTCTTTCATATGTTCTTATGTGAAAATATCAACATATGATGAGGTTTTCAGTTGTGATTATTGTAATACTGATTAGTAGTTTTGAAAAAATGAGTGTTTGGTTATTTCAAAAGAAATAATATTTAAAATATCAGGAAATGATGCCATGAATAATTGTTATTTTTTAAGGGGGATTTGATATTTTTCTCATTAAAATATTTTATTGTCCATTTTTGTTGTCATATAATTAAAAATGTGTCATGTAAACTAAATAACTATGGGATCCAGGTGCACCACTATTAATGTGAGAATTAAGCTCCACTATGAAATAACAAGCTAGCATATTGGTCAAGTCATGCATGAAGGTCCCACTATCAAGAGAGAGGGAACAATGTGCCATAATGTGAAGCGACACGATAATATGCAAGAATGTCAGTATAAGGCAGTGACATTGGTAACTAATTTTCAAGGGTGGTATGAGCATATTGTAGTAAAACATAATAGTAAACTGAATAAATAATTGATGTGGAATATAAATTTAGGGTACTATTAATATATATATATATATATTTATCCATGACCATCCAATCTGTTATATCAGGGTCATCTGATCTTTGGTCATGGTAGACTCCAACATCCTACGTTCATTGGTAGTTCCAATTTCCTTGTACTACATGTCATGCCCCAATTTTATTAAGCCAAATAATTCGAACAATATTTCATATTCCATATGGTTCAAATATGATCAAATACACATGAAACATTTTATTATGTTTAAATTATTTTCATACAAAAAACATACTGCTTCAAAAAAAACTGATAATTATAATGATGTTGATTTCTCACTAAGCGTGACAAGAGGCATTAAGCACATGAGATGAATCAATGGGGGTTATACATTATTTATAGAGATTAGAGTTGGTTTATTTTTTTATATATATCCCAAACATAACTCATTTTATATATGGGATTATCAGATAACTGAGATAGAAGTATGAGAGAGAAACATGCCTCATGAAGCACTTAGTATTCACACAAGAGTAATATTCTCTTGTGATGTGTTTGTCTTGATATCCATGATTTCCTGATTTGGCTTTGATCTCCAAAAACAACTATTTACATTCAAAATATATTTTTTCATTGTGGAAAAGGGATTCTTATTAGTCTATTGCATGATGGAGAATTAAATCTTTGCATTAAATGATATTCATACTTGAATGGTGTTTTGCGTGATGGTCTGGTAGTTTATTATTTCATTTCTGAAAAAATAAAATGGATTCAAAATTGTTTTATGATGTAATTGTGAAGGTTATTGATAATTAATGAGTTATTTAAAGAATATTTCATTTGGTGAACATTGGTGTCATGTGATATATTCGCATGAAGAGAATTATTGTCATTTTCACCCAAGATTTTTATTTTTAATGGAAATATTGTATCCACATGTGACATTAGTTGATATGGACATATAATTAAGTGACATATGTAATATGTTCATAGTTTATAATCAAAAATGTTGTTGTGCGAATATATTTCCTTAGTGTAATGTAATTAAATTATTTAATGAATTCATGGAGATAACATAATGCATGAATAAAATTGGAAATCATATGCATGATTTTTATTAACAAAATAACTTGATTATGCATTATTACACATGAATGGAGAGAGACACATCTATGCATTTTTATTGTACATAAAGGTTACATAAATGCACATGCAATATAAAATTCATATTCAGTGTGTAATGGTTAATGATTGAAGATGGTATAGAATTTCAATTATTATATCAGAAGGAATATATATATATATATATATATGGGTTTTCATTATTCAGTGAGGTTAGGACTTCAACAAAAAACGAATTCCTTCCAGAGAGATGTTGCACTGATGAAGCTAATTATATTTTATGATCAGAAATTGTTTGAGGAAGACCAAACAAAGTGAAAGGTTACATGAAGTTTTACATCATGATGTGTGATCCAATAAGCTCATGGGGGAGGATCTTTAATATATAAGTAAAAAAAGGATCATGACATCAGTATAAAGAGGCTGTAGCTTGGGGGTCTAACCATTTGGTAGAAAATTATGACTTGGGGGGTCCAACTAATAACTATGAAGAAAATTCAATTGCAGCTTCTACCCAACTTTTAATGGATTATTGGTACTAGGGGGTATAACCAATTTGTAATTTGGGGGTATGGTAACATGTTTTTAATGTAATCAATTTCTATTTTATTGAAGAATCCATGTTTGGGGAGGTATAACCACGACATTGGGAAAAGGCCTTTGTGCCAAATTGAGAAAATAAATTTTTACTATGACTTTTTTATTTTTATTGCTTCTAGGGTGAGGCTGAATATTAATATAGAGGAATGAATACATTATTTAGTCATATATGTGAATTCAAAAGTAAACATGAACATTTAAATATTGTATAACTGATTCACCTGTATACTAGCGGTACCCAACAGACCCTTAGAAACAAAAAAACCTTTTTAATGAAATGAATTAATAGACAATTAAATACTAGTAATGATATAGAATAATTCCATTATCATATGTATTTCATCATAAAGGATAGTAATAAGATTTTATGGGTTTTAGAGTGTAATTGGGAACACAATATGAATGATGTAAATTATAAAATATTAACTCTTATGAAAAAATAATCTGTAGACATTAAATATTTTTTTATTTTAATGGAAAAAATCAACACAATATACATGATGGGTTTTTATTAATGGAATTGATTTAGAAAAATTGCGAGGGAAATGTGATGAAAATATTTAAAATAATTATACATAATGGTTTGTTAATAATATTTTGATAAAAAAAGATAAATTAAATTAAAATTCATTATACGTCAAGAACAATTGTTTAAAAATTCATTACAAAATATCTATAAAAATGGTACCTTGAAATTTAAATATAATTTAGTCAAAAAAAATATGGATGGAATAAAAATAAATCATAAGTGAAATGAAATACCTTTTTATAAATTTATGAAATAATTATCCATTTATTATAAAATAATCACAAAATTATTGTGTCATATATTTTTTTGGAGAACTATAATATAATGGATTGGAAGCTAAATGATTAATATATTCAATTATGATGGGATAATATATTATTAAAAAAATTTAAAATGATATTTCATTCACAATGTTTTATAGAAAATCAATAATGGCATGATTGGAAAACCTTAAAATGATTTCTTCTAAAAAATTTAATAGAATGTCAATCCTCATAAAATTTAAATTAATAAATTAATTATGGTGGGGATTCAGATTGAAAATAGAAAAATGATATATATGGATATGGAAGAGAACTATTCTAGACCACAAAAAAGAAATAATGTTTTTTTTCTTCTTAGAAACATTATATTTGTTGATTTGATTATAAAAGAGATAAAAAATGGAAATAATAAAAAAACAAGAAATAACTATAGGAGAAAAAATTAGATGTATATTATAAGATAAATAACTTAAAAATATCCAAATAGTAATTGAAACCATAATTATCTTTTTGAAAATTATATTAAAAAAACCCTTAAAGCTTTGGTAACATTTAATTCAAAATCCATCATAACATAAAATATCATATGTATCTATAAATCCCATGAAATAACAAAAATAAATTTTGAAATATATTAATTTGGTAGTAAGTTCACCATAACAAACAAATCATGGTGCATAATATGAATAATGTATCATGCAATTAAAATCGATTCAATAAAACCCTTATAAATTTGATAACATTGGAATACAAATCAATTGAAATGGAGAATGTGAAATATAACACTAATTAACACGACTAAAGGGTGGATGATGATATAAGATTTCACATATAGAAAATATACTCAACAACAAAAAATTATGTGGGTAATTTAAAAAATATCTCAGAGAATTATTTTATTAATACCATGATATTTTATGAAATATGTTTTTTTATAATAAATTATATTTTCTCTATAGATTGACATAAAAAAGCATTGTGTGTAAACGACCCGTGATATACTATTAACGATATTAATTAAACATAAATTTTATAACATATCTATTAAACTTAGTTGGGTTAATAATAATAATATGTTGAATTTTATGTATAAAAGTTTTAAATAAATATAATATATTTAAAAATATGTTTTCAATTTTTAATAAATCATTTATATGTTTCAAAAATACATTTATCTAAAAAATGAGTTCAATATCTTTTTTATGAAAAAAATGAAAATCTTATTTTTAGACACATAAAAGATTATTTGATAAAATAAACATCATTTTTTTAAATATACATGTCTATGTTATATTTGAGGACATTTTTTAACATTTTATTCAATGATTAATATTTTTATCATAACTAAAGACTATTGAATTTCAGTAAAAAGTAACTTTTCATTTAATGAATTTATATGCTCTAATTTTTTAAATGATGGGTTTACAGGTAAATTTAGTTCAATTATATATTTATTAATCCAATTAAGTATCTTGAAATCATTTTCATATTGAATTTTTATAATAAAACATTATATATTTATTAAAATATTCTCTTTGGAAAACCAATTTTTGTCTAATCTACAAATTTAATTTTAAATTAATTTAGGAAAACATTATGAATTTAAGTTGATAAAACCTATTACATATTTTATTGTGAATAATTTCTACTGTATAATATGTTAAAATGAGTTTTTGTATATAATTATTACTAAATGTAATAAAATAATTTACTGCAGATTTGGTTAAAATGAGGTTTTCTGAATTACTAATGCATGTTGTGACTATAAATTTTGTAAAGATCCAAGTTTTTTCATACAGTAGTTTTGATCAGATATTGAAATTTTTGTTTTCGGATGCTTATGATGGGTACAAAGATATTTCCCCCCATCATATGATATTTGATATTTTTTCGTACCACTCTATTGGCAACAAAATGGGTAATTTACTATTGGAGAGAAGTTTGTTGAAAATATAAGCTATTTAAATTTTAAGAGAATAATTAATAATTAATTTTTAATAAATTAAATATCATTTTGACATATATGTTTGTTATGAAATTTAGTTTGAACAGAGTGTTATATTTAGATTCCATACCTTCTTTTGTGTGCGTAATAGGGAGTTTAGATATTCGAGGTCTAAACATGAGTAGGGAACTAGGGCCGGGCAGAGCCATGTTTTCTTCTTTTTATTTTAATTTTTCTTTTAATTTTTTTATTTTCTTATTTATCCCTTCTCATTCTCATGTAAACCCTTTTTGGGCTCAAGTGCTATTTGACCGAGAGATTAGAGATATACAAAGAAAGATATGGAGAGTGTAAAAGATGGAGGAGCTTCCACAGAGCCTTTGAAATACCTTATCGTCATGCCACAACTATGGACGATGGATTCATGCCATGTTTTAGCAGTTTAGCACCAAAGGTAAGACCATTTTTTTATTTTTCTCAAATAACCATGAAAATAATTCTGTAATTTTTTGTACATATATTTATTTCTTGTGGCCTCTCGAGGCCTAATGTGTTGATTTGGGGGTTAAAATGGGGGTTTTAGGTGATCTAGAGGGTGTTACGTTAAGGAAAACATGATAACACGGCAGGTATCCTAGGGTGAAACGCTATGCGTTCTTCCTATTTGGGTAAGATGATGTTTATAGTAGTACATTCCATGTATGTGATATTCACCCCTTGTATTAGTACTTGGCTGTGTGGCTGAGATCCTCAGAATGTATACCCGTGTAAGGGTACACAACCATGTAGAGTACATGACTAGGGTACTCTATTATGAGTACATGCCGTGTTTTGAGGGTGACATGTGATGTAATCCACCACTTTATAACAATTTAGGGGTTTTCGTGTCTTCTTGCCCTGATGTTAGTTAAGTACTATAGGGTACTCTATTATGAGTAGTTGTTCATGTTGATCACAATGGTGGAACTTGTTGAAAATTATAAGGACTTTTAATGGGTGTTTTTAGGGATTCAATCTAAATGGAGAGTTTCTTCCTCAAAGTATCAAATTTAGTAATCTCTTGAGAGAGAGACTTTGTGTGAATGATAGGTTGGGTTTTTAGACCAAACTAGTTGAGAACATTGATCTTTGATGAGCGATGAGTTATCAACCATGATGTTTTCTTTTGAGGATGTTCCGATTCAAAGATGTAACCTTATGGCCTATAAGGTTGTGTGACCTATTATTCTAAGGATCCCCTTATAGATTTTTTTCTTACATAATTGATTAGGGAGTCCCCTGTAGTTTCCCTTACCTGTGTGTTTACCTGGAGGGTCATGATTAAGATTCCTCTTCATGTTTGACTTGAGGGACTAGGAGGGTGCTTGTTCATTCACCAAAAATGATATGTTACGTTAGATTTGGGTAGAGATGATGTTCGGGTGTCACATAGAAACTGTGATAAACTAGTATTCCCATGAGTCTATATATGGAATGTTAGGTTGGTCGTTCTGGACACCCTTACTAGTTTATTTATATCTTACATGGTTTTTCGAATGCAGTAGTGTTTACCATAGTTTCTTTCTTTTTTGATGGCTACTGAGCATAACATGGGGTGTTTTTATTACTTGTTGGGATTCTCATACATGGTTACCTGAGAACCGTCTTTAGAGCCATGTTATTTATGATATTTATTAGTATGCCCAGACATACTAACTGGGACTTGGAAGAAGAAATTTGATGTATATTTATTGTGATATTTTTTTTGGGATGACCATAGGTGATTCCTGGTATATGGCTGTTGAAAATCACATGATGTTTACAATATTCCTTTAGTGAGACTTTTATTTTCCATAAAAAGAATTCCATGTTTGGACACATGGGTTGGATAATATATGATAAAGATTATTTTGAACTCCCAAATTTCAGGTATGGAAACTCATGACTCATGTTAGATTATGAACTACAAAATGGTGGGATGATAATGATATCCTCCCCCTTTGATTTTAATTATTACACTACTCTAGATCAATTAAGAGACTCAAGGGGTGTAACATGATGAATCACCAGTGAGTTCTCTCTTTATACGGGCATGAAGACCCCAAACCTGTAGTAGATTACGCACTCTCAAATGGATGGAATGATTCAAATCTCCTCATCCTTTGATCGGAATGAGTATTATTTTTGTAACATTTAATAGACTAGAGGGGTGGGGCATGGTGTCTCACCGATGAGTTCTTTCTTCACAGATCGCCTGGCGGCAATCCCGTAAGGGATTATTTGAGTTCTGAATGTCGCGACCACCTATGGAATGAGATGCAGTGCTCACACATTGGATATTATTTATAGGCCTTTGAATCATGATTACTGACTCATTGGACATTAATAGGATGTCCAGATATACTCCATATAATCCTTCATTACAAGATTTACCGTCTTTATACGGTATCCCTCCGTACTGGATTGACGGTCAGTATAAAATATCCATCATTACTGGATTTCATGTCAGTATAAATTATCCATGTTTCAGTGATTGGAGTAGAGTACGAGTGAACCCTGGTGTAGGATGATCATCCCAGAGATCGACAAAATGATACCCAGCTTGAGTGGAATGATGTCCATCTCAATGCCCATGCGTTCTAGATTACGAACCAATGGATCAAATGTTGTTTGTTTTCTTTTTTTTATTCACGAGCACATGAATGTCATATCATTGTATTTTTTTATAGGTAGGGGATTATACATGGATATGCCAACACTTATAGAAATACATGTAGTCACTTTTACTATTGAAAAAGATTATGGACCCTAGGTTAGAATGTGGTTTCAAATTTGGTTTACCTTTTTTTAGTTGTACCTCAGCTAGGCTGGACCGTTTACATTTGCATACACATTTCTTAAGACATTTATAGGTATCTTTTTGGGGAGTCCTACTAATATTTTTTCACACCCCTTCTTGTGCTCCTCGTTGTACATGTAGAACTTATGTCTAATTTTAGGTTGATCATGAGTTTCATAGTGGATTGCGTTGAGACCTAGAGTTGCATGATCGACTAGAGCTAATGAAGTGGTTCTTCTGAGTAGGCTACTGTAGTTCGATAATGTATGGAGAATGGGTATGTGGTTTGTCTTGGAGTTAGTAGTTGAAATTTTTACTCTTACATTGAGTTTATTTTGTACTCTTATATCTGTATAGTTAGCCCAATGGATGAAAAATGTTGTTTTATATGACATAGATTTTAGGGATTTTTCAGATTTTAATTTATTATTATATCTTGTTCTATTTCAGCCGTTTACTACTTCTCCACTCTGTTGAATTTATATTGTGTATGATACATAGTTAAATTATGTTGTTTTTTACTCATCCAGGAGAGTATAATCTCCCCACTATCACCTCTTATTCTCTCACTACTAGTCGGTAGCCTCTGGAATATGAGGAGGCACTCTTGAGGACTAGTGACCCACTGGCTCAGGGCACCAGTTTAGTGGATTCTAGGTTGGGATGATACAAAGTGGTATCAAACTAATTTTTTTCCTGGACATTACTATTTGGTATCTGGTAGTCAATAGTATTATGAATGTAGAGACCCAAAGCTTGATGTACATGGATATTACATTACTTTAGTGGAATACTTAATATATAAAAATAACAGACACACAAGTATCGTAATAGTTTAATGTCCTTGGAAACTTGAAACGTAATCTTCTAATCGTGGTGAAAGTTCTTCAACATCTCCCATAAAGATCATCCCCTTTTTTTTCTTACCAAAAACCTTTCTTCATATCCTGGGGAAAAGAAAACATAAAAAGGGTGAGCTCAAATGCTCAGTAAGGGTAAGCATGGACAAAATAAAACATACCATATACATTTGAACTTAAAAACATGAACAAAATGTTTAAAGATCAAAAGCTTGAGCAATTACATAAAACATGGAAGTACGTAAGGCATAGATCATAAAGGAACATTAAGAATTATAAAATAGCATGGGAATAAAACATGTAATTGTAGAAACCATTAAGAACATGATATGATTTCCATAGTAGCCAAGGCATTGCTTCCAAGACCATCTTAGTGGACAAAGTCCCTTTCTAAATCGAATTCACTCCTCGTTCCAGTCCTGTATTACAGAACCAGTTTAACTTGCCGTTCCAGCCATATCTATCTCATGAGATATAAATCTTTACCCAATGCATTGGACGGAGATAGAGGTCCAAACCATCTAATAATGAAATCATTCTTTCGTGTTCCACAAAATCATAAATCATACATCATAGCATAACCCATGAAATAAAATGGGATTCTTAAACATCATACCATCATAATGTAATATATAATCAATTGATATCATTTCATCATAAGAAAATTGAAACCATTTAAATCATAGAGACATTTTACTTGAAACATACTCATGAAATAATGTCATCTTAGATGGAAAATAGTTTTGACAAAACACTTGAAATGAATTCTTGAGGAAAATATCCTCTCTTCTTTAAAATCCTTTTATTTTCACAAAATTCCATGCAATTTTAAATGATAAGGGTTTTTTTGAAAATAATAATGCAATCTTGTAGAGTAATCTTCTTGAAAATGAGGCGTTATGAAACTGTAAAAATCCGTTCAGGTCGTATAAGTTCAAAATAACATTCTCCTCGTACTTTTGTCGGAAAAGTCAAAAAGTACCTTATATGGTAACCAAATGAAAGATTCCATTCATACAATGTGGTAGAAAGTAAATAAAGGGTAAAAATTACTTTAAACATCCATGGAAGAATGTTAAACATTTTATGAAAGCATTTTTATAAAACATGGTCATGGATGATAAACGTAACCCCAGTAAATACTTACGTTTAAGAAAAATCGGATAAAAATGAGATTGAAAATTTATCCCTTACCTTAGGTCTGATATGCTTCGTACGTATTCGAACTTGCTGTATAATGATTTAAATAATGTCATTGACTTATTAAAGAATCATATTTATTGTTATGATATCATATATGTTTCAATTATGACTTTATATATTACCCGTTCTTTTGTAAATTCCATGTTAAATCAGCGTTTTGGGTAAAATCATTTCATTTATCGTATGTGTTTCGACTTTTCGTTCTTGATATTATTAATTATATCCTGATTTACATAATTTAATATTTTAAAACCTGATTTACATATATTCATCATATAAATATATATATTATAGGTCGATAAAAGGAATGAAATACACCGTTCATGGAGACGGTAGGCCGTACGTACGCTTGAACGCTGTTTTCGTTTCCTTATTGAATTGAATGAAACTAAATAGACGACATACATATATATATATATATAAATAAATAAAGTAGAATTATTATTTCATATATTTCATTATTATTCATTAAATAAACTTTATGATCATGCATGTATGGTTAACATGGAGAATGAATCTAATTGCGTCGTGGAGACGGTAGTCCGTACGTACACACGAGCGATGATATCATTTCCAAAATAATTGAATTGAATTGGAGGGTATGATACAATATATAAGAATTAGTATGATGTTATAATAACTATGTATAGTTATTATTTAAACCATTATACCCATCCAAGTAAGGTGGTGTTGGAAAAATAGATTACACAATATCATGGAGACGGTATTCCGTACGTACGCACGTGCGGTGATTTCGTTTTCCGTAGGATGGATAGATGGTGAAATAGGGTTGTTTCATACTTATAATAACATATCAGTATATTAGTGATACTATCGTTATTACTTCATAATGAAACAACTAATGAAGAAGAAGTGGAATAAGAAATAAAGTTGAAAGAATCGGTAACAGACATTACCTCTTCTTTGAAGCACCTCTTTGAGACCTCCTTTTAGGGCACTGAAATTGGTCTTTGAAGAGGACCATGACCTCTAAGATGTATCTAGGGAAGTGGAGAAGAGAATTTGGCAGGGGTTGGCGGAACTTGAAGGCTCAATGTGGTGTGAGGAAGAGAGGGAGGAGGTTCGCTTTTATAAGGGAGGAGAGGGGAACCTATGGAATAACTAAAAATATTATTTATTATAAAGCCAAATTCGGTTTTAAATAGCTCCAAATTGATTTATTTAGATGATAAGGTGGGGATGGGTGGAAATACCCTCATCCAATAGAATTTAGACAAGTTTAGGTTCCTATTTTAACCTTATCATTTAGATTTAACATTAAGTTAGATAATTTTACTTTTACCGTGTCTTTTTGTGGTCTTACACTATAAGGTTAATAAACATACTATAAGAAGACAAACGAACCCCAAGTTGTTTATTATTAATATATATAACACTATCTAAGTAATTTTTCCAAACCATATATTTTTAGGAATAAAATAACAATTAATAATATAATATTTGTTTTAAAAACTATTTTATGTCAATTTTGACACTATTTAGTAATTGATTTTTGTGAAAATCATAACAGACTGATTATTACGAAAACAGTTAATTATATCAATTATAACATGTCATATTAACCATTAAAATTAGTGTAATTCAGAAAAAGTCTCCAATTACATTTATTTTGGTATTTATAACATTAATTATGTCAATATTTCATTAATTAGATAATTATTGTATCATCATTGTGTCATAAATTAATTAAATTATTTAATGTCTAAAAATTACAAATAAAATACCATTATGTAGGAAATATTTTTATCTTTCTAATGAATATTTATAGTCTAATTTATCTTATATATAACCCTATATTAAAAATTATATACTTATTAAACTTTGATTTTTACTATTTTAACCCTTCTTTAAATAAATTAATAATAAATGTCCTAATCTAATCCAAGTGGGCCTAAATGGTCATATTGTATTCCTAAGGTTGTTTTTGGACTAATTACACTTATCCAATAGAATTATAACATGTTTTAGGGTAATAATAATATAATTTTTACCCTTAATTAACATATTTACTTTTAACAGTGGAAAAAAAGTAAAAAGTTACTATTCACGAAAATTTATTTTCATCTCATTGAACCACATTTTACTTATAGACATCAACCGTGTCTCTTTGATTTTTGAAATTACACTTACAGAAGCGGTAAAATTATGTTTTATGAAAAAATCATTTTTTTAACTACCACTTAGTGTTTTCCCTATTAATCAAAAAATGAAAGTTTCTTGAAAAATACAAAAAAATAGGCCTAATCTATATTTGATTTTATGAACTGAAAAATGATGTCTGTTTTACCAAATTCATAACATATTAGTTTCATTAATTAATTTAAAAATTAATTCCCATCGTCAAAACAAATAGCGTGTTCTTAAGAGATAATAACTATCAAAAGATTGACATTTGTTTATGTCTGGTTTAAATGTGAAATTACATCCATTGACCAAAATTGTATTAAATAGTAAAAATATATTCTAAATATACTTTAAAACCACTCAAATTAATAATTTATCACTATTAATTATTTCGATTAAAAAGGTTTTTTTTAATTAAAATTTAGTAATTTTCACTATTCATCAGAAAATGAAAGTTATCTGAAAAGTACCAAAATTTCAACCTAAGCTAATTTTGAAATTCCGAATCCAAAAATGAAGTCCATTGTGATAAATAAAATTTACAAAATTTCAAAAAGTGGTTATTACTATTCATAATGGCTAGTTTTAATAATATTTTAATAGCATATCATTATTTAGCGAAACTCGGTATTGCGTAAAACACACGCTATCGCGGAAGGCCGCGCTTGCGTGTAATGAAAGCCAAGTCAAGGTTGCGTGTTGCGTAAGAATCATTCGTTGTTTTATAAAACATAATCCGACCATATTTCATTTATACATTGAATATATATATATATATATACTCAATGTTGCGTAGAATAACTATTATCAATATTGTGTGTAACACGATCCAAGAATAGTGTTGCGTATACTGCAAAGTAATACGGTGTTGCGTATAGCACAAGGTAATCTTGGTGTAGCATACAACACAAGACATTAATGAAATTAAAATAATATTTCTCATAAAATCTCGGGGTATTACATTCTACCCCCTTAAAATGAATTTCACCCTCAAAATTCTTCGGGGTTATAAATGGTTTACTACTCGAAAGTTTGTTTAATAAAAACCCACATCATAAAAAGGAATACCAAAACATGGCATTAAAAAATAAAGTATGAAATGTAACGGTGACCCAAATTAACTCATCACTGGGTTTCCACGTAGGAGAACATAGTTTAAAATATGGATAGAGAAGCAAAATCTAACCATTATGTTCTGATGGAGAGTGGTAGAGAACATGGCTATGAAATAGGCAATAATCACAAAGCCATAGATTTTCAATGATCTAAGGTACCATCTGATTAATCAGATATAAGGGCACTAGGACAACATTTTTGGTTTTCAAGATCATTTCCCTAAAGTTGATGAATTAAAAGAAATACTTACAATATTTTGGTACAATTTCACTATTGTTTGTGAATTGAACAATTTCCCCTTCATCCATTAAATAAATGAAGTTGAATTTGTTATTCGTGATGTGTTAGCAGATCATGTGATAGAATGATGGGTCATTCCATCTGTTTCAAACAAAAGGTTAGAAAAAGTTATAAGGCCATCTTATTGTTAGATTAATCATATATGGTTCCAAAAATGTACTTATGGTTAATATATCATACCGCTTAATAAAATAAAACTAGTTTCTACTAACCAGGGACTTCTCGTAGGCCAATGGTAGGCGATAAAGGCTAGTCGCACTTCGGTTGTGGGTTCAATTCCCATAGCCTTGTTCGACAGGATGGGCTGTCACCTGTCCTGCAAGTTGTCATTTTTTCTAAAACTACATTACTATAACATCCCATCAATAATATCGAAAAAACTTCTATCCTTAAACAATACTATCTTATGTCCAACATAATCCATTCCAATCATTAGGCTTATCCATAATACTGTAGTCCACTCTCATAATATAGTGAAAATGATTACCAGAGATTTCATATAACAAGAATGTTAATACCATCATTTATCCCCATATATCATAAGATATGTTATGTTGGTCACATTCCAAATATTCTAAGTCCTTAATCATGTATTCTCTTGAAAAATTAATACCCATTGAATCTTAGTAAAAACATGAGTGCGGCCAAAAGTTAACTCATTCCACATACCAAAAACCCAAAATTCTATATACTCAAACCATGATATAACTATTTCCTTATATCAGTCATGAGCTCATGAATACTATCAAACATTTAATTTTCTCATTATCCCTTCATTATGCTCATATCATCTACATTCCAAAAATATCTGAATAAACTTTCATAGATATTGGTACCATTAATCATACACCTTCAAAAATCAAGGAAAGACAACAGTGTAACAATCCATAGATGTATCTTTATTCCATAGTACCATGAGATTAATTATAAAACATTACACATGATAAACATGTAATCATTCCACTACATTCTTAAACCATTGACCGAGCTTCAACAATTCTTTCATCTCACATATCATTTGTAGTCTCTTCATCATCATCAATATAAATACTACCCATACGACCATACTGATTCTCTTCATGAGACTTTACCTTATGGCATTGGTTTGCATAATGCCCGTACATTCCATATTTAAAACATTTAACCATCGTTGATGTCGTAGAAATACCATTATCCTCATCCCTGGTGTTAACTGAACCTTTTCCTTTGCACTTACTTGCTTTGTGTCCTTCTTTTCCACACCCAAAGCATCTTCTAGTTCCTTTGAAACATTATCCTTGATGCCTCTTCCCACATGATTTACATAGGGGAAATTGAACATTCTTTCCTCTATGATCATCATGAAACTCCATCTTTCTCTTATTAGCTGAGTCAGGAAACTTACCAAATTTTACTTTATTGATCATATTATGAGATTTCTGATTCGGTATAATAATGATGTTTGGACTTCCAAATCCCATTTCATTTGGTTGCTCATGAAGAATATCATTCCATTGTCTATCATATCCTCCATTATCGTGAATCATCTTATTTCCAGCCATTTTCTAAAACCCAAAAAGAATAGTGGTGAGAGGCAAAAATCATAATAAAGGGGGAGTAACTTCAATATATAACATATTTTGTTTAATCTAATATCATTTCCATAGTTCTAGGACTATATCCTATACGTATACTTATCCTTAGGGACATCTCTAGACATACCTTAAAAATATCTCTAGGGATCTCACTAACGTTTTCGCATCCTAGTTTCCAAATGTTGACTAGAATTTTCCTCTAATACCAACTATATAGACCCAAAGCTTGATGTACATGGATATTACATTACTTTAGTGGAATAATTAATACATAAAAATAATAGACACACAAGGATCGTAATAGTTTAGTGTCTTTGGAAACTTGGAACATATTCTTCTAATCGTGGTGAAAGATGTTCAACATCTCCCATAAAGATCTTCCCCTTTTTTTCTTACCTAAAACCTTTCTTCAAATCCTAGGGAAAAGAAAACATAAAAAGGGTGAGGTCAAATTCTCAGTAAGGGTAAGCATGGATAAAATAAAACATACCATATACATTTGAACTTAAAAACATGAACATAATGTTTAAACATCAAAAGCTTTAGCAAATACATAAAACATGGAAGTACGTAAGGCATAGACCATAAAGAAACATTAAGAATGATAAAATAGAATGGGAATAAAACATGTAATTGTGGGAAACATTAACCACGTGATATGATTTCCATAGTAGCCAAGGCATTGCTTCCAAGACCATCTTAGTAGAGAAAGTCCCTTTCTGAATCGAGTTCACTCCTCGTTCCAGTCCTGTATTACTGAACCGGTTTAACTTGCCATTCCAGCCATGTCTATCTCATGAGATATGAATATTTACCCAATGCATTTGAGGGAGATATATGTCCCACCCATCTCATAATGAAATCATTCTTTCGTGTGCCACAAAAACATAAATCATACATCATAGCATAACCCATGAAATAAAATTGGATTCTTAAACATCATGCCATCATAACATAATCCACAATCAATTGATATCATTTCATCATAAGAAAATTGAAACCATTAAAATCATTTTTGACATTTTACTTGAAACATACACATATGAAATAATGTCATCTTAGATGGATAATAGCTTTGACAAAACACTTGAAATGAATTTTTAAGGACAATATCCTTTCTTCTTTAAAAACATTTTCTTTTTACAAAATTCCATGAAATTTTAAAAGATAAGGGTTTTGTTGAAAATAATCATGAAATATTGTAGAGGAATCTTCTTGAAAATGAGGCATTATAAAACCGTAAAAATCCATTCACGCCGTATAAGTTAAAGATAACTTTCTCCTCGTACATTTGTCGGAAAAGTCAAAAAGTACCTTATATGGTAACCAAAGGAAAGATTCCATTCATACAATGTGGAAAAAAGTCAATAAATGGTAAAAATGACAATAAACATCCATGGAATAATGGTAAAAATTTTATGAAATCATTTTTAGAAAACATGGTCTTGGATGATAAACATAACCCCAATAAATACTGACGTATAAGCAATCTTGGATAAAAATGAGATTGAAAATTTATCCCTTACCTTAGGTCCGATATGCTTCGTAAGTATCTGAACCTCCTGTATAATGATTTAAATAATGTCATTGACTTATTACAGAATCATATTCATTGTTATGATATCATATATGTTTCACTTATGACTTTATATTACCCGTTCTTTTGTAAATTCCATGTTAAAGCAGCATTTTTGGTAAAATCATTTCATTTATCGTATGTGTTTCGACTTTTCGTTCTTGATATTCTTACTTATATCCTCATTTACATAATTTCAGAATGTAAAACATGATTTACATATATTCATCATATACATTTATATATTATAGGTCGATAAAAGGAATGAAATACACCGTTCATGGAGACGGTAGGCCGTACGTACGCATGAACGCTGTTTTCGTTTCCTTATTGAATTGAATGAAAATAAATAAATGACATATATATATATATAATTCCAGTAGCATTATTATTTCATATATTTCATTATTATCCATTAAATAATCTTTATGATCATTCATGTATGGTTAACATGGAGAAGAAATCTCATCGCGTCGTGGAGACGGTAGTCCGTACGTACGCACGAGTGATGATATCATTTCCATAATCATTTAATTGAATTGGAGTCGATGATACAATATATCAGAATAAGTATGATGTTTTAATAACTATGTATAGTTATTATTTACACCATTATACCCATCCAAGTAAGGTGGTGTTGGAAAAACAGATTACACCACGGCGTGGAGACGGTATTCTGTACGTACGCACGCGCGGTGATTTCGTTTTCCGTAGGATGGATGGATAGTGAGATAGGGTTGTTTTATACATATAATAAAATATCAGTATATGAGTGATACTAATGTTATTAATTCATAATGAAAAAACTAATGAATAAGAAGTGGAAGAAGAAATAAAGTTGGAAGAATCGGTAACGGACATTACCTCTTCTTCGATGCGCCTCTTTGAGACCTCCTTTTAGGGCACTGGAATTGGTCTTTGAAGAAGACCAAGACCTCTAGGATGTTTCTAGGGAAGTGGAGAAGGGAATTTGGCTGGGTTTTTCCAATCACGAAGGCTCAAAGTGGTGTGAGGAAGAGAGGGAGGAGGTGCCCTTTTATAAGGGAGGAGAGGGGCACCTTTGGAATAACTAAAAATATGATTTTATTATAAAGCCAAATTCTGTTTTAAATAGCTCCAAATTGATTTATTTAGAAGATAAGTTGGTGATGGATCTAAATGATATCATCCAATAGAATTTAGACATGTTTAGTTTCCTATTTTAAACTTATCATTTAGATTTAACATTAAGATAGATAATTTTACTTTTACCGTGGTTTTTTCTGTTCTTACACTATAAGGTTAATAAACGTACTATAAGAATCCAAACGAACCCCATGTTGTTTATTATTAATATATATAACCTTATATGAGTCATTTGGCAGAACCTTATATTTTTAGGAATAAAATAACTATTAATAACATAATATGTTTTTTAAAAACTGTTTTTTGTCAATTTTGACACTATTTAGTAATTTATTTTTGTGAAACTCATAACAGACTGATTAGTTCAAAATATGTTAATTATATCAATACTAACATGTCATATTAACTTATAAAATTAGTGTAATTCATAAAAAGTCTCAAATTACATTTATTTTTGTATTTATAACATCAATTATGTCAATATTTAATTAATAAGATAATAACTACATCATCTTTGTGTCATAATTAAATTACATTATATAATGTCTAAAAATTACAAATAAAATACCATTATGTAGGAAATCTTTTTAGCTTTCTAATGAATATTTATAGTTGAATTTATCGTATGTATAGCCCTATATTAAAAATGATATATTTATTAAACATTGATTTTAACTATTTTAACCCTTCTTTAAATAAATTAATAATAAATGTCCTAATATAATCCATGTGGGCAACAATGGTCATATGTTATTCCTATGGTTGTTTTTGGTAGATTTACACTTATCCAATAGAATTAGGACAAGTGTTAGGGTAATAATAATGCCATTTTTACCCTTAATTATTCTATTTACTTTTAACCGTGGAAACAAAAATTAAAAAGGTACTATTCACCAAAAATTATTTTCATCTCATTGAACCACATTTTACTTATTGAAATCAACCGTGTCTCTCGGGTTTTTGAAATTCCACTCACAGAAGTGGTAAAATTATGTTTTATGAAAAATTCATTTTTTTTAACTACCACTTAGTGGTTTCACTATTCATCAAAAAATGAAAGTTTCCAGAAAAATACAAAAAATTAGGCCTAAGATATATTTGATATTATGAACTAAAAATAAAGTCTATTTTACCAAATTCAAACATATCAGTTGCATTACTTAATTTAAAAATTAATTCACGTCGTCAAAACAAATAGCGTGTTCTTAGGAGATAATAACTATCAAAAGATTGACATTTGTTTATGTCTGGTTTAAATGTGAAATTACATCCATTGACCAACATTGTATTAAATTGTAAAAATATATTCTAAATATACTTTAAAACCACTCAAATTAATAATTTATCACTATTAATTATTTCTATTAAAAAGGTTGTTTTTAATTAAAATTTAGTAATTTTCACTATTCATTAGAAAATGAATGTTATCCGAAAAGTACCAAAATTTCACCCTAAGCTACTTTCAATATTTCGAATCAAAAAATGAAGTCCATTTTGAAAAATAAAATTTACAAAATTTCAAAAAGTGGTTATTACTATTCATAACGGCTATTTTTAATAATATTTTAATAGCATATCATTGTTTAGCGAAACTCGGTATTGCGTACAACACACTTTATCGTGGAAGGTCGCGCTTGCGTGTAATGCAAGCCAAGTCAAGGTTGCGTGTTTTGAAAAAATCCTTCATTGTTTCGTATAACATAATCCATCCATATTTAATTTATACATAGAATATATATATATACTCAATGTTGCGTAGAATAACTATTATCAAAATTGTGTGTAACACGACCCAAGAATTGTGTTGCGTATACTGCATGCTAATACAGTGTTGCGTATAACGCAAGGTAATCTTGGTGTATCATTAAACAAAAGACATTAATGAATTTAAAAGAATATTTTTCATAAAATCACGGGGTATTACAATGAATATGTCTGATCCTTTGATGGATATTGGACAAGTGCATCAAGAACAATTATTCCAACAAGATGTATGGGTTTCCATGGTTTGGGATTTCTATTCTGATTTGAAATGTTATAGTTGTATGTGATTTCTCCTTAATATATGAACATATTGAGAGGATGTTATGATATATTTTGGATCTTTGTCTCTTGGCCATTAGCAATGGCCCTAGATGAATTTTGACTTTTAAATGGAAAATTAAAGAGGCATCTCATGCATAATACTAGGCACAAAGGATTCACATCACATAGTCTTGATAGTGTGTGGTTTTACTAATGATATAGGCATATTCAGCTGGGTCTACTTAAACATAATATTACTTTGACGTTTGGTTATGTAGATGTATGTTAATTCATTTTGTAGTTTGAGGTTGATGACTCAGTCTTCGTGCCTAGGTGGTGCAGTGACCTAGTAGGTCGATATGGCACGTGATTCCCCTTTTGTTGTTCTACTCATAGGGTGTTGTTTATGATGTTTGTGGTAATCTAGTCAAGTTTAAGAATATGATGTAGATGTATACCAGGACTTCTCCTGTGAACGGGTCCCTAATGGGTATTTCCATGTATAGATGTCTGATGAGTGTATGTTAGGTTTCTGTTCTCTTTGGTTATGACCTCTAGGGAGTTGTTCCTTCTGAGGATACTTGGAGAAAAATTACTTCCCTTTTAAGATGTTTTTTCAGATTTTACCTTCAATGTACATTGTGATCATTACTTTTTTTATAGGTTGGATCTTTTGGTCAAGGTGGTTAGACCTTCTGCCACAATTGTGAGTATTTTTCTGTAGGGCTAGGTTGGAGACCAAGAGACCCATGGTTTTACTTGGACCCTTGATGGTTAATGTCTGTATCAATCTAGGTTAACCTACGTGAGTGGTCAATACGTGTTTTCTAGTTTCATTTATGAAATTGGTCTTAGTTTTATGATCATTATAAGATCAAGTCATAGTCGGTGATCTAGTTTGCATTATATTCTTATTAATGCTTTCAAATCTTGATGATGTACCATGGGTTGTTGTGTTTTTCAAAACTATCTTCAATGGACATGACTTTTTGGGTTCATGTCTTGGTTTTCTAATGTTTCCACTATTTCTAATGTAGTTAGAGCACGGTTATATGCTCGTTACTGGAATTACGGCATGTGACGGGCGGTCTGGGAATAAATTGTGGCACTAGTGAGGTGCATTATTTTAAAGATGATTTCCAAAGAAGCTTTAGGCTATGTGTGAATGTTGTGTACTGTATCACGATTTCTTGGCCTTATAATGGATGATTCCTTAGAGTATGAGCTTTGTGCTAAAGATACACACTGGTTTTGTGGTGTATCACTTGAATCTAAATCATTGAGTGGTCGGGTTCCATCCATGGACCAATGTTTCAAGAATTTCCATGGTCATAGAACCCAGAATTTGAGATTGAATGTCACCCCATGGTAGAGGTGGCATTGTGGGATTTTGGGATAACATGAGATGGATGCCCCATGTATGATTCATGGTCAGTTTGTACTAGATGTGTGCATGGATCAGTTGGTTCTATACATTTTTTTTGTAGAATCATATTTTACTCATGTTAAATGCGATCATGATTTATCTCTATTCATTTTTTCTATTCCTAGAGAGCATTATCCCTATACCGAGCTCCATTTTCCTCTCTACCAGTTCTTACCTATTGATGAAGGAACCTATTGGGGTTGTGATAGAGAAGCTGTGTAAGTTAGTCCATATGGTTGGGAGTGAACCATTGGACATTGGAGGGTGGAGAACCCCATTTTCAATTTCACTTTGGTGTTTCCAGGGGTTATTGATCTCATAGTTTTTCTTAAGTATATTATAAGGGTATTATTATTGTAGGGATTACGAGATGTATCGTAGTTAAATGTCTTCAACATAGGAGATATTTTTTGATGCTATGAGGATGGTCATTAGATAGTCTAGTTTGCTTGATTGTGCAGATGATCGGGTTTATATCATGGCTATTAGTCAATTCAATAGTCTTTTCGAAGATAATAAGGTTTATAGTGGGGAGTTTTTAAAAACTAGTGTTATTCTAGACATCAATTGTGTGAAAAAATGATATTTTTTTCTTTCAAATGCTTATGTGTGGTAAAAAGGCCTTTTGAACCTATAATAAGATCTCGAATAGTTTCTCTAAACATGTTGTTGGTCCTGAAATAGGGTGCTTACATTAGGACTGGAGTTTGGGGGATATCTGAGCCAATTTAATTTTGGAAGAATAATTAATATTAAATTTATAATAAATTATATATTAATTTGTTGATATAGGTTCATTTGGACATATCTTTTTAAAGGAGTGTCAGATTGATATTGTGTTTTTTTCTATTGATTCTATAATTGCTATTTTATCCTAGGAGAGGCCTAAACATGATTCATTCATCATGGTCATCCCATGACCCTTTTACTTCTTTCTGTTTTTCTTCTTTTGATTTTTTTCTTTTTATTATCATATTTTTACCTTATGATTCTTGTGTATGCTTCTCTGAGGGATCAGTTCCATTAAACTGATATAAGAAGGGGATCAGGAGAAATAGAGGGAGAGAGTAATAAAGGGATGATCCCCTGTGAAGTCTTCCCTGCATAAGAAACATTGTGCCATAACTGTGGACTGCGGATTCGAGCCACGCTTTATCTGTTTCTGTCCAAAGGTTGGCCCATTTTTTTATTTACTTAAAAACCCATTTAAGTTATATTTTCATGTTTTTTATCTGTATATTTCATTCCTATGGCATCTTGAGTCCTGTTCTATTTATTTGGGGGTGAAAATAGGGGGTTTGGGCGATCTCAATGGTTTTCCATTTGGGAAAACATGATAACAGAATTTATAATCAAGGGTGACATGTCAAGTGTTCTTACCTTTTCATAAATATAAATAATAAATTATTTTTTAAAATGTATAGGGTATACACACCATGTACTGGTATGTGGTCTTGTGACTGTATAGCCAGGCATGTTTTCCCATGTAGGGGTACACGACTATGTGGAGTACACAATCAAACCATATGTAGGGAAGCACACCATGTAAAAGTACATCGAATGGCCTTGTAAACAACCATGTTGGTTGAGGGACCCAATCATGTAGCCCATGTTGGGTATACACTAGGTTCTGGTTTTACACTCCACGTACTTTTTGATTTTACGGGCCTAGGTTGTCAGGAGTACACACCCATGTGGTATTGCAAGAGTACTAACAATATATTGACGGTGACAAGACATTTACTTGCCCCATTCAACCATATGAGGGTTTTTACGTCTTCTGGACCTGATGTGAGTTTTATAACTTAGGTTATTCCATTTTGAGTTGTTTTCTACATAGATTGAAATGCTAGAAACCATGGAGCATTCTGAGAAATCTTAATTGGTGTTTTGGGGGATTCTATCAAAATGGAGAGGTTCATTATTTGGTTTTAGAATTAAATCATCTCTAGAGGGAGAGACTTGGTGTGAATGATATATTGGGTGTTCAAACCATCCTAGTTGACTCCATTTATCTGATATGAGATACATGTTATCTCTCGTGACATTTGATTTTGGGGACCTTCCCCTTGTGAGAAGTTTTATTCTGGCCTCTGAGGTTATGAGACCAGTTACTTCTGTGGATTCCTTTAAGGCTGCATTTTTATACATGACGATCTAAAGAGTCACTCATAGGAACCATTACCGTAGTGTCTACCTGGAGGGTCCCATATAGTATTCCGCTTAATTTTTGACTTGAGGGACCAAGTGGGTGCATGTTGTTCGACCAACCCTGAGTTTTTTTGTTGGGTTTGCGTAGATATGGTGTTTGGTAGTAACCTAGAACCTGTTCCAAACTAGTAATCCCAGGATATTTTGGTAGGAGTGTTTGGTTTGGAGGTTGGGCCACCCTCACCAGTTTTTTATCTAGGTTGGTTTTTAGATGTAGTTGTGTTTACCAAATGTGTTTCTTGTTTGAGGGATTTTGATCATGATGTGAGGTGTTCATTTCACTTTTTCAGATACTCATACCTGCTTATCTAAGATCTTTCTCTTGATCCATGTTATTTATGATATTTAATAATACATCCATAGGGTACTAACTGATATATGTCTGTTGATCCTATATGTAAATATGTTGATATATATACTTTTTGGAATGACCAAAGGTGCTTCTTTGTGTCAAGATGTTAATCCTTACGTGATATTTACTATATACCATGAGTGATAAATTGATTTCCTAGATTAGGATATCCATAGAAGAAATCATATGTTTGATGATGTATGATGAGGATGATTACACTCTCCTTAATTTTTGGCATGATGACCCAAGACTCATGGAAGATTACACAGTCCTGCCTGGTGGGGATGATTACGATCTCCTCGACCTTTGATTGGGATTATTACGTAATTCTTGATGGGTTACGAGACTTGATAGGTGTAGCAAGATCACTCATAAGGAGTTATCCCTTTATAAAGGAATGATGACCCAATATCATGGTCGATTATGAACTCTTGAGTTCTAGGGATGATTATAATTTCCTCCACATTTGATTAGAATGATTATGCACATCTGTATCAATTACGAGACTCTATGTGTAAAGACCCGTAAAATTCAAGGGAAATTTTTTTTTCTTAATTTTCTTTAGAATTTTACAAGAATGCGGTTTCAGACGGCACCTGATTCTGAGGCCCGGAGTGCCCGGAATTAATTTCCGAAGTTTGGCTCGGGTACGTTCAGTGAACGAACGAGCGGGAATTCCTAACTTTTGATCCGGTGCTCGGAATTGAAATCCGAGGGCACCGTTGAACTCGCAGCGCCGATATTCGCTTAATGAGACCTTTTCGGGAGTTGCGTTTGTTGCGGGTTGAAAGTTACGTTTTGGGGTTTTTCAGTTAAGTTGAATAAAATTTGTGTAAAACAATTTTTATTTTAACTTATTCTTTAAAACCTATCAGAGGAGGTTGAAAGTGGGACCCACACCCACTTAACCTCCCTTGGGAGGATTAAGTGTGGTGGGGCCCACACGAACCCCCTTTCCTTTTCTTTTTCTCTCAACGTTCTTAAACCCCCAATTAGTTGGCTTATGTTACTCTTATTTAATTATGGGAGTTATGTCTCTTTTGAATTTCAAACTTTTGAAAACCCTTTGAGTTATGTGTTAATAAAATAAGTGGTATTCTTATTTTATTGGGGGTTCTTTGTTTGTCTTGGGAGAGCTCCTTCATCTCCAAGCTCTGACGAAGAACGAAGAACGTCTTCATCCTCAACGAAGAACGAGAACTCTTCGTCAAGGATCATCGACTCAGAGACCTAGTATCTTCGGACCTCTGCTTCCTCTTCGGACCTTCTTCGTCGGCAAACGAAGATCCGCCAACAACGTGTCGCATCGGACGTAAATCTTCGTCAACGGATTTGACGAACGACGACCGCGACGCCTGAATTCCGCGACGCCGTCTTCCGCGGAACGTAGAGGATTTCTTTGAATCTCAAACCCGAGGTAGGGGATGTTTTTATTAATTATTTTATTCCATTCCTGAATCGTGGATTTTAGCATGACTAAACGTGAGACTTTTTAGTTATGTTATTTGTTAACGCGAGGGGAGTCGGACCGCACGAACACGGCCGAAACCCCCTCCTTCGTTCATGTTGATTCATGCGGGTGGAAGCAAGAGGCGTGGTGCCGTCGCACCACGCGGATGAACATGCTTATGTTTTCCGCAACACCGTCGCGCTTCGCCGAGGTGAGACTTCAAGACCGCGACGCCGACACGCCGCGTTGGGAGGATTCTTGGCACGGCGAAAGGGGCGCGGTGCCGTCGCACCGCGCCGGACGACGAACACTGCGGCCGGTTCCGGGCCGCGGTGAGACGAGGAGACCGCGGCCGGTTCCGGGCCGCGGCGGAAGGAAAGACCGGCGGCCGGGCCGCCGGCGTCGGAAGTCAAGGGCGGGACCGGAAATTTCCGGTCCCGTTGGTAAAAACCGGCCGGCCAGCGGGCCGGCCGGACGTCATAAAAACCGGGGGATTAAACCCCCGGCCGGACCTTCAAGCCCCCCCCTCTTAATGAGGGGGGCGGTTCACTTAAAGAGGGGGGGGGCAACAGCCCCCCGGTTTTGTCAAGCCGGCCCCCATTTGCGGGGGCCGTTTTTGTCAAAGGCACGGCTTGAGCCGTGCCGCTTGAAGGAAAAACGCGGGGCTATGCCCCGCGTGAAAATCCCGTGCGGCAGCCGCCGCCGCCACGCGGCCCGCTGCGCCGCGGCACCCCGCCGCCAGCGCGGTCCGCCAGCCGCCGGCCGCCACGCGGTCCGCCAGCCGCCGCCGCCACGCGGTCCGCCAGCCGCCGCCGCCACGCGGTCCGCCAGCCGCCGCCGCCACGTGGCCCGCCGCCGCCGCGCCACGCGGCCGCCGCCGCCACGCGGCCCGCCGCCGCCACGTGGCCCGCCGCCGCCGTCCGCCGCCGCCGGCCGCCGCCGCCGGCCGCCGCGCCACCCAAGGGGGGGGGGGTCGGGCCGGGTCGTTCCGGACCCGGACCCCCCCGTTTCGGACCAGATTCGGTTTTTCGCTCATAACTTGAGCCTCGGACCTCCGAATGACGAACCGTCTGCGGCAACGTGATCCTTGGATCGAGACGGTCGTTTCGGTTTATCGCACTCAAGGTTTCGGATTACTTTGAGTTCGGCCGGGTTGGTTCGTTCACGAGACCAACCGGGCCTTCGGAGCGGAAACGCTCATATCTTGAGCCACGAACGTCCGATTGACGCGCCGTCAGTCGCGTTGTGTTCCTCTTAGTGAATCGGATCTTTTGGCATACTCCGCCCGAGGTTTGGACGCAGGTGGAGTATGGTCGGGTTGGTTTTTCCTTAAAAACCAACCGGGCCCCGGAGACGAATATGCCAATAACTCTCAGACCGGGCGTCCGATCGACGCGCCGTCTGTTGCGTTGAGTTCCTGTTATCGATACGAAACTTTTGGCATACTCCGCCCGAGTTTTGGATACAGTCGGAGTATGGCCGGGTTGGATTGTACCCGAAATCCAACCGGGCCCCTGGAACGGGAAAGCTGATATCTTTCAGACTGGACGACCGCTTGACGAGCCGTCAGCGGCGTTGGTGGTTACGTTGAGTAACGGTCCCTTTGAGTATACCCTAGGGGAGTTCGGGGTACAGTTGAGATACGGCCGGGATTGGTTTCGCTCACGAAACCAACCGGGCCCCTGGGACGAAAAGGCTAATAACTCACAGACCGGGCGTCCGATCGACGCACCGTCTGTTGCGTTGAGACCCCTGTGACGAGACGGTTCTTTGAGGCACTTCTTCGCGGAACCTTGTGATACTTGGAGTATCGACCAGTAGTTCGTGGAGCGGACCCGTGGTACTTGACAGTGGTGGTGCGCTTGGATGCAGCAGCAGACCCTTGGCGGTTGAGCGCTTGGTTGTAGCGGCGGACCCGCGATACTCTACGGAGTGTGTGCGCTTGGTTGTAGCGACAGACCCGCGACGGTGGAGACGTGCGTGCGGAGTACGGAGACCGTGTAGCCGGCTGAGACCTGACGACTGCTTGACCGACTCGACTTGGAGTGAGTCGACTAGCCCAGTGGACGGAGCGCCGGTATTTGGCTGCAGACCCACGGCGGACGGAGCGCCAGGTAGATGGCAGCAGACCCGCGGTACTCGACAGGAGGAGTACCTCAGCAGGCTATCTGGGTAGCGCCCGGTATTTGGCGACAGACCCTCAGCGGACGGAGCGCCCGGTAGTTGGCCGCAAACCCGCAGTACTCGACAGGAGGAGTACCTCAGCAGTCCTAGGTTAGTGAGCGGCAGCCTCGGAGTCGTGACAGGACCACTGTACACTCTAGAGACGGAGCTCTTCAGCAGTTACGGTTTCGATAATGAAAATCCTGGTTTGAGCTGAGACTTTTGACCTTGTGTTTACTTCATGACTGAGATGGGTCACTTGCTAACTTTGGTATATGTATGGACATATACCCGGGTAGTGGTTATCCGTCGAATTCACAATTCTTGTGTTCCTCATGATTGAGATGGGTTACTCGATAACTTAGGTATATGTATGGGCATATACCTAAGTAGAAGTTATCTGTTGAGATCTTCTTTGTGGTTATCCTTGTTGGTTTAGTGAGACCTTGAGGGTCTCGGGGTCCCTACTGAGTATCGTTATACTCACCCCTGCACGGGCTATGCCCGCACCTCGTTGTGTTGGTTGCAGACGACGGACAGTGCTGACAGAAGCCGAATGTTCGAGGACTAGACAGTACCTGGAGGTGGGCTACACGACGAGGCGGTACCCGGAGGCAGACCACTGGACAGGACATACTCGGAGCAGACGGCAGGACCCGAGGAGCAGAGGAGCTATCTGTACCCACCCTTCAGGTGGGATTTCCAGAGGACATCTCAGCGTAGCAGATTTACTTTTCAGTCGCTGTTTTCCCTTTCGAGTTGTACTTTACAGTTGGGCTTGTATTTCCGGCCCCTTTTTACTTTTCAGCTCTTCTTTTGTACTTAGTGTTTTTACTTCCGCTTGTACTCTGTGGTGCTTGTTTTCTTTTTTTAAAGGCAATGCCTTCCCAGTTATCGGGATTTTACGCCTTTGGTGCTAGTCGCCAGCCCCTGGCCTATGGAAGGCGGGCTTGGGGTAGTCACGGCACGGGCCCCGAGGACGGGTCGTGACAAATTGGTATCAGAGGAGTTCGGTTCTACCGCAGAACTTATAACTCTGATGATTCTTTCTGTGGAGCAATAGTGTTGAGAGTACCGAGTGTGGTTTTCAGTTCAGGGAGTCCAGTGTTGGTGCGGGCGGCCGACGTATCCATACACCAGGACCCTGACAACTGATTTCCGACTTTGTGCACGAGAACACTGATTGCGTGTGTGTTTTCAAAGGTTTTTTTTTTTTTTTTTCCCCTTAAAACAGCTCAAACCAGGTCAGCTCACCGGGTATAATCGTTTGATCGTGTTACGTTGTTTCTTTCAGGATGGCCCCGCGACGACAGCCAGCTAGGGTTCCGAGAGTTGAGCGAGACGACAGCCCACCGAGCGACGAGGCCTCGGTGCAGGGCCCTTTCCCAGTAGTGGCACCGGCGGTAGCTTTACCCGCCGAGCCCCCGATGCTTCCAGCAGCAGCCGCTGACGATGCACGTCGCCTCAGCGCACTGCATGAGTTTCAGCGCCAGCGACCGCCCAGGTTTCGCGGGGAGACGGATCCGCAGGCAGCAGAGGACTGGCTGGAGGCAGTAGTTCGAGTGTTTAGGCTAGTGAGGACACCAGCAGACCTCATGGTGATCCTCGCTGCGAGCCTACTACACGCAGCAGCAGGACGATGGTGGAGCCTGATGCTCCAGGTGCACGATGAGGCATCTCTACTCTGGACGGACTTCGAGAGCCTCTTCCGCTCTGAGTTCGTCCCGGCCACCCTTCGAGCGGTGCGCATCCAGGAGCTTCTACAGCTGCGGCAGGGCAGCATGACGGTCGCTCAGTACGCGGCGAGGTTCACCGATCTCTCGCGCTACTCGACCGACATGGTACGGGACCCATTCTTCCGGGCCCGGACCTTCGAGCAGGGTTTGAGACACGAGATCAGGGCATCGCTGATCTCCCTCAGCATACCGACTCAGACAGGAGTACTGGAGCGGGCACTTCTGATCGAGAGTTTCCTTGCAGAGACTACACCAGCACAGCAACTCACCGCAGGGCGGCACGTGGCAGAGTCATCTGCAGCAGGTAGCCGACAGATGACTCAGGGTTCCAGGCAGAACAGACCTACCGGTGGCCGACTGCACGACTCAGGCTCAGTTGTACGGGGAAGCCGGGGTGGAGTCAGAGCCAGGCGTGCCGAGAGTGGGCAGTGTTACTCCTGTGGCGGGATTGGTCACATGGCTCGTGACTGTCCGACCCGCCATGCTGATGATCAGCAGTTAAGTGAAGAACCTCCCAGGCAGAGGCAGAGGTTCGACCGTGGCGGTCCGCAGGGAGGAGGCGGACGAGGCAGAGGAGCTGGACGAGCAGCTGGTGGTGGGCGACGCTTTGAGGCTCTTCCACCACCACCACCAGGAGGACCACCCCGACCGTAGGGGAGAGCTCAGCTTCAGGCAGCCGAGGCCTTCGATCATGGAGCTCTGGGAGCCGATGGACAGGAGCAGAACTAGTGGATACGTCCTTAGTACTTCTGGTTCTTTGTTGCTTTTGTGTAGCGTCTTGTATTATGAGCTGCAATAATAAAAGACGCATACCTTTGTGATGTTTTCTTTCCTGTCCTCTTTTGTGATGTTACTAAGAGGTTCCAGTTGACTGTTGACTTGACCCTCACTTGTGAGACATCTACTGGAGGAGACCAGTTACCACACACTGATGCCGACAGTGTGACTCAACCCTTGGAGGCGAGAGTAACGGTTGGATCTCTTAGTAGTAGCGTCGAGGCCTTACGACGTCATCCTTGGTATGGATTAATATCATCCATGTTAGGATTGACTGTTTTAGGCAAAGAATGTGGTTCATCCAGGGGATGAGACCAGGTTTCTCTTTTCGGCAAAGGAGAAATCTTGCAGCTCTTGTGGGACCAGAGATGGTCAGGGCCACGTCAAAAGAGGTCCATGTCATCCAGGAGCGGGTCCTACATGGACGATCGATTCCTCTTGTGCGCAACAGATGGCGGCACGGGAATCTCCAGGGGAGCACATGGGAGCGGGAGGCTCAGATGCGTGCTCAGTATCCTTTTTTTTTTTTTTGCTTCCCTAGTTTTTGATGTAGCTTTACGGGGACGTAAAGCCCTGAGGTGGGAGTAATGTAAAGACCCGTAAAATTCAAGGGAAATTTTTTTTTCTTAATTTTCTTTAGAATTTTACAAGAATGCGGTTTCAGACGGCACCTGATTCTGAGGCCCGGAGTGCCCGGAATTAATTTCCGAAGTTTGGCTCGGGTACGTTCAGTGAACGAACGAGCGGGAATTCCTAACTTTTGATCCGGTGCTCGGAATTGAAATCCGAGGGCACCGTTGAACTCGCAGCGCCGATATTCGCTTAATGAGACCTTTTCGGGAGTTGCGTTTGTTGCGGGTTGAAAGTTACGTTTTGGGGTTTTTCAGTTAAGTTGAATAAAATTTGTGTAAAACAATTTTTATTTTAACTTATTCTTTAAAACCTATCAGAGGAGGTTGAAAGTGGGACCCACACCCACTTAACCTCCCTTGGGAGGATTAAGTGTGGTGGGGCCCACACGAACCCCCTTTCCTTTTCTTTTTCTCTCAACGTTCTTAAACCCCCAATTAGTTGGCTTATGTTACTCTTATTTAATTATGGGAGTTATGTCTCTTTTGAATTTCAAACTTTTGAAAACCCTTTGAGTTATGTGTTAATAAAATAAGTGGTATTCTTATTTTATTGGGGGTTCTTTGTTTGTCTTGGGAGAGCTCCTTCATCTCCAAGCTCTGACGAAGAACGAAGAACGTCTTCATCCTCAACGAAGAACGAGAACTCTTCGTCAAGGATCATCGACTCAGAGACCTAGTATCTTCGGACCTCTGCTTCCTCTTCGGACCTTCTTCGTCGGCAAACGAAGATCCGCCAACAACGTGTCGCATCGGACGTAAATCTTCGTCAACGGATTTGACGAACGACGACCGCGACGCCTGAATTCCGCGACGCCGTCTTCCGCGGAACGTAGAGGATTTCTTTGAATCTCAAACCCGAGGTAGGGGATGTTTTTATTAATTATTTTATTCCATTCCTGAATCGTGGATTTTAGCATGACTAAACGTGAGACTTTTTAGTTATGTTATTTGTTAACGCGAGGGGAGTCGGACCGCACGAACACGGCCGAAACCCCCTCCTTCGTTCATGTTGATTCATGCGGGTGGAAGCAAGAGGCGTGGTGCCGTCGCACCACGCGGATGAACATGCTTATGTTTTCCGCAACACCGTCGCGCTTCGCCGAGGTGAGACTTCAAGACCGCGACGCCGACACGCCGCGTTGGGAGGATTCTTGGCACGGCGAAAGGGGCGCGGTGCCGTCGCACCGCGCCGGACGACGAACACTGCGGCCGGTTCCGGGCCGCGGTGAGACGAGGAGACCGCGGCCGGTTCCGGGCCGCGGCGGAAGGAAAGACCGGCGGCCGGGCCGCCGGCGTCGGAAGTCAAGGGCGGGACCGGAAATTTCCGGTCCCGTTGGTAAAAACCGGCCGGCCAGCGGGCCGGCCGGACGTCATAAAAACCGGGGGATTAAACCCCCGGCCGGACCTTCAAGCCCCCCCCTCTTAATGAGGGGGGCGGTTCACTTAAAGAGGGGGGGGCAACAGCCCCCCGGTTTTGTCAAGCCGGCCCCCATTTGCGGGGGCCGTTTTTGTCAAAGGCACGGCTTGAGCCGTGCCGCTTGAAGGAAAAACGCGGGGCTATGCCCCGCGTGAAAATCCCGTGCGGCAGCCGCCGCCGCCACGCGGCCCGCTGCGCCGCGGCACCCCGCCGCCAGCGCGGTCCGCCAGCCGCCGGCCGCCACGCGGTCCGCCAGCCGCCGCCGCCACGCGGTCCGCCAGCCGCCGCCGCCACGCGGTCCGCCAGCCGCCGCCGCCACGTGGCCCGCCGCCGCCGCGCCACGCGGCCGCCGCCGCCACGCGGCCCGCCGCCGCCACGTGGCCCGCCGCCGCCGTCCGCCGCCGCCGGCCGCCGCCGCCGGCCGCCGCGCCACCCAAGGGGGGGGGTCGGGCCGGGTCGTTCCGGACCCGGACCCCCCCGTTTCGGACCAGATTCGGTTTTTCGCTCATAACTTGAGCCTCGGACCTCCGAATGACGAACCGTCTGCGGCAACGTGATCCTTGGATCGAGACGGTCGTTTCGGTTTATCGCACTCAAGGTTTCGGATTACTTTGAGTTCGGCCGGGTTGGTTCGTTCACGAGACCAACCGGGCCTTCGGAGCGGAAACGCTCATATCTTGAGCCACGAACGTCCGATTGACGCGCCGTCAGTCGCGTTGTGTTCCTCTTAGTGAATCGGATCTTTTGGCATACTCCGCCCGAGGTTTGGACGCAGGTGGAGTACGGTCGGGTTGGTTTTTCCTTAAAAACCAACCGGGCCCCGGAGACGAATATGCCAATAACTCTCAGACCGGGCGTCCGATCGACGCGCCGTCTGTTGCGTTGAGTTCCTGTTATCGATACGAAACTTTTGGCATACTCCGCCCGAGTTTTGGATACAGTCGGAGTATGGCCGGGTTGGATTGTACCCGAAATCCAACCGGGCCCCTGGAACGGGAAAGCTGATATCTTTCAGACTGGACGACCGCTTGACGAGCCGTCAGCGGCGTTGGTGGTTACGTTGAGTAACGGTCCCTTTGAGTATACCCTAGGGGAGTTCGGGGTACAGTTGAGATACGGCCGGGATTGGTTTCGCTCACGAAACCAACCGGGCCCCTGGGACGAAAAGGCTAATAACTCACAGACCGGGCGTCCGATCGACGCACCGTCTGTTGCGTTGAGACCCCTGTGACGAGACGGTTCTTTGAGGCACTTCTTCGCGGAACCTTGTGATACTTGGAGTATCGACCAGTAGTTCGTGGAGCGGACCCGTGGTACTTGACAGTGGTGGTGCGCTTGGATGCAGCAGCAGACCCTTGGCGGTTGAGCGCTTGGTTGTAGCGGCGGACCCGCGATACTCTACGGAGTGTGTGCGCTTGGTTGTAGCGACAGACCCGCGACGGTGGAGACGTGCGTGCGGAGTACGGAGACCGTGTAGCCGGCTGAGACCTGACGACTGCTTGACCGACTCGACTTGGAGTGAGTCGACTAGCCCAGTGGACGGAGCGCCGGTATTTGGCTGCAGACCCACGGCGGACGGAGCGCCAGGTAGATGGCAGCAGACCCGCGGTACTCGACAGGAGGAGTACCTCAGCAGGCTATCTGGGTAGCGCCCGGTATTTGGCGACAGACCCTCAGCGGACGGAGCGCCCGGTAGTTGGCCGCAAACCCGCAGTACTCGACAGGAGGAGTACCTCAGCAGTCCTAGGTTAGTGAGCGGCAGCCTCGGAGTCGTGACAGGACCACTGTACACTCTAGAGACGGAGCTCTTCAGCAGTTACGGTTTCGATAATGAAAATCCTGGTTTGAGCTGAGACTTTTGACCTTGTGTTTACTTCATGACTGAGATGGGTCACTTGCTAACTTTGGTATATGTATGGACATATACCCGGGTAGTGGTTATCCGTCGAATTCACAATTCTTGTGTTCCTCATGATTGAGATGGGTTACTCGATAACTTAGGTATATGTATGGGCATATACCTAAGTAGAAGTTATCTGTTGAGATCTTCTTTGTGGTTATCCTTGTTGGTTTAGTGAGACCTTGAGGGTCTCGGGGTCCCTACTGAGTATCGTTATACTCACCCCTGCACGGGCTATGCCCGCACCTCGTTGTGTTGGTTGCAGACGACGGACAGTGCTGACAGAAGCCGAATGTTCGAGGACTAGACAGTACCTGGAGGTGGGCTACACGACGAGGCGGTACCCGGAGGCAGACCACTGGACAGGACATACTCGGAGCAGACGGCAGGACCCGAGGAGCAGAGGAGCTATCTGTACCCACCCTTCAGGTGGGATTTCCAGAGGACATCTCAGCGTAGCAGATTTACTTTTCAGTCGCTGTTTTCCCTTTCGAGTTGTACTTTACAGTTGGGCTTGTATTTCCGGCCCCTTTTTACTTTTCAGCTCTTCTTTTGTACTTAGTGTTTTTACTTCCGCTTGTACTCTGTGGTGCTTGTTTTCTTTTTTTAAAGGCAATGCCTTCCCAGTTATCGGGATTTTACGCCTTTGGTGCTAGTCGCCAGCCCCTGGCCTATGGAAGGCGGGCTTGGGGTAGTCACGGCACGGGCCCCGAGGACGGGTCGTGACACTATGGGTGGAGCATATCGTCTCACTATTGAGTTCTCTATTGAAATATCACCTAAGGTTAATCCATATAAGGATTATCCAAGTCCCAAATGTCATGAACACCTATGGACTGAGAATTGGGGATCATTCATTGGACTAGACTTATGGGCCTTGGCCACATCACGACTAACTTAGAGACATTTTACAGGATGTCTATATGTACTCCCTATAATTCTTCATTACATGATTGATCATCTATAATTGGTATCCTTTCTTTGAGGATTTACCATCGGTATACAGAATCGTTATTTTTAGGATTTCTTGTATGTTTATGGAATCATTGGTTCAATGATTGGTGGTGAGTATAGGTGACCCCAGGAGATGAATGAGCATCCCCCCAAGGTGACATAGCTTGCTCAGATATATACTTCAAGTGTTTGTCGTAACAGTTATATTTAAATGGGATTACAAGCCTAGAGATTGAATTAATGATACATGTCATGATCATAACAACATCCATCTTAATTCCCTTTCATAAGATGTCAAGAAAATCAGGATTTCAGACTCAAGGACCAATTGTGGTGGGTATTCTTCTGTTATTTGATTCACTTACGTATAAATTTCATATTTAGGTATGTATGTATAAGCACGAGACTAAAAATGATTATACTTATAGATATGGACATACATGGTGTCACTTTCCTAGTTGATAAGGATTATGGACCCTGGGATTGATTGTGGTTTCATATTTTGTTTACCTTCTTTTAGTTTTGACTCATCTAGTATGTGTAGTTTAATTTTGATTACACTTATATAACAACATTTATAGGTTGCTTGTTAGGGTAGCCTATTGAAATTATATATCACCAATGAACATTCACCTCAGTATACGTGTAGACCTTATGTTTTCCTTTTGTATTGATTACATGATTCATGGTAGATTGGGATTTGGCCAAGAGTTGCATGATCGAGCAGCGCTGCTTGAGGGGTTCTTTTAATCAGGCTACTACAGGTCGACAGTGTCTAGATATTGGGTATGTGGTTTGAATCAATGTTAGTGGTTGATCACTGTAAGTTTACTTTCAGTTTCTTTTTTACTCTTGTAGTTGTCTGTTTGGACTATTGGGTCACCGTCATTGATTCATGTGATAAAGAGTCTCAGGTTTTTACATCTTTTCTTTTATTATTACATCTTGTTCAATTTCCATTGTTTACTGCTACCACACACTTTTTACATCTGTTGTGTATAATACAGTGTTTTTAATCTATTTTCTTACTATAATATGAGGGCATAGTATCCCTACTACCACCTCCAAGTCCCACATTGCTAGATTGCATCATCAGTATTACAGGGAGGGGCTCTTGACTCATAGTGACCCACCGACTCAGGGAACCAGTTTAGTGGCTTCAAGGATGGGACATTACAAATTTCAACAGAAAAAATATTTATATTCAATAATTTATATTTCAAATTTATTATTATTGGGTCTAAATTATCTAATAATTCACATTTTACTTTTAGTCTTATAGTATAAATTTGGAAGGTATATAAAAAGAGACTAGATACCATGGTGAAAAATAAAATCATAATAGTTATTAACTTATAGGTGAAGGGGGAAAATGTTTTAAAAAAGTGCTATTATTGAGTTTTTTGTTTACCATTTCATTCCTTAACTCATTTATTTATAAACATATTGTATATATTGAATCAGAGTGACATCGAATTTTGAATTGTTGTTTGTATTTATCAAAATCGCACTCCTTCAAAATTAAAAAATGAGGCTTACTCACATATCATATTCAAAACACATAATCAATGATTATTAATAAAACCCTAAAAAATATTCCCCAAATGTCCATATCCATGTTCTATACATGGTTGTTATCCCAAAATACAAATCATATGGTTTTTAATAAAAGATACAGAGGATGTTTTTCTGAATTAAGGTAATTGTCTTCACTAAACACTTTTGGTTTAATTATTCTCTTACCACTAATATTAATTTCCAAATAATTACAATTTAATTACAAAATTATCAAATAGATACTAATATATTATTATATTTAAGTAATAACTTTTATCAATCACATCTTTCATCAAATGGGAGACAAAACATTCGATCATGTGTTTGGCGTGATGCTCCCTTGTGAATCGATGTAGTTTCTTTTACATAACTACCTCTCACAAAAGAATATAATGATGGATTAAAATTTTATATAAGATAATAATAACATTATTATAACAAATTAATTAAAATTTATCTTATAAATCATTTCTTTTAATTTAATGGTAACATGGTAACATCGCTCGTTTGTGCAAAAGACTATCACCTCACAAAGTGATGTAATTTATTTGCTTCAAAGATGTTTTACATGGAAGGTTAATAAGGAAAAAATAATTAATATTTATAATATATTTTAAATAAAAATGATTCTATAATAGTAATATTTTTTTCATTTATTTCATTCCATTATTTTAGACATTTAAAACCATATTTCAGCATAAGTACGACCTACTATCCCAATGAATTGTGTAATTAATTTTCTACATACAACATTAATAGAATAATCTAAAAAACAAATATAATGAATATATATTATATATATCTTCTGGATAAAATTGTTGAAATTATTGAAACATGATTGATGTAAAAGGAGAAAAAATACCAAACCTAAACATACATGAAAAACATTGTTAATATCTAAAAAGTTAATTTAATAATGAATTTTTATTAAATGGGTAATAAATGGTCAAATGTAAATAAAATATTTTATTATAAATATTATATTATTTTTTTAATATATTTATAATGAAACTATATTTACTATATAGGTAGCTCTAATGTGTGTAACGTTATTTGAATTTTTTACTGTCATTGGGACATATGTTATGTTTTGCACCTGTTTTCTTCTATGAGGTGTAGATAAAACCCCTTTACATGTAGTACGATGATTTTTTTAATTTTTTTTATGTTTTATTAAATTTTATTCATTCATGGTGATAATGATTGAAATTCAACCATTGTAAAAATGTATTTATGCTAGAGTCTCATAGTTTATAGTGATTTTCTATGGTTATGCTTCTATTTATGAAATATTATATTATATGTTTAAAAAAAATTGGTAATTTTATAATATTAAGGTTATTTTATGAAAATAAAATATTTTTCTTTCATTTTACTCATTTATTGTAAAACTAATCTATATAATATTTCTCAGGATAAAATACTTTATTTATCTCAACAGTCTAATATCTTTTTTCATCCACGTCCTTTTTTTCTACCAATGTTTTTATAAGAGTTTTTTTTATTCTCCAAATTTTTTCTATGTTCTTTTTTACACATGGTCAACTTTTTATGAATTGGTTTAAAAGGAATATTATTTTATTTTTTTAAAATGCGTTTCTTTAGGTTTTTTACCATAGATATGAATGTAATTTTTATTTTACCTTACAAGACATGAATAAATATTTTTACCATCACGATCACTCAATTATTTAATTTACAAGGTTTAATGGTTTTTTTAAAAAAGTATTTTCTTGAATATTAGGGAAATAATTAATTTTTTAAAACATTATTTCCAAGTAATTATTATATTTTCCTCAAGAAACATTCCATGTGATCTTTAAAAATCATTTTCTATATAAGATTACATCATTTAATACAATATAATCAGTACTTTGTAAATGATACAATTATATCTTACTTATTAATACCTCTTACAGTTCATTTTCATAATAAAAAAATGTTTATGAAACCCATTACATTTCCATGGGTTATGCTATGATGAAATAATGAAATTTATATGTAGCTATTTCTATTCCAAAGGTGATTATTTTCATGTTTTCTGATTTGATAAATGTCTTATGGTCTTTGTGGAACACCTAGTTATGGTTTTCATTAAGTGAAAGTTGTTATATTATTACTAGGTATGGTTGTTATTTTGTAACCAAGAATGAAGGTTACGTTATAACCAAGGACGATGGACATGTTATACTCAAGGATGGGTGAGACCTATATCTTCCCCTAATTCAAAGAGTAAAGATTGATATATCATGAGAAAAATATGGATACAATGGTGGTGAACCCAATTAAGAAAAGAAATTTTACAACTTAGATATTAATTAGAGTGAACCTTTACTATAATGATGGTTTAGGGACTGAAATAAATCCAATATGATAGTGTTGATAAAAATTCGTGACTACTATGGAAATTAATATTTTATCTTATTGGTATTCCAAAATTTATGACTTATTCCAATGTTACGCTCTCATGGCATGTGTTCTTTGATTCTAAAATAGTTCATGTCTTGAATACTACTATAATTTATGTCATGATACATGATTATGATCAATTGTATTAATGGTATTTTTTTTAAAATGTATTCTCATATTATCAAACCCTTATGATCATGTTAATATTTTTTTTCTCATTGATATCATACTTATTTCCACTTATATAGCATCAGAGCTCAGCCTTTATTATGTTTTCTCTACCTAGTTTATGAATAAATTTATTATATATGATATGTATATAAATCTTGATTGTTATGTATAACTTAATGGGATATGATCAATTATACCTATGAAAATGTTCTTCTTGTTTCTAGCTTTCCAAAAAAATCTAATCTCTTATGTTCCTTGAGTATGTTTTTGTGAAATGTATTAAATATTTCTCCAATATGATATAATAACTTTGTATGAAAATGCATCATCAATATAGTTAGTATCATAGGAAAATGTTGTGTTAACCTCTAAAAACTATAATTATAATCCATTATTGAGATCTATATGCATACCATTTTAGATAACTCAAAGAAATGTTAAAATATTGAAATATTTCATGGAAGTTTTGTGATGTAAAAAATTATTTTTTCCAATAAATTATAGCCATGTTTAGATATTATAAAAAGATTTGGATCCTGTATAGTTGTAACATGGTGCAATAAAACTAAAAATCTCACCTTGGGATAGACTCAATCATCTCCTAGTTCATGGAAACATGCCATACAACACACATGGTTTAACACTCCCCAAGGATATACATTAGAAATTCATGAAGACATTATAAATAATCATAATGGATTTGAATAGATGATGACAATGAATGACCATGGTGAAACTTATGGTCTCATAGATTGAAATGATGTTTTCATGATTAAGACTTCATATGAATGATTTATCACTATGATCAAGGATTCCTGATAGTCATGTAGACAATTTTGATTTAAATAAGGGATTTTAAATGGAGAAATTTTGTTTGGGTGGTTAGAGATAAGTATAAATATTTAGGAATAATATTTGAACATGATTATATGAATTCAATTATATGATAAGACGGTTGTAATTTTATTTAAAAAACCTAATAATTAGATATCAAATTAAATGGGGAAACACATAATGGTATGGTGATCATATCATATGTGTATAATTCATCTCCTATAGAATCTTATGAGAATTTTTCCCCCTAATTACAATTATTCTCCATATAGTAATGTTTGGTGTAATCATTAGCATGGATTGAATTTCTATACATAAATCCCAGATTAATTTCCACAGAATTGAATTCAGGATTAACATTCAAAACCATCCTATAAATATCTACCAGTGTAATGATAAATATGAACATCCAATGTATATTACAGGTATGGTATGGCTTCTATATCGTACTTAAAAGGTGTTTATATCTCATATGGTTGGGGAGAAACTCAATGTCAATATTATGTAAATTGTGAGATAGGTATTTATTTAAATTAGGAAGATTTAATTAGTCTTCTACCAAATTTGGAAGTCATGTTCTCAATAGAACTCATAAATAGTGACACACCGATTTCAGATACTCCATCAAGAATATACCTGATTATGTTTCCAATACTAGAAAAGTATCTCAATGCTAATGTTGAAAAAGTATTTATTTCATAAATCCATTCTCTTTGAGGTGAACCTATACTTTGTATTAAAAATAAATATGGATTGATGTGACTTAATATTTATGGTTTTAAATTAAACAAGATCCTAATTCGGAATAAGTGTCCTCCAATCCATATTAATGAAATGCCTTACCAACCTCATGGATACCAAAACATTTTATGTATTTAATTTCATTATGGATTTCTTCAAAAAAGGGTTTAGAAGGATGATATACCCATGAAAAAATTTACTAAAAGTAATTGAAACTATTAATATACAGTTATGGAACTCTTTTTTACTAATGATCTTATGTTTTTATTTTAGTTGCGGAATAATTTATTTAGCAATAATGTTGATCATTTTTTGGTATTATATATAAATGATATTATTTTCTATTCAAATATAAATAAATAAAATAACGATACCTTGAAAATTTTATTGAAAAATAAAATTAAAGAGAGAGAGATATAGGGCTTTACATTTATTAGGATGGAAGGAAAAGGTTTTAGAACCATTTATGTGTCCCATCCATTCATGATTTGAATGAGCAGTTAGTAGCGGATCATTGTTCTTCATTCCCAATTCATCTTGGAATATATATATATATATATATATGAATTTCATTGAGTAATTATAGTGGGATGTAATAAATAGAGACAATGTAGAGTTTTTATAGATATCCTTGTTATAATATATATTTAATTCTGAGAGGAAATGTAATAAGTGGATGTTACAAACATTAAACACAATAGTGTGTAAATGGTAAAACAACACAGTGTATTAGGTTTTTGGACTCCCTAATTGTCTAGAGGGAAAAATACTCCATAGGTTGTAGGTGATCACAATACAATGTAAACACACATAATCGTTATTAGAGAGTATTTATCTCTAGATCATCATTACATGATATACATTATGTATTTTGTAAACTGGTATAGTGTACCACATTATATTATGTCAAATTGGGATTTAAGGATTACCTAGTTCTAGTGATTTGTTCAACAGGTCCTAGATATAGTGCTATGTTTCAGCACAATATATCGTCCTCATATATATTTTTATAATGGTAGATAAATATAAATCTTTGATGATATCCTCATAACTTTTTCTATTGGTTTTGAAGGATTTTAGGATCGAAACCTACATCTGGTTGAGTTTTCTTAAAATAATATCTTTAACTTGAGTATTCACATTTCTCTTCATGAAGCCCTATATGAAAATATATTTATGACTCTAATATTATGGGATAAAAATATATTAATATTATTTTTATTTACTAGTCAAGATGAAGATTAGGAATATTGTGTTACACCCATTCAGACGTACGTCATGGCATATCATAGTAAACGACTAGTTATGCTAATTATCATCGATGTAATCTTCACTTTGTAGTTTTTGAGAAGCTTTTTCAATGTATTTTCCATGGAATAATTTTTGAAGATTCAAGAAGCGTGTAACGATAATCCCTTGGTATATTCTCCCCATTGGATATTAATGAACAAATCAGGATAGTTTTGTATCGGTCGTCACTCTAGGGAAATCTCTCTCATTTCCAAGATGTGATCCATGTATCTCTTTTGAGGAAGTACGTATATGATCCTTCACATGTACTGAAATCAGATGTTGTACTAATGTCTCATGATCATTCATATAAAGAAAAACATTTTTGGTTTTAGACCATTGAGAGAATCTCATATAAAACCTGACCACTCATAGGGTCATAGTTTAGTGGTTAAACCACCAATATTTGGAATCTATATGAGAACCTAAGGATATGACAGGGAATAATTATTCAAATTTGATTATATTTTTGTGAAGAATTATGAGGGTGAAATTATTATTCATTTGATAATAATTTAACACCGCAAATATTATAATATATATTGTTTTATAAATAATTTTTTTATATAGATTGCATTATATGTAACAGGGAGTGTAAATGAATTTTGTCAAACAATTAACAAAATTTTTAACACATAAAAATTAAAATATTGAAATAAAAAATGGTGGAATAAATAATAATAAAAATATTTTTAAATTTATGTATGAAATATTTATATAAAGAATATATTTTATAAAATAATTAATAAATTATTTGTAATGTCTTTATATATTTTGTAATAAAAGATTTCTAAAATTTTATTTTTATTATTTTTATGAAAAAATAAACTTAATTTTTTATAGTTTCAAATTATTTATTTTTAAAAATAATATACATTTTTTAAATATACATGAAAAAATTATATTTGAGTTAAATGTTTGTTTATCTTATGAAAAGATAATATTTTCAGTGAATAATAATAGGATAGTAATTATCATTTAAAACAATCTTATCATTTGATGAATATTTGACCTTAAATTCATTTTATAATGGTTTTAAAAGTAATATTACTAATATTTTATATTTATTAATCCAATTCAGTTCATTAAAATAAATTTAATATTGAATTTTTTTATTAAATATTTCTGTACTTATGAAATTTTTCATTGTGAAAAATATAATTTTTTATCATATATGGAATTAATTTTAAAATAAATAATTCCCCTTCAATTAACTTAATTAGATAAAATTTATTCCATATTTAGAATCAGTATAAATTATATTATATAATATTGTAAAATTATTATATATAAACATTATTATAAATAGTAAAAAAATAATTACTATGTTTATGATTAAAATGGGGTTTGGGGTCATATTGGTATGTGTTAAGATTTATTTTCAACACACATAGGTTATTTAATTAAAAATTTAATTATTTTTTAGAATTAAGGTAAAAATTATGTTACAACGTACATTAAAATTTTATCCATAAAAGATAAATTACATAGATAAAGAAAAACATAAATGTTATTGTGGTGAGAAGTAAAATGGTAAAAGAGAGTAAACATAGCTGATAAGGAACAACTTGTTCAAAACATGTATTTTTCATAGGAGGATTATCTATACCCTAAAATTAATTGACCAATTTGTTTATATTTTTTTTAAAAACATGTATTGAGAGTAAATTCTCATTATAGAATTGTTTTGGGAATTAAAAAAATGACACTCATCCATATTTAAAAAAGGGGACCTCCTCCCCTCACTTATTCATAATATATAAGTTGTTTGGTTCGACCAAAACCTAGTATAATTCTATATCCAAAATCCATATCAACAATATATATCATACATTCTACTGAAAAGTCCTATATTGGGGTCCATAATAAGTTATCTAAAAGAGTGTTTTCTACGAGAATGTAATGGTATTTTCTAAACTCTCTCTTTGAAATTCTTCTACTACCACCATCATCTATGTCCTCATAATTACAATATATTAACCCCAATATCATAAATATACTATAATTTTATTTTACTAATGGAAAATCAAAAATCCATCTCCACTTCTATCAAATGGAAATGAAACTGTTGAAAGTGGGTAGGACATACTACCACCTTGCGGATTAATTTAATTATTTTTCCATAAATGCTTCTCATAAAATGGATATAATGGTGGAGAAATATTTCATATATGATATTCATATCACTAATATTCGTTATAGATAATAATATCACATGTACCATCATAAATTTCATTATGTGAGAATTTGATAACATCTTTCAAGTGTACAATGGACTACTACCTCGAAAAGCTATGTAATTCGTTGTTTTCACATATACATTAAATGCTAGGAAAGAAGGATAAATTTTATAAATATATTTGATATATATGAAATCCAAATAAATTATTAGATATGTTTTATTTTTAAAATTAATTTATTTCCATCATTCGATAATATAGAAATATCATCCATCCGTTAGTATTTCTTATCGTCTCCATGAATAGTGTAATTAATTTTATACATATAACTTTGATGGATTAATATAAATATATATAGGATTAATATATATGATATTTATAACATGGTTAAAATTATAGATATTATGAATCCAAGGTAAATGTAAAAGGATAGAAAATATGAAACCAAAACATATATGAAAACCAAGGATGTTATTAATGGAATTGTGATTTTAACAAGGACTTATTAACAAAAAGGTACCAAAAGGTTCAAAGTAAATCATATATACTAGAATATATATATATATATTTTCTATAATAGATGTGTGATAAAACTATATTTGTTATACATGTTGGTTGAACATGTATGAAAAAATTCAAAACATAAGGTAGATATTTCTTTCTAAATTAGTCTTATTTGAGATATATGTAATCTTATTCAGGTATCATATATTTTTGAGGTGTGTATACAATCCATTTGACGTGAAAATCACAAATTAATTTATTCTCATGTTATTTTTATATTTGATTTTATTCTCTGATGGGGATTATGATTCTATAAGTTACTAATGTTGTAAGGGTTTTATAGAACGATCTAATTGTTTAACAAGATTGTTTACATTTATAACAAGGAGGATGAAATGATGTGATCTATATCACATGAAATTCATGAATATTGATATTATATATTTATCTCATGAAAATAAATGTTTCTATTCATTTTACACTCTTTAGGATCTCAAGTGTCTAAAATATTTTTTTGAATAAAAAACCGACTTTATTTTACATTTTGGTTGAAATTACATTATCCTCAGTGTCCATGATTTCAATGAATTTTTTTATTAATATTTTTTTAAAATTATAAGAATATGTTTTGTTTCTATTTTTACCCATGTTTGAATTTTTACAAAATGGTTCAAAAAGAAACGTCATTTCATTTTCTGAAGAAGTCACATTATACTTTTTATCATAAATGTAAATGTAATATTTCTTTTAATATAAACTTCATGAATATAAATTCAAACCATTATAACCAATAAATTATATAAATATTTATATAGATTTTTTTTATCTTTATTTTATTATAATAACATTTCTTTGATATTTATGGAATTTTTTTGTTTTAAAAATGTTATATCAAATTGAAAATGATATTTTCTTCAAGAAATATTACAAATCATATTTTAAAATAATTTTCTATCTATGATGTCAGAGTTCGATGTTACATTCGATTTTTATGGGATATGATCCAATTTTATCTTCTTTATTATTTCTAGATACTTTTTTATTATTATTAGGAAATAATGTTTTTGAAATCTATTCCTTTTCCATGGGATATGTTTTTATTAATCAATAAAATGTTTATAAATCTCATTTCATTTACATAGGATATACAATGAAGAATTGATTAAAAATCAATTTATTTATATATTTTCTAATATTATAAATGATATATGATCTTTTGGAACACCTATGTATAGTTTAAATTATGTGATGGTGGTTACAAAATAACTTAGGATGGTGGTTATGTTAAATCTAAGTAAGGTGATCATGATATTACCAAGTATGATGGTTATGGTTTGATAAATGATTGGTGGGACCTATATCTCCCTATAATTAATTGGATAAATGATTGATATATCATGAGATAAATTTGGATATAATGGGTTTGAACATAGTTCAAAAAGGTATTTTTCCAATATGATAGTATATACATACACACAAGTTACATTTTTTCTAATGAGTTGGATGGTAAGAATGTATATAATTAATTACCTTTAGAATGTTATTATCATTACATAAATACCATAATTAGTAATTAAATATATATTTTATCATTTTATAAGTAACATTATTATTAAAAATAAAATACATTATTCATGAAGGTTTTTGTCCTCACATACTAACAATGACACATTCATTTTAAAAAAGAAGGAATATAATGTGATGACGACTCTTCCATATACATAATAAATTTTCAACAGACTAATAATTACAATATTATTTGTTTAATATTGCTATAGATTATTTTTCATAGATTGTAGAAGAATAAAATCAGAATTAACTAGATTAAGATTACTACCTTTTCATGGGTATCATTCTTTCGTTATGATAGAATTTTTGTGTTTGTCATTTGGAGATATCAAAAACACTATTTCACAAAAACTGATAATTAGAAGTTATTTGTGGAGATATAACTTGAGCTATTGTTTTCAATGTTGGTGTGTAATTGTTTGCGTGAGGGGAAACTTTTTTATATAAGAGTTGTGGCACAATTATAAATTCTATTAAAATTAAAATAATATAAATGTTTTTCTCAAGGTCTTATAAAATCAAGGAACCCCAAACTGGAATATAATATATTAGAATTATAAATCAACTCAGCCAATCAAATTAGAAATTATATTTTGAGATATATATGGCCTCATTAAAATGTTTTAACCAGTTGAAAAATTATTATGGAATCTAATTTTCCTACATTAACATAATTTTATTACTAAAATTATGTTGAAAATATTAGATTACATGAATATTCTAAATAAAAATATCTAAATAATTCTGCATGAATCAATTTTTGTGAGAAATATTAGTTTTAAAATATGTAAGAAAATGATAATTAAAAATAGAATTTTAAATTAACTTCTTAAGCTGAAAAATAAATTTAAAACATTAATATGTTTTGAATTAAAGCACCTAGAAAATATTAATTTCATATTATGAAAAAAAGAATAATGTTTCTTAAAACCATTGGAAAACATAATATATCTTTTTAAATACATCATTAATTAAAATTTTAAAAACAGTTCCTTCATAAAAAAACCCCACATATTCTATAAAATATCCATCATACATTTATAAGTTAAATATAATATTTTTACTTTATCATGAATATGTCATAAAAGAAGCTATATTTATAAAAAAACAATATTTTTCATTATTCAAAAATAAAATAAAAAATATTATAAAAAAATAAAAATTTACCCTACAATAATTTGGATGTGATGAATTTAAAAATATTTTTACCATCATAAAATTTAAATTAAAAGTCTAAATAAAATAATTTTTAAATGAAATTTTAAAATATTAATAAAAACTATTTTATATAAAATTTTACTTTTAGAGATTACGAGTAGTTAATCTTATTTAATATAAATTATTGAAAATAATATATTGTTTCATAAATTTAAACAATATATATTATCATGATTATATTTTTAATGTGAATAATTTAGTTTTTTAGGATTAAATAGGCAAACAGTTATTAAACAATCATTATTAACATTAAATAATTATTATTTTTCTTCTAAATGTATCTATTTGTAAACAATTACTATCATTTCAATTACTAGAAGTTTTTTTATTCTTATTGTTTTCTTAAAAATGATTATGAATTATGTTATATTACCTTTTAACTAGATGTTTCATTTGAACCAAGCTATATTATAGATTTATTTTATAATTTAGAATTTCATATTAATGTATCATTATGTTCAATGATATTAATAATGTAAATTCAATTACTCTAATCAATTGAATGATAACAGAATAATAGGGTATTGAAATTCTATTACATAATTAATAAACTATGAATTAGTTATAGAATATAATAGTTTTTAAAGGTAGGAGGCCAAAGAAATTATATAAAAACTACAATAAAAAATTTATCTTTATCACCCTATATTAAATATGCATTGGGAAAAAAATTCATAGGGAAAGAAGTAATAAACCCATTGTAGACCATAATTTGAAACCATGGATATAGAAAAACATGGTTTCTATAGGTTATATCCATGGTTCTCATCTTTTATCCCTTACAACAATTAAAATTTCCTTTTTCAATATCTATAGTTTTAACCATTCTAGTATTTTTCTAGCCAAAAAAATTATTATTGATGAGTTTTTGTTTATCCATTGTATTAACTATGGTAGTATGTGTGTATAGTTATGATTTTAATTATGGTTTTATGTTTGTAAGGAAGCAATATTTACAATTGTATTATGTGTGTATTTCTGTAGATTTAACCACGAAAATTGAGTATGTAATGAAATGTTTTGAATCATGGAATTATCTATGTGAAAAGATGGTTTAAACCATGAAAATTTGTTACCAAATCCATAATTTTAACTATTGGAATAGATAAAAATATATCGAAATAATGAATAACTATTATGATATAAACTATTATATTTACTAAAAAATACAAATATTCAAATAATAGATAACAAAAACAAATAATAGACACAAAATTGAAATTTTATATTCAATAAGAATATACAAAATGATAACAATGTAAATTTATATACTATTACAAATGTTACTCAATGTAATTATCTAAATCATCATTAATACCCTCATCATTGTCATTGATATAAATAACATTATGATCATCATCATAATGAGTTCAACCAACACCCATGTCCACACCACCACCACCACCAGAATGCACTCCAAGATCATCGTTCTCTCCACTTCCATTATCTTCATGTGCAACATAGTCACCACAATCCTCATAATATATTTTAGAATCAATAAAAACCATTCCATGACCACTTAACCCTATAGTGGTATTGATGTTAATATAGTTGATATAATTTTGGAGAATTGGTTTTTGTTACATGTAAATATTCTTCTTGAATGTGTTTCTTATATATTAATAATATATTATTGACCTATTCCTAGGTATCTAATCATAAATTATATTTAGATTATTCAATTCCCAAATAACAATATTTAAATGACATGAGTTTCATTATATGATTACAAAAAACTATCCCAATATACTCTTCACCAATGTCCTAATGGAAATATTCAATTTGATTGAATGTTTCTCCTTCCTTTTCTTCTAGATCATGAAAAGAATCATATTCAAATTATTAAACATTTCAGTTTTTAATCAAACAATTAAATAAAAAACGTGAATATAACTTCAAATATATATAAAAACAAAAAAATAAAAAAAAGTGTTATAATTTTCTCATGTGTTTTCCAATTCATAATGATTTTATTTTCCTTTTTTCTACAATTACAATGAAAAAAAGGTGAAGGAACACATAAATAAATATTCTAGGCCTATTTTATCATATGAAATCAAAACATCTCATTGAGAAAAATGAATTCAATTTCAAATGATAGATTACTTTTAAAATATCATGATGTATCAATTAAGTACACCCCAATGTATGAAAATATTTCACAAAAATCATTTTTTTTGTGTTCATTTCATATAAATACTTTAGTGAAAAAACATAAAATCATTTTAACAAGTCAAAAAAGATAAAACAGTACCATTTCATTTTAAAAACTCATAGAGTTCAACACAAAACTAAAATTACAAAGTGTGTCAAATTTCATAAAACCAAAAACAAAGAAAATAAATATATTTTAATTCAATTGACAACTAACTAATTTTAATGTACTATGAAATGAATATCTTATATTCTAATCATTCGTATATTTTATGAGAAAACAATGTAAAAATTTAATGAAATTCCTTTTTTTACACAATAACTAATCATTAAATTTACAAAAAAATAAATCAATTTTTTAAACAAATTGAGCAAGTGAACTATATTTAAGAACATTTGAGATGTTTCAGTTATATTTAATAAAATTATTTTTTTGGATTTTTTAATTATTTATATTCTATGATTTTGTAGTTTTAATTGTCAAAGATCTTTTGTATGACTTTTTTATTGTTTTCAATTGTTAATCAATAAAAATTACTCTCTATTGTACTTATATAATTATGTTTAATATTGTGTGGATTGGTTTTTATTTATGATTACATTACCTTTTTAAAATATGGCATGGTTTCTCCAAAAAATGTTTTCTCAGATAAATTTAAAACGTTTATATTTATAAAATTTCAATAGATTAAGAAAATAGGGTTTCCATCGAAATGATTTGATATATATTTTGATGGATTTTATTTATAGTATTTAGTAAATAATTATTTAAGGGGTTTTCATCAATTTTTAAAAAATGTATTGTTTTAATGAGATACTTGTCATTAAATTTGAATGATTTCAGTGGCTAGGTTTTATGTTAATTTTTTATATTTTTATCTACTTTTTTTTGTTGTGGTTATTTTGATAATGGTTATAGTGATTAATATTATATAATGTAATTTTTTCATTTAATGAATTTATTCAATCCATTTCATTATTTTGGAGTATTGATATTTTATATAGTTGATATGATTGATGGATAGAGGGGCATATTATTGTTTGATGTTACATGGGATTGACAGAAAGCATATTATTAATAGAGGGAATGGCGTTGGATGGGTATAGTGGTGGAATTTATCCATCAATGTTGAATTGATTCATATTTTATTTGGAATATATTTTCCATGTTTTTTGTGTTGTATGGTTATCAGTGTTATCCACGTTTAATTTTGGTATTTTGTTAATGATGTGGAATCATATCATCACCATATAGATTTTCACAATAAGTGGAATAACATGTCATGGGATCAAATTCTATTAATATATAAGTGGAAAAAGGTTTAAATGTTCCCTATCCAAGTAACAACCCTCGTGGTTGAATATTTGATAGAAGAGGATGGGTATGAATTCGAATTTTTTTAAAACAAACCAATTATAGGTTTTCCTTCAAGAATTCTATCAATCAATAGTGACTTTAGTGTAATGAAAATAAATCATGTTTAGTTGAAAGTGGTTTATAGGAATAATTTCTAATAATTTCCATGAATGTGTTTTTACCATTATTTTAGTGTAATTAACATGTTAAGGGCCTCAAGGCCCTACCAATGGGATGATCATAGGTGTGTGTTCTTGTTAATTTACTTTGGAATTTTTTATCCTATTTTAGAACATCTTAGTATATAAAATCAAGTGTACATTGAAATCCATGCCATTATGAGGAATGATATTTAGTGGATGTTATAATGTAAAGGATTAATGTTTTGTATATATTTGAGGGATTGTGATGAGGTGATTTTTTTGAGATTACTTTTAGCAAATAATCGGGAGAGATATTGAAACTAAACATTAATACCTTGACATTTTTTTCTCTTCATTTACGGTTCGGGGTTATAATATTTTATTCATTTAATGGTGCATGTTATCAATATTTTTTTTAGTTTTAATGGTAAATCTGACATAGAAACACATATTTTTTTAAGATTCCATCACTAAAGGTTGGGCGATAAGAGTGGAAACACATTTGGGATATGGGTTTACCATGTTTCCGTTTTATTATATGTTATTCTTTTTTTAATTTATAGATTTTTTTCATTAGAACCTTTAAATTGGTTTTTTATGTTTTTATTTTGGACAAGGATGATTTATTGTTGCAGTTGTTCTATTTTTATCGTTTTCATTTTTTCATTTTTTATATTTTTTGGTTTTCTACTCACGCATTTTTATATCATACTAAGGAGGTTTTAGTGCATGGTTTGGTGGATTCTAGACGTGTAAATTTTGTAGATAATGAGATTTAGGAAATTGGATACTAATTTTCAATAAATATTTAAAAACAACATGATGAAGATTTACATTATGAGGTGGACTATGAGTTAGAAAAAACTATTTTTCAACTCCATCCTAGAAATTAGTAACCTCCTAAAAGAATTATTTATTCACCAATGAAATTAGAGTTCTGGATTCTATTGGTGACATATTTTTCAATTATGGATGATATTTTTCAATATAAATTGAAAATAAAACTTGTTAAAAGAGTTGTTAGAAGATGAAAATAGTTTTTCATTCCTTATTCAACTTGGAGTACAAATAAAAATATGGATTCGAATTAGTATTTCTTATGGGATTGAAAAAATATGGATATTTTAGTGCTTTTACAGATATCCTTGGTATTTTATCATGTAAATTCTGAGATGTAAAAGTATTGGGGGATGTTACAACCAATACCAAAAATATAATAGAAATGGGAAAAAGATGTAATAGATTTTGTTTTTGGACTCCCCAAAATGTCTAAATGAAACAATACTCAATAGGTTGATGTCAATGAACTTACAATGTAAAAAAAATAATATTTATTAGATATTATTTCACTAAAGATCAGATTTACATGATATAAATTATGTAACTTGTAAGGTTGTACAGATTACCCCTTTATATTTTTTCTGAATGGGATCTAAGGATTGACTCGTTGTTTTGGTGATGTTTTCAGTAGTCCCTGGATCTTTAGATATGTTTTATTACGTCAAATCTTCCACAAATTATTTTTATTATGAAAGAACAATTAGAAGCCAAGAATATATTCTTAGATATTTTTCAATGGATTTCAATGGTTTTAGGACCAAGACCTTCATCTGGTGGATTTTTCAATCAATAGTAACATTCACATGAGCATTCAAATCGCTCCTTTTGAATCTCTTTATAAAAAAGTTTTTATAAATCTAATTTGAAGTAATGAATATGAATAAATAATGTTATTTGGATATGATAGAGATGATTATATGTATGATAGGGTCACATCCACTCAATAGTGCAACAGTAAAGTATAGATTTAATTAAACATATATACTACGATTCATCTGTGTAATATTGAATTTTATAGTTGGTGAGAAACTTTTTCTTTGGATTTCTCCATAAAAGATGGTTATGTGATTCCCAATGTTTGAAAATATAATCCTTAGATATATTATCTTATTTTTCATTCTTCAACAAATTAGGATAGTTACTTGTCATTTTTCACTCCAACCAAACCTCTCTCTAGTCTATGATGTGTCATGCATATATATCTCGGTGATGTACAAACTTGATTCTTCACATGTACTAAACTCATATTTTGTAATGATGGATAGTGATCTTTCATATAAATAACAGAATTTTGATATTCTAGATCATATAGGGAAAGTGTTATGAAATAAGACAACTCACCTAGTCGGAGTTTTATGGTGAAACTACCAATTTTTAGAAGCTATATGATAACATAACTATATGATAACGAATAAGTATTATAAGTTTATTATATTAGAGAGAATAATTGTGGGTGAGAAATTTTTATTGGGGGTAATAATTTAATACGCCAAATTTTTATAATATATTAAAATTTTGATAAATATTTAATTTTTGACAGCTATAGTGACATGAAACACTGACTCTAAACAAGACGTGATATACTATTATTATTATTATTATTTTTAAAACATTATCATTATAACGTATTCATAAATCATTTTTTTATTAATATGAATAATTTTTTTTAAGAAAATATGTGTAGAATGTTTATATAATGATAACATTATTTTAAATAGTCACTTAATTTACAGTAAATCCTTTATATGTTTTTAAAAACTGGAATTTTAAAAACAATGATTTTAATTAATTTTAATGAAAAAAATAATAAAATTGTTTTTTTTCACATTCACCCATGTTATTGTAGAAAATAAACATAATTTTTTAAATCTACATCACAAAATTATACTTTTGTTACTTTTTGATAATTTTATCCTAAGATAATTTTATTGATGAATAAAAAAAGAATATTATTTTTAATTAAAAACTACCACTTCATTTAAATAATTTAAGAGCTAAATTTAATTTTTTGATTGTTTTAAAAGTAATAGTATTTCAATAATATATTTATTAATACAATTTATGTCGTTAGAATATATTTCATATTGAATTTTGATATTAATACGTTCTATACACATGAAAGGTTTTGTTTTAGGAAATTATTTCATCATCACGTCTATGGAATTAAATTTGTATTAAATTATTTCATTTCCATTAATTTAATTAGATAAAAGTAATTCCATATTTTGAATCATATAAAATGATATTATATAATAATGTGAATTAATTTTTCCCTAAAAAATATTAATATATTTAATTAAAAATAATTGTTGTGGTTATTTTTAAAATGATTTTTTGGGTCTTATATAAACATGTGTTAAAATAAATTTTCAACACTCATAGGTTATTTTCTTTAAAAAATTAATTTAATTTTAGAATCATGTGGAAAATTATCTAATAAGGTTCATTTAAATTTTTCCTTTAACTGGTAAATTACCTTGATAAAAAAACAAGACATTATACCGTGGTGAGAAGTAAAATGGTAAAAGTTGGTAAATAAACATGATAGTGAAAATCAAGTTCAAAACATGTATTTTTTCAATTGAGGTGTGTCTCTACCATTAAAATAATATAGTAATTTATTTATAAAATTTTTAGGAATATGTAATGATATTGAATTATAATTATTGATTAGTTTTCTGTATTTAAAAAATGCCACTCTTTCTCAACTCTTAATGGTGACACCCTGACCACCACATTTATTCACACGACATAGTCCATTTTGATTGGCCAAACCCTAAACAATATCTATCCAAAATCCATATACACATTATAGACCTTCCATTATTCATAGAGGAACAATCTTATCGCCTAAAATATGAGATCCAAAAAAGGATTTCAAATAGAAGTTAATGGTCTTACATAAACACATTTTTTTAATTTATTTCCTACCACCTTCATCTAGGTCACCATAATTTCAATATATTAACCCCATTATATTCTGCACACTAAAATTTTATTGTATATATGTAATAATAAATATTTATCTCATCTTCCATAAAATGGGAATTAAACCCTTGACAGTGTGTACGACACACTACCACCTCGTGGACCAATTTAACTATTTTACGACCATTGCATTTCACAAATGAATATTACAGTGGGGGTAAGTTTTATATATTTTATTTATAGAAAAAGTAATCCATTGAAATAAAAATATCACATATACCCTCATAATTTTCATTATTTGATAATGTGATAACATCTTTCAGGTTTATGATGGAATACTACCTTCTAAATCAAGGTGATTCATTATTTTGAATAACACAATATAGAGAAATATACATGGATAAAATTTATAAATATATGTGATCTATAAGAAATTAGAATGAATTTTTAATGTGATATATTATTTACTTTTATTTTATTCCATCTTTTGAAATAATGGAAACAACATCCACATGATTGTAATACCTACTATCTCCATGAGTAATGATATTCCTTATATATATATAATTAATGGATTAATATAAATACATATATAATTAATATATATGATATTAATATCAAGATTAACAATATGGATATTATGGATCAATGAGCAATATAAAATGATAGAAAATACCAAACAATAACATACAAGAAAAATTATCTAGTTATTTCTGGAATCATGATATTAACATGGAATTTTTAATAAATAGAAAATAAAATGTTATAAGTGAATAATATAGGGAATGATATGTGTTTGTGTGTGTTTTCTCTCTGTGTGTGTGATTTTATATTTTTCAAAAATATGTGTCTAATCAGAAAATATTTTTCATACATGAGGATTTAACAAGTATGAATGAAGTCAGGACATGAGGTAAGATATTTATTTCCCATTTTTTGTTTTTGGGAAATATGTTATCTTATCCACCTATCATATTTTTTGTGGTGCATATACAGTCCATTGACTTGAAAAACAACTAACTAAATTATTCTCATGGTATTTTATGTATCATTTAATTTTAATCTTTTACATAGCTTATGATTCAAAAGATACCAATGTGGTAAAGGTTTTATGATACAATCTCATCATTTAACGAGATTATTTATGTTTATGACTCTGAGGATGAAATATTATGATATATATCTGATGAAACTCATTAATTTTATTCTTCTGCTGTTGTTTCTTGAAAATAAATTTTTTCCATTCATTTTACTCTCTTTACATTCACAAGATTTAAAAAAAAAATTATTATATAAAAACCAAATTTATTTCACACTTCGGTCGAAAATACAATTTCCTCACTATTCTTGTTTTCTATGAAGAATTATAATATCTTTTTACTATTATACAAAAAAATTATATTTATTTTTACCCATTTTTAATTTTTTCAAAATTTTGTAAAATTTATCCGCTTTTCATTTTCCAAACAAGGCACTTTTAACTTTTTAATCCAAATGTCAAAGGAATATTTGTTTTATTGTACACATATTAAATAGAAATTTATACCCACATGAATACTCAATTATTTAACAATATCCTTAAAAAAATTAAATTTTATATTCGTATAGTATTATGCCTTTAATATTTTGTGAAAATTTATTTTTTACAAATTTTCTTTCAAAGTGAAGAGAATATTTGTATCGAGAAATATTCCATGTGACCATTTAAAATAATTTTCCATCTATCATGTAATTTTATGATGTTATGTAATAATTTAATGGGATATGATCAAATGATATCATCCTGATTATTTCCCTTTATTTTTTATAGTATTGTTGAATAGTTGTTTTTGAAATATGATCCTTTTCCGTGGGTTAGGTTTTGATGAAGTGAGGAAATATTTATGAAACTCATTTATTTTATATAGGATATACAATTATGAAATAGTTAAATCCAATTTATTTATATATCATCTAATCTGATCAAGGATTTTTGATCTTATGGAACACTTATGTATGTATTTAATTAGGATATGGTTGTCACATTATATGTAAGAATTGTGGAAACATTATAATTGAAGACAGTGGTCATGATACAACTAAGGATGGTGGTTACGTTATAATGAGGGATGGGCGGGAACTACATCTCTTTCCATTTCATTTATAAAATTATTTATATATCATGAGATAAATTGGGATGGAATGGTTGTGAAACAAATTTATTAAGGTACTTTTCCCGATATGATTGTCTTGGGAGTGAACCATGACTTCTATGATGGCTTGAGGAGTGAACCAATTAAATTATGATATCCTTGGAAGAAATACTTGAGTACTAAATAAATGGATTTATGTGATTACAAGTGTGCCAAAAATATAGTCATTATTTCAATTATATTTTCTTGTGTCTTATGTTGATGGATTATATTGTGATTCCTGTATTATAAATTTCCCAGATTGATTTCACAACTCATGTTTTTTATCAATGATATGTCGGGTATATTTTTAAAAAAATTTTATCATGTTCTCATTCCCATGTGCTCATGTTATTATAATTTTATAATTTATATATCCCATTTTAATCATTAATTAGAATATGAGTTCACCTATATTTTTTTCCTATCCTCATGTTATGAATAAGAGTATAAAGTACAATATGTCTACGATGGGTGATAGTTATGAAGATCATAGACTAAGATGATGTTGTTCACATAGGAACTAGTTTTTTATGTTTCCATGTTTCCAATGATACTATACAATTAAGATTATAGTGTCGAGATTAATGTTATGTAACGATTTTTCCTCTATAATGATTTGAGTTCTATGAATGAAAAGTTTGGTTCGCTATATGATTGAGAAGAGAAACCCTTATCTTTGACTCCATCAAGTTCACACATGTTATAAAATGATTTATAAAAAATTTATATAAATTATAAATCTTTATCAAACCCATATTTAGTAAAATCTTACAATATACCATTTAGTTATAATTTCTCATTATAATTTTTTTAATTATTCTTCATTATAAAAAAATATAATTGGTTCCAATATTCCTCATTCAATTCATGTTCTGATTTCTAGGATTCAATTATTAAACCTTTTAATGATTTAATACTATATATACTATTTATTAAGGTGTATAGTTGGAGTTTTATATAGTTCCATAGTTATGTAGTCACTTCACAGAACTTACGGCGATGATTCACATAGAAAACCTAAAAATATAATTTTTTATATTGTTCAATCCCATTAAAAGAATTCATTTTATTATTGTATAAAAATATGTATATAACCATTATAATTTTTTTTTATTTTAATAAATATGATATATTTTAATTAAATAAATATTTATAACTAAATTTTTTTTGGCAGCGAGGGAAAATTAAATATGCCATTCGTGGTGGCAGTAGTCTATAAGAACACAGATATGATGTTTTCATTATCTAGTGAGTTTGATGGAGGAATGTTATATAATTAAATACCATTATAAAATAAATATTAATTCATAAATCTCATAATTAGTAATTAAACATATATTTTATCACATTATATGTAACATTGTGAGGAAAAACAAAATACAATACTCATGGAGGTTAAAGTCCTCAAGTACTAACAACGACATGTTAAGATTCCAATAGAGGGAAAATAGAGAGATGATAGTTCTTCCGTAGTCATAATACATTTTATATAAACTAATAATACTAATTTGACTAAATTATTATGGCTATAGATGATTTTTAATAGGTGGAAGAAGAAGGAAACGAGAATAAACTTGATTAAGATGATTACCTCTTCCTTGGGTATCCTCATTTTGATCTCAGTTAAAAATTTTGGGTTTGTCATTTGGTGAGAACAAATACATTATGTCATATATAATGTTATTTGGAAGTTATTTGGGTATATATTTGTCCATATAAGGTTCCCAATGATTTTATAGAATTATGTAGGTGAGGGGAACCTCTTTTAGGTTAGAGGTGTTAGACTATTGTAAATTCTATCAACATTAAAATAATATAACGTTCTTTATCAATGTCATGTGGATTCAAGGAAACCCAAAATAGAATATAGTATATTATTATTATAAATTGACACATCTAATAAAATTTGGAATTGGATTTTGACATATTCTATGACCTTATCTGTCATGACCATACACATGTCGGTGCTTGAGCTACAACTACCCTAAGCCCGCCTCTATATATAAGGGTTTGCGAGGAGCACCGAAGCAATAAATAACTCAGTGAGGCCTTTACCTAAAAACCTATAAACATTCCCATATCCAAATCAATAAACAAGTTCATTGGGAAAAAAGAAAATATGAAATATTTAAATAAAGTAAACCGATCATGTATAAACCCTTAGTCAGTATAATAGTTTGGTAATGAAAACTGAATTTAATTGGGAAAAAAACATATCCAATTAAAAATATGTCCCATCATAAGAAAACTAGAAAATAAAAAGGCTGAATGAGATCCCAGCTCTTGAATCCCAAGATATAACCCCTGTAAGCGGTCCAAGAACCCAACATTCTTAATCCCACATTTAGTCACGATCAACTGGTTTATCACTTGCATACGATACTAGACATGCACGCTTATCCCATACATGGGTGAGTATATAAATACCCAATAGAACACCGTGAATAATTAGGGGAGAGAATTAATAGATAAACATGGGATAAAAATACAATAGATATCTAAGGTATAAAAAAAGAGTACATCTCAACCCAAAAAATGAGTGAAGGTATTCTCATTGAAGAAAAGGGGCTAAACACGGTGAGTTGATGAACAACCCATTGAGCCTTTACCTCCTATATCAAAATATTAGACTCATCATACAATGAGAAGCTAAGAAAGAAAAAGAAGTGGCATTCCCTGTGTGTCTTTACCTCTCCTGGATGGAGATTATCCAAACCCAATGTGTGGGAACATACGTAAGATATATGTATATTCACAGTCAAAGAATCGCAAATGGGGGATTACCGAGATCTCCATCTATCAATAGAGCCTATGAAGAAGAGTGACCAATAATTAAAAATTTCCATTAAAAATGACCAAAATCCCTCCAATATACTCTGAACACACATGTCAATGTAACTCATTAACCATTCCATGATATTATCCTATTTGGGAGGCACAGATTTACCTGCAAGGATTTAGGTCACATCTCAGAAATGTGTTTCATTGGGGAATGCATTCTTGTTCCTCATGAGTCCAATGTTATGTCAAACCATGGATGGTCACTATTATGTGTAGTTGGTCCTAAACGACTTCTTGTTAGGGGACCCATTTCCAAATAAAACTGAAGGGTTCCACATTGGTAGTAACCATGGAACTATACTTCCCAGCACCACTGGAGGGTAATTCTCTGAAATTCAATTAAGGATCTCCAATTCCAAGCCCCGATGGAAGGTAATTCCTCAAAGAGGTCAACAGGAATCTTTATTACAAATCCATTCTAGAGGGTAACTCCCAAAATAATTTTTTGGGTAATTCTACTTCCATGACGTTTTGGAGGGTAACTCATAGAAGAATTCGTGGTGATTTGGAATGACCGCTGCTGTCAGCGGGTTTCGTCTCAGTTCATGCCAAGCCCAGAAAATTACATATTGTATCTCAAAATCAACAAAAAAAGGAACAATTGTGTTATAAATGGAAAAAACTCCGTATATTCCACTGATATTCCAAAATACAAGTTAAAATTATATTGATATAGAATATAAGTGTTTGTTCATAAGAGATCAATGAGTACTAGACATGTGAGGGGACCCACACTATGTGTGGCCTAGATTCACAGCCTGTCCATGTCATTGGTCATAATATGGGTTCCTATCCATGTATAATTACATGTTGTGATGTTGGACTACATGGCATATCCTGGATAATTTGGACTAGGGATGGGTGCTGCTCAACATGTCCACATACCAGACCATGTGCTCATTTACATTAGTACAGAGTGTGTAATTATATATAGGGTACTACCCGTTTGATCTGTATATGTCATGTATTTAGAACATGGTGTATTCTGAACCGTGTTACCCATCACATGACATATCCACATTAGAAGCTGGTACATGGCATGTTGGTGATGTACATGACATTCCAAACTTATGGGATTCCAAAACCCTAACTCCACCACTAAAAAAGGCTCCACACCTTGTATTAATTATGGAACATGGCATGTATTTTGTAATTTTCATGAAAACATATATTTTTTTAATCTATGCTTCATGCCTCCAATCATGCCATACTCTCATAGATTCTTCCATGATTCCTCCCAAAACTCAGATATCTAGTGGCGATTTACACTTTCTAGGATTCATTCATGATAAATCGTCTCATTTCGCTAAGAACGGTTTAGTCATTCATTTTTCACACCATAGTGGTTCCCAAGTTCTATTTGATGACAATAAACAACCAATTATAGGATACTATTCCAATAAAATTCCAATATCTATGATCAGATCATCAAAGAAATCATGTTTCGTATATACGATATAGATCTGAGGGCCCGATTATGCTTGGGGATACTCGAAAATCATTTTACTTGGTATTTTTAGAATTTTAAAAATGAATAACGTGAATCAATGAGAGAGGAATGAATCAAAAAAATAGAATTAACCATCGTTGTCCTAGTGTTCTTGGATAATGATCTGGAATGGTGCACATGGGATAGACTAAAAAATTAAAAAAACAATTTATACTTTAATCTTGGGAGCATACTAAGGGTGTTCAAGGGGTAGATCAAATAAAGAAGAATGAACTTCAAAAAAAAATTATCCAAATGCAAAAAACACCAAAATATGAGTCCTAATTTAGTTTTGGATCGATCTATGGTGAAGAAAACATCTTCCAATGAGTGAGAGAATATTTTTCCTTCGATGTGACATGATCTGTTTTGATCTAAAATATTATAATTTATCAATAAAAGATTTGTAAAAGGTGGAAGAAGAGAGCTTCACCAGTGATCACAAGATTATGAGGCCAACTCAGACAAATTGTTATAAGGATATATTTAAAATAATTATCATCAGGGTAAATGAATTGATATAATTAATTAAATAATTAAATATATTCATTTATCTTATCTCCAATTAGTGAGGGGTAAAAAATTCCTACCCCAACAAATTTTATGTCATTCCTAGGTAAACACCATTGTACATACTCAATAATTTTTTCAAATTTATGATCTGATCAATAATTTCATAGTTATCCTATTTTTATTATGAAACAGTATTCTACCAATATAAAATATATTTAATAATTTAATAAAATTTATTCTTGAATCACCAAGCCTTGAAATTGCACATCGTCTTAATTTGTGGATCTATAATTATTTTTATAAATATTTCAATGTCTTATAATGAAAAAAACGGTGTCTCAACATAATTTTTTCCTTAAAAAATTTCATCCCTAGAAAGAAAAAAAGAGGAAAACAACTTCGGATACTGATCCCTCACACGACTCTCCCACTCCCAAGAACTCTCTTGCATATTTCCATGCTGCCACAACCCTAAATCCAAAGGGATTAGAAATACACATACTGCCATCTCAAGCCAAAATTTTATTCCATAAGGGGGATCCACAATGGTGGCTTCATCTTTGATGTCAACCTCACCCTAGTAGATAACGTGAATAAATTAATGGATTTATCTAATCATTTCGGAATCATGGAAGATGTCTCTCACCCGATCTAATTGTGGGGGTAGGGGTGATGTGTTATTAATCCTCTCCAAAAACATTTCACAATCTTAAATGGCTTGATAAACATTGGGAATTTCTTTTATCCATGGATGAACTTGCACAATCATCAATATGGGGAGACTCACAAGAATATGTGGCTAAACTAATCAAATTCCAAGGTCTAACAACGGTGATCATTGTATGATTTCTATTTGATACGGGTTGTCCTCATCAACTCACTATTGACATTGAATTTATCTATTGTCACTAGCACCATCTATGGGCCCAAAATATATGACTCTCCAATTGATGTTTGACAAGTGGAAATCTCTTTCTCATAGCACCCACATGTCCATAAATGAGATCTCAGTCCCCAGAAAAAAAATTTAATATTGTCACATGCATTCAATGGAAACTGAACTATCTGTGGGGAATAACATTATGTGATCAAACCATTGAAATCCAATACATAACAAATATTATTCTCTAGGGTTCCATCATGATGACCAAAAGGTCCAACATAAACCTATTTCCTCTGAGAGATAGATTTCACTAATAGATGATGAATGATACTAATGAAGCATTCCATGTAGGAACCTCAAGATGAAGCTGATGTGCTAGTACCTCTAATGGGATCTTCATCATGAACACCAAGATTATGGAGATAATATAATAGATTCTACTTGTGTCTACTAATAATGATTCATGTGTATAATTATCAAATAACATACCTCGAATCGTCTCGTGTATTGTGGGATCATAGACATCCAGGTCCTGCATCTATTTTTGACCATAGTCTCTAGCTCCTTGAGCCTAAAAGGTACACTAGGTGGTGGTGGGGGAGGATATATTACCCTTGTCAACCACCCATAGCTCATCATTTCACTCCTCAATTTCCGCTTCCCTAGGGACCGCCCTTTCCTCACTAGAGAGATCCTTGATCAAGGTGCTGCCTCTTCCATTAAGGTCCATCAATTGTCATCATCAGATGCTCAGCCTATCCATTAAGTAAATCCCAAGACAGGTGACCACCTCCATAATAATTAAAGCATATCCCCTCTTCGAGAACCCTGAAAATTTTCACTATATCTCCATGTGACTTCATTCTTTATCCTACTCAGTAAATGGTTAAATGCTTCGAGATCCTCACACCTGGCATCTCCAACTTGTTGCAGACAGCTCAACTCTTGGATCCCCACTTCCATATCCAACTATAGGGATTCCATCTAATATATATCTCCCAATTACCAGTGCCTGCTCTAAAAGCCCGAAATAGGTGGGGATGCATAGGAGAACAACATTGGAAATAATCTCTCAGTAGATTTTATGATCAGACTTATGTGCTTGGAAGTAGCCATCATGGATCACATCATGGGATAAGCTCAAATGTTTTGGAAAGATCATCATGTAACCAGTTACTATCATCCATCCATATTGATGCTCTAGAAGCTCATAGATTCTATCTGAGCATAGGAAGGTGGTGTATTACTCCACATGAATTTGCTACAGGAAGATATCCCACAAGGCTGTTGACTCATCATGCAGCTGTGTAACTAGGATCCACAAATGCCCAGCTACAACATGGAAAAGTATGGCTTCCAATGAAACCAAATAATTCGTCAACATCTGAATAATGATATTTATATAGACCAACAACTCTATCCAATCCTCTATTACATGGGTATCTAGGTCACCATGTAACCTCAGTGGTGTCAGATGATGCAACTCTTCATGTGTGATAAACTTCTACACATCCTCATCCTGCACTACTAGGATAATCTACTAAGTGATAGGTGGACATGTTGCTATCGTCCCACTAGGAGAAAGGGGGTTTTGATATGGAGCCGGAACTAAGGTCTCATCACTCAAGGGGTTGTCTTCGTGAACTAGATATGGAATCCTGACCGGATATCATCATGTAGGAATCCTGAAATTTATCAACGATTATCATGGTCATATAAACATATATATATCCACAAAAATGGGGTGCTAACTCAATAATTAATGTTAATGATTGGATCAAATATATTGCATGTACAGTTTATCCCTGTAAAAATGTCTCGTCATATATAGTCGACAAGCAAGTAAGCAGGTTCCTGGTGAATTGATAAAAAAGGTGGTTGCACCATCATTGAACTACCTATCTTGAGATCCACACTCGATTCACTTAAAAATTATATCCATAAAACCAAACCAAATCCTATTTAGGGAACATCTAAACAATTTCTCTAGGATAAAACAAACTTTGATACAAACCTATAATGACATGAACCAATCTAGGGCTCGAGCCGCAACTTCCCAAAGCCCTCATCCATAGGCCAGCATTTGGTGACAAGAGCTGAAGGAATAACTCACTTGAGGAGGTATTTTCCTAAGAACATTTAGGCATGCACAAGCACCCAGTATCCCCAAGATCTTCTATAGTCATGATCAACCTATCTGTTTCCAATATAAGTCTTGTGAAGTTTGGTGATATCCCATGAAATGTTGATTTGTTAAATACCCATTTTAATTCCCAGAAAACATGGGGAGTGAGCAGTAAGAAATAAAAGTGGAATAGAATGGAAATAGATTCACAAGGTTCAATGACAGTGTTTAACTCATCTAGATTAAGAGTGAATGTAAGATCATATAAGTACATGGGGCAAAAAATGATGAGTATATGAATGAAACATTGAGCCATCTCCACCTCTAGCAGGAGAGTAGTCTCATCCAACCATAAGAAGCTATATAGAGAAAGCACAAGGCATAAACCATGACCAATGTTTCTCTTATAAGCCATGTAAACAAACCAAAGGAGTTAGAACAGAAGAAGGATATATATATATATATATATATATATACTCAATAAAAGAATCCAAAATATTGTATTAAGGGGATATCCATCTCAAAACTCAAGATAATAAATTGTATCCAATAGTATCAAAAGATCAAAAAAGATTCTTTTCATCCTCTACATCTTCACTAAACAAAATATATATGGAATTCATTTATAAAACGTTGGTATTATCTAGTTTGGGAGGCTCTAACTCACATGCATGTTTTACGGTCGCATAAAAAAATTCTCGGTGGGTAAAGTGTTACTATTACATATGAGTCTGTGGAAACCAAAAACCATGAATCATAACTGCGACACAATTTTTAGGGGGAACATTATCTAATAAGATGATCCCATACCTTAATAATATAGGAGGGTTTAACTCTGGTGTTCATCAATTAACACTATTTCCCTACCCCGTTGAAGTGAAACACTCTAGAATATCATTAGGGTACTCCAATTCATTTCCCTGCTATAGGGTAATAGTTGGAATACTTTGTTTCCCTCGGAATTTGGGGATGACCTCCTTGATGGAAGGTTTAAACATTCTGATTGGTTTATAACGGGTTTGTTCGTAGAACCAGAAACATCCAATGATTCCACATCTATTTGGACCTACTTTCCAAAGGTAGGTGCTCATTAGTTTGTGGACTGATGAGGCTTTGGAATTTTCATTGGTCAAGAGGATGGGAGGTCAGACTCATCACACCTTTTTTAGGGGAATTATTGTCTACTCCGGGACTCTCTTTATAGATTTAAGTCATGTTCATGAATCCTTATTACATTACCAAGTATAAAATGAGATTTCCTTCAGATCTGACAATCAATCATTACATATATAGGAAATTGAGAGAATCAATTATATGTATTTGAGGTTCTTCATCGATAGAGAATCATCTGTATTTATTAGAGATTCTTGGTCAATGGTATCGTTCGACACATTTATATAGAAGTCTCATGGTCATTATGTTGACCATGCTAGTTTTAAATCCACTCAGTGGGGCATTTGATGTTCATTGTCATTCAGAAAGACATAGATTATTTCAGAGTTGGGATCGAACCCGCAGATGGGCTATCTACGTATCTTTTTTTTAGAAAAAGGAATTAGAACCCACGTAGTTAGAGTAAGGGAGTATGATGTTTATGATTGATGGCTCAAAGAAGGATGTCATAATTACTTTTACACTCTAAGCTCATGTGAGTCATGCTCGGTGTGAGAATCAAGAGGTATTGGAAAAAATCAGAAAATTGTGCCATGAAAGATGCAATCATAAGAAATAATATGGGACTTATGTATGTATGACTGCCCAAATAAATGAAGATTATGATTTACTTCAGGGAAGAAATCCAAGAGCAGGGTCCATAAAGGTATATGTGCTTCATGAAGATTTGAATACTCTAACATGGGGCTTACTCCTGAAAAGGAGTCCCAAATTAGGAGAGGACTTATGATTGGGTTTTACTCCAAATATGGAATCCCCGATCAAATCTAAATTAGGACTGGTTAAGAGAAATTATGACTAGGGCTTACTCCTGAAAAGGATGCCCAGGTTAAGAGACTTGAAAATTTAAGGGACTAGGGGCTTTCTCCTGAAGAGGATGCCCATATTTGAGACTGGGACTTATTCATGAAAAGGAGGCCCAGGTTAGGGGAATTAAGGTTTGGGGCTTACTCCTAAGGAGGATGCCCAGATTTGGGAACTTTAAGAATTAGGGCTTAATCCTAAGGAGGATGCCCAAATTAGGGGACTGGGGATTACTTCTAAGGAGGATGCCCAGATTTGAGAATTATGACTGGGACTTACTCCTGAAAAGGAGGCCCAGATTAAGGGACTTGGGGCTTACTTTTAAGGAGGATGCCCATATTTGAGAATTATGGTTGAGGCTTACTCTTGAAGTGGATGCCAAGATTAGGTGTTCTCTCATCTTAAAGTATGAGGTTGAATGAATGAAATCTCAATCTTTAGTGACATGAAGATATGTAAATCACTAGATTTTGAGAGAAATTCAACAGAATTCCTTTCAGATAAGGATGTAAAATCAAGAAATCATTCCATAAATGGATTTGAAGAGTGTCTTGAGGACTGAATGTTGAATAGGAGAGGTGGAATTAAATAAGAGGGGTGAAATGGGAAAGAAGGGCACCCATGGAGGCAGAGGTGTGCAAGTCCTGGCAGGCGCGCAAGTACTGCATGGGCGCGTATGTCCTGGTCACGCAGGTATATCTACACGACACATGGGTACTTGCGCGATGGTTAACCAGTACGGTAGTACTTGAGCTACTCTTGGTTAAAGACTTTAGAATCGTCTTGAGGTTCTTACCGAAGAGTATCACACAAGTTCTATTAAAGGAGTTAGGTGACGCACAAGTGTGGCCATTTCCCTTAAGGGTTGGATAATCAGGCACGCAAGTGTTGACGTGTTTCAACACTTAGGCCTTCCTCCCCATCTATAGATCTTCCGTTCTAAGTAAGAAATTACCTTAGAAATGTTTCAGAAGCTTTGAGAAGAGACTAGGGCGCCGGGAGCTCTAATCTAAGTTTCTAGAAAAAATCCTCCAGAATGGGGGGCCCACAGGGTCTATTTATAGGTTGGAGAAGACCCTGGGCAGTAATCACTTAGGGAGCGCAAGTCACTTGCACGACCATTAGGCGGCGCGCAAGTGTACTTGCACGTCCATGAGGGAACTTGCGCGACCTATGGTCAATGTTCTCCTTGTTCATCCCTTTGTCGATTTTCGATATTTCTTCAAAGGATGAATCACTTTGGACTAAGGTATTTCACTTTTTCAGACGTTAGACTCTATGATGGAATGGAGCATCAACAAAAGTCCCCCCTAAGAGTTTGATTCGGAGATAAAAGAGGATTTTACTCTGAGGTGAAAAGAAAAACAAGAAATCTGGCAGTTTAAAGTCATGCACGTTGGTCATAAAGTGGCTAATGTTTAAGGTTGAAATAGATTTGACCGAATGAATTAGAATTGATTCAATTCCTTGAAATTTCATCTGAAAACATAGTACCATACTGAAGTATAAGGGGGGGATGTAAATTATGACTTTAAGAATATTTGAATCTAAAGAATGATATAAAAAAGAGATAAAAGTCATTAGAAGAAGTAGTTCCCAAGAATGAAGTTACCATTATTTAACAAACCCGTTAGGGGGTTGAATTATGTAGGGCCACCTACTGGCATTGGCTGCATAGTCAAATAAATAGTATCTTTTGGCTAACAAGTTTGTTATGTAGACTGTTTTTGCAAGGCCGCCTATGGGAACATGCTGCATAGTCGGGCAAAAGAACTCTAAGAAATTTACATTCCTAGTGCTAAAATCCAGTGAATGTTTATGGAGATTAAAATTTCCCAAAGTATAGAGTCTGCTGTATGGAAAGAGGTACTTGAATATGGAGAAGATTTTTCCAAACAAGATTATCGAAGAACTAAATAGATATCACTCCTATGAAGGTCAAACCCAAACGTAGGGAAGGAGAATATAAACCATAAAATTGGATACTTTTCAGATCATGAAAAAAGATATGGGACAAATATGTTAAGGATGGATATTTTTTGCGGATCCCTACATACTGTCATTTAAGACAAATAAGGACAAAAGAGGCATTCTTCCCTAGACTGAAGTTACCACTATCCGACAAACCTGTTAGGAGGTTTAATTATGCAGGGCCACCTAAGGGAATTGACTACATAGTCAAATAATAGTATCTTTTGGATAACAAATCAATTATGTAGACTTTTTATGCAAGGCCGCCTATGGGCACGTGCTGCATAGTCAGGCAAAAATAATTCTCAAAAGTTTGACATTTTTGTGACTAGAAGTCATGAAAAGGGTTATGAAGATCTAAAAATATTTAATGTTAGGATTATGACACATAAATATGGGTATTGTACAATGTATACAGAGATACACAGATCAATGCTAACCATAATCATGTTGTGGATGGGTCATGTATTGAAATGTTGGACTTCACTACGTATCCCATAAGGATGGGAATTAAGCCATACACAATTCTTGTACTACAGTTTAACGTCGTGTGGGACAAAAGAATTAGATATCATAGTTTAGGCTCATAGAGCTTGGACCATTAAAATAAATACATAGTGTGTGCTATCATGGGGAATTTTAGCCAAGGGACTGAAAGTGGAATTTGGGGTTAGACCCAAAGACTTGGGGCTGGATTCGAGGGATACTCGAACGTTCCTATATATCCCATAAGGATGGGAATCAAGACTACGTAGTTCTAGAAATACCCTCTATACAAATTTGGTTCGTACATGTGAAGGGTGAAAGGGGACTTTAGTACAATGATGGTTTAACCCAAAAAAATGTTTAGGCATTGCCATGAATGCACGTATTCTTTGAAATGAAACATGATTCAAAAATCAATGTAAATAATGGTTCCCTCTCAGGTGAGGGTATGAAAGAATATTATAGTTTATTGTCATACTGGACAAAAGTGTTGTATATTTTAACGTCGTATAACAAGGACGAAAGTGATCCAATGTAAAGATATTCATTCTAGGGGCGGTTTCACGAATCAACATCGTATGATATGAACAATTAAAGAATGAATTAATGATCAAAGTCCGCATAGTTCAATTAGTGAATGAATTAATGATCAAGTTGTTCTTGGGGACAATGACCTAAAAAATGATGATGGGACTTACACATGTTTAGTAGCCCAGAGAGAGTGTTATGGTTGAGGTTTGCTCTAAGCTCACATGAGTCATACTCAGTGTGAGAAACAATAGTTAACGACAACCTTAACGATGCATAGTTTAATGTCATCTAGGACATATAAAGGGACTATGCAGTTTAATGTCTTGTAGTTAGGACTATTGGTGCTTCATAGCTTAGTGTCATGTATCAGGGACAAATTACAGTTTAATGTCATGTAGGAAAATATCACAGGAAATTCTGTATAGTTTAGTGCCATGTAGTTAGGGCGATGGAGAGTACACTATTTAACATTATGCTGGACGTATTAGGGATTTTTTTCACAGTTTAACGTCATGTTGGATGAAAAAGGGACGATACAGTTTAGCGTCATGTTGGACGACAGTGGGAATAGTTTAAGGTCATATACATGGACCGTTTCTGTATAGTTTAACGTTATATTGCAAGGATGATGAAGGGGAAACAATTTAACGTCATGTTGGACGTATGTGAAAATAGTTTAGGGTCATATAATTGGACCGTTGATGATGGAGTTTAACGTCTTGGTGGACCAAGGTGCATTTTAAGGTCATACTAAATGATTGATTATGTAGTTTAACGTCTTTCCAGACGTAGGGGACTTTTATACAGTTTTGCATCATGTAGTTATGATGTCACAGTTTATCATCTTGCTGGATGTAAGGGACATTCAAATAGTTTAGGGTCATATGCATGGACCGTTGATGATGCAGTTTAAGTTCATATAGGACCTAGTTGCAGTTTAAGGTCATACTGGACCATTTAGGGAACTTTTTCACAGTTTAACAGCATGTGGGGTGAAAGTAAAAATAGTTTAAGGTCATATGTATGGACCATTGCTGTAGAGTTTAACGTCATATAGCAAGGATGATGGTGGGGACACAGTTTAAAGTCATGTGGGACGAAGCTAAATATAGTTTAAGTTCATATGTATGGACCATTGCTGTATATTTTAATGTCATATAGAATGTACAATGTAGGGGACACAGTTTAATGTCGTGTGGGACGAATGTACGAATTGTTAAAGGTCATATATATGGACCATTGGTTATCCACTTTAACGTCTTGCTGGATGGTTGTGCAGTTTATGGTCATACTGCACCATGGTGCAGTTTAAGGTCATACTGGACCATAGGGGGACTGTACAGTTTAATGTCATGTAGTGAAGAAAAAATTACTAAAATTTATTGTTTTTTCACATAGTTTAACGTCGGGTGGGATGAAATTAATAAAAAATAGTTTAATGTCATATGTAAAGACCGTTGCTGTATAGTTTAACGTAATATAGCAAGGACAATGAAGCATTTTGGGTTTATACAAAATACTTCTTCAAAAATATGGCATTTGTTGGAGTAGTGATGAGTTCTACATCCATCGAGATTAATGAGTAAGCTTCATTGGAGTAGACCCTATGTATTGAATAAGGTCCTTCCCATTTTGGCTCAAGATTGGGAGGTTTTTTCCTTGTATCATTGGATTTCTGAGAACTAATACCAATTCTCCCTGAGTGAATGAATGAAGATGAACTTGTTTATTAAAAGCTTGTGCTATTCGATTCTGATTGACTTCCAAGTGGTGCAAAGTGCACAATATTTTCTCATCTAACCGTTCCAATTCATTCAATCGCTTTTGAGATTGTTCATCTGTAGATGAATGATCACAAATGGCTACTCTGAGCGAAGGCAGTTGTACTTCAATGGGAAAGACGACTTTTGTTCCATATATCAGTGAATATGGAGTAGACCGAGTTGTAGTGCGAGTGGTAGTCTGATAAGCCAATAAAGCATGAAAGAGTTTATCAGGCCATGACCTCTTATCTTTATCCACCATATTTTTTTAGTATATTTGAAAGAGTCTTGTTAAGGGATTGTATCTGGCCATTGGCCGCTGCATGATACCGAGATGAATGGTTGGATTTGATGTTGTATTCTTGATACAACTTCTTTACCTCGGATGAACATAAGTAGGTGCCATTGTCCGTCAGTATGGTATTAGGGACACCAAATCTGGTAATGATGTTAGACTTGATGAAGCTAAGAATGCATTTAGAATTGACTTACTTGAGAGTTATTGCCTCTGCCCATTTGGAAAACATGTCAGTAGCAGTAAAAATGTACTTAAACTGCTTGGCCGTAGCTGAAGGGTAAGGTCCCACCACATCCATTCCCCAATAGGAAAATGGCCATGAGTATTTAGCTATATGAAGCAACTCTGGAGGTTGATGAATGAAGTTGGCATATACTTGTCATGAATGACACTTCATTGTGAAACCAACACAATCTTGTATCATTGAAGGCCAAAAGTATCCAAGCCTTCGAATCTAATCAGACAGTCTATGTCCAGACAGGTGGGCAGCACAGACTCCTACTGCACTTCTTTCATTACAGTCATTGTCTCTTCACCATCAATGCATCTGAAGATAACTCCATCAAAACCACGTTTGTAGAGAATTTTCTCTAGGTGATCTGGACTATCATAAAGAGTAAAATTGACCACACGTCGACAAATTTGTTCTTTATCAGCTCTATTAGGTGTAAGTGTTTCATTTTGAAGGTATTATCTAATAGGTGACATCCATCCTGTAGTATGACCATACTATTTAGGAATGGGACTAATTTCATTAATTTCCTCTATTCTGATTCGAACATAAGGTGAAATTGAACGACAGTGGGCAATAATGATGGTTGTCTCATCCCGATTTGGATCTACCAGAGCTGTGGCTATATTACCTAGTGCATCAGCTTGGGCATTTTATGATCTTGCGACATAAGAAAATGTCGGTTCCGAAGGGAATTCCTCCATTAACTCTCTGACGTAATCATACAAAGGGATTAGTTCTTCTTTTCTGATGGCATAATCCACATTGACTTGTTTGATTACCAGGTTTGAATCACCTTTCACCTTTAAGTGATTCACCTGTGATTGAAGTGCAACTTCAAAGCCTACGATGAGAGCTTGGTATTCTGCATCATTATTGGTACCAACTTCCCACAATAATAAGGAATAAGGTAACAATTCCTTTTCTGGAGAAATGAGCACAATTCCTAAGCCAACATTGTTGAATTTAGGATTTCCCATTTTCCTCCCTGTTGGACTTCTGGAAGCACCATCAAAATACATTTCCCATGCCTGAGGACTTTCTTGAATAGTGAAGACTTCCTCATTAGGGAGTTCAATAACTGAAGATGTGTCTTCCACTGAAGGGTGTTCAGCTAGGAAATCCGCCATAGCTTGTCCCTTCATCACCTTTTGAGACACATACCGAATGTCGAATTGCTGCAAAATAACTGCCCACTTTGCCAGACGTCCTGTAAGCATTGGACAACTTTGGATGATTTTGAGCAGGTTATTGCGAGATAGCAATTGTACCTCGTGATGTTGCAGGTAGTGTCTCAACTTCTGAACTGCAAAGATTAATGTTAGGAAGAACTTCACAATACTTGAATATTGGGTTTCTGCTTCATACATAGTTCGACTAAGATAGTATAGGTTGTTTTCATTCACATCATCATTCTTTTGAGCAATAAAGGCACCCAATGATCGATATAGAGCTGTCACGTAGATGATAAGTGGTCTTCCTTCAACCGGTGGCATGAGTACCGGTGGACTCAAGAGGTATTTCTTGAGAATATCGAATGCTTCTTGACATTCTTCAGTCCACTGGTAAGTGACTCCCTTCTTCATCAATTTGGTGAAGGGTAAACATTGGCCTCCCAAATTGGAGATGAAACGCCAAATATAGGCTAAGTGTCCTTGAATTCCTCTTAATTCTTTCAAATTTCAAGGAGGTGAAATACCAAGGATTTACTTGGTCTTCTCAGGATCGACTTCAATACCACGATGGCGTATAACAAAGCCAAGAAAGTTTCTTGAGGTTACACCAAAAGAAAATTTTAAGGGATTTATCTTAAAATTATTTTGTCGAAGCTTGCAGAATATGACTTCAAAATCAGCCAATTGATTAGAATGTTGTTTGGATTTAACTACCAAATCATCTACGTTGAATTAAACAAACTTCCCTAATAAGGGTCTGAATATACGATGCATGGCACGCTGATATGTTGCACCTGCATTATTTATGACAAAGTGCATTACCCGGTAGAAAAACACACCCTAAGGGGATTTGAAGGCTGTGGATTCCTCGTCTTCTGGGGACATTCAGATCTAATTATATCTGGAATATACATCTATGAAGGAAAGTTCTTCCTAGACTTCTCTTGCATCAATTAAATGTTATGTAATCGGAACTGGGAAATCATCCTTAGGGAAATGCTGATTAAGATCTTTGAAATCGATGCAAACTCTAATTTTTCCATTCTTCTTCTTTACAAGGACAATATTAGCCAACCACTTGGGATACTGAACTTCTCTGACGAAGTTATCTTTGATAATCTTATCCACTTCATCTTCAATTTTCGAAGCATAAGTTGGGTGTGTTCTTCTCGCGTCTTACTTAAATCCTCGATGTTCTTCTGGTAAACCCAAATGATGAGTAGCAACATTAGGATCAAGCCCAGGAATTTCTGTATTGTTCCAAGAAAATATATCTCTATTTTTCCTTAGAAAATAAATATAAATCTCTTTCTCTTCAAGAGTCATGGCCGCACTGATTAAGGTGGGGTGTGGATCTTCTTTTGTACCCAGATTTATTTCTTTGAGTTCGTCCACAGTGGTAGAGATACCCTCTTCAAATGCTGGAGGAGCATCTCTGAGATCTTCCTCTTCTTCTTCATCATATGTTATTTCTTCCGTTTCTACTTGCATAGTAGATAATAAAGCATAATTTTCTTGATCAGAAGAGATGTTAAAATTTACACATCTTGAAGAAGAAGCTTCCATTTCCAACCCGATTAATGATGAAGGGTCTTCTTTGGGTAATAAAGAGGAAATGATGGATTGAAAATCGACATCATTTTTCACCTCCGATGTTTCTATAACAACTTCTGGCCTGGTTGGAAATGTATAGACTTTTTGGATTTCAGCAGATGAAATTAAGACGTCACCATTTGCGCTTTCATCACTACTTGGTGGGTTACCAATTTCTCCCATGTTGTCTGGGTCGATTTTCGTAATTGACATTATGGATTTTTCCATAAGAGTATTTTGATTTGGGTCTATCATGTCAATTTGACTGATATGCAACACATAATCTGTACTAACATGTGTAAAAGGATTTAATGGAATCTTCTTCAAACCATATGGAGCATTACCTTTAGTAATCTCTTTTGTTGTGGATTTCCCCTTCCCTTCATGTGATAGAATTCCGCCTCAATGGATTGTGACTCACATGTCTTGAACATGGACTTATCACCGTAAAATGTCCCAACTTGACCATCGAAACAATATTTGAGACATTGATGGTATGATGAAGGGATAGCCGCATGTTGATGTAGCCAAGGTCTTCCAAGCAGGATGTTGAAAGCTGAGTCTTGATCAATAACCATGAAAACTGAATTGGATACAAGATCTCCAAAATGAGATCTAAGTTTAATTTCGCCCAGTGGTTCTTGTTCATTTTTATCATATCCTTGTAACATCATGGTAGAAGGAGATAAATAAGATTCCATGAGGCCCAATCAATGAAGTGTACGAATGGGAATTAGGTTGACTCCCAAACCATTATCAATGAAAGCTCTTCGGACGTCTACGCCATTGACCTTGCCAGATAATTACAAAGCTCTAATGTGCCCATGCACAACATTATCTTCATCTTCACCAGTAAAAGATATTATTGCATGGAATTCTGTAGGATTATTCTCTATGTGATAGACTTCTGCTGCAGTAATTTCAGTTTCAAACTCTTGAGGGCTTGATAATGCCTCAGTGAGTGCTTCTCAAAGATCTTTTTACAGATTCAGAGTATCCAAAATTGATAACATGGCTGGTACAGGGGCCAAGGGATTCAATACATCAAATTTTTTCATCCAGTGGTCTACGTTTCCCAACAGGAATATGCGGTTTAGCAGGTACCTTGGATGCAGGTGTTTTGGAAGTTGATGCATCTTGTATCGGGATAGGAGTTAGCAATATCCCTGGTTTTGGAGGATTAGACCGATTAGATTCATTTACATGCTGAGAGGAAGAAGATGCAACCTTCAACCGGTCTTCCAAAATAACTGTGCCAGGACTGAATTTTCTATTGGTAGAAGGACTTTCTTGTTCTTGTAGAGCTCGCTGAAGGGCTCTACAATGAGTTTCTGCTGCATACACAGTTCTAGCAGGGGTAGAATTGGAATAGTGGCTTATGAAAGATCCACGCCATCACCTGTATCCCGATCCCCTAAAATTTCCTCTGATTCCCCTATTTGATATAGGGAATTCAGGATCATGAAATCGAAACTGTGACTGGCATATAGCTCTGTTAATTGAATCATATTAATAGAACAGAAGATTAATTCTTCGTATGATAAATACTCTTCCGAATTATCCTATTTAGGTTGTGCCGTTTGGTGGGGCGGTGCCCATGGCTTTGAAGTAGATGGCATGAAGTCTGCCAGAGTCAAAGACAACTTAGGATTTGACACATACTCATCTTCTTGTGATTCTTTTTCTTTCATTGAATCATGCCGTTTCTTTGAGGAATTTCCCTCTGATGAAGAGGATTTTTCCGCAACATTCATGACAGAAGACACAATCGGTTTCTTTAATTGTGTTCGCAAAATAGCATGAGTTCGGTTGATTGTCTTTCTGACCATCCAATCATCATACTTCTGTGAATTTTTTCTTTTGACTTCTTTCCATTCACCTTCCTCCTCTGGAACTGTTACAGTGACACATGCTACCTGGGGTGAGGAGCCTTTAAGTTTGACATGTCCCGAGTCGACCATCTTTTACAGGAGGTCTTTGACGACAAAACACTCCTGGATGGGATTCCCCAACATTTGATGAAAGGGGAAATATTTGGGATGGTCTTCATCTCCTTTCTTGTTTGGCCTCTTGGGCATTGGAAACTGAACCAAATTATTCTCTATGGCCAAAATGAAGTAACCAGGAACTTGTTCATTTCTGAAAGAGTATGTTTCGCTCTTCAGATCGTCAAATTGTTTTTGTCTTTGATCTCTTTGATCGTCTTGATGAAACGGTATTTGTTGTTGGCACTCAGGGGGTGGAGCCCTTCGAGAAGATGAAGGTTTTGAAGTAAAAATAGGTACAACTGCTTATTTAAGCATAACTGTAGCAGTTTCATCTTTACCCATTCTCCTTCCTGGAGCTGATGTAATTACATGAGATTTACCCTTAGCATTTATAAGGGAATCTTAAATCTGCTGAGCGATTGAAGTAAGGTATCGAAACCCTCCTGTGTATTTCACAGGGATTAACGGCGTGCGTAATTCGTCACGCTGATTTGCCACACATATTGGAAATAATTCCTCTTGAGGGAGTGCTAAGATCATGGAATATGTTAATCCCTTCCAGCAATCAATGAAATTAGAGACCCTTTGATTCTCCCTTTGCTTACAGTTTGTATGATCGAAAGCTGTAGTATTTGGCAATGTTGAGCTGAACTGAAGAAGGAATTTTTGGCGAAGATCCTCCCATCCGGTAATTGAACTAGATTGCAAGCTTGTATACCAGACAAAGGCTGGTCCTTGCAAGGTCCATATGAAGAATCTGAGTTTTACTGCTTCTTGCTGCTCCGGAGTTCCCATCATAGGATCACAACAATACACGTAATGCGTCAAATGCTGTTCAGGGTCGCCTGATCAATTGAAAAGAGGGAATATATGGTTTCCAAAACTGGATGGGGGAGAGAATGAATCTACCCATTCAGGGTAAGAACTCTTTTCTGGTTGAACCTGTGCATGTTTCCCTTCCATAGTTATTAACTAAGGTGTTAATGACTCAATAGTAGTTATTAACTTTTGAGAAACATCCGGTTGAACTTGGACTTGGGTAGGTGGAATGACTGGAGCTTGGAAAAATGTAGTAGTTGGTGCTGCAACTGATTGTAGCAATGCCAACTATTGTTGCACTTGACCTGTAGGATTTGTAACACCCAATACTTTTTTGAGAAATTTTTTGTTTTTATGTTATATAAATCATCAAAGAAATCTTTCACTACACACATCACTTGCTTGGCTTGCTTTGCACACAATCGCAACCTTCCGTGATAGCTTGCGTCGTACGCAATACCGAGTTTCACTAAACAACGATATGCTATTAAAATATTATTAAAAATAGATGTTATGAATAGTAATAACCACTTTTTGAAATTTTATAAATTATCTTTTTCAAAATGGACTGCTTTTTTGGATTCAGAATATCGAAATTAGCCTAGGATGGTATTTTTCTGAAAACATTCAATTTTTGATGAATAGTGAAACCACTAAGTGGTTGTTAAAAAAACTTAATTTTTCATAAATATTAATTTTACCACTTCTGTGAGTGGTATTTAAAAAATCCAAGAGACACAGTTGATGTTAGTAAGTACAATGTGGTTCAATGAGATGAAAATAATTTTTGGTGAATAGTAACTTTTTACTTCTATTTACCACTGTTAAAAGTAAATAGGGTAATTAAGTGTAAAAATGTTATTATTATTTACCTAACACATGTCCTAATTCTATTGGATAAGTGAAATTCGACCAGAAACAACCTTAGGAATAAAATATGACCATTTAGGCCCACTTGGATTAGATTAGGACATTTATTATTAATTTATTTAAAGAAGGGTTAAAATAGTTAAAATCAAAGTGTAATAAATAAATAATTTTTAATATAGGGTTATACATAAGATAAATTAGACTATAAATATTAATTAGAAAGCTAAAAAGATTTCCTACATAATGAAATTTTATTTGTAAATTTTAGACATTAAATAATTTAATTTATTTATGACATAATAATGATGCAGTAATTATCTTATTAATGAAATATTGACATAATTGATGATATAAATACAAAAATAAATATAATTTGATCCTTTTTATGAATTACAATAATTTTATATGTTAATATGACATGTTATTATTGATTTAATTAAATTTTTTTGAACTAATCGTTCTGTTATAATTTTCACAAAAATAAATTACTAAATAGTGTCCAAATTGACATAAAATAGTTTTTAAAACAAATATTAAATTATTAATTATTATTTTATTCCTAAAAATCTAATGTTCGGCCAAATGACTAAGATAAGGTTATATATATTAATAATAAACAACTTGGAGTTCGTTTGTCTGCTTATAGTATGTTTGTTGACCTTATAGTATAAGAACACAAGAAGACATGGAAAAAGTAAAATTATTTAACTTAATGTTAAATCTAAATGATAAGGTTAAAATAGGAACTTAAACTTGTCTAAATTCTATTGGATGAGAGTATTCTGGCCCATCCCCACCTTAGCTTCGAAATATATCAATTTGGAGCTATTAAAACCCGAATTTGACTTTATAATAAAATAATAGTTTTAGTTATTCCAAAGGTGCCCCTCTCCTCCATTATAAAAGGGAACCTCCTCCCTCTCCACCTCACACCAATTTGAGCATTCAAGATCGGCCACACCATGAAAAGTTCTCCTCTCCACTTCCCTAGAAACATCCTAGAGGTCCTGGTCTTCTTCAAAGACCAATTTTAGTGCCCTAAAAGGATATCTCAAAGAAGTACATCAAAGAAGAGGTAATGTCCGTTACCGATTCTTTCATCTTTATTTCTTCTTCCACTTCTTCTTCATTAGTTGTTTCATTATGAAATAATAACATCAGTATCACTCATATACTGATATGTTTTTATATTTCTGAAACATCCCTATTTCACCATCTATCCATCCTACAGAAAATGAAATCACCGCGCGTGCGTACGTACGGAATACCGTCTCCACGCCGTGGTGTAATTTATTTCCCCCCACCACCTTACTTGGATGGGTATAATGGTGTAAATAATAACTATTTATGATTATTGTAAAGTTATATTGATTCTTAAATATAATACATACTCTCAAATAAAATTCCATGATCATGGGAACGATATCTTCGCTCGTGCGTACGTACGGAATACCGTCTCCACGATGTGATGCGACTCGTTCTACATGATATTCATTGAATAATGTTTATATAAATGAATTGAATGAATTAATATGATATATATTACACTAATACCATTCTGGAAATGAGGTATCTATAACCTAAAGAGAAGAAAAAAAATTTATTCGACCAAACACGCATAAGACCAAAAAACGAATAAACACCCGAATAACAAGTAGTAATGAAATATTACTAATAAGAAGCTAAGAATATGACCATATATGATATCATAACAATAATTATGATTCTGGAATAAGTAAATAAAATTATTTAAATCATTATACAGGAGGTTTGGACACATACGAAGAAAATCGGACCTAAGGTAAGGGAAATATCACAATCTCATTTTTATCCGAGATTTTTTATACTTTGGTATTTACTGGGGTGTATTTTATCATCCACATCCATGTTTCCACGATATGTAATATTATTTCCATCCACCTACAATTGTTTAAATCCATTTTTACCCTTTGGTTCGTTTATAGTAAAAGATATGAAAGGAATATTTTGTCATTTTTCGTACGAGGTACTTCTTGAGTTTTCTAACAAAAGAATGAGAAGAATGTTTTTTTAACTTATACGGCATGAATGGATTTTTAAAACATTCTTTCCAAGAAGCATACTTTACATGTTTCCAAGATTATTTTTAATTAACTTCTTTTAGTTTAGAATTGTATGACATGTTAAGAAAGGAAAAGAGTTTTTTAAGTAGAAAGGATATTTTCCTCAAGAATGGAGTTGAAGTGTTTTATCAAAATTATTTTCCATCTAAGATAATATAGGGTTCTGTTTCAATCCCTATTATTACATTGATTTGATTATGTTGTTTATGAATCCCATTTTTATCACATGGGTTATACAATGATGTATGATTTATGATTTTGTGGCACACATAAGAATGGTATCATTATGAGATGGGTGGGACCTATATCTCCATCCAATGCATTGGGTAAAGATTTTATATCTCATGAGATAGACATGGCTAGAACGGTAGGTTAAACCGGTTCAGTGAAACAGGACTGAAACGAGGAGTGAACTTGGTTCAGAAATGGACTTTGTCCACTAAGATAGTCTTGGAAATGAGTCTTGACTAATAAGAAATGATTCTCTATGATTATGTGTGTATGCCAAAAAGTTTTATGTTTTACGTTATGATTATTGGGATTACATTTAACTACTATGATTTATCCCATGTTATGAAATTATGATTTCTTTTGCAGGTTAAGATTTCCAAAATTTATGTTCTTATCTATATGATGTGATTGATATTTCTTTTGTTTACCCTTACTGAGCATTTGAGATCACCCTATTTATGTTTTATTTCCCCAGGTCAGGAGGATGGTTATTAAGTAGGATATGCCTAAAAGGGACTCTAGATATGATGAAATAAATGGGAGGCAAAGTAGATGCTTTATTAACCAGTTATTTATGTTTCCCATTTTTTAAAGACTCTATACCTATACGGTCCTTTTCTAGTTTTGTTATATGTTGTAATAAGTGTGCTTAAATTTTGAAGTAATGACAATGTATGTAAAGTATGGGTCATTATAGGATTAGACTTGTGAGGGTGTATTGATAGAGGATGATATTCTTGATCCTTCTCAGTAGCTGCAACAAATTTCCTTGGCTGACTGACTCTAGCTCGCTTAGGAGGAAGACTACCCCGAAGTAGCTCTGCATTGAACCTCCTTAATTCCTTCATTTATTCCTCCGGTTGTGCAAACCTTGCCTCTAGTGAGAGAGATTGTCCTTCTCCAGAAGAAGGATATGTAACCTGGTTCGTTCCCGTCCCTTTGTTGGATCCTATTCAGAGAGGGGGAAGTGGGTTACCTGAAGGATTACATAGGTTCTGAGTAATCCTTTGATTTGGTGTACGCCCACCTTCTTCATTTGTGTTGGTGCGTACATCTTCTTGAGCGGGAACCTCTTCATCTGAGTCCCCTGAGTGATCCTAATATGGTGGATCAGCAACAACGGCATTGATGATATTGATTGATGCATAACTCATTGCATCCCTTCTATTAGCATCTCTGTGATATTTTCTTCTTCCATGTGTATGATGAGACATTGCCTTTTATTGATTCGATCCCTTAGTAACTTCTTGACGAACCGTAATTTGGAGGGAATCTCCTGATAATTTGGCTCTTAGTTCCTCTTTAGGATTCTTCCCAAATCGAGAAAAGACCGAATTTCTCTGATGAGGGGATTGATGATTTGAAAAAGTCCACAGTCCGGCGGACTAGGGCTGTTTCTTCTCAACTCCTCGAATCTTATTTTTTTGATACGGAGGGCTGGTTTAAAAGAGTCCCCAGTCTGGAGAGCTAGGGTGGCTCTTGACATGCTATGTCTGAGACTTTCTTAAAAGCTCTCTTGATCTTGCCAACTTTAGTCCTGAATTATCTGGATGCATTAACCTGTCTCCACTTTTATGAGCAGGTTCAAAAGACCGTTGGATGATTTCTGACACTTCTGTCACTTGGTGATGTGCTTGCTCCAAATGAGAGGCCTATTCAATATTCTCATTTTCTTGATGCATGAGTAATTCAACAACTTGTTCTCTATATTCTTGATTTTGAGAGGAACTAGTTGATTCATGTTCTTGGGAAATATTTTTATTACAAACAAATCCCATCGACTATGGCCATCCATGGGAAATAACATAGCATGAGACCATTTTCGGCGGGCTTTGCTGATTGGAGAGCACCGTCAAATGTAGTGCTCCATGAACACCCCATCATCTGACATGAATACCAGATGGGGAATTGGCAATTAACTAGCGCAACTTTCTTAGTGTGCCAAGGCATGAACGTTGAAGGGCTCTCTGCTGCTTTTCAGCATTCAGATATCGAGAGACTAATAGAGATGCCAAGTCAATTTGGCGTTGTAACCCTTTTATTATCTTAACATTATTTTCATATTCATCATAAGAAAATACTTTATTCTTCAACTGATAAAGAGTTTTCCATATGTTGAGACGAATATCACGAATTCCATCTTCAGTTAACATTTCTGGAATGTCATACTGAGAATCAGCCAGAGGCAAAAACATGACTGGCACTTCACCTTTTTCCATTTTTTTCTCATGTTCATCATTTCCTCATTATAATTAAATAAAGATTCTTCTAGCTGATTTGACCAGAGTTGGTGTTTCCTTGTTGCTTCAACGGATTCAACAAGATTGGTAGAGGAATCATTGATCAGACATGACGATGCATGAATTAGGGTTGGTTCGGATAATGACCTATAACCTGGGCAATCTCTTGATTGAGAAAGTATTTCACCTGCTAGAGATGAAGCATCAGACATGACTGGTTTCGCATTTGAAAGTGCCTCAAGATAAGAGGGCTTTCTCAGCACAACATTTTCCACTGGAAAACTTTTCTGGCAATGTACATCACTACTGCGGAGTATAATTTTACAGCAAAATTCATCATCATGGGGAGGACCTCCATAATGTGTTACAGAAAAAGATGATATCTCTTGCCCCTTGGTCTTCTGACCACACAGAGGGTTCTTGTGGCTCTCATCTAAAGATGAAACTTCGAGATCGACTGAATTGTCATGAAGAAAGCCTTCATGAGGAAGTGTCTATTGAAGACCATCGGAATTATGTTCCCACTATTGGGAAATGAGGGAGTAGAATCTTGAATTTCAATAGATTATTGTCTGAGGGCTTTAAGAACTCCAGCATCGAGCAATGTCGTGTTACAGATTGGCTCTTGATCTCTTGACTGTGCTGGGCGAGTCTCCTTCTTAGATACCTTCTTACTTGATTTGGAAACCACTTGTTGACGAATGTGGCTGCTCTGAGCATGTGTATGTGCCTGATCAAGAATGATGTCCAGGTTAGGCTGAAGATCTCCACTCAAATCAGGTGTATGTTCCTGACTTGGTTGTCCGTATGATATGGGGGAGTATGCCCCACAACCCTTTTGGACTGGAAGAGATGTGTGTGTCTGTTCCGGAGTGAATTTTAGATGTGTCACTCCACTGGTAGGGATATATTTATGTGTCTTTCCCTGAGATGCTACTGAAGCTTTTATAATATCCTGGCAGGCCTCCAGAATATGAGCAGAGATTTTCTTCTTCACTTTCACCATTGATAGAATATGCTTGGTGACTTTAGCTACCGGAACAGGAATATACGTCCATTCCGGGCTTGGAGTAGGTGTATGTGCCTGCTCTTTTCCTACCTTTCCTGTCAGTGAATCCTGACAATACTCAAGTGTGGGGGCAGATAGTTGAGTTTGCCTCCTGTTTGTTGTTGGGGATTTCCGACTAACTTCTTCGAATTCTACCAAGTGAGACTGTTGGTAGGCATGATTTATACTAGCAGGAGTATGTGCCTGCTGATTTCACTTCGCCAAATGTAGTTGACGAGATCCATCATATGTAGTCAGATGAGCCTGGTGACTAGCTGATGATGTATAAATAGGTGTATGTTCCTGCCTAAAGTACTCTGCCAGAATTTCTTGGAAGGATTGGCCTGATGCTACCAGACGAGTCTGCGGGACAGCGTAATTAAAACAGGCAGGTGTGTGTGCATGCTCGTTGCTTTCCACAAAGTTAGGATGGTGAACTTCTACGGAGATGGCAGAGATGAGAACCTACTCACTATTGACCGGATTCCGCCTATGGAGGTTCGTCTTACCTGCTCAGGTTCGAGGAACCTGAGCCGAACACCTGGATTCGGTACCCACATTATGTTGAGGGCACACTGCCACACGAATCTGGCGGCGATTATTGGTGGGATCCCTCAGGAAGGACTCCTATTTCATTGAATTAAGGCCCTGAAGGACCTTCTAATTCACCTCCCCAGAATATTGGAGTGAATGGTGATTTCTTTCCGAGGAGAAAGACCCGAAACGGTTGGAAGTAGTGGTTAGCACTGCCTGCTTCTTAATCACTAGTCGTCGTTGTTCGGATGACCGGTGTGAGTTGTTTACTTGGAGGGCTCGTCGGGCAGCCTACAGAGTTGGAATGGTACCGTTTTGATGGTACTCCTTAACCAGCGCATTTGATACCCAGCGTTGAAGATGCTGAGTAGTCGATATCATCCTTAGAGTGTACTATGATCCAGCAGGAGTAGCGATAGTGGCATTTTCAACAGCAGTATTCAAGGGTGTGAACTTGAGAGAAGTCATTTTGGAAATGCAGAAGATCATGGGAAAAGAGTTCCTGTTTGATATAACAGACGTGATCGAGATAAATTCAGCCACTACATGTTTTGGATGAGCACATATGTCAATGATTGTTTTTGGCCCTCTTATTGAGTTTTAAATAGGGGCCTTACAAATAGGGAAAACATCATTTTAACTTGGTTAAGGATTCACGTCAGTTTCACCATTTTTGTTTCCCTCGGAATTCAGGGATGACCTCCTTGATGGGAGGCTCAAACATTCCAATCGGTTTCAAACGGGTTTGTTCATAGAACCAGTAACATCCAATGATTCCACATCCATTTGGACCTATAATCCAAAGGTAGGAGCTCATTAGTTTGTGGACTGATGAGGCTTAGGAATTTGCATTGGTTGAGAGGATGGGATGTCGGACTCATCACACCTTTTTAGGGGAATTATTGTCTACTCCAAGACTCTCTTTAAAGATTTAAGACAATTTCTTGAATCCTTATTACATTACCAAGTATAAAATGAGATTTCCATCAGATCTGACAATCAATGATTAAATATTTAAGAAATTTAGAGAATCTTTTATATGTATTCGAGGTTCTTCATCGATAGAGAATCATCTGTATTTATTAGTGATTCATGGTCAATGGCATCCTTCGACACATTTATATAGTAGTCTCTTGGTCATTATGATGACCATTCTGGTTTTAAAGCCACTCAGTTGGGCACTTGAAGATTTTTATCATTCAGAAGGACATAGATTATTTCAGAGTTGGGATCAAACCCACAAATGGGATACCTATGTATCCTTTGTTTAGAGAAAGGAATCAGAACCCACGTAGTTCGAGTAAGGGAGTATGATGTTTATGATTGATGGCTCAAAGAAGGATGTCATAATTACTTTTACACTCTAAGCTCACATGAGTCATGCTCGGTGTGAGAAACAATAGGTATTGGTAAAAATCAGAAAATTGTTCCATGAATGATGCAATTATAAGAAATAATTTGGGACTTATGTATGTATGACTACCCAGATAAATGAAGATTAGGATTTACATGAGGGAAGAAATCCAAGAGCAGGGTCCATAACGGTATATGTAAATCATGGAGATTTGAATAATCTAACTTGGGGATTACTCCTGAAAAGGAGGGCCAAATTAGGAGAGGACTTATGAATGGGTTTTACTACTGAGAAAGAATCTTCGATCAAAAGAAAATTAGGACTGGTTAAGAGAAATTAAGACTGTGGCTTACTCTTGAAAATGATTCCTAGGTTAAGAGACTTGAAAAGTTAAGGGACTTGGGGCTTACTCCTGAAGTGGATGCCCATATTTGAGACTGGGACTTAATCCTGAAAATGAGGCCCAGGTTAAGGGATTTATGGTTTGGGGCTTACTTCTAATGAGGATGCCTAGATTTGGGAACTTTAAGAATTGGGGCTTACTCCTAAAGAGGATGCACAAATTAGGGGACTGGGGCATACTCCTAAAGAGGATGCCCAGATTTGAGAATTATGACTGGGACTTACTCCTGAAAAGGAGGCCCAAATTAAGGGACTTGGGGCTTACTCCTAAGGAGGATCCCCATATTTGAGAATTATGATTGGGGCTTACTCCTGACGAGGATGCCCAGATTAAGGGTTATCTCATCTTAAAGGATGAGGTTGAATGAATGAAATCGCAATCTTTAGTGACATAAAGATATGTAAATCACTAGATTTTAAGAGATATTTCCCAGAATTCCTTTCAGATAAGGATGTCAAATTATGAAATCAGGCCATAAATGGATTTGAAGAGTGTCTTGAAGACTAAATCTTGAATAGGAGAGGTGGAATTAAATAAGATGGGTGAAATGGGCATGAAGGGAACCCATGGTGGAAGAGGCGCGCATGTCCTGGCAGGCGCGCAAGTACTGTGTGGGCGCACAAGTCTTGGCTGTGCAGGTATAGCTGTGCGACACATGGGTACTTGCGCGACGGTTATCCAGCAGGGTAATACTTGAGCAACTCTTGGTTAAAGCCTTTATAATCCTCTTGAGGTTCTTACAGAAGAGTGTCACGCATGCTCTATTGAAGGAGTTAGGCGGCGCGCAAGTGTGGCCATTTCCCATAAGGGATCTCTACTTAGGTGCACCAGTGTTGATGAGTTTCAACACTTAGGCCTTCCTCCCCCTCTTTAGATCTTCTGTTATAAGTAAGGAATTTCCTTTGAAATGTTTCGGAAGCTTTGAGAAGATACTAGGGAACCGAGAGCTCAAATATACGTTTCTGGAAAAAATCCTTCCGAATGGGGGCCCCACATTGTCTATTAATAGGCTGGAGAAGACCCCGGGCAGTTATCACTTAGGGCGCGCAAGTCACTTGGGCGACCATTAGGCAGCGCGCAAGTGTACTTGTGCGTCCATCCGGGAACTTGCGCAACCTATGGGCAATGTTATCCTTGTTCATCCCTTTGTCGATTTTTGATATTTCTTCAAAGGATGAATCACTTTGGACTAAGGTATTTCACTTTTTCATTCATTAGACTCTGTGATGGAAAGGAGCATCAACAGACATCATCGTGGAACTCCACTGCTTATCCCTGTTAGATGGTAATGCCTATAAGAGGTTGTATGTGAACACCACTACCCATACCTACTCGAGGGTATGTAATGGAAGAAGTCATTGAGATCCTGCCTGATTCTTGTTGTCAATAGGTGTCTTCTTAGTGTGTGGAAAGACCTGAAAATTTTATATCTTATCTGAAAATCCACAACTGAGTGAAATATCGCATTCTACGTGGAAAATCACCCAGGATAGTCAACTCAAACTAATAAATACAAGTTTAAACAATTAAGATATGGAAAGTCAAAGTAATCTTAGAAATTATCAAGGGGTACAGAACATGTGAGGAGACCCACAATGTGTGTGGACCCACTTCATATCCTAGCCATGTCTCTACTCAGCACACATGTTCATATCTGTTTAGAAGTAAATGCCGAGTAGGTGGAATACATGGTGTGTCTTTGATGATAAGGACCATTGCCATATTTTATACGTTGTGTCTGTGAATAGACCTCTGGTTTGGGTACTATGGTACATGAAATGTTCTACCACATGGGGTATTACTTGTGTGAACTTCCTATATCTTGTATTTAGAACATAGAGTGCCCTTGTTTGTGTGACTCCTCACATGTCTTTTCCATAGGGGAATATCGTACACATCATGATGGTGATGTACACATCATGACATGATTATGGGTTTTCAAAACCCTAGAAGTACTGCTAAAAAAGGCTACACACCATGTGTTCATCTTGGAACACGGGATACAGTTTCGATTTTTTCCGAAATCCGAGATCACGTGATTTGGAATTCACACCATAAATTAGTCCACACCGCTATATATTCCACCTCAATTCCTCCCGAAACTCATATATCTAGCTGTGATTAACAATTTTGATTATCATTAATTAGAATTTATCTCTATATGTTGGGATGATTCTTATCATTATTTCTTCACACTACCGCTGCTTCTAGGTAATATTTTGCGATCTTAAACCACCCAATCGATCATATACAGTAAAATAGATTTTCGGATATATGCTCAGATCATCAAAATATTCACGTTTTGTAGATTTACATTACATTTGGGGGCCCGATCGTGCTTTGTGCCACCAAACAATCAACAAATCTGGAACCGCGAGGTGTCCAAGGATGAATAATTTGAATTAGAAAGGGAGGAAAGAATTAAAAAAAGATTATAAAACATTGTATCCTAATCGTTATTGGTTGATGATCAAGAACATGGTTCCTGGGTTTGATGAAAAAATTAGAAAATATTTAAAACCCCACACATTAGTGCAATCGGTGTTTGTACTTAGAATTTATTGAATAAAGAAGAACGATCGACAGATACAGTTAATATAAATTTTATAAAACACCTAAATAATAGTCCAACCGTAGTTTTGGATTTATTTCTGGTGACAAACGAGTCCACCAATGTTCATGAGAAGCTATTGTGTTGGTCATGTGTTGATATGTTTTAATATGGAATCTTGTGATTTTTCACCGATGGATTTTTCAATGGTTGATGTTGAGATATTTTTCCACGATCACAAGATTTTGAAGCTAACCATGGAATAATTTATATACTTATACATTTGTAATAATTCTTCATATGGTTATATTAATTAAATTAATTATTTAAACAACTAAATAAATTCACTTAACATACCTCCAACAACTGAGGGGTTTGAACATCCCACGCCATACTCACATTATGTCACACATGGGGTAACCACCTTATTTTAGACTCAATTGTGGTCTCATAGTTTCTATTTGGTAAAACATTTAAGAGTAATCCCATTTTACTTGAAAAGTTTCATACACGTGAAATGTAAAATATATTTAATATTTTCATAAAATTATATACAGGTACACTGGGCCTCATAATTGTACACCATCTCATTACCTATATCTAGAAATATGTATATAGACATTTCAACTTATTTCAAGGAAAAACCCAAATTTATAATATATCATAATGTATTAACCCATTTTAACCCATTAAACCCTTATTGTGGAAAAGAACATTTTGTATTTTAACATATTTTTATAACTACAATAAAAATGAATAGATTAATTAACATGAATATCTTAATTAAAAATATTTAATTCCTTCTATAAGAATAAATTTCTAGATTTGGTATGTACTAATTTTATGATATGTAAGTGAAATATAGAGAAAAATAATATTTTAGATTTACATTTTAAACATAAAAATGAATTTATACCATAACCATGTAGTTAATTAATGTATATAAAAATTATTGACTTCTTAATTGGAAAAAGATCTTTCTATTGCTTAAAACAAATTTTAAAATGTAAAAACTTTATTATTGAATGGAATAAAAAAATTATTTCATTACAAAATAACGCCAACTATATTATAAAATATCAAACACAGGTTCATAAATTTAATTCAACACTTTTCTTATATCATGAAAATGTCATAAAAGAGATCGTATTATTCAAAACTATATTTTATTACCAATCAAAAACAAAAATACATTTTAATAAAATCATTGAAATTATTCCTTAGACAGTTTGGCCCAGATGAATTTAAAAATAATGATAAAATTATCAAATTAAAATTTCGAATTACAAAAAATAATTTTTTTAATTAAAATATAAAATATAAATAAAAAATATTTTATATAAAATTTTACTTTTAAATATTAGAGGTAGTTAGTATTATTTTATATATATTAAAAAATATAATATATTGGTTGAAACATATAAATATTATTTATTATCATGAATATCATTTGTATGTGATTAATTTAGTTCATTAGGATTAAATACACAACTCTGTAATAAACTATACTTTTTATCATTAAATAAAACTTATTATATGTCCTAAAATGGTACCATTTGTGATTGAAAAATATCTCTTCATTTACTAAAAGTATTATTATTCTTATAGTTTTCTTAATATTGATCATCACATATGTCATAGGTAATTTTATTTCAATGTTTTATGTAATCCATTCTATATTACGCAATTATTATATAAAGGATAATTTCATATTGATGAATTATTATGGTACATGAAATTCATATTGTAAATAACATTATTCAAATAAATGGAATGATATTGGAGAAATCAGGAATGGAACATTTATTATATAATAAAGACAATATGTACTTGCTATTGAATCCAATAGTTTTTAATTATAGGAGAGCAATGAAATTATAGAAAATCCATAAGAAAATTTATATATTTGGGAAAAAATATTTAATATTCATTTTGATACAAAATAATCTTAATAAAAAAGTAGAAAACCTATCAACCACTAAAGTTTGAAACTATGTATATAAGAAAAAAACAGTTTCTATAGCTTATAGTCATGGTTTTCATAGTCTAATTTGTCGAATATATAACAATTTAAATTTTCAATAGATATTGTTTTATTGAGGATAATATGTGTCTATATCCACAATTTTAATTGTCAAAGAAAGTGTGTTTAACCATGGATTTAACCATGGTTGTATGTTTCAAAATAGAAGGTTTTAACTATGGTTTTATGTTTGTATGAAAATTTTTTTTACCATGGAAGTACATCTATATATACAAATTCGTAACCAAGTAAATTTAGAATGTAATGAAATTGATTAAACCATGTAATTATCTATGTATATACATGAATAAAACCTGGGAGATCAGTTACTAAAACAATTTTTCAAACTGTGAAAATATCTAAACACATATCCGAATAAAAAATCACCATTATGATATGCACAATAAAATATACAAAAAAAATAAAAAACAATACTAGAAAATAAAAAAAAATAGATCAAAATTAACATTTTTAATTCAATAGGAAAAATAAAATATGAAAAAAGTTTAAGATATATAATATCAATAATGTTTCTCAATATTTTAATATGAATCATTATCAACAACATTATCATTAGAACATATATAAATAATTTTGCAATCATCATCAAAATGTGTTCCACAAACACCCATATCGTCTACACCATCACCACTATTATCATCGCTAGTATCCTCACCCTGATAATTATTCTCTCCAGTACCATTATCATCACAGAAATATAGTCATCGCAATCCTCATTAACTGTGCTTAGAATAAATAATCATCTATCCCTGGAGGATGCACCCTCTGGCTGTATTGAAGAGAATATAATAGATATAACATTGGAAAATTGTTCATTTTTGTTTCTTTTATTCTATCTAAAATATTTTTGAACATGTTTCTTATATATAATGATAATTGTATGTAAGTATTCTTAGGTAACCAATTTTAAATCCTTCCTATAATATTTAATACCTAATGATTAATAATTAATTAAAATTATTTTATTTCCATGTCTACAATGAGATATTCCACTATACTTGTCATATAGGTCCTAATGGAAAAAATAATTTTTGTTGAATCTATCTTATTCCTTCCCTTCTAGATCTTTAAAAGAAAAATATTATAATTTTTTACAAATTCAATATTTAACCAAAAAATTTATATAATATAAAACCTGAATATAACATATAATATTTAGAGATCTAAAAATAATAAAATTGTATTATAATTTCCTCTTATGTTGTCCAATTAATAATGCTTTTGTCTATCTTTTTTCATTAGTAAAAAAACATTGATAGAGTAACACATCAAATATTAATCTAGGCATTTTTCAATATTAAAATTCAAAATAAATATATAAAAAATTAAATATGTATTAAATTTTAATTGATATATTACATAAGAATGTTCATGATACCTCATTAAAGAACACCTCAATGCATAAAAATATTTCTTTTCAGTCATATTTTTGGTGTTCCATTCAAACGATTCTATTAGTGAAATTATATAATATAATATTTTACAAGTCAAAAGATATAAAATATCACTATTTCAATATAACTATTAAATTATTTCAACAAAAAATCAAAATAACCTGGTTTTGAAAATTTTATAATACTAAACACTCAAAGAAATAAAATTTAAATTCAATTAGAAACTAAATAATTATAAATTACTATGAAATGAACACCTTATATTCTATTAAACCAAATATTTTAGTAGAAACCAATAGAAAAAATAAGAAAATTATCTTCTTTATAAAATCACATGTTATTAATTTAATAAAAATAATCAATCAATTTAAAATAGAAAAATGAACATGTGTATTGAATTTGGGTACATTCGAGATGATTCAATTATATTCAGTACAATTCTAATTTTTTTTGTATTTATTAGTAATATATTGTACATTTGTATGTTGTTTTTATTTTCACACATCATATGAATGTCTTTTTATTATAATTTTAAATTTCTAAGTAATGATATGTAACATCTATGGTATTTAAATAATGATGTCTTGTAATGTGTTCAGGGGTGCTTAGTGTTTTTATATGATATTTTTAAAACATGGTATAGTGTATCCTAAATATATTCTCTCAAGTAAATGAAAAAAATTTATTTCTGTAAAAGTATTGAGTATTGAAAAAATAGGGTTTCCATACAAATGATAAGATTTTTATTTTAATTGAATTTTTTTATTTTTATGTTGAGTAAATGTTTGGGATCATTTCATTAGTATTGGATAAATTTATTGTTTTACCAAGAAACAAATTATTGATTTTGAAATTTTTATGTATCTTGGGTTCAAGAATATTTTTAATATTTTTAACTTTTTTTATTTTTTGTTTCGTTTGATAATGGCTGTAGTGAATAAAAATGTATATAATAGTTTTATGTTTCATTAAATGGTGATATTCACTCCTTTTAGTTGATTAATAATTTTGTGATTTTCAGTAGTAGATTTATTGATGGGGATAGAGAGGGTTGTTTGATTGATGATACATGAGGTGGATAGACAGTGTATTAATAGTGGTGGATAGACAGTGTATTAATAGTGGTGGGAATGATGTTGGTATGATGGTGGAATTATTCCATTAAGGATAATTTTTTTCATATTACATTGTGCTATTGTTTTCCAATTGGTTTTTGAGTTGTCTGATTTAAATAACTATCCATTTTTGGGAATTGTTTAATATATATTTCATCATATCTTCAATAAAGAGTTTGGAACAATATGTTTAATTATAGGTCATGGGATCAAATTATATTCATATATCAAGAGAAAACAGTGTCAAAGTTCCTTGTCCATGTGACGACACATAGTTTTGAATAGTTGTTAGAAGAATATGGGCATGAATTTGAAATGATATTGAAAACATATCAATAATGGGTTTTGATAGTAGTATATTCTCAATCATGTGCGCCTACAGTATGATGAAAGATGAATCATGTTCGGTTGAGAGAGTTTTCATTGGAATAATTATATATCATTGCAAAGAATAGGTTTTTACATCATTGTAGTGGGATAAACATGTAGAGGGCCTTATGGATGTACACATCAGATGATTATATGTTCATGTTATTTTTATTTGAATTTGAATTATTATTATCTTTTTTTAGAACAACCTAGTATTTAACATCATGGGTACATGGAATTACCGGTATTCCATGTGAAAGGATATTCATTGGATGTTTAATATAAAATATTATTGTTTCAGATGGATATGAGGGATTGTTAAGAAGTGATCATTTTGAGTTTACATTCATATACTAAGAAAGATAGATATTGTACCTCTAATTTTTTACCTTAAGGATTGTTGTTCTTCATTTTTTATTTATGGTTATCATATTTTTTATGTTAATGGTTTATGTGAGTAGGTGTTTGTAATTTTTTGTGTTAATGTTTATGTTCATGTATTACTTGGTCTATTTTTCAGTGTTTCCATTACTAAATATTGGAGGAGAGATGTGGAAACAAATTTGGGATATGGTTCTACCGCATTTTCTTTTTATTATAATAATTTTAGGTTTTATTTTTTTTAATTTTACCTTTGTAACATTGTGAGTGGTTGTGTTTCTTATTTCATTAATTAATAAATGGTTTTTGTGTGGTTGTTTTACTTTTATAATTTATAATTTTTTATTTTTTATATTTTTTGGGTTTTTTTTAATATCTTATAATGGAGGTTTTAGTGATTGGTTTTGTAAATGGTAGAGTTGTGACTTTTGTAGCTAACTAGATTTACTACAGTGGATACTCATTTACAATATCCTTTGAAAAAAATCTTGAGGATGTTTTATATGATTAGTTGGACTATGAGATAGAAAAAAAGTATGTTTTAGCATCATCAGAGGAATAAAGAATATCCTTAAATAATCATTTAGTCACAATCAGTGGTAGAAGATAAATTTTTTGGACGAAAGATTTATCTAACGTGGATTATATTATTCAATATTACATGGAAAACATGAGGAAGTATCATTTTATGAGGTGGATTTGGATTTATTAAACCAATCCCCAATCATTATGATATTGAAAAATAAGACATAAATTGATTTCTACATCAAAAGGTTCCACTTGTAATTCCATGTTTTTTGTATATTATATATATATTATATAGCTAATTTATATATAGTTCTTATTTCATCCATGGATGTTTTAGATTCAAAATGTATTATTTTAGGTTTTATAGTTGGTTCAAAATATGTACAAGTTGATTCTGGTTAGTTCAATAATGGTTTGGCACTAATATATTTAACAAATTTGTTATCCTCATCCTTATACAACACTGGCCATGCATGATAATAAATGATATATTCATTTCTTGGTCAAAATATATTAAATAATTATTAAAAACCAAGAAAATACAAAGAAAATAGGATGTTAGGAAACTTCCCAATAAATATATTCAATTAAAAGTTAATATTTTTCATAAATATCACTTCATATCGTACCTCAAAAGAATATAGAGATAGTGGTCCCCAAGGATGTATGTAGTGATGTTTGAAAATTATGTTAAGATTATCAATTTTTACTAATGTTGTTTGGTGGATTTGAAAAATATTGTGCTATAATTATGAAAATAATGAACATAATTGAAAATATATTGTGTTGATATTTAGGATGGTAATTATAAATAGTAAATGACATTTAGGCAAAACCTTATTCATTTAAAATAAGTTTCTACTACTAAATTCATCAATTAAAATTATTAATAAAAAAATATACACAAAAGTATTCCTAAAAATCAAACGAAAACCATATTATGATTGTTTTTAATTCTAAACAATGTGACCTCACAAATAAATATCCATCAATTAATTAATAAAACTGATTTCACTATAATCCAAAACAATGCATTCAGGAATTAATACTAATTGCAGTGAAAATTACTAAACAATTTTCATGAATAAAAACAAGTTATGTATAGAATTATAAGAATATTGTATCCAATAATAAATAAACCAATTTAATTTAGAGAAAAAATATACATACAAACTCAACAAGTTACATTTTTGAAAACATCGACTCAAAGGGGAGGAACATTAGTCTCCATTTATCACTACTACAAGTAGTTTACCTAGGCATGAATATATATTTGTAAAAATAATTTTCCTTATTTATTTATTCTATTTTGATTATTCACATTTTAATACTATATTATTATTTAATTTCAAACAAAATTTCAAAGGCACAATAATGAGAATTGTTTTTAAACCACTAGAATCCTCGAAAAATATTCACTAATTTTTATGTATTAGCGAAATATGACTCTTTAAATTTTACAACGTTTTATAGTAACTTTGATCATAAAATTTTATTCTTCATGGAACATGTTGTAAATTTCACCATTTAAATAAATAATTATACTAACTTTAAAAAAGTATATAATTTTAAAGTGATGCAATTTCATTCGATAAAATGTTACATGAATCCATGATAATGAGTTCCATAAAAAATCTCATAAATTAACACTCCATATATTCCAAATGATACCACCTATTACCAATGAATGGTATTATATTTTTCACGTGTTTTTATATTGAGAATCTATTGATGTTTTGTCATGATCCATCCTCGGGGACCATGCCATGACTACCCCAAGCCCGCATTCCCTAGTCCAGGGGCTAGCGACTATCACCAAAGGTGAATCCCTGATATAATGGGAAGGAATTTCCTTTAAACCTATATAACACACAATCTGAACACAAGCAGTAGAAGAAACAAGTACTAAAATAGAAATGAGAAATGTGCTGCAAGTATGTGGGCCAGTATACAAACCCAACTGAACAACAAATACAAGTACAAGTAAAAATGAAAAACAGCTCATGGATCATCCACTGGGGAATCATACCTGAACGGTAGGTACAAAACTCAAACAACTCGTCTCTGTGGTACATCCCTTCTACTCCAGCTTAGAGCAGCCTCCCGTCCCACCCCCTCATCCTCGGTCAATGCTGACTGCCGTCTACATAGAACACAATAAGGTTCTTTTGAAGCCCTTGCAGGGGTGAGTATAACAATACATTGTAGGGGGCCCCGAGACCCCCGAAGGTCTCCCAGAATCCACTAAGGATAAACCATTGAAGTAAGATAAAATCACAAAGTATCAACCAACCTTACTTAGGTATAACCCCATTCATATACCTAAGTTACCAATCGTAGTCTGGCTCCAACTCTCGAGCCCAAGCACAACCCAGTCCAAAAAAAAGTAAAGTCAATCACCACGATGATAAAGGTTGAAAGACAAGACTGAGCTCACATAGATATAAAACAAATGAAGAGGGTTAGAGATGATTAGATGTAGCCTCTGAATCATATCCTTAGTTGAACCCATGTATGATCCTGGAACAATATCAGCGTTGTCGAACCCACAGAGGATCCTGGTAAAGAAGTCATAATTGTTGAACCCACGGAGGATCCCGGTACAGAAGACACTATTGTCGAACCCAAATAAGATCCTGATACATAAGTCATCTTTGTCGATCTCATGGAGGCTTCTGGTACAGTATCATCGCTGTCGAACCCACGAAGGATCATGTCATCTCAGTCGTAGCCAACCCTAGGGTTCCCACACACAACTCGCCCGATTACGGGAGGGTCTGTTCCTCGAGGCAAGTGTCGATACATAAACTACCATGAAGTCTCGAGTTGATTTATCCCGTATTTCCATCTTACCATAAGGAACCCAACGTGACAGACGGCTCATCAATTTGACGCTCGATCTGTGAGTGAATAGCATTTCCTTCCAAGGGACCCGATTGGTTTTTTGGTTCAAAACAACCCGACTGTTCCCCAACTGTGTCAAAAAATCAAGTGGAATATGTCAAAAGATTCATCTAGCTCGAAGAATTCCATCACCACAGATGGTTCCTCGTTAATACACCCACAGCCCAACATGCGGGCTATAAGGTGTAAATGGCCGTAGCGGGTCTAGGTCTGGTCTGACCCAGTTGGACTGACTCGGTCCTAACCGAGGTCTGATCTGGTTCACATATGCATCTCGACCCAATTGGTCCACGCATCCTAAGTGGGAGGCCCGAACCAAGGGAGTGGACTGGCCCAATGGAGTGGCCTGACCCAAAGGGGCAACCCGACCGAATGGTGCGCCCCGACCCGTGGTGACCCCGCCGGCTGGCGGCCCGGTCGGCAGGCATCTCAGCCGGCCGGCGGCAAGTGGGGCAGGCGAGCAAGCTGGCCCAGGGTGCCGGGTGTCCGGTGGGCCCGGGTGGCTGGCTGGCCTCAAAAGGGGGGGGGGGGGGGGTTACACTCCCCTGGGCTCCCAAAACGGCTGGTGCAAGCTGCTGGCCTTGGTAACCATGGGACCTGTAGGGTCCAGCCTGGCGCACATCATTGGCCGGCTCAGCCGGATTCCCTCTCCTATCTGCCACGACCTATGGTCATGGTCCTTCTCCACCGGCGCGGCTCGATAGCGCCGTGCCCCTCTGCCGGGGCCCGACCTCATCGCGGCCTCCTGCTGCCCTCCACACGGAACAACGACACCGGTCCTCCTTCGCCACAGCCCGGCATGGCCGTGGGCCGACTTTTTTTAGTTCGGCACGATGGTGTCGCGCCTTTCCGGTGACCCGTCTATCTTGTACTTTCGGCCTCATCGTGGTCCGCCCGACACCGACCACTGTTGTTCGCTCCCATCGTCAACCACAAAGAAGATCAAAAAGGGGAAGGGTCAGCCGTTTTGGTGCAGTCCGAATTCCCCCATGTCACGGTGATATCATTTGGTTTTCAAACCATAATTTCAACGACGTCGAATGAGTACAAGATGTAAAAACCCCTACCTCCAATTTGTCATTTTTTGATGATCTCGGAAGAATGGGAGGATGTCGATTCATCGAATGTAGCATTTTTCAAGCACTCCAAATTCTCACGCTCATGCGTCGGAAAAGAAGAAGGGTACTCGTTGTTGGTCGATGAGCATTCGGAGGTGACATCATCGTTGGTGATGTTCTTCACGAGCAACGTCATCTCCTATGACATGAATGAAGGTCATCAGAGATTTTAGGGGATCACTTCCATTTCCATGCCTCAGTTGAAGAACGATGATGAAGGAAGATGATGGTGTCATCGTACTTCGGTGGCGGAAGATATGTTCTTCCTGTTCTTCGCTGGAATAATTCTTTCTCTATTTCACCATGGATCCACCAAAGTATTATGCGCCAACCAAAATAATAGATTTTTATATTATTTTATTCTTGACATTATTTCAAAAGAATTAAAATTGTTCCAATTAATTAAGAGATGATCAATCAATTAATTTCTTCTGTTGGATCAAAATTAATGGGGAAGGTGGAGAGGCTCAATTAACGAGAGAGAGTTTCATCAACATAAATGGGGAGTTCAAATGTTATGGGGGGTTACGTGCAGCTCTGATTCTTGTGTGGGCCCCAACTTATAACATTTTATAAGGGATGTTATGTGTGGGTGGGCCCCTATACTAACCTAAACTTGGAGGTTCTAACTAACACCTCAAATAAAAATATGGCTGACACATATTTCTATTCTGTTTAATTAAAAAACCCCCAAAACTAACTTCCAATCTCAATAAAACAAAACTACGGTAATGGTCTCCATAAGGGAATACCGGTGCTGCGAGTTCAACGGTGTCCTCTGATTTCAATTCTGAGCACCGGTTCAAAATATATAATATCCTATACGTACGTTTACTGAATTTACCCGAACCAAACCTCAGAAATTTATTATGGGCACACCGATCCTCGAAATCAAGCATCATCAGAAACTGCGGAGTCATAAAATTCCCATGTATTTGTGAAAAAAAAATTCCATGGGAATTTCAGTTCTTTAAATTCTCTCCACCTCAGGGATTTACGTCCTCGTAAGATACAACTCACACTAAGAAAAATAAATGGGGGTACTGAGAATGTATCTGAATATTCCACTCCCATGTGCTCTCCTGGAGGTTCTCGTACTGACAGCGAACACCAATAGAGGTATCGACCGTCCACGCAGGAACTCCTCCTATCGATCATCAATCTCCATTGGAACATCCGTGAATGATGCCCCATCATGGATATCGAGCTCCTCATTGTCGATGATGTGGGATGGATCGTGCACGTATCTTCTTAGCTGAGATACGTGGAAGACATCGTGCACCCGGTACAACTCAAGTGAAAGAGCCAAGAGGTAAGCCAACTCACCTACCCTGATCAGGACCTGAAAAGGTCTGATGAATCGCAGAGATAACTTTCCGCCTCAGCCAAATCTCAGTAGACCGCGTCGAGGTGAGATCTGTATAAAGATGTGGTCGCCATCCTCAAACTCCAGTGGTCTCTGTCTCCTATCAGCATTGGAATTATGCCTGCTCTGTGTAGTCTTATCTGCTCCTTGGTGATCTGATCCTTCTCTGTCGTATCCTGCACCATCTCTAGTCCCATAAGTGTTGACTCCCTGGGTCAGTCCAACAAAAAGGTGATCTGAAAGGCCGGTCATACAGTGCCTCTTAAGGTTTAATCCTGATGGTGGCGTGGTAGCTATTGTTATATGCAATCTCCACCAAGGGTAAGTGATCCTCATAGCTATGACCGTAGTCGAGGATGCATGCATGAAGCATGTCCTTGAGAGTCTGAATGGTCCTCTCAGTCTGACCATCCGTCTGAGGATGGAAGGTAGTGCTCAAGTGAAGCTGTGTCCCGAACGCCTCCTGCAACCCCTTCAATATCTAGGATATGAAATGAGCATCTCGATCGGAGACAATAATCGATGGAACACCAATAATCTTTACAATCTCCAATACGTAGAGTCATTCCAGTCTCTCTAACGAACCCTAATATCTGATCGGTAGGAAGTTGGCCGACTTGTTGAGTCAGTTGACAATCACCCAGATAGAGTCGTGTCCTCTGGATGTACATGGATGTACTATCATGAATTCCATGGATATCCCATCCCACATCCACTCTAGGACCTCTAAGGGATGAACCAAGCCTTCTTGAACCTGGTGCTCCGCCATCACTTTTTGACAAGTGTGGCATTGTGAGACAAACTCTGCTACTTCCTTCTTCACACCTAGAAATCAGTGCTATCACTGGAGGTCCTGATACAGCTTCGCCACTCATGGATGTACCGCTATAGGAGATTTGTGGAACTCCCGCAACACTTCCTCCTGAAGTGAAACTGGTACCACGGTACATCCTCTGAAAATAATAACGTTCTCACCACCTTGAAGAAATACATCTGGTGTTTGGACTATGGATATCTAAGCATGTTGCATCTCACAGTCAATGTCCCCATAATATGCCTCTTTGTCTCGCTGAAGAAGTAGAGGAGTGACTATGTGAGACTGCAGAAAGGCTTCTCCATCTCTATCCTCAAAGGATATCTACAACACAGCCAGCTACACCATCACTTTTCCTAGCATTTGAATGCCTGGTCTTCTTCTGAGATCATCTGCTACAATATTCCACTCCCCATGAGTATAAACTATCTCTAAGTCAAATTCTTGGGGGAGATCAAGCCAACGTTGATGTCTCAGGTTCAAGTCCTTCAATGAGAAGATGTACCTGAGAATCTGTTGGACAGAGTAGACTGTAAAACGCTCGTCCATCTGATAGTGCCTCCATATCTTCAAGGAAAAGACCACTACTGCTAACTCTAGGTCATTGGTAGCATAGTTCTACCCATGCTGTCTCAACAGAAGTGAACCATAATTGATCACTTATTGCTCATGCATCAGGACACACCCAAGTGCAGTCTCTGATGCGTTGCAGTAAACTACGTACCCAAATTCCCTCGTCCGGAAGCATCAAGATGGGCGCATTAGTCAACCTGTGGAACATCTCTTAAAAGCTATGTTGGAATCTCTCTGACCACATGTAGGGTTTCCCCTTATTTTTCAAATATGAAAGTGGTGCTACCACTCTGGAGAAGCCTGGAACAAATCTCCAATAGTACGTAGCTAGTCCCAGAAAACTATGTACCTCCGTCACACTTCTGGATAGCGCCAATGATTGCACTGCCATAATATTCACTGGATCCACTACAAATCTAGCCTCCAAGATGATGTGTCCCAAGAAGGGAACCTCTCGAATCTAGAACTATCACTTTGATAGCTTACCATAAAGTTGGTTCTCTTGGAGTGTGTCCAATACTACCTGCAAATGGTAGGCATGCTCCACCTAAGTAGTTGAGTAGTTCAGTATGTCATCGATGAAGAATACAACAAAGTGATTGAGGTATGGCTATAAGATCATATTCATGAGACTCATGAACACTACTGCAATGTTTGTTATAGTGAAGTTTATAACCAAGAACTCATATTGGCCATACAGACACATGAATGCCATCTTCTTCACATCCTCATCTCAAACATTGAGATGGTGATAACTTGATATAAGGTATATATTCAAGAACCATCGTGATCCCTTAAGATGATAAAATAGGTCATCAATCCTTGGGAGTGAGTACTTGTTCTTCACGGTCACCTTGTTTAGGCAACGATAGTCAAAACATAGTCACAGGCTCCCATATTCCTTCTTGGAGAAATACTTCAAAGATGCCCAGGGTGAAACACTGGGTAGGATAAATCCATTCCCGTCCAAGACCTCTAGATGTACCCGTAGCTCACGAAGCTCGGCATGAGCCATCCAATATGCTGGAGAAGATATCGGGGTCGTCCAAGGGTACAGGTCAATGTATAATTCTACCTCTCTACGATGAGGTAGTCCTGTAAAGTTGTCAGGGAAAATATTCGCGTACTGATCCAGCACAACAGGAAAACTTGGACTCCACACATCAAGTGCTCCGAGGATGGGACTAGCCAACTGATATGTGATTGGCTGCCCCCTCCTCTATGTACGTTCATCATGCGCTGCAAAGGCTCCCTTATCTCCATTGAAGGTGAACATAGTTTCATCCATGAGGACACACCGTACTTTGAGCCTAATAGATTTAATTTGAACAAGAACTACAGATAACCATTCCATACACAAGATGACATTGTAAAGCCTCGACGCCGCTACAAGGAAATCCAAGATGAAGATCCCACCTCCTAGAGTAAGCTCACACAGACGACACCAGTGTGTAATCATCGAGTCTGCTTTTGTAGGAGTCTCTAGTTGTAAGTATCGAGCCAACGACTCCATCAGAATCTTCGTGCTTTAAACGAGGGCAGTGGAAATAAAATAATTACTCGCACCTGTGTTTATAAGTAATGCAGAAAGGTTTGAGTAGACATAAATAGTACATCAAATCATCTCAGGAGTGCCATGGTTGTAGGCCTCGACTTCCGGGAGCTGAGCCCCCTCTTTATGCCAGCTCCATGTGGTTGGTGTTGACCTCCCGGTGGTGGTGGTGGTGGTTGGGCCTCAAAATGTTGTCCACCGCTCATTGCTCGGTCTGCTCCTCTTCCACATTCGCCTACTCCCGAAGGACCACCACGATCAATCCTATGCCTCTTCCTCGGAGGTCCAACTACTGTTTACTACTCATCTGCATGGCAGTTCGGGCAGTCATGAGACATGTGTCCCTACCTGCCTCATGCATAGCACTGCCTGCTCCTCGTATGGCTGGATTTGTCTCCTGTGCCCCACACAACCGAACCTGTATCCTGGGGTCACCCAACTAACGGGCTGGTCCGCTTGGACCTCTGTGACATCTATCTACTGTTGGCTACAGAAGACTCTGCTATGTGTATCCCTATGGTGGGTCTCACTGTGGGTGACTGCTAAGCAAGGAAACTCTCCACTAGAAGGGCTCTCTCCAGCACCCCCATGTGTCTAGATTTTCAAGGAGATCATCGAAGCCCTGATATCATGCATGAGTCCCTGCTTGAAGGTCCGGGCCATGAAGAATGGGGCCCACACTATATCTGTGGAGTAGCGCGAGTGGTCGGTGAACCTCACTGAGTACTGAGCTATTGTCCTGCTGTCCTACTGCATATGAAGTAACACATGAATCAGCATCGCACGAGGGGTGGCTGGAAAAAACTCTGATCGGATGTGACTATCGATGTCTGCCCGTAGTAGTGATGCCTTGTCATGTACCTAGATCATCTTTCTCCACCATCTACCTACTGCTACATGCTGGAGACTCACAGCAGGATCACTATTAGGTCAGCTGGTGTCCCTACCAATCTAAAATCTCTCACGATAGCCTCCATCCAATCCTCAGCTGCATGTGGGTCCATCTCTCATAGGAACCCAGGTGGCCTCTAGTGATGGAACATGTGAAACACACTCAGACAACATGCACTCTCTGATACTGGAGGTGGTGGCATCGATGGCCCAGCGGGTAGTGGTACCACTGGTACCTCCGCTGTGATGTGGCCTTTCACTGAGGCCTCGTCGCTCCGTGTGCTACAATATCATACAAAACTCAGAACCCAAGCTAGTTTCCTTCGTGGGGCCATCCTTAAAATAAACAGGTGCGACATGGTTTAAAAAATATACCTGGTGATCTGACACAAATTAAACACGAAGAAAATTTTTCAAAAGAAACACACACGCAATCAGTGTTTTCATGAACTGAGTCAGAAATCAGAAGTCAGAGTCGTAGTGTATGGATATGTCAACTTCCACACCAAAACTGGTTTCCCTAAACTGATAACCATAGCCAAAACACTTAACCCTATTGTGGTTAAAAGAATCAGAGTCTAAGTTCTATGGTAGAAACGACTCCTCTAATGCCAATTTATCACGACCCGTGCTCGAGACCCATGTCGTGACTACCCCAAGCCTGCCTTCCATAGGCCAGGGGCTGGCCACTATCCCCAAAGGCAAATCCCTGATTTAAAGGGAAGGAATTTCCATTAAACTTGTAACACACACAGTCTGAATAGAAGAAGTAGAAGCAACAAGTACTAAAATATAAAGGAAATTTTTTTTAGGTGTATGTGGGCCTGTATACAAACCCAACTGAACAACAAGTAAAACTAAAAGTAAAAAGGAAAAACAACTCCTGGATCATCCAATGTGGAATCCTACCGGAACTTTATGTACAAAACTCGAATAAATTATACCTACAGTACATCTAGTCTATTCCATCTCTGAGTAGCCTCCCGTCCGACACCCTCAGACTCGATTACTGTTGACCGTCGTCTGCACAGAATACAACAAGGTGCGGGTGAAGCCCGTGTAGGGGTGAGTATAACAATACTTAGTAGGGGACCCCAAGACCCCCGAAGGTCTCCCAGAATCCACTACGGATATACCACAGAATGAAGATACAATCACAAAGTATAAACCAACCTTACCTATGAATATTCACATACATATACCTAAGTTACCAATCATAGTCTGGCTCCAACTCTCGAGCCCAAGCACAACCCAGTTGACAAAGGAAGTAATGTCAATCACCATGATGATAATGGTTGAAATAAAAGACTCAGATCAAAAAGTTATATAACACATGATAAGGGGTATAGATGATTAGATGTAGCCTTTAAATCATCTCCTCTGTCGATACAATGTAGTTTCCAAGAACAATATCAGTGATGTCAATCCCAGAGAGGATCCTGGTACAGAAGTCATCACTGTTGAACCCACAGAGGATCCCTATATAAAAGTCACTACTGTCGAACCCATGGAGGATCCCAGTACAGAAGTCATCACTGTTGAACCCATGGAGGATCCTCGTACAGTATTTTCTCTGTCATACCCACAGAGGATGATGTCATCTCAGTCGCATCCAACCCTAGGGTCCTTCCTGGCCCGCACCAGTGGCTAGCTCAATCGGCATCCCTCTCCTATCCGCCGAGGCCTATGGACGCGATCCTGCTCCACCAGTGCGGCACGACATCACCACACCCCTCCGACGCGGAAAACCCTGTCTGTGTCCTCCTACTACCCTCCACGTGGCGTGACGGCACGACACCTCCTTCTCCAAGGCCTTACTTGGAAGCGACTCGGCTTTCCTCCATGCGGCACGACAGTGTTGTGCATTTCTAGTGACCCGACAGTCCATTGCTGATGGTCTCCATGCGGCCGGCCCGACACCGGCCACCGTTTTCTGCTCCTGTCTTCAACCATAAACAATCTCAAAGGGGGGAAGGGTCGACCATGTTGGTGTGGTCCGAATTCCCCCATGGTATGGTGAAATCATTTGGTTGACAAACCATAATTTCAATGACATATAACTGGTACAATAATTCAAAACCCCTACCTTGTATTTGTTGTTCATTGATGATCTCAGAAAAAATGGTGGATGTGGATTCCTAGATTTCCACGTTCATCACACACTCCCTATTATCACACTCATGCATCAGAATGATATAAAGGTACTCGTTGTTTTCGGATGAGTGTTCGGAGGTGACGTCATTGTTGGTGATGCTCTTTATGGGAAAAGACCTCTCCTTTGACACAGATGAATGTCGTTAGAGATGTCTTGGTCATTGCCTCACTTTTCTTTCCTCGGTTGAAGAACGATTTAGAAGGAAGAAGATGGCATCGTCATGCCTCTATGGAGGAAGAGACGTTCATCGTGTTTTTTGTGCGAAGAATACTCTCTCTATTTCTCCAAGGCTCCACCAAAGTATCATGTTCCAACCAAATAATAGCTTTGTCTATTATTTTATTCTTGACATGAATTCTAATGAATTCAAATTGTGCAAATTTATTATGAGATGTTCAATCAATTAATTTATTGGGTTGGCACAAAATTTATAGGGAATGTGGAGAGGCTCAATTAATAAGGGGGAGTTTCATCCTCATAAATGGGTAGTGCAAGAGTTAAGATGTGTTAAGTGCAGGTTTGATGCTCGTGTGGGCCCCACCTTATAACATTCTCCAAAGGGAGGTTATGTCCAGGTGGACCCCTCCACTAACCTCCCCATGGAGGTTCTAACTACCACCTCAAATAAAAATATGGCTAACACATATTTTTAATCAGTTTAATTAAAAAACCCCCCAAAACTAACTTCCAATCATGGTAAAACACAACTGTGGTAAAGGTCTCCTTAAGCGAATACCAACACTGCGAATTCAACAGTGTCCTCATATTTCCATTCCAAGCACCAGTTCAAAACATATAAAATCATTCACGTATGTCTACTGAACGTACCCAAGAAAAACATTAGAAATTGATTCCGGGGACACCGGGCCTTGAAATTAGCCGCCGCCAGAAACTGCTAACTCGTAAAATTTCAATCTATTTTAGAAAAAAAAATTACACAGGAATTCAAGGTCTATATATGTTTCAAATGATTCATCATATTATTATCTTCTACTAATCTAATTTCTAAAATTGTAAATCTTTTCTCAAATAACTATATTGAAATTAATCATATTCAATAACCATTATGCAATAAAAATTAATGTATAATGATATCCATTTAATTTTGAATGAATAAATTTTTTTCAATATCAACTAACTCAATAAATTTAATCCATGCCAATAAATAATAAATTTTTTATCAAAATATTTTCATTCCAAACATTTTACGAGTTATTCTAGAAATATGTATTATATTATAAAAATCTTCCTGAATTCACTAAAAAATATATCATTTTATTTTGTAATTGTGATGGATTAAAAGTTTCAAAATATTTATTGTGGTTTCTATTTATTTAATAGGTTATTTAACCAATGAGTCTCTCACATTTTCATCACCATAAATTATAATAAATCCAAAATTGTTCTTATTCAACATATTTTTATAATTAATATCCAAGCCATCATAAAAACAGTACATTATAAGTTTTAATTGAAAAAGATGATTTTTAAAATAGTTAATAAATTTTTGTATCTGTCTCATTTATTACTGAAAAACACTTTGTTTCCATGAATAAAACTACTGAATAAATACATAAGGCATCTATGATTCTATATATATTTCCTATTTATTTGAAAGGTATAAATTTAATAATTTATTATTTTCAAATTTTACTCAAAATGTATTTTAATCATAATAATCAATTTCATTAGTCATACTTTTTACCAAAATACTAACAAGTCGATACACGATGCAATAAAAAATAAATTTCTAGTGAATGAAGTTGTTAATTCACTAGATGATGTTTATTTATTTTTGTTGTTTAGACTTTGTTACCAAAAGAAAATATCATGGGGATAAGTTTATGTCTGGGACACCCATGTAATTTTAATCCACTATCCTTCGTCATGGTTTAAATATTCCTTCAGGATGTTATATTTAAAAGATTTTTTAGTAAAAAATTAACATTTTGAAGAAATAATTTTATTTTAATTATGTTAATATATAATTCAAATACATGGATTTTAGTTTTTCATCCAATTTTAGGAGAAACATAAATATTTATCAAATTTTGGGTTTTTTATAGAATTTTATATTGGTAGAGTCTCACCAAAATTGGGAATAATCATTTTTTTCATTTATATTTTATTTTCCAACCACTATTTTTCCTATTCTAGTTTCATTTTGGTATATTGACATTATAGATTTTTATTTATTACTTTTGACTTCTTGTTATTTCTTAATGAATGTATCTTTGTGGTTTATGGTATAATATATTAGAATCTAACCACATGTGTTGTTGATGTAGATGTTTCACCATTTAAAATTTTAGAGTTTTCTTCTTTAAAAAATCTTCCATATTGCTCTATCATCATGGATCTATTCAATAGATTCCTCCTTTGAAATTATGATAAAATATCATCCCTCTAAAACTTATTATAGAATAATCCCTCAAACAAAATATTTCAAAAAATTATTATTTCCCCCTTTCCTTGGTTCCACCTTCTCGCCTCCCCCTCCCAAATTCCTTTATTATACACCGGTATTGTGCTTTATTTTTTGGATTTACATATCACATTTTATCACTTTACAATCAATCATAGCTAATTTAATTATTTATTATCTCATTTTTATCATTATTGGTTTCAAAAATTTGTTCAAAAACACTACATATTCCCCCAAATCATAAAGAAACTTCTTTCATTAACTTATTATAGATGAACATGATTATCTAAAAACATTAACATTAATACCTGGGATTAGAAATTCATATACAATTTCTTGTTTCATGTTAAATAATAATTACATTCATATAATTTAATAAATTATTTTATATGATTACATTAGACACCAATAGGGAATAAACTTTTATAATTGGTATATTTTTGGGATCCTCACAATTGATTTTTTATAAATAAAATAATGATTCTATATTTGTAACATCTTAATTTTTATAACCAATTAATTATTATTACTAAAAAAACATAATAAAATGAACAATTAGGCAAATTACCTTCATATTGGAGTTAATTCATTATGAAATTAGGTCTTTCTGTTGTCAAAGTGGGAAATAAATTAATATTGGTCACTTTTGTAGATCAATGCCTCTTATAATTTTTCATATGACATTAAACTCCTAATAGTAGGCCCAAAACATCTCACCCATTTCCATTAACCTATATATATTATCTTGAAGTTGATATAGGAAGAATTTAATGGCTTGGACCCCTCTATTCCATTCATATGTGAAAATATTGTGTTTAAAGTGTTCTGGGAGGTCACTGTGACTCATTTCAAGAGTTTTCCAAATATTGAAATTCTTCCCAATGGTAAGTTACATAGGTGGGGCGTGTTAGTGACTTTCTATTACTAGGTCGCATCAGTGGGTTGCGTAGGTGACACATAATCGATAGGTCGTGTCAGATGGTCTCTTCGGTTACTCGCTGTTAGTAGGTTGTGTCAGTGGGTCGTTTTGATAACTTGTTTTTAGAAAGTCTCCTTGGTGGGTCGTATTAGTGAGTCACTGTTGGTAGGTTGCATTGGTGGTTCACCATGGTGAATCATTTTATATAGGTCATGTTGGTGGGTTGTGTCATTAACTTGCAATCGGTAGGTCACATCGGCGACTCGCTGTCGGTGATTGGCATTAGTGTGTGGCATTAGTTAGTGGCATTAGGGAGTGGTGTCAATGAGTGACTTCGATAGGTGGTGTTGGTGAGTGGTGTTCGTGAGTGGATTCAATGACTTGATGTTATTAGGTCACATTGGGTTGTCATTTTAGTGAGTCATTTCGATGACGCACCCAATTGTGGGTCATTTCAAGATTTTCAATGTTTTCTCATTTCACCCCTCTTACATTTTATTTGATGTAAATTGAATTCAATCCATTGTTGTACTATTTCATAAGCTGTTTCAAAGGATATTAATTATATCTTTAACATCCTATGAACCCTGAGACTTTGAAATGGTTTACCTCATGGTATTGTCCATGACCCAAATTTTAAGTATTTAGTAATCATGTCGCTTATATTGATATTAAATCTGACATTTTCCAAAATCCATGTTTCTATATTCCTTAAAACCTTCCTTTATCTCTTGTTGTATCTAGATCTATTCATCCCCATCGAGTCATGTGTTTTGAATGGCCTTTAGATACATTTGTTTTCTTAAAATCATCCCTGATTCCCACACACCATTTTTTTTAGTGTTAGGAGGTGTTTGTGATTGAATATTATTCTATGTAGGGTTTAAATATTTTTTTTATTTCTATATCATTTTGGGTGGGTATACTGATGTTTTCTTGTGAATAGTTTGGATCAATTTTAAATTAATTAATATATTAGTGAAAGAATGTGATGATTAATATTTTATTTAATTACCTATTATATTTTATCCTTCTGCGAACCATATTTGTGTAATGCCTTCTTGAAATCATGTCCCTTGGTGGCCTCTTTTTAGGAACTTCTCTTGAGAACACTTATTACTAAAAGGATTTGAACATGAAAAAATATTTAAACATGTATATACAGTTAAATAAATTGATTCCTAAGGATAAAATATATTCTGTGATAACCACTGAATTATCAATGTTGAATTAAAGAACGAGTGTGTTAAATTTGAAAACACCTTGCCTTGTTTGGTGTGGTTGTGTACGGTTTGTGGATATTTTCAATCATGTTCTTTTTATAGGTTAAGGGGTGATTATTTTATGTTAATTAAATTGATTGAGGTTGGGTTGAGGGTGTAATAGAATATTGTGTTGAGATATTATTTGATTTTGGAATTGGTGGAATGTATTTTGCAGTGAGACTAAAATCAGGTTTAGTTTTGTTTATTTTGAAAAGAATAGCATGGATATGTAGTGGGGATACCGAGTATGATAGTGATGTGATAGGTCGAAGGGTAATCATGTTAATTGGGGGGGGGGGTTCCTTAGGTTGGGAGACATTACATTGAAGAATGATGATTGTAGTGGTTTACATGGGTGATAAGGGGGAGGAAGTGTACTGTGGGGTGTTTTATCATAGTTTCCTTCCACTGTTTGTCTAAGCTAAGAGACTTTTTGTGTATTGTGGTTGTTATTTACCTGGGTAGGTGTGGAATAACATGATAAATTCTTAATAAGGTCAAAATTATTGGGTGTTAATAGTATTTATTTTGTCATATTATTATGTGACCATCATTTTTAATAATATGTGCATTTAATGGTAGCAGTAAAGGTAGTTTTAGTGGTTAGTTGTTGATTGGAACCCCATTGGTTGGTCTGAGTGTTTTACAGCTACAAATATTCATGTTGTTTCTTTATTATTCTATATACAGCACACCCTAGTTGATCATTTGGGGTCGACCACCCCCATTTTTATGGGGGAGGGATTTTTTCCCAAGCATCTTTGTGGTAGGATAGATGGTTGGCTAACCTCTCTTCCATGATCCCTCTTCCATGCAGTGATAAACCAAGAATCTTCGGGCTAGTTGTGGTTTTTGGCGCCTAGGTGTGTGCAAGAGAGTTGTGTATCCCAAGTGTCTTCATGATGTGGTGTGTTTTGTGGAATAAGTTTCTGCATGTAGGATGTGGTTTTGTATGTTCAAAAGTGGTTCGAGTTCGAGGAAATCTTCCATTAGGGTGTGATAATGTCTAATTAGTGGGATTTTTTTGTAGGGTACCCAATAATCAACATGCATACTATATAACATTACATAACATTCATTATTTGGTCAGTGTACCTTGCAAATATTTTGGGATGGATAGTATACAAAGTTAGGTGTTTTGGGGGTTTGTTATTTCTTTCACAGAGGAATTAGTTTGTTTTCTATTCTTGGGCATAAGAGACACTGGGCTTTCCTACTGATTATACTTGTATGCTCACCCTACATATATAAACCTTCCTTCAGGTTTCTTGGAAGATTTTTTCGGTAGGGCTGGACCATACTAGTTCAAACATTGGGTCAATTGTTGGAATACCCCAAGGATTTGAAAATATATATTTAATGCATGAAACATAGTTTCTCAAAAAAAAAACAAAACATTTTATAATCTATCCATTAAACACAACTTTTCTTCTATTTTGTTTTGAATTTTTAAAAACGCTAATCTAGAGTTGTGATCAGTAATTCATTTGGATTTTGATAGAACAAACCAGATTTTTAGTGAATAGTGGCATTCCCTTATTAATAGTAATATGAATAGTTATAAGAACGTAATTAATAGTAATTAATATATTATTTTATCTTCTTAAGGTAATAAGATAATGAGATCTTAATTAATTCTTCAATGTTATATAAAACAAATTGTACCATTAATTTTTATTTCTAATTAAATAAGATTTTATATTAAAATAAAATTTTGTAATATTAAATGAATTTAATTTTTAAATTCTACATGTTGAAAAATGTATGGGGTGATTTTTTTGGGATTTTTTTTTAAATTAATGAAATTTTGAGAAAAAATTGAAATACGGTAAAATACCATATATACAAATTATAAGTTAAATACACAATGTATGACAAAATAAGTGATGTAACACCACTTAGTTCGAACTCACATTCACTTATAACTATTAGGGGTATCATGAACCAACAATATTGGTTTTATTGAGAGAATTAATAAAATAATGAATCAAATATTCAAAATTCACTCATCTCCTCCACTATAACCCCCCCCCCCTCACTCCCTCTTCTATTCAATCCTATAATCATTGATTCTCCTCAATTCTCTGTCAAAATACCCTTACAAAGTCACTATCCACGTCCATGAAGCTCTTGGTCTTGTCAAAAGACCAAAACCCCTTCCCTAATGGAGGATCTCAAGGAGTTTATTTTAAGATGTAAAACACCTTTCTATTTTATTTAGTTTTATTTTAATTTAACTTTAATTTGTTATATTATCCCCACATCATCTATCCAAATTACCATAATAAATCTAGTATCATATATATACTATTATTATATCATGGAATAACCATCATCAATATTCTTACTCTCCCACTTTTATTTTATAAATGAAATCAACATCCAAGTGGTTCGAATTTATAACCTTCGTGGACGACAAAGTTTCATTAGTCCATTTATCCTTTACTATAGGTCATAAAACAATTTTGGTGGCTGAAATATACTATAAAATATGTATTATATCAATGTTAATATTATGTAACCAGTATGTTTATATAATATTAAATCATATGACCAAACTAGTTCCTAATAATCATAATATCGCTAAAATGATCTAGGTGAATGTCATTCATAATTCATCAAATGAATCATTCTATTTCCATGTATCCAAATGATATAAATTACCATTAAAACATCTGGATGTTCATAAATAATATTAAATTCAGATTATGGAGATTTATTTATATTCCACATAATCTCTATTCCTTAAAAACAAGTGAACAGATTATGAAAATCAAGAAAACGAACTCTCCAGAACAATAGAATTCAATATATTAACTTATCAATAAAGATAAAAATGAACTAAATAGTATTATTATAAACCAAAATCATGTATAATATGTTCTAAAATATGCCCTTAATAATTTAACTTTAATATCCAAGGACCTTATGATTAATAGCAGAACACATTCAGATTTAAGGTAAGGGTTTTTCCACCTGAACCTCCATTTTCATTCATGTTATTTTTATTGTATAATTGAATCAATGAAATTCTTGTGTATTATTATATACTCCTCCTAAATTTTGTGTGATTTTTCTATATATGTTTACCAACCGTAATCATAATTTTATTTAATTGTATTTATTTGTTCTGAAATGTTCTTTTTAAAACCCTTCCCGAAATACAAGCCCATTTTAAGGAAATTTATCAAATTAGTACATATATTCAAGGGCACACTATAATATGTTATTGTAAACCATTATTTTATAAAATGAATCATTATACTATAAAAATATTATCTTACTTCACTTATAGTTTGATAGAAAAATTATTCCCAAAGAATTCAAAGGAAAAATGAACTTTTCTCTAGAATTATTTGAAGATTTAATAAGAGTATCATCATATGTTTCAAAACTCTTGTTGAATCTTATGTATTAATGTTATTAACCTTTCATGGTATCTTATACCATAATTAATTTAATGTTTTATGATTATTTTTGGTTGTGTATGTGCTATCTTAAAACTATTAACCATTTTATTCCAAATTGTTAATGTTATTGCTTAATGATAAGGGTAAGTTATTTAAATTTCATATATTAATTTCAAAATTAATATATATGTTTATTATATTAATTTTCATTCATATTATGAATTCATTGGAAATATAATGTGACGGTTGGTACCCACTACAGCCCCTTAGCACATCATTAGTTATCATGAGAAAAACTACAGTCTTGGCACACGGCCTTGACAAAATGAATATTTATACTCTTTTCACGAGGCCAAGACTGTATGGTGAAGTTGTCCCACATTTCAAATTCCATCATTATGATAATAGTATTTGTAGTTCTTGTGGTTATTAGACTAGTATAATACCCAGGAATATGTTTCTTACGGCATTATTTACTCATATATTATTCCCTCTGTAATGTGTTCATGTTTATTATTTGTTAAAAGAATATGTATTTACGTATTCAACATGACTTATGTTTATAAATATTATTCTGTATTTATTACCCTTAACATGTTTTTGAGATCACCCCTTTTATATGTTTCATTTTCTTAGGACATAAGGAAATTTATTTTGAATGACATGAAGAAATAACCTTGGAGTTAAGGAATTTTTCAAAGGCGTTTCTTTGTTGTTTTCCTTTTCATGATATAATATTTAACATATTTATGTATTTTTTTTCCAATAATACTAAAATACATGGTCCTTTGAGATGCATATTTTTTGTTTACATGACTATGTAATTAATAATGGCACTGTCTTTTGGTAACTGGGGTCAGGTCCTTACTATTGGTAACAAAGAAAGATTAGATGCAAACATAGAAACTAAATTAGAAAATGTAGATTAGGTAACAAAACCCTAAGGTAGTAATTTGGGACCAAAATACAAAAAATTCTTGTAATCTTGGTAAGAAACAGATTCTGTGCATCTTTCTATAAAATACATCTTTGTCTGCATACAAACAGGTAGAGGTGGCTCTGACACTTATGTTCAAAGGAGTGAAAACTCAGACAAGTAGTTTCAGGGTAGACCGTGTGTATCTTGGTACATGAAAACAAGCCTTGTTTCACTCTTGTTATTAAAACTCATGGGAGATATTATTTGGATTATTCACATTTTCATTACAATCAATTATGATGGATTTAAATGTAAATTATTCCTCAAAGAAACCATGTTTGAAATTAAGATATTAGATATGTATTGTATATCGATTTCTGCTATGTATTTTTTTTCTACATTAGGATTATACATTATAATTCATAACCTAATCTTGGTTATTACGTTATTTAGAAATGAATCGTAGTGGATGGAATGCCAACCGCATGAACAAGTGGGTCCCATGTAGGGATTTCACTCCAATGCATTATGATGATGTTGGCTCCGATGATGTGAGTAGTGATGAGGAACTTATAATTACACCTGGAAAACATAAACAGGTTATGAATAATAAACATACCCGTATAGAGAATCTGGATCCACCACACAGACGAGCTATGTTAGATTTCTTTAGGAGACAACAACTTCCATAATTCAATGGTACTACAAATCCATTTTTAGTAGAGTTGTGGATATGTTCCCTAGAGAATATATTTCTCTATTTGAGATGTAACAAAAGAAGGAAGGTTTTCGTGGAAGTCTATCATCTAATTGGAGATACAGATCCGGGGTGGTCATTAATCCAATATACAAAGAACGAGGAAGATATAGAAGAGATGGTATGGATGTATCATAATGAAATCCTCCTAGAAAAATATTTCACTAATGAATAATGAATATATATGGAGAGGAAATTTTTGAATATGAGGCAGAAGGAGGATAAATATGTTTCCAAGATTGAAGCCAACTTTAAAAGTCTAGAAATCTATGTTGTGGACAACATAATAAATACAATAATAAAAATTAATCTATTTTTTATGGTTTAAATCCATTCCTATGAAGGTTTCTACTCTCCCAAATTCACTCATCATATGAAGATATATTCTCAAGTATAATCAAGACATAAAAAGAATTTTATATGTCTTATGATATTAAATGAAAACAAGAGAACAAGAGGGTTTCAGAAAACTCTAGAAGGTAAATAAGTAAATGGGGAAGAATGGTAGATTGGAACTAGCATCATACAGTAGTTGTGGGAATAAATACCCTGGCACATTCCTGATGGGAATGGGAGTCTGTTCCTAGTGAGGAGAAAAAGACCACCTATCTTGGGATTTTAAGGGGAAGATTGAAGCTACCAATATTCAATGATTCAATTTCAAGGAGATGGGAAATTATTTACATGAATGTCTTAAGCGTAGATAAAATGTTTCCCAAAGAAGGTCATGGGAGAAAGGCCAAGCTTATGCGGTCACAACTGCGGAGGATGAAGTTCTTAATATAGTGGCCGCAGGTACATTATTAGTTTCATCAATCCTAGGGAATGCTTTAATTGATTCTGGATCATCACATTCATTCATATCTTCTTAGTTTTTCCTGAAAATAATAAACTTCATATTTTATTTAATAAGGTGGGTTTCAATCAAAACTCTTAAGGTAAATTTCATTGCAAAAATGTTGTGTGTGGAAATCCCCATTATGGAATATAAATTTGAATTATCTCCTTATTTTTTTCATACCCATTATTGAATATGATATAATCCTCGGTATAGATTAGATTTCAAAAAATGATATAAAAATTTATTGTAGAAGAAGGAGGTTACAGTTTTTGAGGATGATGTAGAATCCCTAATCTTCAGGGAAGAGACATCACCATGTGATTCTAATCTATATCCACCCTGAGTAGGTCTAGTGATTTCAATTATTGTGGAGGAAGGGAATGGAATAACTCTTGGTGAGGAAAAGAATTTTTAAATAGAATATGTACCTACATTGGAATAATATATTGACGTATTTCTGGTGGATTTAATTTAACAACTTCTAGAGTGGGAATTTGGGTTTTTCATTTATTTAATTACTAGTTCACGACCCATTTCAAATATCACTTATAGAATGTCCACTGTGGTTTTAGTGGAACTGGAGAGAAAACTAGATGAATTGAGTGATTAAGGATTTATTCGACCTATTACTTCTCTATAGGGAGCCCCTAATATTTTCCTTAACTAGAATGATTGTTCTATGAGGTTGTGAATTTACTAAATCGATATAAATTCTATAAAAATAAAGAACAAGTATCCACAACATTATAATGATGATTTATTTGATCAACTTCATAAGGCCCAATATTTTATGATGATTGATCTTCAATCTGGATATCATTAGTTTCTTGAGAGGAATGAAGATATTCCAAAAATAGCATTTCGAACCAATTATGAGTTTTATGAGTTTACAATATTGCATTGTGGACTGACTATTGAACCATCTATTTTCATGGAACTAATAAAATGTTTTTTCAACAAACATCTTGATTACTTTCTTGTGGCTTTTATTCGACTATATATTGGTATACTAAAAATCTATGAAGATCATGAAAATCACTAGTGCACTATTTTTAAGACTCATGGAATAAATTAACTATATTGGAATTTCAGAAAGTGTGTTTTTTAGATCCTATTAGTTTCCTTTCTGTGCTACATTGTCTCTATGGATGGAATATTTGTAGATGATGTGAAGACAACAACTGTTCAAGAATGGCCTACTCTGAAAAATTTAACTAAGGTACATATTTTTATTTGTTTAGTATGTTATTATCAATTTTTCATTCCGAACATCGCCTGTTTAGCCAACACAATGACCAATCTCACACGAACTGGGGTTAAATTCATATGGATGGAGGATGGTGAAAAATGATTTAATTAATTGATGAGAATATTAGTAAATTTTCTAATCTTGACTCTACCACTAGAAAATGATGGATTTTTTATCTATAATGATGCATAAATGAATTGAAATGGTTGTGTCCTAATGAATAATGATATAGTGATTTCCTATAAATCTAGGTAGCTAAACATTCATGAACAAAACTATCAAACTCATGAACATAAATTAGTAGTGGTAATCTTTTCTCGGATGAATTAAAGACATTACCACTATGGAGAAAAATGTGAGATATATAGAGATCATAGTATTGTGAAGTATATATTCTCACAGAAGGAAATCAACATGAGACAAAGGAGATGGATTAAGGTACTCATGGTTTATGATTTCACAATACACTACCACTCGGGGGAGGAAAATAAGGTGGTGAATTCTTTGATTATAAAGGACCACTGAATTATGAACAAGATGAGAGTTGGAAGGGATCTTATGTTCATGGATATGGTAATTATCATGGAAGGTAAAACATCACTACATATTCAAATGGCTTCCAATCGTTCTTTACTGGAAGAGATAAAAAGTTATTAGGATGATGATGATGAGTTTCAAATGAAAATTAAAGCTGTAAATGATTGGAAGTTGACTAAGTACGTATATGAATGTGGAATTTTGAGATTAGGAGAGAGGATTTGGGTTCCTTCTATTCTTGTGCTAATGAGGGAACTATTGGACAATGTGTATAGATATATTTTCTCTATACACCTGGTAGCACAAATATGTATTGAGATTTAAAGGTACATTTATTTGTGGAAAAACATGAATATGGGATTGCTGATTTTGTGTCGAGATGTATTTTTTGACAACAAGTGGTGGTTGGAAGACAACATCCTAGAAGATTTATGCAACCAATTTCTATTCTTATGTATAAATGGAAATATATTATGATGGTATCTAACATGGGGCTACCAAAGACTACCATAATGATGGATTTGATAGTGGTCATTGTTGATCATCTTACAAAATAATCAAATTTTATTGCAACAAGAGTTTATTTACCACATGAATTATTAGTAAGATTACATATTAATAATGTTGAATGATATCATGGTGTACACTTATCAATTTTTTCTGATCGTGATCACCATTTTTACATCCTTATCCTGGAAATGTCTTATGAAGGCCCAAGATACTAATCGTCATTTGAGCACTGCCAACCACCCAAAAAACTGATGGATAATCAGAACAGACAATTCAATATTTGGAAGACATGTTGAGGTCTTGTTCACTTGACTATTAAGGTATGTGGGATTAGTTTTTACCACTTGTAGAATTTTCCTATAACAATAGATTCCATTCAAGTATTCAGATTTCACCATATGAGGAATTGTATAGAAAGAGATGTCGTACACCAACTTATTGGGATGATATTTGTAAAAAAATCTCATAGGCCTATAACATGTTTAGGAAACAACAGAAAAGCTTATGATTATCCAAACCCATATCAAAATAGCTCCAAATAGGAAAACGATATATATTGGTAATCGAAGGAATGATTTGGTTTCTATAAAAAGGGATCATGTTTTCTTAATGGTATCTCCATGGAAGGGTATTGTACGATTCAATAAGATGGGAAAATTGTGTCCTAGGTACATTTGTCTTTTGAAAATTCCTGATCAAATTAGATCAATAGCATACCATTTGTAAATGAAGCCAATTCCCTCCAAAGATCACAATGTGTTCCACGTGTAAATTTTAAGTAAAAATATGCCAAACCCAATACATGTACTCACCTATGAAGAAAGAAAAACTAAATCTAATTGATCTTATTTTGAAGAGCCTATCATGATTTTCGACTCTAGATAACAAGTATTGAGAAATCTCACTACATTCCTGGTAAGGGTTCTTTAGAGGAACCATAAGATAGAGGAAGCATTATGAGAGCATGAGGAGGTTATGTTGAAGACATACCTGAATATTATTATGAAACATTTTTTGAACTTTGAGGATGAAATTTTTTAAGGAGAAAATATAACACCCAAAGGTTTTGAAAATAAATATTGACAGCATGAAACACTATGTCCATAGAAGGCAGCACATTTTATAATCAAGATGTTTAAGACAACCGTTTCTATACTATGTTTTGAATTTCAAAAAACCATCATCTCGAGTTCTGATCAATAAGTTATTTGGAATCTGATAGAAAAAACTATATTATTGGGGAATGCTGACATACCCTTACGAATCATAATATGAATAGTTATAGGACCCTTATGAATAGTAAATAATGATATTAATTAATTTTCTTAAGGTAATAAGATAATGAGATCTTAATCAATTCCTAGATGTGATATAAAAATAATTATACCTTTAAAATTGTTATTTTTTAAATTTACTATGATTTTCTCGAAAAATCACATTAATAATATTTTGAAAATTATTTTTGAAAATTGGAGTTCTTTTTTGAATTATACACATTTTAAAATTGTATAGGTGAATTTTTTGTATTTTTTTGGATTCTTGAATTTTTGAATAATAATAAAATAAGGTAAAATACCGAATATAAAAATTTTTAGTTAAATACAATATTTTTTCATCATAAGTGATGTAAGAACACTTGGTCTGAGCTCAAATTAATTTTTATTATTAGGGGTCAAATGAACCTACACTATTGGATGTCTTCAATGAATAAAAAAAATAATGGATAAAATATTGAAAATCCACCCTCTTCCCCACTATAAAAAACCCCCTCACTCTCTATTCTCTTCACTCATCTAGGCCATTAGACACCTAATATTTCTGCACAAATTCCCTTCCCTAGTCACTCCCCACGTCTATAAAGCTCTTGGTCATTCAAAAAGTCAAAAAACCTTCCATTGAGGAGGTTCTGAAGGAGGTTATTTCAAGAGGTAATGCCACCCTCTTTTTCATTTAATTTTAGTTTAGTTTATCTTAATTGGTTATCCTATCTCCACCTCCTTTGTCAAAATGACAAGGATAACTCTAGTATCATCTATAGAGTGTAATTATATCATGTGAATGGAATAACCATCATTAATATTCTTACTCTTTCCCTTTTATTTTAAAAATTAAATCAGCGTCCATGGGGATCCAATTTATAACCTTCATGGATGATGAAATTTTTTTCTTCAGTTTCTCCTTTATTACAGGTCAGGGAACCCTTTTTAGGGTTTTAATATACTATATTACATTTATTATTACCTAATTAACATTCAGTAACCGGTATACGTACAAATTATTAAATAATATGACCAAACTAGTTCCTAATAATCAGAATACTGCTAAAATAATCTTAGTGAATGTCATTAATAAATCATCAAATTATTCATTCTATTTGCATGTAAACAAATTATATAAATGACCATTATCACTTCTTGATGTTCCTATATAATTTTTAATTTCACGTTATGAAGATTTACATCCATTATACATGAACTTCATTCTTTATAAACATGTAAACCAATTATGAAAATAAAGAATGTGAACACTCGGGAATGACATAATTCAATATAATAGCTTATCAACAAGGAGATGAATTAACTAAAAATAAATATGAAAAAAATAAATGTCAAATAGGTTCTTAAGAAAGTTATTAATAATTCAAATTTCATATTCCACTACATTATGTTCAATAAAGGAACACATTCGAAATTTAAGGTAAGGGTTTTCCACTCAAACATCCATTTTCATTGGTGTTATTTTTATTGCCTAATTGCATCAATTGAATTATTTTATATTATTATGTACTCCTCATAAATTTTGTGATAGTTTTCTATATATGTTTATAAACTATAATCATAATTTTATTTAATGGGAGTTTTAGGTTCTAAAATGATCTTTTAAAAATCCTTCCAAAAATACTAGAACGAATCCAATGAATTTCTCAAATGCATATGTATTATTAAGGGAACCCTATAATTCTTTTTTAGAAAATATTATATTTATCAAATAAATCATTTTATTATGAAAATATTAACACACTTGACTTATATTTTTATGAAAAAACATTTCCAAAATAACACTTCTTTTTAATGTAAAATGGTATTTATCTTAAGAATTACATGAAGATTTTATAAGAGGATCATAATATATTTCAACATTATGTTGATTATTTTGTATTATTATGAATAATATTTCATGCTATTATCTACCATACATAATTTAATGTTTTATTATTAATTTGACTATCGAAGCTTAATCTTAAACCCATTCACCAATTTACACCGAATGGTTAGTGTTTAAGCTTAATATTCAAGGAAAGTTATTTACATTTCATATATTAGTTTCAATATAAATGTATATATAGTTTATATTTATCCCCGTTCATATAAGGAATGTATTGGACTGGGAAGTTGTTGTGTGGGGCTTATTATAGCCCCTTAGTCGATCTGTATGTCGCATTAACACAACTACGTTCTTGGAACAAGGCCTTGAGAAAATGATTATTTATGGACTTGTCAAGAGGCCTTGATAGAATGGGGATAACGGCCCACATTTTGTGTTCCCTCCTTATAAAAATAGTATTTATGGTTCATGTGTATATTCTACTAGATGAATTACAATGATTATGTTTTTTATGGAATTATTTACTCATCTCTTATTCCTTCCATAATATGTTCATGTTTAATATTTTTTAAAGGCATATTTTTTTAGTTATTCGACATTCCTAATTGATATATATCTTCTGTTGTATTGCATACCCTTACTGAGCGTTTGAGATCACCCCTTTTTTAAGTTTAATTTTCTCAGGACATTAAGAATTTTATTTTGAATAAAATGCTCAATTAACATGGGAGATATGAATGTTTTCATAGGAGTTTATATATGGTTTTACTATTCTTGTTGTAATGTTGATCTTATGAATGTATAGTGTTTCCAACTATACTAAACTACTTGGTCGTTAAATATGAATATTCTTTGTTTATATTCCAATATAATTAAATAAAGCACTGACTCTATCAAACTAGGTTTGGGTCCTTACAGTTTTTGTGTCACTATGCTTCCTTCACTATGGTATTTACATTGGAGACACATGTTTTGTAACAATTATTTAAAACATATATGTGGGATACATTCTAGATTTCCTTTATACATGTTTCATGGAGTTGTTTTGTGGAATATACATAGTATCTCCTGATCATGGATACTATAAAAAGGGTATTTCCTCCCATTTCGTGATATTTGTATACCCTTAGTGTTGGTCGTAACCCCGGGGCCTACTAGAGTTGATACTTAGGGGGGCCATGATCTATCTTTCTCCACTACCTACATAGTATGGGCATCATTGGAGGGAGGGGTCTTGAATGAATGGAATCATAGTTTATGGTTGTGATATAAAATGAATTTTGGAGTTAGTCATGTTGAGTATTACATGGGTTGGTAGGTAAATAGTGATTGGTGGCCTTGGGGTGAGACATAGGCCAAGGAAGACCATATTGGGAACATGACTTTAGGGGACCCCATGATCCGATGCAAGAACTCTGAGCTTACCAAACTACCATGTTAGGATACACTATTTTTAGGGTAGAGACCATAAGAGATGTTCATGTATCATGAAGACTGAGGTTCTTGATTGTATTGGGCGTTTTAGAGAATTTAAACAAATAATGAGTAAAAATTGATCTTTAAAAAAATACTACTAGATATTTTTATTTCCTTTATTATTTTTTAACTATGGATCCCAGTCATTGTCTATGATTGGCTTAGGTAGTGGAGGCTCAGCAGGCCAATCCGACTGATCAAAATATTGTTGATCTAGAAGAGTAGGAAAACTATTGGTAGAAAAAATTACGTTCTCTCTAGTGGAAGACCTTGGGAAACCAGTAGGACAATGTCTCAGACATGGAGATGGAGAGTTATTATGAGGAACTTGAGATCTCTTTCACCCTTATAAGGTCTTTGAATGTGTAATGGGATCCATTGGTGATTAATCAAACAAGGGTAGCTATGTGTTAGTGGTGGATTTTGTACCTAGGGGAGAGAAAGGAGTGTGATGTACTGTGGGTCGATTTCTAGATGGAGTTCCATGAATAATATTGTTCATAGACCTTGATGTCTATGAAGAAATAGGAGATACTTTCACTCCAGTAGAGGATTATGTTGGTACGGGAGTTGGGGATCATGTTCCGGATTTCATTCACATTACTCATGATCCATCTCTAGATGGGGAGTCTAAGGAAAGACAAATAAAGTGGTAACTTTATATTTCTGTGATGAACATAGTAACTCCCTTAATATTACCGAATTACCTAGATGTCTAGATGAAGAAAGAGGTAGTTGAGAGAATGTACTCATGAGGGGTTCTACTATAAGAGGGGAGATTACAAGGTTCATCAATGGGAAATGATACTAGTTTTAGGTATCAGGTTCTAGGACCATTGAAGATTTTACCATCAACGGGTCAAACTCATCAGGTAATGATTCAACCTTATGGACATCAGGCCTATCCTGAAGGCTTGGAGCATTTTTTTTATCTATTGATTTCATGGGAATGTTTAGATTCAGTTCCTAAATGATGTATGAGCTCAGTATGGTAGATGGGAGGTAGGATTAGTGCCCTCCTCAATTGTATTTGTCAGCCAACCCATTTTAGCTGTAGGAATTGTAGGATCATGATCCACTGGTGGGAGACAGAGCAGGTGGAGGCCGACCATAGGTTGTTCCTCAGGGACCTCAGTCTAGGCATAGTTGAGGAGGTGGTCATCAGTAGAGGGGAAGAGGAGCTAGGTGTGGTTAGTTACATGCTACAGAGGAAGAAGTTATAGAAGGGCTAGAGATTATTTGATGTGCGATTCGCATATTTAGTACACTTTCACGGGATTTTTTTTGAATCATGATCATTTCACACCTTCATTTAAACCACAATATTAGAAACACTAGAAATGTACATAGAGATTATTTATGTGTCCCTGGTGTTGAGTACCCTAGATGGAGGTCGAACCACCTTGTTTGATGTTTTATTATTATGTAGACTAATGTTGGGGATACATCAGTCGAGCAGGGTTCTCTTTTTAGCCACATACGTAGGCATAAAAGTTTATCCTTAACAAAAATTGGTTGTTTTCCATGCATGTTATTATCAAGTACACCTAGAGAATATTCATGTTTTCATATGTTGATGGACAGTTATTGCCTTTCATTGGCGAGTTGAGTTGTTATGTGGGTAGCCGATGTTTAATGGCACTTTATTCTATGGTGGCTGGGCTATCAGTGATAACGATGGATGCTAAGATAGTAGAGGTTCTCAGAGATGTTGGGGAGATCGTCGATTTCTTCCCCAATGTAGTTGTGTCTCTACCCCCTCTATGTGATGTTGAGTTTGGGATATACTTGTAGCCCAATTCTTATCTAATTTTTATGGTTCCTTATCGGATGACACCTTCAGAGTTGAGGGATTTGAGGGATAAGATAGATGATCTGAGGAAGAAGGAATATAACAATCCCAGTGTATCCTTGTGGGGTGCACCAATCATGTTTCCGAAGAAGGTATGTGGTGGTTCTTGGTTGTGCATAGACAATAAAAGGTTGAATTATGTGACGGTCCAGAACGGGTTCCCTCTCCTACACATATAATATTTGAACATCCATCAAATTGGATGAAGTTGGTCTTCTATGATTGATTTTTTAATCTGGGTATCACCAGTTGAGGGTGAAATAGAGTGACATACCACATACTTCTTTAAGGTGCATGTATGGGAAATTCGAGTTCTCGGTTATGATGTTCAGTGTTACGAACACGCCAACCATGTTCATGGTACTTGTAAATTCCATCATTCATGAGTTCATAGACCAGTTCATCATCATATTCATTAATGAAATTATTATCTACTAAACATCAGAGGAGGAGAATACCAAGAATATAAGGAATTTATTATAGGTTCTTCGATGCCACGAACTCTTTGGTATGTTATCCACGACAATGTAGCTGGGGTTCATTGTTTCCATGATATGTAAGGCTACTACTATAGATTTATAACCATTTTCTCCCGATTTGAATCTCGGTTGAAGGATATGACCATAAAGGACTAGGCCTTTGTGTAAGGTGATCAGTTTCAGAAAGATTTTGGCTACCTGATGTGGATGTTAGACAACAGTCCCATGCTCTACTTACCTGAAGAAGGGGTGATTTTTGATGTGTTTTTTGATGCATCCCATATAAGATTGGGGTGTGTGCTTATGTAGAAATTGGGAGTGATCTCTTACTGGTCTAGGAAGTTACTTTCCCATGAATGTAACTATGCCTCCTATGATTTGGAGCTAGCATCAGTAATATTTTCACTAAATTTGTGTTGGAATTTCCTCATTGGGATGCACTTTGTGGTCTACATGGACTAAAACATCTTGAGATGTATCATTTCCAAATAATATATAACCTTACAATAGAAATGGTGGAAATATTCTATGCATGATTATGACTTTGATACCTCTTAAACCACTAGAAAAGGAATTATTGTGTCTAATTATTTGAGAAGGAATTCATATAATTAGGTAGTTTCAGAATCCATAGATACTTGGAAGGTGATGGAGGAGTTGAACGCCTTACACATAGATGATAGAATGGATGTTGGTAGAGGTTGTATATTTTAGATGTGAGAGTAGTTGTCTCTAATTAATAAATTGGTGGAGTCTCAGTGGGGAGACTCAGAAATAGAGGTGATACATAAACGCGTCAACGAGGGTGATTCTCAAGAGGGATGGACAGAGACAGTCTATATAAGACGATGTATCATGGGAGGCTATTTGTTCTAGTAGAGATTTGATAGGGGTTACTCCATGATATTCCAAGATCACCTTAAGTAGTACAGCAAAGAGATTCCACGATGTACGGTAGCTTTTTAATGCATTGTTGGTGTCCAGATATAAAGAGGTCACTAAAGGAGTTTTTTGTAATGTTCATAGTGTGACAGTAGGTGAAGTATGGGCACTGTGTTCCCCTTGGTTTGTCGAAGCCGTTATATTTCCCTAAGTTTAAGTTGGATACCATATCTATGTATTTTGTAACGGGGATACCTAAGTCTCTGGGAGGTTGTGATGCTTTCTTGGTAGTAGTGGATCAAGAAACAAAATTGGCACACTTATTGAAAATCAAGGAGTCATGCATTGTGGATGCCATAGGCTGGCAGTATGTGGATGAGTCGGTATGTCTTCATGGAGTTACGAGGTCAATTTTCTCGAACCAGGATACATGATTTAACTCATGATTTTGGATGGTATTGTAACAATATTTTGTAACTCCGTTACACCTTAAAACTGCCTTCCACCCTAAAACAGATGTGAAGATAGATCAGAGCAACCAGACAGTGGAGGACATGATGTGATCATTTGTCTCAGACATTGTTGGGTCTTGGGTGGGACAATTTACCTTGTTTGAGTTCACCTACAACAATATCTTGCACTTACCAATTGGAATGTCTCCATTTGAAGAATTATACAAAAGTCTATATTATTCACCTTTGAGCTAGATAGATTTTGTGGAGAGATCTATTCTTTTCCCTAAGGTGGTGTAGACCACGAAATCGAAGTTTTATCTTTTCTGTGAGAGGATAAAGGCAGCACAGGGGTAGATGATTTTTTATTTCGATCCAAGGAGGAGGTCGTTGGAGTTCGAGGTTGGGGACCATGTGTTCTTGAAGTTTTTTACGTGCAGTGGGTAATAGAGGATCGGTAGAGGATGTAAGAATTCTACAGTGTTCATTAGGCCCTTCATGGTGTTGGAGTGAGTTGTTAAAGTGGCATACTATTTGGAACTACCATAAGAGTTAGAAAGGATCCATGATGTCTTTCACGTCTAATAGCTTCATTGGTACCTTCATGTCAACTCCCATGTCATTGACTGGTGAGATTTTTATATTAAGGATGTCACAGAATTTGTGGAGTGGCTTATACAGATCTAGTATCATAGAGATAAGGTGCAACATGGACAGATAATTCATTTTTTCATCTAGTGTAGGGGTATGTTGGGAAAGGGGGGAGTATTTAGGGGTAGAAATCATAGATACGTGCACATTACACAATGTTTTTTTGTTTATCATGTATTTTTTTGATGTATTGCGTGGACCTTGTGTTCTAGGAGATTAGTTGGATCATAATTATATGGTGTCTGATAATGTCCCAACATTGATGAGATAGTGACCAGATTCCTAATTAAGATTCATTAAATGATATGTGATTAAACCATGCAAGCGATTTAGTGCTTCCAAAAGAATATATTTTATCGACTTGGAGGAAGGAATTACATAATTAAATTATCCGAATAGTTTTTTTTTGGTGCTCTAGTGATGTGTCTTCTTGTCAGTATGGGGTAGTAGTTTATGGAGGTGGTTTTCATGGATGTTGAGGTTTCACATAAGCTTTGGGACCAAAAGGGTGGCTTATCCTTGAGAGATATCTTCTATCGTGGTTATTCAGACCCTATTTCTTCTAGGTTTGGTTTTAAATTATCAAGGGAAAGAATCATTTGTGAGGTATCTAATGTAATATCTCAGACCCCTCTTGTCCATTCCATTGTAAAAATCTAGAGTTTGAGGTGGTTGGGAGGTCACAGTAACTCCTTTCAATATTTTTCCACTTTTCCATTTTTTCCAATAGTAGGTCATGTCGGTGGGCCACGTCAGTGACTCACTATAAATTGGTCATATTGGTGACAAGATATCATGGGTTCATGTTTATTGGTCACATAGGTGGATCACAATCATTAGGTCTTGTTGGTGAATCATTATCGATAGGACGTATCTGCAGGTCGTGTCACTATCTCGCTGTCGGTATGTCATGTCAGTGGGTCACGATGGTGACTTTCTATTGTTAGAGAACATCGGCAGGTCACATCAATGACTCTCTATAGGTAGGATGCATTGGTGGGTCGTATAGGTGACATGCTATCAGTTAGTGTCATCTATGAGCGGTGTCGGTGAATTTCGTCAGGGAGTGGCATCGGTTAGAGGGATCAGTGAGTGACGTTAGTGAGGGACATCAGTAGGTGGCACCAGTGAGTGGTGTCAGTGAGTGGAAGTGGTGTGTCACATCAGTGACTTGCTTTCAATAGGTGGTGTTAGTGGGACATGTCGGTGACTCACACAGTGTTGTCTCATTTCTAGATTTTCCAAAATTTTTCAATTTCCCCCATCATATGTCTTATTTAATGAAAATAGATTTTAAATATTTTTTTGAATGTTTCTAAAGAAGTTTCAAATGAAATTAATTATATAATTAATATCTTTATGCCTTTGAGACATTGAAATGCCCATGAAACGTTTTATTGGCTACCACCAAACTTTTATGTACATTGAAATCATCTCCCTTACATTGATATATGGTCTGAAGTTTTTATAATTTTGAGATAATATCTTCCTTGAACACTTCTATTTTTTCTTGTTGTTCTTAGATCCTTTCTTCTACATCAAGTAGTGTGTATTTTGTTTTGTTTTTTAGATCATGTTTTCCATTGAAGTCATTTCTACTACTCGTGCACAACCCTATTTTTGCTCAATGTTTAGTTTATAATCAACTATTATTATTGGTAGGTTTTCCATTTACCTTTATTTATTATGAATCTTGTGAGTGGGTATACTGAATCCTACTCGTGGATATGGTCTGATCCAATTTAGAGGCTATTACAAATTAGGGGCATGTGAGGATGATAATTGTTATATTTTTTTATATATTATCCTTTATCATTTTTTAATTTTTATTTGATTTATGACTTGTGAAAATCATGGCCATTAGTGGCCTCTATTTGTGCACATATCTTGTTAACACTTGTTGTTGAATGGTTGTGAACCTGAAAACATGATTAATCATATATATCTGGTTTAATTAATGGATGACCTAGGATCCAACATGTTCTGTGATAACCCCTGAATTATTCATGTGGAATTAAATAATGAGTTTGTTAAATCTGAATAATCATTTCCTTGTTTGGTGAGCTTGTCTATTGTGTGTGGGTATTTTCTTAATTGTTCTTTGGATGGGTAGTGTGGTGTTATTGTTGAGAGAATCAAGTGTGTGCCAATGGATTGAGTGTGTAAAGGATGCTTACGTTGGTAAATTGATTGATTTTGGAATGGGTGTGTGGTGTTGTGAAGTGGGACTGCAATCAGGTTGTGTTTTTATTGTTTTACTGGGAATCGTGTGGATATGTGGTAGGAATGTATAGTATTGTTTTTAGGTGATATATAAGAGGTTTTGGTTGTGTGTTGGTGGGTTTTCCTTATTTGTTTTGGAATTAAATTGAATAATGGTAATGGAAGTGGTTGGATTAGGTGCTATGTGGGGAGGAAGTTTGTAGTGGGGTGATTTAACATACTTTTCATCCTCTATTTGGCTTGGTTGTGAGGTTGCTTGTGTGTTTTGATAGTTAGTTGGTTGCGTATGGATGGAATAACTCATAATTGATTAATAACATAAAAATTTAAGTTGTTAAGAGTATTTATTTTATCAACATCAGAAGTGACTGCTATTCATTCTACTCTGTATCATTAATGATATAAGTTACATTATTTTTATGGGCTAGTTATTTTTTTGAACCCCATAGGTTGAGCTGATGGTTTGGCATATACATGTATATACCTGTGGTTTCTTTTGATTTTAATATTCACCCAGCCCTAGTTGAGAATTATGTCTTGAACACCTCCATTGGTATGGGGGAGGGTATCTTTCCCAAACATCCTGATTGGAGGATAGATGTATAAAAACCCACTCTCACCTTCTCCAAAATATAGGTAGTCATAACCCAAGAATCATTGGGATAATTGTGGATTTTGAGGCCCAGGTGTGTGTAGTCATGTTTTAATTCCTAGTTTTCTTCGAGATGTGGATTGGTTTTTGTCCTAGGTGTTTATGGGTGGTATGAGATGTGGTTAGGATGCCCAAATGTTAGTTTGTAGGATGTGGTTGGCTGTGTTCAAAAGAGGTGGGAGTCCAATGATGTATAATATAAGGGTGTGAGAGTAGCTAATCAGTGGGAATGCGGTGTGGGGTACCCTGTCATCGATGTAACTACTATATTACATTACATGACTTTTGTTATTTGGTGTGTGTACCATGGTGACATTTTGGGATAGACAGTATACTCTATTAGGTGCTTTTGGGTTTCATTGTTTTTCTCATGGGGGAATACGTATGTCTCCCCCAATTGTGCACGAGAGACTTTGAATTTTCTTACTGATTATACTTTTATGCTCACAGTAAAAATATAAAACAGTTTTTAGGTTTCTTAGAGGATTTTATAGACCATTATAGACCTTACTAATTTGGACTTAAGAATTGTTTATGTATTTCTTCTTAGCCTTATTTTAGGTATTTAAATTAGAGTAACTTGTTATTTATTAGTTATTTAAAAAACATGCATGTGTGAGGGATTTAGTCTATCTTTTATACATATTTCTTGCAGTTGATTTGTGGTTGATACATATTATATCCCGATCATGGATACTATAAAAGGAAAATGCCTCCAATTTTGTGATATTTGAATACACTTGGTGCTGGTCTCCACCCCTCGGCCTACTCGAGGTGGGAATCAAGGGGTCATTATCTCCCTTTTTCCATTGCAAGCTCAGGGGGGGAATAATTAGAGGTATGGGTTCATGAAAAAGTTATATTGGAGATAAATATATAATTTTCTTTAACATTACATTATATAAAAAATAAAAATGAATTTTAAAAAATATATTACACAAAATTCATCCCAAGAATTTTTGTTTATTTCTTATTCAAAATTCTCCACTCCATTACATAAAATGGAATAATATTAATGTGTTAACTAAGTTTCCCCATTAAAATTTGTAATTATTTATAGATTTTTAAATTATTTTAATTTCTGCATTATAACCAACAATGATTTTTGTGTGTCTATTCAAAACTGAATGAAATAATAAACAGACATATATTTTACTAGAATATTATCCAAAACAATGCAATTAGTATTTAAAATATATATATATAACTAATATTTTTTAAAAAAAATACTTCATTACCTATCAATCATATATAGGAAGTAATGACTGTTGTGGTTGTATCCTATACATTACATTGTGGGGTGGTAACTAGTGGGGTGTCATGTGTTTGAAACAAACAATTTTGAAGTTGGTTCAGAGGGTAGGGAATACATGAGGCGTAAACAGTAGATATGTTCCTTTTAGAGATGATGTTATATTAAGGGAAAATGCATAACGGGCAGATGTAGTTGGACTACACCGCATAGTAATAGGATAAAATAGATAAAAATCATGGTCACTCTTGTATTAGTAATGAATATAAGTATGTTTCATGATGGGGGGAATTATCCTAACGAATGTAGATCCATTTTCTATGAGGCACTACATGTAAGGTGACGACATCCATGGAACATTATGGATTGGTGTTCTATATATTTCATGACGTATCATCCTTGAATGTAAGTATCCTACTCATAGATTCATGTAAATAATAAATATTATTCTTTTATATTCAAATATAGAAAATAAATAAATAATTTAATCACAAGAAAAGAAATATTTATAATCCATTATACTTTGAAATATTTATAGGTTATTTCATTTTTTTCTATGAACTTCCTCATAAGTCATAATGACAATGAAACTCTAGGACTTAGTTAAAAATTTTAAAAATATAAAAATCATTAAAGAACTACAAATACAACCCGAAAACTCAGATTAATTTTAAAAATTATATATCATTCATGTAGTCTAATTTTATTATTATTCAGTAAAAAAATAAAATTCGGAAAAATAACATAAGATACTTCTTTAAATTATATAAAATTCAAAATAATTATTTTACTTATCATTTCTTTCATTTCTTTCAACTCTTATGTAACATCCCAAAATTTTACAATATTAACATAATATTTGATAAAATGTATGACATGAAAAGACAAACATAGAAATTCATATTACACACTAATACATTAAAATATATTCCCTTAAGAATAATTTTTTTCTCGCTTATAATACTTGCAACAATATGTTTCTCTCATAACTGTGTTGGATGTAAGACCGAGTTTTACTTCATAAAAATGTACAATTAATATAAATAAATTATAATTATCACCTAGATTTTGGAATGGTGGGATTAAATAGGATTAAATAAATTATATAAAATATATAGTTTTGAAGTTTTTATTAGTCATGTATTGAGTAGAAAGAAAATAAGAATACTCTAAAATAAAATGAAATTTTTTCTAAAAAAACATTACCTTTTCTAATAGAATATTTAATCATATTCATCAAAAATAATATATAAATAAATATTTCAAATTTATTTAATTTATATGAAATAATAAAAATATTTTTCGAAGTTGTAGTATCAAAATTATTTTAGGGAATCTTTTTTCTTTTTTCTCAATGTTTAATTTTATGATGACTAGTGGAAAATACTAGATTTTAATTGAAAACATTATTTTTGATATATATAACATAAAATATTAAATTATATTTCTAATTGGTTCTAAAGTAACATGGTTAAACTTTATATCAATTATTACAGTTTAGGTCATTGGTAAAAATTTAATATTGTGTTATGATATAAAAACATTGTAAAATTTTAACCATTTTTACTTTAAAAACATACTTTATAATCGCTTTAGTGAGATTGATTTTAAATTATATTTTTACACTTATATGAATTAAATAATTCAAAATGGATTCCATATTGTGAATAATATCAAATTATATTATCCAGTATGTTAAAAATTATTTTTTAGGATAATGATTAGTAAAAATAGTTAAAAATAATTATAGTGAACAAGGTAAAGTCGAGTTTATGTACTGGTTTAACTATGCATTTAAGGTATAAAATGGACTTACCATTTGTTATAATCCAATTGTATCAAAACTTGTCGACCCTATACAACATATTTTATATTTTTCTGCATTATGGGGTTACTATTCTTATAAATTGAACTATATAATTAGTTATCTAATGAAAAAGAGTGAAAATAAATCGTCCTTGAATTTAATACCTATAAGTCTTTCGGATATAGAAAAAAACACTATGTTCAGTCCTGAATATTTTTTTTGAATGTAAATTCAGTTTTTTATCTTTTTAATTTATTTTAATTTTTTACATATTAAACAACCCTTTTAAATTCCAAATAAATGTCAAGAGAAGAATTATTTTGTTAATGATAAAATAATATAATTATTACTAAATATTTTTATAGTAAACTAAATTGAATTAATTATATTATTCAAATAAATTTTATGATGAATATATCATGTTAAATATCTATGAATATAATATATTTTAACTCATTAGCTATCTAGATGTTTAATTAATTTAGTTTAAATGAAAAATGTAAAAATTGAAATTTATGTTATTTTATGATAAATTCTATTTTATTATATGATTTAAAATTATAGAAAATTTATATTCTATAAGGTAATATCTAAATAGTAATAAATATAAAATATGGTACATTAATGGAAATAATTTCTCTTATAATTATTGTAATCATTGTCATATAGTAAAAAATTTGTCGTTACAGTTATGGTTAAATTTTCGTTTTTTCATGGTACAAGTGCTTGTGTTAAAATTAATATTCAATAGACATGAGCTATTTATTTTTTAAATTTTATATAATGTTTAAAATTATAGGATATAAATTTTATTATATCTCTCAATCTAAATTGTTCTAAATGGGTAAATTAATTTGGATTTGAAACTATTTAACCTAAAAAGGAAAATCAAAAATGATAATGTGTGGAAAAATATGAGTTATGGAACAACATGTTTAAAACATGTGTTCTATTGTGTGGTAGTGGTGTGGCTCAAACATACCATACAAAAAACCCATTAATTATAAATCTTGTATCCACATTATCTAAGGTAGAACACCAAATAGTTAATAATTTTATGTATTTAAAAGAATTCCACTCCTCCTTAACTATTAAAGAACAATCACTTTGCTCACTTTTGACACCTATAAAGAATTTTGATTAATAAAATACATACAAAATTATTTCCATAGAGCCCCTACCCTAATTATATAATCCATAATTTTGGAATAAATCCAACTACATTAGGTAATAGTGAAAACTCAAAGAGCATACCCATAGTATAGGTAATGTTTTTCTAAATGCGTAATTTTTTTCCCTCACCACCTCATTAAATTCTTATTATACCATGATTATATATTTAACATAGTAAATTAATTATATTTATTTTTTTTAATTATTATTTTTACATTAAACATAATAAACTTACATAAAATGGGTTATGAAATCAGAGTTCGCGTTCATAGAGGACAATGGAACCAAAAACCTATATAGTTTTTTTTTTCAATTACCATTATTTAAATATGTTAATAATGATGGATTGTTAGATTATATATAATTTTATTTTTATTTTATGTTGTTATTATTATTATTTTAATATCATATCATACATAACCTCCATCTTTCCATTTTTGGTTATACGATAACGTCCCTCATGTGTATGGCGGACTACCGCCTCACAAAATGATGTGATTCATTCACTATTTTTATTGAATCTATTAAGGAAGGATTTAATAAATATTTTTGATATATATGACATTAAAATAATAGTTTAATTATGATATATATATATTATATAATTTATATTCATTTTTTTGGACAATAAAATGGAAATAACGTTCATTTTTACATATGACATACCATCTCCATAAACAGTGTAGTTCATATCAAATCCTAATATTTTATGTATTCGTAAAATAAAATATATATTGAATATATAAGAAACTTAAATTATTTATTATGTTATTATTATGAGTAAATTGTGATCAAATTAATGGGATCAAAAAATAACAAGTCAAATCATACATGAAAAACAAGGCAATAAATACCCAAAACAATGAAAAGTATGAATTATTATTAATAGAGATGTAATAAGATGTTATAAAATTGTAATATATGAGATTATAAATATTATAATGGTTTTTATAAGTTCATAACATTTTCAAAACCATTTTAGAGGAGGTAAAATATAATTCTACTAAAATATTGTTTAAGGTATGGGATTCCATCTCAATTGACACTCCATTGAAAATTATTTGTTATTAAAAATTAATTAAGTTATATATGGTGTATATACCACTTTGTGAAATGTAATATATTTAATAAATAATTATTTTTTTATGATTCAATTTTATTTTGGTTCATCTAAGGAGATTTTGAGTGAGTATCACTAAGTGTTAATGAATTTCACAACACAATTTATTCTCATTAGGTTTAATTAAATAATTATTTTCATTAATATAATATGTTTATTTGTGTACTAGATTTTTAATCAATATTACTATATTCACAATTATTTATGTGTTTGTATTGTTGATAAAAACATTTAATTCATTTTCTGATATTTCACTTCAATGTTATGATCTATTGGAAGGTTTACTTCAAAGTGCCATTTTATTTTTTATTCTTCGAACATGAATTTACATGGATGGAAATTAATTAATAATTGTTTAACAACGAATTTAATTAAATAACCTATAGTTATTCATTATTATTTTAAAATAATATTACCATTTTCCCACTCATGGGTATATAATGTTTTTTAGAGAATGTATTTAATAAAACCAAAAATTATTTCTCTATTCTATCAAAATAATGTCTTCTTCAAATACCATAATATCTAAAAATACATTCAAAAATGTTTTTATATTTTTTAAAATGAATTATTATATTAATTTTTACCCATTTTTACTTTTTAATGAATTTTTCAAAATTAAACTTATTTTTTTTGAACAAGGTAGTTTTCTAACATTCTTACAATGGAAAGGGGATGTTCATTTTACATTTTATGACAAGAATGGAATTACCTGTGGTTGTTTCATTGAATAATAATTTGTATGCTTTAAACCCTATTTTTAAATAAAATATTTATAAATATTATTTTCAATGTAATGGGTTTTAAAATGTCATTATGCTTTTAAAGGTTTCTGTTAAATTGAATGGGATGTTTTCTTCACGAAGTATTTAATGATATTTTTAATCAATTACATAAAAAAATTATAACTACAATGGGTATATGTCATATTGAAACCATTATTATTCTTCCCATGGATGGATCAATATCATTTTTACCAATTCTAGAGTTGGTATTCACTTCCATGAATCATTTTCATAGTCATTAACTTCATTGTGACTTATTTACGTTCCTATGATCACTAAACAAAAAATTTACCTAAAATATCTATATCATTTTTCATGAAAATAATTATCTAACAAACCATTTATTATTTTTTTTATGGTGATTATATTGGTATTATTTTGATTTACTAGGGAAATATTGATAAATCTATTTACATTACTAATTACTAGTATTTGATAAGGCTCATTATTTATAAACTAAATCTATTGTTTGATATATGTGGAATTATATAGGAATCCAGTACACAAGTTTGGGATTGATCAATAAAAGAACCTTGATGCATCTGTAGTCTCGTGGTATGAATCATTTTGATATACTCCACTTATGGGTTTTCACCAAGTATGTTTTAAAATATACGAAGAATAGATACTGATAATAAAGGTATTATGTGCCTAGAAAACAAGACATCCAATAATTAATCATTTTCTTTATTCAAATTTTTTTTATCATTATCAATGAGAGTTTTTTGTGATATTATTTATCGATGTATTTCATTATCAATTTATTTTTTAAATTAAAAAAACATTTATTTACCTTTCCATATTTATTATACCAAATCAAGATATTTAAATGGAAATAGTTCTTAGTTATTTACCCTTAAATATTGATAATTCTTATTGATTCAATAATAATTTTCATATATATAACCCTTATTGAAAATTTGAAAACACAATTATTTTTCTTCAATTCCCCATGATTATATTAATTTTACTATAACTATTATACAACGATAATAGAGAAGGGATAATGTTATTATCAAAGGATGAATAAAATTATGTTGTAATTTGTGTATTCCAAATATATTTAAAGACTCATATATATATATCTATATTTCCCAAAAAAATATATTGATTGGTCATCTCGGATGAATTTCCTATCAGGTTATTCCAATGTAATGGTAGAGGGCACCATCTCAAGGCTTCTCGGTTTTTGAATGATACAGTTGGTATTAATGGAGGATTAGTACCAACATTGGAAATGAAATTTTGGAAAACATCGATTCGGAAAAAGGAATCTAAGATAGGCATTGAAGATAGGTGTAAAAGGACATCCTAGTGTTTTGGTGAGGTAGATAATATGTGGTTTTTCATATCAATACATTCATTTTTTGAATACTAAAAGATAATGATGTTTTATAATTGATATACCTATGGTGAATAACATCACAAAGGGAACACCAGGCTTGACTCGAGCATAACTCGGTACCTGAAAATGGGTCATATAGAGCACTGGGTGAACAATCCTAGGGTATATTATTAGGATAATACACAATTTTATTACAAACCATTATGAAATATTTGAATATATAATTCAAAATAATTTCCTAGGTTAGACCATAGAAAAAGTAATGATCTATGTTGAAATAAAAAGAATAAGTATTAGTGTATTTAAATTGAATAATTAAATTTTAGAAGAGTTTTTTACAATGGAATTTAGGGTATAAGAAAAATGAAACTACTAGATATTATGTTATATTTTATAATTACTTGTGAATTCATTTATATAATAGTTAGTAAAATAATCATGGTTATGAGTTTAAGGTTTATCATTTGTCTGAATTCTTAAACTCCCCTTTTAAAAAAATGTTTGGTTGGAATGTAACAAGATTATGGATATTTTATAGAAATTTATGAAAAGTATATATCTTAGTGGAATATTTATTTGATGAATAATGCCTTAAAATTTTATATACATATTTTTAGAAAGTATTAATAATTATTAGGGTTAATATGATCATTAAATAAATTTTAATAATATTAAAATAATATAATGAGACTTTTTGAAAAAAAAATAATATGTTTCATTAAAAACCACAGTAAAAATAACGTTAAATAATTACATTTATTCCGTTGATGTCAATAATATATTTTGGGAACATTATTGGAATTATATAAATATAATTTCAAAAACGATAACCTACATATAGGGTGAAATCATGTTGCATCCCGAAATCTGTTGGTTCATGATCCCATGAGTAAAAGAAGATAAGGGTTTTGTGCCTACTTAGGGCCTATGTATTGAGGTTTAATATGACACATTTTACATAAAAAATTTCTAAAGAATATTAATTATGACCCAATATTTTTAATTTTGTTGATGATATATTAATGTATTAAATACAATGGATTTGGGAAATATTTGTAGACACAAATATTTACTTTCTTTAAATATCTTACAATCCATTAAATGTTAATTTTATTTATTTCAGACTAAAAGATTCATTCTCATATATTTATTTCTTGAAGTAAAGGATGGAATTGAATATGATAATAGAGAAAAAGGGATGAAAATTGGTATATATAAATATATGTATTATTTATATTTCATTAAATTATTATGCAGCTAAATAATTACTCAACATTAGGAAAATGATATTGAAAAAAAAATGTTATTCTAATATGTTTATTTATATTAATCTGATGTTATTTTAAATAATGACATATTTATGGTTTTGAGACCCTTAAATATCCAATGATCATTAAATTTATTGTGAATAATGACCATACTCACTCCCTATAATTATTTATGATTTTCCTCCTAGTCTATATCTTCCCATGAAACTGTTGTTCTCCAATATAAAAACCTTGTATTAGGAAACCTTATTAATTCGCATTTTATATTATTGGGAGTATATTTAATTAACCCTCTATGTATGAGGGTTTTTCGAAGACTATATTTGAAAATTTCAAACCCCTGATTTTAGAGTTTATGAAAAAAAATTATGGATGGAATTTATTTTAGTTGGGGAAAATGAATCACCCAAAAATATACAATTATGATCATAATTTTCAATAGATTTTATGAAACTGAACACCAAGAATTGAAATGAATGTAAAACCCCAAGAAATAATAATATATTTATTTTAGAATAAATTTTTTTTCTAGATATCTTATGATATATGAAACAACATGTTTTTTGATAATAAAGATTACACACAAGACCTAGTTTTATCGAAAAACAATATTCTATTAATTTTAGTATACGATAATGATCACATCAATGTTGGAATGGCATGAATGAATTGAATTAACTCCCTTATTAAAATAAATATTTTTTACATTATTATTAGTTATCTATTTACTCTAAATATAATAAAAATAATATATATGAATATGAAATGATTTCTAAAAAATAATTTCTTTTATAAATGATGGTTTAATAAAGCATGTGTCAGATAAATTAAAAATAAATCTTGTAACATTTAAAACATTTATATAAAAAATTGTCTTCAATTTTGAAATCATTATATAGAAATTTTATTATGGTTTAATTTTTATATTTTTTGGAGAAGTTTCATTTTTGAATAATAGTGAAAAATAGTGGTTTTTAATTGAAAACTAAAATTTATTCTAAAAAATTTATAATGTTTAATATAATTTTTAATTAGTTTTGAAGTAAAATTAGTTCAATATTTTATCAATTAAATCAATTTATGTAATTTAGATAAATTTATAAATTAATTTTGATGTAAAATCAATGTATACTTTTGAAAATGTTTACCATACAAACCTAGTTTCTCATAACCAATACGAGGTTAATTTTAAAATAATATTTTCCCTTTATAAGAGTTCAGTTTTTAAAAATATATTTATTAAATGTAATTATAAATAAATTATAATACCTCATAATATTAGCTTAATTTTCTAACATAATAATTGGGGAATATAATAATAATTATTTATAATGATTAAAATAAAAATGAGTTTACATAGTAGGTAAAATTATAATACAATGTGTAAAATGACCATCCCATTTTTTCAAAAACAATTTTCTTAATATATTGATAACATTTCCACAATATAAACATTCATGAGTTAGATGGACATTATTATATGAAATTTTCTTATAAAATATGTTATTTAGTGAAATGGAAATAATATACCTTCCTTTATTTTAGTATCATTAAATCTTTGGGATATGGAAATAATGTCATAGGTTGAGTTATAAATTTTATTTTTATAGTTAAATTACATTTTTTTTGTATAATTTATTTTGAATTTCTATATATTATATAATTACATTATATTATTTTGAAATTCCAATGTAGAAAGTATTTAGTTAATAATAAAATTAAATGAATGATACTGAAAATATTAAAAGAGAATAAAATTGAATAAAATATTTCGTACCAATTATTTCTTAGATGAATATATCATTTCTCTCATATGGTAACATTATATATATTAACTCAATATTTTTACTGATATTTGTTTCATTCAATTTAAATGAATAATGCCCAAATTGACTATAATGTTATTTCGGGATAAACTAATTATTATAAAATGATTAAAACTGAAAAATAAAATAAAATATGTTGTATGATTCTAAAATATTATTAAATATAAACTATTTTCAATTTATGGACCTACTTTAATATTATATGAACTATTATGAACGTTAGATGATAATAAAGGGTTAACACGATAATGGTTAAAAGAGGTTTGTTATTATGGCACATGTTATTGTGTTGAAATTAATTTTTAAAACACAAGTAGATTTTATATTAAATTTTTTTATATAATATTTATAATATAAGGGTACAAAGGTAATAATATTTCTCACTCTTAATTAGTACTAAAGGAATAATTTCTTTGGTTATAAAATGACTTAACATATACAAAATAATACCAAAATAGTAAAAAAGAAATTTTTGGAGTTATGAAAAAAGGACTAAAATTATTTATATTGTGTATTGGAGGTTTATATTTTACATATCATCCTCAAATACGTTTAATTGTTAATATTGGATTCAAATGAGCTATGAGAGACTTCCCAATACTGAAAACCTTTTATTATTTATAAGAATATCACTGATCTGTAACAATAAAAGTATTATCACTCCCATCACTTATTCATACATATTTTGTTTCCTATAATACCTACCCAAATAAATATAAACAACTTTTATCCTAGAATATGTTTTTTTAATAATAAAAAACATTTATGTTTATAGTGAAAATCCAAGGAGGATCCCGAAATAAGAGGTCATGTTTTTTCTAAAAATGTAATTATTTTATTTCATCCTACAATTAATACAATTCAAATTATAGTATGATTATATTATAACATCATAATATTACATATAATTATATTTTGTTAGGTTATATGTGAAACCTAAAATCTCACAGAATTCAATCAATTAGGTTATGAAATCATAATTCGTGTGTACAGAAGACTACAACCTCATGAACCACAGTCGTTCATTTTTCTATTACCACATTTCACAGTTTGTAATAATTATTAATATATATTATAAATATGATATATATGATATCAATTGTATTATTATGCTTCTAGAATAATTACATCACAAACACCTCAATGCTTTCTATTTTTTTGAACGTGATAGAATGGATCATGCGTACAACAGACTGCAGCCTCGCGAAGCGATGCGATACGATCATGTTTTATTTTAAATGTAATAAGGATTGGATTAATAAAAATAAATGATATATTGGGTGTATAATTTATTCTTGAAATTAATGTATATATAAATATAATTTAGTATTCATTGATTTAATATGGCGAGAAAACGGAAACAATGATCATGCATATGTACGAAATACTATCTCTATAAATAATTTATTTAATTTCAGATTACAAAAATTCATTTATTACTATAATTAAATATATATTGAATATATATAATACTAAATAATTTTCTAAATTATAGATATGATGAAATAATTTTTATTGTAAGAGTTACCTAAAATAAGAAGTCAAAAAAACTAGAAAAACAAGGAAATTAACTCGAAAATCATTGAAAATAATAAAATATTATTAATAACATGGGTTATAAGCTGTTTTAAAAAGATTAAATTGGATGCTATAAATTTTAATATATTTATTTTAGAAGTTAATAACATTCTTAAAACCATAATACTTATGGTTAATGAGTATTGGACAAAATGAAAGTATCAGTTATGGGACATCGTCTTGATTTATGTCCCATTGAGACTAATTTGTTACTATATACTAATCACTTTTATATAATGTATATTCTGACCCCTAAAATTTAATATCATAAATAATTAATATTTTAGTTAATTTTATGATTCTAATAAATTGATTCATTTATATGGATTGGAATTAAGATTTACCAAGGGGTGAAGAATTTAATAAAACAATTTCTTTTCATTGGGTTATATTATATCCTCACATTCATTAATATTATAATATTACATTTGTATTCAATTTCAAATACATATTGTATTATTACAACTTGTTTTAATAGGATTTACATTTGATACATATAATGGATTCATTGGTTTATTCTCACAGCAATATAATAATTTTCTAATAAATTACATTACAATTCAAATTTATTTGAGATTGTTTAAACATGAATTTCCATTGAAAGAAATTATTTTATCATTATTTAACAATATCATTATTTTTATTCTCCTATGTTGATTCATGATTATTTTCAAATAGTAGCACCCTTTTTTCAGTATTTCTTATTTGTAATATTTTAGGTAATATTTTTAAGAAAAACTAACTTCATTTCTCTATTCACCTAGAGAAATATTTTCATCCCAACACTGTTTTGTAAATATTAATTTAAAAATATTTTTAAAATTTTAAAAAGTATTCAGTAATGAAATTTTTAAACATTTTACTTTTTAATTATTTCTCAAGTTGACTTTTCATTTCATTTTCAGAAAATGAACTTTTCTATCCTTTTTAGAATGTAAAAGGGATGTTCCTTTAACCACATATAGCTTGAACAAAAATCACCAATTCCTTTTTATTGAAGCATAATTTTTAATTTTAGAAGGATATTTATAAAGAAAATTTTTTAAATATTATTTTTTGTGAAAATTAGTTTTGAAACATTTTATGTTTTAAAAAGTAATTTTCTTATTGGAAATTATATTTTCCTCAAGAATGTTCTTAATGGTGTATTTATTTCATAAATGAAAAACCCAAATTCATACTGGAATGGGTATATAATATTTTGATAAAATATTTAGACTTCCATTCGATGGAATTTAATTATTTTTAGAAAGTATAATATTGACCTTCACTTCCATGAATAATATTCATAGTAATTTACTTCCACATGAGTTATTCACTTTCCTTTGACCATTGAAAATTGAATTTACCGTAAATAACCATTTCATTTATCTTAGGTATTGTTATATCCTAATCCATGTTCAATTTTTTGGGTTCATTTTTACTTTTTAGAGATATATTAATATATTAGAAAATATTGATAAATCTATATCATTTACTCTATATAAATATTTCAAAAATAATTTTTTTTAAGAATTGTATTGTTTATTAAATATATTCGGAATGATTTTAAAATTCAATAGATGGGTTTGGGAATAGTTATTGTAAGCCCCTTGATGAATCAGTAGTCTCATGTAACGAATCTTTTGGCTAGCCAGAACCACTGGGTTTTGACCATGCTTATTTTAAAATATCTAGATGACAAATTATGATGGTAATTATATTATTTTCCTCAAATATGTGAAGTTCTACAAATAAGATTTGGCATCATTTAGAATTTAGTTATTATTATGAAAGATATTTTTGATATGATAATATTTATGGATTCATTGAATTATCACTTTATTGATTAATTATAATGTGTTTTTAGTTATATATCTTTCTATAGTGATTAGGCCTTATCTAATTTATTAAATTGAAAGTGTGCTATGTTATTTACCTTTATATATTGATTATTCTTCTTAGTTCATTATTTCTATTGTTTTATTTAAACCTTTCTATAAATTTGATATCATCATTATTTTGTTTCACATCCCTATGATTCTGAAAAGTTTACTATGAATGATATCATGTGATAGACATTAAGAAATAATGTAATTAACAAGTGATGATAAAATTTATGTTACAATATGTGTATTATAAATTTAATATAATAATCATATATGTATCTAGTTTTCCAATTCTACTGAACTGATCATTCCTTTGGGATGTGTTTCATTGTATCTTATGTTAATGTAATGGTAGAAGGAACAGACTCAGGGCTTCTAGAGTTGGGGTCACTACGTATTATGTAAATATCAAATGCTACAGGTTTATTGTTACCCCTAAAATCTATATGATTGAATACTTAAAAACCTTATGTTGATTCAACAATACATTATTTAGTTTAATCAAGTTAATATATGTTTAATGTTCATATTAGTCACTATAAAAATCCATGAATTCAATGTGTTCTTAAAAGAAAAAAACTCAATTATATATTGGGAATTAATTCTTAGTTTACCATAAAAAACATGATATTACTTGTAAATTCGTATTTAACAAATGTTTTTATGATATAGAAGGAATTTGACAAAAGAAATTAAAAATAATATATTTTTAGAATAGATAATTTCTTATCACTTTGAGTTAATTATTATTATTTATTATTAAACATTTTTCCATAATATTAACTATAAACAAGTCCAAATGACTCAATAATTAACACTTTTTAGAAGGAATTTTAGGAATGTGACAGTACCTTATATTTTCCCTAATAGTTAGTTTGAGAATTACAATATTTCAACACCATGTCAAAAACATACAAGCCAGATAATTCTAGATAATTATTATAATATAATTACTAAGATAATTATATATCAATTTTCAATGTTTGAGAATACCATACCCATGTTGATATAATACAATCTAAAAAAATAAAAACATAACAATGTATTTTATTTGTTGTTACAATTTCAAATTCAAAATCCATTCTAGCAATTGATTCATCTGGGATGTAAAGTGAAATATTTTAGTGAATACCAATGGGTTCATTGAGGTAATCACTATCATCAATTCCTAATTCAAAAATATGTCATTTAATAACATCAATTATAATACCCAATTAAAATTTTATAGCTTCATTAACCAAAAACCCCATTTAAGATTATGATTTAATAAATCAATTCTCTTTTTTAATAAGATGGAATTTCATATCAATTACTCTAAATACACTAATATATATATATTTTCCTTTTTCATATAATCAAAAACTTTAATTTCATCATAGGTAAATGGCTATATTCGTATTAATATTTTAATACTATCCCAAAAAACCATTACAATGTTTTTTCTTTTAGCTTATCTATTTGAGGGTCTAACATTACAATTTGTTACATAGATTATCATGACACCATCATGTTTTCTTACCATATTTGTTTCAGGACTATATATAGTCAATATAATATTAGTGAAACCATTTATTTAATGATACAACCCACATATATTCAATCAAAATGACCACACCATTATTCCATAATATACATAATTCAATGGTAAACATGAGATTGATATTTATTGAAACAAAATAATAAAAATGTGCTTAAAAATATGTCAGGGGAAAAAATATTATTATTTATTTCAACCAATCATGAATTTCATTACAATGTTATTTCTCTCCACTTTTAAAATACATTGAACATAGTGTTTTTCTTCTAATTTCAATATATTATCAGAAAATATGAAAATATTATGATGTGAAATGAATTAAAAAAATAAAATAAAAATATATAGCTATAATATTACTTATATATTAGAATCATTATCCACACCACACTTGTATAATTATATACTATGATATATTTTACACTCATGCATGTTTAATGTAAACAACCCGTACGATCCAAATATCCCACCAATTTGGGGGAATTGATTGAAATGATTCCAAAATGGGATAATATTCCCTGTATTCAGTTCTCATTGGCTGATTAGATCACATTGTAACAATAATAAAATACATTTAATAAAATAAAATGTATTCATGCACTAATTAACCATTCCCAAAATATTCCACATGATCATTATTATTTCACAAATAATAATTAAATAGAAATAATATTATTCGCATTTTTCACCTTCAATAAGTATAACAGGGAAGACAAAATAGATTTGTTGAAGGAATATAAAAATTATAATTTAGTATACTTGTGGAAATTTATGGATGGAATTTTTTTCAATTTCATAAAGAATGATTGGTATATGATTATATAGTTATTAAAAATAATTATTTCATTTTAGTAATAATGTTTCAAAAAATGGAAATAATATAATCACCATTACCCAATTATTATTATATATTCATTTTTAAATGACAATAACAATCATCTCATTCTACCTGATAGAGTTTTAATGGTTTTGAATGGATTTTTTGTTTAACATATCATGAATTTTAGCTTTCAAAATATTACTCAGATAACCTTCTAGAACCATTAAAAATACCAATTCTTGAATAATTAATCATTTCTCTATATTTTCCATCAAAAAATAAGAAAAATATTCTTTCTTCTCACCATAAATAATTATCATAATGTTAAATATTTCTTTTATACCCCAATATAGTAAATCATGGCTTGATCCAAAATAATTTTTCCCATTACATTAAAAATAATTTCAAATAAAATTTCATAATTTTGTTTCTCAATATGCATTATATTTAATAATTAATATAGTATATCTTATAATGAATATGAAAACATAAGGTATACACTATTCATACTGCAACAATTTGAAGTAAAATTATTTTAATTTTTTTAATTTGAATATACCTTTCCAATATACAAATTCTAATAGTCTTGTTTATAGAGGATACAATCACCCCTATATTTTTTATAATACATCATTTGTCTCTATAATGTAATGAAAATATCTTCTTTTTATGACATTTATAATTGTATAAATTGTTGATACACTATAAAAACAAAATCTCATTAAAACTTTAATCTCCTAAAATGTTTATTTTTCATAAAAATTGGTTTTGAAAACCAATACTTTGTACTTTGACAAGAAATAATTACATAATTAGGGAATAAATTTATAATCTATATTATTTTTTGAAACAAAATAATGTAATCTTCTCTAAATACATCCTATGTCTGCACCCTAATGATCAAAATATCCTTCAACTCATATATCAATTAATTCACGAATATGTCATTATCATTTCTGGTACCATATGTCTAAAAAATAAATTATCAGTAGATAATTATTTGAAATTTCATAAACATCCATGATGTAAATTTATAAATATGAATCAAAATAGGCAATTTATTATATAAAAAATATATTATATGAAATAGGTCGAAACCATCAATTGATAATCCTCATCTAATATTTCATGGGTTAGATAAAAATTCAAGATAAAACTTATCGATTTTCATCAATTGTAAGCCATATGTTGGATAAGATATAACAAAATTGTACTTATTTATTTAATCTTTATACAATATCTTATTTTTTGATTTTTTTATCTATTATAAAATGTTTATGATGTATGGGAATCCATAAAAATTTTATGCATTACTTTATCTGTTACACAGAATTGAGTTGAATCTTTATTAGTCTTCCAACCCAATTTACCAGTTTGGTTAGACTGATTTAACATGGAAAATACCTTATATTATAGAAAAAAAAATTCAGACAGACATGGATTTTAGTATTTGAATATTAAAAAAGTTAAAACACATTGATTTAATTATATAATTTTATAGAATACATAAATAATTATTTATTATGTCAAACAATTGTAACGATATAGTAAATTTTAGTATTACTAAATCAATAAAATTAATAACTAGGGATTTTTATTTCTCACGGGATTGGTATACTAGGCTACTATCTTCTTCATTATTCTTTCCAACAAGATCTATCTCATTATAATTTTCATCAAATGAAAAATACGTTATTGTATTCATTTCCCCTTGCACTAGACTATAATATGTAATAACATGAGAAAAAATAAAATCTAATTGAAAATAAAATTTTATATTCTAAACTGTTTAGCTAAATCAGGGTCAGTATATTCTTTAACCTTTTATCCATTGGGATACAATACATTATACTCTTGTTCAAATCCTTTTGGGTGAAATTATAACTCAATTATCCATGTTTTGACTATAGTCTACCAATTCAATCAAAACATGGCCATTGAATCAATAATATATCTAAAACATTATTGAATGAAAAATCCAAAAAAATATTCCTACTCCCTTGGAAATATATCATGGATATGATCACCATTGGACATTAAAATAAAAACAGTTCTAATATATATAAAAAGAATTCTATAAATTTTTTTGACTTTCAATGACAATATTTTCAATCATTCATGACAATAAATATTAATATAATGAAATAATAATTTATTAACCAAACCATCAATTAATTAAAATATACATCACATTCATTATATAATTCATTTAATTATTTCCAAATCATTTATTAAAAATTAAAATTAATTTTAATTCCACAAAATATTATAATAGTAATTCTAAAATCCTAAATATGTTCCACCTTTTTCAGAAACAAAAATAATATTATTCTCTAAGAATAATATTAAATCATCTCATATAATTTTAATTAATCTCTTGGGTTTTACAAATACCATCAATATTATCAATTCTATTATAAAACGATTATCATTAAAAAAATTATAAAATAATCAAATTGGAATGAAATCACTAATACAAAATAAGGTAAAAAATAAATTCAAAATAAACAAATTTATATGTTCCTTTATTAAACAATTATTTACATAAAAACCTAAATGACATAATTTTCAATGTAATGTAAATAAAATATTCAAAAAAAGTTGGTAGAATAATCATACTATCTAAAAAATGGATTAAATGTTATCAAAAAGAATAATTAGGGTTCAGAAATCATAATAAAATAGTGTCATGTCATTGTATGAATTTTAATTTATTAGATAGAAATCCATGGATCAGTGATATCTATAAAAAATAGTATCTAACATTTATGTGGATAATAACAAATTTTAATTAAATTAATGTATGAAAATATTATATTTGGTATTCTTAGTATCCAATTAATTGTTACTCTAACCATAATATAGACATTTATAGGCCCCAAATATTAAATAAAAACAAATTTTAAAATTTATTCTTATTTATAAATAATTTTCTCATATCTAAAATTACGACGATGTAGAATAGACATTTAATTGAACATGTTCAATATTTTTTAATGTTTTCCATTTCACTCAATTACCATAAAAAATAATTATTATAGGTTTAGATTGAAATATATTCATTTATTAATCATAGTAAAATTTATAAAGATTCATAATAATATACTAAATCACATCAATCATGTTATATAAACCTTCTCCCTTTTTACATTTTTAGTATTTAAGGATGTGATGTAATTGTTTTTCCAACTCCAATGATGAATTGACCACAATTTTTCTTTGAATATAGACTGGAAATTGACTTCACTAATAACACAAACTATAATAAACACAATAGAAATACATAGAATGATTTATATACTAACTCAATATAGTTATTGAAAGCAACAAAATATTATGATTTTCAATAAACATTACAAACAATATATTCCAATAATAACAATTGATAAATAAAATTAAACAATTGATATTTTATATCCAACACAATAGTGGGATAAACAATGAAATTTTATAGTATAATACAATTAGAACTAAGTATTGAAGTAAAATATTTATAATTGTCAATAGGTAATGATGATTAAATAAGAGGATTTTAATTGTGAAGAGTTTCTATAGAAAATAGATGAATCATATGTGAAAATATACAGTTCCATATAAAGGGCCATTTCCCCGAACACCTTTTTTATTGATCATTACGTGAGGGTATGAAAAGGGAAACATGAAATTTATTAGAGCATGGGTTGGATGGCTGTAATAGAACAGAAGATAAAATATGTCTATTCGAGCCATGAAGATGGCCAATTATTTAAGGATGGGATGAATTTGGGGATGATTTTTTGAAGTTTGTATGATAATTGTGTGAAGATGTGATGAATTTTATAGGCTCGAGGTAAAAATTTAATATAACAGAAGAATTAGATGGGGTATATTTTTTACGGATATGTTTTAATCCAGTAGATGTGAATCATTGGCCATGAGATCTGAGAAAAAGAAATTAGTAACTCAATCATTTTAAATAATTTCTCCTCTTCCTTAAAAAATCTATTTTTTTTAATCTAATGATGAAATTATAATTTTTTATTAGTTTTGATAAATTTGATGTCAATTTATTTTTTCTTATGTTGGTTTTTAAAAAACTAATTTCAAATACCTTTTTACACCTATTTTTATAATACCATGGTATATAACTTCTGATTCAGTTTTTTTAAGTCTAGTTATTTTATAACAAATGTAAAAATAATTTAAAAGATCACTTATTAGTAAATTAAATTATAAATACATATTTTTAAAATTATTTTTTTCTAGTGAATGGGTGTTCTCCATGAGTTTTAAAGCTCATATGTTGCTATGTGTTCTGATGTGTGTATGATTTATCATACATTTATGTGTCTAGTTTTTTCCATAGGATGAATAATTTAGTGTAAAATTTCATATCATTATGTTTCTTATTCCATTGGTGAAGGTGTATTATCTTCTTACCTGAGGTGTTTTGTAGGTGATGGATATCCCCATCTGAAAATGGGAATAAATCCCATTAGATTCTATCACTGGTCTAAAATAATACCAGAGAGGATGTGATTCTATTTGGGTGATCATGGATCAATTGATAATCCCATTCCACTTCCTATATATTAAGGAGTTGGGTACCATGGATGATTTGGTGTGTCTATATATGGATTAGGTTTTGTGAGTTCTTTTTTTACCATGAATCATCATGTATGATTGGAATTGATGTTTTTTATTTTCATTCTGGAAAGAATTATAACACGATTTCCGGATCCCATACATGATTTATCATTTCTTTCCTTAATTATATTGATGAGAAAATATATTGGAAAATCTAAACATTGGAGGATATATTATCATCTTTCATTCCATATTTTATGGGGATCCTATGTGTAAAAATTTCCATTTTCTAAGATTTTATGTATCAATAGATTCTACTATTTTATTGGAATTGCCCATTTTAGGTGTTAGATATGAGTAATTATCAATCACCATTATGAAATAATGAGGTTGTGAAGTATTCAGCCCTTGGTCTAGAAGTGGAGTAGATCTTGTTTAACACCCTAATATTCCACAATATGTTTCTCCTTGAATAATACATTAGCGTGTGATGTATGCAACAATGATTACAAGCACACCAAGACCTATCAAACTAACCATTTAAAAAGAGGTTCTGAATAGAAATAACCAAATTATATATTTTATATATATCCTATCTTCATTTAACATTCATATTTTGTATTTCTTAGACATAATATAAGGGAAAATTCAATTTTTCAGATAGAAAATGTATTTTTTTCAAAAATGAAGTTTTTTCTCCATTTAATGGAGAACCCCTTTTAAATCCAATATTTCAAACTTTTATATTTTAAATATGATGAAATTTATTTCTTATTTTGAATCAGTACCTAGAAATTTAGTTTGGATATATATTTTTTGTTTTTCTGATAACTTACATGTTTTGATCAATAGTGAAAGATAATAAATTTCTAATTGAAAAAAAAAAATTAACTCTAATTATTTATATTGTTAGTTTATAAATTTGAATGTATTTTTAGTATAATTATATTATATTTTTATCATTTAATCAAATGTTGGGAATTGTAAGTAAATTCATTTTTGAATTGGACATAAACACATATCAAAATTTTGATAGATTTTACTTCTCAAAAATCCACTTTCTGGTTTTGAAAACGGAAATTAATTTTAAATTAATTAATGAATAATTTATGTTTTTAATTTTTTAATATAGAAATCATTTTTTGATTCGGTATATCAAAATTATCTCAGGGAAAATTTTGGTCTTTTTCTGAACAGTTTCGATTTTTGATGAATAGTGAAAAACACAGTGTTATAATGATACTGAATATATATATATATATATGTGTGTGTGTGTATGTATGTTTTTATGTACTTACATATATATTATTCACTAACTTTGGTTCAATATTCTTTGACAACAGACACACATTTATACGTACGTATGACCTACCGTCTCCATAAATGGTGTTTTCTATTTCATATAACAATCTATTATAAATATTTATATTCTTAATATATTATATATATATATATATATATCTCTTTTTATATATTATGGAAGTATTAAAATCATGATATAAATGATATGATCAAAAATAACAAGTTAAAATACGTATGATAAAGAAACAGAGTATTACCCGAAATGTTAATTTAACATGAAAATCATTATTAAATGGGTAGTTTAATGTCATAAATGAATTCTGTATGATATAATAAATACTTATATTGTTCTGGTAAAATTTCATAACATACTATAACCATTATACAGGAGGTTAAACATACCCTCAACCAAAGGAAAGTGGATGGTAAGGGTGAATTCCTAAATCACATTATTATTTGAGATTATTTATGTATATGTATTTTCTAGGACATATTTTTTATCCATGTCCATGTTTGATAAATGATATTTTAATATTATTCTTCTGTGGTAATATTTAACGAAAACATCATTTTAAATGTTTTAAATATTTATTATTTTAAATCCTTCTCATTAATGTCCATATTTTTAAAATGGTTTTAAGGATTTATTTATATGGACATGATTGTTTTAATACGTTAATTACATTAAAATGTTTCAAAGTGGTATAGAACACTTTTATTAAAAAAATATTTTAAATTAATTCTTTTATAAGTGAGTGTTTTTTAAATGATTTCATAAAAGGGATATTTCTCTCAAAATATTTTACTGATCATTTTCAACTATGTCAACATTCTTTACTAGATATTATTCTATATTAAGTTGGACATATTTTAATAAAATCTTCCATATTGTATGGAATGTGTTATGATATTTTTGACTGTGTATATGAGATTTTTATACCCTTCATGGTTTATTGTTGATGTATTGACATTTCGTATGTAATATTTAATATGAATGATTATATTAGGTTCCAAAATTTTCATATGAGAATGCGGTTGACTTAGTAAGTGATGGGTGGGGACTAATATATCCCCTCGATGCATCGGTAGGTATCATGACACAAATTAGTTTCTTGGATCAAGGCCTTAACAAAAAAAATTATTTGTAGTCATGGCACGAGGCCTTAACTATGTGTTAGTGTTGTCCGATGTTAAGCATTCCCTCATTTTGAAATTAATTATTACCTGTGAATATTGGACTAGTAGAATATCCATGTTCAAGTTTACATGGTAATTTTTGATTTATTTTCTCCATATTATGTACAATTTTCTTTTTCAATTTTCATTGGTTTTTATTAGACATTTTTCCTTAAATTTTTATAGCTTCCGCTAAATTATTTACCCTTACTGTGCATCTGATACCATCCCGTTCTTATGTTTTCTTATGATTTTTTTGAGCTTTACCCAGGGTATCCTAGTAAACAACAACGAGCCTTACCGCACCCTTGGATACGACACTCCTGGGGGATATGCTTAACATAATTCACATATTATTTATAAGCGATTATGACGAATTTAGTAGTAAATGCTTTCTCTAAGAAAGAATTTTTTTTATGATTATAGATTATATGCATAATCTTTTCAATTTAGGTTTAGTATTTTACATGTTTAGAATAATGCATTGGGAGTGCTAAACTAAACTAGTTTATTCTTTTGTTTAAAAATGGAACCTAGTTGAAGGAATGAGAACTCTAGCAATAGGCATGATCTATGGAGTAAGAAGGATCATATCGTTCAAGGAATTATGCCAACATTTAGAAGGAAAATAGTCAACCACATATTCTTGTAATATGAAGAAATAGTATCATTTGTTCATAAAATATGTAATTAATTCTCCAATTCATATGGATTTTAATTAAATTAAGAGAATAAATGGATGGTAGAGATATGGATGGATAAATTGAATAGGGGAAAGAAGGATTTTCCTATATGTGATAATTGTTGAAAGAAGCACCTTAGTAAATTCTTGAAGGGAATTTTTGTTTGTTATATGTGTAGGGAAAAAGGAAACCAAGTACATGATTTCAAGGGTAATAAAAATGTTTTGAATGTACAATGATTTATCTGCAAGGAGTTGAGACACTACGTAAATCAATGTACAAATCATTAAAGTATGCCCCAAATGATGCTATTGTATAATAATCATGTTATGATACTGCCATAGATTAAGAGGAATGACTAGTGTACTTATGATGTTATTAAATAATTATTTTATTTGAGTGTTGTATCAATTATTTATTGGTTATATGAATTATTGAAATAAATAAGGATTATATCACAATACTATTTCATTGAGTATTTGAGATTATATGGTTCTATGAAGAGTGACTCAATAGCTAGTTAAACATTTTGGAAAATACATGTTTGAAGGAATGATAAACCTTAATATGGTTCTGATACTGAGGACTCCATTTATTGATGTTGGGGAGAATGTAACACCCCAAGATTCCACAGTATGTTTCTATTTGAATAATACAATAGTGTTTGATGTACGCAACACCAAGTTCAAGCGCCCCATGACCTATCAAACTAGCCGTTTAAAAAGTGGTTATGAAAAGTCATAACCACATTTGAAATTATATATATATACTATATAATTTTAACATATATATTTTTTTTTCTTAGATATAATATAAGGACAAATTCAATTTTTTTGAGAAAAGAAGTATTTTTTAAAAAATGTAGTTTTTTCACCATTTTTGGGTGAACACTTATTAAATCCAATATTAAACACTTTTATATATTATAATTTGTGAAATTAAATTTTTGATTATTATCAGGACAAAAATATTAGTTTGGATAAATTGTTTTTTTCTAAGAACTTTCATATTTTGATCAATAGTGAAAGATACTAAATTTTCATTGAAAACAACTTTTTTATTTCAAATAATTTATAGTATTAAATTATAAATATAAGTTTTTTAAGTATAATTAGATTTTATTTTCATCATTTAATCTAATTTTGGTTAAATGAAGTAATTTAACTTTTTAATTGGACATAAAAACATATAAATCATTTGATATATTTAACTCCCAAAAAACCTATATTCTTATTATGAAAATAGGAATTATTTATAAATTAATTAAAGAAATTTGTATGTTTTGAATTTTTTAAAATATACATCATTTGTAGATTTGGAATATCAAAATTATCTTCGGGTGATTTTTTTGTCTTTTTCCGAAAAGTTTTAATTTTTGATGTATATTGAAAAACACTACTTTAGTGTTTAAAACTGACTTTTAATATAAATAATTATTTATTTTATTTCAATTTAGGATAAATAAAAATATATATATAATACCTAAATATGTTCAATGTAATTCATTGGAGTCATTTTATAATATGTTTTGATATAAAAAATTTCATTGAACATTTTACCGTCTTTTTTCCACATTCGGGGCACATTTGCAAATTTGGATAAAACATATTTTTATAGCTTCTATTAATTGAATTTCAAAAATCTAAGAGACACATTTGACATCATTAAGTATAATTTATTTCAATAAGATGAATTTTTGAGGTGAATAGTAACTTTTAAATTTTATTTAGCACGGTTAAAAGTAAATAGTGTAATTAATGTTAAAAATGATGTTATAATTACCCAAACACATGTCCCAATTCTATTGGAAAATGGTTTTACGACTGAAATCAACCATAATTAGAAAATATGAATCTCATTTATTTACATGGATTAGATTAGGGAATTTATTATCATTTTATTTAAAGAAGAGTTAAAAGTGTAAAATTCAATGTTTAATAACTAAATCATTTTTAATATAGGGGAATACATAATATTAATTTGACTATAAATATTCATTATAAATATATAAATGTTTCATCTAATATGTTTATTTATTTATTATTTTTAGATATTATATAATTAAATTTATTTATGACATAACGATGATGCAGTAATTACTTTAACAATGAAATATTTATACAAATAAATGTAAATTGAAGCTTTTAATGCCATTTAATTTTTTTATAGGTTAATGTGAAATTTTACAGTTGATTAAACAAATTTTGTTTGAAGTGATAAAGTTGTTATGACTTTAATAAATAGAAAATGCCAAATAGTCAGAAAATAGAATTAAATGAGTTTGTAAAACAAATATTATTTTATTAATTGATATCATATTTCAAAAAATCACCAGTTATAATAGAGTACTTATATATGGTTATATATATCAATAATGACCCACTTGTGGTTCACATGAATTTTTATAGTATATTTATTAACCATTTATTATAATAATACAAGAGGACATAGTAAAAGTTAAACTATTTAACTAAGAGTTATATATACAAGAGGGGTTAATATGGTGACCTAAACTTGCCTAAAACATATTGTTTAAGATGAATTAGACTATTACTCATATTATCATAGTAATAAATAAAGTTTGATCCATTAAAAAACGAAAATGATTTTATAATAAAATAATATTTCCACCATTTCCTAAAGTAACCTTCAGCTCTCTTATAAAATAGTATTTCCACTTCTCTCAGAATCACACCTTCAAAGCCATTTGGATCGATCAACACCTACCCAACTATCCTTCCAACTTCTCTAAATTAATCCTAGAGGAATTCACATGAGCATAATTCCATCATAAAGAGCCCTTTGGTTCAAATCAAAAGGAAACACTCCAAGAAGAGGTAATTATTTTATCACCTCTTTCAAAGATCTTTTATTATTAAACAATATATTTATTTGTTTCTTACATACCAAAATAAAAAATCCAGTACCTTATACATAATGAGATGTTATTATAAATATTATAGAACCATACTCATTATTATATCCATCCTATGAATGATACTGTCACCATGCGTGCGTACATATGACTTACAGTCTCCATGCTGTGCTGTAAATTTTTATTCCACACTATGTTTTTTGGATGGATATAATGACGAGTAATGTGAATATAAATAATTTAAATAACATAATAATATCTCTGTACAATTAATATACCATCCAATTTCCCACTTTTTAATCATTAAGGAAATAATATCATCACTCATCTGCAAGTATGACTTACTGTCTCCACGACGCGATGAGAATCATTTACACGTTTAACATTCATCGAGGATTATAAAAATATGTCTTATTAATAAGTATGAAATATATGACATAATAATTATACTTTATATATATATATATGTATTTATATAAGTATTTGTTTAATTACATATATCTTATTCACATACTAACGTTCATTACGATATGAAAATGGAAAAAAAGTTTATGCATACTTAAGACCTACGATCTCCATACACGGTGTTTTCCATTTATATATCAATCTACTATAATTATATATATTATAAATATTTATTATATATAAATCATGTTCTATATTCGAGAAGTTTTTAAATCATGATCTAAATGATACAATCAAGAATAACTAGGTAAAACATGTACGATAATGAAAGAAATTAATATTAAAAATATTAATTTACCATAGAAGTCATTATTAAATGGGTAGTATAATGTCATAAATGTATCATGTATACTATAACAAGTATAAATATTGTTCTTTTATAATTTAATAAAATACTATGGTAAATATATCGGAGGCTAAACCTACCCTCAACCAAAGGAAAGTGCAAGGTAAGGGTTAATTCTACAAAATCATTATTATCCAAGATTGTTTATGTGTAAATATTTTTGGGACATATTTGTTATCCATGTCCATGATTCCTAAAAGATATTTCAAAATTATTATTTTAAGGTAATCATTAACTAAAAAATCAGTTTCAATGTTTTAAATATTTACTCTTCTAATTTTTTATTAATGTCCATGTTTTCAAAATGGTTTTAATTATTTATTTATATGGACATGATTGTTTTAAAATGATAATTCCTTTAATTTAAAAGTTTTATGGGATAGTTTGATTCAAAAACCTATTTTAAATTAATTCCTTTATAAATGTTTGAATTTTAAATAATTTTATAAAAGGTACATTTCTCTCAATATGTTTTTCTGATAATTTTCAACTTTGTCAAAATTATTTACTAGATATTATTCTTAATTAAGGTTGGATTATTATAATACAATCTTCCATATTATATCTACTGAGTTATGATGTGTGGGACTATGGATGGTCTATTTTTATACACTTCATTGATTATTGTGTAAGTATGTACATTTCGTATGCTTGTTTCAATACAAATTTTTATGTTATGTTTCAACATTTTGATTTGTGGAATGTAGTGGACATAGTATATTACTGGTGGGGCCCGATATAGCCCCTCGATGCATCGGTATGTCTAATGAGACAAAATAGTGTAATGGAATAGGCCTTGACTTTTTTTATAGTCTTTTCATGAGGATTTGACTATATGGTAATGATGTCTGGCGTTATAAATTCCCACAATATGAAATTAATTTTTACATATGATTATTTTACTAGTAGAATATCCATGTGCATGTTTATATGGAAATGTTTGATTTATTTTCTCCATATTATGTTAAAATTTATGTTTAAATGTTATGTTTAAAATTGAAGTTGTTTTTATTACACATCAAAGTCTATTGATTACACTAAATTATTTACACTTACTAAGTATCTGAGCTCACCCCTTTATTATGTTTTGTTTTCCCAGGAATCCAAGAAGAGTATTATTTTTGATATGCTGGGTTAATCTAGGGGAATAATGGAATTCTCAAAGTATTATTTATGTTATTTTTTATGTGTTACTGTGTAATGTAACGTTCATGTTTGTAATAAATTTTCCAAGACTACTAAACTGATCGGTCCTTCGGGACTTGATTCCTTGTAATAATGCCAATTTACTAAAATAATTCACCAGTTTTGAGCATTTGTGGTCAGGGCATTACATCTTGATAGAGAAGATAAATATGTTTCCATAAAGGAAAAATTCAATACAAGGCCATTTGAAGTCTTATGTAAATTTGTGGAAGAGTCCAATATATTTTAAGGTTAGTGACTTTTTTTATTGATTGGTTCCCATGTTCATGGGAATATGATGTGTTACAAGTTGAATAATCCATAATACTAGTTCATTTTTTTAAAATTGATAAAAAAGAAATTTGATGTGGAATTTCAATTTTCACTTACTCCATAGATATATTTGATATAGAACATCATCCTTTTCTCTCATAAACAATGATATCTTTTAAACTATTATCAAATACTTTAATGGAAAGAGATAGATATGATAGATTATGAAGAATTCATAGAGAACTAATTTTACACCCATGAGCACAGGTTGAAAGCGATTCATGGTTAATTTATCTTCCTAGTTTGAGTTATGTTGAGGTATAGAGGTGTAGGGGAGAGTACATTGGAGTGAGAGTCTTAGATATTCTATCAGTATCCATAGATGGTTGGATTTTTTTTATTTTATGACATGTTTGAACTTATATTCATTTAAAAAAGGTGTATTTTAATATCTATTTGATCGATTTCTTTTTCTCTCAGTGGTGTTTCATGATTTTAAAGGTGGAATAATACTCTTTTATAGGAATCTCTAAGGGATTCCTTAGTTAGGGGTGCTTGTGGGTTTCCTTTAAGGATATTTTTTATAATATAGGATGATAATCTATTGATAAGTATCTAATTTTATGGTCCAAACGTGCCAAAGTAATACCTTGAGTGTTTTGAGAGTCAAAGGTGTTGGAAAGACTTGTAGTGGGGATCATGTTGATCAAATATGATATTTTTTTGGGGACTATATTTCATTGAAAAAAAGTTTATTTCATTGTGTAAAGAGTTCATGATAGAAGGATATGAGTTTTATTTATGGTAGGTTTTTGAATGTATGGTTGGTTTTTTATAATAGATACATTTGTAGTAATGTTATTTATCTGTATATGAGTGTGTGGTGTGGCCATTGAAACTAAAATATTAAAATCATGGGTCTGATTAAAGGAGTATATGATAGTGGGATTCACAATGCATCTCTTCATTTAAAAACATGATGACTAGGAGTCCAGTCTCTAGGAGCCTCTATCTGAAGTGATGTGATGGTATGGTGGGATCGGTTATGTTGAATGTTTTATGTAGACTTAGATTAGAGTCTTCACCAAGAATAAATAGGCTAAAATCTAGGGGATCATTGACCTCAATTATGTATATATCAGGGAGATTGACCAATATTGGTGTTTCTATAATTCACTACACCATGAGTTGGTGTTTTTTATGTTCATGGAGAGAAAATGAATTATCACACCATGATTTCTTGTTTTTATAGGAAGATATTAATATTTCATCACCTATTATTTCTCTCAGATATGATAATTTTATATTATGATTCTAGTGGTCAGAGGGTCCTTTTTTTATTCTATTTTACACTCATTGAAAATATTAATTTTTAGCCTTATGACACTTATAATGATTTAATTTTAGGTTAGTTATTACCCATTATCCTTATTAATTATTCTCATTTTTTTCCATTATAAATGTGTGATTTTGGAATTTATTAGTTTTAGTGTTGTTGTGGTGAGTTGATGATATCTATTAGTGGGCTCATAAAATTTGTGGTTTCCATCTTGTAGTTTGGGTCACAAGATAATATCTAATCTATATTTTTCTTGCACAGTGATCATTGAATAATCGTTTGAGTTATAGGAGTCCAGAACACTATTCTTAGTTGTGTTAATTATGCGGTGATCATAATTTTTTTCCATGGATAAATAATATGGATTTTCTTAACCAATATAATGAACCACACCAAAGGGAAGTTAATGAAGTTTGGGAATAATCAGAAATGTTTAGTTTATTTCATGATATTGATTAGGAAAATTATGCCAACTTGATAATTTTTATGAAAATATATTTATTAATTAGCCTTCGGTGTTGATACTGTAATTTTTCAATTGGAATTACATTTCATAAAATGATATTCACATAAATAATGAAACGAGTCAGTTCTGTAGAAAAACAAATTGGCATAAAATATTTTTATATATAATAAATTTTGTAATTTATAGGACGTGGGATCATTTTTATATGTTTGGGATTACTTTATATGTAGATTATATTGTTTTGTTAATGTGGTTGATGTCATATCCTTTTTTAAGTGTATTGTCTAGGGATTCAGTGATATCAATTCTTCATAATGTGTGGTATCATTGCTATGTTGGTTGGATTTCTGGTGCATCTAGGCTACAGTGGTTAGATTTTTAGGGGTAGTTAGGTTATATTGGTTGGTATGTGTTGGAAAGTTGGGAATATTTCATTAATATGGGATACTTATTTATGGGTATTTATTATTTTATTGAGGCTATTTGGGGCCATTATTTTGGGTTTGACAATGAAACATGATTTCATTTCCATGGTGGGTAAGAGGAATACGAAATTTTTCATTGGATGATGGAATGGTGGGTTGTTGTTGGATGGGTTATAGTATTTTTTTAGCAACAGAATTAACTAAATATATATGATGAAATTATAAAAGGTAATGTATGGACCTAATAAGGGTATTTTTTGTAATTGGGTTTCCATTAAACTTGAAATTGAATTACATAAGAAATGTGAATATTTTACTAAAAGGTAAATTGGGAAATTTCAAAACAGTGCAATTAATGTGGATTTGGTGGATGTCTATAGTGTCTATTTTGAATAAGAACCAGGTTTTTTATTGGGATATAGATTGTAGTGGTGGGGTGTGTGGAAAATTTATTGTGGTGATGTTTGTGGGTTATAATAGATTTTTCGGTAAACCTTCTAGGATATGTATGCATGTTCCCCTAACTATTCTTATATTTCATTAGGGATTTTAATATGCACACCACCAATGCAATAATAATGAAAATGGATAACATGATTATGGTATTTGGCGATATCACCAAAGATCTAGGTTATTGAGGGAATAAATAGATGATTACGCACTATTACGTACTCTTTCATAGAGATATTATACATGTTATAAGCCTCAACAAAGGTATGATCATACCGCTATAGTATGTGGTTTACTAAAATACCCTACTAAGTATTGGTGTGACGATTTGGAAATTATGAACCGGAATACCCTAATGGGTATGAATGAGGAGTAAAATGGTGTATTGATAGGACCAATGAGGCATTAATTGGATATTATTACATGGTGTGGGTTATGTATTGTTGTAGGAGGCATGATGATATTTTCTTTAATCTTATCAGTACACAACTATTTTGGATATATTGTGTATAGTGGGACATTATATGTTACAATAGAAATGGGATGTTGTGGATGATATGGCCATGGTATGTGGTAATTTAACAATATGAGATATAGTGTGTTGCGACATGTGTGTATATGGAATTATTAACATAATATTATATTCATGGGAATGAGAGAAAAAAATAGTGGGGATTTGGTTATAATATCCCTTCTAATAAAATTGCTAAATTGTAATAATCCATATTTTTATTAAATACATTCTCTTAATTAAATTCTGTGTGAGAAACTAGTCTTCTATGCCACAGAAAAGTAATATGAAAATAATTTAACCATAATAAAATTATTTAACATCACCATTATATTAAAACTATTAAATTTTATGGTATCAATATATGTAAACACATTTTGAAACCGAGATAAAATTTATAATAAAATAACAGTAATTTTATTCGTAGTAGAGACTCATTCATTAAAATTGTTTCTAGGCATTATAAAGACATATATTAAAATATATTTTTATTAATTTTAGATATTTAATCATATAGAATTATTTTAATATTTTAATCAGCATGTTCAAAAGACATAATGGGTTCAATTTCATTTTTAGGCACAACAAAATGTTACCATGGTAAAAATTAATTACTCTGAAAAACACTTGTTTTTAAAGGAATGATTTTTTATAAATATTATATATGTTTAAAATATGTTTCATTTGTTTTAAATTAAAACAATAATATATATTTTAATTATATATAAAAATCAATTAACACACATTTAATTAGTAATCATGTTAAATACAAAAAAAACTTAATGATTATAACAAAATTTGTATTTGAAAAAAAATCAATACATTATATGATTTAATTTAAAATTTAGTTTTATCATATTATGATATGTGATTTGATTAAAAGGAGTCTGAATACAGAATCATTAGTTATTTTTTTAAGATATATCATCTTATATTTTTAGTGATAAATAATAACAATGATTAATATTCAATCAGAAATACAATGTGGTAAATTGGGCAATCTAATGTGGCTCAATCTTACCTAAATCAATTTGAAACATATAAATTGTAAAATACATTTGATAGATATAAATAACTAATAACATGTCTCACTAGAATTTCTCTACATAAATAACATAACTCTATTTAAATTTTAATCTTACCCTTACCTGTTATTATTTTCCAAAGATTTGTACCTCATTTTATGTTTCGAAAGGAGATCAATTGCACCATTTTCAAAGACAACCCCCTAGTACAGAATCCCCAAAAATTGATTAAATATTTATATTTTATATCCCCCAAAACATCCAAAATCTTCTAAAATTTTTTTCAGTCTTTTATTTATAAATGACACATCAAGAGTAGATACAAATTTTCAATGTAAGTATAACTTACCCATTAACATCGTTTTTTATATTTCCCATCTAAACCTCAACAAAACACATTCTAAATTTAGTTATATAATATAAACACTATAAAAAATATATTATAATGTTATTTAATTAATGGTATAATAAATATCTATTTTCCTCTCATTAAATCATAAAAATATAAACATTTCTCCTGTATTTGTCCTTATGACCACCTCATGGGTGAAACATTTCATTTACCACTACCACCACTCCATGATGGTTCTATAAATTGGTGTAATGAACCTATATTTTATTTATTTTATTATCTATATTTTGGAAATATAAATGTAGAATTATATAGAGTATATTTTCAATAAGTTTTCATTATATAGATAATCACAAAAAACAAAAATACTAAATGAAAATGGTATTTATTTTTAATGAAAATTTATTTCTGATTGAATTTATTCATATAAATAACCAAAATTAAAATTTATCATCTTATTAATAACTATGTAATCTATTTATAATATTTTTATAATGATATTATAACAAATATATCTCTTCTATAGCAACAATCACAAAGAGATTGCAGAATACTATTATTTTGGACACTTTAACCACCATCATGAAACATGTCATCAAGTATGTAATTGAGAACCTAATATTAGATATTAACTAGAAAACAATAATTTTTACTATCTTTTTAGTAATATTATATATAAATTTTTTAATTAAAAAAAATATTCATTTTTAAAAAATTATCAAAACATGACCATTACTATTTTCATCTACCAAAACCATAAATGAAACACTAATGGAATAAATTAATATGTTTATGAAACAAAATAAAAAAATCGTGTTTCTTGTTTCATTTGGTATTGACGTACCACATAAAATAATGTTGAATTGAACCACTTGCACTATACTAGATCAAAATGATCATGATTACTCGCACATGAAATTTAAAATGTATAAGAATTATCCAATATAAATGTTGATAATATTTATGAATTAATTTATAAAATTATTTGAATGTGAAAAAGGTTTTAAAATGAGTTGTTAAGATATTGTTTTTAAATAAGAGGTTAAATTACTCCCATGTATATCAAGAGTAAAGGCTGTGGAATTCGGAAACTCAAATATATATTTATGAGGTATAAAGTTTCATTGATATATGACATTAAATGTTCCATATATTCCATGATATCATTTTATATATGATATATAATTATATGTCTATAAAAAATGTTTTCTTAATTTATATCCCCTTCCATGAATAATTTTATACTCCACAAATTCATAATAGTTTTTTAATAATTCATATCCTATTATGTGTAGACATGTATTAAATTTATATATCTTTTAATTCCATATTTTTATATAAAAAAATGTTATAAATTCAGAAGGTCAAAACCTATTACATACAAATTCATGTGATCTTAATTAATTACTTTTAATGATAATATTTGTTACTCTCTTTTATTATTTGGCATCCAGTTTACACAATCATAAAAGGGATATATCCTATATTTCTTTTTGTTTTGTTGATCTCCATCTTAATGGTTTTAGAAATATCCTATATTCATTTATTGATTTTTTAATAAATGTTTCCCATTAATTTGTATATTTATGTTATAGTAATAGAAATGTGATTCAATCCTAATTTTTTTTCTTTTTAATGACATTTTTATTAGATGTTTTTCTTTTGGGACACATGAGTTTGGATAATAATTAAGTGGTATGTGGGCCCTATATAGCTCTATAATGCATTGGGTAAATCATCTCATATTATAAGATAATAGTGAAAAGAATAATGATGCTCAAACCAAAAATGGGAAAGTAGTTTTGATTCTTGATCTGATATAGGACACATGGATTGATTCTATATATGTTAAGGGAAACTAGTTCAGTTTCCTAATCAACAATGTCATGATTCAATTATTATATTGGCACTACACTCCTTCTAGATGTCACATTGTTTTCTCCCTGGATCATGATTTAAGTCTTATTTTTAATATTTATGTAATTATATATGTTTGATAATAAGGGATTATTTACTCTATATCTTCCCATATGTAATTTTTTTTATTTAATATTATGTAAATATGATATTTCTATCATATTGTTAATTTCTCATATACTTAAGATCTCACAATAGGAAATATTTTTTTATGTGTATTTTTCCCTTATTGATAATATGAGATAACAGATTTCTTATTATTCTATTTCCAGTGAAATGGGGATAAAAATAAATTGGTAAATGTATAGAAGAATACCTATTATGGTGGAGTTACTGTTAAATGATCACAGGATTTGTAAAATAAATTTTTTATGTAACTAGTATTCAAAGACATTAAATCTATCGATTCACAAGATTTTGATTTTATTACGTAGTGAATTTTTATAAAATATTGAAATGATGTATAATAAAGATATATTTAGGTTGGGTCAACTAACATGGTATTAGAGCAACGTTGAATTATTGGTCTAGATTGTTTTAGTTAAATTTGATGTCAGGGTAAGAGAACCTTACTAGAAACTGAATATATGAGTCTACGCATATGATAATATCTTCAAATATTTGTAATGTCTAGATTATTCTTTCCCTAGAAATAAATACATATGAAGATACTACTATTTGATGGAGGCTCTAGAACAATTTCCTGAAGATGTAGTATCCCTGAAAATGTAATGTTGGGTATTAACTCAATCATCACATACTACATAACAATCATTCCAAACTAAACACATGTAATGAAACTACTAGGGGAGATACCTTATTAGATCATATTCTTTTATGAATTATTTTTTATAATTCATTTCTATGATACATTAATGTACTAGGGTGAGAATTTAAAATAATCCAACTAAAAGTAACCTTGGTTAAAATATGATTAATATAGGCCAATGTCATGGAATTACATGATAAAATGGTGAAGTAAAATGGTAAATGGTTTCAATGTTGAATCTATTTTATGTTATTAATTATGGAAAATACCCTATGATGTTAAATTTTCCATACTCTAGTTAACCCATTTAGGTTCTAGATGTAGATGGGACATCAATGTACAATATAGACAATGTGTGTGAGGAAATATGTAGTGAATGTCTCAATGATCAACCCGTATAATTGGAGATAGAATAGGATATAAAATAATTATTCAAAAATAATTATCATAAAATATGATTTAAAATACAACCAAAACTGAAATCCTATGTTCAATATAGAAAAAAACTATGTAGACTTTTAGATTTCTTTCAAATAAGATGATGAAAGAAAGAATATTGAACCACATATAATTTAAAATTATGGGATTTAACACTATAGAAATTGATTGCGATGTTCAATAATATTTTTATAAGTGGCAGATCTACTCATCAAACTTGAATATTCTGAAATTTTTTAAAAATTATCATAAAAGAAAAGAAGGTCCCCATTAATGATCCTCCCTATACTTAATGTTTCAAATGAAAAGAATTAAGGGAATTATGTTAATAAATAACCAAACATCGGATCCAATGAATATTATATCCCATAGAAATATCCCAAACATTGTGAAAATAGAATAGAATATTAAATCACCACTACTCTGGGGGATTATGAAATTATAATGATGTGAGGTACACTTATTTTATATTAATGATAAATGAATGAATTATTTTAACTTTCAGAGAAAAAACACGGTGAAATTTTGATAACATCTAAGCTATACAATTCATCTCTGATCAAAATATATCATAACATATTTCTTTTAGATTTTATTGTTCTCCCCTTGGTTTAATTTGACCTCATATTTGGCATGCATTGAACATACTTACAAAGATTCTCTATCAATTCTTTTAGAGTATCAAATCTAATTTCATATCGCATATCATCCCATTATCATGTATAAATATAAGTATGATCTTACCTTTGTATAAAATTCATTAATATGGGTTCTTATACTCACTAATGAGGGGTTTGTAGCTTAATTGATCAGATAAGAAATCTATAATGATTATATTCCCATTTAAGGTAATATAATGTTGTATTTTTGGATGAATTTCCTTGTATTCCCATAGATCAGGAGTTTTAATTTATATTTAACATATAAATATATATTACTATTGAAAAGTGTCTTTATAGTAAAAGGTATTTTAAATTTTAGGAATTAATTATGTTATAAATGAACTATTTTTACATTGGGTTTATCTTCTAAAAATCATTTTAATGTGGATCACTAGTCCCTTTTGTTATATTGAGTGATAGATCGATGAATCTATCTATTGACTATTCTGGTCTTATCAAGATTATAAATAAGAATAAATATACTTTAAAACATAATAATGTCTTAATTAATGACCTTTGTAGGCATATCAAGAAATAGTATGAGGTACGAGGATGACCACATGTGGTTGAATCATTTCACTTGTCAGCCCCTGCGGAATCAAATGAGAAAAAGGTGAACTGGAATAAGGATACAAAAAAGACAGACATCAAGATTTTGGATAATATACACACAAGGGAGACATATATAGTAACTGTAATATGAATCAAGAAGAAGATCACCCGAGCACTCATTCACATGATCCCAAAGATTCACAATGATTTGTTGGAAGAATATTTTCAAAGCTGTGGTGGTATACTAAAAAGCGTTAATGACACAAATAAGCTGATCATCTTTACATCTAGAAGTCAGAACATGGAAGTTGCAACACTCTCTTTTAGAGGTAACTTGCAGAGAAGGACCAAAGCTTCATTACCTTCATTTCAAGGAGTCTATAGCTAATCTGTGAACGCATAGTGCATTCTATCCTTCTTCCTAATATCTCAATCTCTATTGTGTTTAATTATTTTACATTTGTGAGTAGTGCGTATGTCTTACACACACTGACTCTTGTGCTTGAACTGAGTGATACTGAAAATACCTTTACCAAACTCTCTTTACATTTTTTCCCCACGCATAACTGTGGAAGAATCCTAGTGTGGCATGGTAGTTAATTTTCCCACGTAGAACCGTGTTAGAGGTTTCCAAACCTTGACAGTTTGTAAAAACTATTGTAAATCCAGATACATGCTGTGTATCATTCTTAATATAACTTCTTGGTGGTAGGTGAAAACCAAGTGAAAAGGATTAGGTCTTGGCTTCAGACTGAACCTCTTGTTTAAATTGTTGTGTTCAATCTTCAAGTACTGTGTTTTACATTTATCTGCCGCTTAGATTTTCAAAGATATAAATCTGTTTTTACATTCACACTAATAGTTAGTTTTGGTTAGTGAGTATATGTGATTCTTTCAGTAAACTTGTTTCAAAAGTTGAATTAGTACTCACACTGATTCAATTGACGATTAATAAACCTTTGAGAAACATGTCGAACAATAATTCACTTATATATCTACAGCCTTAATTAACTGGGCTATTTTAATTTGGGGGATTTTAATCCTAATAGTTTTTACAGAAATTTTAGTTGGAACTCAATTCACCCCACTTGAGTATCCACTCCGACCATCAAATTACTTTATGGACATTTATTTAACAATACCCTAACTCCTAATATAATCAAAACAGACCTCTAATACCAACTATAAGGACCCGACCTTAAACATTAAATAATATTGAATTAAATGAATAATTCACATTGAGGATCTTTTCAAGTTAGAGTTTTAGAGAATTAGGACATAACTATTACCTCTCAAATGATTATAGAGTAGACACTTCAACACAGTTTCCATTTTTTTATTAAAATAAAAACTCTTGAAAAAAGGGTCATGTCTAGTTCCTTGTTTTTTAGAAATCATGACTTTTCCTTGATCTATTCCTTTACTCTATTCATATTTAAGTCCTATGAAAACATTTCAAAACTTGGGATGATAATAAAAAGCTCAGTAATGGTTATAAAACAAAGAATTAAAACATTTGTTCATCAATACATACAAAACATGAACTCTTTTAGTTACCTCATGAAATCATAAGAATTTATTAATAACACATAGAAATCATAAATCATTAAGGTAACTTGTGGAATCCATATCATACATACATTGTATCTATCACAACAACATAGAGAGTTACTTTGGAATACCCATCATAGTATATTCCCTAAATTTTTTCGGAGGAACATTCACGTTTACCTCCGTCACGTTACGTAATGTTTTGGGGAGATATCTCGGGATCACCCGCACAAGGATTATAACGGAACAAGCTGTATACATAAATAATTCCCAAGAACCATAACATGATCATAACGGATAAAATAAGTATAAAAGAAATATAACATTTCCACATTGCAATAATAAAATGTCATTTCAAGATATTGAAATAATAAATCCACTCTCAAATTAATTTTCAATACCCAAATACGTAAAAATAGTATATGGTATTTATTTTACCTTCTAAAAACATTCTATATTGTTAAGGAAGCCAAAGATCAAATAACACTCATGGCGGTGGAATGGTCGTTGTCTCCACTTAAAAAAAATACATTCCTTTTTTTCATTTAGTAAAATGCTTCATTAAAAAAATTCCATTCAAATGAAATAAAAATTCAAAGGGGTTTATACACCATATAAAATAATGTTCTGTATAAAACTAAATATGCCTCAATGATAGGAGATTGAGACTAAGTCCCTTACCTCTTGTCCGACTTGACCCGTTCGTTCTTTAATATCATTTAATTTGGGTAACTCCCTTGGGTTTTATCCAAAAGACATCTTGGAGTGCCTTATGCCTAACGTAAGACATCTGAGAGGAGGAGAGGGATGTAGGGAGCTTAATAGGGAAAAGTTTGGATGATCCAAAAGGCTTGAGAGGTGTGTGGAATTGGTTAGAAGTGGTCTCCTTTTATAATGGGGAGGAGGGGCTCTTTAGGAATGTTTGAAAACATTATTTTATTATAAGAATATCTTTCGTTTCAAAAGGACCAAAATTCATTAAAGTCAAAGATAATATTACTCATATTAGAAATAAAATCATCAAATAAGAATTGGACATGTTTTGGATAATAGTTTAATCATTATAATCTTATTTTATTAAATAATTTATTAATGAGGTAAATACTACATCAATATTGTGTCATGAATAATTTAATATATTCGATGTATAAAATAAAAAACAATACTTTCATGTATGAAATATTCTTATATTTCTACAGAATATATATTGTCGAAAATATGACATATATAACACCATAAAAAAATTAATTTACTAAAGGATTTTTGTTTTTTTTCATTTTTTCAATTACATTAAATTAATTAATCTAAAATGTCATTATCATTCATCTGTTGATCCATGGGGTTCCAAAATATATACCCAAGGATTCCCATGGTCGGCCATTACTCATCCAATAAGGATAAGACAAGTGTTAAGGTAATTTTGAATTATTACAATATTCTTTTTACCTTGAATTCCCCTATTTACCGTTAACCGCTGTAAATAAAAGTCAAAAGATACTATTCACCATAAATAATTTTCATATTATTGAACAAAATTTTACTAACTAATAACAACCATGTATGTCGGATTTTTGAAATTCAATTCATTGAATTAGTAAAATTTCATTTAAATGAAAAATTCAGTTTTATTAACTACTATTATGTGGTTTCACTATTCATCAAAAAATTGTAGTTTTCCCGAAGAATACCAAAAATTATGCCTAAGCTATATTTGATATTCTAAATTAAAAATTAATTTTTATTTTACCAAATTCAAAACATAAAAGTTTCATTAATTAATTTTAAAATTATTTCCCATTGTTAAAACAAATATCATGTTTTTAAGAAACAATAACAATCAAAAGATTGACACTTGTTTATGTGAAATTTCAAAGTGAAATTATTTCCAATGATAAAAATTGGATTAAATGGTATAAATATATTCTAATTACACTTTAAAACAAATTAAAAAGATAATCTAACCATATAAACATATTAGTATAAAACATAGTTATGAATTAAAATACAATATTTTCCCTATTCATTAAAATTGAACATTATCAGAAAAATTCAAAAAATTTAGACAAAGAGAATTTTGATGTCCCCATTCTGAAGAAGGATTTTATTTGGTCATATAGAATATATTAAAGTATCCATAGATATATTTGATGAGGTTTCAACATTAAATGCCGATAAATTGGCCTTTTAATGTAAATTATACTTAAAATTCGATTTATTCACATTTTACGCCTCCAAATTTTTATTGGATAATGTAAATACATTTAACAATAATGTATAATCATATTGTAGTTATTTTTGTTCATTCCCACCAATAAAATTGATAGGAGTAAACTACCATGTAAAATAATAATATTATATTATTAATGTGAAACATAAGATTTCAAAGAAACACGTTGTTGTGTATCGAGTACGCTATCGAACATAAAAATCATTTTTATGTAAACTTAATATTTAATTCAAAAATATTAATAAATATAAAAATATTTTATTCTTCATTTACTTGGGATGTTTCAATTATGGATCGACTAATTAATAATATTATAATAGAAATATTGGGAAAAATTATTTTATTACATATAAATTATAATTTATTTCCTGATATGTAAAGAAATATTTGTATGTGCTGATGTAGTACCTACACAGTAGTGAAAAGGTTAAATTTGTTTCCTTATAGATAATAATTGTGTAAAATAAAGTAGTTGATCAACTTTTTTATTAATTAATTTATATAATTTGTGTTTTAGGTTTTTATTTTCTATTTTCAGAGATATATCACATGAATCCTATTTAAATTCATGTACAACTACAGTTTAATGAAAGAAAAGTTAAATTAAAAAATTAATGAATATTTCTTGACATGGATTTGATTAAATATACTTAATGAATGGTTATAAAATTTTATCTTAAACCTAATTGATTTATTTTTAAAATAATATTATATATTTAATTTTTATTTATGAAATAATTGTCATTAATGATGAAATGGTGATACATTTCTTGTGAAAGTAGAAGAATAATCAATAAAATGTTTTTAATTGAAATTATAATATCAATTAAATAAGCTATATATTTAAATAAATATTTTTAGATGCGTAATTTATGGCAAATATATTATGTTTATTTGTATTTGGGATCTTTTATATAAATGTAGATCACATTAAAACCATTATAATATATAATTTCAAAGAATGCCATGTTATTCATGGTACACGTTTTAATTAGGATTATATTTTAATATATGATTTATCAAAATATATTTTCACCATAAATAGTATTAATAAATTTAACTAATCATGATAATTTATTTTTAATTTTTTGGATACATATAAATATCTTTATGTTTTGTACAGTGATTATGTAAAAATTTCTAATTTAGTAGAAAAGGAAAGTATATGATAGTAAAAATATTAAAATTAATATAATCTAAGATATTTTATCTCATTTTTGAATTAATTATATATCAATGAAATTTATAGGATAAAATAATTTTTTTTCTGTTCTATATTTTTTTGATGTTTTTAATATGATAGTTATGAATATTGATAAATTTAATGAAAAGTATATTTCTGGAATAAAATATTTTATTAAAATATATAAAAATCCAAAATAAATGGAATAAGATCAAATGGGATAATATTTTGTAAGAATTATAATAATATAATACTTTTAGGAAATTCGTAAGTCTTTACAACTATAATAGACATATTATATTTTAATATTTTAAATAACTCTTATATTTGCATAGGCCACAATCATTATAGGGGGCTCATTACATCACAACTTTTCATCACCTTAAGACAAATTTATTGACTATATTATGAAAAATTCCATTTCCATCTTTCATTTCTATATTCAAGTGTTTTGGAATCACTAAAAGACCAATTCCAATTGACTATATTGTTTCTCAAAGATAAATATTCAAGAGGTAAATTCCTCTTTATCTTTTAAATTTTTTTCTCACATCTACCTTATTATCATTCAATATAAAAAAATTCATGATAATTATAATTTCTTTACTATACTATTATTTATTTTTATTAATGGTATATTAATCATGAAATATATTATTTTTATCTTTTATTCTCTAAAATTAAATCATCTTCCATAGTGTGTCAATTCACCGCCTTCGTGGTCGATGAGTTTTAGTTTCCCTTTACCAAATGCATGGAAAGTTTAAATTCACTTATTATTATGTAAAAAGGAATATATATATATATATATATATTATATGGTCTCATATTATAGAAATAATATATGGTGATAATATAAAGCAATTTGAAACTGGTTTGTCAAAGACTGAAAACCACTAAAATAAACCAAACTTTAATCATTAACATTTTATCAAATAAATCATTCAAATTTCTAAAAGAAAAAATATATATGGGGAATTTTTTACATGTGGAGGTGTATTAATTCAATTTTATTCCAATTTTATGATATTATTTATATTTTATAAGAATGTCTATAATTAACCAACCATGAAATCATGAGGCGAACAAACCTGAAACAATGGAAATAAAAATCATATTATAAATAAATTGGTGGAATGATGTTATAGGAAGAATATTTAAGGTATTATAAATATGAAAATTATTCTATTATAAATTAATATCAATCTTTATTCCATTTTACTATATTTTTGACCATGTTTTAAGTATGTTAAACTCAATTTAATTGACTTTCCTATTAAAATAATTTTAATTGACAATTTTTTTGAAATTCAAAAAGATTGTTTCTTATCATATACGACAAGAGATGATTTTACCACTTTCACGATATGTTTTTTTATTTGTTATTTAAAATATTTCATGTTCATTTTAAAGTAAAATATGTTCCCCTTCATATTGGTAGTATTCTTTTAAAATAAGTTCTTTTTATAAAGGAGTTGTTTTTATGTTGAAAGTATTCATGTTTTATGATTATGTCTTGGTTATTATGAGTTTATTATGATGAATAGAGTTTTAATTATAAACTAATTATGGGTGGGTCTGTGATATACCTCCAAATAATTGGGTGTGATGGTATTTTATTGTCACGGTTTTTCCAAGTGTAACTGTGATAGTTACATAATAAGGTAGTTGAGAGGGTTACCGTATAAGATATTTGTGCATGCTAAAAATATTATAGTATTTATGAGGGTTAGAATAATCAGTTCGTATGATAAGAAAATCATTTCCCATGTCTCCAAAATGGTTTCCATAAACTTACTATATTTTAGGAAAACCTCATTTTTTAAAAAGGAAAGTATATGTTACATTTTAGGGTGAGAATTATATCATTCATGTGATTATATGTATTCATGGAATAATGGTTTAATTATTTATTTTTTATATCCCTTACTATGATTTTTGTGCTCATACCATGTTTTAAAATGTTTTCCACATGGTTTAATGTTGGTTATGAGAAAATAAGAGGACTGGCTATATTTTCTAAATATTTTTTTTGAACGTAATTTTTTTTATGTTTAAACACTACGGTTTTTAAAAAAAATGTATACTGTTTTATTAAAATCAACTTTTTATTCTTATGGTTTCTAATTTATTAATTATGAACTAATTCTCTAAAAATATTACAATAAATGATATTTTTTAATCCATGAATTTTATTTATAGTTTATATATCATGATTATGTAATGTTTAGAGTAGGCACATTATAACCCATCCATGTGTTTACTATGGTACTAGGACACCATAATTTCTTCCACTGAAGAAAAAATGACACTAAATGAAATCTTATTCAGATCAGAGACTAGTGCGTTGGACAACAAGCCATATGAAGCCACACAGTTTTGGAATAACGGGAGAGAAGGCTTCTGTACACCAAATATCCCACCATGGTCCAATGATGAAAGGATAAAACTTCCTTAAAGGATCATAGAGAAAATTCAAATGATAGGGACTGATACTTTTACTCGAACCGAAGGGACTCCATAAATAATTCTTGTAGCTGAGTGGGTGTAGTACCGGTAGGGAATTAGCCAATTGTGATCATATTTTTACATGGAGGGCTGGGGAATCTCATTTTAACAAATATCACAATGAGTGTTTTCTATCGGAGGTTCCTTACATGATGGATCCACTCAAACGGGCTCCAAGATTGAGTGAGATCCAGATAGGGGGACCATTTCAGTGGTATTTTTGTTGCCTAAGGGAGGAGAAAATATCCATAAATCTATTAAGGGTGAGCCCACGTGAGTTATAAGATTATTCATCATTGAACCAAGATGTATAAAATTATGAAAAAATGGAAGTTTGTGTTGAATATTCTTCTAGAGATAAATGAAGTACTCTATTGTTTTTTGGTTCATTTCATTTGTTTGAAATTTTATTTTATTATTTTATCAAATTTTATCATATCCTAGAGAAATTGGTTGGGTGTATCTTGGGGTAATAATACTCAATTGATTACACATCACTTGAATTTGTGAAGTGTCCAAATATTGGTTAGGTACCACTAAGATATGTTGTGGGTGAATTAGTTTTACAGTGTTCTTATAAATTATTTCCATTTAACCAAATATATGTGAATGATGGATGTTCGGATCCCTTATCTTTATTTCATTGTATCTATATGCAATATACAAAAAAAAGAATACCACAATGAAATTTGTACAATGTTTGGTACTAAGACCTACCCCTTGATTCAATAGGTTATATTACCTTATTATAGATTGTTCAATATATGTGGGTGGATATAACAATGGAAAGTCACATTTCCATCTACTCTATGTCTCTCAGTGTTCATGTCTTGATTCCCACTTGATCTTACATGTTCCCACCTAAACTAGCAACTTGTGAGTCCCATTATAGGATCATTATACAACATCCAACAGTGATAATAGAATCCCACCAGAGTTATAAATAGTCCTACTATAGAATTATTCTTCTTGAGAGTCACACTATATACTTTCACAATTTTGAGTGATACAAGATATGATCTAATGATAGAATTGTCTCTGTTGGCTTCAGTCTACTTATGAACATCCTCTAGATAATGTTGTTACCCATAAAAAATTTGGATCACATAATCTAATTATATATAATATTATAGTACTTGGGATATTTATACACAAATTTATAAAACCACTCATTAAAAACATATCATGAAATTATTTGGACTAATCTCAGCATAGTGACCACTGGGGTATATTACTTCTGAAATAATTTTTAGCTTCAGTCTTAAAAATCGGATCTCCCAATATAAATGAAATTTATATTTCAGTTGGATTATGAATCATCTTTTATGTATAAAACAATTCCTTGAATTTTGAAAACTTTGTATTTTTATTTTTTTAGTATGTGAATAAAAATGTTTGCATAATGCATAGACACTTTCGATGCCACTTTTTTCTCACTACATGTGTAAATTTCACACATCCTATTATATTATTCTTTATTTCCTTGTGAAATATATACTACTGAATTTAATATACTACATTTCAAAATTTCCACACACAAGTATTTCAAGATAGATTTTCTCACTCTATATCTTCATGTAGTACTACTTCTCAATAAGTCATGTTCAAGTCATTCTCACAAAACACCCATCATTGATGAATATAATCTCATGAAATATATTATGAATCATCACTTAATATAACTATGAATTTATGTCTAGAAATATCCTTCAAAAATACAATTAATACTTGTGATCAAATTCATGTAACATGATTATAGAAATAGGAATCCATCATGTGATCTTCTCAATACAATTTATTCACATAAAACTCTATTCTTGCATAGATAATTTTATGCAATGTTCTCAAGAACATTGTATTATAGAAAATGTGTTGCATTAACATTCATTTCTTACTTATTTATATGGTTCACAATTCATCTTTATCCTTGAAAAAACTCAGTGTAAATATCACCACAGGTTCACGTAATCTGAAAAAAATCACGAAAATATTATGGCATTGAAAACTGTAGGATGAACGTATGTAATCTCTTAAAGAATAAATATCACTTCAATACACTCTTTTTGGCCTTTTACACTCAATAATCACTCTTTTATGTATGATAAAACCATCAAAAATGAACTTCTTATGAGTTATTTAAAGGTAAATATCACTAAAATTTTTCTCCTTAAATTATGTGTATTCAACAATTTAATCATATCATCCACTCACTACCTTAGGTCAGACATTGATATAAATAATCATCACTATTAAAAAAACATTCTCTTCTCACTATATTTTTTTGGATTATTCATTGTTAAATCATTAAAGAAACATTTTGTTGTGATTTTATCACATTCATGTTAACATGATGATGAAATCGTGTTATAAAGTCTCATCACAATCAAATAGATAATGCGACAAAGAGGAATACAGATGAATTTATGAAGGTCTAAATCAATGGTTGATGATAACCCACGAATCATATCAAAGGGATGTTATGTATCATATCACATGGCCTCATTTCATTCAAATTTTTAACGGAATTAATATAGTAACTGAGTATTAGAGTCACCGATTTACTCCTTATTTAGTAGTAGGCATCCTTTTATAACAGGGCATGTCATTCAGTCATCAAAATAGATTAATATCCTTGTACTAGTACACATGAGAACCACCCGATGTTGGTATTGTTTTATTCCACAATTCTCTAAATCATGATACCTTCTCCAGTGTACCTTTACGTATAGCACTATGGATGTCCTTAGCCATTTCTATTAGCTAGATATGCCATTGTTGATCCTAGTTCCCACCTAATAAGTGGATCACATAGGTCCCATGTATTTCAAGTATAAATAACATCATTTCCAATTGAATTCCATCAATAATTATAATAAAATTTATAATGTTAAGCCACCCACATCCCATCTATAAAATTTCATCCATAAAAATATATATTTTCCACGATATTCATTATGTTATAAACAGTCCCAGATACCCTGGTACCCTAATATCACAAATGAAACTAACCTGGATAGAAGATAATTCATAATCCACATGGATTGCATACTAGAACCCGACATCATAGAAGACAATATTGGGAATGTGTTTTCAATAATAACAGCAAAAGAAATTGATACAAAATAGTACGATCAGAACTATAATCAGAGAAATTACTAGATAACAAATAGTTATATGCACTTCAAAAATAGTACAATACCAACATAACTGAATTAAAAAAAGGATAAAATCAACATCCCAAAGGACACATCAATCAAATACTAGAGGATCAAGAATATTAACCACCTCTAGGAGGTGAATTTTGTATTCATAGCCATAGTAGAAAAAATATACAATCGCCCGAAGGAAATGGTAGGTTGTGAGATAAAACACATTAGGTCCTCACAATGTATTACTTAAAAATATTCTATAACGATAAATAAAATCACACATTAAATTTGCATTATAATAATCATTGAAGTAAATATGATTATTTAAAATAGATAATGATTTAATTTTGAAATGATGAAAATCTTTTGAGACATGAGATAATAAGAATTTTATATAAATATATTTATTTAAATCAACTGGAAAAACTAAATTTTTTTCATAATCAATGGTTTGTATATCAAAATAATCATATTATTCAATATAGTCATTTTCCATCAATTATGACAGTTCCCTATTATATGATCCTCACACTCTCACATCAATGATCATGAAAATGTGTACATATGTCCCTCAAGACTTGGATGAATAAGACTAATGAATTTCCCATTAGGTATAACATCCACCTATGTTGTTTATTCATATATTTTCTTATAAATAAATTTCTAGGGAATTATCATCGATGAATAAATGTCCCAAATAACCCACTAACCACCCATGGTTTCTTGTTATCAATCAATCTGTTGAAAATTTTAATATCATTTAATTAAAAATTCACAACCATTATTCAAAAATCATGTGCCCACTATTCCTTCCAAATTCATATTCATGTCAAAACCCAAAAAAAATTGGTTTTCATGATTTCATTCATTTTTAGAATAAAGGAAATCATATGTTTTTCTCAATTCAATTTAACATGTTTTATAAAATAAATTCTCAAAATTATTTACAAATTCCATTAATTTTAATAATAACCCCAAATTCCAATTCAATTAGAATTATGGGGTTTTCCTCAAAACTCTATACCAAGTAAATTTCAATTCCAATTAACATAAAATTCAGCTTTCATAAATCAGTTGAAAAAAATTTAATTCAAAAAAAAAATTAAAAGAATAATTATGTTTCCCAACTCAACAAAACAACCTAATGTTATTCATACAACCAAGACTCAACACATATAATAGTATTTTACAATAATAAACAGTGGAAACAGATATCATGAAATCCATCCTTAAACATAGAATAAAATCAATGGAGTGTAGATCTAACAATCAAGTGAGGACCTAACAAACCCAATAGAGTGTATAATGGTAGAGTGGGAGAGAATGAATGGGAGGAAAATCACTTACTAGAGAGGGATCAAATGTTTTCGTCAATGCTTTACCTCCTTGTAATTGATTTAGGGGATTAAACAGGATCTTGAGATCCACCAAGACTAACTAATTAATGATACCTCAATTTAGGGTCAATGGTGAGTTCAAATAGTGGCCCATGAAATTTAAAATAATATTTTGGAGTTAAAATTATCATTCCCACTATTAGATGGGCGTGGAAACATGGTCAGATAAACTATGCCCCCTAAAAATCAATCCCTTTACTAAGGTGCATAGTTTATAGTAATGGGGAGCACATTTTATGATAAAGTGTTCCAACTATGAAAACACCCACTATATAGGTTTTCAATGTTTTCAGTAGGTTAGCACACAGTTTGGGAAAATTTATCAACAACCATACACATCCCAAAAAACATACATTAAAATCAAATTTCAGAAAAATAACCCAAGACATACACTAAACACGGAATTATAAAAATGAATGTCCAAGGAGTACCAGAATATTAGTAACATGATGTTACAACCTCACCGACATAGAATCATTCTTTCACCAGAAATCCAATAATGTTATTTTTATATTAAAAAGATGATACATGTACTATGTCATCAGTTCCATCCTCTAAAAAGACTCATATATATTAAAAAAAATGATACGATATAACTCAAACCAAACGTATCATCCTCCCACAATGTATCATTACTTATAATGAACTACACTATCTATTTTCTATGTTATCGATAAATCTAGTTTAACATCATTATCACTCCAGCACAAAGTATGAGATATATTATAATGATACATTCAAAACTATGAAATATGGAACATATTATTTATAAACATAAAATATGGTAGAATTACTAAATGATAAGCTATTTTCCCTACCTTCTTAAACCCCTAAATGGTCTCGCAAAACAAAATGTAATCATCTATTCCTTGCAGGATGTCGATGAATCAAATGTGGGGAAAATTTCTAGAAAGATGTGTAAAAAATATAAAACTCTATTGGTCTATGATTCAATTCAGAATAAGATTTATTCTAACTATTTTATATCAACATTCTAGGATGAAATAACCGATTTTTTTATGACATCTCTTAAACCAGTCTTGGTCCACCCAAGGATATTTCACCAATCTCAAACCAATTCAATGAATATTTTAATGGAAAACTATACGTGGACTTAGATACATTATGATAACAGAATGGTAACTATTTTTAAAATTAAACTCAACCAGTTCAAAATGGTCATTCCATGATCAACAAAAATTGAATATTCATGAAAGAAGCATATCCTCAAAAATCCTTATACCTATCGATATCCATCCATCTTCTAGTGGATGGTGTTTAGTCCTCAAATTAACCACAGACCCTAGTGTATTCTGGTGGCCTCTCCAAAATAATGAAGTAAAATAGGGATATCAGATAGAAACAATATCATATAAAACTCTATGAAAATGAAATACATCTATCATATATATATCCAAGAACCTAACTTTTTTTTATTTCATGAATGGGTATAATGTGATTCAATTTGGCCAGCCTATTGATCACATGAAAGATTGTATTCTTCTTCCTCTTCATACATGGAAATCTAATAGAAAATCCAAATAAATATCATCCAACATCAATTTCATCACTAGATGTGGATGAATAAATCCAACATGTATTTTGTAATTGGACTTAACCAATTAGAATGTATAACAATGAGAGTCCAAATAATAAATGTCTCGTCACATATCTCACCAACAGATTCAACACTACATATCATAAAATATCATTTTGGATCCGAGATTCACAACCTATTGGTAATTATGGAAATACCCCCTCACCAATTTATTTATAGATAACAACACAACAAACCGATTCAAAAAAATTTGATTACCCATCATGTATAACAACAAGTAAACAATTTTATCCCCACTATAAAGAGTGTTTTTAATACATTAGAATTCATCTATATGATGTTTTTCATGAATAATAATGTTGTGGAGAGTGGTGGATAAAAAAATAGAAATGAACACCTCAACATCAATTTCTCAAACTCATAATTTTAACTATGTAAATATATCCATCAGATTTGACTCCTCAGATGACTCTTTCACTACATGGGTCATAATATTCATGCTTATGGAATAAGTTACAACATTAAATTTAACTAGGGTATAGGTGGTGTAGAAAATAATAACAATCCAAGTACTCAACCCAACACCACTTCCAGATATTCAAATTTTTTTAGAGAAGATATAACTCCAGCTTTTATGTCCAGAATACATGGATAACCTTTCCCAAAAATGATAATATTACCAACTATTAATTGCACACATCAGGAATATGTGTTTAAAAACATTGGTCATATATTTCAATGGGTTTAGCATAAGCTCCCACGATCCATTGGAAAAAAATTTATATTCCTTAATTATAAATAAAATCAAACCTGAACATGATGCATCAAATAATACCACATTACCTACCCTTCTTTGCCTATGGAAGATTGAAAACTAGTACAGAATTGAAAATAATTTTCATCTCCATAAAATAAATCATACATTTATCATTAATGAAAAAATTATCCCCAGTAAGTTATAGAATTATTTAGATAATACAACATATAGAAATCCATAAAAACATGCAATAATATACAGAAAACCCAAGAATCATTGAATTATTAAAAATTATTTGGTTTTTCCCATATCATAATAGCTTTCACATTCTTAGTATTACCTAATATTTCATTTTTTGAGACCACATTTCCAAATAACACCACAAACTAAATCTAGAAATCATATTTCAATTGCACTACATAATGTCAGTGAATTCTCAAAAATTCTAGATCATCTCTCAGACAAAACGTATGATATTCCTTGGAATTAGAGTAAAACATGATGTCATCCAAAAATACCATAATGAATGTATGAAGAAACTCATGGAAGGTCTTTTTCAATGAATAAATAAATATTATTAGAGAATTGGATATACCTAATATAATGACAATATATTTATAATGGTCATAAATGCTGTAAGTTATGGTTTTATAAATTTTAGATTCTTTTATTATAAAATTGTGATATCCATATAAAAGGCTAATCTCCGAGAACCACATAAACACATTTTTCTTGTAAAATAGATCATAAATCCCAGGAAAAACATTCTTCCGTTACCATAAGTCAGTAGATATTCCAGAAATCAACACATAAGTGAAGTGTTCCATATGCCTTTTTAGCAAAGAGAATGGGCTCCACCCATAGCGAGACACTAAGAAATATAAATCATTTCTCTAAAAGATTCTCCACCTGAGCCTTCAAAAAATTCATTTAACCTCGATTCATATGATAATAATGTAATTTATCTAGTTGAGTACTAGGAATTATATAAATAAAAACACTCCCTTCATTATTAGTGAAAAATTAGGGATGTCAGAAGTAAAATATCGGAACACTCGATGTCATGTGGATGGATATCATCAATCAACTATTCTTGATCTATATCAGAAGTGAACACTAATATTACATTCCTTAACTCTGGATATGATGTTCCCTCCCTACTTGAAATTAGGTACCATTCTCTATAAAAGACATGAAACACACCATCAAGTGTGAAAAAATAGATTTATCAAAGTTAATAATTAATTTTGGATATATTAATAGAGGAAAAATCCATACTTAAAATTGATTAAATGTATATAATGTAGAGGACTAGAAAATAACATGTAATATCATTCTTCGATATAGAGAACACACAAGAAGAATGAAGGCCATGATATTTCTTCATAGCGCGCGGTGTAGTAATATCAACACCATAATATAAAATATCTATCGAAATATATAGAAGAATTATAGTACGAGTCAATATAAACGAATTACAAACCCCAATATCAAATAATTCAGTCACTAATGAGGAAGAAATAGTGATGGTACCTCTCATTGTCACTAGAACCATGTCGTTTTCCTCTAGAGACTCTTTCACTATGTAAAGAAGCTTTATTATAAATGCCTACATACAAAACCAATTAGATCTTGAAGGAACTAATTGCACCATATTACGTTTTAGTGCTGATCAACCCATTCAACTACTTTGGGAAGAGAATATATAACAAAACTCTTTTAGGTGATGTGAGTGTTAATATGAGCTTTAGATCATAGGTTCCTTAGTAAATCCCCATTTCATATACCAAAGCATTCCACACTGGAAGTATGTAATCTGTTATCTTCCTCGAACTACAAGAGGGTTTCAAGTACCCTTTTATTGAGATCAACTATGAGACTCATAACTATTTTTCTTCCATTTATGTGAACTAACATATCTTCCATTGGGATAAAAAGTAACTCACATAAACCTTGAATTACAACATAGATCATGTTTAACCATAAAAACAATATCTAGAACATCAGAAAAAGAAGTGAGTATCAATAAGAAATCATAATAATTAATATTAGATTGATGGAGCATCTCAAAACATGGATTATTCATACTCTAATTTCGTACAATCTTAGTTGAAAACTACTTAATTTCAGATAAGTGGTTTTTATATACCATCATGGGGGTGTCAGATTACTCAGATTTGAAAAAAAACGTATTGTTAGTCATTACGAGGGACTCTAGATATAACTAATTAGTGAAAATAATATTAATTTCCTTCCATTTTAATTCATTGTTCTTCTTCTCTATCACCATCGAGTCACACTATCTACTGATCGGTCCCTATATCATTAAGGATTATCATTTCATTTTAATTGATTCAAAAATATACTAAAACACAAACATAATCTCAATTATCCTCAACGAATTCAAAACCTCATGAGGATTATTAGAGCCATAGAACACTGGTCGATTTTTGTGAAGGTTCTATTTATAATGACACTAAGATTACACAACTAATGCCTGAATGGTAATGGGGGTAGCTTCCTATCCGAGAGATAACAAAATAAAAATCTCAATTAGATCCTGGTCCACATTAGGATTTTGTCACCATGGTTCACCAGAAGGATTCTATTATATCATATCTACATGTATTCATAGATTCATCATTCTATGAATATCACTAAACAACAAAGAAGACATTATAAGATTACTCTGATCTACAACTCATACAATTATATCATGAAAATTTAACCAATCATACATATATCTTGTTTTGGATTTAAAAAATCCAAATTAAAATCAAGGAAAAGACTAAAACCAAAAAATATTCCACAAGATGTATTTCCTAAACTACCCATGTGAACTTAAGTCTCATTAAAATTTGATTTTCCCAGTAAAAAACTCATAGCTACCTCTTAATTCCTTACATGTTATTCTAATCATCATACAAGAAAGAAGGAACGATGGAAAACATGAAAAATAGATGCCACATAGTAATGAACCAACCATCATAACCTAGTAACATGATAATCTAGATAAAAAAATCATTTCATGTAGGGAATTATAGATCCCTATGGTTTGGTGACTAGAACCTAAAATAATTCAAAATGAAAGAGTGAATAATTTTGAACATGAAGAGTTTTAGAAACATATAAAAAATAGTATTCTCTAAACTCTAAATGGAGAAAATAATAGAAAACAAGAAAGTATATCAAACCATGATACATCACATAATCAATTTACATAATTATATACATGATTAACTAAATATCTTAAAGTACATGTCACTCATATCCCAACAGATCCAGAACATCCACCTCTGCCTAGAGGAGATTTCCCCTTTCTGATACAGGACTGAAGATACTATACATGCACCCAAAGGAAAAAAGCTAGGGTGGGAGATAAATGACCAGTATGGTCTCACCATGTGTTCTATAACAATATTCAATAATATTAAACATAATCATGTTTTAAATTTCAATTATAATAGGCATGTAAGTACATATTCATATTTTAAAAAAATTATTTTATTTCAATATGATGGAATTTTTTTGAATATTTATTAATAAAAATTATATATATATGTGTAGCAAAGAGAATTTAAAAATAAATTTAAAATTAATTGTAATATTTATTTCAAAATAATAATAACATCTAACATGATCATATTCCATGTGGTACAATAGTTACTGATTATTTGATATTAATACTCTTATATATGTGATAATGAAAATGTGTACATGTATATCTCATTCTCAGACAAAATAAATCACATTGATATCCCATGAAATATAATATCCACCTTACTATTTTTTAGACTTTTCATAATTTATCCATTCCTATTTAATCAACATAATAGATTTCATGTCCTTAATAACCCTCTAACTAACCGGGTTCGCATGTTCACTATCAATTAGTTGTGAAAGGGAAAATCATTATATTTCAAATTTGAAATTATTAATTATAATTTAATTTCAAACATTTCCGTTTAAATTTAAAAATCACATTCAAAAACAAAACATCCATTTTTCATCATTTCATTCATTTTCAAACCAAAACTATACAGAGTTTTTTATCAGTTCATTTTAACCATTTTCTAAAATCAATTGTCAAATAAATTTAAAAATTCCATCAAGATACAATATATGCCCTGAATTTCAATTCTATTAAAATTGGTGGGTTTTTAGAACATTTTTTGACAAATCAATTTCAATTAAAACAATATTTTTTTTCTAATATATTAATTGAAAGAATTTTTAATAAGATCATTGAAATGGAGGAAACATTTCATGGAACAACTCAAAGAGAAGAAACTCAATTCAATCACAAAAAAACTCAACACTCTGTGAGGTATATTCCAATGACGAATAATGGAAATGGATTTCGATAAATCCTTCCTAAAATAAAGATCCAAATAAATATAATTTAAATCCATCAATCATGTTAGAATATAACATACCAAACGTATAAAATAAATTTAGAACATGAGAAAAATAATGGTAGGATAATCTCATACCCAGGAGGGATGAACTAAGATATTCAATGTTTTGATCCACCTAAGAATGCGTTTTGAGGTAAAAAAAGGGTTCTTGGGAGCCTCCAATTCCTATTAATTTCTGATAACTTTAGTTATGTTCGATAAAATGTTCATATAAGGGCTCCGGAAATTTGAAAATTATTTTCAGAATTAAAATTACTAGGTGCGCGGTTAGTTGGGTAGGGATGCACTGTTAGAAAATATGTGCTCCCAAATAGTGAACCCCTCTACTATAGTGAATTTTTTTACAATGTAAGCATATATTTTTTCTGACCATGTGATAAATATTCATAACCCCATGGTATTGGGATTCACAGTTTTTATAGGGTGGGTGCACGGTTTGGGAAAAAAATGGGATAACTATTCACAACATAGAAACATCCAAAAAGTTTAACTTTCATCCTAAAAAATCATAATACAAACCTTAACCAAAATATTAACAAAAAGGATGTTTTAGGATTACCTAGAAACCATTAATTTGATGTTACAACTAACTACAGTTTTTCTCTTCTCTAATCGTTAATTAAAATGGTGTAAATAATGTGGATTCTCCTAATTAAATTGGGCACATGTTTTCTGGGTTACGAAAAATTCTGAAATCATTACAATTAAGGTTGAGGATACTTTCATAATTTACCACATGGAAAACCCTAGTGTATAAACAAGAGTGTATAAAAAATTTGATCAATATCATCCATGAAAAATCATGCATGTGATAGAACTCTATGATATGTAATAAATCGTACCATGTATATCATTAGATATTCAATTAATGAAACCATATATATCCTACATAAATTTAAACCAACACATTAGAAATTTCAAGTGTAAAAATATATAGCTCCCCCTCAATATATAATCTATTTTGATAATTGTTTTTCAATAATATTTTGATTTTGATATTTTAAGTGATTATCAGATTCAAAATAATTTAGAAAATTTATCAACATTGAATCATCTATTTACCCTTCAAGGGAATCATCCACCTCCTTCAATTCGATATATATTATTATAAAATCATATATATATATATATATGGGAAGAATGAGGAACCTGTTTATTTCATAGAAAATAGTACATAGGTGGATATTTACATATCAAATTTGTATGTTCCTTATTTCTTTTGATAAGAGAATCTGAATATTTCAACTTATCATAAACTATTTTTTAATGTGAAGTGTTTTCCACGTCATTTTAAGTAATGCAACAATTTTTTTCTAATTATATAGTGTTCTCCATGTCATATCCAACAAGTTCTATGGATTCTTTTGATTCTATATATTTTTATAAGTAGATGAATTATTTTTATACTCACTAAGATCTTCTAAAATAATCTTCTTACCCTAAATTGTCACATCAATTTGAGTTTTCTTTATTTTTATAGAAAATTTTATTTTATCTTGTCAAATGGTCAGACATTCCAAAGTTTTACAATCATCCTTTTGGATGTCTCACAATAATTATATGTTTTCAATGACTTCATATATTTTTCCTTATACCATTTCATCTTATTTAAATCATAGGGAACATCTCTATGTAATTTAGTCATGCATATCTCAGCACAATGACCATATAATCTAAATATTATACACATTAATTTTATGCATTCAAACGTATGTTTAAATTGAAGCATTTATGGATTTCATATATAGTTTATTCTTATATTTTGATTATATCCCCCTTGTTCCATTCTATATTCATAAAAATGACATGTTGTCCCAAACTATGTTGGATATATGTGACTAGTTTTAACAATACAATAAAAATTATCTAACATATGATATTTTATTCTATTGAAAAACCTGTTCAAAAAATAGATGATATTTTATTTCTATAATCCAGGATTAATTTTTCTTATGGGAGAAATTTCCTTCCTATAATCATTCATTCAACTTTTTATGTGGTTAAATACACCACTCTTGACCACATGGTCCTCATAGATTCACCTTCACTATAACTAATATCATCGATATTTTGTAATGGTGTAGGAAACAATATACCTTGACTACTGGAAACATTCATCTACTATCTTGATATGAATCATCTATTATTTCAAATGTAATTTTTATGCTTTATCTATTATTATTTAATGGATTTTTTATTTTTCTATATATTGATTATTATTCGGATGTCTCTTCCTATTTATGAGATAGTTACTCTTCATTATCATTCACAATCTTCAATAGCTCTACTACCTCCAATATACACTTTTAATATTCTCCAAAAATTGAAATTTTACATTTAATTATTTGAAAATTCATTTTTATATAAGTACTCAAAGGTCATATCTTCCTTAATCATCATTTTTAATGTTATAGCCTTTATCATTTCATAATCTATGACAATATCGTGTATATCATCCAATAAAATGTCTTTCCTACCATCCAATTATGAAATCATGGAATCATATCTTCCTGGGAAATTTCTTATAAGAATATTCACAACAGTTGAATCTTTTAACTCCTAACCAAATCCGTATATATTTTTAACTATATGATTGACTCTAATAAAATCTTAATCAATGGTAGATTCATATTTTAGTTTAATACCCTCAAACGTGTTATCCATATTTGTAGCATTCCTTCTTTGAAATTATGTTTTCCCTCCAAATAGAACTTGAGTTTACCCTAGATCTCTTTGGATGTTGGGATACTCATCAATTTAGTGTATATTATTTATGATAAATTCATAATGGTTTTATTAATATCATTTCTGTGAACATCTAGATTTATATTTTTTGATTGATTCAGAATGACATCATCGACAATATATTGGACTCCTAAAATTTCTACATATTTCACTTATAGGACAATAGATAGAAGGAAAAGAATAATAAAATTCCTCTAGCTGAGGTAGTTATAATAGGTTCTGGCCACAGTAGAACTCTGGTTTGGTAGAAACCCAACATTAATTATTACCATGATTTGTGATTATTTTGGGATCACTAGGAAAATTAACACTAACCTCCACAAAATAGAATCAATGATTTAGATAAAGAAGAAAGATGGGTGAATCCTTTAGAGAGGATATTACACATCACGTTTATAATTAATTTAATTGATTTCATAAAGAAAAGAATATCGGGATCTTCATTATTTTATTCACTGATGATATTGATCGTTTAGAATGAACCTTCTTGATTATATCATTGTTCTATTAAGGATACACACTAGAATCCCTCTAGCGGTGATCCACAAGTGCTCAGATGGCCTCTGATCGACAACACCAGTTTTCTCGGTGCTAGTGTGCCGAAGCGAGTGTCCTGTGTTGGTTATTCTTGACCAATTTTTCTCTGGCCATGAATAATGTCTCTTTTTCATGATAGGGGAAGGAAGAGGATTGGAGAGAGAAATTTTTTCGCTTAAAAATTCTCAATTCACCAAGTGTGTGGTGGGTTAACTATGGCAGAATAGACATACTTGTCAATTTATATGCCTGAAACTTCAGTTACAATATTTAATTGCATGACAACAATTAAAAACATTCATGAACGTAGAGAAAACCCATTCTCAAAATAATAATACCACGTCATTATTTATGGCACGCCAACTTGCACAAAACAGAATTATGAATAAAATTCTATGTCACAAAATAATAGCACTATCATTATAATTTTAACTTGTACCAACTAATAATTATTTACCATATTGCAAATAATTATTTTACTACAGGACCGAAATTGGTCTGATTGAACTCCACTTCCATTTTTTTAACACATGAATAAATAAATAAATAATTTATTCACATAAATAAATATTTTATTTACAAAAATTAAATAAATATTTATTAAATGTTCAATAAATTAAATAAATATATCTAATTTAATTTATGGGATCATTTTAACATTAATAAAATCATTCCATGATCTTGGGAATAATATTTATTTCATTAATTAAATTCAAATATAATTTTAACGAGACCACCGAAAACACTTTGGGTGTGACCCTCTTGGATTCTTTCTCATTCGAATTAGGCGGGAGGCCTAATTTCCATGATTACTATCTAGAAATGGGTCAAGGAACCCAAGAAAATAAATGTAAAGTCACCACAACAACATCCACATATGAACGATCATTGTGTAATATAATGCCTTTGTCTCTATATCTCATCACGAAGGTTCCAAGACCATGTTACCAACCATTATGCTTGATACGATATTCATTGAATACCTAAAATAAACATTCCATAACAACATGGAAATGTAATTTTGCAATACGGTTATTTTTCAATCAAATTATTGAGATATCAACTTCCATAAATGGAAGGAAAAAATCCATCCTCAACTTATCCATTAATATCGTGTCACTCAGAACGCACCCAATGTACCCTAATTCCTAACAACTGTATGTGTGATAGATTTGGTCAGTAAATCAAATCTTTCATGTCATGGAACATATTAATGATAATATTTAAGTTTAAGGATCATTATACAGTCTCATAGATATAAATATCTGATGTCACCAAAACATATGGAATTCCTACTGGTGGGTTTGTTCTCATAATCTCGTGTCTTCGATATTACCAAGTGAGAACTTCATGAGAGAAAGTCTCATTTTCTTACAAGTACTCTCACCTGACAGTCTGCATGCTATGTGTCCCTTAATAGTATGTCATCAAACCGTAGAACTATATTTAATAATATAGGTATATCATTTCCAGGTTCACATCATAGTGGGGAACGACAATGACCTTATCAATGCAACAAATACTATATGTCATTATTACATCACAATCATGCAGAATAATAAAAAATATGTAATAAGATGTTAAATATTTAAATACATTAAATATAAATGTAATCAGAGTAAAACTAGTTGGTTCTAGGACACAAAATCTTTCAAAATCCCACTTAAATTAGAGCCAACTGTCTATGACTTTCAGTCCTTTAGACCTCACATAGTGATCATGTTTTTGCTGAGTCATGGCTTTAGTCAAGGGGTCTTCCACATTATCTTCCATTAAAATAATACTCACTATATCTTCACCTCTCTTAATTAAATCCATCACGATATGATAATTCTCATGTATGTGCTTTTTCTACTTATGTGAAAATCGCTCTTTGGAGAGATCCGCTACTGTAGTATTATCACCGTATAGTGTGATTAGATATTTACTGCTTGGTTTTACATCTAGCTCATGGATGATGCTTCACATAAAAACTGCTTTTTTTGCTACCTCAAAAGGTGCTATATACTTGGGATATTCTATTGAATCGTTAAACACACTCTTCTTTGAGCTCATCCAGATCAATAAACCTCCACTAAAAGTGAAGATATATCCTGTTTGTAACTTCATGTCATCTTGATCAGTCTAGAAACTAGAATCTTCATATCCCCTGATAATTAGTTCCTCATATCTACCATAAACTAGGAATATATCATTAGTATGCTTTAGATACTTTAAGATAGTCTTGACTGCAATCAAATGGTGGTCACCTAAGTCATTGTGACATCTTTCTACCATACATAATTCATAGGCAAAATCCAACCAAGTACATAGAATGGCATAAACGACTGACCAAATTATTGATGTCTATGGAGACTTTTCCATTATCATTCTTTCCTCATGTGTGTGAGGACACATTTTCATGGAAAGATGAATGCCATGTTATGCTGGAAAAAATCCTATCTTGTATTTTTCCATACTAAATCTCTTTTGTATCTTTATATTGTATTTAGTTTTACTTAGGGCTAGAAAACTCTGGGATCTATCATGATGGATCTTGATCCTAAGAATATATGATGACTTGCACATTTCCTTTATAGATAATCATTGATTAAACCATGCCTTAACAAACTATAAGACTGGTATCTCATTTCCAATATGTAATATGTCATCAACTTATACTATTAAGAAAATGATCTCACTCCCAATAAACCATTTTTAGACACAAGGATCACATTCATTGTTAATGAAACCAACTTTTGTTATGTCGTCATCAAAACGAATGTTCCATGACCAGGATTATTTCTTTTATCAATAAATGGATTTCTATAACTTTTATAACTTTTTTGTATCCTTTGGAGTCATAAATACTTCAGGATGTGTCATGTAGAAATTTACCAGAAGGTTCCTATTAATGAAGGCTATTTTGACATCCATTTGCCAAATCTCATAGTCATGGTAATATTCATTGTCCAATAGAATTATGATGAATTTCATCATTGAAACTGGGGAATGGATTCTTCATAGTCAATTATATGACACAGTTTGAACCCTTTTGAAACCAGTCATGCCTTATAAGAACTGAAATGTCATTCCATGTCCAGTTTCTTCGTGAATGCCCATTTTCTACCAACAAGCATTACATCAACCAGATGATCTACCAAACTACAAACATATTTTTGGTATATATATTCCATTACATAATTCATGACTTCCTACCATTTGGAAACATCAGTGCCACGTATTACTTCCTTGTATGTTAGAGGATCATTATTCTCAACAAATAATGAGTCACCATCCTCAATAACTAGAAAATTGTACCATTCAAGTTCTATAACCAATCTTGAACTCTTACGTAGCTCGTGTGTCTACAGAACAATTCCTTCATCCAAAAGGCATTGATGAATCTACTCTTCTACCAACTCTTGTATACCTTGACCCTCAACTTCATCGAAGTCTATCTCTCCCCCACAATCTCTTTTTGAGATGTTCTCCCTCTCAAGAGATATGGTGTATCTTTTGGCAATAACCTTTTTGTCTAACGGTTTTTATAGTTAATATCCCCTTGTTTCCTTGGGGAATACTATAAAGGTAGACTTTGGGCCTCAGGGTGAATGTTTGTGACCTAAATAGGCCTTAACAAATGCATCACTTCCACATACATTTAAATTTGATAACATGGATTTCGTTCCACTCCAGAACATGTATAGAATACCATTTATCGATTTAGTTCATACTTGGTTTAGTATGTGTTTCGTTGTTTTTAATGCATAACCCCAAAAGGATAATGGAAGATTCACATGGCTCATCATTGATCTCACCATGTCCAATAGGGTGTGGTTCCTTCTTTGGCTCACACCAATCCACTGGGGCATGTTAGGATGTGTGAGTTAGGATAAGATCCCAAACTCCCTTAAGTATTCAATGAAATCTTGATTAAGATATTCTCCACCATAGTCTACGTGGAGTTTCTTAAATTTCTTACCCAATATCTCACAACTACATTCTTGAATTATTTGATCTTATCAAAATAATATGACTTGTACCTCATTAAGTATATATATCCATATGTACTAAAATCATTTGTAAAATTTATGATGTATGAGTACCCTCTCATTTCATAAACTTGAACTTGTCCACACATATTGGTATAAACCAATTAGAAAGGTTCTTAATCCATTTCACCTTTGACACAAAATGGGGACTTAGTCATTTATCCTTGTAATCGTGCATGATATACACCAAATATTATTAGTTTGAAAGAAACTAAATATCCATCTTGATGTAACTTTGTCAATCATTTCTCGTTTACATGAACTAGTCTGTGATTCCAATGTTCAGTATGGTATGATTCATGTGAATTATCCTTTTTATCGATTTCCATTACTTGGTTTGTGTAATCCAACACATAATGACCAAGTTATAAATGTGACCTACCAAAAAATTACATATTTGTAAAAGAAGAAACATTCATTTCCAAACATGGAAACCAAATCATTTACATATTATCCTGATAGAGAAATAATATTTTTTAAAAGAAAACACATAATTATAACCCATTAACAACAAGATCAACCCAGTTAGTAACGTGAGGTGGTTGTCCCTGATAGCTATAAATGCCAGTCTTACTCTGTTGGCTACTTGTGGATGTGGTTCCCCTCAGTCAATATTCCCAAATCTACTTGGTTCCAATAATTGGATACATATGTGAGCACTACAAGATGTATCTAATTCCCAGTTTGTAAAAACATATAGATTTAATTTCATAAGAAACACACCGGAAGGTTCCCCTTTCCTCTTATGCTGGGTTCAATTATTCTTCTAGTGTCCCTTCTCACACATAGAAAATAAAAAACCTACTATTCCTTTGTCTCCCCTTTGATATTCCTTTTCATGGAATTATGTGAATAAGATTAGGGAATAATGCTCTTATTTTTCCATTTTCTCTTATTAACCATATTTATAGATGGGTTATCATGCTTCATATGATTTTCCACTTAGAGAATGAGGATAATAAGATCAGATACAGACATAACAATGTTGTTCATATTGAAATTGACTACAAATTTATTGAATCACTGAGGGAGTGATGCAGGAATGAGATCTGTTCAAAGTTCTCCAGGGAGTTTAAACCCTAGATCCTCTAGGCGTTCAATTTAGCCAATGAGCTTTCCTATATGAGGTCCACCTGGTGAACCTTATCAAATATTACTCAGAAATAGTGCCTTAGAGATCTCAAATCTTTCATGTCTTTCTCTCTACTAGTAAAGAAAACATAGGTTCTCGAGAATGCTATAAGCATCCCTGTTTTCATTGCACATAATGATCTGACTAGACATTGTTGATAGCATCAAAAACTGAACTTCAACCACATCGTTCATATTTTTCTCCTAGTCCAGTAAATCCTTATCATTCACCTCTTTAGCAGGCAGATCAGGTAATGTTGACTCCATCACGTATGACTTTTGTTCCTGACATAACCTTACTCGATGGCGTCTAAACCATTCCTAGATGATAGTGCATGTGAGTATGTTTTCATTATCTAGAATTGATCATAGGGATAGTGGGGTTTAATTGATTTTCATTTTTATTCTACAATTAAACGAGCAGATCGTTAGTACTTTCTTGATTACAATTAATGAGAAATAATACATTTTTATTAAGTGTCCCACTATTTTATCAAGTCCCAAAATCCCTCACCATTGATCTTATAATGTATCATTTTCATGAAATTCTAGTGTCGAGGCTCCATATTCCCCTTCACAAAACCCCAACAAGGGTTGGTCAAGATATTATATGGTATTTAGGTTGGCAGGTCTTTTCCGACTATGGGTTTTCATCTCCTTGATCTATTGAGTGGACTCCCCAATCCTGAAATCTAGACTTTTGGATTTCCTCAAATCTTTTCTCAAATATCACACCAATTATATCATGGTCTACTCTTTTTAATGTAATATGTTTAAGTCAATCTGAAACCCTTCATAAGGGCTTCCTATAAAAATGTAAGTGTCCCAATATGTGTTGGTTAAACACATAGTTTTATTGAGTTTTCCCCTTAATCAACTAACATATGGCTTTTTCAGACATAATATTTTTGGAGGGATTTTTTAACTCTTATTCTTGAATTTTTTATTATCATTATCTCATTTTTGTTAATATTTAGGGGAACTTACATAATTGATTAACCATGTCTTGATAATATTTATGCATATGTTTGGTTTATTTTTTTTCATCATGCATGATTTCATAATTCCTTAATTATGTGATCGTGATAACAAATCCATAATGATAAACCATGAAAATGACAGAAAGAAAATAGATGTTATGATCATGAGGTTTTATAATGGTTAGATTATCTAGATGCAGATAAAAAATATATAATGTAGGAGAGAAACATCATAAACCTTTTGGTTTTTTCATTACAGCATTCAACTTATCCTCCTCAATATCCCTTGGGATTAGTATCTTCTTGGCTCCATCATGAACCACCTCCACTAGCTTTGGAGTTCTATTTATTACATATGCCTTTTTTAAAACTCACATACAGCTGATGGGTAAAAAAGTGGTTTTACTTAAATTAATCCTTCGGAATGTTGGCCCTACATATTAATGAGGAGAAAGATTATAGACAAATAAATTTAATTTAAATAAATTAATTAATAGAAACCATCCAAATACAAATTTCTTGGTCTATATCATGATCATCCATACATGCAACGATATTTACACATAAATTAAACTCGAATTTAATTCATTAATCATTCTTATTTAAGATAAATCACACTCGAATCAATTAATTATCATATTTGATTAATCAATAATTTTATCTTAAAACATTTTCTCAATTTCCTTGAATTTATAGTCCATCATTGTTTTAAATAAATAAATTCCTTTAAAATTATCTTTGTACATAACATGTACCATGGAGGCAACCCGATGAATTCCTATTCATACCTACCCAATGAGTAAAAATGAACATTACGCAGATGTAAAATTAAACACATATATTAAAAACACATATCACGCGTTGTGCCTCATATTTACGCCCGAACTTTGGTAAATGTCTCAAGATTTTTTATAATATAATAATAATTTTAATAAATTGGCATAATCTGGAAGAGTACACTGTTTGTAGTTCTGACTACATGGAATGTACTATCATCCACCATCCATCTTAAGCACACACCTGGGGAAATTACATGTAGATGTAGTTTATAAATCTTCGAAGTACATTGTGTTTCAGTGGGCCACACATCTTTTAGTATCCTCATTACATAGTTTCTATCCAGGCAATCCATGTATGGGGTTTACATTCCAACCCTAACACAAAAGGACTACAAGCTGTTTTCGGTGGAAAAAATTACATGTAATCTGGAAACTGTATGCTACCATTTCCTTGTCAACACACGGAGTAATTAAAGACCTAGAAAGACTCCACCGTATAGCTTAATTTGGTGAACAGTTCTAATCCACAGAATATTGACAATGTGATATGTACTACCTAATGAACTCCATGTGTTTTTGTGTTTTATGGACAGGAAGCTTTGTCACCTCATAATGAGATCATCTATTTTATTTTAATCTAAATTAAAAAGAAAGTTCATTTTTGTAATGTGAATGAGAAACCAAATAAAAGGAACATATATCGATATTCTGATTGGCAGAATAGTTATCATGAATTGAAACCACTAAATTATTAAATGTGTAAATCATTAAAAAAATATTAAAATAATTATAAACTACGAGGAACATATATCGATATTCTGATTGGAAGAATAGTTATCATGAATTGAAAACACTAAATTATTAAATGTGTAAATCATTAAAATAAATATTAAAATAATTATAAACTACGATGTAACCACTCTGATACCACATTTATATTCTAGGTGTTGTTGAAGCGCAGTTGGGCTGGTACCGAATTATTTATTTACCATGATCAATGATTACTCCATGATCAATACGATGATGGATGCCAGTCTCGGTGGAAAAGAATCAAAGATTTAGAAAATGAAAGAAGATCCCAAAAACCTTTAGATAGGATCATGAACATCATGTTTATAATTAATTTAATTCATTTCTTAATGAAAGGAATACCTGTATCTTCGGTATTTTCTTCATTAATGATGTTGATTGTTCAGAATGACGCTTTCGAATTATCACATTGTGCTTGCGAATATCCGAACTACAATCCCTCTAACGATGATCCACATGTGCTCTAATGGCCTCTCATAGAAACCACACGTTAACTAGGATCTAGTGTGGTAAAGCGAGTGTCTGGTGCCAGTCATTCTTTATCACATTTTCTTTAACCATGGAGAATGTTTTTCGTTCTTAAGAGGGGTAGGAAGAGGATTCAAGAGAAAAATTGATTAGCTCACCAATTCTCAATTCACCAAGTCTACGGTGTTATCTATGGAACAATAGATGTACATGGATATTTATATGGCTGTAACTTCAGTTAGAATATTTAATATCATAACAATAATTAAATTCATTCATAAAGATAGAGAAAACCCATGCTCATAATAATTATACTGTCATTATTTATAGTGCGCCAACTTGCACAAAATGAAATTATGAATAAAATATTGTATCATAGTATACTAGAAACGCCATTATTATATTAACTTCTTCCAACTAATAATTATTTACCATCTTGCAAATAATTATTTTACTACCAGAACGGACATGGACTGCTCGAACTCCACCTCCATTTATTGAATACCTGAATAAATAAATAAAATTATTCTCTTAAATAAATATCTTATTTAAATACTAGTAAATATATATTTATTAAATGTTCAATAAAATAAATAAATGTATTTTATTTAATTTGTGAGATCATCTTAACATGAATAAAATTATTCCATGGTCTTGAGAAAAATATTAATTTCATAAATTGAACTCAAATAGAATTTAACTGAGACAAATAAAAGCACATAATGTGTGACCCTATGGTATTCTTTCTCATTGGTATTAGGCGAGCTTGCCTAAAGTCCAAGAGTATTGTCTAGTAACGAGTCAAGGCACCAAAAGAAAGAATATAATGTCGCAACAATGACAACCACATATGAATGCTCACTATGTAATACATTCCCTTTTTCTTAGTATATCATCAAGAAGGGTTCATGATAGTTTCATCAACCTTTATTCTCTATACGTCATTCTTTGACTACCTGAAATAAACTCGTTGTTACACCATGGCCAGTTAATTTCACACAAAGGTTCTATTTCAGTCAAGGGGTTGAGATATCATCATCTGTAAATGGAAGATACAAATCCTTCCTCAACTTATCCATTAATATGATGTCACTCATGATGCACCCAACGTACCCTACTTCCCGACAACTGTCTGTGAGATAGATTTCGTCAGTAAATCAAATTGTGTGATTTGTGACTTGTATTAATGATATTATTTATGTCTAAGGATCATTACACATGATTGCAGATATTAATATCTGATGACACCGAAAAATACAGAATTCTTGCTAGCGGTTATCTTCTCATAATATCCAATCATGGATATTTCCAAGTGAGAACATCATGAGGGGAAGTCACATATTGTTATGATTACTCTCACCTGAAAATATTCATGTTATGTTTCCCTTTATATTATGCCATCCAACCAAATTAATATATTTAAGAATATTGTTATATCATTTCAAGGTTCTCATCATAGTAGGGAATAATCCTAACTTTTTCAATGCAACAAATACTCTAAGAAAATATAACTTCATAGTCATAAAAAACAATGAAAAATATGTAATAAGATGTTTAATATTTAAATACATTAAATATCCCTATAATAAATGTAAAAATAGTTGGTTCTATGACACCAAAGCTTACAGTTATTTCCATCAAAAGTAATAATTCATTGACTATTATTGATTTTCAAATTCTCTATTTTTGGACAATAATTCTGGGTCTTTATAATGGGACATATATAATATGAATTGAAGTGTACAAAGATTTTGTGGGTACCACTAACTGGGTGGAGTGAATCAGAGTTACACATATATTAAAAAAAATTACTTTTAATCCAGCCAATGTGAATGATTAAATTATTTATCAATTATCATTAGGTATCTACCACTCCCTATAAGGAACAATAAAAAATAAGAATAAGAATAATATATTTATACAAGGTTTTGTACTAGGAAATACTCCTTATTATAACTAGTTATAATCCAAATATATAGATGTTTTACTATATATAGGTTTTTAAAATTTGAGAAAGTCTCATTCCCATCAAAATTGGGTTCCACCATGTTCCACTGTAGATTCACTCTAAAGATTTCATGTTCCCTCCTATACTAGAAAATCATGTGTTCCATAGGAGGATTATTATAGTACATCCTATTGTGACAGAAGCATCACACGACCTCATCCAATGTTCCACCAGAGGCCAATTCTTCTTTAGAGTCCCACTCAAGACATCCTAAATATTAAGTAACATACGTTAAGATCCACTGATAGAAGGGTCTCAGTCAGCTTCAGTTTTCATCTAAATTACCTTAAGATGATGACTTTCCCAAAAAACATGGATCACCCAATCTTCTTGTGTACAATATTCATTATATTTGACTATAGATAAAAAAATTCTAGATCCATCTCATAATCTATTGATCATCAAACATATTTCATTGATCTCATTAAACTAATATCTCATGTATATTCCATTTGAAATAATGCTCTACTTCATATCTCCAAAATAATTTCTCGATAGATACATGTAATAAATATTTAATTTTTATTCTTAATAAGCATGAATATATAAAACAGTTCATGATATTTATAAAACCATTTCTTATGAATGTTTCATTTCCTATTAATGTAATTGTTTTTATAATATATACAAACATACACTTCTACACGTTTTCTAAAAAATTATATAAATTGAACATTTCCCCTTATATTATTATTCAATACCTTGTGAAATGTATACATCAAAATCAAATATAATACCTTCCAAAATTCCATCATTTAATTATATCATGCATCATGGTATCACACTATCACTTCATGAAGCCCTCCTTCACAAGAACTGATGTTCAATCCATTCTCATGAAAATCACTTTATGAATAAATAAAATCTCATGAAAAGTTCTATACTAATTTATTATAAAAGAATTTTTGGGGACTGTCATATATCATCGAAGGATTAACCTACATGAATATTAAAAACATTTAGATGAATATTCATCAATTAAAAAAATATATTCTCTAGAACTATAATATTTTAGGGACCTTGAAAACATGGAACATATTATTCTAGGTTATTCAATGATACATATCCCTTAATGATATTCAACTTTTTTACTCCTACACAAAAACATTATTCATACCATAGGAAAATGAAACATAAAAATGGGGTGGGGTCTAATGTTATGTAAAGGTAAATAAATGAAATGTGTAAGCATAAAATGAACATAATGCTATTAGAACATGAGAATAACATTTTAAGATAATACTATTCACGAAGATATAATAATCATGATACATGGAATAATGATTCATAGATAATAATGAACATGAATCATTTCATCATTTAAAAGTCATAAGACATATAATTTTTGGTAATCACATAACCATGTACCATCATTCCATGTAATTCAAGGATCATTTCCAAAAACATATCAATTAACTTCAAGTGGACTACACCTACTAGGAGGGACACACCAACATAACTAATTATAGTCCATTCCTTTTAAGGGATTGATTTTTCCCACCATCACATGGTGGATCAGATTTCACCATCTTCCAATTGTGGATTTGGATTTACCATATTCTCATAGTGTATTGGGGCTCCCCATTTTCCCATAGTGGATCTAGATACTCCAATTTCCCATTATTCATCAGCAAGCACATATTCCTGAATTTGGATCAAGATTTTCATCTGGTTTTCCATGATTATATAATGAGATTAAATATTTACCAAATTCATTAGATTGATATATAATTCCCATCTATCACCTAAAAGAATCATTCATACATTTTTCAAGAGATAATTAAACAAGAATCATATCGTGGCCTATAAAAATAGATAGGTTTCATAAATATCCAATCCTAACCTATGAAATGAATTCTTTATCATTATAATATAATTACCTATGAAAAAATATATTGTATAATAATCAATTCATCAAATCATAACCGATAAAAAAATGGTTTAAAGAGCATATAAGCTATGGAATAGAAACAAGTGTGATAATCATTATTTAATCAAAAAATAAACCATTAATGAAATAATATAAATGGTATTCATGGATAATATAATAGTAAATCTTAACTATAACAATATATGTCCTATTAAACGGAGAAGGATAATGATGGAACACAAAAAAAATTTATCGAAAATTGAATTTCATTAAAAAAAATTATACTAAAAAATTCAAAATACATTTTAATGAAATAAATCATTTAAATTTCATTTAAAATGTTTCTTAGGGAAAATATTTTTTCCTCTTGAAATTTTTTTTTTCAAAACATAAATCATTTTTAAAACCATTTCATTTTAAATATATTTGAAAAATTATAAGGGAACTTGAATGTATTTGAAGACACTATTCCTAGAAAATACCGTGTAATTGAAAAAAAAATATCATGAAAGAGTTTTATAATCCTTTTTAGTTGAAAATACTTTTAAAACCAAATACATTTCCTGAATGCATTTCAAAATCCCTTTTCTAGAAAATGGAATTGAAAATTTATAATAAATCTAGAAATCATTGAAATAATATTTTTAGAATAGTGTTTTGAAAACATATCGAGGAAGCTTTGAAAATCGTTAGAAATTTTTTTAAACCTAAAACATTTTTTAAAATATTTTTGTAAAACATTGTATTATAATAAAACATTTTTCTGACAGAAAGGAGAAATAAATTCAGATTTTTATAAAATCATTTTATTAATTATTTTAACTACGAGGGAGTGAACGAATTATACTAATACATGAAGATATCATGGGTAAACACATGGGATATTAAATTAATGTGTGTTATTGACATATGTATCATATGATTTAATTAATTGAAGGATAATTATAAACAATATAGGTAAAAAATGAGATTAAAGTAATGAACTGTTACCACATTGGTAATTTTAGATCACAATACCCATGAATGAATAAAATTTCATGAATCTCAAAATATCATGGAAATAATAAGAATCAGATAAACATGTCAATGGATGTGTATAAACAACATCGTAAAATATAGGTGTATATCATGGAATATATCTCATAGAATGAAAAATTGAGAAAACATTGTTGTACCGATTTTGTATATATTGAACCATAAACACCATGAAATAAAACAATTCATAAGTAAATACAAAAGAATTTAATTATATTAATCATATTATACATTCATGGGAAGTGTATATATCAATTAAATAAATTTTTATTTAGTAAGTCATAAGGATCAATGAAATAATAGTGAGATGAGACAACCCTTACTATCTGAGTAACATTAGAAGCGACACCCCATGAAATAATTACATTAAATAATATTTTAATATAATTAATTAAAATAAATTAACGACATAACATATAAAAGGTATTTATATAAACCACACAAAATAATTTAGTGTTGAATATGGGATGTATCTCATGGAAATAAAAAAGGAGATGAAATTACATTACCTTTAGTATTGACATTGTTCATAGACATTCAAAACTCCTATGTAAATAATATATGTTTATTATAAAGATAAAACTGACCAATTTTTAATATATAATACTATATATTATTTTCATTGACGTTATATTTCCCATTTTTTAGAAACTCGATGTCAATTTTATATTTCGTGTAATATCATCTTTGTTTTTCACATATGCTTTGGTTTGTTATTCTGGATCCTCATACATAGATCACTTTTTAATTATTTTTATAATTTAAAAAAAGAAATAAATAAATTATATATTAATAATATATTAATTTATAATAATATATAATAAATATAACTATGAAATTAAATACACCGTTCGTGGAGGAGATAAGTCGTATGTACGCATGAACATTGTTTCCATTTTATTGGTGTATTGAAAAAAAATGTAAATGATATATATATATATATATATAGTATAGTATAATTAAGGTACAATTATTATTTAATATATATAATATATGTTTATTAAACTCATAATTATTACATTCCATGTGAATTGTGAAAGAATCATATCGATTGAGGAGGCAGAAGTCCACAAGTCCACAAGTCCACAAATGAATTTATTGTATTTTTAAAAAAAGGAAACATGATGGTATGATGTATATAATACATAAAAAGTAATAAATAAATTATTAATATCATATGTATAATATAAAAAACTATTTTCCCTCATAATTATTATCTATGAGAGGTGGTAATGGAAAATTTACCAACATCGTTTATTGAGGTGGTAGTTCACCGTGCATAATAAAAATGAGTTCATTACACATTAGATGAATGTGTGTGTAAGTGTAGGTCAAACAATTTAAATAAAAAACATGTAAGTAAATTTTATATAATTTTGATATTATATAAGAATTTAATAATAATATTTTGAGTGGTGCAGAATGAAAATAATAAAAGAATCTTTAGGTAGGATGTTACCCCTTCTTTTGGTAAACTCCATTGGGTTTTCACCAAGGGGATTCCTTGTTAGTATTTACGAAAAAATACAGGTTTTTTTGTTTAATTTAGGGGGTTTAAAAGCATAAATTATCATATTTTCGGTGATCCAATGTGATAGAGTGGTGTGAATAAGTTGGAGGGTGAGTGGAACATAAAATGGAGGTGGAGCGATATTCTTGTAATTTTTTTAAAAATGAATTGTTCCCAAATTATTTATATTTCAAGTGGTGACAATAATGTAAAATATTAGATCCAAGGGGGTAGAGGGTGTATAAACTTCCATAAAATTTCATCTGTATAAGTTTATAGGTCATTTTGGCAATAAATTTAATGGTTTAGTACATTGTTGAGCTAATTTTGCACTTAATCTGTGTATTTAATATTAATCACTTTCACTAATATATTATTTAAAATATATGTTGAACTTATTATAAATTATAAATTATGATTATTACATAAATGGGATGCATTTTCCCAAATACTATACATATTATTGATAGAAACTTATTTAATTTTAATGATTTAGATGGGACAACAAAGTAGGTTTTTATTGTAAAAATGTTCAATATTATTTAATGTTTTTTTCCAATTTCAATAGTAAATTGATACCAATAACCTGAAATGAATTAATATAATTATCATTATCCTACTTAAACTAATATACCATAGTTAATTTTTTTTTAACTATATATAAAAATTTTATGAAAATGTTGTTTTGAATGAAAATTAAATATTTAACTAATCATCAAAAAATGAAACTTCTTAGAAAAATACCACGAATTCAACAAAATTAATATTTTTGTTCTAATTATAAAAATGGGTTTTAATTATTAAAATAAAAATCATAATTTTTTATAAATTAATATTCAAATGGACTCATAATTATAATGAAATACAATTACCTTTTAAGGAAATATATATTTTTATTTTTAAAATCAGATTTCTTCTTATCTTATACCTATAAAATATACTAGATGAGTATCCAAAATATTTATTAAATATATAATATTTAAATTCTTTTGATAAAAATAAAAAAAAAGTGTTTTTTTAATTTATTGAGATTAAATTTACAATATTCATTAAAAATAATTTTATTAGAAGAGTAATTTTTTTATTTTCAAATAGTCCATACATTTATTAATACTAATTGATAACCAATGGATTAAATTTATATACTTGTTTATATGATATCCTCATAATTTAGTTAAACCTATTCATAAATTACATTCATACAGCTAGGTGGTAGCATTAATAATATTTTAATAATAATATTACAAGTATCTTGTAGTCCCCTAAAACTCGACCTTTCATATAACATAAGCGATCGAAGGGATTTGGTACTATCTGTAATATAAGATATACATAATGCAATGTATGCCACAAGATAATATAATAGTTCTTTATAGCACCTATTATACTCCTTATTTATTATAACACAAGCTACGCATAGTGATTTTTAATAACGAAATATATATTCAGTTATGTGTGAAATGAAAATATCAAAATAATAAAATAATTCAACCAAATATAAGTCAAAACATATCAAGGTGTTACATTATAAATCACATTAAATTATTTTCTTACACTTAATTCATTTAGATTATAAAAATATTGATACATGAAATTTTATTTCATATAAACTCAAATTATTAAAATGAATAATAAAACTTCCTTTAAAAAGCAAATGTTGGACACATTTTAGTTATCCAAAGTGACGCATAACTATGTTTCCATATAGAATCACATTGTTGGGAAAATAATATTGGACAATTATATTGTTTTTTATATTGATAAATCATTTATCACCATTAAGTTAATGCTTAATGGAATGTATAGGGGCATATAATCATAAATCAATGATAATTTATAAGACCATCAGTTCAATAGAAAAACAAGGATTTAGGATAAATATTTTTCAATATTATTTTATTCGAGTTCATGAATTCATTTAATATATAATAACAAAACGAAATACACTTACTTGATTTTATTCCATTTTATCTGCACAATATCACCTAGTGGTTGTTCCATACTTAGTTTACACTTCAACTATTACTCTATGAAATGATAGTGAATTTTTCATTCCTAAAGTATTAACAGACCATGAGGTAGAGTGATAATTTATTGCATCTATATTTAGATAGAATTATAGAAAAAAAATGTTAACACAGGTTTTTCAACATGCATAAATCCTCATATGGTGAGGTAATAATTTAATCCCATAAAATAAATTCAATGTTTAACATAAAATTTTCATAAATGGTTAACCTTATATCCCCACCAAAATCTGAAATTATAAAACATTAATAAGAAGGTTACAAAATAATATTACCACGGTGTCCCTATATATTATAAATTATCTCCTGGTTGATATATTCAAAATATTTGAATACTACCATTGTATATTATCGTGAAACATTGTAATAACCTAAATTACCTTGATTCCTTTTGGAAAAAATTCATGAGTCTTTATTCAAGTAGTTACTGGATATATTATGTAAATTCCAGAATCTGTAAAATTAATTCATTATAAAATAGAAAACATTTTAAAAAAAATCCATTATCAGATATGGGGTCATAAATACTGTCCAATTTACTTTATCCAAGTCAATGATGTATTTATCCAAGATAAATAGAATTGTCTCAATATCTTGATCTCATTAAGGTTTAACATACCTTAATTTAAAATACCACATTTCAATTTAATAACATTTATATATCTTCTTCAACATTCACAAAATCCATTTAAATCCTTAATAAAAAACATATACTAGAAATAATAAAATATTTCATTATTCAATGAACATAATCATAGAATTTTAAAACACATACACTTCAATCATCCAACATCATTCATAAACAATTAGTCATCTATGATTCATAAACCATTATTCATATACTAGAAATAAATAAATATTTCATTATTCATTAACCATTATTCAAAGAACGTAATCTTGACATTTTATTCATCAATTAGAAGTGTTGGTTCAATGATTTAATGTTGTTATGATATTTTTTGAAGGAAAAATAATAAATAGTGTCATAATAGACAATAATTATATTGTTGGAAAATAATATATTATTAAAATAGTAAAAAATAAATAAAAATCCTAAATGTGGGTAAATACGATAAATTATGGTCTAAATATAATTAATTGACCATTCATGGACCAATTTAAACTTTATATGTAAAAATTACATCTTCATTATTCTAAAAACATTGTTATTATAGTTACAATTAAAACATGTTAACTAAAGGTTAATAAAAAAGATATGGTTTAAAATAACATCCAAATTGGTCTAAAATGTACTGGTTGATGATATATATAATTTATATCATCTTATAGTTTAATATATAACCTTTTTGAGGTATTTGTATGGAATCTGTCTTTATTATAAAATAGTATTCTTAAGTGTTTTTAAAATTTCCCCTACCAACTATTATAAAATGGAACCTCTCCTTCACTTTTATTCACACCTCTAAAGCCCTGTATATCAAACATTAACTGCCCCAAAATCATCATAACATTCTTCCCATTATAATATAATATTATTATTGTTTATAAATACATACACTGAATTTCTCTTGTGCAAATCAAAAGGAGATACCCAAATAAGAGGTAACGTTCATCAATGAACAATTTTATTTTATTTATTCCTTGAACCGCATCAATTATTTTATTACATGTCAATATAATAATATAATAATACTAAATATTACTATATATTTTTTAATTGAGGTTCTGAAAATAATTTCACACACTTCAATCTAATGAATAATGAACATAGCACTCATTTTTACAGAGGACCACTACCTCGCAAAATAATTATTGTACCTTTTACCTTTACCACCTCTCATGTTTGAAATTATTGTGGAAAAAATATTTTATGTTATATATATATATATATATATATTCTATTTATGAAATAATTATAAAAAATTGATGATAATATCCTATCTACCTTTTTTTCAACTAATATTTTGGAAAATTATTACATTGCTCTTGCCTACGTATGGCTTACCATCTCCATGATGTGATGTGATTCATTTTTCATATAAAGTTCACATGAATGGTAATAAAGATTAATTTTATGAATATATATGATATCTATGTCGTAAAAATTATCTTTTAATGATAATAAGTAATAAAATTTTCTTTATATTAACTTTAATAGAAAATTAAATCAATGTTGATGCAAACATACGACATATTGTCTCAAAGAATGGTGTATTTTATTTTCAACCAATAAATTGTATGAATCACCATAAATACATATATAAAGAATAAATACAATATTTATAATTATAGATATGCTGAAATAATGAACTATGTAATAGGATCGGGGATAAAAAGTAAAAAAACATGAGAAAAACAATGTGGATATTAACTGAAACATGACATTAATATAGAATTGTCAAAAAAGGTAATATATATTCAAAATAAAATCATATATTGTGATAAATATATCAATATGGTTCTCTATGAGATTTATATTAAACTTTTAATTATTACATAGTAGTTTTTATGAATACGATGCGATTTAAGACAAAATGTAAGGGGATTTATTTTCACTTTTTTTCTTGGATGTACTTTCAATATTCACCCCTTACATTATTTCTGTGGTTAAAATAAAGACCTATGACATGTTACGTCATTAAAATTATTTTTTTAATGATACTCATAAGAATAATTGATGTAATTAATTCATGGTGTTCGTGATTCTAAATTTACTCTTCGAATAATTGAATTTTGTCTCATTTTTATTTCTGTGGGATACAAGCCTTTTACATATTAGGTTCTTTGTTGTAAATTATAATTAAACTCAAACACACACACACTACACACAGAGGATCAGGGGATAACCTAACCATCAATCCATATTTATTCATCACATGGACTATAGTTCTTGTGGGTATGAAACCATTTACAGGGAAAATAGGTCCAGTGGGAATGAAATCCCATTACATGGAACATAGGCCCATATTTTCCCCAAACATCCCATCGGTGAATAGTTTTTCTATAGTATGAAAGATGATATAGTGTTTCTACTGCTACAGTTCCTACAACAGTTCCCACCAATGCTACAGTGCCACCATTTCTATTCTTATACAACTAATACAGTTCTGTTGTAGTGCCTCCAAAGTACGTACACTCTAAGGATATTTTCCATCCAAAATTAATGTAGTAATATGGGGTGCTAACCACAAATCCAAACCCCAACTAAAAATGATTTTTTTGGTATGTTACTTTTTAAGTATCTTTTGGTGAATATATTATCTTTCATGTCCTTATTTGTTTAAAAAAAATCAAAAATGTTCCTAAAATTCTATTATGGATGTTTAATGCCATTTTTACTCATTTTTTGACTTTTTTTACTACGCGATTTAAAATTAATATTTTTTTGTTTCCTAAAAAATGTACATTGTGAGTTTTTTTGGAAAAAGTATAAATGAAATATTTTTTATCTTGTATAGCATAAATGGAATTTTCCACCATATTAGCACCTTAATTCTTTTAATTCTACATTAATAAATTAAAAGTTAATTTTAAACGAAAATGTTGTCATTTAAAATCGCACTACATTTGATGAATTTTTTTTAGAATAGAGGATATTTTTTATTTTATTTTTTTCCAAGTTCCCTCTCAATATTATTTTCCATCTATGATTAATGTATTTGATGTTACTTATGTTTTACTAAGGACATGACTCAAATATACCATTTTTATTATTCAAATGAAGGTTTTAATGTTTATTATGAAATGATATTTTTGAAATCCTTTTATATTACATGGGTAATGTTATTATTTAATGATTTTTATAAAACTCAATTGATTCCATGTGTTCTAATATGAAAAATCATATATGTTTTTATAGAAAAAATATGAATGGATTCAATAATTTGATGGGCGGGACCTATATTCTTCCCCAATGAATTGGGTAATGATTAATATCCTATTAGATAATGAAGGGAGTCATATTGACGGGCCTTATCTATGATGGAATATAGGGAAACCCGATCCATGTTGGGAGATAGGGAAACCTGATACACTATTTGAATATTGGGAAACGTAATCCCTTACAAGGAAAGGAAAAGGACTTTGGAGGGTGGTTTGTCCCACCCAGTTGGTGTAGTCCCATTTAAATGACCAGTTATGTATTTGAAATGTGTGTTATCATATAGGGAATGACATTATATATTTATGTGTATAGAAAGAATTTCGTGCCTCATTCTTATGTTTTTCTTCTAGGGTGTTAGCTCATGATTTTATCATGATTCAGGATTTATAAACAACTATTTTTTAGTCAATGGATCATTAATATGATCATCCATATGTACTATATTATGTTCAAATGATATCATTATGTTGACATACCCTTATGTTAATGTTATTCTTAATTATCTTCCTTATTTACCTTTACAACGCATCTGAGATCACCCTTCCCTATGTTTCCTTTCCCCATGATATGAAGAAATGTATTAAGTATGATATGTCAAACAGGTGTCTAGATAAGAATTAATAAGAGATAGAAGAAGTATATGTGTTATTAAGTAGTATTTATGATTCCCTATTTCTAATGGCACTAATATAATATGGACTATGGCCTGTGTATTGTATGAAATGTTCTGCAATAATGATGTAATTAGAATATACGTTAATCAAGGGTCATTATAATGTTCGTTCTCTATAATTATTTCAGATGAAAAAAGAAATCATAAATATCATAAATATTATATAAAAACTAATTTTCCATCATAATTCCAAAACGTGAGAGGATGTAATGTATAAAATGAAAAACATCATTTCTTGAGCCGGTATTTTATCATAAACAAGAACACTATGTTCGTTGTTCATTATATGGATGTTTTTTGTAAGTTCAGGTCAACCCTCTAATGACCCATAAATTCCATAGATAATTGTTTCTTAAATACACGCGAATTTTATGAGTTTTTAAAAATTGATGGCGCATGATTCCTAGGCCCGGTGTGCCTGAAATATATTTCTGAAGTTTTGTTCAGGTAAGTTCAATAAACGTATGAGTAGGTTTTAAGAAATTTTCAACTGGTACTCGGAATTGAAATTCGAGAACACCGTTTAACTTGTATTGCCAGTATTATCTTAAGGAGACATTCACTTCGATGATAGTGGGTTGAGAATAAAAGTTATTTTTTTGGTTTTCGTGCAAAAAAATAAAATAAAGTGAGCTTCACTTTATTTTTATTTTATCCGCCATCTGGGTTTTTGGAGATGGGTCCCACTAGATCTATAACCTCATCGTAAAGGTTGGAAGTGGGGACCACCAGGCCATAACCTCCCATGAGATGTTAGGGTGGTGGGGACAACCACGCCTCAACCTCCCATGTGGAGTTAATGTGGTGGGGACCACCCGAGACAACATAACCTCCCAATTTGAAAAAATAGAAGTGGGGATCACCCGACCCATATTAATCAGAGTAGAGGAAAATCTCTCAAATCCCCTCATTAATGAGGGGGAGCAACGTGACCTCCTCTACCATTTATGTTGCCACCACCACACCTTTAATTATATGAGCCAACTCATAATTTATTATGTCAAATCCTACCAATTAATTAATTGAGCCCTCTCTTTTAATTAAATGCTACAATTTTAATTTTTAAACCCAACAATCTAAAAAAATAAACAATCTACTATTTGAAGGGGCTATCAATTAAATTTTGGCATTTGGGTGGAATATTTGGGAGAGGGGTGCTTGGGAGAATTATAAATCTCTACGAAAGAACCCCGTCTCCAAACGAAGAAAGAAGAATGCATTCTTCCAACGAAGAACGCCGACAAGGAGTGTTCTCAACTTCTTCCTTGGATGAAACCGAAGTGGGACGTCTTCGACGACTGACATCCATCAACGTTCTCAACGAACCAACACACGAGCTCAGGATTGAAAGTGTGTCGTAGATGCGAAAAATGACCATCGCCTATGTCTTATTCCCCGCGACTCTATCGGTGACCAATGATCAAGGTATGGGGTTAATATGAGTAATATTACCTTCCTAATTCTCTTCTTCGATAGGAAAGGAATCGATGTAGAGGTAGTGGAAAAATTGATGTTCACCATTTTTACTTCTTGATGAGCCAAATGTTACCACCCGTAAGCCAGAGGGTGTGGGCCAAAAAAACATGGACCGACCCCTCCGACGTTCTTATTTGTGATAATCTTTGGCATGGTGATTAGGTGACGAGATGATGAAGACAATGACCGCACTACCTGCGGCCTCTGCAAACCGCACCAGCCTCACGACGCTCCGGTCGAACCGGCTCTACCGCCTCAGGCCGAACCGTGCCACCCACTAGCTTACGACTTGTGCCGGTCATGTCGCATGTCGTCTGGGCCACCAGCCGGCCAAAGCTGCACCGGCCTGCCGGCTGCTCGGCCCGCCTGCCGGCCCACTTTCCATATTTGTCGCGCCTTGGCCGGTGCTCGCCGGCCTGCCTACCAGCGTGGTCGCGCCCCGCCAGCCTGCCCGACCGCCTCCCAAGCTGCTGCCCAATCGAACTAGTTCCATGGTTGTTCCCCCTTTCGAGCTGTCTCACGACCCCGCTTGTGGTGCCCGGACCGAACCAGCCCGGTCTCCCCCTCCGGGCCGAGCAGAGCCGGGCCCCACCCTCGCGGTGCTCCGGGCAGAACCAGCCCTGAGCCTGGGTCGAACCTCCCACGTGGCCTGGTGTTTAAGGCACGGTGGTCCAAGATGAACCCAACAGGCTGGCCCACGCAATGGGTCAGGCAGGACCTAACAGGTCTGACCAGGTCGACCTAGACCGAGTCGGTCCAACCGGGTCAGACATGACCCGGGCCCACTACATACCATTTAATTTCTCTGGCCATATCTGTGGCACCCGACGACCGTTTGATTAACCTTCACCGGATCTATTATTCTTCATGTGTGATGGTCCCTTAGAGTATAGCCCACTGAAGTTCGGGGTAAAGATGAGATATGTCTAGGTTGGATCGTGCACGAATCCAACCAGGCCCCCATGAGTAAAAGGCTAATAACACATAGACCGGGCGTCATATTGACGCGTAGTCTGTTGCATTGAGACACCTATGACATGGTGGAACATTGAGATACTTCATCGTGTGAATTCACGACAGTTTGAGTATTGACTTGAAGCTCGTGGTAGATCCACTATACTCGACAGAAGGAGTACCTCAGTATGCTACGAGGGGGAGCACCTTGATGGCGTGGAAGACCCATGGTGGAGAGCACCTTGGTGACACAGAAGACCCACAGTACTCAACAGAAGATGTACCTCAGTAGTCCAAGGTAGTTGGTAAGTGCCTTGGTGACACGACATGCCCACTGTACTCGATAGAGGAGTAATTCCCCTGTAGCCGAGGTATCGACAGTGTGACTGGGGATGTTACATGATAGTACCCAAGAATAAAATCATGCATTGAGCTGAGTAAGTAACTTTTATATTTTCCTCATGATTTAGATGGGTTATTTGATAAATTTGGTATATGTATGGGCATTTACCTAAGCAGGGTTATTTATTGATTTCATACTTTGTGGTTTATCTTTGTTTGATTTGTGAGACCTTGTGGGTCTCGGGGTCCCTATTGGGTATTTTTACACTCGCCTATGCATGGGATATGCCCACACCTCATTGTGTTTGGTGCAGACTACGGACAATGCTGATTGAGGATGAGTGTACCAGGACTGGACGGTTCTCTGAGGTGGACCAAATGGTGTGATGGTACACAGAGGGGACGGATAGATGTGGAGTGTTGTGGAGGCTATCTGTACCTACTGTTTAGGTATGATTTCCCAGTGGATGATCCTTGAACCCTTTTCTCTTTTTCCAGTAACTGTACTTTCATTTTCCTTATACTTTAAAGTTGGGCTTGTATTTCTGGCCCCCTTTTAACCACTCCTTTTGTATACAATTTTATATAGTGTTTTGTTTCCAGCTCATAACCCATTGTGTGTGTTTTCATGTTATAAATAAAATCCCTTCCTTGTTTAGGTATATATGACATTGGTGATAGTCTCTAGCCCCTGGCCTATAGAAGGTGGGCTTGGGTAGTCACACCACAGGTCCTGAGGGACGAGTCATGACAAATTGCTATCAGAGGAGTGGGTTCTACTACAAAACTTAGGACTTTGATCTTTTCTGTGAATCAATAGTGTTAGTGGTAATCAGTGTGGTTTTCAGTTCAGGGAGCCCAGTGTTGGTGTGGCGGCCGACATATCCATACACCAAGACCCTGACTACCAATTTCAGACACAGTGCACAAAAACATTGATCACGTGTATGTTTTCAGAAGTTATCTTTATGTCAGCTCAAATAGGTCTTCTCACCACGTATAATCTTTGAACTTGTTACATATGTTTCTTTTAGGATACCTCCCCACGGATGACCTTTTAGTGCCCCGAGAGTCGTATAAACAGATATCCCCCCAAGGGACGAGGCCTCAGTGCAGGGCCCTCTTTTAGTGGAGGCACGAGCAGTACCACTACCTGATAGGACACCGATGCCACTAGCCCTAGTAGCAGATGATGCACGCCACTTGAGTGCGTTGCACGAGTTCCAGTGCCATATGACACCCATGTTCAGGGGAGAGATGGAACCGCAGGCAGCTGAGGATTGGCCGGAGGCTGGGGTGAGAGCCTTAGACTGTTAGAGACACCAGCCGACCTTATGGTGATCCTTATTATGAGTCTCCTTCAGGAAGAAGCAGGTAGATGTTGGATCCTTATTTTCAAAGTGCATGAAACGACCACACTACTCTAGTCATACTTCGTGAGCCTGTTTCGGGCAGAGTTTTTCCAAGCCACCCTATGTGCAGTGAAGATAGAGGAGCTACTTCACCTACAGCAGGGCAGTATTAAGGTGACGTAGTACTCAGCGAGGTTCACTGACCTCTCCCGTTACTCCATTGATATGGTAAGAGACCCATTCTTTAGGGTTCAAACCTTCGACGAGGGGTTTAGGCGAAAGATCAGAGCTTTAATGATCTCCCTCAACATTTCGATGCAAGAAGGGGTGTTGGAGAGAGCCCTTTTTGTGGAGAGTTTACTTGATGAGCAGTCTCTAGTAGCGAGATCCAATAGTAGTCGACATGCAGTGGAGTCTTCTGCAGCTAGTAGTTGATGTCGCAGAGCTCCATGAGGACCACACCCACATGTGGATGACCACATGACTCAGGATCAGTTGTGCGGGGCACCTGGGGCAGATACATACATGCCAGGAGTGGTCAGTGTTTCACATGCAGTAGGCAGGGTCACATGTCTTTTGACTATCCGACCAACAGTTTGGATGATCAGAAGATGGTCAAAGGACCACCCAGGCATAAATAGAGATTTGATTGAGGAAGTATGCACGGAGTAGTCAGATGTGGCAGGGCAGCTGGCCATGCAGCTGGTGGTGGACGATGTTTCGTGTTGTTACAACCACCACCACCAGGAGATCCACCCCGACCACAGGGAGTAGGTGAATAGGCGAGAGCTTAGCTCCAGGAAGCTGAGGCTTATGATCATGGTGCTCCAATAATTATTCGAGGTATGGTCTTTGTCTACTCCACATTAGATGAAATTCTTATAAACATAGGTTTTAGTCACTCTATCATTGCCACTGCCCTCGTTCGGAGCTTGGTGATTTTGACGGAGCTGTTGGCTCGATCCATATAGATAAATACTCCAACGAGAGTAGACCTGACAGGTAAGCACTGATGCTGGTAGTGTGAGATTACTCTAGGAGGAGAGATCTTTGGCTGGAATCTCGTAGTAATGGTGTCGAGGCATTATGAAATCATCTTGGGTATGGACTAGTTATCTACAGTCCATGCTCAGATTGACTGTATTAAGAACAAAGTGTTGTGTTTTGACATGGATGGGACTATTTTTACCTTCAATGGTGAGAAGGGAGCCTTATCAGCACATGATAGACTTACTCGGAAGAGGGTATAGTCGATCACTCATTAGATAGCCTACCTTACCCTCAGAGAAATTGATGTGGAGAGTCTGAGCAATCCTGTAGTGGTGGGACAGTACGCTGATGATTTTTGTGATGATGTTCTGGGACTACCACCTCACAGAGTGGTGGAATTCTACATTGACCTGTATCCTGGGATGACAACATTATCTATACCATCGTATCAGATGTCTCTCGTAGAGACTCGCGAGATACAAGTATAGCTAGAGGACTTGCAGAAGAAAGGATACATCGGGCTCAGTGTTTCTCCTTGGGCAGCCCCGATTCTGTTCTCCAAGAAGGTGTATGGGAGCTTGAGGATTTTAGTCGACTACCGTCACCTAAACCAGGTGACCATGAAGAACACATACCCACTCTCGAGGATTGATGACCTCTATGATCAGTTTAATGGAGCACAGTGGTTCTCAAAGATAGGCCTCTGATCAGGATATCATTAGCTCAGAGTTCGAGATGAGGATTTGTAGATGACAACTTTCACATGTCGGTACGACCACTACGAATTCTTGGTTATGCCTTTCAGCATAACCAACACTTCATAAGTGTTCATGGTTCTCATGAACATATTTTTCCATCCTTACCTTTATTTCATTTTCGTAGTATTCATCGACGACATTCTGATCTACTCGACTACTGAGAATGAGCATGCCTACCATTTGCAGGTAGTATAGGAAAAACTCCAAGAGGACCAGCTTTATGGTAAGCTCTCAATGTGACAGTTTTGTATCTTGGACGTTCACTTCTTGGGACATGTCATCTCGGAGGCTAGAGTTTCAGTGGATCTAGAAATGATTGAGGTGGTACATGATTAGGATCCACCTAGGAGTGTGACAGAGTATGAAGTTTCTTGGGTTTGGCTGGATAATAACAGAGGTTCGTTCCTGACTTCTCCAGTGACTCATCACCACTATCGGCCTTGACGAAGAAGTGGAAACCCTTTGTGTGGTCAGAGAGATTCCAGAAGAGCTTTCATGAGAAGAGGTAGAGGCTGACTAGTGCCCTTAATCTTGATGCTTCCAGAGGAAGGCTTAGGGTATGTAGTCTACAGTGATGCATCTGGGATCAGACACAGGTGTGTCCTCATTCACGAGTGAGCAATTATCGCGTATGGTTCTCGTCACCTGAGACAGCATGAGCAGAAATACACTACCCATGACCTGGGGTTAGCTATAGTGGTCTTCACCATGAACATGTGGTGACACTATCTGATTGGTGAACATTTATCATGTACTCTGATCAAAAGAGTCTTGGGTATATCTTTTTTTAGAAGGACCTGAACCTGAGAAAGTGGCGATGGATTGAGTTCCTCCAGGAATATGAATTTGAGATAGTATATACTACTAGAATGGGGAAAAATTTAGCAGATACACTTAGCATGAGAACTGGTATACAACTGATAGGAGAGGCGAAAAAGTAGTTGGCCACTTTGTATATATCCTTTGTGGACAGAGATGGTGTATCTTTCCTTCCGTCCCTTACAGTCACACCCCCACTTCTTCAGCGAGTCAGGGAGGCACAAAATGAGGATGCTGACTGCAAGACACGACGTGCTCAGATATCCACAGGGCATGGACTTGAGATAATTTCTGAAGGTGGGGAGCATGTCATCCTCATCAGAGGACGTACTATGGTACCATTTTCACTTCAAGATGAAGTGTTTAAGGAGTTCCATACATCCCCTTTAGCGGTATATCCATGATGGTGAATATGTACCATGACCATCAACGAAAGCACTAGTGGCTAGGTATGAAGAAGGAAGTATCATATTTTGCCTCTTGATGCCTCACTTGTCAACAAGTGAAGGAAGAGCACCAGGTACCACCAGGATTGGCTCCGCCTTTAGAGGTCCTAGAGTGGAAGTGGGATGGGATATCTATAGACTTCATGATAGGACATCCATGTACATCCTGGGGTCATGACTCGATTTGGGTGATCATTGATCGACTCACCATGTGAGCCCACCTCGTACCAATCAGAGAGTAGGGTTTAGTAGAGAGCTTGGGATGCCTCTATGTGCAGGAGATTGTGAAGCTACATGATGTAATTTCACCATTTTTTTCTGATTGTGACGCACAGTTTACTTCTTGTCTATGGAAGTGGTTGTAGGAGGCTTTTGAGACACAACTTCGTCTGAGCACCACCGTCCATCCTCAGACGAATGGCCAGACTGAGCGGACCTTTTAGACCCTCGAGGACATGTTGCGTGCTTCTGTCCTCGACTTCGGTCACAGTTGGGAGGATCACTTACCTTTAGTGGAGTTTGCATAAAACAACACCTATCACTCCACCATAGTATTGGCACCTTTTGAGGCGTTATATAGACAACTTTGTAGATCACCTTTGTGCTGGAATGACCATGGGGAGTTAGCACTAGTGGGACTGGAGATGGTATGAGCTACCACGGAGATGGTGAAGATCATCCATGAGTGGATGAAGACTACACAGAGCATACAGAAGTCATATGCTGATAGGAGATAGAGGCCTCTGGAATTCGAGGATGGTGACCATGTCTTTCTACGGGTCTCAACTCGATGTGGAATAAAACGATTTGGTTGAGGTGGAAAGTTATCAGTGAGATTCATCAGACCTTTTCAAGTCCTCAACAGAGTTGGCGTGGTGGATTACCTCATAGCACATCCACCTTAGTTACACCAGGTGCACGAGGTCTTCCATGCATCTCAGCTGAGGAGATACATGCACAACCCTTCCCACATCATCGAAAAGGGAGAGCTAGATGTCGATGATGGGGCGACATTAATAAAGGTTCATGTGGAGATTGAGGATCGACATGAGTGGGTCCTAAGTGGATGGTCGATACCTTTGGTGCACATTTTCTAGCAGCAAGAGAACCTTTAAGAGATCACATTAGAGTGAGAGGCTCAGATGCATGCTCAGTACCCCCACTTGTTCCCTATGTTTGAGTTGTAGATTAAAGGGACATAAAGCCCTGAGATGGGGAGAATGTAAGGACCCATAAATTATGTGTAAAATGTTTTCCATAAATAAATTGTAATTTAACAAGTCCACAAAAATTAATTGCGCATGATTCCAAGGCCTGGTGTGCCTGGCTGCCTCCAAGCCTACCCGGCCCCCGCTCGGCCGCCTCCCGAGCCGCCCCCCGACCGAACCGACACCCTGACCGCGCCCCCTGTAGAGACCCCAAACTTGACGTACATGTACATTACATTACTTTTTCAGAATACATAATAAATAACAAAAACCAATACATAATGACCATAATAGTTTAGTTTCTTTGAAAACTCATAAAATAATATTTTAATCATGGTAGAAGATCTTCAAAATCTCACATAAAGATCTTCCCCTTTTGTTTTCTTGCCCAAAAACTTTCTTTATATCATGGGAAAAATAAAACATATAAAGGTTGAGCTCAAATGCTCAGTAAGAGAAAGCATGTTGAAAATAAAACAAACCATATGCATTTGAACTTAAAAACATAAACATAATTATTAAACATAAAAATCTTGAGCAATAAAATAAAACCTGGCAGTACGTAATGAATATATCATAATGGAACATCAATCATGAGAAAATAGCATGGGAATAAAAAATGTAATTATTGAAAACCATTAACCACTTGATTTGAATTTTATATAATCCAAGGCATTGCTTCTAAAACCATCTTAGTGGATAAAGTCCCGTACTAAATCGAGTCACTCCTCGTTACAGCCCTGTATCACTGAACCAGATTAACTTATCATTCCAGCCATGTCTATATCATGAGATATACATCTTTCCCCAATGCATTGGAGGGAGATTTGGGTCCCACCCATATCATAATGAAATCATTCTTACTTCTGCCACAAAATAAACATAAATCATTCATCATAACCCAAATAATAAAATAGGTTTCATAAACATCATACCATCATAAAATAATCCATATAAAACAAATGGATATAATTTAATCAAAAGAAGAAACAACCCATGTGAATAATAGAGACATTATACATGAAACATAATCATACAAAATAATGTCATCTTAGATGGAAAATAGTTTTGACAAAACACTTGAAATGAATTCTTGAGGAAAATAACCTTTCTCCTTTTAAATAATTTTCTTATCACAAAATTCCATTCAATTTTAAAATAAAAGGATTTGTTTTAAAATAATCATGAAATCTTGTAGAGGAACCTTCATGAAAATTATGCATTATGAAACCGTAAAAATCTATTCATGCCGTATAAGTTAAAAAAACATTCTTCTCGTACTTTTTCCAGAAAAGTCACAATGTACCTCGTATGGTAAACAAATGAAAGATTCCTTACAAACCATGTAGTAAAAGTCAAAAATTGGTAAAAAGGACATTAAATATATATGAAATGATTTTTAGAAAATAGGGACATGGATGATAAATATAACCCCAGTAAATACATACAAATAAACAATCTCGGATAAAAATGAGAATTGAAAAGTTATCTATTACCTTATGTCGGATATGCTTCATATATATCTGAACCTCCTATATAATGATTTAAATAATTTCATTTAATTATTACAGAATCATATTCATTGTTATGGTCATATATGGTTCACTTATGACTTTATATTACCCATTATTTTTGAAATTCCATGTTAAAGTAGTCTTTTGGGTAAAATCAGTTCATTTATCGTACGTGTTTTGATTTGTTGTTCATGATATTATTACTCATATTCAAATTTACCTAATTCCTGAATGTAAAACATTATTTATATAAAATATATATTCAGTATATAAATATTTATGATAGATTAATAAATGGAATGAAATACACCGTTCATGGAGACGGTAGGCCATACGTACGCATGAACACTGTTTTCGTTTCCTTATTGAATTGAATGGATTTAAGTAAATTAACCATATATATACATAAATGCAGTATAATTATTATTTAATATCTTTCAAGATTATTTATTATATATATACATTATAGTCATAGTTTAATGGTTAATCATGTAAAATGACTCTCATCGTGTTCGTGGAGACAGTAATCCATTCGTACGCACGAGCGATTATATCATTTCCATAATTATTGAATAGAAATAGAGTGGATGATATAATATATCCAGATAAGTATGATGTTATAATAATCATATATAGTTATTCTTTACATCATTATACCCATTCAAGTAAGGTGGTGGTGGAAAAACAGATTTCACCATGGCATAGAGACGGTATTCTGTACGTACGCACACGCGGTGATTTCATTTTTCATAGCATGGATAGAAGGTGAAATGGGGTTGTTTCCTATTTATAATAACATATCATTATTTAGTGATACTGATGTTATTACTTTATAATGAAACAAATAAAGAGGAAGAATTTGAAGAAGAAAGAAACTTGATTGAATCGGTAGAAGAGATTACCTCTTCTTCGACACGCCTCTTTTAAGCATCCTCTTAAGGAACTAGAGTTGGCCTTCTTAGAAGACAAGAACCACTATAATATAACCATAAATGTTGAGAAGATTAATTTTCAGGGTTTTTCTGAGCTTGAAGGCTCAAAATTGAGTGAAGAGGAGAGGGAAGGAGGTGCCCTTATATAGGAGAGGAGAGGGGCACTTTTGAAAACATTGAAAATATAAATTTATAATAAAATGAAACCCCACATAAAAACATACTAAAATAACTCAATTCAAATATAAGAAGATATAGGGTTATAATCCCATCAACCAATAAAATTTAAAAATGTTTTATGATTATTTTAAAGATTATCAACTTGATTTATCATTATTTAATCTATTTAATTTTATTTATTGTAATAAAATTCTAAATTTTAAATTGTTAGATATACATACTTAAATGTTGTAAATTACCTATAATTGGATACATTATAACCTTTTCGACCATATAATTTTCAATTTGTAGTTTTTAAATATTTTTGTGATTTATATAAAATTTAATAATATGTTACTTTTTTGAAATATTAGTAGTGTCAATTTTTACACTATTCATTGTTTGAATTTAAAAGAAATGCATAGAGAAGATATGTTCGAACCAAAATATAAAATAGATTTCTAACATGTCATATTAATCAAAAAAATCATGGGGAACATTAATTTGTTCATATATTATTTATTTTAATATTTTTAATACCATTTGTTTAGTATATCTCTTAATAAAATAATTACTACAACATTTTTATAATTATTTCGTATACTTATTTGTTTCATAAAAATTAAACCTAAAATCCTTTGATGAAGATACATATAATAAATTTCATAATAATATTTTTACTCTAATTTATCTTCTTAAAATAACAACATTTAAATTGTTATATTTATTAAATAATGAATGTGACTACTTTGACATAATATAAAATAAAATAATATAAATGTCCTAATCTCATTTATACAGCTCCAAATGGTCTCCAAGTATACGCATGGATGATTATGGTATAGATATAGTCGACCAAAAAATTTTGTTCAAGTTTTTGGTCCTTTTGATGGGTATTAGTAATTTAATAAAAACTATATTCTTAATTTTTAACTAAGTAAATAATTTCTGCATCATTAATGTATAAGCTATTAAGTTAATTAAATATTTCTTAAAAATTAAAGAAATTACCATAAAAAAGAAAAAAAATTAGATTTTAGATGAGTATTTATAATCAAATTCATATTATATATAACATTATATTAAAAATACATTAATTATTAAAGTTTCAGTGAGACATATTTCACATTCCTTTAAATAAAATAAATTAAAGGTCTTAATTACATCCAAGTGGGTTCACATAGATTACATTTCGACACAATTATGTTTTAGGACGAAATATAATCATCTAATTATATTAAGACAAGTTTCAGCGTAATTTCATAATATTATATTTACCCTTAATTACCCGATTTACCTTAAACTATGGTAAATAAAATTTACCGTAGTTAATATTCATAGTTCCCAAAAATAAAAAGCTAGCCTATTAACATAAATTGGACAAAATTATTACAAATATGTAATCAATTTATACAAATTCAAAACCAAAATGTTTCAGTATTTAATTTAATATTAATCCAGATGTTGAGAAAACAGGTCTTAAAAGTCAAAACGTTGCAAAAGATTGAAATGTTTTAAGTTATGAATTCAGTGTAAAATTAATGCTAATGGATTATATTATATTAAATGGTAAAAATATATTATATTTATACTTTAATACCATTCAATATTATAATTTTACCATATATATTATCACGATGAATTTTTTTTTAATTATAATATAGCGTATTTTTACTATTCATCAAAATAAGAAACTTATCAGAAAAATATGAAAAATTTATCCAAAGTAAATTTTTATATACTGATTCAAAATAAAAATTTTATTTTGTCAAATTGAACATATAAACATTTCAAAATCAAAATTTAATGTGGGCGCACCATCAAAAGGTGGCAAAACTGCATTTTTTTAAAAATACTTATTTTACCCGAAAAAATTATTTTGTTCTCATACCATGTTCAATAAAATGTGTGAGAAAAATTATAATGTCATAAAATTCAAAAGTTACTTACTATTATTAATAACAGCTAGTTCATAATAATATTATAATAATATAATATTGTTTAGTGAAACTCAGTATTGCTTACAACAAACGCTATTGAGGATGTTTTTTTTGTGTGAAACACAAGCCAAGAATAGTGTTTATGTATAATATAAGCTAATACAGTGTTGCGTATAACACAAGATAATTTTTGTGTCACGTACTACACAATACATCAATGAAATTAATAGAATATTTTTTATAAAGTCTCTCGGTGTTACATTCTACCCCCTTTAAAATTAATTTCGCCCTAGAAATTCGTCGGGGTTATAAATGGTTTTCTACTTGAAAGTATGTTCAATAGAAACCCACATCGTAAAAAGGATTACCAAAACAAAACATTAAAAACTAAATTATGAAACGTAATAGTTACCCAAATTATTTAATCACTGGATTTGCCACATTGAGGAACATAGGTGAAAATATGGATATAGAAGATAAATCTAACCATCATGTTCTGATGGAAAGTAGTAGAGAACATGGCTATGAAAAATCCAACAATCACAAAGCCATAAATTAGTGATGATCTAAGGTACTATCTGATTTATCATATATGAGAGAAATATGATGACATTTTTGGTTTTCAAGATCATTTCCCTAAAGTTGAAAAAAATTGAATTAGAAGAAATACTTTCTTGATTTTGGTACAATCTCACCATTGGTTGTTAGTTGAACAATTTTCACTTCATGTCATATAGAAATGAGGTTGGATTTTTCATTCGCGAAGTGTTATCAGATCATGCGATATAATGATAGGTCATTACATCTATCTCAAACAAAAGTTTAGCAATACTTTTTAAATATACATAAGTCCATCTATATTGAGATTAATCGTATATGGTCCCTAAGATGGAATTATAATTCATATATCATACCATATAATAAATTAAAAATAATTTTTACTTACCAGGTACATCTTGTAGGCCAGTGGTATGCGATAAAAGCATGTCGCACTTCGGTTGTGGGTTCGATTCAACAGCCTTGTCTGACGCGATGGGTTGTCGCTCGTCCAATGGGTTGTCCTTTTTCTAAAACTATACTGTTATAACATTCCAGAAATAATATCAAAAAACAAGTTCTATCTTTAAATAATACTATCTAATGTCCAACATAATCCATTCCAATATTTGGGCTTATCCAATATACATCAGTCCAAGATCATAGTATAATGAAAACAATTACTTGACAGGTCACATTACAAGCACATGAATACCATCATTTATCCCCCATATATCATCAGATATATTGTTGATTTTATTTCAACCAAGTAAAAACCATAATCATGTATTCTATTGAAACATGTATAACCAAATAATCTTTTTGAAAACACGAATGATCCCATAATTTCTATATACTCAAACCATGAAATCACTTTGTCCTTATATCAGTCATGAGATCATTAATATTATCAAACATTTCATTATCTCCTTATCCGTTCATTATGTGCATATAACCTGCTTTCCAAAAATATCTGAATAACCATTCATGGTTACCAGTACCATTCAACATATATTTTCAAAAAACATAAGTAAAAACAATAGTGTAACAATCCTTAGATGTTTCTTTATTCCAGAGTACCATGAAATTACTTATACAACATTACTCTTGATAAACATGTAATCATTCCACTACCATCTTAAACCGTTGACCAAGCTTCATCATTTTATTCTGCAATACTTCTTTCATCTCATATACCATTTGTAGTCTCTTCATCACCATCAACATAAATACTACCCATATGACCTCACTGATTCCCTTCTGGAGAGTTTCCCTTAGGGAATTGGTTTGCATAATTCTCGTACGTTCCACATTTAAAACATTTAACCATTGTTGATGTCTTAGAAATACCTTTATCCTTGTCCATGGTGTTAAATGAACCTTTTCATTTACAATTATTGGCTTTTTTCCTTCTTTTACACACTCATATCATCTTCCAGTTCCTTTGACACATTCTCCCTGATTCCTCTTCCCACGTGATTTACATGAGGGATATTGAACTTTCTTTCTTCTATGATAATCATGATACCCCATCTTTCCCTTATTATATGAGTGAGGAAACACACCAAAGTTAAGATTATTGATCATATTATGTGATTTCAGATTAGACATAATAAGGATATGTGGAATTCCAGATACAATTTCATTTTCTTTCTCATGAAGACTATCATTCCATTGTCCATTATATCCTGCATTATAGTGAATCTTCCTATTTCCAGCAATTTTCTAAAACCCAAAAAGAATTGAATGAGAGGAAAGATCATAATAAAGGGGGATTACATTCAATATCTAAAAAATTAGGTTGAACTGTATGATTGTTACTGTAATTCTTGGAATATAACCTATACTTATACGTAGCCTTAGGGATATCCCGGGACATACTGTAGAAATATCTTCTACGGATCTCACTATAGTTTTTGCATCCTAATCGCCAATGGTTAACTAAAACGTTCCTATGATACCAACTGTAGATACCCTAAAAATGATGTAAATGGAAATTACATTACTTTTGCATAATACTTAATACATAACAAAAAACAACACTCAAGGACTGTAATAGTTTAGTGTCTTTGTAAATTCAGAACATAATCTTATAATCATTGTAAAAGATCTTCAACATCTACCATAAAGATCTTCCCCTTTTTATTTATTACCTAAAACATTTATTTATATACTGGGGAAAAGAAAACATATAATGGGTGAGCTCAAATGCTCACTATTGGTATTCACAGAGAAAATAAAACAAACCATATACATTTGAACTTAAAAACATGAACATAATGTTTAAACATATAATTATTGAGCAATGAAATAAAACATGGTAGTACGTAAGGCATAGATCATAATGGAACATAAATCATCATAAAATATCATGGCAATAAAACATGTAATTTTGGCAAACCATTAAGAACTTGATATGATTCCCATAATAGCCAAGGAATTTCCTCCAGGACCATCTTAGTGGATGAAGTCCCTTAATGAATCGAGTTCACTCCTCGTTCCAGTCCTGTATCATTGTACCAGATTTAATTTTCGTTCCATCCATGTTTATATCATGAGATATAAATCATTACACAATGCATTTAAGGGAGATATAGGTCCCACCCATCTCATAATGAAATCATTCTTACGTTTGCCACAAAATTAACAAAAATCATTCATCATAACCCAAAGAATAAAATGGGTTTTATAAACATCATCCCATCATAACATAATCCATATAAAACAAATGGATATAATTTCATAATAAAAAGAATCAAACCTTGTAAATAATAAGTACATTATACTTGAAACATAATCATACAATATAATTTCATCTTAGATGGAAAATAGTTTTGACAAAACATTTAAAATGAATTCTTGATGAAAATATCCTTTCTTCTTTAAAATCATTTTCTTATCACAAAATTCCATTGAATTTTAAAATAATAGTATTTTGTTGAGAATAATCATGAAATCATGTAGATGAATCTTCATGAAAATTAGGCATTATGAAACTGTAAAAATTCATTCATGCCATAGAAGTTAAAAAACATTCCTCTCGTACTTTTTCCAAAAAAGTCACAAAGTACCTCGTTTGGTAAAAAAAGAAAGATTCCTTAGATAACATGTCGTAAAAGTCAAAAATGGGTAAAAATTACTTTAAACATACATGAAACCATTTTTAGAAAACAGGGACATGGATGATAAATATAACCCATGTAAATACTTATGAATAACCAATCTCGGATAAAAATGAGATTGGAAAAGTTATCCAATACCTTATGTCTGATAAGCTTAGTATTTATCAGAACCTCCAGTAAAATGATTTAAATAATGTCATTTAATTATTAAAGAATCTTATTCATTGTTATGATATCATATATGGTTCACTTATGACTTTATATTACCCGTTTTTTTGAAATTCCATGTTAAAGTAGCTTTTGGGGTAAAATCGTTTCATTTATCGTGCGTGTTTCGATTTGTTATTCTTGATATTATTACTAATACCCTGATTTAAATAATTCCAGATTATAAAACAATATTTATATATAATATATATTCAGTATATATATATATATTATTGATCAATAAATGGAATGAAATACACCGTTCATGGAGACGGTAGGCCGTTCATACGGATGAACGTAGTTTTTGTTTCCTTATTGAATTGAATGGAATTAAGTTAATGAAACATATATGTACATAAATACAGTATCATTATTATTTAATATATATCATGATTATTTTATTTATATATATACATTATAATCATACTTTAATGGTTAATAATGGAAAATGAATCTCATCACGTTCGTGGAGATGGTAATTCGTACGTAAGTACGAGCGATGATATCATTCCCATAATTATTGAATGGAATTAGAGTGGATGATATAATATCTCGGAATCAGTATGATGTTATAATAACCATTTATATTTATTCTTTACACCCTTATACCCATCCATGTATGGTGGTGGTGGAAAAACATATTACACCACAGGGTGGATACGGTATTCTGTACGTACGCACGCGCGGTGATTTTTTATTCCATAGGATGGATAGATGGTGAAATGGGGTTTTTCATATTTATAATAACATATCAGTATATTATTGATTCTTATGTTATTACTCTATAATGAAACAACTATGGAATAAAATGTTGAAGAAGAAATAATCTTGAAAGAATCAGTAGAAGAGATCATCTCTTCTTCGAAGTACCTCTTTTAAGATTCCTCTTAAGGCACTCGTGTTGGCCTTTTGAGAAGATCAGAACCATATAATATAACTATAGATGTTTAGAAGTGAAATTGGCAGGGTTTGTCTATGATTTAAGGCTCAAAATTGAGTGAAGCGGAGAGGGAAGGAGGTGCCCATATATAGGAGAGGAGATAGTCACTTTTTGAATCCTTGAAAATATTAATTAATAATAAAATAAAACCCCACTTAAAAACCTCCAAAAATGACTCAATTAGAAGATGATATAATATAGGGTTTTAATCTCATCAACCAAAAAAATTTATAAATTTTTTATGTTTATTTAAATCCTTATTAACTTGATTTATCATTATTTAATCTATTTAATTTAATTGGTGTTAATAAAATTATAAATTATAAATTATTATAAATACATACTAAAATGTGGTCCATTTCCCATAATTGGATAATTTATAACCTTTCAGACCATATAATTTTTAATTCTTATCTTTTAAATATTTTTTTGATTTTTAAATAATTTAATAATATGTTATTTTTATAAAATATCAATAGTATCATTTTTGACACTATTAATTATTCGAAAGTAAATAAAACCCACATAGAAGATATGTTCAAGAAAAATATATATAATTGATTCTTAACATGTCATATTCATAAAAAAAATCATGGGGAACATTAATTTGTTCATATATTATTTATTTTAATATCTTTAAAACCATTTATTTGGTATAACTCTTAATAAAATAATTACTACAACATTTTTGTATAATTATTTAATATACTTATTTGTTGCATAAAAATTAAAAATAAAATCATATAATGAAGATAAATATAATAGATTTCATAATAATATTTTTACATGAATTTATCATTTAAAAAATCACAACATTTAAATTTTTATATTTATTAAATTATGAAGGTTACAACTTTGACATCATTTAAAATAAAAACTATAAATGTCCTAATCCCTTTTATACAGCTCCATATGGACCCCAAGATGACCCTTGGATGATTATGGTATAGATATACTGGTCCAACAAGTTTTTTTCAAGTGTTCAGTCGTTTTTTTGGGTATTACTACTTTAATAAAAACTATACTATTAATTTTCACTAAATAAAATAGTTTCTGCATCATTAATATATAAGATATTATGGTAATAAAATATTTCATAAAAATTACAAAAAACTTACCATGAAAAATAAAAATATTTTTGATTTTAAATGTTTATTTATAATCAAATTTATATTCTGTATAAAATTATATTAAAAATACTTTAATTATTAAAGTTTGAGTGAGACATATTTCACTTTCCTTTAAATAAAATAAATTAAAGGTCTTAATCACATCTAAGTGGGTTCAAATAGATTCTATTTTGACCCAAGAATGTTTTAGGAAGTATTATAATCATCCAATTATATTAAGTCAAGTGTTATAGTAATTTCATAATATTATATTTACCCTTAATTACCCGATTTACCATTAACTATGGTAAATAAAATTTACCATAGTTACTATTTATAGTGCCAATAAATAGCCTATTAACATAATTTGGACATACTGATTTGAAATATGGAATTAATTTTCCCAAATTCAAAACACTAAATTTGCAGTATTTTAATTTAATATTAGTCTCAATGGTGAGAAAACAGTTTTTAAAAGTTAAAACATTGCAAAAGATTGAAATGTTTTAACTTATGAATTATGTGTAATATTAATGCTAATGACTTACATTATATTAAATGGTAAAAATATATTCTATTTATACTTTAAAACCATTCATTATTATAATTAATCCATATAAATTTTCCCAATGAAAAAAGTTGTTTTCAATTAAAATTTAGCGTATTTTTACTATTCATCAAAATAAGAAACTTATTAGAAAAATATGTAAAATTTATCCAAAGTAAATTTTTATATCCTGATTCAAAAGAAGAATTTTATTTTCTCAAATTTAACATATAAACATGTCAAAAACTATATTTAATGTGGGTGCTCCATCAAAAGGCGGCAAAACTGCATTTTTTTAAAAATACTTATTTTACCCGAAAAAATTATTTTGTTCTCATACCATGTTCTATAAAATGTTTGAGGTTAATTATAATGTCATAAAACTCAAAATGTAGTTACTACTATTCATAACAGCTAGTTCATAATAATATTATAACAATATATCATTGTTTGGTGAAACTCAGTATTGCGTACAACACACGCTATTGAGGAAAGGTTGCTATTGCATGCAACACAAGCCAAGAATAGTATTTTCATATAATATAATCTAATACGGTGTTGAGTATATTACAAGATACTTATGGTGTAACATACAACATAAGATATCAATGAAATTAAGAGAATATTTTTTTATAAAATATTGGGGTCTTACACCAGCCTCCTGAGCCGGCTCGTGGCCTCCCCTCACGGCGCCATAGTTGAACCGGCCCGGTTGTGCCCTTCAGTCTGAGCCATGCTGGGCCGCACCTTCGCGGTGCTCCTGACCGAACCGGCCCCGAGCCCGGGCGGATCCGCCCAAGCGGCATGGTGAGCTGGGCCCAGTGGTCCAGGTCCAACCTAATAGGCTGGCCCCCCAATGGGCCAGGCAAGACCCAACAGGTCAGACCGGGTCGACCTAGACAGGGTCGACCCAGACTATGTCGGACCAAACCTGGGCCCACTACCGACCCATTATATTCTTTTGCCATATCTTCATCACCGGACGACCGTTTGAGGAACCGTCATTTGCACTTGTATTATTTGAGAACGACAATCCCTTAGAGTATACCCCACTAGTGGTTAGGGTAAAGTTATCATACGATTACGGTGGATTGTGTACAAATCCAACTGGGCGCCCGAGACTAAAAGGCTAATAACTCATATTTCGAGTGTCTGATTGTCGCGCCCTCTGTTGTGTTGAGACCCCTATGATGTGGTAGAACATTGAGATAATTTTACGTGGGACTTCATGACAATTGGAGTGTTGACCTGTTTCTCATTGAGCGGATCCTCTCAGAGATAACCGAAAACAGTGTGGAGACCTAGTAGTTTGCTGAGACATGAAAACTGCTGACTGATTCAACTCAGATTGATTCGACTAGCGGAGTGGGAAGCACCTTGGAGTTGTGGCAGACCCACTGTGGGGAGTGCCTTGATGTCGCGGCAGACCCACAATACTCGTCAGGAGGAGTACCTCAGCAGGATATGAGGGGGAGTGCCTTGGTGACGCGACAGACCCATGGTGGCGAGTACCGTGTGACGCAGCAGACCCACGGTACTTGACAGGAGTACTACCTCAGCAGTCCAAGGTTAGTGGGAAGCGCCATGGTGATGCGGCAGGGTGACTGTACTTGATAGAGGAGGAGTTCTCCATCAGCCGAGGATTCGATAGTACGACTGGGGATATTACATGATACTACACTAGAATAAAATCCTGGTTTGAGATAGGTCAGTAACTTTTGTGTTTATCTCATGAATGAGATGGATTATTTGATAAATTAGGTATATGTATTGTCATATACCTATGTATGGTTATTTGTTGATTTCACATATTGTGGTTTATCCTTGTTGGTTTTTGGAGACCTTGAGTGTATCCAAGACCCTACTGAGTATCGTTATACTCACCCCTACTTGAGCTATGCCCGCACCTCATTGTGTTGGACGCATACGACAGGCAGCGCTTACCGAGGCTGGGTGTACCCAGACTGGACGGTACCTGGAGGTGGAGCACACGCTATGACGGTACACAGAGGAGACAGACAGAAGTGGAATGATGTGGAGGCTATCTATACCCACCATTCAGGTAGGGTTTCCATGTGGACGATCCAGGAGTCATTTTCCCTTTTTCCAGTACTTGTAATTTATGTTTTCTTGTACTTTACAGTTGGGATTGTATTTTCGACCCCCTTTTTACATTTCAGCACTCCTTTTGTATACAATTGTATTTTTTCTTTTGTTTCCACCTCGTACCATGTTGAGTTCGTTTTCAAGTTATAAATGAAATTCCATCTAGGTTTAGTGATTTACGGCTTTGGTGCGCGTCGGCAGCCCCTGGCCTCTGGAAGGTAGGCTTGGGGTAGTTAGGGGATGGGACCCGGGGGAGTGGCCATGACAAAACCCTTATAATTACAACATATTATCCTACTAAAGATATAGATGTTATTATATAAAAATGAAGTATGATGAATTTAGGGTGGTGGAGAATGAAAATAAGAAAATGGAGCTTGAGGAATGATATTACATATTTTTTGTGCAACTCTTACTTGTTTTCACTGAAAGGATTCCTTGAATGGATATATTCTTCAATGATATACATTTAGGATGATGGGAGGGATGATGGGAGAATATTTGAGTAGTTCCTGGGATTTAGAAACGTCTTGTGATGTGTGATAATGCGGGAGGGGTGATGGCCTTATTATAGAAGATGAGGAGTGATATTCATGCAAATTTTTTAAAATGGAATTTCACCCACGTTTTTATATGAAAAGTGGCTCTAATAATGGTAAAAATCAACAAAATAGAGTATATGGTCGAAATATTTTCATCCAGTATATTTTTGATAAGTTTTAAGGTCATTAATTCCCCTATGATTATGGTTTAGTCATTTTTTAAGCTAGTCTTTCTCTTAATTACTATGATTAATTTTAATCACATTCATTAATAATTTTGGTGAAATCGAATTTCACCTTATAATCTATTATAAAATATTATGCTTCCAAATATTTAATCCATTTCTATAATTTTAATCAAATATGTGACAGAAATATATTCAAATTTAATCCCTCAGATGGGATGAAAATCGTGCTTTCAAAGAACTTTTTTTCAAAAGTTTGTAAGGATTTCATATCAAATTTCAATGTAAAATTGATTCCTTTGACAATAATTGGATTAATTATTATAAAATTTATCAATAAAATATTAATGTCAAACTGAAATATAATTTGACTATACATATAAATTAAAAGAACAAACGGTTTTGAATTCAAATTCACTGTTTTTCATAATTCATCAAAAAAAGAATATTCTCAGAAAAAATACAAAAAATTGTCCCAATGTAAATTTGTGATTGCTTGAACCCCTAAATTTGGATATAGTATAAAAAATAATTAGTATTTTTTTATAAAATATTACTGCTAAATGAACATATCTTGTTATATTTTCAGTAACTTTTTAGGTCTATGTCAAGGAGGATTAGACAAACACACTACAATTAAACTGAATTTGAAAAAAATAAAAAAAAACTTCATGTGAGAGAACTCTAAAAGAGAAGGTGTCAGTCTTATGATACCTAGGAAAATATTTTGAACATAAAAAGATAAGCATTAAATTTCAATATATGGGGTTTCAAAATTAGTGAAATAATTTTTATGAAATATTTCTGTGTAACTAACCTTTTAAAATTACATTTTCACTATATTCAAATAAAACATCAAAAAAATTTAATGTTAACTATGGAAAAAATTATTGAAATTATTGACACTATGAAAATACTACCACGCTTTGAAAATACTTAATCTCAAAATTAATTTAACCAATTATCCTATGATTATTTTGAAAACATTACACAAGGTCGGGAAAAAAATATTATGTCACATGAAACATTAGAGGTTTTCATTGGCCTACACACTTCCTGATGGATAGGTTCACTACCAATTTTCTTCTCATATTTAATCATTAAATTGCAATATTTTATAAAAATATTTTAGGATTTATTTATATGTATATACACTTACACAAGTGATTTTACTTTAAAAATATTCAAAAATTATTATAAAAATTTAAAAGATTATAAATATATAAATATTTATATATATTATTTCATAATATAACATTTTCATTAATGGAGAAACGTATTCTCATCAATTTTATAAATTATATAATTTCATGGATGTCAATAAAGAAATAATTAACATTCATGTATCCTATATTAAACTCATAAAACCAATATTTAATTCAATATACATACATATAAATACAAATATAATAAAAAAATAAGATATAATATAAATATCTGATATTTCATAATTAATGAAGATAGACATATCTTATAACATGAATGTCATTTTTTTTGTGTTGGTACTTTCACACTTAAATTTATATTTTTTATTATTTAAAACATACCATAATTAAGAAGCATAAAATGACTATATCATACCATACAAAAAAATGAAATGATAACATAAAAAATAAATAATATTTATTCTTCAGGGGAAAAAATACTTTCTTATTAAAAATATAAAAATTTAGAAATTTATAAAATCAAATCTTTTTAAAAGGTATTATCATACATATTTTCATTAGAAAAATATATAAAAATTTTATAATAATTGAATAAATATATGAAAATAGAATATTCTCTTATAAATTATTCTAATTATAAATATAATGATAAAATAATTATAATGTGAATTAATTATTTCAGCACAAAATTTCAGAAAGGAACCATTACAAATTTGAATGAATCATAATTTAAATACTTTATATTTCAAAAGAATTGCTCCCCTACTAACATTAGAATTTTAAATCATAAAATTTAAAATACGAAAATAAAATATATCTCTTACAATAATAAAATAAGAAATGTTCTCAAAATATGAGTAACCCTAGAGAAATTTTTTTAAATATTTAATTGTGTGAAATAAAACATTTCCCTTACATACAAATTATAATTATTTTTAAAAAATAAATTCATTTGAAATTTTCACTTTGAATCATAAAAATAGTAAACTACCATAATTATTTAATATAAGAATGGAGAAGAAACAAGGAAACGACAATGCCTTCTTCCCACTAGACTATTTTATCCCAGAACACACAAAATTATAAAGTCAACATTGTATATAATTAAATATTTAGTTAATTATCAATTATCCAACTAGTGACAATAAAATCTTTTGGTACAATAAATCGGAATAAAGGTAATTTAAATATAATCCTGTCACCTCAAATTGAAGTCTAATTGAAGAAACTTTTGATTCTCCATAAAATCTGTTAATTTCTAGTTCATATTCACAGAGAAAATGGGTTTGGACAGTCAATGAATAAAAGAAGAAGAATTAAAAGTGGTCAATATATTTGGGTTTGTTGAGATATTTTATGTAAATGACCATTATAAGATACGATTGGGATTTGATCTTCTTTGGTATGTATTTATGTGATAGATAAATAAATATGCAATCATTTTAAAAAAAGATATAAAATAAATGCATTCAATAAAAAATATATCATGAGGAAAATAAATTAAAAAACAATGATAGATTTGTATAGTAATCGGAAACATCTTGATTGGTAGAAGAAGATGACATACATATATTGAATACTCTGACAAATTATTTTAAAAATGATATTCAGACACCTAAAAATTAAACACTGACCCAATAAACATAAAATCTCAATCAAGGAGACAATAACTCATGCTAAATATTTACCCATAACTCGGTCCATTACTCCTTGTTCTGCCTCAACCTCGGATTTTGAATCATATCCTTCATTGAAGCCCTCTGAAAAAGACTATCAACCGGGGCTTCGACCCCAATTACTCATATGGATTCCCAAGATAGATCCCTTGTATTCGATCATCCCCATACGAAGACACCAAATGAGGTCGTGTTTTTCTTATCTCATAATTGTTTTCTTGTTTTTTATTCATTTAATCCTATAAATATATCATTTTTATTGTATATAAAATTAATAATGTGTTATGATTTATCATAAATTAATTTATTAACATATTTATAATTTCAAAAAAAATTGTAAAACCAAATAAATATTCCAAATAAATAGAATTATTTTTTTAATATTTTATAATAAATTATATTACCTTTATTATTTTTTTATCATTTATATAAATTTTTTACATAAAAACAAAATTCATATACATAGATTACTTTTAATTTATAAATTTAATAATAAATAACAATATATGATTTATAAATTACATCTTTTGTTTTTAAGAAATATTTTTAAAAACTTTTCCATAAAAATAATATATACACTGCTATAAAATTAATTGATTTAAATATACTTAAATTTTATTAATTAATATTTGTATAATATCATTTATTTCATAAATTTAAATCATATTACTGTGAATTATTATTTTCACTATTTTTCTTAAATGTCATAAATATTACATGTAAAACAAAAGAATTATATATAATAATTTTGCAATCCTTTAAAATAAAATATAATTATTTTGAAAATAAATTATTGAATCATTTTATTTATATTATAATATTATTTTAAATAAAATAAAACATATTTTATATAAGTGGTATTAATACTATAATATATTGATTTAATAAAAAAATTCATACAACCATCGACTAATTTAATATTCTATTATATAATTTTAAATATTAAAATTTAATAATAAATAAATATTTAATTTTTATTAATTAATAATTTTTTATTAAATTAAAATTAATATGGTTTTAATTTTTGGGAGGTTAAATCCCCCCAAATGAATTGCATCCACACAATTCGTTAATTAGAATTTAGGATAATTCAAATTTTTGTCATTAGAATTACGAAAAACATTAATTTCTTCTTGAACATAACTATCTAAAAAATATTGTATCAAGTAAAATTTTTTCCCCTAAAAATAAAATTATTATTCTCTAAATTTGAATTGACCATTTTTCGGATACCATATGTGACAGCCCAAGTCCGCTCTTCTAAAATTATTACATAAAAATGTTATGCATTTTTTAAAAAACTGATAAATCCACATACCATTTCCTATTTCTACATATTTTTCCATTCTAGTTTTTTGAGAATTAGACAAAAAAATTACTATTTATCAGAGTTGTAATATAATAAAAAAAATCATCATCCGAACTAACTTAAAAATAGATGATTTCAATATTACGATATCTATGAAAATATTCTTAAAAATGGGATGAAAATTAAATTTCTCTGTAATGGGTTTTAAAATCAGTGAAATGCCTTATAGGAAATCTCTTTTTGAATATTTTCATTGAAAAAAAAAATTGAAATTATTTTGAAAACACTTTTGAAAATATTTTTTTATATACCATTTTATTAAATTATTGATGTTATTAACGCATTGAAAATACCACCTTTCTTTCAAAATAACTATGATAATAGTTTTTTAAAAATAATAATGTTGTGATTTTTCTAAAAACGTTACGCATGGTTTTGAAAAAAAACATTTGGTCCACATGAAACATTAAATTATCTCTTGGGTCTACCCATTTCTTGATTGATGGGTCCACGCCCTATTTCCCTAGCTTATTTACATTATTCATGTGACTGATTTTTAAAAATATTGTCAGCTTTTTTTACAATTATATACTCACAAACATGTGTTTTAAATTTGAAAACATGGAAACCTAGTTACAAAAAATTATATGTTTATAAATTTATATAAATTTATATATAATATTCTATTATAACTAATGCTTGATTGGAGAAAATGAATCTCATTACTTTTAGACATTTCATATACACATGAAATATCAATGAAAGAATAATTATCATTCAGTTATTAAAATTTCATTCATCAAACATATAGAAGAATTTTTCTAAAGTAATACACATACATATAAATATAGATAAAATTAATCTAATTCACCTTATATAAATTCAAGAGAATTAATAGTTAATAATGATCACTATATCCAATAATATGAATTACCTTCACCTTTTTAAGTACATTAACTCATAAAATGATTTTTTTAATTATATAAAACACACCGTAAAAATAGTGATAAACGATTAAAACATACCATTAAAAATAAACATAATGAGATAGAACAATGTAATAACTATTATTTATTCTTAATGGAATGAAATAATATATTTTTTTATTATAAATATAAACATTTAGACATTGATAAAATCAAAATCATGTTGATAATATTATCATACATATTTTCATTTCAAAAATAAATACAACTTTTACAATAATAGAATAAACATTGGAAAAGTTGAAATTATTTTACAAGTTAAGCTAAATAAAAACTCAATAATAAAATAATTCTAATGAGAATTAATTCATTGAGAACAAAATTATAGAAAATATCACACACTTATAAACATGAATCAATAATTATAATCATTCAGTTGAAAAGAATTATTCCCCAACAAATTTTATAATTGATAATCATAATGTTGAAAATGCATAAATAAAGATATTTCAATTACCATAATAATGTTAATTAAGATTTTGAAATAAGAGTTTCCATAATTAAAATAAAATTTTAAATAATTAATGGATTTAAATAAAAATATTCCCTTACATAAATAATATAATTCTAATTTTAAAAAATACGTTGAAAATTTCACATTAAATCATAAATATAATAAACCCCCTTACCTATTTTATAGAGGAATATTTTTTATATTGTTATAAGATTACTTATTCTTATTCCTTTCCTAGAGACTCTCTCTTTATATTATATCATTATCACAATGTAAGATAAATGGAGAATATGGAATTAATACCTCGCCAAACTAGCTCGTCAAAAAACATACAATAAATAAGGAAAGGAAACTTTCTTCTATCTATCTAGCATGTTATCTCCTAGTACTCACATATTTATACAATCAACATTACGAGTAATTTAATATTTAATTGTTTCACAAATCATCAACTAGAGACCAATATATTTTTTGTTAGAGATTCTTGGATAAAGATAACATTGATATATTACAGTCTCCTAAAATTGAATCCCATCGAAGAAAAATTTACATCATTATAAAAGCTATCTATATCATTTCAATATTCAAGATCAAAATTGGTGTGGACCTTCAATAAATCAATGAAAAAAATATAAAAAAGACTATCAACATAAAATGACGAAGATTGAAAATGTCTTTGAAAAATATGATATAAGAGTTGGATTAAAACTTCTCTGTGATGTTTTGTTGTGGCAAATAATTTCTAATGAAAAAAATAAAAAAATTATTTTATTAAAATTCAATGAATAAAAAAAGATATCTTGTTGAATATAAAATCCAAAACAATGGTCTCTTTAGATAACAGTCATTAATTTCTTGATAGATTGATGAATATGACAAATAGGTATTGAATACAAAAAAAGGATAATAGAAATGAGATTCAAACACATAAACATTTAAGGAACATACCCGATAAAAATCAAATAGAAAATCAAGTTGACTATAATTCACATAGGATCATGATGCTTTCCACATTATAATCTATTTTAATCTAACCCCCTTTCCAATATTGAACACTAAACTATAATCAAACTTGATTCAAAAGTCGATATATCCCAATCAGACTCGATCTCTTGGTCAGTGATTCTTTATTTGGCCTTGACCCCATCCTCTGTGTAATTTCCTTCATTGAAGCCCTCTCAAGAAGTCCCTTAGTCTATATTTCGACATTGATTCCTCGCATGGCCTTCAGTGAAAGATCCATCAGAATTGATCCTCCCCATATGAAACCCCCGAAATAGGGATGAACCCTCTTCTCATTTTTTTCTTATGTCAACTCAATTTATTTTATTCATGATATCATATTAATATATCTATTTTATTTTATATAATTAATATATTGTGTAATGATTTAAAATAATTCACTAACATACATTTTGATGATTTTCAATATTTTATAAAACAAAATCATAATTATAAATAAATAAACTCTATTAGGACATTATTTTTATAATAAATTACATTAACTTTATTTTTTTCATTTATATATTTTTTAATAGAATAACATAATTTATATTCCTATAATACATTAAATTCATAATTTTAAAAGTAAATCAATTTATATGATATATATATTATCTCTATTGTTTTTAAGAAATCAAATTAAAATTTATTCATTAAAAATAAAATATATTTTATCTTAAAATTTATATAATTAATAATAATCAAATTTTATTTATTAATTTCGTCATAACATAATTTATATCCTATATTTGAATCATATTATTTGTAATTATTAAATTCAAAATTTTCATTAATTTTTATAAATAATACATTTAACTCAAAAAATAATTTATAATATTTTCATAATCCTTTAAAATATAATTATACTTGTTATAAAAAATAATCAAATCACTTTAATTATAATAAAATATTATTTTAAACAATGTAAAGACACATTTATATAAGTATTATATATAATTTAAATTAGTAATTAAATACAAGATAAATTTCAATAAAGCATGGGATAATTTAAGGTTATATTTTATAAATAAAATTATTAACATAACTAATAAATAAATGTATCTTTTAATTATATATTTATCAATTTTAATAAAAGTAATTATTACTAAGATTTTAATTTCTGGGCGGTAAGAAAATGTTTATGTTAACCTTCCTAAAATGATGTTCATTTAATAAAATAAAATTTATCAAATTATCAAAAATTATAATTTAAAATTGGTTCACCATTAAATGGCCATGCAATTACCTTTTATAAAAATAAATCTTTTTATTCATAATTTTGGATGTAATTTTACCTTTTACGTATTAAATCTGTTAGATGAGTATGAAAAATACTAAATTAATATATAATATATAAAAATAAATGAAAACATTAATAAAAAGTGGTTTGTTTTGTTTATTGATATAAAATTCTATTTTATATATAAAAACAAATCATAGAAGAGTAATTTTTTTATAGTTTATTCATTCTATATTGCCAATTAATGACAATAGTGTCCATTTTACATACATGTGTATATCAAATTTTAAATATTTAGTTAATCATATAAGAATATTCCATTCCAACATCTAGGTTTAAGCTATAATAATATTTAAAAAATAAAATTTTAAAATTAAAATTAATAATATCTTGTAGTCTGGTAAAACTAAACCTTGGGAGTAACACATGCAATTTATGGATCATGTTATCATGTGTAAGATAAGTGAAAATTAGTTTTTCAAGTGTCAAAAGCTAATCATATAGTTTCATATGATAGAGTTGGTGTCCTAGATACAAATTTTTGTAAATTGATTTCATGTAAATTTGATGTATTTAAATATTAATCATCTTATTACATATTTTTCATTGTTCTGCATAACATTGATGTAATAATTTCCAAGAGTATTTGTTGTATTGATAAGGTCATGGAAGTTCCCCGATATTATGAGAACATTGAGCTGATTCCCACCTTAGACATGCGAAGATACCCATCCATTCTAGTATAGTGGGTATACCCTTTTATTCAAAGATTATCTCCACCATGGTACTGCTGGGTCACATAGAGAATCTTGCCACGAGGACATCGTTGAGTCACACAGAGTCGACCATTTGTAGTCTTCTGGTCTCAGACAACTGTAGTGTTTTTTACGTAGTGAACTTGAGGGAAAAATCCTCAAGACATTCATCACATATAAACATCCATGAAATAGTCCACAAGTTAAGGAAAAATATACTACTCGTCAATAGGGCCCCAACATTGAAAATGACTAGTAAATCAGACATGTGGTACTCACGATACTGACGTGTTAGTAAATAGGGATCGGTTATGTCTGGGCCCGGTCAGACCTGGTCGGACTGATATAACCAACCCGGCCCAGGGGTCCCACAGACCCTGTTTTAAAATTTGATAGACTCATCATTACGTGGTTTGGGACTTGGTTAGTCTGGTTTGGCCTGACCAGTGGACCAGGCGTAATGGGCCTCACTATACCCAGCTTGGTTTGGCTGAGGGTGCAACCCACCAAGTCACCCGACGACCCTATCTAGTACATATAGGCCTAATGGCATGAGTCTGCTCTATCAGTGTGATATATGACTAGAAGCACGAGCCTAGTCTAGAGACGCAGGTTCAACATGCGGGCCTGCGGGACCTACCTGCTTGTGAGGGTCCGACCCACTTTGCGAGGGTAGGGCCCGCTGACAAAGGGTGCAGCTCGCCCACTTGATGCCCGACCGCATGGGTGGTCGATGGATATTCATGTTGCTGGGATGTGGACGGTTTCCATGTCTGACCTCAAAAGCCCCACATATGAATGGGTCCCTACTGCCGTGGTCGAGGTAGTGTTGATCACAAGCTTCCTGGACGTCCCGAACGCGGGCTGTCCCTCCATGCGATGCCAGGAGGGCACCACATCTACCCTCTGTCGCCACAGGTAGTCAGCTGTCGACTCCTACCTGCATGACACGTCAACAAGCGCACCAACCCATCAACCCACAACCGCCAAAATGGGCCGCCGCCACCATCGGTGCGCCGACAGGTTTTTTGGCAGACCACGAGAGAGTTTATGGTGATCTGTTCCTTGCATAACCTACTCTTATGCTTTCCGAGGTATGTCCTATTCACCAAAAAGGTCCTAGAATCAACTTTTCACCACATTTTGTTTGAGACCACAAAGAAGGAACATGACAGAGGATCGTAGGTCTTGTTCATGTTGGCCCGCTCTATCCGTGTTAAAGCTTTATATCCAGGAAAGGTACATGGGGTTCTAGTTCAATCAAGACAAGTGATATTTGAATCCCATAAAGAGAAATCCCAATTAAAGTTACCCTCCCAATAGAATACATGATTCATGGATCAAAATGTTAGTGGGATGATATGTGATCATCTCTTTCAGAATAAAAAATAATAACGTGTACGAACATTAAAATCAAATAACCCCTACCACTTTGACGTTCGATGGTGTAGGGTTTTGTCCTCGAGGTTTTGAGATGTTGATGTCGTTCCTCACTTCAGAATCCATTCATCGTGGAACGTCGATGATATTTGATGTTCACTGACATCTGTCATTATTCATTGAAGAGGATGTTTTTTAAGGGTTCATCAAAGAATCCTCACTGTTTAATTCATCATTCCATCAACATGAAAAGAAAAATAAAAAGGCAAAAACATCTTAGAGTTTCTGTTACGTTATGACATCGTGACGTTTCTCTGTTACATGTCATTAAAGTGTCCTTATGCAGTGAGTTAACAAGCCCTAAATGAACCACATAGATTCACCTCGTCGTTTCACCATAGCATCTCTATCCTTCACTCAATGTATGAGAAAATAAAAATTAAATAACATTTTAATGTTATTTATTTATTTTTCGAAAATGCTGAAAATTAACAATTCCTTTCGACCCGTGTTGGTCGAAGGAAAGTCATTAATAGTGAACCCCATTCTTCTGAATTCAACAATGCCCTCATATTTTCATTATGAGCACCAGTTCATTATTTATAATAACTCACATGTATGATAACATAAGTGTACTAAAAATATATAAAATTATGTTACGAGCTCACCGGGCCTCAGAATCTCGTGCAGCCAAAGCAAGTGGTCTGAAAATAATTCTATATAATTTAAAAAAAATATGGAATTTCCGAAACATTATACATATGTTCAAGAACATAAATGATTTGATATTATAATTAATTACTATAAATTTCAAATGATATTCTTGTTAAATTCTAATTAAAACCCAATTATCCTGGTCTTTTAGGAAGTCCTGGATTTTAATATTTTTTTTCAAAATGAAATTTCTACGATAAATAATGTTATGATTATGAGATGGCATTGAATTATTGTTTCACTTAATTATTCAAAAATAATTATAGATTTATGAATTTAATTCATATGATAACATGGTTTACATTGGTTTTATTTTCTCTTTATTTCATTCAATATGGCCTTGTCATTGAGTAATTGGTATGGAATGAATCATAAGAGGAACATTAGTAATAATAACCTAGTGACTACTTGGTGGTTCCACATGTAACATCTCAAGAGTATGGGAAAAACACCTGGTATATATGTGGGTGTGAGTAGAGAAGAATCTTGGAGAAAGACTAGTTTTTATGATTAATCATCCCCTATATAAGGACATTGGTGCATATAGAGATGTTCCTCTCTTCACCCATGTTAAAAGAAAGGCTTAATTTTTCTCAAGTGGCCCCTCTCAATGTATCATCATTGATCTTTATCCTTGGTGAAGGTCATGGTCTTACTGTATCGAGTATTTCCTCCTTGGTTCATAATTCATTATTTTTTTTTTATTTTCAAATTTTTTATTTCTTAAATTATTAATTTTATTTTTTTTGTTGGGTTTTAATTTTTTTGTTTCATTTATACCTCAACTGTTATATAGTTTGGTTTGGTTTATTTTTTTTATTTCTAGGTTATTTTTGTTAAAAATGGAATATTATCCCACAATATTTAAGTAAGTACTTTCCATTTCTTTCAGACCATTAGTGTCTTCAGGGATATCACCCAATGTTAATGGACCCTCCACTTTTTCAAATCCAATGTTGGGGGTCAATATATTACATTTATCATTACAAATTCCTACCTAAATCATGAGGAAGAACACTTTAAAATAGAAAGTGCATCATAGAAATAAAATTAAGATGAATACTAATAATTTCACCACAATTAATGATTTTGTAATTAAGTGGAATGGAATGATGGGTGGTTATTTATTATAATTTGGTTATAAATGTTTAATAATTTTTCAATTATTCTATTGTGATCCAAGATATAGAAAATTGAATAATATTAGACTTCCCATGGTTTTAGATCATGGTATATGAATTTTTTTTGAAATTTTTAATATTTATTAATTGAAATTGATTAAATTGTATTATTTTTCAATGGAAACTCAACTAGTCAAAAATAAATTTTATTAATTATTTTAAATACATTTAATAGTTTTTAAAATTATTTTGAGATGTTATAAATTTATATCAATATTGGAAACTAAATTCATAAAAATAAACATATTTTTTGTTCATTCATGAATTAAAATTATTAATCACATAAATTTATATCAAATTCTATGATAATGAAAACTTATAGATATACCATATTTTACTATTCACATAAAAATTCAACTTTGATAAGAAATTCTTGAATAACAACCATTGAATAATATTTATATATTACAATTCTAAAACTGATATCCTTTTAATATAAATAATATTACTTGTATAAAAATTTATAATTTAAATAAAAAAGTCATGTTTTTTTAAAAACATTGTGTATCCAAAATTTTATAAAACAAATATAAAAAAGTAATATTATTTTAAGAAATATAAATGTTATTAAATCTTCATTAAATGATTAATAAACTTATTTATATTTATTAATCACATAATTATAATATGAGATAATTTATTTTATTATACACTTCTATGTTTCACATAATAAAAACATTACTACTCAATAGCCTTGTTACCGTGATACTGTTCAAATTTATAACCCACCCTTCCAACTATTATATTAACTGTTTTAAATATTCTAAATTCAAACATCTAAAATTAATCATATAGTTAATTATGTTTTTTAAACTTCCATATATTTATTTATTTTTTCAATTATAAATGTCATTTATATTGTACTATTTCTATTAAATATATAATATGATCTTTCAATGGTCAAGATAATGGTGTCTCAAAATTTTGTTATCTATTCATTATTTATCATTTTAGTTATTGTAGTAAAAGTAACACTACAGTTTTTATTATAAAATTATAATGAAATAAAATAAATTGTTTTGTTCAATATTCATTATAATAAAATATATATTTTCAATAAAATACCTTTTATTATGATGAATAATTACATGGATTATTGGAATTGTAAATTTATTGAATTCATTTTAATATTTTTCTATATTTAAAAATAGATCAATAAATAGATGAATTGGTAACCTTCTCCAAATAAAATTGCTAAAAAATTTAAATGAATAAGTTATGTGGCCACTGTCTAAAACTTAATGCATAATTTATTATTCACGATACTTTTAAATAATAAAATATGGAACATTTGGGTGAACTACTAATTAATATACAGTAAAAGTGGATTTTATAATTTTTTCAATCATACTTGTATGTTCGGTCAGCGAATTTTAAAAGATAATTGCATTATAATATTTATTAGAGATATTAATAAGGATATGAGATTTTTTTAAATGATAATTTAATAAAATGTTATATAATTTACTTCAAATGTTTTTGAAATTCTTATTTTCTAAAAATTATCAAATATAAATGTAGTGATATTTAAAATCATCAAATAAATTATATTGCTAAGAGAAATAATATAATTCATGTCGATCAGTGTAAACTATTTCTATAAGAAAATTAAATAATGAAACAATTTTATATAGGGGATATATAAACTTCAATAAAAATTTATAATATACTCTTATTGATTAATAATTATGATAAATTTTTTATTATAGTTTGGTATATGAAAAACATTTTAGTATTATATTTCAAAATAATTAAATATTATTTCATGGTTAAAATTATAATTTTACATTTTAGAAAATTTTATAAAATCGGTGAATATTGTATATTAATTTATAACTATTAAAAAATTAGAGGATATTAATATATGAAAAATATTATAAAAGGTAATTTACATTGATTTTGTATAGATAATATAGAATAATTACATGTCATGGGAATGGAATTCTAAAATAGATAAAAAATAAAATATATACAAAATTAATCTTTTTTACTATCTATCTCATGATGATGTTTTGGATCATCAGAATAAAAAAAATATTATTTATTTCTATAGAGGTTATGGAGATGTGGAATATTTTGGATCAAAATTTTATTTTTCAGGTCCAAAAAACATTTAGATGATTAAAGTATTATTGATGTTAAAATTTAAAATTAATCACAATATGAACATTTAGTTCAACCATCAATTCTTCTTTGTTATCTAATAATGATCCAAACACAACTGATAATCCAATTTAAAAAAATTAATTTGATAAATGAAATATATAAAGAACATGACAATATTGAGGAAATTTTCAATGTTTCTTTTTAATGGAACGAAAGGGAATCATATCAAAGAGACAATTACTACATTCAAAAATAATAGTAATGAAAATTGTTATATTATCCAAAATGTGGTAATAATGGTATCCAAATAGTATTAATTGGTGGAGATAATTTAAATTGATGACAATGTTTTACAATTTAAATATTAAAGGGAAAAAATAATTTTTCCATTTTACTAGTTAAATAAAATACATTTTATATAAAATGGATGTCAAATTTTAATCATATTTATTGAAACATGTGAATATGTTTTTATTGAGAAACTCTAGGATTTATTCCTTTTTTTCGAGGAAATGAAAATATGTTTGTCAATTTAGGTCCTTTATTTATTGAATCAATCTATAACAGAATGTAATTTTGAAATATATAAATTTCTAAAAAAATTGAATTTAAATTATATAAATATAAAAATATTTATCTAAGTGAAATAGATAAGTTTAAGAAATATATTTTTCATAGTTAATGTCAATGAAATTATACTTTTATGGGATAATCAATGCATGTGTAATGAGTTTTATGCTTGAAAGAAATTATAAAAAGAGATCTACATGTTATTTGAAATTATCTATTTTTGGGATAATTATAAGTGAAATCATTGAACTATAATTTTATATATCACAAGAAATATACCATGGAACAATTAGATTGTTATATATTAATTACTCATATGATCTTATCATACCCATAATAGTTGTAGTATAAACAAGTCCAAATATTTCTATACCATATTTTAAATATAATGAATTATGTTTATTATTAGATAATTATAATATTAAAAAAAATAGATACGTGATAAAGTTATCGAAAATAATTTCAATAGTGCACTCCATACAATGTCAGATACCCTATGATCACTCCCCTAATAGGGATTCAAGTGACATTTCCCCATTGATGATTCCCACTAACAAACAAAATTCCTTGATGAATTGATAAAATATAAAGGAATGTTATTCCTCTTTTTCAAAAAACACATGGAAGGATGGATTCCATAAGAATCATGCCTACGAGATTGGAAATAGCAACAACTAGAATAGTAGGAGTATTCTGAATTCTAAATAATTGACTCTCCTTGTTCCCATGAAATCTATCTTTAACCCCCTACATTTCTCAATCTTATTTATACTAGCACTCATGTGTTACTGTATCATTTTTTGGATGGATTCAAACATAGAAATGACTAAATTTGGGGGGATTGAGGTCTTGATATTTTCATTTCCTAAAACCCACTAAGACATTAAAACATAATTATTTTGATCAAATCTAATTACAAATTTTCTCCAAAAATAAATATTTTGAAAGAAATTAATAAAAAAACGATGTATGATAGTTTCGATATATTGATTCCCCAATCCCCCCCAATAACACTCTAATCTATTATTTTTCTAATCTTCATTGAATCAACCATTTTTATGGGGGATATCTAGAAGAGTGAAATATGTTGTTACATGTTACAAATGATGAAGATATTTTAACCAAGATCACCCATTATACGACCTACAAATGGACAAAACACAATTGATCAAAATCTGTTCTGAAGGTTAGTGATAAAAATGTTGTTTAATATTATGATCTATATATAGTTATTATCAATAACTAATATATTCTGAATATGTTTCCTAATGAAATAATATATTAATGAGATTAATATAAGTTATTCGATTTCTAAATAAAAACATGTAATAAGATATAAAATAGTAAAATTAGTTAGTATTTTGAAACTTCTATAGTATATTGTGTCAATGTTATATTTTACAATAAATTGTAATAGCACATCTTGTTATATATCATCATTTTAATTTGAACTAAGAAAACATCATATATATAACTCTTTTACAAGTAATAATTTCCAAATACTGGTGTGATGGGCACTTAATAATAATATTTTCTCCATTTCAAATAAATAATAAACCATTATTGAAGGAATAACAAAAATAAAATTTTTCATATTATTCCTTTTGTTGGAAAGAGGAACTGAATTCAATAAGTATATTCCCTAATTAGATAAATCCTTTACTAATGAATGTATGCAAATAATTTTTCTGATTCCACATTTACACCAATGTAAAGGATTATAATCATAAAAATCTTCCATAAGATAATTTGATCTTTATAATATTAAGTTTTTGGAAGGACTATTATTATTACATAATTTTTTAAAACATCATCATAAGTTAAAGTACTACTTATTTGACTTTCATTACCACATTGGATTAAAATCCTGATGTTACAATTCATGTATGATAAATCATTATTGGATGACAAACATATTTATAAACAGTCTTCAAGATTAATCTTAAATGGTTTAATGATTAATGAACACTATTATATTTTTCATTAGCATGATAATTAATTTATGTGGGACCTTTCACCAAAATAAGGGGATTATTTGGTTTTCCATCTGTCTAATCATTCTGATCATTAATTCTTAAAAATAAAATTGATTTACGTCAAATGATAATTTAATGATGCAGAAATATAATCTTCTTAAATATATCTTCTATAAGATAAAATTATTTATCATAGAGAGATATTCCAACATATTTAGTGAGTTCCCTTGATAGGTTTATTCATTTACATGTAACAAAACCATGATATGTTATGTCAAAAAAATTCCAACACCCAAATAATAATAATATTTACACATAAATTAATAATTATAATGATGCAGTTTTTTTAATAAGAATTATATTTTAATTTATTTATAATACTACTCATATTTCTAATATTGATAAAATAAAATTTGAAATTTCATAAAATAAAGCATCATTAATCATATAAATATTTATTGAATCATCAGTATTTATAATTTAGTATTATATCATGGAACATAACAGTACTTCCCAATAATCTACAACAATTTATGATTACAAAATCTTTAATAATATATTATAAAGAAGTGTATTTTATCAAAAAAATATTTTGATATAAAATTTGGAAATGTTGTACTCTATTCTCCCATAATAAAAGATATGAAATTTTTTGGATCACAACTCCCATATTTTATGATATAAAAAATAATACGGTTATGAATATATTCATATTTATTATTGCATGTGATCATGTATAAATAGTTAAAATATTACATAAAAATGTCGAAATAATTTGGCAGTAATCCTTAAAGGAATGAGAATAACATAAAATGAAATATAATATATATATAAAGTATTCAAGGAAGAGAATAAAATTGATGACCAATGTCATGAAAAATAGAGAAATAAAAAAAAATCATTTAATAAAAAAATTTATGGAAATTCATAAAATATTCAAATATTCATGAAGAATACATCAAATATATTTTAATCATAATAAAAGTAAAAAATAGATCATCAATTTAGCTTTGGATCAACAGGTTAATTAATTGGAGGTGGTTTCCTAAAATATTATGGTTATACATGAGGTAAGGATGAGAGTTTATTTGGGATGTGGGAACATTTTCTACGAATACCTCCCAAAAAGGCATCAGTAAAAAATTGACCACTAATTCCAGCTTTATCACTACGGTCTATAATGACTACGCTATATTTGATACTGATAGATTCTTGGGGATATATGTATAAATAAAATCATTCTATTAGTGTGAAATTCATCTTTTTGGGTGTAGTATGAGTTGTTTATAATAGTATAATATTAAGCTTTAGACAATCCTATAAGATTTTTCTTATTGGATCAAATATTTATTTTAAACTTTGTGATGTTTCTAGATGAGGATACTAAATGGAATTTTCTATGTAACATCCAACTAGAGAATTCAATAAAATAACTCAAATATATTTTGTTCATTTTTACAAAATTATTCTTCAAAAATTATAATGATGAACTGAATTTGGGACTTGAGACAAATGAAAACATTTAAAAGGAGTTATGTAGATGACAACTCTTTTCACAACTAAGGATTATATTTATTAATAATATTAACTTACTTGTAGAAAAACTAGATAAAAATATAGAATAAGAGATAAATATTACTAATTTTGTGTAAATGGTGACAATAAATTCATTTCTATTAGAGGTGTTATGTGAGCCATTTCCTTCTACAAATACATCTTCTTCCTCTGAATAATAATACTATATCATTAATTTTTTTTATAAACTGCTTACTAGTGGAAATATTTTCTTCTATAAATAAAATGTTCTTTTCAAAAGATCCAAACATATTTCATAATTTAGTATCTATTAATATTTCAGCCTTTAATATTACAATGATACATCCTTATTCAATAAAGCATTATCTTTATGTAAACTAATGACATCAGTTTGGGATTGGTGCATGATAGTGATTGTGCTATGACGAATGATCAGAATTCATTGAATATATGAATCTAATACAAGTTGAATAGCTGGTAAAATATAATATTAATTAATTTCACACTAAATTGTGGTTATTCTAGTAGTTAGTTCATCTAGTACATGAAAAATAACTTTAAACATTTTTAAATAGTTGTTTGAACAAATAATCAATTCCTCTAAGATCCTCTAGCTAAATACTTGAAAAATAACCACCATATACTAGATAATGTGACTTAGACCATCAAAAAAATTCTTGTAAACATAATTAATTTGAGGGTCATGTATTCTTTTGATATTCTCATACTGACTCATAACAATTCTCCATAGGGGATTAATATCCCCCTTAAAATGTTTCTTTCTCTTTGAGTGATCACTTCTACAAAATACGAAAAGAATACATTCATTAAGATATTAGCTTCTATAATTAACTAGTTATATTTTGTAGTCATAAGACCACTAAATACGTTAGTTTTTATAGTAGTTAGTTTAGAACTACTAAAATCTGCATCTAAATGATCAGAAGAAGGGTCTTCCTGATACATTTCTACTTCTTAAATTATTTCATCTGAATGAATTTCGTTAAATTGATCAATTTCTTAAATATGGGGTTGATCTTCAACATCATATGACTCAATTAATCCTTAATAATATTTTATATTAGTATTTAATAAAGATGATTAATCAGTTACTTTTCCATATTCTTTATTCAATTTAGAAACTCATTTCATATCAAGAAAAATACTTATCGCATGATTATCCTTATAGTCTATGTTGTTGGAGACACATTAAAAAATGGAATTTATTTTTTTAGTATAAATGATATTATACTTTCCCATTCTCATAATTGATCAATGTATATATAAATAATATTAGGTTGAAGAAAATGGTGAAACATAAGTTATAAAAGTAGTAAACATAGTTATTTTGAACAACCAGTGTATGGGATTTAGATTGCACTTATACTATAGATTCCTTAATTTTTAATCACCAACATGAGTCTCATCTAATACAACTACACTAACCATTCATCTCATGTCATTGAAATTCATAGTATCCAACATATCTTCCACAACTACACTTTTAGTGACTTATTCAGAAGGTGTAGAAACCATAATTTCTATTTATTTTTCCCAATCAAGCCGAGTAGGGTCTAATTCAATAACAGATTACAATCCAAATTATAAATACATTATCTCATAGAATCTAAAAAAAATTCATTTATACTATAGTACTGATACTTTTTAACCTATAACAACATGTACTCATAGCCACGTAAGGTTGTACATAAGATTTTTTAGAAAAATAACATCAAAATCAACCTTAATGGATAAAATTTAATATACTTTTTTTGATTGTGACACATATATCACATAATATATCATGTTGATTTGGCATATATATCCAACGTGAAGTAATATGGTAATGTAATGACTTTATTTTTTTAAAATTCAAATAGTTTTTGAGGGATATCCCAATGAATAAATGTAACGAGTGCTTTCATTTTTATCTATTTATTATTGAGTAATTAAGTTTCTATATCATGACTTTCAAATAGAGATATCATTATCTTTGGAGGTATCATTTCACCAATGTGGGTGAGGGAGGTATTGAAATTGAAATTTCCCCTCTCTGGACATCTGAAAACATTGCTCATCTCCAACAAACACATTGAAAATTTCATCTAATTTATATTCAATAACACAATCTCTTCATAATATCAATATTGAAACACATAATTAACATTAAACTCACATAATTATTATTTTAGTGAAAAATTATGATATCATATAATAAAAAATTCATATCATCCAATATTAATAGCATTTTTTTAAAATATTTGTGTTCTATACAACAGATTGATTTTAATTTCATTGACATTAATATCTTCTATATACGATTTGTAATATTTTAATCATCTTGAGGATACACTATCAAAAAATTCATCTTTTCTATCATTTAATAATGTCTTAAGTACTTAAGGTATGGTTGAAAAGTTTTTTATAAATCATGGGGAGAGAACAAAGCTTTTATGGGATGGATAATTTGACATGAAGGACTGATTTTATCTCTGTATTTCATGATAGAAAAATGATAACATATTTTTATGTGAATGGTAATAATAAAAATAATAGAAAAAACATTTAAATAAAACACATTTTTATTTAAATATGGCGGATCATTAAATGGAGAAAATAAAATAATAATTAACTAAATAAATATTCCCACACAGAAAACCATGTTGTAAAGAGGGAAAATAAAATTAACTAAAAATGAAAAATTATTATTCAGATTTTATAAAATCTAATTCATTGGAAGGATATAAATTAGTAAAAATATGAGCTAAATTATTTTATGTAAAAAAATATATAAATATATATCACATTTTCATGCATGATATCTTAAAAAATAAATCCTTATGTCCAAGTGATTTCAACTAAAATGGTTTGTTCGATTTCTTAAAATGCTGATAGCATTTGTGTTATCACATTTAATTGGTAAATAATTTAAATTAAATTCAGGATACATCTTATTGTGTTTAATCTATATCATAATTTAACATTAACGTCATCATGTAATATAATATTCTTCATTAGATTATATTGTAATAAATTAATTTTTTCATACAAGACATTGATATTAAATATTGTCATAGAAAATGAATAGTTCCTTTGGAAATTTTCCAAAATAGTCTACACCCACTAAAATAAGAATATCATAATGAAGATAAATTATAATCTTGACATTTTAGAAGATGGAAAGAGATAAAATTACTTGTAAATATATTAAAATTATTTTCACATCAATAAAATAAGTTATTTTTGGATTTTTTTAATATCGAGAATAAAAATACAAAATAGATAATGTCAGCCCTAGAAATTTTTTTAATAAATTATGCTCCCAATTATTCCCCTATATATATTATTTTCAATTATATTTCCCACTTAATCAAAGATAATTCTATTTTTTGTATTTATTAATGTGGTTAATGTATTACTAAATTCAAGTAAAAACTATTTATGTAAATCAAGTAATTTTTTTTATATTACACAAAATATTTCCAAAAATATGTTTGAAAATTTTAAAATCTATGAAATTATTTTCACTGAACCATATTCATAATGTAATTTTTTTGAATTAAATTATAAAAGTCAATAATTTTATTATTTTATGATCTAAAAATAACATAATAATCATATATTTTTACCAAAATTGTAGTTTTTTATAGTTTTTTTACAAAATATGTGGGTCTTCCAGCCCTTAAATAAATTGTTTTGATAATATTAAGGTCCTTAATCTCTCATATGAATAATTGTGTTCTTATTTAAGACTGTAATTTTTTTGTTTGGAAAATTAATTTTAAAAAATAGGGCCTTCAAAACTAGGTCTTTGTTTAACATAACCAATCCACATTAAATTTAAATTTTGAATCGAAATTTTAACTTGTATCTAATATATTTTATAATTAATATGATATGTATTTTCTAGTAGAATTATAATGAATTTTAATCTGGTATTATCTAAAATGTTTTCTTCCAAGAATGTTACTTCTCTTACTTTATTACCTTTATCAACTAACCTCTCTATATTTTTATAGATCAAACCTTGATCATATTATTTTTTTTTAAAAAAAATTTGTTCCCATAACATGATTGTTTAAGGGTTTCTCTGATAACTTCAGTACCTTGTTCTTTTGGAACACGTTTTACTTTGATATCATTGTAACTACCAAATTAATACTATATAAGGATTCCTTGATGGATTTTAGGTCAATATGGTATATAAAGGTAAAATATTAAACCAGTTATCTAATGTATTTCCAACACTTATGACCAGCATTTAGATCTCATGTAACTCTATCGGGAAGATAATCCATAATATTACAAGGTTTTTTAGTAGTAAACATTCTAGTTCTTTTGTATCAATCCATTCTAGTTCTGATTAATCTTGATTAAGTTTCTTATATTCATACATTATTTATGAATAGAGTTATTTGTTCTTTATTTTCTCTAAATCAAACTTGTTATCTATCTGTGTCTTCTTGTGATCAAAATTATCGAACATAAAAATTTGAATTCGTAGGTTTATGAAATACCATTATGTTCATTTTGAAATTCATATAATATTTTCATATATTAGTGTAACCAAGTAATATAAAATCATGATCCATTATAAAAAACACACCAAGAATATCATTGGTGTTCAAGTTATAATCTACACATCTAAAAACATTAATGTATCCATATTTTTTTCAATAATTCTATTTATCATTCCATTTTTTCATTAAAATAGGCCTCAATAGAACATAGTTAATGATATAACATGCTATGATTATGGTTTGATTCAATATTTATTATTGAATATTATATTAACAAGACACAGTTCTAGAAAAAGTTTACAATTTTATCTTTCTCCAACCAAAAAAACCATTTCGGTGAGGTGTTTGGGGGAAAAAATAATGTTAAATAATAATTTTAGATAAAATGAATAAAAATCATGATTTTAAAATCCCACTTCATGTTCACTTCTTAAATTTAAAATGTTTCAAAATTATTCTTTTTTATAGGTTTACAAAAATATTCAAATATAGAACAATATTTGTTTTTAACTCTAACAATTTAAAACCCACACAAATTAGGATAAATAATAAATTAACGCAAAATGACTATTCCGTATCAATTATTGATTTTATAAATTCATCAAAAAAATCCATATAAATATGTTCTATGGGGCTATATGAAGGATCCTAATTTATTAGTTTAAAATATTTTTTGTGTGACATTTCTATTTTTTATGCATCATACGTGTGACATCCCAGGGGAATAAAGAATATGGAATATTCATATTTATTAATAATTGTGAATTAAATATTAATTTTATATTAAAGGGGATTCAATTTTCGATGGCATACCAGATAGGTAACAATCAGTTTCTTTTAAATCTTACGATACACAAATGTTATGTAATACATAAAACAAATATAAAAATATTATTATTTTAAATAGTAGTTAATGCATAGACGTTGTGTTGGAGGGACTGAATAGTAATAAATAAAATATGATTATTCATTTTTTTAAATGTTTTTACATTTATCTAATAAAAGGTAGAAGCTAAAAATGTGAATGAATCCAATTTTGAGCACAAACACTCTAATATTATTTAAATTGTTGATTTACAGCCTTTTGAAGGAGAACCCTATTTTTAATATAGTGTTGGTCACTTTTATATGTTATATTTGACAAAATTATATTCTCAATTAAATTGTGACATCAAAATTTACATTATATGAAATTTTTTTATTTTTCCCATAATGTTCATTTTTTAATTATTAGTGAAAACACTGAATTTTAATTCAAAACATCATTTTAAAATAATTTTTTTATAGTTAAAATATTGTTATAATTTGTTTTAAAGTATAATTGAATTATTATTTTACCAGTTAATCCAATTTTGGTCATTAGAAGTAATTTTCTTCTTAAATTTAAAATAAACTACTGTCAATATTTTGATAGATATTAGTTCTTAAAAACATGTTTCATTTTTGACAACGCGAATTAAATTTAATTGTATTTCTGCCACTTCTGTGTTTTGAATTTGGAAAAAATGGATTCCATATATGGAATCTGGATGTCCAAATTCTTTGAATAGGTAAATTTTATTTTAAGACTTTATGAAAATTTACTTCAGTAAATATTTTATTTACCATGGTTAAAAAGTACATCTGGTAAATAAGGGTTAACAAATAATATTATAATGATATTAAATTCCCCTAACAAATTTTCAAATCATATTTGATGATACATTTCTGACCATGGTCATCCTTTGGTCAATTTTGGGACCCCATGGAGGAACATAGTTTTGATAATGGCACTTTATTTTAATTAATTTAAAGTTATAACAAAAATTATCTAAACATATATATTTTAGTAAATAAAGTTTTACATGGTGTCATATAAGATATCTCTTCGAATATAAATATTATTTTGGAAGATAAAAATATTTCATACATCGTGGAATTTTATTTATAATTTTTAATCATCAAATAAATAATTTTATTTGTGATAGAATGATGATGGAGTGATTACCTTATTAAAAAATTATTTAAATAAATGAGATTATAAAATATAAATAAACGATCCAAAACATATTCAATTATTATTGGAGGATTTTCTTTATAACAATAAACATCTTTTCATTGAATTTAAGGATTTTCTGACATTTTGAAACTGAACATCTATTAATAATAAAATAATGTTTTCACACATTCCTAAAGAGCCCCTCCACAACCTTGAAAAAATCAATAACCTCTAACCCATTACTCTCACATATCAAGCCATTTGGATCATACATACTCTAATCAATTAACCTCCCAACATCCTTATATTCCTCCAAGTATCCTTTTCGTAGGTGTAAGGCTCTCCAATGTAACTTTCGGTTTAATCAAAAATAAGTTAGCTGATTTAAAGGTAACATCTTCTATAAAGTTCTTTTCTTTTATTTTACTTCTCCAACCCCTAAACTCTCTTTATTCCTTTATTTTATAATAAAATCCTAAATATATTATGTCATTTTCATGGGATTTATTCAAACTAAACTTCCACTCACTTCTATCTAATGGATTCAAACATACTATTTATGTGGATGGAAAACTACTGCCCCACAATACGATGATTGTTCAAATATCTTCAACCACCACTCATGGTGGCTATTATGATGGCACTATTTTTATATATGATATAAATTATATTTATTTTTTCACTGTTTTTATTTATTTTATTCTTTATACCACACCTTTATGGTTTCCATAATGTTTAAATATGAAAATTTCATTGGAGAAGTGTGTTCTACAACCCCCTCAAAGTGACATGACTCGTTCATACAATACATGGAACATATAAAAGATGATGTTAATTAAGGTAAATAACAGAAATAAAATATTATATTATATTGGAATAATAATATACCTATGTATCATTTTGTTGTTATTACTTTTAAAATGAATGATATTAAATTGAAGTAGCATTCGTGCGTACGTACGACTTACCGTCTCCATGAACGGAGCATATCATTTTCATTTATCCAAATGATGTAGACTATAATAAATACATATATATAGTGGATAAATATTATATATCTGATATATAAATCATTAATATCATTCAAGATAGAATGGATGTTTAACCACATGGAAAATTTAGAATTACAACAAGTTCATTTTTTAATTCAAGTTTCAAATATAGACCAAATGTACGATATGAACTCAAATAATTAACTAATTTTTATAGTAATTAAATAAGTGATATAAAAGGAATAATAAACTTGAAAAACTGTCTTCATTAAGTATAAATTAACTTATGTTTATTATTCATGAAAAAACAAGGAATATACATGACACAAAGGACTTGAGGTAAGGGGTTTTAATCTCACTTTTTATTTACATGAGATTCATGTTAAAATTGAAACTATTTCCTTCTGTGTAGTGTATGTACATAAAATGATTTAATTAATTAAATAAGATAAATTAATATATGTGTATTTACATCTTCATTGTATGTTCCTTCTTTCATTGGTCTTCTATTTCGTATGATACCAAATAGGTTAGGGAATTTCAAATTTCAATTTCCACCCGATGATTTTTACGCATTCTTCATTGATTATTTTACTCCAAGATTATGTGTGAAATAACTATTTATTTATTTATATAGTAATTAATACTCTCCATTTCGTGGATATTCTTTTTATATTCATAATAAACCCTTTTATAAATTCTCACGTCATTGATATCAACATGATAATTGTAATCTTAGCTTCATATTGGATTTATTGAGTTAAATATCCAAGTCATTGGTTTTGTTTCTACAAGAACATTTGTGAATATATTTTTATTTATCTACACATAAAATCTAATAATATTGACTGTATATATATATTTTTTAAATAATTATGTAAATTGTTTATCATTAATATAAGGATATTGTCTTTATAAATGATTTCATCTAAATTTACATTCCATTGATACTTCGTTGTTGTTATAATCCAATTCACTCTTATATGGTTTATGTACTATCTATTGGCATATTATATCATGAATTACAGTATTCTCATGATATTATAACATTTTCATTAAACTATATTCTTCAATTATTTTTATTTTATCACCTCTCAATTTGATAAAAACTCTTTAACTAAAATATCATTTCAAATGTTTTAAAGATTTATTCATCAAATTCATTCTTAGTAATGTCCATGTTTTCAAAATAATTTTTATGATTTATTTATATTGACATTAATGTTTTAAAATTTTAATTCATTTAATAGTTTTAATGTTTTATGGGACACTTTGATCCATAAATCTCTTTATTAAATGTTTTAAATGGTTTTAAAAATGATTTTCACAAAGCAATGATTATGTAGTTATCATGAAATAATATATTTTTATTTCACAGTGGATATGTTATATTTCCATTATACTTGTTTTATGTGTGAGCCTAATATATCTCTCTAATGAATTGGGTAATGTGACAGAGTTAAAGATTAATGTTTCTCCTAAGAGATTTAGGGAATATACTGTGATGGGTATTCCAAACCTAACTCCCTATGTAGCTGTGAAAGCTAAAATGAATTAATGTTATGTATGCCATAATATACCTTTATGATTTGTGATTTCTATGTGTTATTTATAAATCTTATGATTTCATAAGGTATATTATTATTGAAAAATATGGTTTAATTTTTTTGTATTTATTATTGGGATAATGTTTTCATTCCTTATTTTATAACATTAACTGAGACTTTTATACTCATCCAATGTTTTTAAATGTATTTCATAGAACTTATAGATAAATAATAGTTTCTAGGCTGGGGTCATGGAATTGTTATCTTGTATAAAACATGGAAGTATACATTATTCTTTTTTTACGAGTTTTTATTTTATAAAATAATGGAAACTAATTAGAAGTGTCTATTTTTTTAATTTTTGAGATGTAATGTAATTGTTATGTCCTATATCTCTATATATTTAAACCTATAAAGATTGTAACAGCCCGAGATTTTATGAAAAATATTTTTTTTTATTTCACTAATGTCTTGTGTTGTACTCTACACCAAAAGAAGCTTGCACAACACACATCCTTGACTTGCCTTGCATTACACACAATCGCAACCTTCCTCGATAGCGTGTGTGGTACGTAATACTGAGTTTCACGAAACAATGATATGCTATTAAAATATTATTAAAACTAGCCGTTATGAATAGAAATAACCACTTTTTAAATTTTAGAAATTTTAGCTCTCAAAATGGACTTCATTTTTGGATTCGGAGTATCTAATTTATCCTAAGGTGAAATTTTGGTACTTTTCGGATAACTTTCATATTCGGATGAATAGTGAAAATTACTAAATTATAATTAAAAACAACTTTTTTAATCGAAATAATTAATAGTGATAAATCATTAATTTGAGTGGTTTTAAAGTATATTTAGAATATATTTTTACAATTTAATACAATGTTGGTCATTGGATGTTATTTTACATTTAAACTAGACATAAACAAGTGTCAATCTTTTGATAGATATTGTTTCTTAAAAACACGCTACTTGTTTTAACAGCGGGATTTAATTACAAAATTAATTAATGCAACTTTTATGTTAGTAATTTGGTAAAATAGACTTCATTTTTGAATTCGGAATATGAAATATAGCTTGGGATGAAATTTTGGCATTGTTCTGAAAAACATCAATTTTTTATGAATAGTGAAACTACTAAGTGGTAGTTAAAAAAACTGAATTTTTCATAAAACTTAATTTTACCGCTTCTGTGAATGGAATTTCAAAAATCCGAGAGACACGGTTGATGTCAGTAAGTAAAATGTGGTTCAATGAGATGAAAATAATTTTTGGTGAATAGTAACTTTTTACTTTTATTTACCACGGTTAAAAGTAAATAGGGTAATTAAGGGTAAAAATGATATTATTATTACCCTAACACATGTCCTAATTCTATTGGACAAGTGTAATTCGACCAAAAACAAGCTTAGGAATAAAATATGACCATTTAGGCCCACTTGGATTAGATTAGGAAATTTATTATTATTTAATTAAAAGAAGAGTTAAAAGAGTTAAAATCAAAGTTTATTTACTAAAAATTTTTTAATATAGGGTTATACATGAGATAAATTCGATTGTAAATATTAATTAGAAAGCTAAAACGATTTTTCTACATAATGGTATTTTATTTGTAATTTTTAGACCTCAAATAATTTAATTTATTTATGACACAAAGATGATGCAGTAATTATATTATTAATGAAATATTGACATAATTGATATTATAAATACCAAAATAAATGTAATTTTAGACTTTTTATAAATTCCACTAATTTTCTAGGTTACTATGATATATTAGTGTTGATTTAATCAACTTGGTTCGAACATATAATTCTGTTATGACTTTCACAAAAATCATATATCAAATAGTGTCAAAATTGACACAAAATAGTTTTTAAATCAAATATTATATTATTAATTGTTATTTTATTCCTAAAAATCTATGGTTCAGAAAAATGACTTAGATAAGGATATATATATTAATAATAAACAATTTGGGGTTCGTTTGGCATGTTATAGAAAGTGTATTAACCATATAGTGAAAGAAAACAAAAAGACACGGTAAAAGTTAAATTATTTAACTTAGAGTTAAATCTAATTGATAAGGTTAAAATAATACCATAAACTTGCCTAAATCCTATTGGATGATAGGATTTCTACCCATCCCCACTTTAGCTTCGAAATAAGACCCTTTGGAACCATTATAAACCGATTTTGACTTTAATATAAAATAATATTTTGAGATATTCCTAAGGTGCCCCTCTCCTCCCTTATAAAAGGGCACCTCCTCCCCCTCCTCCTCACACCAATTTGAGCACTCAAGCTCGGCCAACCCCTGCCGAAATCCCTTCTCCACTTCCCTAGAATAATCCTAGAGGTCCTAATCTTCTTCAAAGACCAATCTTAGTTCCCATAGTGGAGGATTCAAAGAGGCGTTTCAAAGAAGAGGTAATATCCATTACCGATCTTTTCAATTTCGTTCTTCTTCAACTTCTTATTATTTAGTTGTTTCATGACAAAGTAATAACATAAGTATAATTAAATACTGATATGTTATTATAAATATGAAAGAACTCTAATTAACCTTCTATCCATCCCACGGAAAAATGAAATCACCGCGCGTGCGTACGTACAGAATATCGTCTCCACGCCGTGGTGTAATCTATTTTTCCACCATCACTTTACAAGGATGGGTATAATGGTGTAATGAGTAACTATTTATGATTATTATAAAGTAATATTGATACTGAAATAATATATATATACTCCAATACAGTTCCACGATCATAGGAACGATATCATCACTCGTGCGTACGTACGGAATACCGTCTCCACGATGCGATGCGACTCGTTCTACATGATCATCATTACATAGTAATTATATAAATGAATTGAATGAATAAATATGATATATGTTACACTAATACCATTCTGGATATAAGGTATCTATAACCTTAAAAGAAGAATAAGAATGTATTCGGCAAAACACGCATAAAAACAAAAGGCAATAAAGACCCGAGTAACAAGTAACAATGAAATATTACTAACAAGAAGCTAAGAATATGACCATATATGATATCATATCAATATGTATGATTCTGGAATAAGTCAATAACATTATTTAAACCATTATACAGGAGTTTCGGACACGTACAAAGCTAATAGGACCTAAGGTAAGGAAAATATCACAATCTCATTTTTATCCGAGATTGTTTATACGTTGGTATTTACTGGGGTGTATTTTATCATCAACATCCATGTTTTCTCAATATGTAATATTATTTCCATCCACCTACAATTGTTTAAATCCAATTTTACCCTTCTATGAGTTTTTAGTAAAAGATATGAAAGGAATATTTTGTCGTTTTTTATACGAGGTACTTTTTGACTTTTCCGACAAAAGTACGAAGAATGTTTTTTTTAACTTATACGGCACGAACAGATTTTTACGGTTTTATAAAGCCTTATTTTCATGAACCTTCCTCCAAAATATTTCATGACTATTTTCAATAAAATCTTTTTCTTTTAAAATTGCATGATGTTTTGTGAAAAGAAATTGATTTTGAAGAAGAAAGGATATTTTCCTCAAGAATTCAATTCAAGTGTTTTATCAAAATTATTTTTCATCTAAGATAATAAAGGGTTCTGTTTCTATCCATATTTTTACATTGATTTGACTATGTTGTGATGGAATTATGTTTATGAATTCCTTTATCTTATATGAATGGTTTTATGATGACATGTTGTTTAAGAATCCCATTTTTATTACATGGGTTATGTTATGATGTATGGTTTATGATTATGTGGCACACATAAGAAAGGATTCATTATAAGATGGGTGGGACCTATATCTCCCTCCAATGCATTGGGTAAATATTTTATATCTCATGAGATAGACATGGCTGGAACGGTAGGTAATACCGGTTCAGTGAAACAGGACTGGAACGAGGGTTACTCGGTTCAGAAAGGGACTTTGTCCACTAAGATAGTCTTGGCAATGAGTCATGACTAACAAGAAATGATTTTGCATGATTATGTGTGCATGCCACAAAGTTTCAAGTTTCATGTTATGATTATGGGGATCTCATTTTCACTTCTATGATTTATCTCATGTTATGATATTATGAGCTCTTTTGCAGGTTAAGATTTCCAAAAGCTATGTTCTTATGTATATGATGTGATTGATATTTCTTTTGTTTACCCTTACTGAGCATTTGAGCTCACCCTTTTATGTTTTCTTTTCCCCAGGATATAAAGAATGCTTTTTAGGTAAAAAAGGGAAGATCTTTATGGGAGATATTGAAGATCTTTCACCACGATTAGAAGATTACGTTCCGAGTTTCCAAAGACACTAAACTATTACGATCCTTGTGTGTGTGTTTTTGTTATGTACTAAGTATTCCACAAAAGTAATGTAATGTCCATGTACGTCAAGATATGGGTCTCTACAAAGATCCTCAATGTAATTTCTTGATTAAACTCATTATTAAGTAATGTTTAAGTTAGGAGCCTTATAGTTGGTATCAGAGGTCGGTTTAGACAACATTAGGGATTATGAGTTTTTATTAGACACATAGTTGTTTTATATGTCTATTATTTATGTTAAATTCTTATATTCTAACTTTTTCAGATCAAGTAATGTTTGTTACAAATTGATGGAGGAGGATCTAAAACGACATTCTTATCTCTTCCTGATGCCTTGATTTTCAACAATTATTGAAAAGTCATGTCTATATGGCTCTCAAACATTTCCTAACATACAACTCAATTGTATGAAATTTTTTGAGATATCAAACACCTCCGCTATACCTTGATACCGTTTTGGATCATGGGTTGTATTTAATCAAATCTTATTTCCCCAATATTCTTATATTTCCAAGAAAGGTTAATATTATCAAGGAATATTTATATATTTTACATTATCACAAGATTTTGACGAAAATTTTGATTTTTAAAAAGGTGCTTAAGAAGAATGCCCTTGTGCAACCTATTTATATTTTCTATTAAATTATAGTGTTTCAGCACATACTTGTGGTATTTTAAAAATACCATTGATTGAATGATTCCACTATAACTCAGTAAAACTGTTTTATAAAAAGAATGTTTTATCAGATGATTTGAAAATATATGCCATTCATGATTTTTTTCCAAAACTATTTTTCATTGATCACCCATATGACCCATGTTGTATGAAGTGGATTTGGATAAAGGAAGTATATTATTTTGAAGTATCTCTAAATCATTGTTTCAATGCATGGACCATATATCTACATGAATACGATGACGATGAAACTAGGTGGACACAATGATCATTTTAAAATTTTCATTCATTAGAAATAGTGATATTTTATTGAGGAAAAAAATTCAATATATATAAGACTTCATGAATTACGATGTTGAGGTCATTATGAGTTGGGTTGAAAATGAGAGGTGTAAGACAACCAAAGAGGTTAAATAATTTTATGATTATTTTTTAAGATTTATCTTAATTTTTTGAATGTTATAAATTATATAGTTTTTAAAAAGGATTACACACAGACCGTGTGACAACCCAACACATCAGACAATGCTGTGAATATCGAAACCCCAACCAATGAGTGAATGAGATTTATCACCTACCACTAGACTATGACAAGTCCCTCATTAGTATTATTTATTCTTTTTATTTAAATGATTTTATTTATCAATAATTAGTTGATATGGTATCTTATGTTTTATAAAATGAATTTCCATAGTATTAGAAAATGATTTGGGGATTAAGGGTTGAAGGTTATTTTGGAAGTCATTTTCTCTTTTTAGGAAATGATATGCCTAAGAAAAGTAGAATAGTTTGGGATTTCATTTGAGGAGTAATGGTGGAATTTTATTCTGTAATAATCCTTGTTTTTAATATGGTCATATAGAGATTGGGGTTATTTATGGAAATGATTATCCTGTCAAAGATAATAGGTGATTTGATTAATTATGCTTCAGTATGAGACTTTAAGAGTAGTTGATGTTATTTGAATATAAATGTTACGATTAACTATGGAAGGCTATGTGATTAAATCCTTCTTAATTTTGGGTAAAAATATTATTTTGTGTTACATTGATTAATTTTATGTATATTTTTTTATTTAATGGTATTTTCTGAACGTTTTGTATTGTTTGTCAAATTTAGGGGATTAAGAGTACTATTTATTTTTATAATGTATTATCCTTTTTGGGTATTATTTGATCTAGTACTAACCATTTTGGTTTTCGTTAATGTCAAATGACAAGAGAAATATACAGTTCATATTTTTTGGATTATGTTAGTCTCTAGAAGTTCATTCTATAACTATTGGTGTGACCAAGACAACTTGAATACTCATAGTATGGAGAAAATATGATTTTTCTAGTAGAAAATTATAAAATGATGAAACTATACTTGAAAATAATGTATATTTTCTTATTTACATATTTAATCTCATTAATAAATTTGGAATGTTTATTAAATGAAGCTTCAAAAAATGTTTTCAATTTACTTTTCATACTGGGAAACCAATTTTCGTTTAACCTATCACATGTTTGAGGTTTTCTAGTGGTTAACATTATCTTAATCATATTTTCTATCACTCTCCATCAGAACGTGTCACTTAGTTTCTCCTCCATATCCTTGTTTTCTTGGAATCTTAGTATCAGTTATCTTGGGTGACCTTTGTACTTATCTTTATTTATATTAAAGTTATATATTTTTTGACTATTTTTCGTATGTGAGACTTTTAATGAATTTTCCGAACCCAAATTTAAAATTACAAAGACACAATTCCCGAAAGGGGGGAAGGATGTAACATCCTAGGTGAACAAAGAATATGACATTTTCATATTTATAAATATTATTGAATTAAATATTAATTTTACATTAAATGGGAATCCATGATAGATTTTGTACCTGATATGAAACAACATGTTTCTTTTAAATATTACGTTACAAACATCGTTAAGTTGTACTAAAAAAATTTAATAATATTATTATTTTAAATGGGTGTTAACGCATAGTCGTTGTATTGGCGAGAATGAGCAGGACTAACTACAATATAATTATACTTTTTTGTAAATTTTTTTTATATATATCCAATACATTTTAGAAGAAAAAAATGTGAATGAATCCAATTTTAAGCATTAACACTCTAATATTGTTTTACTAGTCGTTTTACCTCCAATTTATGATGAAGCATTTTTTGAATAAAGGTTTAAAAAAATATTTTCCATTTGGAAAAATAATAATATTCTTTAAAATCAGGACATCAATATTTACATTGGATGAAATTTTGATATTTTCTGATTATGATGATTGTTTAATGAATAGTAAAAAAACCGCATTTTAAATCAAAACTGCCTTTTAATCTAATTTATTTATATAGTTAGAATATTTATTTAATTGTTGTTAAAGTGTAATTGGATTATAGTTTTACCATTTAATCTAATTTTGGTCATTTTATGTAATTTATCTGTTAAATTGAATATAATCAAGTGTCAATCTTTTAAAAGATATTATTTCTTAAAAATACACTTCTTGTTATGACAATGGGAATTAATTTTAAAATAATTTCTAACACTTATGTGTTTTTATTTTTTAAAAATGGATTCCATATTTTTAATCATGAGGTCTAAATTATTTGAATTGGTTGATTTTATTTTTATACATTATGAATATTTACATTACTAAATATTTTATTTACCATGGTTAAATGGTAAATCTCATAAATAAGGGTAAAAATTTATATTATAATAATATTAAATTACAATAACATATTCCATAATCCTATTTTCTGACACATTTCATACCATATGCATCCTTGGGTCTATTTTGGGACCCCATAGAGGCACTTAAGAGTGATAATGACACTTTATATTAATTAATTTATAGTAAATACAAAAATTACATAAACATATATCTATTAGAAAATAAATTTTTACGTGGGGTTATAAAAGTTATATCTTTGACTATAAATATTATTTTTAAAGATAAATAGATTTACAACATCCTAAAAATTTATTTATAAATTTTACACATCAAATAAAAAAATATATTTAGACATAATGATGATGTGGTTATTACCTTATTAATAAATGATTTAAATAAATGAGTCTATAAAATTTAGAAAATGATCCAAAACATATACACTACTTATTGGATGATTTAATTTCGAAAAAGAGAAATATTATATTATAATTAAAGGTATTTTGGACCTTTTGAATCTGAAAAAGTGTTTATCATAAAATAATGTTATCAAACATTTCTAAAGCACCTCTACTCCCCCTAATAAAAATCTATCACCTATAACCCATTACTCACACCTCTGAAGCCTTTTGGCTCATCCATCCTCATCATAAATAATATATTTGAATTATTATCTTCATCCTAGATGACTTACCTTATGAATGAGGATCTTCAAGGAAGCCTTTTGGTTCAAACCGTAGGGGGTTACCAAATTTAAAGGTAACGTCTTCTCTTAAGTTATCTTCATTTATTTTACTTCTCCCACCCCATAAACTCACTTTATTCCATTATTTTATAAACAAAATAGTATCCTAAATATACTAGGTTATTTTTATGATAATGGTTCTAACTATACTTCCATACACCTTCATATCATGGATACGAACATACTGTTTCGATAGATAGCAAACTAATTCCTCATGAAACGATGATTGTTCAAATATCTCAAATGCCTATCAAGTTGGACATTATGATGGAACTATATTTAAATATGATATATATTATTTTTTTTCACTATCATTCTTTATTTTTTATTTATATCATTTCTTTTCAGTTTCCATAATGGATAAATATGAAAATTTCATTTGAGGATGTGTGGACTATCGCCCCCTCAATGTGATATGACTCATTTATACCATACATGTAACATATAAATTATGTTGTTAATGAAAATATTTAACATATATAAAAGATGATATTATAATGAAATAATAATATACCTATGTATCATTTTGTTTTCATTCTTTTTAAAATGATAAAAAATGAAATGGATGTTGCGTTCATGCGTACGTACGACTTACCGTCTCCATGAACAGTGCATTTCATTTTCATATATCCAAATGATATGGAATATTCTAAATAGATATGTATATTGGATATATATAATATATATGATATATAAAACTTTAATATAATTATAGAGATAATGTATGTTCGACCACATGGGCACTTTATAATTATAACATGTTCTTGTTTTTTCATGTTTCAAACGTCTACCAAATGTCCGTTATGATATCAAAAAATTAAATAATTGTTATAGCAACCTAATAAGTGATATAAAAGTAATGATAAATATTAAATTTTTTTGATCTAGTGTAAATTAACATATGTTTATTATTCAGGATGAACAATGAACATACTAGACAAGTCGTACGTGAGGTGAGGAGTTTTCATCCCACTTTTTATTCCTGTGAGATTAATGCTATAATTGCCACTATTTAATTTGGTATAGTTTATATATGTCCCTTGATTGTATTATTTGAATAATATAAATTAGTTTATGGGTATCTAAATAATCATTTATGGATCCTCCTTTCATAGGGAATATGTTTTGTAAGTTACCAAATCGGTAACAGAATTTCAATTTTAAATTTCCACTCATTAGGTTTTATGCATACGTAATTGATTATTATTCTCAACATTTATCTGTGAAATCACTATTTATTTATCTATTTATTATTTTATACTTCCATTGTATGGATATTTTTTATATATATATAATCACTCTATTTATAAATTCTCACATAATTGATATGAACATGATAATGGTAATCATAACAACATTTTCCATTCATTGAGTTAAATATCCAAGTAAATCATTTTTTTATACAAGAACATGTGTGAATGTCTAATGATTGATTAAAATTTAATTTCCAATCGTATTGAGTGTTTTTATATTTTCACACAAAATTTTGTAATTAATTCATTTTCAATCTAAGGATATCATCTTTATAAGGGATTTCGTCTCAATTAACATTCTATTAAGACATCTTTGTTATTGTGTGCCAATTCACTCTTATATAGTTTATATACTGTCATTTGGTAAATTATATCATGAATCCATTTATTTTGATGATATTATAATGTTTTGATTAAATTTTATTACTCAATTATTTTTATTCAAGAATCTATCATTTTGTTAAAAACACTTTTACTAAAATATCACGCTAAATTTTTTAAAGATTTATTCTTCTAAATATATCTCATTAATGTCCATGTTTTCAAAAAGGGGGTTTTGATTTATATATATAGACATTGATGCTTTAAAATGTTAATTCAGTTATTAGTTTCAAAGTGTTATGGGACATTTTGATCCAAAAATCACTTTATTAAATGTTTTAAATGGTTTTAAAAATGGGTTTGACAAAGTAGTGATTATGTCAATATCATGAAGTGATATTTTTTAATTGAAATGTGGAAATTGTATCACTACTTTATTCATGTTTTATGTGTTATTAATATGTTGTGGTTATTGGGTGTTGTTTACATATACGAGTGGTTTTGTGAAAATCCTAGTGCGAGTGAGCCCAAGATAGCTCTCACATGCATTGGGTAGCGTGATGGAGGTAAACATTAATGTTTATCATAAGAGATTTAAGTAAAATACTACGATGGTTATTCAAAACGTAACTCCAAACGAAGTTGGGAAAGCTACAATGTACGTATGTTATGTATGGCATATCATATCTTTATGATTTATGAATACGGTGTGTTATTAATAAATCTTATGAATTCATAACCAACGTTATGATTGATAGGTATGGTTTCATTTTTTTTGTATTTATTAATGATTCCTTATTTTATAACCCTTACTGATATTTTTATTCTCAAATCATTTTTTGAAATGTTTTCCACATAACATAAAGATTAATAGGGTCAAGGATGGGATCAAGGAAAATTTATGTTGTTCTAAACATGGAACTACACATACTTTTTTTTTGAGTTTTGTTTTAAGAAAAAAAATATAAACTGAGTTGAAGTGTTGTCTTTTTAATTTTTTAAATGTAATTTAATTTTTATGGAATATTTATCAAAAGATATAATCATGAAAAGATACTTACTATGAATTAATGATTTAACTAAATAAAAATTATTGTTTGTGGTTGGGGACTTAAAATATGGTTTATATTTAATCAATTTAAGGTTATTAAAATAGGAAATAATGTTTATTCAAGATGGAATTTTCATGGAATAATGGTTGCACTGTGTAATTATTCTATGAGTAGTCCATTATTCATTAATTTCCACCTTCAAATAGTATATATTATTTTTATAAAAATAATTATGATATAAAATTTATAAATTTCTAGTTATTTATTCTATGATCATAATTGTTTTATCTTTACAACCCACATATTAATTCCTATAAAAAAATTACTCAGTGACCAACATCAGAATGTCTAGAAAAACATATTAGGTTATGATATAATCTATCAACATAATTTATATTATTGATACATATATATTTAAGATTTAAATAACACCCATTTCACTATATAATTCATTTTTCATGGTAACCAAGTGTAACATGTTCTATATCAACAAATGAAATTGAGGGGAATATTGAGAAATATCCACTCATATTTCTTGAATAGACAATGTCCACAGAGTATTTTTTATTAATGTTGGTGATGATTTTTTTACTGAAAAAAAATTAATGAAACCACATGTTATGGTACACGTACACTATAAGGTCCATTAGTGTTGGCTAAAATATATTTATGAATGAAAATATGTTTTCATATTTGAAATATAAAGCTATAATTAGACAAATTCAGAAAAATAATTGTAACAACCCAAGATTTTATGAGAATTATTCTTGGAAATTTCATTGATGTCTTTTGTTATATGCTACACTAAAATTAGCTAGTTTTATACGCAACACTGTATTAGCTTGCAGTAGACACAAAACTATTCTTGGCTCGTGTTACACACAATTTCAAGTTCATTTTGAAGAATTTATTCTACACAACATTAAGTATAGATTTTGTTTAATGTATAAACGATATATGTTTTTATTATGTTATATGCAACACCAAACAGAGCTTTCACTACACGCATCACGGACTTGGCTTTCATTACACGTAATAAAGACATTCTTCGATAGCGTTTGTAGTACGGAATACATAGTTTCACTAAACGATATATTTTTCTAATATTATTATGAAATAGGCATTATGAATATTAATCCCCAATTTTTTAAATTTTATAACTTTATCTTTCAAAATGGACTTCATTTTTGGATTCGGAATATCGAAATTCACCTATGGTGAATTTTGGGTTTTTTTCTAAAAACCTCCATTTTTGGATGAATAGTGAAAACACTAGGTTAATATTTAAAAACTGACTTTTTATTTAAATAATAAATTATTTTATTTAAATTTAATTTAGGTCGAAATTGATACATAATACCTATATAAGTTCAATTTAATTCATTGGAATTATTTTATAATAATTTTAAATATATAAAAATTGTATTGAACTTTTCACCGTCTTTTACCCACCTCCTAGGAGAAATTGAAAATTTACATAAAACATAATGTTACCGCTTCTATAAGTGGAATTTTTAAAATCTGAGAGACATGGTTAATATCAAGGAGTAAAAATTTGGTTCAATAAGATAAAAATAATTATTGTTGAATAGTAACTTTTTTACTTTTATTTACCATGGTTAAAAGTAAATTGTGTAATTAATGGTAAAAATGATATTATTATTACCCTAACACATGTACTAATTCGATTGGATAAGTATAATTCAACCAAAAAAAACTTAGGAATATAATATTACCCTTTAGGTCCACTTGGATTAGATTTGGACACTTATTATTATTTTATTTAAAGAAGAGTTAAAATAGTCAAAATCAATGTTTAATACCTAAAACAATTTTAATATAGGGTTATACATTAGATAAAATTGACTATAAATATTCATTAGAAATATAAATCGATTTAATACATAATGGTATTTTATTTATAATTTTTAGACATTAAATAATTTAATTTATTTATGACACAATGATGATGCAGTAATTACCTTATTAATGAAATACTAACATAATAGATGTTATAAATACCCAAATAAATTTAATTTTAGAATTTTTATGATTTACACTAATTTTATAGGTTACTATGACATGTTATTATTGATTTAATTAACTTTTTAGAACTAATCAAGCTGTTATGATTTTCACAAAAATCAAGTACCAAATAGGGTCAAAATAGACCAAAAATAGATTTTAAAACAAATATTTTATTATTAATTGTTATTATATTCATAGAAATATATGGATCTACCGAATGACATAGATAAGGTTATATATATTAATAATGAACCACTGGGGGTTCTTTTGGCTTGGTATAGTATGTTTATTAACCATATAGTGTAAGAAAACAAGAAGACACAGTAAAGGTTAAATTATTTAACTTAGAGTTAAATCTAAATGATAAGGATAAAATACTAACCTAAACTTGTATAAAACCTATTGGATTAAAGTATTTAGACCCATAACCACATTATATTCTAAATAAGTCTATTTTTAACTATTAAAAACCGAATATGAATTTATTATAAAAAATATTTTATGTTTTTCCTAAGGTACCCCTCTCCTCCCTTATAAAAAGGTCACCCCTTTCCTCTTCTCTTCACACCCTTTTGATCCTTGAAGCTCGGATAACCCCCTCCAATTACTCTTATCAACTTCTCTATTTATATCATAGAGGTTCGGGTCTTCTCAAAAGGCCAACTCTAGTGCCCTAAGAATAAGTTTAAAGGAGGTGCGTCGAGGAAGAGGTAATCTCTTCTACCGACTATTTCAGGTTTCATTCTTCTTCTACTTACTCTTCGTTAATTGTTTCATTATAAAGTAAAAACATAAGTATTACTTATATACTTATATGTTATTAGAAATATTAAGCAACCCTATTTCACCTTCTATCCATCCTACGGAAAATGAAATAACCGCGCGTGCGTACCTACAGAATACCGTCTCCACGTCGTGGTTTAATCAGTTTTTGCACCACCACCTTACTTGGATGGGTATAATGGTGTAAAGAATAACTATATATGCTTATTATAACATCATACTGATTATAAGATTTTATATCATCCACTCCAATTCCATTAAATAAATATGGTAATGATATCATCCCTCGTACATACGAACAGATTACCGTCTCCATGACGCGATGAGATTCATTTTCCATGTAAAAAATTAGAGAATGATTATAAAGTATATATAATAAGTAATAATGAAATATATTACATAATAATTATACTTGATTTATGTATATATATATATATATGTATGTCATCTATGTAATTCCATTCAATTCAATATGGAAACGAAAAACAACGTTGATGCGTATGTACGGCCTACTGTCTCCATTAACGGTGTATTTCATTCCATTTATCGATCTATTATATATATGTATATTATGAATAAATATTATATATAAATCATGTTTTATATTCTATAATTAATTAATCATGATCTAAGTAATCATATTAATAATTATAAGTCAAAACACAGATGATAAATGAAACGATTTTACCCAAAACACTGCTTTAACATGGAATTGACAAATGAACGGATAATATAAAGTCGTAAGTGAATCATATATGATATAATAAATACTATTATAGTTCTATTAAAAGTTAATAATATGTTTAAACCCACTATAAAAGAGTCTGAGACACATACAAAAGAAATCGGACATAAGGTAAGGGATAATTTTCAATATCATTTTTATCTGAGATCGCGTATACGTAAGTATTTACTTAGGTTATATTTTTCATCCATGACTATAATATGTTATTCATAGAGTGTTTAATATTATTCCATGTATTTTTAATGGAATTTTTACCCCTCTTTGACTTTTAATTTGTGTTATGGATGGAATCGTTCTTTTGTTTACCATACGTGGTACTTTTTGACTTTTCCGTTAAATGTACAAGGAGAATGTTTTTAACTTATACGGAATGAATGGATTTTTATTGTTTTATAAATAATTCTTTTCATGAATCTTACCATACATGATTTAATGACTGTTTTCAGAAAAATCTTTTTCTTTTAAAATTCCATGGCATTTTATGAAAATAAAATGATTTTGAAAAAGAAAGGATATTTTCCTCACGAATTTATTTCAAGTGTTTTATCAAAACCATTTTCATCAAAGATGGAATTATTTCATTTGTGTAAGTTTAATGTATAATGTCTCTATGATTTACATAGTTTCACTTTTCTTATGATGAAATGATATCCATTTTATATGTATGATGTCATGATGGGATGATGTTTATGAAACCCATTTTATTCTTTGGGATATGATGAATGATTTATGTTTATGTTGTGGAAAACGTAAGAATGATTTCATTATGAGATGGGTGGGACCTATATCTCCTTCCAATGAATTGGGTAAATATTTATATCTCATGAGATAGACTTTTCTTGAATGGTAATTTAATCTGGTTTAGTGATACAGGACTGGAACGAGGAGTGAACTCGATTCAGAAAGGGACATTGTCCACTAACTTGGTCTTGGAAGAAATGCCTTAACTAATATGGAAATCATATAAGGTGATTAATGTTGTTTTACAATTGAATGATTTCTTACCATGATATTTTATCATGATTGATGTTCCATTATGATATATGCCTTATGTACTTCCAAGATTTATGTCTTTGTTCATGATTTTAATATTTAGATTTTATGGTCATGTTTTTGCATTAAAATGTTTATAGATTATTTAATGTTCCCTATGTTTTCCATTACTGAGCATTTGAGCTCACCCTTTTTATGTTTTCATTTCCACAGGATATAAAGAAAGGTTTTAGGTAAAAAAACAAAAGGGGAGATCATTATGGGAGATGTCGAAGATCTTTCACCCTGATCAGAAGATTAATTTTTCGAGTTTCTAAAGACACTAAACTATTACGATCTTTGGGTGTGTGTTTTTGTTATGTATTAAGTATTCCGAAAAAGTAATGTAATGTCTATGTACGTCAAGATTTGGGTCTCTACTATTGGTATCATATGAAAGGTTTAGTTATCCTTTGGAAACTAGGATGCGAAAACATTAGTGATTTATCTAGAGATATTTTAATGGTATGTCTAGTGATGTCCCTAAGGTCTAGTATAACTATAGGTTACAGTCCTAGAATTATGTTGACAATCATTAATAACCTAGGGTAAACCTAGGGTGTCATGGATTAAAGAATGTGTGATAAGTTAGATATCCCATAAGTGACTTTTTATTATTATGTGGTTCCTTATTATTTTAATTGTTTCTTACAACATGGATTTTGGTTTTAGTCAATAGCGGGAACCATAAGGAATTGGGTCAACATTGAATCCAATGGAAAAATTGGTGACTATGAGTAACAAAATTGCATAATTACTAGAAAGAAAGATTTTATGATTATGCCGAATTAGTCATCACGATATATGATTAACAAGGTGAACTTAATTTGTATTCCTAATTCATCATAAAGAGGAAGATGGAATTTTATGAATATTCACATGGTGATATTAATAGAGAAAGGAAGATTGAGATTAATAATGAATAGAAGAAGAACCCTGATTAATTCATCAAATGGAGGGGAAGATGTTATCTGTGTGGAGAGAAGGGTCATAGAGTAACAGACTGTTATGGAGTTCAATGTCTTATCTATGGAGAACATGGGAATTACCCAACTAAATTCTCTGACCTAAAAGGTTACTTCTAAATCAAAAAATGGCTTATTCCATGAAAATCATTAAATAGAATGGATTGAAGTGTTTATGTGTTGGTATTCAAGAATAAAGTTGTTGAGGTACTTTTATGGTATATTGGAATATCTATATATTGGTCCATTGTGGTTTTAAATAATTATATGGTACCTATAGCCATGAAAAGTGATTGAAATATTTTTGGAAAGAAGATGATATGCGCATAGTGAAGGGATAAAGAGAAAATGAAATGAGCTCATGACTGAAATCATGGTTTGAGTATATAAAATTTTTGGGATTTTCGTATGTGGAAAGAGTTAACTTTTGACAGCATTCCTGTTTTCACTATGGTTCTATGGTAATTCATGTTTCAAAAGAATACCTGGTTAAGCTATTCATATGTTTGGAATGTGACCAACAAGATATATCTTATAATATATGGGTGATAAATGATGGTATTCACATGCTTGTAATGTGACCATTCAAGTAATCGTTTTCTTTATACTACGAGATTGGACATATGTATTTTGGATAATCCTAATGTTTGGAATGGATTATGTTGGAAATCAGATAGTATTTTTTAAGGCTAGAACGTTTTGTTATAATAGTATTGTTTTAGAAAAAGGACAACCCGTAGGACGGGCAATAACCTGTCACGTCGGACAAGGATGTGGGAATTGAACCCACAACCGAAGTGCGATAGGAATTTATCAACTACCTTTGGCCTACAAGAAGTCCTTGGTTAGTGTAAACTAATTTTATTTTATTAAGCGGTATGATAGATGATGTATCAGTCTATTTTTGGAACCATATACGATTAATATCACACATAGATGGACTTATGTAATTAACTTTTTCTAACCTTATTGTTGAGACAGATGGAATGAACCATCATTCTATCACATGATCTGCTAACACTTCACGAATGAAAAATTCAACTTCATTTCTTTAAGAGATGAAGTGGAAATTGTTCGAGGCACAATCAATGGTGAGATTATAATGAAATAATGTAAGTATTTCTTCTAATTAAAATTCGTCATCTTTAGGAAAATGATTTTGAAAACCAAAAATGTTGTCCTAGTGCCCTAATATCCGATGAATTGGATGGTACCTTAGATCTTCACAAATTTATGGATTTGTGATTGTAGGATTTTTGTAGCCATGTTCTCTACCACTCTTCATCTAAACATGACAGTTAGATTTCTCTTTCGTATCCATATTTATACATATGTTGTCCTATGTTGAAACCCAGTATTCAGTTACTTTTGGTGACCGTTATGATTCTGAATTTCCTTTTTAAAATTAAGTTTTACTATTCCTTTATACGATGTGGGTTTCTATAAAGGAAACATTCAAGTATTAATCCATTTATAACCACGACGAATTTTGAGGGCGAAATTCATTTTAAGGTGTGTAGAATGTAACAACCCAAGATTTTATGAGAATTATTCCTTTTAATTTCATTAATGTCTTTTGTTATACGCTACACCAAAATTATCATGTTCTATACGCAACACCGTATTAGCTTGTTGTATACACAACACTATTCTTGGCTCGTGTTACACACAATTTCATGTTCTTTTTGTATAATTTAGTCTACGCAACATTAAGTATAAATTTTGTTTACTGTATAAAATAAAAAAAGTTTTTATTATGTTATACGCAACACCAAACGGAGCTTTCACTACACGCAACCCTAACTTGGCTTGCATTACACACAATAAAGACCTTCTTCGATAGCGTTTGTAGTACGCAATACCGAGTTTCACTAAACGATATATTATTATAATATTATTATGAACTAGACATTATGAATAGTAATACACAATTTTTGAATTTTTATAAATTTTATCTTTCCAAATGGACTTTATTTTTGGATTTGGAATATCGAAATTATCCTAGGCTGAGTTTTTGGTATTTTTCTGAAAACATTCAATTTTTTCTGAATAGTGAAAACACAGAGCTACTATTTAAAAACTAAAATTTTATTTAAATGATGCTTTATTTTATTTAAATTTAATTTAGGTAATAATTGATACATAATACCTGTATGAGTTCAATGTAATTAATTGGAGTCATTTTATAATATTTTTCGATATATAAAAATTTTATTAAACTTGTCACCGTCTTTTACCCACCTGCTAGGAGAATTTGAAAAATTACATAAAACATTATTTTACTGCTTCTGTGAGTGGAATTTCAAAAATCCGATAGACACAGTTAATATCAAGGAGTGAAATTTTGTTAAATAAGATAAAAATATTTTTTTGCGAATAGTAACATTTTACTTTTATTTACCACGGTTAAAAGTAAATAGGGTAATTAAGGGTAAAAATGATATTATTATTACCCTAAAACATGTATTAATTATATTGGATTAGTGTAATTCGACAAAAAACAACCTTATTAATAAAATAATACCCTTTAGGTCCACTTTTATTAGATTAGGACAATTATTATTAATTTATTTAAAGAAGAGTTAAAATAGTTAAAATCAAAGTTTAATAAGTAATAAATTTTTAATATAGGGTTATACATAAGCTAAATTCGACTATAAAGATTTGTTAGATTGATAAAACGATTTCATACATAATGGTATTTTATTTATAATTTTTATACATTATATAATATAATTTATATATGACACAATGATGATGAAGTAATTACCTTATTAATGAAATATTAACATAATCGATGTTATAAATACCCTAATAAATTAAATTTTAGACTTTTTATGAATTTCACTAATTTTATAAGTTAATATGACATGGTATTATGGATTTAATTACCTTTTTTTGAACTAATAAGGCTATTATTATTTTCCAAAAAAATCAAGTACCAAATAGTGTCAAAATTGACAAAAAATTGGTTTTAAAACAAATATTTTATTATTAATTGTTATTATATTCATAAAAACCTAAGGTTCGGAAAAATTACTTAGATATGGTTTTATATATTAATACGGAACCACTTGGGGTTATTTTGGCTTGTTATAGTATGTTTATTGACAATATAGTGTAAGAAAACAAGAAGACACGACAAAAGATAAATTATTTAACTTAGAGTTAAATATAAATGATAAGGATAAAATAGTAAACTAAACTTGTCTAAAACATATTTTTTGAGAATATTTAGACCCATAACATCCTTATATTCAAAATAATTCAATTTTGAGATATTAAAAACTGAATATGACTTTATTATAAAATAATATTTAAGATTTTTCCTAAGGTGCCCCTCTCCTCCCTTATAAAAAGGGCACCCCTTTCCTCTTCTCTTCACGCCCTTTGGAGCCTTGAAGCTCATCCAAACCCTTCCAATTACTCTTTTCAACCTCTCTAGTTTTATCATAGAGGTTTTGGTCTTCTCAAAAGGCCAACTCTAGTGCCCTAAGATGAAGTTTAAAGGAGGTACGTCAAGGAAGAGGTAATCTCTTCTACCGACTCTTTCAAGTTTCATTATTCTTCTACTTCCTCTTCTTTACTTGTTTCATTATAATGTAATAGAATAAGTATTACTTATATACTGATATGTTATTATAAATATGAAACAACCATATTTTATCTTCTATCCATCCTATGGAAAACGATATCACCGCGCATGTGTACGTACGGAATACCATCTTCACGCCGTAGTGTAATCAATTTTTCCACCAACACCTTACTTGGATGTGTATAATGGTGTAAAGAATAACTATATATGATTATTATAACATCATATTAATTATAAGATATTATATCATCCACTCTGATTCCATTCAATAAATATGGGAATGATATCATCACTCGTGTGTATGTACGGATTACCGTCTCCACGACGTGATGAGATTAATTTTCCATGTTAACAATTAAAGAATGATTATAAAGTATATGTAATAAGTAATCATGAAATATATGACATATTAATGCTACTTGATTTTTGTATATATATATATATATATGTATGTCATATACTTAATTCTATTCAATTCAATAAGGAAACAAAAAACAGCATTCATGCGTACGTACGGCCTACTGTCTCCATGAACGGTGTATTTCATTCCATTTATCAATCTATAATGTATATGTATATTATTAATATATATTATATATAAATCATGTTTTATATTCTATAATTATGTAATCATGATCTAAGTAATCGTATTAATAATTACAAGTCAAAACACGGACGATAAATGAAATGGTTTTACCCAAAAATGCTACTTTAACATGGAATTGACAAATGAACGGATAATATAAAATCATATGTGAATCATATATGATCTAATAAATATAATTATAGTTCTGTTACAAGTTAATAATCTGTTTAAAACCACTATACCGGTGTCTCGGACACATACAGAAGAAATTGGACATAAGGTAAGGGATAATTTTGCAATCTCATTTTTATCCGAGATCGCTTATACGTAAGTATTTACTGGGGTTATATTTTTCATCCATGACCAAAAAATGTTTTTCATAAAGTGTTTAATATTCTTCCATGTATGGTTAATGGCATGTTTACCCCTCTTATACTTTTAATTTGGGTTAGAGAACGAATCTTTCTCTTGTCTACCATACGTGGTACTTTTTGACTTTTCCGTTAAATATACGAGGAGAATGTTTTTAACTTATACGGAATGAATGGATTTTTACGGTTTTATAAATAATTATTTTCATGATGGTTAATATACAAGGTTTCAAGACTATTTTCAGAAATATTCTTTTCTTTTAGAATTGCATGGCAGTTTGTAAAAATAAAACGATTTTGAAGAAGAAAGGATATTTTTTTCATGAATTTATTTCAAGTGTTTTATCAAAACAATTTTACATCAAAGATGACATTATTTCATATGTGTATGTTTCAAGTATAATGTCTCTATGATTTACATGGCTTCAATTTTATTATGATGAAATGATATCCATTTTTTATATGGATTATGTTATGATGGGATGATGTTTATGAAACCCATTTTATTCTTTGGGTTATGATGAATGATTTATGTTTATGTTATGGAACATTAAGAATTATTTAATTATGAGATGGGTAAGACCTATATCTCCCTCCAATGCATTGGGTAATGATTTATATCTCCGGAGATAGACATGGCTTGAAAGGTAAGTTAATCGGGTTCAGTGATACAGGACTGGAACAAGGAGTGAACTCGATTCAGAAAGGGACTTTGTCCACTAAGATGGTCTTGGCAGACAATTCCTTAGCTACTATGGAAATAATATCAAGTGCTTAATGGTTTGTCATAATTACATGTTTTAATCCAATGATATTTTATCATGATTGATGTTCCATTATGATATATGCCTTACGTACTTCCATGATTTAGGTATTTGTTCAAGATTTTGATGTTTAGATTTTATGTTCAAGTTTTTGCATTCAAATGTTTATGGATTGTTTTATATTATCAAAGTTTACCCTTATTGAGCATTTGAGCTCACCCTTTTTATGTTTTCTATTCCCCAAGATATAAATAAAGGTTTTAGGTAAGAAAACAAAAGGAGGAGATCTTTATGGGAGATTTCGAAGATCTTTCACCATGATTAGAAGATTATTTTTCCGAGTTTCAAAAGACACTAAACTATTATGGTCATTGTGTGTGTTTTTTTATGTATTAGTTATTCTTAAAAAGTAATGTAATGTCTATGTACGTCAAGCATTGGGTCTCTACAACAATAAATATCATTATTCCAAGTACCTGATTATTTATTAGAAAATAGTCCTTCTCAAAAGACTATTCACACAATAGTCAAATAAGGTAATACTATATATACTAATATCAATTAAACAGTATATAATATAGAATTTATACAAATTGGATTATTTATATTTCATCATATACCATATTTATCTTCATTGGGGTTTTTACAACATATTTTATTTAGATAATGTTATCCCTTATAAAAACCACTACAATAAACGTTTAAGTTTTTTACATAAATTTATAATTTCTATATATTTCTACCATGGGATACAAAATAAGATATAGAGTAATTAAATTTAGAATTAATACTAGATATATTTTGTTTAAATATAATATTTCTTTAACAGATAGATCAATATTATTTATAATGAATTTTTATTTAAATTTAGAGACATCAAATGGTCTTCTGAAATAGTAATATATAAATTTAATTTTTCAAAACAGTAGTTTATTGATTCTAATTATAATTATTAATAATATGTAGAATTTAAATCATCTATTTGGTTCATTATATACATTATTCACATCAAAATAGCTACCCCAACATTAGAATCCGAATTAGAATTATTACTGATATCCTCTAAGGAACTCCCATTATACATGATATAATTTATTAGATTTATTCTCATATCCATCAATATTAAAATAATTTTTCTTAGTAATTTTAATAATTTTAGTTTTTATTTATCCCGGTTTGACATTTTCTATTATAATTCACTCCTAAAATATGATTTCTATAGTGTTTTCAACATACTTATTATTCTTGTGGGAGGGTTTTTCGAATCATCTTCTATTTTTCTCAAAATTACGATCTATTAAAAAATTAATGAATGTTCTTCATATGATTCTGAAATTTTATACGAGTCCTATTTATTATATAATTTAATAATTTTAATACCTTTTCTCTTTATGTCATATATTCATATAGAAACACTGAAAGAATCATTTTTATTTTTTATAAAATTAGGTTCTCTAGATTTAGCTTCCATTTTAGATTTATACATTATGACTATATGAGTTAGATTTTTTTACATTGAATTATTTTATAGAATAATAATTCATAATTATAGATAAAATACCACTACATCTTGATGTAAGAACTCTGAAAACATTGATAGATCGACCCGGTTCCAAAATTGGTATTCCTATAGAAGAATGTTTTTTTCAAAAACATTTAACCATCAATTCAACTATTTGGGTATTTCTCAACGAATAATTATTAATGTATTGAAATTTATCATTGAATTTATATATATATATATATATATATAATTACAAATTATTTGTACCTTTATAATCAACGGATATAGTAGTCCATATCTCATGTTATGTAGCACATTGAGAAAGATTGTTGAACTCGACTATATAAAGTCTAAATATAATAGAATTTATAGATATGGAGATCAAAACATACTAACATACTATAGTAAAATAAAATTATTATATATTTCCATTATTAATTGTGTAAGGCTTAAAAAAATTGTATTATAATTCAAGACTATGGTTCTTCAAGTAAATAATCACTTTTTTGTTCCAACATCTATAATTTTTTTCCATTAAAATTAGGTACTCATATGTTAAAAAAGCATTCTATGTTTTCATCAATTATAGACTTATGAATATGTTATTCAATACATTATCCTTATAATTTTGAAAAATTGATAATATTAAAAATTTATACCAATTGTTGGTAAGACTTAAACTTCTTTATGACTCAAGATGGGGGTGGATTTCATTCCTGAAATTTTTATTTCATTAGAACCACCATCTCCTTACGACGAAATTATTATAATTAAATATTTTCATAAATTTATATAAGAATAAAAAAAGTCAATATAAAGATTAATAATTGTATTTATAGAGTTATGGGGTATAAAGATTTCCTATTCCACTCCACTTGTAAATTTTCTCCATGATTTTGGTGGTTTTCTCTAAAGAATCATTTTTCCCTTATCTTATTATTTTAGTTCTATATGGTATTACATGTGTCTAATATTCAAGAAAATTAATCTAGGATCTCTCTTTAAAATACATGTCCACAACCATAGAAAAAATGATCACATAGACTGTTGAATGATTGAGAGAAAAAAGATAATTTATAATAAGGTTTGGAACATTGTTCCATGCAGTAATTGAGAGTTGTTGAAATAGTATTTAGATAAAGGAATATATATGAAGGGATTCTCTAGAAGATAATAAATTTCAAAATATATACTTCTAAACAAAAATAATTAAATAATTATGTGTTTTTTATCATATATCATATATTTTATATGTTGAATCTACTTCATGAAATTTAAAAATAATCAATTTGTATATCTTCATTTTAATTTTAACTAATCATGCTTAATAATCCCAATGGTCTCAAATACTATCTCTATAAAAAACTGATGTGAAATAATAATAATTATAATGGGTCTTTATTCTCCTAATTTGGAATGAAACATGATGAAATTAATAAAATACATTTAATTTCTCATATTTTTTACATTAATTCAAAATAGAATCTCGTCCTGTATCGATTTTTCTTTATTTAGGAAACTCCTATAATAAAGAACAAAAAAATATGTGTTGACTAATAAAAAAAATTTATAAATGTTGAGGAGTATAATCATAATGATCTTGAATAATATAAAATTATATTAATAAGATTAAAAATTGGTTATAACTATAGTCATGATATAATTCCATCATACAGTTTCCCGGGATAGAGGGATCATTACTTTTTTTTACATTATTTATAAAATTTTAAATTTTTAATAATTTTTTGTTCCATAAGATAAATCATTATTGAAAGATTTAAATCCTTATAAATATCCATTAAATGAAAATCATAGACTTCAATATGAAGTATTTCCTCAATAACTTTTTTATCATTTGTATGAAAATTCATTAATGAATATATTTTTCATAAGATAAAAGACTTATAAAATTTTATAACTCATGTAGATTTATGATTATGAATTCTTCAAAAGAAAATTAATTTACACAAAAATATAATTTAAAAATATAGTAAGGTAATGTTCTTACTCTAAGATATTATAAGAAAAAATAATTTATCACATAGTAAGATTCCCCTGCATTTTCTGAATTTGAAATACATGAAAATTGATATAAAAATTAGTTAATCATGATATGTAAGAAGAATTACTCTGAAAGAAATTGAATATCAGGATATCAAAAAATTTCTTTATACATGTTTGACACATTATAATTATTTATTATCAACACAAAACTAATTCAATTTGAATTTATTTAGAAAACAATTCACTTATTTTAAATATAGAAGAAATAAAATCATGAAATTCTTAAAATTAAACAATGATTAGAAAAATATAGATTTTTCGAATCATAGAAACATATAAGAAACAAAGATATTTAGGAATGACCTATGTTTTTACAACACCATGACCCTGCAATGGCTTCCCTAACTAATGGATCTCATACCACCTATCTACTATTGGGTAGCTAAGTCCTTACCTAACATTGGTTTCTTACATAATCCTTATACATTGTTATGTTGTTGAGTACACCTATATATTTTTTATAGGTGTCAAATATTAATACAATATAAACACTCCATTGGAAGAAGAAGACAATACTAGAAGTTATTTCAATTCTTTATATACTAAAAACAACCCCCCTAGCTTCTATCATGAGATGATGGTCCACTGACCTCGATACTCTACCCACCACCTCCACGTTATTGTTTATCAGTGTGTAACATCCTAATTCTTGAGGAAAATCCCCCACCCCCATCATCCTTCTAAAATATCCTTCCAGATATTTGAGGCCTCCATCAGGTTTCCTATAGTTGTTAGAGTATAATTAACCGTGTTATAATAGTTTCTTATGTGGAAGATGTTCACATCTCACATGACTTCATATTGAATCATATGCATAATGTACATTATGAGAACTGTCTCATCTCTTCCCATTAATAGAGAAATGTGTTCCATGTCCATGAAATGAAAACCATAATTTTCTATAGACATGATTCCCCAAGGTAGGTTCTTGAAATACCATAAACCTTTATTTCTCAGCACGTCAAAGAAGAAGTATCTCTGGGACATCTACTTAAATTATTTCAAGGTTTCCAACTCATACTTTCACCCTACAGTAAAATTACCCAATACTGTTTGTTGGTGGTCATAGAATATTGGTATAATAAATCACTCACTTCACCCTGGGTGTCTCTAGGTGACTAATGATCATCTTGATAGACTCTATAAAAAAATTAGTAACTCAGACCCTCCATCCCAAGATAACATGGGTGGGTGTTGCAGTTGGGACACCCATATCATTCAAAAAATAAAAGGAATTTCATTATTAGTTTCCCTCTACATGGATCACATAAACATTAAGAAATAATCATGGAACTAATATTCTATCATATTCATTGAGGTTGAAGGAGGTATCATCTTTACTATAAGAGGTGTGTTATCATTATCACTCTCCTATAGTTAAATCGAAATATGACATAGATTCATTTATCTAAAAGCATCAAAACACCCATCAAATCATCAAGCATGTAACTTTTTAATAATTACATGTGAGATGATGAATAAGATAACATAACATTTATGTTTACACCAAAACATGGATTAACATGTTAAATAACAATTATAGCCTATAAATTTAATTAATTATATCATTCATGTTTTTTAGTTTAATTCAGAATTTTGATTGGTCGATATTTATGATTCTGTAAGTATATTTGTAACATGTGTGATGCATTTTAACATAATTACCTATGTTTATACTATTATTATTCTCTATATCATTTATGTTTTGGTGGTTATTGCAGAATTTTGATAGGTAGATATTTTCAGATGTTGTAGATATATTTGTAACATGTGTGATGAAAGTTAACTTATTTATCTATGTTTATACTAAAATTAACACACACACACACACACAGATATATATATATATATATATATATATATATATATATTTCATCCCATAAAATCCCAGAATAATGGTATCATAACTCATAAACATCACACAATATGTGAACCAAAAACAGTGAAATCAAAACCCAACTGTAATAAGAGAACCTCGTGAAAAATAATCTAATCTCTATTGTTATCATTTCCTTCAAAACATTGCATAGGAAAACCTATGTATGAGAACATTACTAATCCAGGAAACATCATATTATACCATAAAACATTCCTAAATAGTAAAAATATAAAAAAGGGAAACCTGCATTGATACCACAATGTAAGGTAATTGTCTTATTTCCCCTTATGTGACCAAGAAAAGCATCCATAACACTATAAATTTGTCTCCCTGTATGTGAGAGACTACTGAAGAGTATAAAGGTTCTAATAAATTTAATGGGGAGACTATACCCTCTGGTATAGAATAATAATCATTGTAAAATTATGATAAAAATTGATTATAAATTAGTCATTTTGTAAGTAAATAGGTAATTACAAAAATACATAATATCCTCAATCGGTGATATTCAATAATGAATGTTATACTAAATTTCAAACATGTAGGGAACTAAATTAAAGAGTCAAATAAAGAATCAAAAAAAATTATAGAATCACTTCCTTAGTCTCATATATAATTAAAAAACCAAATAATAAAACTCAAACAATAATGCATATGGCCCCTACCCTTTTGTAGACCATATTCGATTAAATGTTGCTAGGAACCATAATGAGTCCTAAACAGGGTGTAATACAAACTAAGTGGTCCAAAAATAATGGTTCATAAGAAAATCAATTATAGTTAATAGTTAATGTAATAAAATTTTTAACGAATGAACAAAATGTAAATTAAATTTAGAATATTATAATAAGCTCATTGACCCTTAAGAAATTGGATGACCCCCAGGGACTGCCAAAGATTATCTGACACGAACCCATAGATCTATATCAGTACACACAAATTTTTCATGTATTAGTATCCATTCTCAATAGACCCATGGTAGATTCCTATTCATGGGGAAAACTGCATATTTAACTAAAAATAGACCTATGGTGGATTCCCATTTGTGAGGATAATTACATATTGAGTTCACAATTTTCCAAAGGAGAATTACCATTCTAGGGGATACTTACAAATATAGATCTCAATAAAAAATATAAAATAAATAACAAAATACTATAACATTAAAAACATATCAACTATAGTCCAATTTTTATAATTGATGGAAAATACTAGTTATCATTACAATTATAGATATATCAGGCAAAAAATTTATTATAATGACAAAAAAATAAATTTTTTATTTTTTAATTACATACCAATATGGTATCCATCATCCTTTTAGTTACATTCCGTGTTTCCATTACACATGATTATCTATTTCTATAAACCCCTTATGATTCCATATTCTTTCAGTAGTGCATTTGGATTTTGAAATCCTATTTAAGGATGGAATACTAGAGTCAAATGTAGGAAAACCTCTTGGGGTTAAAATTCTAGGGATTAATTAACCAAAGTACCTATTGGATTTTTGGTCGATCTATATAATGGTATTTATGGAATATAAATGATGAAAAATTCGAAGAGGTTATGGGTATTTAACTTCAATGTCATCTCACATGTGACATATACTAAAAACCAAACTCAAACAGAATGATATTCTTCAGTCCATATACTACAAAATAAGTGACGAATAATTACTAGAATCAACTTATAGGTCAACATACAACTGAAACAATCCCTAAAAATAATGATACATCCAACACATCAAGGCTGAAAGAATTATAATCTGGATAAAAATAGATGGATTCATAAAACATGAGAAAAACATATTATGTCGATATGTTTGGTTAAAAACATATCAAGGGATCAATGGGTGGTTTTGGAGATGTTGACGAATCCTTGAATAACCCATTATGATCACTAATACTAATTTTGGGTATAATGGGAAAATTATCAGTCTAAAAATATGTTAGAGGATGATATGACACTGATGGACTCACATAAAATCTTTATAGAGAACCATTGGCCATACACTACATTATAAATGCCTGTAAAGTGTGTAAGCATTGCTGATCTTGCATTTCCTATACACAAATAAGTAAAGTTCTGTTTCCCCAATCTAGCTAGTGGCACTATATCAATCCCACTACTACATGTCCTTTATATACTTCTCTTGTTTGGCCCCACATAGCCCTCAATACACTCCAAGAAACCTTTTTAATTTGGAATTTTACTCACTAACTGAATTATAGTTTTTAAAAAATTAAAAGTGAGAAGTACCTAGATAAAGGACTAGGTAATACAGAAATTTATAGTAATCATGATCAATAATATTTTGTAATATACAACACAATCAATAACTCAACCATAAAAATATTTAAAATGTGGATATAAAATATATGGGTGATAATATGTATTTATTTATCATAGTCATCCCTAGAAAAATTTCTAAAAATAATGAATAAGTATTAAAATTAAATGGTAACAAATCATTAAATCGAACACATTACACATACCAACTTAATTACCAACCCAACCCCACTAAGCATCACTAACCAAAACCACGTTCAAGAAGAATAATATGGATGTCATTAAAGATAGAATAAGTTTCTTTATATCCACATACCCATTAATCTAGTCACCCTCTCATCCCAATGAAAATATTATTTCATTATATATAACATTTATATCCACATTAAAATATCCCAAAACACCACTTCAAAACAAAACATTCATATATGAACCACATAATGAATCTACATTCTTTGTAAAAATTTTACATACTTCATAACACCATAGAGAAATAACACCAATACAGAACTGCATTACTACCTCATAAATATGTCATCACAACCTAGAAAAATACCATAACCTCATTCTAATGTTACATATACTATATCGGGAAAAGAGTCAAGGAGAGTAGGAGTATGCATCAATCGACATCACTTGAATCATATATATTGGGTAAAACACTTGGAACCTAATACTTTATATCGATGCCTTTCATGTTACCTTAATAAAGTGTTGGTGTGTAATTAAGATACTAACTATAACAGATATAGAAAACATACACGAAATTCAAACCAATGTGTCTACTTACTATCTCAACACTTCACCAACCATTTCCCAAAACCGCACAACAAATAATTCAGAATAATTTCATAAGATTCTACCTCTAACAATAGAAATCCATTACATAAAACATCCTAAATTTTCACTTAAAACAACCATATCCCTTTTTATATTTTATAATCCATTCATAAGAAAATTAAATTTTTAGTACTAATCCATTAACCAAACATCTTTAAAAAAATTAAAATTTAGTATAACCATTTTCACTTATATAATTATAGTTATTTTTTTATATTTGTTTTACACAAATAAATTTACGATAATTTCATTATGGACAACTTATTCATGGACTAATCTCCTTCGAGTTAAATTAAATTTGTTTAACAATTCCAATATAGTTAAATATTCCTAGTATGTTATAACACTTACAACATCATCCACTAATTCCTCCATAATAAAAATAATTCAATATCTCATTCAAAAATAAATTTTCTAAATAATTATGAGCATTACACAATAATATATAATATAAAAACCACTAATTTTACCTTAATAGTAAAAAAATATTTGTGATTTCAACAGTCTTATATATTCATTATCAATTATATACACATCTAACCTCACTGAAAACAAAAAATATTCATTTTCAATTCGTACTTCCTCTTTCCATTAAGATATTTAACTTACGTAACCAATTTTAATAAAATTAATTCTATAAATGACAATATAAGTCACACAATCAGGATATTCCAAATATATATCCATAATATCATAGAAAGTATAGAAAAAGTAAATAATCTTGATCCACTCTTCCAATACCAGTTCCTTATCATATTTATTATCATAATTAATATACATTTATCTTTATATTAATAAAAAATAAAACAAGTTTTCAGACAATAAAACTAAAATAAAAATAAAAAGATTTGCAAAACCATACACTAATCGAGTCATGAAAAATTATCCAATGAATGAAGTGAAAAAAATTAATAATTTAACATTGGTGAATCATCACATAAAATTAAACCACATATATCACATTATAATTCACCAAATATTCTACTAAATTTCCTAAAAAAACAAATTTCCAAGTTACAACCTTTTTAATGTAAAAATATCAAAATAATAAAGGAGATAGGTAGATAAAGGATTATTAAACCATAAGTGATTGATATATAAGAATGATAAGTAAAGATCATCCAAGGGATGAAGAAGACCACTGAAACTAATGTTCTATGAAACCTAATGTTTGAGAGATGTCTAATGAATAAAACTATGATGGTGGGACAAAATAAATATATTATAAAAACTAAGTGGAAACCACTAAAATACAATATGATCTCACCAAACCATGTTCTAGAATATATAATATTGATCCCAAATCATTTCTATTTAAAATAACATTATCAGCCATTTGCCAAAAAATATTTTCATAGTTTTAAAAAACCATTATATAGAGTAAGGATTGAAAACCACCATTACATAATTAAATTTAGCACATCATGATCATCTCTTTTTCTGACTCAGACCATCAGCCACTACTATATAATTTCCAATGACCTCACCATTTTATTAATATAAAACTTTTGGGATAATGGAATATTTTTTTATCAATATGTAAATTTAATGGTACTGATTTCCAAGGTACTGATTAGGGATTTGTTAATAATGTGGTTTGTACTATCGTTGATGAAGTATTAAAATTTATGGAATTAATTGATATGTATATTATATTTTAGAATAAGGAAACATAGTTTTTTTTCAATAAGGTTATATGGTAATTCAGGTTATTACAATGTTTTAGGAGAATACATGATGAAGGTATTCACATATTAAAAATATGACAACCCAAAGCTACCTTATGATATATGGGGAATAAATTTTAAGTTGAATTATTTCACTTCATCCTATAGATTTTTACTTTCATCATTATTATGGATTATATGGTTATGTGTTTATGGAATATGTTAAAATTTAGATAAATTTCTAAATTTTAATCTATTATCATACCATATGAGGATTTATGCATGATTGAATAACCACTGTTAACCATTTTGATGTGATGATAAATACAGAATGACAGAATGACTTCTCAATTTACGTATGGATATCAGGATCCATTATTACTTCAGGAATTAAAAATGCACCTTCATTTCATAGAATAATAGATGATGTGGAAACATTTCAAGGAACGACTAAGGGTGATATTTCCCTGAAATCATGTAAGTATAAATTCTTATAAAAATTCATCAAAATTAGGAAATGATCATAATGTATAGGGTTGTCATGTTGTTATCATTTTTGATGATATAATGTCCTTTTTCATGAATATTTTGTATATGTATTTATAATCAATATATTTATCCCAACCATGTTCTCTATCCTTATATATCTAATCATGATGGTTTTATTTCTCTTCTATAACAATATTTTCATTATCCACATGTGTTCTCTAATATGGAAACCAATTTATGAGTTACCTTGGGTAAGTGTTATTTTTCTATCTTTTCATTCTAAAAGGAAGTTTTAGTATTAATTTTTAAAACACAAGTTTCTATGAATGATGCATTCACATATTAAATATTTCCTAACCTAGAAGAATTTGGATGCTGATATTCATTTTTAGGGGGTGAATGTAACACCATGACATTTAATGATTATTTTATCGAATTAATATATTACATATTTTTCACATCTCACCATATGAATTCTAGATTTTTTTTATAAGAAAAATACTATATTTTAATTTTGTTATACTATAAAATTCAAGGATTTACTTTATGAAACAATTAGATTAGCTTTGGGTGCATAGAACACTATGTTTAACTTTTGTTACGCACAATGTCATGTTCTATTGGTTGTTTGCATTACATACACGACAGACTTTTACCGAACAACAATATATTATTAGAATATTTTTATTTAATATAATAGGATATAAACTAAATAATTAATTTGAGGTTAAGAATAGTAATAAAAAAATCTAGGGAAATATATGCTTTATAATATGAATTCAAAGGAAACAAATTAATTATAAACCAAAATACATATCAATTGAATATTAATAAATTTTTTTATTTTTATTCTCGCAAAGGCATTTTGTATTGATGAATTAAATAAATTAAAATTATCTAATGATAATAAGTAAATATTTATGTTATATATTTTTTGAATTTTTATTATATCTAGCCAATATATTTTATTGGCATATGATAAGAACAATACCTATTTTATGCATAGAAAAAAATATTCTTCTAAAAGATAATATTACATCCTTTTAATGGAGAACTTATTTTAAAAATAACATCTGAAAGATTATGGCATTTTATATCAAAATATATATTCTTTTATGAAAATATATAAAAATTTACATCGGTTGAATTTGTGGTATTTTTTGATAAGTTTGATTTTATTGATAAAGAGTGAAAATACTAAATTTTAAATTTAAAACTACTTTTTTATTCAACTAAAATATAGTGTTAAATAATATTTGTGATTGGTTTTAAGGTATTATTAGAATATTTTTTTATTATCTAAACAGAATTATTTCATTTGAATAAATGTTACATTTAATTTTGATATAAATACATGTTAATATTTTGGATGTTTCCACTTTTAAAACTTGTTTTCTCATTTCTTCAATGAAACTAATTTTAAATTAATTACTTGAAATTATCTATTTGTAATTTTTAAAAATGGATTACATGTTTTAAAAAATCGGTTAAAAATTATTTAAATACTTTTCTTTTATTTTTAGGCTTTATGAACAATTACTTTAGTTATTTTTTAACACGGAAAATGGAAAATCAAGTAATTATTTATAAAAATTCTATTATTAATATTATAAAATTTCCCAAACACTTGTAATAATTTCATTTATTGATATTTTCATGAAAATAATCATCCTTTGGAAAATAAATATTATCCTATGTAAGACCCTTCTATAAGAGTATGATATTTATTATATTTTATTTAATGAAAAGTTAATGATGACATACTCATATTTTTAATAAATTTTCCAATTTTAATATATGATAATATATAATATAAATTCAAATTAATATTTTCATTTGAAATAAAAAATTTATATCTTCATAAAAATGATTTTTTTAATTTTAAATATATAAATAATGACCTTAATGTATTAAAAAATGATGATATTATAATTATTTGATTAATGTGAATTTCAATTAAATGACTATACAAATATAATAATAAATATATTTTTAGATAATTAATGTGATATAATAATTTTATTGATACCTTTCAAATTTTATTGATATATTAAAAGTTTTATTTCCATGATATAATTTTGATATATCATTTTGTAATGGAAAAATAATAAATAGTGTCAAAATGGACACTAATTATATATTTTTAAAAACAATATATAATTCAATTAGTAAAAAAATTTAATAATACTAGGTGTGGATATAAGGGATAAAATTTAGTCTCAATACCATAAATTTACTATTTATGGACCAATTTAAACTTTATATTTAAAAATTACATCTTCCTAATTTTAAAAACATTGTTATGATAGTTCCAATTCAAATAGATTAATTAAGGGTTAATAAAAATAATATAGTTTAAAATAACTTCCAAATTGGTATGTGTAACACCCCATGATTTTATGAAAAATATTCTTTTTAATTTCACTAATGTCTTGTGTTGTACACCAAAAGGATCTTTCACAACACGCATCCTTGATTTGCCTTTCATTACACGCAATCGCGACCTTCCTCGATAGCGTGTGTAGTACGCAATAATGAGTTTCACTAAACAACAATATGCTATTAAAATATTATTAAAACTAGCCGTTATGAATAGTAAAAACCACTTTTTGAAATTTTGTAATTTTATTTTTCAAAATAGAATTCATTTTTGGATTCGTAATATCGAAATTAGTTTAGGGTGAAATTTTGGTGATTTTCGGATAACTTTCATATTTTGATGAATAGTGAAAATTACTAAATTTTAATTAAAAAAAACTTTTATAATAGAAATAATTAATAGTGATAAATTATTAATTTGAGTGGTTTTAAAGTATATTTAGAATTTATTTTTACAATTTAATACAATGATGGTCATTGGATGTAATTTCACATTTAAACCAGACATAAACAAGTGTCAATCTTTTGATAGTTATTATCTCTTAAGAACACTCTATTTGTTTTGACGACGGGAATTAATTTTTAAATTAATTAATGCAACTGATATGTTTTGAATTTGGTAAAATAGAAATCATTTTTGAGTTCATAATATCAAATATAGCTTAGGCCTAATTTTTTGCATTTTTCTGAAAACTTTCAATTTTTGATGAATAGTGAAACCACTAAGTGGTAGGTTAAAAACTGAATTTTGCATAAAACTTAATTTTACCGCTTCTATGAATGTAATTTAGAAAATCCTACAGACACGGTTGATATCAGTAAGTAAAATGTGGTTCAATGAGATAAAAATAATTTTTTTGGTGAATAGTAACTTTTTACTTTTTTTAACGCGGTTAATAATAAATAGGGTAACTAAGGGTAAATATGATATTACTATTACCCTAACACATGTCCTAATTCTATTGGATAAGTTTAATTCGACCAAAAACAACCTTATGAATATAATATGACCATTTAGGTCCACTTGGATTAGATTATGACATTTAATATTATTTTATTTAATGAATAGTTAAAATAGTTAAAATCAAAGTTTATTTACTAAACCATTTTTAATATGGTGTTATACATAAGATAAATTCGACTATAAATATTCCTTAGAAAGCTAAAAGATTTCCTACATAATGGTATTTTATTTATAATTTTTGTACATTGAATAATTTAATTTATTTATGACACAATTATGATGCAGTAATTACCATAACAGTGAAAAATTAGAATAATTGATATTATAAATACCCAAATAAATATAATTTGTGACTTTTTATGAATTCCACTAATTTTCTAGGTTAATATGACATGTTATCATTGATTTAATTAACTGTTTTTGAACTTATCAATCTGTTATGAGTTTCACAAAAATCAATTACTAAATAGTGTCAAAATTGACATAAAATAGTTTTTATTACAAATATTATATTATTAATTGTTATTTTATTCCTAAAAATCTATGGTTCGGCCAAATGACTTAGATAAGGTTATATATATAAATAATAAACAATTTGGGGTTCGTTTGGCTTCTTATAGTATGTTTATTAACCTTATAGTGTAAGAACACAAGAAGACACGGTAAAAGTAAAATTATTTAACTTAATGTTAAATCTAAATGATAAGGTTAAAATAGGGACCTAAACATGTATAAATTCTCTTGGATTAGAGGATTTCGACCCATCCCCACCTTAGCCTCGAAATAAATCAATTTGGAGCTATTTAAATCCGAACTTAACTTTATAATAAAATAATATTTTTAGTTATTCCAAAGGTGCCCCTCTCCTCCCTTATAAAAGGGCACCTCCTCCCCCTCCTTCTCACACCAATTTGAGCACTCAAACTCGGCCAACCCCTGCCAAAATCCCTTCTCCACTTCCCTATAATAATCCTAGAGGTCCTGGTCTTCTTCAAAGTCCAATCTTAGTTCCCTAAGTGGAGGATTCAAAGAGGCGTTTCAAAGAAGAGGTAATATCCATTACCGATCATTTTCAATTTCTTTCTTCTTCAACTTCTTCTTCTTTAGTTGTTTCATGATAAAGTAATAACATCAGTATTTCTTATATACTGATATGTTATTATAAATATGAAACAAATATAATTAACCTTCAATCCATCCTACGGAAAAAGGAAATCACCGCGTGTGCGTACGTACGGAATACCGTCTCCACGCCGTGGTGTAATCTATTCTCCGCCACCACCTTAGTTGGATGAGTATAAAGGTGTAATGAGTAACTATATATGATTATTATAAAGTGATATTGATACTGAAATATTATACATACACTTCAACACAATTCCACGACCATGGGAATGATATCATCACTCGTGCGTACGTACGGACTACCGTCTCCACGACGCGATGAGATTTATTCTCAATGATTAACCATTAATGAATGATTATAAAGTATATATAATAAGTACTAATGAAATATATGACCTAATGATGATACTGGAATTATTTATATTTATATGTATGTCATCTACTTAATTCAATTCAATTCAATAAGGAAACGAAAACAACGTTCATGCGTACGTACGGACTACCGTCTCCATGAACGGTGTATTTCTTTCAATTTATTGATTTATTATATATTTATATTCTGAATATATATATATATATATATAAATCATGTTTTATATTCTGGAATTAAGTAATCATAATCTAAGTAATCATATGAATAATTACAAGATAAAAACACGAACGACAAATGAGACGATTTTACCCAAAACACTACTTTAACATGAATTTACAAAAGAACGGGTAATATAAAGTCATAAGTGGACCATATATGATATAATAACAATGAATATGATTCTGTAATAAGTCAATAACATGATTTAAATCATTATACAGGAGGTTCGGACACTTACAAAGCAAGTCGGACCTAAGGTAAGGGAAATATCACAATCTCATTTTTATCCGAGATTGTTTTTACTTTGGTATTTTCTGGGGTGTATTTTATCATCCACATCCATGTTCCCTCAATATGTAATATTATTTCCATCCTTCTACAATAGTTTATATCCAATTTTACCCTTCGGGAAGTTTTTTGTAAAAGATATGAAAGGAATCTTTTGTCGTTTTTCGTACGAGGTACTTTTTGACTTTTCCGAAAAAAGTACGAAGAATGTTTTTTTTAACTTACACGGCACGAACGGATTTTTACGGTTTTATAAAGCCTTATTTTCATGAAGCTTCCTCCAAAAGATTTCATGACTATTTTCAATAAAATCTCTTTCTTTTAAAATTGCATGACGTTTTGTGAAAAGAAATTGATTTTGAAGAAGAAAGGATATTTTCCTCAAGAATTCATTTCAAGTGTTTTATCAAAATTATTTTCCATCTAAGATAATAAAGGGTTCTATTTTTATCCCTATTATTACATTGATTTGATTATGTTGTGATGGAATTATTTTTATGAATTCCTTTATCTTATATGAATTGTTTTATGATGTCATGATGCTTAAGAATCCCATTTTTATTACATGGGTTATGAAATGATTTATGGTTTATGATTTTGTGGCACACATAAGAATGGTATCATTAAGAGATGGGTGGGACCTATATCTCCCTCCAATGCATTGGGTAAAGATTTTATATCTCATGAGATAGACATGGCTGGAACGGTAGGTTATACCGGTTCGGTGAAACAGGACTGAAACGAGGGTGACTCGGTTCAGAAAGGGACTTTGTCCACTAAGATATTCTTGACAATGAGTCTTGACTAAGAAGAAATTATTCTCTATGATTATGTGTGAATGCCAAAACGTTTAATGTTTTATGTTATGATTATTGTGATTACATTTCACTTCCATGATTTACCCCATGTTATGAAATTATGATCTCTTTTGCTGGTTAAGATTTCCAAAAGTTATGTGCTTATGTATATGATGTGATTGATATTTCTTTTGTTTACCCTTACTGAGCATTTGAGCTCACCCTTTTATGTTTTCTTTTCCCTAGGATATAAAGAAATGTTTTAGGTAAAAAAAAGGAAGATCTTTATGGGAGATGTTGAAGATCTTTCACCAGGATTAGAAGATTATATTCCGAGTTTCCAAAGACACTATACTATTACGATCCTTGCGTGTGTGTTTTTGTTATGTACTAAGTATTCCGCAAATGTAATGTAATGTCAATGTACGTCAGGATTCGGGTCTCTACAGTTGGTATCAGAGGAAAGGATTAGTCAACCTTTGGAAACTAGGATGCGAAAGCGTTAGTGAGATCCCTAGAGATATTTCTAAGGTATGTCTAGGGAGGTCCCTAAGGATAAGTATAAGTATAAGATACAGTCCTAGAACTACGGTAACGATCTTAGAATTTAACCTAAGATGTTAGATATTAAGGGTACTCCCCCTTTACTATGTTGTTTTCCCTAGCATGATTTTTTCCTCTCGCATGATTCTTTTTGTGTTTTAGTTAATGGAGGGAACCAGAAGGAATTCTGATAACATTGAATCCAATGGACAAATTGGTGACTATGAGCAAAAAAATTGTGTAATTCCTAGAGAGAAAGATCTTGTGATTATGCCAAATTAGTCATCGCGATATATGATTAAAAAGGTGAAATTTAGTGGTATGCCTAATTCATCAAAGAAGAGGAAGATAAACTATTATGCATGTTCGCATGTTGAGGAGCATAAAGAAAGAAAGATTGAGATTTCTATAGAAGGGAAGAAGAACCTTGAGGAATACCTCAAATGGAGGGACCGATGTTATCTGTGTGGAGAAAAGGGTCATAGAGTGACAGACTGTTATGGAGTTGAATGTCTTATTTGTGGAGAACATGGGCATTACCCAACTCAATGCCCTGACTTAAAAAGTTACTTCTAAATCAAGGAAGGACTTCTTCCAGGACAATCATTGCAGTGGATGGACTGAAGTGTTTATGTATTGGTATTCAGGAATAATGTTATTGAGGTACCTTTATGGTGTATTGAAATATTTATGTATTGTTCTATTGTGGTCTTCAATAATATTAAGGTACCGGTAACCATGAAAAGTGATTCAAATATTTTGGAAAGTAGATAATATGCCCATAATGACGAGATAAGGAGAAAATGAAATGTTTGACTGTATTCATGAGCTCATGATTGATATAAGGACTAAGTGATATCATGGTTTGAGTATATAGAATTTTGAGGATTTTGGTATGTGGAATGTGTTAACTTTTAACTACATTCATGTTTTCACTAAGGTATTCAAGAGAATACATGATTAAGGACTTTGAATGTTTGGAATGTGACCAACAAAACATATCTTATGATATATGGGGATCAACGATGGTGTTAAATCTCTGGTAATCGTTTTCACTATGTTATGAGAGTGGACTGCAGTATTATGGATAAGCCTAAAGATTGGAATGGATTATATGTTAGTATTGTTTAAGGATAGAAGTTTTTTCGATATTATTGATGGGATGTTATAGTTTTAGAAAAAGGACAACCTGCAGGACGGGCGACAGCCCATCGTGTCGGACAAGGCTGTGGGAATCGAACCCACAACCGAAGTGCGAATGGCCTTTATCGCCTACCACTGGCCTATAGGAAGTCCCTATTTAGTAGAAACTAGTTTTATTATATTAAGCAGTATGATATATGAAGTATAAGTCCATTTTAGGTACCATATATGATTAATCTCGCTATAGAATGACTTATGTATATTTAATAACTTTTGCTAACCTTTTGTTTGAGACAGATGGAATGACCCGTCATTCTATCACATGATCTGCTAACACTTCACGAATAACAAATTCAACATCATTTATTTAAGATATGAAGTGGAAATTGTTCAAGGCACGAACAACATTTAGATTGTACCAAAGTAAAGTAAGTATTTATTCTAATTCAAATTCTTCCACTTTAGGGAAACGATCTCGAAAACCAAAAATGTTGTCCTAGTGCTCTTAACGGATGGTACCTTAGATCGTCACAAATTTATGGATTTGTGATTGTTGGTTTTTCCATAGCCATGTTCTCTACCACTCTCCATCAGAACATGATAGTTAGATTTTTCTTCCATATCCATATTTTCACCTATGTGGAAACCCAGTGATTAGTTTATTTGGGTAACCGTTACGTTTCATAATTTTTTTTTTAAAGATTGGTTTTGGTATTCCTTTTTATGAAGTGGGGTTCTATAAAAGAAACTTTCAAATAGTAAACAATTTATAACCACGACGAATTTCGAGGGCGAAATTCATTTTAAGGGGGGTAGAATGTAACACCCCAAGATTTTATGAAAAATATTCTTTTTAATTTCACTAATGTCTTGTGTTGTACACCAAAAGGAGCTTGCACAACACACATCCTTGATTTTCCTTTCATTACACGCAATCACGACCTTCCTCGATAGCGTGTGTAGTACGCAATAACAAGTTTCACTAAACAACAATATACTATTAAAATATTATTAAAACTAGCCGTTATAAATAGTAATAACCACTTTTTGAAATTTTGTAATTTTATTTTTCAAAATGGAATTCATTTTTGGATTCGTAATATCGAAATTATCTTAGGGTGAAATTTTGGTGATTTTCGGATAACTTTCATATTTTGATGAATATTGAAAATTACTAAATTTTAATTAAAAACAACTTTTTTAATCGAAATAATTAATAGTGATAAATTATTAATTTGAGTGGTTTTAAAGTATATTTAGAATATATTTTTTCAATTTAATACAATGATGGTCATTGGATGTAATTTCACATTTAAACCAGACATAAACAAGTGTCAATCTTTTGATAGTTATTATCTCTTAAGAACACGCTATTTGTTTTGACGACAGGAATTAATTTTTAAATTAATTAATGCAACTGATATGTTTTGAATTTGGTAAAATAGAAATCATTTTTGAGTTCATAATATCAAATATAGCTTAGGCCTAATTTTTGGAATTTTTCTGAAAACTTTCAATTTTTGATTAATAGTGAAACCACTAAGTGGTAGGTTAAAAACTGAATTTTGCATAAAACTTAATTTTACCGCTTCTATGAATGAAATTTCGAAAATCTGACAGACACGATTGATATCAGTAAGTAAAATGTGGTTCAATGAGATAAAAATAATTTTTTGGTGAATAGTAACTTTTTACTTTTTTTACCGCGGTTAATAGTTAATAGGGTAACTAAGGGTAAATATGATATTACTATTACCCTAACACATGTCATAATTCTATTGGATAAGTTTAATTCGACCAAAAACAACCTTATGAATATAATATGACCATTTAGGTCCACTTGGATTAGATTATGACATTTAATATTATTTTATTTAATGAATAGTAAAAATAGTTAAAATCAAAGTTTATTTACTAAACCATTTTTAATATGGGGTTATACATAAGATAAATTCGACTATAAATATTCATTAGAAAGCTAAAAGATATCCTACATAATGGTATTTTATTTATAATTTTTATACATTGAATAATTTAATTTATTTATGACACAATGATGATGCAGTAATTACCATAACAGTGAAAAATTAGAATAATTGATATTATAAATACCCAAATAAATATAATTTGTGACATTTTATGAATTCCACTAATTTTCTAGGTTAATATGACATGTTATTATTGATTTAATTAACTTTGTTTGAACTTATCATTCTGTTATGAGTTTCACAAAAATCAATTACTAAATAGTGTCAAAATTGACATAAAATAGTTTTTATTACAAATATTATATTATTAATTGTTATTTTATTCATAAAAATCTAAGGTTCGGCCAAATGACTTATATAAGGTTATATATATTAATAATAAACAATTTAGGGTTCGTTTGGCTTCTTATAGTATGTTTATTAACCTTATAGTGTAAGAACACAAGAAGACACGGTAAAAGTAAAATTATTTAACTTAATGATAAATCAAATTGATAAGGTTAAAATAGGGACCTAAACATGTCTAAATTCTATTGTATGAGAGGATTTCAACCCATCCCCACCTTAGCCTCGAAATAAATCAATTTGGAGCTATTTAAATCCGAACTTTACTTTATAATAAAATAATATTTTTAGTTATTCCAAAGGTTCCCCTCTCCTCCCTTAAAAAAGGGCACCTCCTCCCCCTCCACCTCACACAAATTTGAGCACTCAAACTCGGCCAAACCCTGCCAAAATCCCTTCTCCACTTCCCTATAATAATCCTAGAGGTCCTTGTCTTTTTCAAAGACCAATCTTAGTTCCCTAAGTGGAGGATTCAAAGAGGCGTTTCAAAGAAGAGGTAATATCCATTACCGATCTTTTTCAATTTCATTCTTCTTCAACTTCTTCTTCATTAGTTGTTTCATGATAAAGTAATAACATCAGTATTTATTATATACTGATATGTTATTATAAATATGAAACAAATCTAATTAACCTTCAATCCATCCTACGGAAAAAGGAAATCACCGCGCGTGCGTACGTATGGAATACCGTCTCCACGCCGTGGTGTAATCTATTTTCCGCCACCACCTTAATTGGCTGAGTATAAAGGTGTAATGAGTAACTATATATGATTATTATAAAGTGATATTGATACTGAAATATTATACATACACTTCAACACAATTCCACGACCATGGGAATGATATCATCGCTCGTGCGTACGTACGGACTACCGTCTCCATGACGTGATGAGATTCATTCTCAATGATTAACCATTCATGAATGATTATAAAGTATATATAATAATTACTAATGAAATATATGACCTAATAATGATACTGGAATTATTTATATTTATATGTATGTCATCTACTTAATTCCATTCAATTCAATAAGAAAAACGAAAACAGCGTTCATGCGTACGTACGGACTACCGTCTCCATGAACGGTGTATTTCTTTCCTTTTACTGATTTATTATATATGTATATTCTGAATATATATATATATATAAATCATGTTTTATATTCTGTAATTAATTAATCATGATCTAAGTAATCATATGAATAATTACAAGATAAAAACACGTTCGACAAATGAGACGATTTTACCCAAAACGCTACTTTAACATGAATTTACAAAAGAACGGGCAATATAAATTCATAAGTGGACCATATATGATATAATAACAATGAATATTATTCTGTAATAAGTCAATAACATGATTTAAATCATTATACAGGAGGTTAGGACACTTACAAAGCAAGTCGGATCTAAGGTAAGGGAAATATCACAATCTCATTTTTATCCGAGATTGTTTTTACTTTGGTATTTACTGGGGTGTATTTTATCATCCACATCCATGTTCCCTCAATATGTAATATTATTTCCATCCTTCTACAATAGTTTATATCCAATTTTACCCTTTGGGAAGTTTTTTTGTAAAAGATATGAAAGGAATCTTTTGTCGTTTTTCGTACGAGGTACTTTTTGACTTTTCCGACAAAAGTACGAAGAATGTTTTTTTAACTTATACGGCACGAACAGATTTTTACGGTTTTATAAAGCCTTATTTTCATGAAGCTTCCTACAAAATATTTCATGACTATTTTCAATAAAATCTCTTTCATTTAAAATTGCATGACATTTTTTGAATAGAAATTGATTTTGAAGAAGAAAGGATATTTTCCTCAAGAATTCATTTCAAGTGTTTTATCAAAATTATTTTACATCTAAGATAATAAAGGGTTCTATTTTTATCCCTATTATTACATTGATTTGATTATGTTGTGATGGAATTATTTTTATGAATTCCTTTATCTTAAATGAATTGTTTTATGATGTCATGATGTTTAAGAATCCCATTTTTATTACATGGGTTATGAAATGATTTATGGTTTATGATTTTGTGGCACACATAAGAATGGTATCATTAAGAGATGGGTGGGACCTATATCTCCCTCCAATGCATTGGTTAAAGATATTATATCTCATGAGATAGACATGGCTGGAACGGTAGGTTATACCGGTTCAGTGAAACACGACTGAAACGAGGGTGACTCGGTTCAGAAAGGGACTTTGTACACTAAGATAGTCTTGGCAATGAGTCTTGACTAAAAAGAAATGATTCTCTATGATTATGTGTGAATTCCACAAAGATTAATATTTTATGTTATGATTATTGTGATTACATTTCACTGTCATGATTTACCCCATGTTATGAAATTATGATCTCTTTTGCAGGTTATGATTTCCAAAATTTATGTGCTTATGTATATGATGTGATTGATATTTCTTTTGTTTACCCTTACTGAGCATTTGAGCTCACCCTTTTATGTTTTCTTTTCCCCAGGATATAAAGAAAGGTTTTAGGTAAAAAAAAGGAAGATCTTTATGGGAGATGTTGAAGATCTTTCACCAGGATTAGAAGATTATATTCCGAGTTTCCAAAGACACTAAACTGTTACGATCCTTGCGTGTGTGTTTTTGTTATGTACTAAGTATTTCTCAAATGTAATGTAATGTCAATGTACGTCAGGCTTCGTGTTTCTACAGTATGAATGTTATTGGTTTATGAGATAAAAAATATAAATCATCATAGTCTGGAATATATGACCTTTCAGAGGTATTTTTGTTGAATTTTTATTTATTATAAAATAATAGTTTTGAGAGTTTCCAAAAGTGCCCCAACACACTCTGATAAAAGTGTACCTCTCCTTCTCTTTTATTCACCCCTCCAAATCCATTTTCCTCAGACATTATCTAACTATAAATCATCCCAACATTCTTCTCATCATCATATAAGATTTAATTTGTTAAAAAATCCATGTAATGAAGTCCTCTTGTGAAAATCAATAGGATTTACCCAATGAAGTGTTATCTTTCATAAATGAACATTTTTATATTCTTTATTCCTTGGTCCCATTCAATTATTTTATTTAATGTTTATATAATAATCTTATAATAATAAATATTATGATAAATTTTAATATTTAGTTTCTAAAAACACTTTTACAAACTATTATATAATGGGTAATGAACTAAGTGCTCGAGTGTATAGAGGACTACTACCTCGCAAAATAATTATTGTCTATTTTTCCATTACCTCCTCTCATGGTAGAAATTACTGTGGGGATTTTTTTATGAAATGTGTATATATGTGATATTTATTAAATTATTGTACTACATTAATGATAATAACATGTATACATTTTTTCCAACTATTATTTTACAAAAATTTTATATTTCTCTTACGTACGTGTGGCTTACCATCTCCATGATGTGATGTGATTCGTTTTTCATCTACATTTCACATGGATGGTAATAAAGATGAATTGTTTGGAATATATATGATATATATAATGTAAAAATTATTTTATAATTATAATATATCATATAAATTTATTTTATTTTAACATGACAACAAAATGAAAATAACATTCATGCATATATATGACCTACTGTCTCAAAGAATAGTGTATTTTATTATCATCCATTAAATATTATTAATTAACATAAATACACATAAACCAAATATATATGTTATTTATAATTATATATATGATGAAATCATGAACTATGTAATAGGAAAAAGTATAAAAAAGTAAAAACACATTAGAAAAATGAAGTGGATATTAACCGATTCATAACATTAACATAGAATTTTCAATAAACATGTAATATATTTGCAATATCAAATCATATATTGTTTTAGAAATAATAATATTTTTCTATAATATATGTATAATAAACATATAATTAAAATATATTATGTTTTTATGAATACAAAGAGATTGGTGAAATTATGTAAGAAAATTTCATTTCACTGTTTTTCCCATGTGATACATGCCATATTCACCCCTTACTTACTTTATGTGGTTTATATAAAGACCTATAAAATATTATATAATTAAATGTATTTATTTAATGATACTCAAAACATTTATTGATGTAATTAATTCATTGTTTTCATCGTTCTAAATTAACATAACATGTAATATAATTTTATCTCACTTTTATTTTGGTGAAACACAAGTATTTTAAATATTAGGTGTTTGGTGGTAAATTACCATTAAACACACACACACACCTCACACAAAGGCTGGAAAGGTAGGCTATATCCCCCCAGAGGATATCCCAACCATCAATACAAATTAATTCTGTACAAAGTCTGTAGGTCTAGTGGGCATCAAACCCATTACGTAGAACGTAGGCCCAGTGGAAATAATAGCCATTTAAATGAAACATAGGACCATATTTTTTACCCTAAGTCCCATTGGTGAATAGTTTTGATACAATATGAAGGCTACTATTATTTTTTGCAGCTATAGAACCTGCTACACTACACATAAATGTTACAGTACAAACATTGATACAGTTCCACCAGTGATACAGTCTACTAAAGTGCCTCTATTGTACCTACACTCAAATGATTTTGAATCCCAAAATTTGATGCAGTATTATGTGGTTCTTACCACTAATCCAAACCCCAAATAAAAATGTATTTATTTGGAATTTTTTTTTATGTCACTTTTGGGAAATATTTAAGATCCATGTCCCAGATTTTATTTAAAAATAAATAAAAAATGTTATTATAATTCCTTTATGGATGTTTAATGTAATTTTTACCCATTTTATTTACTACACGGTTTAAAACTAATATTTAGTTTGTTTTCTAAATGAGGGACTCTATGAATTTTCTGTAAATAGTATGAATGAAATGTTTTTTTATCATATATGGCATCAATAGAATTATCCACCATCCTAATGACATAATTATTTTAATTTTACATTAAAAATTTCAAGGTTGTTTTAAAAGAAATCTCTTTCATATAAAATTTCACTTCATTTGATGAAAATAAAATGTTTTTAAAGAATAAATGATATTTTTCTTATGTGTAATTCCCCATCCCTAGTCACCCAGAGTCAGTGCATTATTACATAACATTGTCATGATAAGAAACGATCATGTATCGAAAGACTGATTAGTTTAGTAGCCTTGGAAGTACTAGATACATTCATAAGGTTTACATTACATCATAAAATGGAAAACTAAAACAACATTGGTTCTATAGACAACACTGATATCTCATAGACTATCCCTACAGGTGAGTCAAAATATACTTCTTCGCATCATGGGAAAAAATAAAACATAGAAGTGGGTGATCTCAGATGCTCAGTAAGGATAATAATATAGCAGAAACTTTCATAAATAAGCCTACGCATTTCAAAAAATGTATAAGACTAAAAGCAAAGCATTTTAAACATGAACTTCAGAATAATATGGAAAATATAAAATAAAAATAATTCCATTTACATACTCACATTGATATTCTAATAGTCGAATAATACAATGAAATATCAATAGACACTATCAAAATGATGGAATTCATAATACCTGAATTCATAACTACAAATTCAAGGCCTTGCACCGAGACTACAAATAGGATTTTCTCAAATCCTTGTTCCAGGACACTAGTTTGTCTCTTGCGACCTACTTATTCATCGAGGAGTTATGGCAGGCTCCACCTACCACTTATTAAGTGCAATGCATTCCTCATATGAAAATATTTAAACATACCATAAAAATTTGTATTAAAACGAACATAAGAAATGTCAATACATTATACATAAACAATGATGGTGTTAAAATAACACATCCACAATAAAACATATCACAATACAGTCAATACAATATATATGTTTTGTTTCATAATAAATCAATTTCAAATAAACTTAAAATCCAACAAAGGATGTTGGCATAGATGAAATCCAATCATTTTCAAGAGAAATATCTATTTCAGTATTGAAATCATTTAAAATTCGTATAATTAAAAAAGAAAACTATTAATTTATAAATATTCATTGAAGCTTTTAAGGGAATATTTTTTGATGTTATAATGGAAGAAAATAACCGCACTCACCATATAAGTTAAACAAATATTCATACATTAGTTTGGTCGAAAAGGTTATAAAGTACCTTGTTTGGAAAATGACAGAAAGATTCATTTCAAAAACATTTTATAAAAAGTCAAACAGGGGTATAATTGACTTTATACAATATTCTAGTAAATAGTAAAAAAATTTGAAATACCTTTTTTAAGAAAACATGGATGCGGATGATAAAGTGGTCCTAGTAGATACTTACGTAAAAACAACCTCAGATAATAAAGAGATTGTGAAATTAACCCTTACCATGTACGTTTCCTTGGTAGAGGGTAGGTTAACCTACTGCATAATGGTGAAATAATTTTTATTAAATTATACTAGAATCATATAAATTAATATTATATAATATAGGTTCTTTTAACATTGGTTTGTAAATAATATCTTATTATTATCTTCGTTTCGGTTGTTAACTGATTCGTTTTCCATTATATGCTTTGATACATTACTAATTTTTGTTATGGATATGATTTATATTATTAATATTCCGAATAATACTAAGTCTTTAAACATTATTTTTAATCATCTAATGAATATTATTCTTGAATGGATTATGATGGGGAATGAATCTCATCAGGTTCGTGGAGACTGTAATCCGTATGTACACACGGGAGAAAATATCAGTCTTTTGATATTAAAATCATATATAATTGGATGTTATATTATATATACATAATAATTATCATGTTATATTTATTATTTACATAAATTACACATCATTATTATACCCATTCAAATTTTAATGTATTGAATAACAATTACACCACGACGTGGAGACGGTAAGTCGTACGTACGCACATATGGGGAAATGTAATTAAATGGATGGATAGAATAATGAATATATTTGTTACCTATTTATAATAACATATCAGAATATATAATATACTAGAGTTGTTATTTTGGAATGGAAACAACAAATATTGGGGAAGTGGAAGAAGAAAAGAACTTGAAAGAGGTGATGAAATATTTCACTCTTCTTCGAGTTCTTCCTTTTGATATGATAAAAAGGGCTTCGTAAGTTGGATTTCTGACTAAAGGGAGGCCTCTAAGATGACTGGAGGACAGTTGAGAGTGTATTTGGGAAGAGTTTAGACAAGCCAAATGGCTTTGATGTGTGAATTATAGTGAAGAGTGAGTGCCCTTTTATAAGTGGGGTGAGGGGAACCTTTGGAATAGCTAGAAATATTATTTTATAATAAAATCATTTTCAGTTTCTAATGGTTCCAAAATGAATCATTTAAAGGATAAAGTGGGAATGGGTCGAAAACCACTCAAAATATTGGTTGTAGACTGGTTTGGGTCACTATATTAACCTTATCCTTTAAATTTAACTCTTAGTTAGGTATTTTGACATTTACCATGTCTCTTTGTATTTTAATATTATATAGTTAATAAACCTACTACATACTTCTTAGAGAACCCCAAGTGGTTCATTAATGAAAAAATATCATTAAATAAGTCTTTTGGATGAACTGTAGATTTTTATGATTATAATATCAATTAATAATATAATATTGGTTTTAAAAACACTTTTATGTCAATTTTGAAAAAATTTGGTATTTTTATTTTTTCTAAATTCATAACAGCATTATTACTTCAAAAATAATTCATCTAACCAACCATAATATGTCATAATAACCTAGAAAATTTGTCATATTCATAAAAAGTATCAAATTACATTTATTTTAATATTTATAATATCAATTATTTTAATTATTCAATAATAATGTAATTATTTCCTCATCATTGTGTCATATATAAATTTAATTATATAATTCCGAAAACTTATAAATAAAATAATATTATTTAGTATATTGTATTAGCATTCTAATTAATATTTATAGTAAATTTTTTCTTATGTGTATCCCTATATTAAAAATTGTTTAATTATTAAATTTGAATTTAACACTTTTAACCCTTATTTGAATTAAATAATAAAAAATGTCCTAATCTAATCCAAGTGGACCTAAAGGATCATATTTTATTTCTAAGGTTGTTTTTGGTAGAATTTTACTTATCCAATAGAATTAGAACATGTTTCAGGGTAATAATAATGTCATTTTTTACCCTTAATTACCCTATTTACTATTATCTGCGGTAAATAAAAGTAAAATGTTACTATTCATCAATAATTATTTTCATCTTATTGATCAAAATTTTACTTACAGATATCAACCATGTAACTTGGATTTTTTAAAATTCAACTCACAGAAGCAGAAAAATTTGGTTTTATGTAAATTTGCAATTTCTCTTAGGAGGTGGGTAAAAGAGGGTAAACAGTTTAATAATATTTTTATATATCTAAAATTTTTATAAACAGAATCCAATGAATTACATTGAACATATATAGATTTTATATATATATATTTTGGCATAAAATAAATTTAAATATAATAAATTAAAATTTAAAAAAAAATTCTTGTTTTAAACATTAACTTAGTGGTTTTCATTATTCATACAAAATTGAATGTTTTCAGAAAAATACAAAAAATTCACCCTAAGATAATTTTGATATTCTGAATCAAAAAATGAAGTCCATTTTTAAAAATAAAATTTACAAAAGTTCAAAAAGTGGGTATTACTATTCATAACAGCTAGTTTGATTGGTTGTGGTGTGTTAGAACTCGAAGTTGTGTACAACACATGCTACTATATTATTCAAAGTGAAGGGTATCGTGGAATCATGGGTTGTTTCATACCACCCTCATTCAGATAATTTCATCTTGAAAATATGTAGAATATTACTGCCTAAAAAGACATGGGTGGTTCTTTATCATAATTTCCTCAGGTTCCCATGTTTCCACTTCCATCTTATGGTTTCTCCATAAAACCTTACTAGAAGAGTCGTCCGGTTTTTCAACACTTGTTCTCTTATATCACGAACCGTGACAGGCTCTTCACAATAAGACAGATCAGGTTACAGTAATAATTCCTCATAGGTAGGTACATGTGTTGGGTGGGGCATTTATTTTTTCAATAGTGATACATGAAACACATCAATAACATTGGAGAGACGTGGTGGAATTTCCAAACGTTATGCTACAACCCCAATTCGTTCTAGAATTTTGAAAGGTCTGATGTACCTGGGACTCAATTTACCCTTCTTACAGAAACAAATAACACCCTTCCATGGACATACCTTCAAAAAATATGATCTCCTACCTAAAATTCCAAATCCTTCCTTCGTTTATCATCATAGCACTTATTAATACTTTGAGCTACTTGGATGTGGTTTTGGATTACATTAACCTTTTCCATCATTTCCTCAACCAATTCTGGGCATACGGTTTTTATTTCACCAACATCATCCCAACAGGTTGGTGTGCAACATCTCTTTCCATATAACGCTTCATATGGTCCCATCTAAATACTTGAATGGAAGCTATTATTATAGGAAAATTATACCAGAGGTAAATATTGATCCCAGATACCTTGAATCTCAAGTGTGAATTATATAAACATGTCTTCTAATGTTTGAATAGTCCATTCTGATTGTTCATCAATTCGGGGGTGGTAGGCAGTGCTCAAACAAAGTTCAGTATCCAAGGCTTTCTGAATACATTTCTATAATCTTAATGTAAAACATGGATCATGATAAAAAAAATTGATAGTGGTACTCCATGATGTCTTACAACTTCATTAATATATAGTCTTTCCAATTGTTCTAGTTGTAAAACTTCCCTTATTGAAAATAAATGTGCTGACATGGTAAGAAGATCGATAATGTCACATATTGCATCATTCTTTCTAGGATTTGTTGGTTGTCCCATGACAAAGCCCATCATAATATTTTCCCATTTCCACTTATGTATGGGAAGAGGTTTCATGACTCCCCCATGTTGTTTCCTTCCAGCTTTCACTTGTTGATGAATAGTACATCTTGACAAAAATTCATCAATACCTCTCTTCATGTAGTCCCACCCAAAATTTTCTTTCAAATCTCTATAAAAATTGGTTCTCCCATGGTGTATAGAGAAATTAGAGCAATGAGAATCATCCAACAGTTCCCTTTTTAGATCAGGTATATCACGAACACAATGTCTCTTACAAAATTTCAAAATTCAATGTTCATACACAATGTCACTCACTCTCCCATCATTCACATATTTAATCATCTTTTGAAACTCTTAATCACCAGTCAAAGAACTCTTTATACTTTCTACTAAAGAATGTTTTGAAACCAGTTGAAAAATTATTGATGTTTCACGTACCATGGTGATTCCCATATCCATCTTTACTTGATCCATGTATATAGGATTCTTTTCAACTCTCATATTGTTCAAAAATCCTTGATTCATCCTACTCAAAGCTTCTTCCACCTTATTTTCCTTCCCTAGGTGGTACTGTATAGTGAAATCATAATTCATGAGTTATTCAAGCCATCTCCTTTACCTCATGTTGAGTTCTTTCTCTGAGAAAATATACTTCAAAATCTTGTGATCGGTATATATCTCACATTTTTCACCATATAGATAATGTCTCTATATTTTCAAATCAATGATTAGAGCTGCAAAATCCAGATCATGAGTAGGATAGTTTTTCTCATTAATTTCTAGCTGTTGTGATGAAGAGGCAATAACACAATCATTCTACATTAGGACACAAACAAGTACTTTCTTTGATGCATCACTATAAATAACAAACCCATCATTCCCCAATGGTAGTGTCAAGATAGGTGCATTACCTATTAATCTCTTTAGTTCTTCAAAACATTCTTCACAATTGTTTTTCCATACAAATTTCACCCCTTTACGTGTCATATTGGTTAATGGGTTAGCCAATCATGCAAATTTCTAGACAAAACGTCAATAATAACACGCTAATCCAATAAAAATTTGTACCTCGGTTATACTTTTGGGTGTCTGACATTCTTGGAATGCCTTGGTCTTAGAAGTATCAAGAGAGATTCCATCCTTAGAGACAACATGGCCATGAAAAGTAATCTCCTGAAGCCAGAATTTACACTTCCTAAACTTCCCATATAATTAATGTCTTATAAGAGTGTTCAGGATAATGTGTAATGGATTTTCATGATCTTAGTAGCTTTTGTAGTATACCAAGATATCATCAATAGATACCACTACAAAGATATTAAGATATTCCTTGAAAACTCTATTCATTATATCCTTGATAATAGAGTGTGTATTCATCAATCCAAAAGGAATTACTATAAACTCGTATTGCCCGTACCTGGTTCAAAATGCTATCTTATGAGTTTCTTCCTTCTTCATGCACAAATGATGATATCCAGATCGATGGTCAATCATTTAAATGTATTGAACTCGATGAAGTTAGTTGAAAAAATCATCAATGAGATTTAGGGGATACATGATCTTTATTATTATAGCATTGATCTCCCTATAGTCAATGCACTACTTCATAGATTCATCTTTCTTCTTAAGAAAAATGACATGGGCTCCCCATGGAGAAACACTAGGTAAAATAAATCCCTTATACATCAATTCCTCTAGTTGTTAATTTAGTTCCACTAATTTCACTTTGGCCATTCTATATGGGGTCTTCAATATGGGCCGTGAACAAGGAATTAAATCAATGGAAAACTCAATTTCACGTTCTAGGGGATGTCTAGGTAAATCTTCTGGAAACACATCAACATATTCTTTCACCATAGGTACATCCTGTATTTGAAAATTCTTTTCCTCACCAAAATTTATTTCATTCTCTTCCTCCCCAATAATTGAATTTAGTTGAGCTACTGTGGGTGGATCTAGATAAGAATCAGGTGGTGACATTTCTTCTCTAAAGACAAGGTGTTCTTTATCATAGTCATCAAAAATAGTAAGCTCCTTTTTCTTACAATAATTTTTTTTGCATCATGGTCTGAATTCCAATCCACACCAAATATTATATCAAATACAATCCTGGGTATGTCAATAATATCAGAAGATAATGAAAATTTTTATTCCCTAATGGGGAATGAATCACAATAAATTATTGCAATGATATATACCTAAGGAGTTTTTACTAACAATTCCCTTTGTTAAATAAAAATAGAAATATCTAATTTTCTTAGCAAACAGGGAATATATAAAACAATGTGATGATCCAAAATCAAATAACTAATTTTCTGAACTTGAGGAAATCATTAAATTACCATCCACTACATCTTTCGGAGCTTCAACCTCAGTAGTAGTGATATCATAAGTTTGGAAGTGATCCCTTGGACTTTTCTGAGGTAATTTACCATGAGGCTTAGGACATTCATTCGAATAATACCCATTTATCTACAATTGTAGCATTCAACATTGACAGCCTCTTTCTTCCCCTTACTAACACGAGCTTGGTTTCCTTGTTCACCACACATGTAATAGCATCCCACTCCCTTCAGAAAAGTACCAACGTGTTTCTTCCCAAATTTTCTACAGGATAGATATTTAACTTTTACCTTCTTACCTTTATTTCTATTTTTATAGTTTTCAGAAGATATCTTCTTCTCTAGCCTTGCTTCAATTTTGTATGACTTAGAGAATTATTTTTCTTTCTTGATAACACATTAGACAATATTTTTATACAATGAGATGGATTGGGTGACTAATGCTCGATAGAGAAATGGTTTTAATCCATAAAAATGATCAATATTACTTCTAGGGTTACATATTTAATCTACTACATTCCTTGTTAACCTTGTAATGTTATCCTCATACTTTGTGACATTATCATCCTCCTTTTTCCTCAGACTCATAAATTGTATTTCCATATCATCTCGATGGTCATGAGGAAAGTATTTTTCTATGAAAAGCTCTTTGACCTCCCTCCATTCCATATTTGATACTTCACCATCTTCCTTTGTGTTTTGAATCAATGACCACCATTGATCAGCATCTCCAGTGAGGTGGTAAATAGCCATGAAATATTTTTCCCTTTCGATGCTGCCCAATGCATGGAATATTTTCTCTATGAAATTTATCCATTGCTTAGCTACTAATGGATTTTCACTTCTATTAAATTTTGGTGGGTGTTGACTCATGAATTGATCAAAAATTGATCATCCATGCTATGAATTAGGGTTCCCCATAGGGGTAAGGTTGTTATTCATAACCTAAGTGAGTTGTCCCAGTATTGTGATAAGCCGATCAACCCCAGTTGTATCACCAGCTCAACTATAATTATCTTGAGCAGGAGGGTAATACCTATATGGAGTGCGTGCATTTATACAATTTTCATTCCTTCCACTAAACTCCATTTCTAAACAATGGAATAAACTAGATTCGTTTATGAATTAAAATACATAAATGTAAACATGTAAAACACTTAACATAAACTGAACAGTTTAATGGTATAATCCATAATCATAAAAAACTGTTTTCTTTGAAGAATTATATACTCATAAACCCTTCATAATGGTTTGAAAATACAATGGGAATTATACTAAGCATATCCCCATAGAGTGTCATAACCAAGAGTGCAGTAAGGCTATTTGTCGTGCACTAGTTCTTATTCGAGTCCAGCTCAAAGCATTGTTTTCGGGAACTACCCCTAGGTATTTATGTGCTAGATCAACCTCTACCTACTCGTATCCCGACATGGATATATTTCATGGAAAACTCACAATATTTTTACTATACCAAAATTCAATAATATTCTTCTATACTAATCCTCAAAGTCTATCATAGGGCTATGTGCTCTAATTAGAGTTTATCTAAATCTAGATTCCATGTTATGTATTAAACTTCCTCTAATAACAACTGTAACACCCCGAACCTAGTTACCCAGAGTCGGTGCATTATTACATAACATTGACATGATCACAAAAGATCAAGTCTCTAAAGACCAATTAGTTTAGTAGCCTTGTATGTACTAGATACATTGAAAAAGTTTACATTACATCATAAAATGGAAAACTATAACAACATTGATTCCATAGACACCAGTGAGATCCCATAGACTCTCTCTGTAGGTCATTCATATTGTACTTATTCACATTCTAGCAAAATAAAACATAGATAGGGGTGAGCATAAATGCTCAGTAAGGATAACAATATAGTGGAAACATTCATAAATAAGAATAAACATTTAGGGCAATGTATAAGACTAAAATAAAAGCCTTTTAAACTAGAACTTAATCATTATATGGAGAAGATAAATTCAAAATAATTCCATTTACATACTCACATGGATATTCTAATTGTCGAATAATCACATGGAATATCAATATCCACTTTCTTAATGATGGAATGCATAATGCCAGACTTCATAACCACAAAGTGAAGGCCTTGTACCAAGAATACAAATAAAATTTTGTTAAGGAATTGTGTCAAGAAACTAGTTTGTCTCATGAGACCTACTCATTCATCGAGGAGATATAGCGGGCTTCACCCATCACTTACTAAGTCCAGAGCATTCCATATTTGAAAAGGTTTAAACATAACATAAACATTCATATTAAAACTATAAAACAAAATGTCAATACTTTATCCATAAACCACGAATGGTGTAAAAATAACACATCCATAGTCATACATATCAAAAAAGCTTCATTAAATTTTGGACATTTTGTATCATAATAAATTAGCATCAAATAAGATTAAAATCCATCAAAGGATATTGACATAGAGGAAATATTAGCCCTTTTTAGAGAAATTTCTCTTTCTATTATGAAATATTTGAAAATTAGTATAATTATAAAAGAAAACATTTACTTTCGAAATATTTTTATTATCCTGTAAGGGAATCTTTGATGATGTTATATTGGCGGAAAACAGCCGCACCCTCCATATAAGTTAAAAATTATTAATACCTTAGTTTAGTTGAAAAGGTTATAAAGTACCTTTTTTGGAAAATGACAGAAAGATTACTTTAAAAAAATCTAATAAAAATTCAAATAAGAGTATAAATGAATTTATCACATAGTCTAGTAAATATTAAAAATGTCTTGAAATAAATTTTTAATAATTCATGGTTTTGGATGATAAAATGGCCCTAGTAGATACTTATGTTAAAATAACCTCGTATAATAACAAGATTGTGAAATTAACCCTTACATTGTACTTTTCCATGGTCAAGGGTAGGTTAACCTCCTGTATATTGGTGAAATAATTGTTATTAAATTATACTAGAATCATATTCATTATTATGATAATATATATGATGTTTTAACATGGATTTGTTAATAATATCTTATGTTATTATCGTGTTGGGTGATAACTGATTCATTTTCTTTTATATGATTTGTTATGTAAGTAATGTTTGTTATGGATAAAATGTATATTATTCATATTCATAATTATATTATGTCTTTAAAAATTATTTTTAATCATCTAATGAAAATTATTCTTGAATGGATTACGAAGGGAAATTAATCTCATCGCGTTCATGGAGACGATAATCCGTACATACGCACCAGCGACAATATCATTATTTTGATATTAAAATAATATATAATTGAATGGTATAACATATATAACGAATCATTATCATGTTATATTAATTATTTACATCAATTAGACATAATTATTATACCCATCCGAATAATAATTTATTGAATAACAATAACACCATGACATGGAGACTGTAAGCCATATGTGCACACGTATGGTGACATGTCATTCAAAGGATTTATAGAATAATGAATATGGTTGTAACATATTAATAATAAAATCATAGAATATATATGACACTGGAGTTATTATTTTAGAATTTAAATAACAATGAAATTGGAAGTGTAAGAATAAACGAACTTGAAAGAGGTGGTGAAATATTTTCATCTTCTGCAGGTTCTTCTTTTTGATTTGATCCAAAGGGATCCTTAGGTTGGATTTCTGACAAAAGGAAGGACTCTAGGATGAAGGTAGGATAGCTTAGATGGTATTTTGTTTGAGTTTTTCTAAGAAAAATGTCTTTGAAGGTGTTAATTAGGGAGAAGGGGGAGTACCATTTTATAAGAGGGGTGAGGTGTACCTTAGGAAAATCTAGAAATATTATTTTATAATAAAATCAACTTCGGTTTCTAATGTCTCCAAAATGAATTATATAAAGGATGTGGTGGGGATATGTCTAAAAACACTCAACTAATAGGTTTTAGATAGGTTTGGGTCATTATATTAACAATATCATATAAATTTATCTCTTAGTTAAATAGTTTGACATTTACCATGCCTCTTTGTATTTTTATATTATATGGTTAATAAACATACTTTTTAATTCAACGCGAATAACAAGTGGTTCATTAATGATACACATATAATTACATAATTATATTTCTCGAACCATATATTTTTAGCAATAGAATATCAATTACTAATATACTATTTATTTTAAAAAATATTTCATTTTAATTTTGACACTATTTGTTATTTTTTTTTTCTAAATTCGTAACTGCATTGTTACTTCGAAAAAAATTCATCTAACCAACCATAATATGTCCTATTGAACTATAAAATTAGTGGAATTTATAAAAAGTCTCAAATTACATTTATTTGGTTATTTATAATATTAATTATTTTAATCTTTCATTAACACGGTAATTACTACATCATCATTATGTCATAAATAAATTTAATTATTTAATGTCTAAAAAATATAAATAAAATAACATTATGTAGGAAATATTTTTTTCATTATGATCAATATTTATAATCAAATTTATCTTATGTGTAACTCTATATTAAAAATAGATTAGATGTTAAACATTAAATTTAATACGTTTAACTCTTCTTTCAATTAAATAATAATAAATGTTCTAATCTAATCTATGTGGGCCTAAAGGATAATATATTATTTTCAAGGTTTTTTTTGGTTAAATTAAACTTATCCAATAGAATTAAGACATATTTTAGGGTAATAATAATGTAATTTTTACCCTTAATTACCCTATTTACTTTTAACTGGTGGTAAATAGAATAAAAAAGTTACTATTCACCAAATAATATTTTCATCTTATTGAACCACATTTTACATACTGATATAAGCTCTGTCTCTCAGATTTTTTGAAATTCAACTCACAAAAGTGATAAAATTATGTTTTATGTAAATTTTCAAATGCCCCTAGGATATGGGTAAAAGGCGGTAAAAAGTTCAATAAAAGTTTTATATATCTAAAATCCTTATAAACTAAATCAAATTAATTACGTTGAATATATATAGGTATAATGTATCAATTTTTATCTAAAATAAATTTAAATAAAATAAATAATTATTTAAATAAAAATTTTGTTTTAAACTATAACTTATTAATTTTTTACTATTCATCAAAAAACTGAAAGTTTTCAAAAAAATACCAAAAATTTACCCTAAGCTAATTTCGATTTTCCAAACCCAAATATAATGACCATTATGAATGATAAAATATAAAAAATTTCAAAAAATGGGTATTACTATTTTTAATAGCTAGTTTCATTTGTTGTGGTGTATTAGAACTCGAAGTTGCGTACAACACACTCAATTGTATTATTTAAAGAGAAGCGTATCGTGGAAGCATGGGGTGTTACATTAAAAAAATTTCTAAAGTGTTATTTGTAGATTATTTTCTATCTATGATAAATTTATTTTGTGTTACTTATGTTTTAGTGAGGATATGACTCAATTATAACATTCTTATTCTTCTTATAAATGTTTTATGTTTATTATGGAATGATATTTTTGAAATCCATTTCCTTTACATGGGTAATGTTATTTTTTAATGATTTTTATGGAACTCATTTTATTCAATTTGTTCTAATATGATAAATGATATATGTTCTTTTGGAAAATATATGTATTGTTTTCATTATGTGATGGGTGGGATATTTATCTTCATCCAATAAATTGGGTAAATATTAATATCCAATGATATAATGATGGGAGTCATATTGGAGACCATGATCTATGATGGAAGATGGGGAAACCTGATCCACGTTGGGAGATGGGGAAACCCGATACACTATTTGATGATTGGGAAATCTGATCCCTTACAGGGAAAAGACTAGGATATGGGTGGGTGTTTTGTCTCAACTAGTTGGTGTAGTCCACATTAAAATACATGTTATGTTTTGGCAATGTGTGTTGACTTATATGGAATGATATTATATATATATATATATATATTTTTATAAAACAATTTGTGGATTATTATTATGTTAGGCTTCCATGTTTTATGCTCTTGATTTCCTCATGATTCATGTTTTATAAACTACCGTTTTTTAGTTCAAGACTCATTTATATGATCTTCCATATGTAGGGTACTATCTTAAAATGATATTATTATGTTTTCATACAATTATGTTCACGCTAGGCTTAATTATTTCTCTTTTTTAGCCTTACAAAGAATCAGAGATAACCCTTCCTTATGATTATTTTCCTCATTATATGAAGAAAGGTATTAAGTAAGATATGTAAAAAAGGATTCTAGATATGAATAAATAGAAAGGAAAAAAGTATATGTGTTATTAACCAGTTTTTTATGATTCCATGTTTCTAAACACACTAATCTAATATGGGCACTAGCTTCTGTAATGTCTGAAATGTTCTACAATAATGATTTAATTTCAATACACGTTAATCTAGGGTGATTATAAGGTTTGTTTTATAAAATAATTTAACATTAACAAATATGTCATAAATATCATATATATTATATAAAAACTTAGTTTCCATCATAATTATCAACCATGAGAGGTGGTAATGGAAAAACTAATAACATAATTTCTTGAGGTGTTAGTTAATAGTAAATAAGAATGGTATATTCGATGCCCATTAGATGGAAGTGTTTGTAAGTTCAGGTCAAACCCTTGGAATTACAACATCTTCTTTTACAAATAATACTGATTTAATTATATTATAATGAAGTATGTTGAGATTAGGGTGGTGGAGGATTAAAATAAGATAATGGTTCTTGAGGAAGGATATTACATATTCTTTGGGTAACTCCTCTTGGTTTTCATTGAAGGGCTTCCATGGCTAAATATATTCCCATGTAATGTGGCGCCAATAATGGTAAAAAATAGATAAAATGGACTATATGGTAGAAATATTTCTATCCAATATCTTTTTTATATGTTTGTAGTCCATTTTTTCTCATAACATTAAGGATTAGTCCTTTGTTAAGCTTGTTTTTTCTCTTAACTGCTATAATTAATTTTAATCACTTTCACTAATATTTTTGGTCAAAAACTAAGTTTACCTTATAATCATTATAAAATATTATGATTCCAAATATTAAATCCATTTACACTAATATTAATCACTTTCGTGAAAAAAATAAATTTAAATTTCACTCTCAGACATGATGATAAAGCAGGATTTCAAAGTATAATTTTTCAAATGTTTGAAATGTTTTCATATCTAATATCAATGTGAAATTAATTCCAATGGAATAAATTGGATAAATTGTTTTAAATTATATTTTAAAAAACTTTGAAACCAATATTAAATATTATTTTACTATACAAATAAATTATACGAACAAGCATTTTTGAATTAAAATTCAGTGTGTATCACAATTCATCAAAAAATGAAACTTCTCAAAAAAATACAAAAAAAATCACCCAATGAAAATTTGTTATATATAGAACCTATGATTATGTATTAAGAATAAAAAATAAATAGTATTGTTTCATAAAATAAAAATGATAAATGTTCATATCTTGTTAAATTTACAGAAACATTTTAGGTCTATGTTATGAAGAATTTGACAATCACATTACAATTTATCAGAGATGTAAAACAAATTTCTCATTTGAGATAACTCCTAAGGGGAATGTGTCGGTCTTATGATACCTATGAAAATATTTTTAATATCATAGTATGAGCATTAAATTTCATTGTATGGGATTTTATAATCAATGAAATAATTTTTATGAATTCTTTTTTTGGGAATAACCATTTAAAATTAATTTTGAACAACATTCAAATAAAACATCAAAAAAATTGTAACGTTAATATTAGAAAACTTTATTGAAATTATTTACACTTATAAAATACTACCACACTTTGAAAATACTTAGTATCGAAATTTTATTTAATAAATTATCCTGTGATTTTTCAGAAAACATTACACAAGTTTTACAAAAATATTGGGGTCACTTGAAACATTGATGCTTCCATGGGCCTAACCACCTCGGATAGGTTCACTTCCAATTACACTCCCATATTTAAAAATTCATGTATAGTATTTTAAAAAACTATTTTATGATTTCTTTATATATATACCCAAAACAAGAGTTTATAAATTAAATATATTCAAACATTATTAAAAAAATTATATGCTTATAAATTTATTAATATTTATATATATAATTTCATAGAAAAACATTTTCCTGAATGCAATAACTTATTATCATCAATTTTAGACATTGTATAAATTTATGGATGTCAATGAATAAATAATTAACAATCATGTATTAAAATTTCATACATTAAACTCATAAAAACATTTTTTATTCGAATATACATACATATACATACACATATAATAAAACTAGTCGATATAATATAAATGTATGCTATTCCATATTTAATAATTATGGACATATCTTATACTATGAATTTCATTCTAGTTTGTTCGTGTACTTGCACACATAAATTGATAGTTTTTATTATTTAAAACATACCACAAATAATAAGAATAAAATTATTAAAAAATTCCATTCAAAATACATATAAAATTATAATAAAAAGAAATAACTAATATTTATTCTTTAGGGAAAAAATTAATTTTTGTTTAATAAAAATATAAAAATTTAGTCATTGATAAAATATAAACTACTTTTAATTTATTTTCAAACATATTTTCCTTTCAAAAATAAATTATAATTTTATAATAATTGAAAAATTATTTGAAAATATTATATTCTCATAGAAATTAATCTAAATAAAAATAGATTGATAATATGATTCTAATGAGAATTGACTATTTCTGAATTGCATTTCTGAAAATAACCTTTACATATTATAATGAATCATAATTTCAATACTTTATATTTCAATGAAACTTATACCCTACTAATGTTAGAATGGATAATCATAAAATTTGAAAAAGAGAAAAAGATATCTCTTACAATAACAAAAGAAATGATGTTTTGAAAATAATAGTTTCCCTAGAAAAAATTTAATTTGAACGAATTAATTGAATGAAATAAAACATTTCCCTTATATACAAATTATAATTCTTTTGTATTGATAAAATAATTTTAAAATATCACTTTCAATCATAAAAATAGTAAACTGCCTTATTTTTTTTATCAAAGAACTCATAAGAAACAAGACATTGACACTACCTTCTACCCACTTGATTATGTTATCCTAGAATTCAAAAATTTATAAAGTGAAAATTCAATGTAAATAAATTTTCAATTAATTATCAAATATTCAACTAGAGAGAAGTAAATTTTTTTGTTGATGAAATTTTCATAAAGATAATTTAAATATTCACCAGTCAACTAAAATTGAAGACTACTTGGAGAAAAATATATATCTTCATAAAATATTTCAATCTGATGTCTATATTCAAAGGGAAAATAGGTTTATAAATTCAAGGAATCAAAGAAGAAAAATCAAAAGTGGACTATTGATTCAGACATGTAGATAGGTTTTATGAAAATTGAAAAATATTATTTAAGATTGGGATTCGAACATCTTTGTGATGTTTTGATGTGATAGATAAATTAAAATGAAATCATTGTACAAATGATTTAAATTAAATCCATTCAGAAAAAAGAAATCCAGTGGAATATAAAATAAATACACTATCGTATATTTGGATAGTAATAGGTAAATGCTCAATAGGTTAAAGAAGATGAAAAATAGAAATTGAATACACTGAAAACGATTTTAAAAATGAGATTCTGAAACCTAAAAATTAAATACAGTAACTCGAAAAACTAAAAATCTAAATCAAGAAGAAAACAACCCATGCCCAATCATTACCCCTTCCACATTTAGATATGGCACATTCAGACCACCTTTCAGCGACTAAACCCTAGATGATGCTTGTATACTTGTTGGATGTAAAATTATCCCAATCAAACTCAATTACTCACTCCATGACTCCTCGTTCGGCCTCATCATCAGCATGTGACTGATATACTTCACTAAATACCTCTGAAGAAGACACTCAACCTGGAATTTGACCCTGATTCCTCTTATTTCTTATTATGATAGAGCCCTGATATTTGTTCCTCCCCATATAAAGACACCAAAATGGTGTTGAATCCACTTCTCGTTTTTTTCTTATCTCAACAAATTTTCTATTTTTTATTAATGAAATCCTTTTAATATATAATTTTTGTTGTATATAACATATATAATGTGATATGTTTTAACATAATTTAATTTATTAACATATTATAATTTAAAAAAATACTAAACAAAATTATAATTTCAAATAAATAAACAAAATTATTTGAATATTTTACCATAAATTAAATTACCATTATTTTTGTTATCATTTATAAACCTTTTTAATATAAGAACATAACTCATTAACATATAATACATTTAATTCAAAATTTTAATTGTAAATCCATTAATATGAATTATAAATTATCTCTTTTATTTTTAATAAATCCTGTTAAAAATTTTTCTTTACAAATAATATATATTTTATAATAAAATTAATTGATTTAAATATACTGAAATTTTATTTACTAATATTTTCCTAACATTATTTATTTCATATATTTAATTTATATTATAGTTAATATTTAATTTCACTATTTGTTTTATATGTTATAAATTTTACATTTAAATCAAAAGAACTATATATAATAATTTTTCAATCCTTTAAAATAAAATTTAATATTTTATAAATAATATAATTGAATTATTCTAATTATAGTAAACTATTATTTTTAACAATATTATACAAAATTTAAACACGAAGTATTAATAATAAAAAATATTAATTTAATAAAAGATATATTTTATTAAACCATCGAATAATTAAATGTTATATTATATAATTTTAAATATTTAAATTTAATAATAAATAATTTTTTTATTATTGATTAGTCAATTTTACAAAAATATTCATTAATATGGTTTTAATTTGTGGGATGATACATCCCCAAAATGAATTGCATCATATCAATTTTTTAATCAGGATTTACAAAATTAAAAAAAAATTATCTTTAGAATTATCAGATACTAGAATTCCTGAGTGAACATAATTATCTAAAAAATATTATACGGCGTAAAAATTTTTCACTAAAAATACAATTCGTAATTCATAAATTTTCTTAGACCATTTCATTGATACCATATCTGATTGTCCAAGTCTGCACTTCTGAATTTAGTACATCAAAATGTTGTTCATTTTTAAAAAAATTATTAAATCCACATATCATTTTACATTTTTAAAAACTTTTCATTTCATGATTCTGGCGAATTAGAGAAACACCTTATAATTTATCAATGTTGTAATATAATAATCCATTTTTAATTCATCTGCACTAACACAAAAAGAAAAGATCTATATCATATGATTCCAATGATAATATGTTTAAAATAACGAGATGAGCAATAAATTTCCATGTAATGGGTTTTAAAATAAGTGAAATGACTTTTACGTAATCTCTTTTCGAATATAACTGTTGAATAATAAATTTGAAGTTATTTCAAAGACACATTAGATAAAAAATTTATAGATACCTAGGGATTAAATTATAGAAGTTGTTTATGCATTGAAAATAAAACCAAACATTTAAAATACATAAAATCAAATTTTTTTATAAAATAATGCACTAATTTTGCTGAAAACTTTAGGAAAGCTTTTGAAAAAAACATGAGTCCACTTGAAACATTAAATTCTGCCTTGGGACAACCCACCTCTTGATTTATGAGTTCAACTTCTATTTACCTACCTTATTTACATTGTTCATGTGACTGGTTTTTTAAAAATATTTTAATCTTGTTTTACGTTTATATACACAAACACGTGTGTTTTAAATTTCAAAACATGAAAACATAGTTACAAACATTTATGTGTTTATAAATTTATATAAATTTATATATAATTTTATGTATAACTAATGTTTTATTGGAGAATATAAATTGCATCAATTTTATACATTTCATAAATATATGAAATGTCAATCAAATAATAATTTACATTCATGTATTAGAATTACAAACATAAAACTTATAGAACCGTTTTTCTAAATAAATACACATACATATACATATAGATATAGTGAAACTAATTCAAATTATATAAATACATGATATGTCATAGTTAATAATGATTTCCATATCTCATAATATGAATTGCATTAATGTTTTTATAAGTACTTGAACACATAAAATGGTAGTTTTTATTATTTTAAACATATGATAAGAAATAACTTAAAATTATTAAAACTTACCATAAATAAAAAACATAATGCGATTAAATAATGAAATGAATATTATTAATTTTTTAGGTCATAAATTAAAATATTTTCATATTGAAAATAAAATCATTTTGAATTTGGTAAAATCCAAATCACTTTGATAGTATAATCATACATATTTTCATTTAAAAAAATATACTTTTACAAAAATAAAATAAATATTTTTAAAGAATAAATTATATTAGAAATAGAGAAATAAAAACATAACAAGAAAATAATTTTAATTAGAATTACCTATTTGAGAATAGAATTTTACAATGTATCTCTTGCATATAAGCTTGAATAAAAATTAAAATCCTTCTGTCTAAAAATAATTAATCCCCTATAATTATTAGGATTGATAATCATAATGTTGAAAATAGATAAATATATCATTTCTATTACAATAATAAAGGTAATAATGATTTTAAAATAAGAGTTTCCGTAATTAAAATAAAATTATATATATGTAAATTTTTGAAACCAAAATATTCTCTTACATAAAAATAATAATCTAAGGAAAAAAATTTACATTTTCACATTAAATCATAAAAATAATAATTTTATTTACCTATTTTATAAAATACATGTGTTGATATTATTATAAGAAGACTTCTTATTATTATTTACCTTCATACTCTCTCTCTATATTTTCTCATCATCATAGAGAAAGATAAATGGAGAATATGGAATTACTACCTCATCAATCTCACTCATCAAAAAACATAAAAGAAAAAAGGCATGGGAACATCCATCTATATCTCTATCCTTTTTCTCCTAGTAGTCATAAATTTATTCAATCAACACTATTTGTAATTAAATAAATAATTTTAACACAAATCATCAACTAGAGATAAGTATATTTTTTGTAGGTTATTCTTATTGAAGGATAACATTGATATATTACAGTTGCCTCAAATTGAAGCCAAAATGAATAATAAGCTGCTTCATCATAAAATATATCTATATCCTATCAATATTAAAATTCAAAATTGGTGTTGACATTCAATACATGAATAAAAAACAAAAAAACAGACTAATGATTTTAAATGACGAAGAAAATTGATGTTAATGAAAAATTGTAGACAAGAGTAGGATTAAAACATATCTGTGACGTTTTGTTGTTACTGATAAATTCAAATGGAATCACTAAAAACCTTTATTACAATTAAATTCAATAAATTATAAAGAAATCCAATTGAATTTAAAATCCAAAAAAAGATCGATTTGGACAACAATCCTTAACATCTTGATAGATTGAAGAATATTGAAAATAGGTTTTTGGTACACTAAAAAATCATTCTAGAAATGAGATTCAATCACCTAAAAATTATATACACATACCCAATAAACGTCAAATATAATATCATGCTGAAAATATCTCGCACTCATTCAGGACACATTCCCTTTTCAAATCTAGTTTATTCTAACCCCTTTCCATGACTGAACCCTAAGTGGTTATCAGACATCATTTAAACATCGATATTGCACAATCATACTTGATCTCTCAGTCTCTAATTCCCCATTTGGCCGTGAACTCATCCTATGTTTTATTTCCCTCATCCAATACCTCGGAAGAAGCCCCTTGGGAAATGTTTTGACATCGATTCCTTGTATGGCCTCCTGTGATAGAGCCCTTAGATTTGATCATCCCCATATAAAAGCCCCAAAATATTATCGAACACTCTTATACTTTTTTCTTATATCAACTCAATTTTTTTATTCATGGTTTTTATATAAATATATCCATTTTCTTATATATAATATACATATTTTTTGTAGTTTTAAAAATAATCATTTACTAACATCATCATAATTTTCAAAATTTAATAAAAAAATCATAATTCTAAATAAATAAACTCCATTATGTACTTATTTTATAATAAATTACATAACATTAATTTTTTCATTTATATAATTTCATAACATAATAACATAATTTATATGCACATAATTCAATAAATTTTTAATTTTAAAAGTAAATCAATTTATATGATTTAAATATTATATCTTTTGTTTTTAATAAATCAAATTAATATTTATACTCTAAAAATAATATATATTTTATAATATAATTTATAAATTTATATATACTCAAATTTTATTTATAAATTTTTTAATAAATTCATTTATTTCAAATTTTTGAATCATATTATGTGTAATTATTATTTTTACAATTTTTGTTAATTTTTATAAATATTACATTTTACTCCAAATAAATATTTATAAGATTTTGATAATCCTTTAAAATAAAATTGTATTTGTTATAAATAAATAATCAACTAATTCTATATATAATATGATATTATTTTAAAGAATGTAAATCCACATTTCTATAAGTAGTACAAATAATTTAAAATATTAATTTATTAGAAGATAAATTTCTTAAAAGCATGATATAATTTAAGATTATATTATATACCTAAAAATATTTAACATAAATAATAAATCAAATTTTATTTTGATTATAGATTAATCAATTTTAATAAAATAATTATTACTAAGATTTTAATTTCTGGGCGGTTTGAAAATATTTATGTTTGGATTCCAAAATTGATGCTCATTTTATCAAATAAAATTTATAAAAGTATCATATATCTCATTTTAAATGGGTCCCCATTAAATGGATATAAAATTACCTTTTATAAAAATAACACATTTTTATTAATAAATTTGTATTTATTTTTATCTTATACCTATTAAATATGTTGGATGAGTATGCAGAACAATAACAGAATATATAAAATATCAAATTTTATGAAAACATAAAAAAAGTGGGTTAGTTAGTTTATTGATATAAAATTGTTTTTTATATTGAAAAAATTCATATAAGAATAATTTATTTATTTTCACATAGTACTTACATTCACTTATACTAATTGATGACAATAGTATTCATTTTACATACATGTGTAAATAATATTTTAAATATTTAGTAAATATTATTTGAATAGTTCATTCCAATAGCTAGGTTTAAGTTATAATAATATTTTAAAGATTGTATTAATAGCACCTTCTAGTCTAGTAAAACTCAACCTTGTGATTAACACCAGCAATTGAAGGAACTAGTTATGGTGTGTAAGATAAGCAAAAAATTGTTTTTCATGTGTCGCAAGTAAATATTAGAGTAACATATAGTGAATCTTGGAATTTTGTTTCATATAACACAAGCCATAATTAGTGATTTCATATAACGAATTCTATATTCAGTGATGCGTGAAAAAAATACAAAAATTAAATTAATTCGAAAATAATAATTCAAAAAATCCTTATGTGTAACATGTCCATCATTTTTCCGTTTCAAAATTTTGTTATTTTTCTTTATCATTTTATGTAACTAAATAAAAGAAATATAATATCGTAATGTGATCTTCTCAACTCAACCCATTCATGAGAAAATTTATTCATGCATGTATATAAATTTAGGCAATGTTCTCATCCTTTTCATATAACAATATATGTGATCCTTTATCTTCATCACATAACAATTTATATAGTGAATAATTCTTCTGTCTCTATTCATAAAAATTTTTTGAATATAGATACTCATATGTATAGTTATAATCATGTAATGAGAACTTGAGTGATTTGAAAATTTTATCTTAAGTGCATGGAAACTCTTAGTGAATACAGAGAACCACAAGCCTATGTTTTCATCTTTCTCTCTCTGTAATCACTCTCGAATGTGTGATAAAAACATATTAGTACTGAACTACTCCTTTTATATTTATAGAAAAATTTCACCAACTCAGTGCATTTTAAATTACAGAAAGCCACCCAGTTTATTAGCTCATGCACTCGTTGTCTTAGTTCACGTTTCGCAAGAAAGCACCGTCACTATAAAAATTATTTGTTATTCACATTGTATTTAATAAATTTGTTATTATTTAAATCATTAAAATAAAATTTAGTGTTGATTATTTCATATTTAAATAAAAAATATAATGGAATGGTGATTTGAATTATCATATTGATTGAACAGAAGACACAATATGTGGAAATACTAACACACACATGAAGCTCTTGGGAAGAGTTAGAAGACAACATGTGGTTCATAATGGTGAGAGTGGAGGTATTTGATCAAATGGATTAAATACATTCATTTTTAATGGATTTGTTACAATAACATTATTCTAGACTCTCACATTGATTCCATATTTGATAGTGCACTTCAATTTATGACAAGCCTCTTCGATAAGTCATCAAAATTAGTTCATTTTCCTATCAAATTACATGTTTAAACTAGCCCATGATAGCATAGTGTTATGCAAAACATCCAAATTCCAAAATGGACCACCATATCCCTATCACCATTAAGTGGTGGGATAAAGATGTACTAAGAAACTATATTTTCAGTCTACACCATTATGGACCCTAGTTTCCACATAAGAAATGGTGCACCTGAATTCCATGGATTGCTGGTTGGAAATCCATATTTATTCATTATTTGAAAACAAAAACCATAATCAAATGTTCCAATTAGAATACATCCAATTATCTTCCCAAAATATTCATTAGGAAAATTTTATATTTTTCATGGCCTTCATTAACTTCTACCTTCAACTTCTCAACTATTAAATTAAAATCATGTAAATAATTTTCATTCTCTTAATAAAATTATGAACATTTTTTAACATTAATAATCACTCTACAATAATCAAATTTATGTTAAATGATATTTTTCTAACTATCCTCATAATTAATTCATTAATAAAATACGGACATCAACTATATATTATGTCTAACATTTTTATTTTAAAAAATTCAATTGAACTCACAGATAAAATCAAAATAAAATTTTGTGTGTGTGAATATGTTGTTTTATATGTTATATATAACGAGAATTATTTAATTTTACAAAATGGGGCCTTAAGATATAGTGTTCAGGATTCAGATCCATCTATATGATCATGTCTGAGAATTTATATTGGTTCAACCTTGGTAGTTGAGTCATTCTATATTTTGGGTCATTCTTTTTTTATTATTTCCTTTCTTACTATGATATTTTTGTTTTGTTGGTTTTCATTGGATGAATATCATTTATATCTCTTGCATCATATAGTTTAGGTTTATTGTTAATATTTTAATATGAATTTTTTGTTTATCATAACGGTAAAATCATTTCCTAACGCTTTAAAAATACATTGGTATTTATTTACATCATTTGGAGTAAGGAGATATGTCGCATAAGGTCAGTAGAAAATCGAATTTTTTCTATCATATGGTTATGGTAGTGATTTTACAAATGCTTTTATTTTTATACTAACTAACATATAGAGATTTTAACAGAGAGATAAGATATATCATATCATGAAATGAATAACACAAAAATAAGTAGGCAACTTCTTTAGGTAGAGAGTCAATTTTCTAAGGTGTTCTGGCTATAAAAAGGGTTCTGAAATTCTTTTTTCTGTACTGTAATGTCATCATCATGGGTCTATCTAATCAATATATCATATCATGCATAAGTAATGGGACATCCAACTATGAATTCATTTTTCACAGTATGATTTATAATATTAGAAAATTGGTTATAATGATTTTTTTTATTTATTATTTAGATTATTCAAAGACATTAAATTCCCAAAAAGATTGGAAGAAGTTGTGATTTTTTCAATTTTTAGAGAAATAATACCAATGGGATGTCTATAAATCCTAAAAGAAGTGTCCATAGATAATGTGGTTTTTCCCAAACCATAGGTGAAATTATATCATGTTCAGATCCATGTTAACACATTTCATGTTGTTGATATGTGGAATTGAAATGAAAACCCTTGAAAAGATGACAATTCAATGTATTTTTAGAAATAAAATCCACCAATCAATTAGGGGGATTCAAAACCTAAAAATTAATTATAATTTCATAACATAATGAACACTATATTTTATTTCATTGGAACCCTAACTGATCTAATGTTCATATTACAAATCTACATTTCAGAGTATCTCTCACATTATTGGTGGTATTTAGTTATCTAAAAAAATACTGACAAGCCCTTACCAATGAGGTATTTTATGAATTAATAAAAAACGATACCTTAGTTTCTCTATTATGACCAAAATGATATATTGTATTAGTCATTAGATATAAAATTCATTAGTGAATGAATATGCAGTTATGTTTATGAATTTTGTTTGTTTTTCTCCAGAAGTGGATAGAAGTGCATTGTTGAAGGATCAAATACTTGAGGCTAGGATACAAATGTATATTCATTATAAAATAGTGTGATCTATATTATATATTATAAAGATATAATTAATATAGATAATGTAGTAGAACAAGATATTACATAGAATCTTACTTGTGTAAGTACGTTTTTCAACAAGGGTACAAAGGGGGCCCTTCAATTCTTGGAACAAGAGAAAGAGGGTTTCATATTTCTATTTTAGTAGATAATAATATAATAAAACAACATGATTAGATAACATTCCCCCATGAATTTTTATCATGGCTAAATGCATCCAAAGTGTTTCCTTAAATAAAAAGATAATTTATTTTATATAAATGAAAAAATCATGTCACATATATAATAAGATGGGAATTATACAATGCTATTGTCACTATGAACTCAATTAAACTAAATACATATCACGTGTCACACAAATTTTATGATTTGATTAGATGAAAAAAATTGAATGATTATCATCTTTATAATCATGTAAAGTAGCATGTTTATTGGAAGACCCAAACACCTTGGATGATGGATCCCCATCAGGGATGGATGATGAAAGGGAGAGAGAATAAGAGGTTTTATGGTCTTGAGAATATTAATATATAGGGATAATTATGTCCATTAAATATATTAGAATACACTTCTCTTAAGTAAAAAAATTATGAGAAATCTTTTTGATACTGATGCATCACACTATATTATTGCATCTAGCAGTGTCAATTAAATTGGGGATCAGTTCAAGATTATTCTTAATGCGATTATTATTCATACACCTCTCGTGATGTGGGAGTGTTGGTGATATATATATATATATATATATGAAGCTTTTTATATAATCCTTGATTACTCCTACATTATTAGGTACTTTTCTATTTTTGTCTTAAATATTTCCGACATGATCCATGGAATAGATTGGTAAATTTCATTTGAAGTCTATATTTTTTTCTATAAAAAAATGAAAAAATATTACATATCAATATGTATGGCTTAGTATTTTTATTTTAGACTCGTTTTTGAAGGATATAAAGGAATTATATATTCCACTAATGTTTGGAATTATTTATTATCAATTGTGTTCTATTACTTTCATGACTAATGTCATAATTGAGGAGATACATTTTCCAGCCATTATGGATTGGTATTATAACGTAATTAGTAAAAATTTGAATTGGTTTTCAACTGAATAGAACATGAATTATTCTGGTGATTTCTGTATTGTTTTAAATTATTTTTCACATCTATCATGTATAATATCCCCAACATAACTAATGGTTTAATAAAAATCACTATAATGAAATTTGTTCATAAGACGAAGTATATCTCCTTGGGTTGCTAGAAGTAATTTTATAAAATAATGGAGATGGATCAGTATGAATCATTATAGATAATTAAAAAATGAATATATTTATAATAAATAATAGATATCGTCTTCTATAAACTGGAGGTCTTTTTGATCAAATGAAAGGATCCTTATAGTTGTAAAAAATTATTATCAATCAAAAAATGCTTATCTACGGGTTTATTATGTGGATATTACCAAATCACAATTCCATATTTTTTATGGACTTTATAAATATTTAGATATTTATTTTTATCACATAGATGCACCAATTATTTTCATAGAATTGATGAATCATGTATTTCAATGGTACATTGATATTTTTCTTCGTATGTGTGGATGACGTTCTTGTGTATTCTCAAACATAATATACCTATAATGAACATATACAGACTGTATTTTTAATTTTACGAGATCAATAATATATTAAAAATTAGAGAAATTTAATTTTTTTTATATAGGAATTTCAAATCCTTGTCCATTCCATTTCCATGAAAGAAATATCAGAAGATATTGAAATGGTAGAATAACATCTTGGAAAACACTGAAGAAACTCAATGAGATGTTATTTTTTTAGGATTATTAGTTTAATATCACTGCATCATTAAACAAATATCATGTTCCACATCTTGTATGATAAATTATATGAGATAAGGGACTCAATTCCATTAGAGTAATTATTTTTATACATCCTTTTGGGGCATAAGGTAAGGTTCACATAGATACCATTTTTTCATTCTTAAACCTAAAAAATGATCGGTGATTTTTTATGCTTTTAGATCTAGAGATGGGGTTTTTAATATTCAAAAGGATAGTATTAGATATTATTAATTATTTCATTTAAGAATTCAGGAAAACAATTATACTAACAATGAATGGGAATTAGTTTCAACTTTGGCGATGAAACTATGGTACGAGAGAAGGGTTATAGAAACATAAATTCATTTGTGGAACATGGTTTGATTCATGGGGGACCACTCTTTGTGGGGATTTCTACCTCCATTGGTCTAATATCCTTTTCAGGTCACTCGGTGCTACGTAGAGTGTTCAGAAGGTTGCATCCCACCTTGTTGATAGATTGTTGTGTCAAACCATCGATGATTTGGTTATCCGCCAGTGGGATGATCTACTCTCTCTACTAGGGATACTTTTATCGAGATGGGGCTCTATCTATAGTTATTCTTTCTAGGGGAGGTGGTTCCTAGGGTGGAGGGTTCAAAAAATACACTCCATGGGATTCTCTGATGGATGTAATATATAAGGATGTTTAACTTTTACATATTTTACATAATTATCATAAGAAGTTCAATAGACGATACCTTAAGATTAAATTCATATTATATACTACCTACAAGAGATCATGATTAAAGTTAATTGATGAATTTGATTATTGATATTAAGAGGGAATTTAATAAGAATAATTACATTGAAATATTCTTTATGATGACCCTAAAACCATATTTTGTTGAGAAATTCATGGATTTTTAATGACCAGATATGGTATGTGTTATAGTTACAACAAAACATAATGGAAGGGGGAAAAATTTATAGATGAAAACATGATATAAATTTGGGGTTTATTTTATTTATTTAGCAGTCCTAACATGGTTTTTTTAATAAATAATTAATTTCATCCAACATTTTTTCTAAATGGTAAAGTCAATTAGGTAATAAAATATGTATAAGGTCATAGTGATCATATTTTAGTGGTCAGTTATGAAATAAATCAGGTAGATATTCTCACATAATGACCAAACTATCTGAATGTCAAAAGTAAACATCAATATCCCCTTTGAATTTTTATATCATTACCTAAATACATTATTAAATGAGCGAATAATGACAAATTTTTTTTCTATGTGTACCAATAACTATTCAGAAACATAATTCAGTCCCAGTGATGGTGCACTAACTCACAATGTGGGATTCAAGAATCCAATATTGTTGAAAACTTGAAACAATTATAAATTCAATTATTATAAATAATTTGTTTAATAACAATGTTGATATTCTATAAAAAAGATCATTATTTTACATCTCAAATTTGAAGATCTATTTCCGGAGTATTGGACACCCAACTAAATTTGTTCACATCATATCATTCTAAAAACAGGTGGGTAGTCAGAAAAAATCATTTAGACAGTTCAATACATTCCTTGATCATGTGTTATAGATTTTTGTGGATCATGGATGTATCTTTTTCCTTTGGTGGGGTTTTTATATAATAGTTGTAAGGCAATGATTTAGATGTCAATATTTGAGGTGCTTTCTAAACATCTATATTGATATCCAAATTTATAGGTTGAGATCATATATTCATCAATATTTTAACTTATCCTTATTCATTAGAAAACTTAGAGAATTTTTGTATTAGTTAATGGGATATTATGGGCCAATGGAATACAATATAATGCACAGATAATCAATGTATCTATTTATCCATTATGGAAGGGGATTATTTGTTATTGAATATATATCCATGATTATGACATCAATAATTAAGTAATTATGGAATATTTCTTCATATATATGTAAAATCATTTTAGATACAGGAAATGATTAGTAATCCTGGATATTGAATGGATTTATCAATAGGGTTCATTAAGGATCATATTTTATTTCATGTTTCTTAACTAATTAAATACCATGAAATTACTTGACACCGAATTTTAAGGGATCATATTGATATTTAACTATGTTCAACTATTATTCATGAGATAATTTGAATCATAGTTTGAGAAGTTAATATATTATATCTAAAACCAAATACATTTGATATAGTATAATGAAAAAATGGGGAATTCAAGAGGAAAACATGGAATTATAGATATAAAGGTAAGATAAATGACCAAGACTCTTCCATAACATATATGATCTCCACCATTATATTGAGAAATATTCAATCATTTATAAGTATTTAACCAACCCAATTTGAGTTACTTCACCTTTTATTGTCTATTTTTTATTTTATATAATATGTTTTAGGTTTTCCAATATTTTTTGGAATGTTTTGTTGTGTTTTTGATGTTTTTTAGGGGTTCACTCTTTGAGATTGGTTATGATAAACTGTGAAAATTATATATGTAATTGTGAATGATATTATAGGATATTTAGGTTTGGCATTTTTTTTCCATACCATATGAAAAACCATGTCATCTATAATTTTTTGGGGATGATATTTTCTTCCTCATGGTGTATGTATTTTAAAAATACTCCACAACTGCATGACCACTAAGTAATTTTATAGCAGCAACCACATTATTATAATGCTGTTTTTATAATATATGACTTAATCATGCATCATTCATTAATAAATAAAATGTTTTGTTTTTTTTTCACAAAAACCCTCTAATTTCACAACCATTGGACTATCCGTTCAATATTGAGGATTATTATAGGCTTTCATTGTATCTCCTATCTAATTAGAAACCATTTTCAATTGATTAAAATTACTTGGATAAAAAAAATGAGGTAATATCCCTAATATATCTTAATTTGTTTTCTATTCATTATAAATATGCTTCATAATAAAGGAAACAAAATCGAGATATGATCTGTTGTGGATAGATCTATTTTCAATGATGTGTTTCAAAAAGGTCTTGGTTGAATATATTGAATTAAATTAATATTCATTTTGGATCTAGAGGTTTTGTTCTATTGTTCTTTTTTATCATAATCAATTGTGAGGATGTTGGATTATCAATATTATCCACTTTGTCACGACCCGTCCCCCAGAGACCACGATTTGACTACCCCATAACCACCTCCTGAAGGCCAGGGGCTGGTGACTAGCACTGAAGGCATCAACCTAAAAGTGGGAGGGATTTTCCTAACTATCTGTACGCACCAACATTCCCACCCAAGTCCCACAAACTAAAAAAAATAAGTATCACTAAAACAAAGCTAAGCACAAATAAAACTATTACAAGTGGTCCAGAATGAAATCCCAAATAATGAAATAAAAACTGAAAAGTACAAAAGGAACTCTGATGGAAATCAGTGAAAAAACAATTATGATCTTAATAATTGTGTAACTACTAGAATCCAATGTATTATGACATGTTTTCCTAGTCCTACTAGGTCCCGCCTGGTCCTAGGCCACCAAGTCCACTGTCATTGTAACAATTGGGCTCCGGTGAAAGCACAGACAGACCACCATAAACATGGTCATTGGGTCCTGGACCACCAGGTACCACTAGTTTCCCCAAAAACACATGATTTAAAAGCATGGATGATTGTCACATATCTACCGGTCAATGTTCTGGTGCTCTGTTAATGTGTATAGCAGTACTCAGGTTGAATCCTTGAGGATGATACTTTGTAATAGTCGTTTGTTTTTAGTTGATTGTATATTGTTTTGGGGGGGCGGGGGGTTTGTTTCCATAGCTTAATTGAATTGATTGATTGAATATAATTGATTTAACAAATTGATAAATATTGGGGTGAGTTCATTATTAGTTCGTTAAGCTTGTGATATCATTGAGGTTTGCTTTATATTGCATTAAATTAACACCCATGCCACAAGACGATGTTGATTTAAATTACTACTTGTTAAGGATTTAATCCAAGCCTTAACATAAATTAGGGTTTTAATCATTATCATTACTTGTTTATGGTAGTGTATTTATGGTTCCAATAATCCATGGAAACCATATGTTAAACAAAATATGTCATTAATCCACGACATGTTAAGTCCAACATAGACAATGTTAATTCAAAGAATATTCATCGAGAAAAATCTCTCAATCACATAACATTCCTAAATTATAACTCACCCCAATGAGAGATTTACACAGCCATTTGGGTTTTTAATAATATGGTTATAATAATTATGATTATAAATTAATAAGATAAGAAAAAGAAAGGGATAAGAAAAGAGTGGTGCCTCAACACACACACACACACGAACAATGATGATAATTAAAAATGAACTTTCGATTGAATGAGGTAGAAAGAGAATGGAAGGGGATTAAATTGAATTTAAACTCATTTTAGAACAATTATATTAAACTACAGAAGTTGGAAGAGAATAAGAGAAATTGAAGAAGATACATGCATTAAAACAGAATTACAAACAAATAGATTTACAAGATTACAAAAACAAAGAACGCAAAAGTAAGTGAAAATAAAGAGAGAATGAAAGTTATATAAATTGAAAAATTGGGTATGGAAGGTCCACCCAAGCCTTTGAAAAGTCTTTGGTCGTCCCAATATGTTCTCCTCTTTTTTGAAATGCCAACCCCTCTCAAGGAGAGAATGGGAGAGTATTTATAGCTCAAGGAGTGGACTGTTTGCATTCCCAATCTATCCCTCCACTTGCATCGCAAAGTTGTCTATTCCGAAAGTCGAATCTCTAGAAACCTTCTTCTTCAAAGTTTTATATAACAAATTTGGACGACATATCTCAATCTTTGGAGTCATTTGGACCTATGTAGCCAAAGTAATGGCCGACTGATTAAAGAATTTTAATCTGTCCATTTCAATCCAGTCTTTTTTAAGGCCAAGTTGTGAAAGGGTTTTGGAATAGAAATATCCCCTAAAAACCGAATTATTTATTCAACAAAGTAGTCCACCTATATATCCTCTTTCACAGTGAAAAGGATCATCTCCATTTTATCCTTACATCATGAGATATGTCATGAATACTGTACTGATGTTATTTCTCGTCCAGAATGGTTGGTTGGAATTCAAGGCATATGTTGGGCCCCTTGTGTTTGGATTTGGGCCTTGAAATTTTTATCCAAGACTCCTTACATTGTACCCCGAACTTTAGTGGAGAAAAATTGAATTTGGACATCTGTATTTAGCCCAGTTTATCTATATTCATGAATAGTCCAGTTTCATCAGAGATTATTTCATCTTGTTTGTGAGGAGCATATGACCCTTCAAATGGAAGAATTGGATCATGGTACCTTCTAAAGAAATGTTCTATATTTGAAGTGGAATCCTAAAAAAAATAAACACACAATTTGAATTAGTATAGTGATAGTTATTTTTAAAACAATAAACTGAATCAATTGTACTACTTCTAAAAATACTCAAAAATTATACTTAATATTAAAACATTAATATTTCACAAAAATTATGCACATTTCATATAAAATCAGTAAAGGGGGTATATAATAAGACATTAAAATATTAACAATATCAACTCCCCCACACTTATTCTTGTGCATTTCCTCATGTGAAACAAATATAAAAACACGACAAGATCATTTTCACTCACCAACAAACATTAAAATTTTGTTTTCTTCAATCAGGGGAGGTTTAGACTATTTCACTCATCAATTTTAAATTCCACCACAAGTTGTTATAGAAAATATGTTCCAAGAATAATTCTTTTTTCATGCTCAAATTTATAAATGGAAAATGTGGACAATCAAAACTCACACCTCTCGATATGATAAAATTCTTTTGTGGAGGTTCACTCTTTCTCCCAACAAAAGTGAAAATCATAGAGTTTGAAAGAGCTCTCATCTTCCAATACCTATACAAAGTGAAAAAAAAATCAATATTTCCTTTTAATGGGTTTTTTTGTGGTTATGGGATGGCAGGAATATAATATCCAAGAGGGAGAAGAAGAGGGTTAAAACACCAACATAGAAAAAGCAATGCACATTTTATTAAAAAAAATAAAACATGGAAGGAAATGAAAACACATATTTACAAGGGAATTATTGTGTGAAGAAAGACACAATAGAGAAAGAAAATATGAAGGTAACGAGAAGATGGAATATTTACAAAACATAAAACTTCTCCCAATAAGAATATAATATAAGTGTTTTTTTATTTGTTTTTTCGAATGTTGACCTTGAAACAGATCTCACACTCATATCCTAACCCATGTTTGATCTCCTCACGAAACTAATTGTAATAGTTATAACAAGATCAACGGTTGAGGAAGAGTGATTTTTGACCTACCCAAGACACAACCCATTTTTGGATTTTTTTTGCTTTTTTTTTGATTTTTTGATTTTTTTGAACACTTTTCAATAACATTTACAAAATTACATAAATGGGAGTACATTAAATTCCCCAAAAAACACTGAATGATAACCTCTCCCCCACACTGAAATGGATTCTTACCCTCAAGAAGATGATAACTCATTGAAAATCAAAAATAGGGTACCCAAACAATGAAATCAATTCCCCAACACATAAATTTCAAAAAAAAATTCTGCAAGGAAAATATATGTTGATAATGGGTGGGAAATGGTATTAGGCTAGTAATGTTGCTATCAAATTAAAGGTTTTCATAGGTTTGAAGGGGCTTTCAAAAAGAGGTTTAATGTAAGGGAAATGGGAGGCTATTTGGCTATTGTGATTATCATGTGGTTCAGAAAATGCCTTTATCATATTAATGCACACTAAGGTAAGAAATTCAGCTCGAAGGTACACAAACTCAAGACTCACAAATGGGGGTCAAAACACACATTGTGAGAATATGGCCATATGTGGCCTTAGAATGAAAAAAAATGATGTTTCTAAAGGATTGAGAAAAGAATTTTCCAAATCAAAAATTGGGCATTCAAAATTTCTTAACTTTGAAACAAAATTCTTTATCCAAATTTATGATGAAAATAAAAATTTTTTAGATGAAAACACATCTGTTAACTCCCCAAAATGGTTAGAAAAACATTGAAAATTGTAATGAGATTAATCATGACACTTGATTTTTTTGTATATATTTTTTTCATTATGATGCTTTTTCTTGATTTGTTTTTGTTTAGGTTTTTTTAGTTTTAAATAAAGATACACAGACATAAAATAGAAAGTGAAAAAGAATGGTTTTGAAAAATAATGTGGTAAAAAAATCAAAGAGAGGAAGAAGAAGAAAAAGGTAGAGAGAGGAAGAGATAGAGAGAGAGTTATAGGGAAAGAGGTGCCCCCGGGTTTGTATTTGGCGGGTCGCCATCTCCAACTAGTGGTAGGTCGGCTAGAGAAGTTGGTGATCCATTGGAAGTCGATGTTGATCAAGGATTGTGCATCTGCTCATGGTTATGCTTTAACTGATGTCCATTAACCATGAATGTCCTTTTGGAAGAGGGGTCTTGGACTTGAACTACACCAAATGGGTAAACATTAGTACTAACAAAAGGACCTTCCCAATGAGAATTTGGCTTACCTGGGTGAATCTGAAGTCAAGAATTGAAGAGAATTACCTTTTCACCTTCATGAAATACCTTTCTCAGTATGTGTTTTTCATGGAGTACCTTAGCCTTCTCTTTGTATAGATTGGAATTCTCATAGGATTCAAGTCGAAGCTCATGCAGTTCAGCCAATTGCAAAAATCTTTCTTCCCCAGATTTTTCACAATCAAAATTACATGTTTTCACATCCCAAAAAGACATATGATGGATTTCAACTGGTAGACGACATGCTTTACCAAAAAATAGCCTAAAAGTAGACATCCCAATGGGTGTTTTATAGGCATTTCTATAAGCCCAAAGTGCTTCACCAAGTCCTTCAGGCCAGTCTTTTCTGGAAGGTTTTACAATTCTCTCAAGAACACTTTTCACTTCTCTATTAGAAAGTTCGGCCATGCCATTTGTTTAGGGGTGATATGCAGTTTTAGTTTTATGTACAACCCCATTATTTTTCAAAACATATTTTATGGTTTTATTACAAAAATGGGTTCCTAAGTCACTTATCAAGCAACGAGGTGTGCAAAATCTATGGAAGACATGTGTCTTTAGGAACTCACTAACAGTATGTGAATCATCCTTTCTAGTGGGTTTGGTGTCGACCCACCAAGAAACATAATAAACCGCAATAATGATGTATGAGAACCCATTGGAAGGGGGAAATGGTCCCATGAAATCGATGCCCCAAACATCGAAGATCTCACAGAAAATTAAGGGCTTTTGGGGAATTTCATTTCTCTTTGAAATTGTGGCTAACTTTTGGCAAGTGGGACATGATTTAAAGAACACGTGTGAGTCCTTGAAGAGTCAAGGCCAGAAGAATCTAGAGTCTAGATCCTTTCGGGAGGTCTTTTGTGGTCCAAACTGACCACCACCAGCAATCGAGTGACAGAATTATAAGATAGAGGAATGTTCATCTTTATCAACACATATCCTAATTACCATATCTGCCCCAGTTTTCCAAAGATTATTTTCTTCCTAAAAATACTGTTTTGAATCACTTTTCAACTTCATTTTCTGTCCTTTTGAAAACATTTCATGAAAAACACCAGAAACCAAGTAATTTAAAATTGGGGAATACCATTGTAACATTGGAGTGAGAGATGAAAGGTACCCAGTGGGGAATTCAGGATCGATGATTTCAGAATGAAAAGAATTATAAAATCTACTCTAGTGATCAGCCACAGGGTTTTCTTTTCTTGGTATATATTTTATTTCAATGTCAAACTCTTGGAGCATTAGGATCTATCTTATTATCCTTGGTTTAAAAACAGCTTGAGGAAAAGGAATTGGATTATTAAGTGGAATTGAAGGAGATGAGGGAATTGTTTTAGGTTCTTTTTCAAGATTCTTATTCTTTTCATTTTCTAGGTCAACATTAAAAGGAGGGTTGGAAGGATTATCTTGAGTCATAGAAATTTTTTTTCTGATCTAAGTGCAATAACACTTACATTACCCTTTGGGAGGGGTAATGGTTGAGTTGGATGTTGGTAATAATTCGACGGTTTCTGCTGACTAAGGTGGGATGAAATTGAACCAATTTGGGTTTCAATGTTTTTGAGGCTATAATGGGTGAAGGAGGCAAGATCATCCAGTGCACTTTCCCATGGTTTGTTGGAAGAAGAGGCTTTTCCTGGATTGGGATTACCTTGATTTTGGTTATTTGGAAAGCGAGTTTATTGGTTTTGGAATTGGGAAGGCTCAATAGGATAATGGAATCTAGAAATAGGATTTTTCCTTTGAGGTTGTGGAAGAAAAGGATAAGGTTGTTGAAAGTTACCAACACCTTGACCATATTGGAACTGTTTTTGGTTTTTTAGGAGGGAATTGAGGGGGATGAGATATGGGATTACCATACCTAAGTCCTTGGTTATAGGAAGAAGAGAAGGGCTCAGAGTGAGGTTGGTTGAAGTTTCTAACAAACTGACCTGATAGTTGAGGATTGGTGTTCCGCTGGGCATATGCTTCATTAATCTCCATTGGTCCAGATGAATCGGATTGATCTTCTTGAAGTTGTGGACATGTGTTAGTTGGATGAGATGGAGAGTTGTAAATTCCATAGTTTTTGACAAGTACAGTAAACATTAATTGTGGAGAAGATGAGGTTGGGGATTTGGTAGCCACATCTAGTTGTCGCACAAGACCTGTAAGTTCACCCATCCACTCGGTCATATTATTCGGCTCAATTGATTGATTATCTTGGGGTTGTTTGACTTGAGCATGTGCTTGAGTATGGAATTGTTGTTTGTTTTCAACCATGTTACTTATGATATCTCTTACTGTTGTAGGGTTTTTATCAACAAGAGCACTGCCACGTACGGCATCTATGAGAGTTCTCTCCATAGACAATAACCCCTCATAGAAGTATTGGATCAAGATTTGGTCATGGATTTGATGGGGTGGGATGGTTGCAACAAGATTTTTGAACCTCTCCCAGTACTCATGGAGTGATTCACTTGGAAACTGACAGATACCACTTATTTCTTTTCAGATAGAAGAAGTATGATAAGCAAGAAAGAATTTTTCTAAGAAGAGTCATTTCATGTCATTCAATGTGGTTATAGAACCAGGAGAAAGGTAGTAGAGCCATGACTTGGCAGAGTCGTCTAGGGAGAAAGTTGATGCTCGGAGTTTGATTTGTTCTTCAGAAAACCCTTGAGGCTTCATGGTAGAGCACACCACTTGGAACTCTTTAAGGTGGAGATGTAGATCCTCACCGGCTAGCCCGTGGAAATAAGGAAGAAGATTATTCAAACTCGATTTGAGTTATAAGTCAGCTTCTATGATTGGATATTAAATACCAAGAGGATGGTAATTATTATCAGGGCAGCAAGTTCTTTAAGGGTTTGTTCCCAAGGATTGGCCATATCTAATTCAACTGGTTGGACAAGGACTGGTTCTTGAATTATTTGATTATCTCTTACGTTCCTCCTAAGTTGGCGAAGTGTTCTCTCAACTTCAGGGTCAAAACATCCGAGAGATTTTTGGGGAGGCTATGGGGAATTCAGATAGATTTTTAAAGAAAGTGGAATATGGGTTTTTCTTTGTTTGTTTTTCATTAAAGATTTTTATAAGAAGACAGGTTTTTCTTTTTATTTTTTTTAAATTTTTTTAATTCTGTTAATTTTGTTTTTTATAATAATAACTAGAAACTAATGACTAAATAAACCACCATCCCTAGAAATGGCGCCATTTGAAATGCATGGAAGATTTTCGCCTATCGACTAGTCAATGTTCTGGTGCTCTACTAATGTGTATAGTAGCACTAAGGTCGAATCCTCGACGATGATACTTTGTAATAGTCGTTTTTTTAGTTGATTGTATTTTGATTAGGGGGTTTGTTTTCAGAGCTTAATTTAAAGGATTAATTGAATATAATTAATTTAACAAAATTATAATGATTGGGGTGATTTCATTATTAGGTAGTTAAGCTTGTGATATCCTTGATCTTTGCTTTATATTGAATTAAATTTACACCCATGTCACAAGATGACGTTGATTTTGATTCCAAAGTGTTAAGGGTAAAATCAAAGCCTTAACATAACATAGGGTTCGAATCATTACCATTACTTGTTTATGGTAGTGTATTTATGGTTTTAATAATCCATTGAAACCACATGTAAAACAAAATATGTCATTAATCCATGACATGTTAAGTCCAACATACACAATGTTAATTCAGATAATATTCATCAAGAAAAAGCTCTCAATCACTTAACATAACTAAATTATAGCTCACCCCAATGAGAGATTTACTCATCCATTTGGGTTTTTAATAATCTGGTTATAATTATTATGATTATATATTAAGAATAGAATAAAAAGAAAGGGATAAGAAAAGAGTGGTACGCCGACACACACACATGAACAATGATGATAATTAAAAATGAACTTTTGATTGAATGAGGAAGGAAAAAAAGTGAATGGGATTAAATTAAATTTAAATTATTTTAAGAACATTAATATTAAACTACAGAAGTTGGAGGTTAATAAGAGAAATTGAAGAAGAAACTTACATTAAAACAGAATTACAAACAAAGAGACTTACAAGATTACAAAAACGAAGAACATGAAAGTATGTGAAATAAAAGAGAGAATGAAAGGTATCTCAAGTGAGAAATTGAGTTTGGAAGGTCCTCCCAAGCCTTTGAAATGGCTTTGGTCGTGCCAATATGTTCTCCTCTCTTATGAAATTCGAACCCCTCTCATGGAGAGAAGGGGAGAGTATTTATAGCCCAAGGAGTGGACTATTTTCATCCCCCATTTGTCCCTCCACTTGCATCCCCAAGTAGGCTATTCAGAGATCCGAATCTCGAGAAACCTTCTTATTCAATGTTGTAGATAATATATTTTCACGACTTATATCAATATTTGCAGTCTTTTGGGCCTATGTAGCCAATGTTATGGCTGGCTCATTAAACAATTTAAATCTGTCCATTTCAATCCTGTCATTTTCAAGGCAAATATGTGAAAGGGTTTTTGAATAAGAATATGCCCTCAAAGCCGAATGGTTTCTTCAACAAAGTAAGACACCTATATCTCCTCTGTCACACTGAAATATCTCATCTCTATTTGATGCTTACATCATTTGATATGACATGAATACTGTACTAATTGTATTTCTCATCCATAATGGTGTGATGGAATTCAAGGCATATGTTGGGCCCCTTGTGTTTGTATTTGGGCCTTGAAATTTTTATCCAAGACTCCTTACATTGTCCCCAGAACTATGGTGGAGAATATTGGAATTTGGACTTCTGTATTTAGCCCGGTTTATCAATCTTCATGAATAGTCCAGTTTCATCACAGATTCTTTGGTCTTGTTTGTGAGGACCATATGACCCTTCAAATGGCAGAATTTGCTAATGGTACCTTCTAAAGATATGTTTTATGTTTAAAGGGGAATCATAAAAAACAAGAAACACACAATTTTAATCTGTATAGTGATAGTTGTTATTAAAACATTAAACTGGCTCAATTGGACTACTTCTAAAAATGCTCAAAAATTATACTTAATATTAAAACATTCATATTTCACACAAATTATGCACATTTCATATACAAACAGTAAAGGGAGTATATAATAATATATAAAAATATTAACAAAATCAGTGGTCCCCACCCTAGGGCCATCCCATGTGCTCCAACGAGTCATCTAACTAATGAAAGTCTCTATAGGCCAACACACACCCATTCTAGTGTGCTTTGTCCTCCGTCACACACACTTAGTGAAACATCCCAGAACGTCACCCATCCTAAACCCTACTATAGGCCAAGCACGCTTAACTATGGAGTTCTAATCATTTATGATCATGAAATTGAAGGTTCCCCTTGTTAACATGGTCGTTGGGTCATGGCCCACCAGGTACCACCAGTTTCCTCGCAGACATGTGTTCCCCACCCATGTAACACACCCTTGTGGCCAGAAAGTTCATCTGACTAATGACAGTCCCCATAGGCCAACACACGTCCATTAAATTGTGCTTTTTCCACACTCAAAAACACCATGGGAAACATCATATTAGGTCACCCATCCTGATCACTACTCTAGGACATGTACGCTTAACTATAGAGTTCTAATCAGGAAGGCTCTCGAATAATATGTGATCCTTCTGAACATGAGTCATATCATTTAGTCATTTAACCCTTTATTGTTATGGGACGTCACATTCACCCACATCCCCTCTTTAATGATCAATTTTCTCTTTGTGGGTCCTAAATCTCATCCCATGAAGTGCACTACACATATGGCTGGGTATGACCTATGATACTTATGTAACAACTGGGCCCCAATGACATCACAAACACCACTCCTTTAACATTTTTCTCTGGTCCTGGTCTGCTAGGTACCACCAGTTTCCCCGAAGACATGTGGTCCCACCCTGAGGCCAACCCATGTGCTAGAACGGGTCATCTAACAAATGACAGTCTCCACAGGCCGACACATTTCCATTCTAGTGGGTTTTTTCTTCACTCACACCCACCCTGGGAAACTTCCCATAAGTTCACACATCCTTATCACTAATCAAGAAAAAACACGCTTACCTATGTAGTTTTAATCATGTAGGATCTCGAAAAGGAAGATTTGCCTTGTGGACATGAGTCATATTATTTAGTCATTTTACCCTTTATCATTTGGGGATGTTATAGTCATTGAATCTTTTGGTCTCGTCTCCCTAAGCTAGTCTAGTTCCCGATCCACCAATGTCTCTGTAGAAACGCTGATCTCCTACTTGGGGCACGACATGTGTGGGAAGAGATTTTGCAGGAGTGAATAACATGATACTAAGTAGGTAACCAAAAATGAAATGGAATGACTACACAATAATCCTCAATGTAAATTACAATGCACAAGACTGCACACACAAGGTATACATTTAGGGTACTGATATAAGAATACTTAGTCACATTATCAAACTCGTCGGCTACTGGAGAACTTATCCTCTATCAAATATAGTGGGCCTACATGGTCACACAGATGCCTCTTCCCACTAACCTTGGACTTCTGTGGTACATTTCTATGATGAGTACCATGGTTATTCGGGGTCACACAATGCCACTCTGCATTGTGGGTCCGCCGGGTCACACATAGTTGCTTCCCACCATGGCCATACTGAGATAATCCTCCTCTAGAGTATCATGGGTATTTTAGGTCACATAGATTCGCTCCACATTGTGGGCATGCCAGGCCACACAGTGAAGCTTCCGACTAGGCCATCGTCGAGTCACACAATGTCAATAATCAGCAGTCTTCAAGTCTTATCCCACCATAGGATTCTGTCCATAGCGTGTTTTGGAGAACCCCTCCTGAAGCCCTTCATCACATTTTAACTTCCATGAAAGCCTATTTAGGTCAATCCAAAGTTTATGCCTTATTGAGAGGCTCTAAGCGCCGCAAAAATCTCATCAATCGGATGAACGATTTGAAAGATTTTGACATTTTTGTAAATTGGGGTTGGTTGTGACTGGACCCAAACTGAACCAATCAGAACACCCCGACCAACCCAAACTGCGGGTCCCAGAGACCATATATTAAATTCAACCGACTAGACCTTACTCGATTTAGCTCTGTGTCTATCTGGTCCGGTCTGGCTAGTGGGCCAGGACCAATGGGCCTCACTGGACCTGGCCTGGTTTGGCTGGGGGTCCTACCTGTCAGGTCACCGGGCAACCTGATCTACTCCAGCCCTGCCTGAATGTGGCGGGATTGGTCTTCTGGCCTAGCCCGCTGGCTAGGGGAGGTACACAAAGCCCATCCGAGTGGTCGCTGGTGGCGCACAATCTAGCCAGGATGCAACTGACTTCCGCATTCGGCCTCAGCTACCTCGCCAACACTCAGGGCCATCATGTTGCGGATGTGTAGGTCCCTCCTACCGCGGTCGAGGGACATCGGCTCATCATCCTCCAAGACAACCTGAATGCAGGCCATCCCTTCATGTGGCACCATGAAAAAACTACGCATCCCTATTTTTGTCATTGCAGCCGCAGTCTGTCGCCACAGCTGCGGCGAGCTGCCCTGACCAACCGTTTGTTCACCAGAACACTGGATGTGATCTGGTAGTCTGTTCCTCACACTACATATGCCTATGCTCTTCGAATAAATTCCTCTTCACCATAATGTTCCCTGAATCATCTTACTGCAACATTGAAGGTGTGACCACAATGAACACACACAATGGATGTGCTTGTTCCCTGTTCGTGTCAGCCCATGCCCTAAGAATTAGAGGATAAAGGAAATGAAGGGTATGGGGGTTTTAGTTCAATCAAGACAAGTGATGTTTGAATCCTACATATAGAAATCCCAAATAATGTTACCATACTGCAAGAATTCATGATCCGCAGTTCAACTTGATCATGGATTGATCCATGATCATCCTTTTTAAAAGAAAAAAATGATTATGGAAGAGAATCTAAATAAAATAACTCATAATCTTTGATGTTAGATTTTACAATTTTTCATCCTCGAGGTTTCAAGACATCAACATAGTTCGTCACTTCATGCTCCTTTTTTCAAGGTGCATTGAAGATATTTGAAATTCTTTGGCATTTTTCATTCTTCATTAGAGAGGATGTTTATCAGAGTTTTGTCAGAGAATCCTCGCAGTTTAATTCCTCATTCCATCAATGCGTCAACCCAAATAAAAACGAAAACACATCACAAGGTTTTTGTTACTCTATAACATAGTGTTGTTATGCATCATTAATGATTCATTACACTATGAGTTAATGAGCCATAAATGAACATCATCAATGCACCTAGTCGTTCCCTTACATTGTCGATGTCCACCTCTCTAAGGATGAGAAAATAAAAAAATAACTTTTTTATGTTATTTGATTATTTGTTAAAATGTCTGAAAATTAACATTTCCATTCGACCCTTGCCACCCAAAATTATGTTATTTTGAGGTGAATACTGAAATGAAAAATTCAACAGTTCCCTCAGATTTTCGATCAAAGGACTGGTTCAATATTTAGAAGAACTCACTCACACGTTAACTTAAACATACAAAAAATGTTCAAAATTTTGATCTCGGAAAATCGGGCCTCAGAATCATTTGTAGTTAAAGCGTGTTTGTAGAGGCCCGAAAGGTTCATGTACATGGAAATTACATTACTTTTTCGGAATACTTAATACATAACAAGAATAGACACACAAGCACCGTAATAGTTTAGTGTCTTTGGAAACTCAGAATATAAACATCTAATAATGTTGAAAGATCTTCAACATCTCCCATAATGATCTTCCCATTTTTGTTTCCTTATATAAAACCATTATTTATTTCCATGGGAAAATAAAACATAAAACGGGTGAGCTAAAATTCTCAGTAATGGAAAACATAGAGAACATTAAACAATCCATAAACATTTGAAAGCAAAAACATGAACATCAAATCTAAACATTAAAACCTTGAGCAAAGACATAAATCATGGAAGTACGTAAGGAATATATCATAAAGGAACATCAATCGCGATAAAATAACATGGGAATAAAACATGTAATTGTGGCAACCATTCAACACTTGTTATGATTTCCCTAGTATCCAAGGAATTTCTGCCAAGACCATCTTAGTAGACAAATTCCTCTTCTAAATCGAGTTCACGCCTCGTTTCAGTCGTGTAACACAGAACCAGATTAACTTACCATTCCAGCCATGTCTATCAAATGAGATATAAATTGTTACCCAATGCATTGTAGGGAGATATAGGTCCCACCCATCTCATAATGAAATCATTATTACTTGCGCCACAACATAAACATAAATCATTCATCATAACCCAACGAATTAAATGGGTTTCATAAACATCATTCCATCATCACATTATCCATATAAAAGAAATGGATATCATTTCATAATAAGAAAATTGAAACCATGTAAATCATAGAGAACTGATACTTGAAACCTACACTTATGAATTAATGTCATCTTAGATGAAAAATGGTTTTGATAAAACACATGAAATGAATTCTTGAGGAAAATATCCTTTCTTCTTCAAAATCAATTTCTTTTCACAAAACATCATGCAATTATAAAAGAAAATGATTTTACTGAAAATAGTCATGAAATATTTTGGAGGACGCTTCATGAAAATAAGGCCTTATAAAACCATAAAAATCCTTTCATGTCGTATATTTTAAAAAACATTCTTCTTGTACTTTTGCCAGAAAAGTAAAAAAAAAGTACCTCGTAAAAAAAAGATTACTTCCATACGATGTGGAAAAATTAGAAATGGGTAAAAATGGCTTTAAACATACATGGAAGAGAAGTAAACATTTTCTGAAAACATTTTGAGAACATATGTACATGGATAATAATCATAACCCCAGTAAATACTTAGGAATAAACAATCTCGGATAAGAATGAGATTGGAATAATTATCCCTTATCTTAGGTCTGATATGCTTCGTATGTATCCAAAACTCCTGTATAATGATTTAAATAATGTCATTGAATCATTAAATAATTATATTCATTGTCATTATATCATATATATGTTTCACTTATGACTTTATATTACCCGTTCATTTGAAAATTCCATGTTAAAGCAGCATTTTGGGTAAAATCATTTCATTTATCGTATGTGTTTCGACTTGTTGTTCTTGATATTATAACTTATAAACTGATTTAAATAATTCCATAATGTAAAACATGATTTATATATAATATATATTCATAATATACATATATATTATAGATCTATAAAAGGAATGAAATACACTGTTCATGGAGACGGTAGGCCGTATGTACGCATGAACGCTATTTTCGTTTCCTTATTGAATTGACTGAAACTGAATAGATGACATACATATATATATATAAATAAATCCAGTAGCATTATTATTTCATATATTTCATTACTATCCATTGTATAATCTTTATGATCATTCATGTATTGTTAACATGGAGAATGAGTCTCATTTCATCGTGGAGACGGTAGTCCGTACGTACGCACGAGCGATGATATCATTCCCAAGATAATGGAATTGTATTAAAGTGTATGTAAAATATTAAAAAATCAATATAACTTTAAAATAATCATATATATTCATTAATTTCACCATTATACCCATCCAAGTAAGGTGGTTGTGGAAAATAGATTACACCACGGCGTAGAGACGGTATTCCGTATGTACGCACGCGTGGTCATTTTCGTTTTCTTGTAGGATGGATAGATGGTGAAATATGGTTGTTTAATACTTATAATAAAATATTAGTATATTAGTTAAACTGATGTTATTACCTCATAATGAAACAACTGAAAAAGAAGAAGTGGAAGAAGAAATAAATTTGAAATATCGGTAACGAACATTACCTCTTCTTTGAAGCGCCTCTTTGAGACCTCCTCTTAGGGCACTAAAATTGGGCTCTGAAGAAGACCAAGACCTCTAGGATGTTTCTAGGGAAGTGGAGAAGAGAATTTGGTAGATTTTGGCTAATATTGAAGGCTCAATGTGGTGTGAGGAAGAGAGGGAGGAGGTTCCCTTTTATAAGGAAGGAGAGGGGCACCTTTAGAAATATAAGAAATATTAGTTTATATTCAATCCAAACCCCACATAAAACCTTCAAAAATAACTAATATCCGAATATTAAATGATATAGGGTTTTAATATCATCATACAATAAAATTTATACAGGTTAGGAATTTATTTTAAACATTATCAACTTGATGTATCCTTATTTATCAATTTAATTTTATTTGTGGTAATAATATTCTAAATGTTAAATTATTATAAATAATTACATATGTGTTTTTAATTTTCCATAATTTAACACATTATGACATTGTAGACCACATAAATTTAGATTTATAATTTTTAAATATTTTTCTGATTTTTAAACAATTTTATAATATGTTATTTTTATAAAATAACAATAGTGTCAATTTTGACAGTATTCATTTATTTGAATTTAAATAAACAATATACTGAAGATATGTTCTAAATAAAAGATTTAATAGATTCCTAACATGTCATATTTATCTAGAAAAGTAGTGGATCACATTAAATAGTTTATATAATATTTATTTTAATATTTTTAAAATCATTTTTTTGATATTTTAATTAATAAAATAATTTCAACATCACTATTGTGTCATACTTAATGATAATTATTTAATCCATAAATTTTATGAATAAATTCCTATGAGGTAGATAATTGTATTAGATTTTTGGATACAATTCATGTTCACTGTTTCATTAAGTTTATCACTATATTAAAATTATTATACGTATAAGATTTTAGAAAGTGACATGTTGTCACCTTCATTGGTTTTAATAATAATTAAATTCTTTACATGAACAAAAGTCCATTAAATGAATCTAATCTGACCCTTAGTTGATATGGGTCTACTTTTAGTCATCCAATTTGATTTTGGTAGGTTTTAGGGTAATTTTATAATCTTATATTTACCCTTAATTACCAGATTTACATTTAACTATGATAAATAAAATTTACCGTAGTAACTATTCATAATGCCCAAAAATAAAAAGTAGATTATTAACATAATTTGGACCCACTGATTCGAAATATGGATTCCATTTTTCCAAATTAAATACACAAAATTTGCAGAAATTAAATTAAAATTAATCATGTTGTTGAAAGAAAACAGGATTTTGGTTAAAACATTGCTGATGATTGAATTGATTTAACCTATGAATTCAAGGTAAAATCAATTAAAATGACATAAATTATATTAAAGGATAAAAAATATTCTATTTATACTTTAAAACCATTCAGTATTATAATTTAACCCTATAAATTATTACGATGAAAAAAGTTGTTTTTAATTAAAATATATCGTGTTTTTAATATTTATTAAAATATGAAAGTTATCAGAAAAAAATATCAAAACTTTATCCAATGTAAATTTTTGTATCATGATTCAAAAGAAGAAGTTTATTTTGTAATATTGATCTTATAAACAGGTCAAAAACTAGATTTAATGTGGGTGCGCCATTAATAGGCGGCAAAACTGCATTTTTTTAAAAATACTTATTTTACCCAAAAAAATTATTTTTTTCACATAACATGTTCTAGAAAATGAGTAAGATGAAATAATAATGTTATAAAATTCATAATTTAGTTAATAATATTCATAATGTCTAGTTCATAATAATATTATAACCATATATGATTGTTTTGTGAAACCTGATATTGCGTACAACACACGCTATCGAGGAAAGTTGAGATTGCATGTAATTCAAGCCAAGTCAGGGTTGTGTGTTGTGAAAGACTCCTTTGTTGTGGAGTTTAACAAAATCCAACCATATTTCATTTATAAATTGAATATATATATATACACTCAATGTTGCGTAGAATAACAACTATCAATCAAACTTCAAATTGTGTGTAACACGATCCAAGATTAGTTTTGTGTATACTGAAAGATAATACAGTGTTGCGTATAGTGCAAGATAATCTTGGTGTAGCGTACAATAGAAGATATGAAATAAATTAAAATGAATATATCTTATAAAATCTCGGGGTGTTACATTATACCCCCCTTAAAATTAATTTTTCCCTCGAAATTCGTCGGGGTTATAAATGGTTTAATATTTGAAAGTTTCATTAGTTGAAACCCACATCATAAAAAGGGAATACCAAAAACATAATTTTTAAAACTAATGTACAAAATGTAACGATTACCCAAAGAAACTCATCACTGGGTTTCCATATAGGAGAACATATGTGAAAATATGGATGTGGAAGAAAAATCTAACCATTAGGTTTTGATGGAGAGTGGTAGAGAACATGGCTATGAAAAAGCCATCAATCACAAAGCCATAGATTTTTTAAGATCTAAGGTACCATCTGATTCATCGGATATAAGGTCACTAGGACAACAGTTTTAGTTTTCAAGATCATTTCCCTAAATTTGATGAAATTGGAATTAGAATAAATACTTTCGTGATTTTGGTACAGTCTCACCGTTGGTCGTTCATTGGACAATTTCTACTTCCTCTCTTAAAGAAATGAAGTTGAATTTGTCATTCATGAAGTGTTAGTAGATCATGTGATAGAATGATGGGTCATTCCATCTGTCTCGAAAAAAGGTTATAAAAGTTATCTAAAATACATAAGTCCATCTATAGTGAGATTAATCATATATAGTTCCTAATAATGACTTATACATCATATATCATACTACATAATATAATAAAACTAGTTTCTACTAAACATGGACTTCTTGTAGGACCATGGTAGGAGATAAAGGCCAGTCGCACTTCGGTTGTGGGTTGGATTCCCATAGCCTTGTTCGATGCGATGGGTTGTCGCCCATCCTGCAGGTTGTCCTTTTTCTAAAACTAGATTACTATATCATCCCATCAATAATATCGAAAAAAGTTCTATCCATAAATAATACTAACTTATGTCCAACATAATCCATTCCAATATTTAGCCTTATCTTATATACATAGCTCCAATATCATAGTATAAAGAAAATGATTACTTGAAATGTCACATAACAATCACGTGAATTCCATAATTTATCCCAAATATATCATAAGATATATCATGTTGGTCAAATTACAAACATGTGAATACATTAATTTTGTATTCTCTTGAAGAATTAAAAACTATTGAACCTTAGTGAAAACATGAATGTTGTTAAATTTTAACACTTTACACATACCAAAATCACAAATATTCTATATACTCAAACCGTAATATCACTTAGTCCTTATATCAGTCATGAGCTCATGAATAAAATCAAACATCTCATTATCTTCTTTTCCCTTCATTATGTGCATGTCATCTACTTTCCAAAAATATCTGAATAACCTTTCATGTTTACTGGTACCATATACTTTCAAATACTTTAGGAAAACAATATTCTAACAATCCTTAGATGATTCTTTATTCCATAGTACCATTAACTATACAACATAACTCTTGATAAACATATAATCATTCCACTACCATCTTAAATTATTGACCGAGCTTTAACAATTATTTTATCTCACATATCATTTGTAGTTTCTTCATCATTATCAATATAAATACTACCCATACAGAAATGATGATTACTTTCATGAGACTTTCCCTTAGGGATTGGATTGCATAATGCCCGTAAATTCCACATTTAAAACATTTAACTGTTGTTGATGTCTTATAAATACCATTATCCTTGTCCATGGTGTGAACTAAACCTTTCCCTTTGCAATTACTGGTTTTGTATCCTTTTTTCACACAGCCAAATAATCTTCCAGTTCCTTTGAAACAATCCCCTTGATGCCTCTTCCCACATGACTTACATGAGGGAAATTGAACTTTCATTCCTCTATGATCATCATGAAACTCCATCATTCTCTTATTAACTAAGTCAGGAATCTTACCAAAGTTGAGATTGTTGATCATATTATGAGATTGCTGATTAGGCATAATAATGATTATTGTACTTCCAAATCCAGTTTCATTTGGTGTCTCATGAAGAATAACATTCCACTGTCCATAATATCCTCCATTATCGTGAATCTTTTGGTTTCCAGCCTTTTCCTAAAACCCAAAAAGAATAGTGTGAGAGGCAAAAATCATGCTATGAAAACAGCAAAATAAAGGGGGAGTAACTTCAATATCGAACATCTTAGGTTTAATTCTATGATCGTAACCCTAATTCTAGGATTATAACCTATACTTATACTTAACCTTAGTGACATCCCTAGTCATACCATAGAAATATCAGTAGGGATCTCACTAAAGTTTTCGCATCCTAGTTTCCAAAGGCTAACTAAACCTTTCCTGTAATACCAACTGTAGAGGCCCAAAAGATTGATGTACATGGTCATTAAATTACTTTTGCAGAATACTTAATACATAACAAAAACAGACACACAAGGACCATAGTAGTTTAGTGTCTTTGGAAACTCGGAATATAAACATCTAATCCTGTTGAAAGATCTTCAACATCTCCCATAACAATCTTCACCTTTTTGTTTCTTTACCTAAAACCTTTCTTTATTTCATAGGGACAATAAAACATAAAAAGGGTGAGGTCAAATTCTCATAAATGGAAAACTCAGAGAACATAAAACAATCCATAAACATTTGAAAGAAAAAACGTGAACATGAAATCTAAACATTAAAACCTTGAGCAAAGACATAAATCATGGATGTACGTAAGGCATGTATCATAATGGAACATCAATCATGATAAAATAACTTGGGAATAAAACATTTAATTTTGGAAACCTTTCATCACTTATAATGATTTCCATAGTAGCCAAGGCAATGCTGCCAAGACCATCTTAGTGGACAAAGTCCCTTTCTGAATCGAGTTCACGCCTCGTTTCAGTCTTGTAACATTGAAACAGATTAACTTACCATTCCATCCATGTATATCTCATGAGATATAAGTGTTTACCCAATGAATTGGATGGATATATAGGTCCCACCCATCTCATAATGAAATCATTCTTACTTGTTCCACAACATAAACATAAATCCTTCATCATAACCCAAAGAATAAACCGAGTTTCATAAACATCATCCCATCATCACATAATCCATATAAAAGAAATGGATATCATTTCATAATAAAAAAAGTGAAACCATGTAAATAATATAGAACTGATACTTGAAACATAAACATATGAATTAATGTCATCTTAGTGGAAAAATGGTTTTGGTAATACACATGAAATGAATTCTTCAGGATAATATCCTTTCTTCTTCAAAATCAATTTCTTTTCACAAAACATCATTCAATTTTAAAAGAAAACGATTTTGTTGAAAATAGTCGTGAAATATTTTGGAGGAAGCTTCATAAAAATAAGGCTTTATAAAACCATAAAAATCCTTTCATGTCGTATAAGTTAAAAAACATTCTTCTCAAACTTTTACCGGAAAAGTAAAAAAAAGTACCTCATAAAAGAAAGATTCCTTCCATATGATGTGGTAAAAGTAAAAAAGGGTAAAAATGACTTTAAACATACGTGGAAGAAAAGTAAACATTTTATGAAAACATTTTGAGTACATATGGACATGGATAATAATCATAACCCCAGTAAATACTTACGAATAAACAATCTCGAATAAGAATGAGATTGGAATAATTATCCCTTACCTTAGGTCGGATATGATTCGTACGTATCCGAACCTCCTGTATAATGATATAAATAATGTCATTGACTCATTACATAATCATATTCATTTTTATGATATCATATATGTTTCACTTATGACTTTATATTACCCGTACTTTTGTAAATTCCATGTTAAAGAAGCATTTTGGGTAAAATCATTTCATTTATCGTATGTGTTTCAACTTGTCATTCTTGATATTATTACTTATATCCGGATTTACATAATTCCATAATGTAAAAAATTATTTATATATAATATATATTCATCATATACATATATATTATAGATCGATAAAAGGAATGAAATACACCGTTCATGGAGACGGTAGGCCGTACGTACGCTTGAACGCTATTTTCGTTTCCTTATTGAATTGAATGAAAGTAAATAGATAACATAAATATATATATACATAAATCCAGTAGTATTATTATTTTATATATTTCATTATTATTCATTGTATAAAATTTATGATCATTCATGTATGGTTAAGATGGAGAATGAATCTCATTGCGTCATGGAGACGGTAGTTCGTACGTACGCACGAGCGAGGATATCATTCCCAAGATCATGGAATTATATTAAAGTGTATGTATAATATTACAGAATCAATATCACTTTACAATAATCATATATATTCATTACTTTCACCATTATACCCATCCAAGTAAGGTGGTGGTGGAAAATAGATTACCCCACGGCGTGGAGACGGTATTTCGTACGTACGCACGCCCGATGATTTCGTTTTCCGTAGGATAGATAGATGATGAAATATGGTTTTCTCATAAATATAATAACATATAAGTATATGAGTGATACTGATGTTATTACCTCATAATAAAACAACTAAAAAAGAAGAAGTGTAAGAAGAAAAAAAGTTGAAAAAATCGGTAACAGACATTACCTCTTCTTTGAAGCGCCTCTTTGAGATCTCCTCTTAGGGCACTAAATTTGGTATTTGAAGAATAACATGACCTATAATATGTTTCTAGGGAATTATAGAAGAGAATTTGGCAGTTTATGGATGATATTTAAGGATCAAAGTGGTGTGAGAAAGACATGGATGAGGTGCCCTTTTATAAGGGACGAGAGGGGCACCTTTGGAAATATAAGAAATATTAGTTTATATTAAATCCCATCCCCACATAAAAACTTTCAAAATGACTCATATCCTAATATTAGATGGTATAAGGTTGTAATATCATCAACCAATAAAATTTAGACATGGTATGAATTTATTTTAAACATTATCAACTTGATTTATCGTTATTTATCAATTTAATTTTATTTGTGGTAATAATATTCTAAATTTTAAATTATTATAATAATTACTTATGTGTTGTGAATTTTCCATAATTTGACACTTTATGATATTATAGACCATATAAATATAAATTTGTAATTTGTAAATATATTTGTTATTTTTAAACAATTTTATAATAGGTTATTTTTATAAAATAACAATAATGTCAATTTTGACACTATTCATTTATTTGAATATAAATAAACAATATACTGAAGATATGTTCCAACTAAAAGATTTAATAGATTCATAACATGTCATATTTATCTATAAAAGTAGTCGAGAACATTAAATATTTCATATAATATTTATTTTAATATTTTTAAAATCATTTATTTGATATTTTAATTAATACAATTATTTCAACCTCACTATTGTGTCACACTTAATGATAATTATTTAATCCCTAAAATTTAAGAATAAATTCATATGATGTAGATAATTGTTTTATATTTTTTGAGACTATTCATGTTAGAATTATCATTATGTTTATCAATAAATTTAAATTATTAAACTTATAAGATTTAAGAAAGTCACATGTTGTCACTTTCTTTTTTTTAATAATAATTAAATTATTTTCATGGACAAAAGTCCATTAAATGAATCTAATCCAACCCTTATGTGATATGGGTCGACTTTCAGTTATCCAATAGAATTTTTTCAGGTTTTAGGGTAATTTTATAATCTTATATTTACCCTTAATTACCCGATTTACATTTAACTATGCTAAATAAAATTTACCGTAGTTACTATTCATGATGCCAAAAAATAAAAAGTAGCTTATTAACATAATTTGGACCCACTGATTCTAAATATGGAATCCATTTTTCCAAATTCAATACACAAAATTTTTATAAATGAAATTTAAATTAATCATGTTTTCGAAAGAAAACAGGTATTTGGTTAAAACATTTCAAAAAGATTGAATTGATTTAACCTACGAATTCAAGGTAAAATCAATTCTAATGACATACATTACATTAAATGGTAAAAATATATTCTATTTATAATTTAAATCCATTCAATGTTATAATTTAACCATATAAATTATTAAGATGAAAAAAGTTGTTTTTAATTAAAATATATCGTGTTTTTACTATTCATTAAAATATGAAAGTTTTTAGAAAAAATATCAAAACATTATCCAATGTAAATTTTTATATCCTTATTCAAAAGAATAAGTTTATTTTGTAAAATTGAACTTATAAACATGTCAAAAACTAGATTTAATGTTGGTGCTCTATTAAAAGGCGGCAAAACTGAATTTTTTGAAAAATATTTATTTTTCCCAAAAAAATTATTTTCTTCACAAACCATGTTCTAGAAAATGAGTAAGATAAAATAATAATGTTATAAAATTCAAAATTTAGTTAATAATATTCATAATGTCTAGTTCATAATAATATTATAACCATATTTGATTGTTTAGTGAAACCTGATATTGCGAACAACACATGCTAACGAGGAAAGTCGTGATTGCGTGTAATTCATGCCAAGTCAGGGATGCGTGTTGGGAAGGACTCATTTGTTGTTGAGATTAACAAAATCCAACCATACTACTTTTATACATTGAATATATATATATATATATATATATGTATGTAGACACTCAATGTTGTGTAGAATAACTACAATAAAAAAACATGACATTGTGTGTAACACGATCAAAGATTAGTTTTGTGTATACTGCAAGCTAATACGGTGTTGCGTATAGCACAAGATAATCTTGATGTAGCATACAACAGAAGATATGAAATAAAATAAAAAGAATATTTCTTATAAAATCTCGGGGTGTTACAGTGTGGTCTTATAATAATTCCATATAATCTTTAAAAAAATTATTCGTAAATTACGAGACATTGCATTCTTCCCACCATAGGGATATAAGTCCTCGAAATATTAAAAAAAACTTATCATTTAAATGGGGGTAATGATCCTGAATATATGCCTCCTGCTCCCATTTTCTCTCGAGTGGATTTTCATGCTGTCATCGAACTCACACTAGAGGAATCGACTTCCCACATAGGATCTGCTCCTCTCAATCCTCAATTTCCATCAGAAACTCTACAAATGTCGCTCCATCATCAATGTCCATCTTTCCCCAGTCGATGACGTGTGATGGATCATCCACATACCACATCAGCTATGACACATGGAAAACATCTTGCACCCGGTGTATCTGTGGGGGAAGAGTTAGGCAGTATGAAACCTCACCAACTCTACTAGCGATCCGAAAAGGTATGATTAACCTCAGAGATAGCTTGCCTCCCAGACCAAATCTCTATAATCCTCATCGTGGTCAGACCTAAAAGAATACTGGATCTCCCTCCTAAAAACCAAGGGTCTATGTATCTTACAGGTATAAGAAATCTACCTACTCTTCACAGTCCTCATCTTCTCCTAGATGATATGAACCTTCTCAGTGGTAGCATGTACAAACTCTGGACACATGAGTGTCGAATCCCCTAGGTCTGTCTAACATAGGGGTGATCTAAACGGTTTTCCATACAAGGCCTGAAATGGTACCATGCCAATGGTGGTGTGATTGTTGTTATTGTATGCAAACTACAGCATTGATAGATGGTCCTCCCAACTGCGACCAAAATCCAGGATGCAAGCACATAGCATATCCTACAAGGTATGTATGGTCCGCTTCGTCTAACCATCCGGCTAAGGATGAAACATTGTGGTCATGCACAGCTACGTCACGAACACCTCCTATAATCCCCTCCACATTAGGGGTGTAAATCGAGAATCACAATCTAAGATGATAATCGAAGGCACACCATTAATCCATACTATATCCTAGACATGGAGGTGTCTCAAGCCCTCTATAGGTCCCTACACCCGAATGGGTATGAAGTGAGCCAACTTGGGGAGTCAGTCAAAGATCACCCAAATAGAGTCGTGATACCTAAATGTATATTGTAACTCCACAATAATTTCCATCACGATACCATCCCATTTCGTCTCTATTACCCTGAGTGGATTGGCCAAGCCAATAGGAACCTGATGCCCGGCCTTCACTTGCTGAATAGTGAGGCATCCTGAAATGAACTTGGACACCACTTTCACTATCCCTGGCCACCAGTACTGATGTCTGATGTCATAGTACATCATTTCCACTCTAGGATATACTTCCAAAGGGGATGTGTGCCACTCCATCAACACCTACTCCCACAATATCAGAGAAACTACTTTGTGATCTCTGAATATAATGACATTCTCTCCACCTATAAAAAAACAATCAGGAGATTGTGCTGAGGATAACTGAGAAAGTCAATCCTCAAAGCTAACATCCACAAGTTGTGCCTCCTTGACTCGCTATAAGGGTGGTGGAGTAAAATTCATCAACTAAAGTTGTGCATATCCACCATTATCTGAAATGGACATATGCATCACGTCCAACTGCTCTATCGCCTCACTCTTCAGTTGTAGACTAGTCCTCCTGCTGAGTGCATCTGCCACCATGTTCCCTTTTCCAAGAGTATTAGACTATCTCAAAGTTGTAGTTCTGTATGAACTCTATCCATCTCAAATGTCTCAGGTTCATTTTCTTTTGGAATAATATATACGTAAAACTCTTGTGGTCGGAGTTAACCGTAAACCATTCACCCATCAAATAGTGTTTCCACATCTTCAAGGAAAATACCACTACTTCTAATTCCAGGTCTTGAGTAGCATAGTTATGCTCATGGTGCCTCAACTAGAGTGAGCCATAGGCAATCACTGCTCACTCCTGCATCAGGACATCACCAATTATTGTCCCTAATGAATCGTAGTAAAATACATACCCCAAATCCTCTTCTTGTTGTCTCATGATGGGGGCACTAGTCAATATCCACATCAGCTCTTATAAACTATGATGAAATTTCTACGTCCACGTGAAGGTTTTTCCATTCCATGTCAATTCCAATAAGGGTTATTCTACTCTGGAAAATCGTTTACGATCCTTTGATAGTAACCGGACAAATCCAAGAAGCTTCGCACGTTTTTCACGCTCTTGGGTGGATCCCAAGAATGCACTGCCACTATCTTCATAAGATCTACTAAAAATCCAGCCTATGATATTATGTGTCTTATAATGTGGACCTCTCATATCCAAAATTGAATCTTTGATAGAGTACCATGATACCGGTTCTCTAAGAGTGTATCCAGGACAATTCGCAAGCGTGTAGTGTGTTCTTCATTTGACACAGAGTACACCGAGATGTCATCGATAAAGGCCATGATAAACTAGTATAGGTAAGGCAGGAAGATCCTGTATATGAGTCCCATTAACACTACTCGGGTATTGGTCACGCTGAAAGGCATCACAAAGAACTCATAGTGCCCAAATCAACAATTTAAGTCAATCTTAGGTACACCTCATCCCGTACCTGAAGATGGTGACAACCCGATCTGAGGTCTATCTTTGAGAACCACATTGCTTCCTTCAACTGGTTGAATAGGTCATAGATCCTTTATTGTGGATACTTTTTCTTCATGGTCAACTGGATCAGCCATCAAGAAGTTGACTCACCACCTCAAACACTTGTATTCCTTACTGTAAAAAAGCACTAGGGATTCCCATGGAAAAATGTTGGGCCTTTTGAACCCCTTATCCTACAAGTCCTCCAGTTGTACCCTCATCTCGCAATGCTCTACGGGATCCATTGGATATGCCTATGTGGATATTAGTGTCATCCCATGGTATATGTTGATGAAAATGTTTACCTACCTATGATGAGGGATTCCCAAAACCTCCTCAAAAAAAAATTCTCATACCAATCCTGCACTACATGAAAACATGAGCTCCACTCATCCACTGAACCGAGGGTGAGGCTTTACAACTGGTGAGTGATCTGCTGCTCCCTCCTCCAATAATGTATGTCCTATGATGCAAGGGATTCCTTCTCACAATTGAAGGAAAACCTTGTCCCATTTCTGAAGATACACCACACAGTACGCCTAAAACAGTCGATCAGGGCATGGACTATGGATAACCAGTCCATAACCCAGATGACGTCGTAAGGCCACCACGCCGCTACTAAAAGATCCAAGCCAAAGATCTCACCTCCTCGAGTGATCTCACACTACTGAAACCTGTTTGTAATCAACAAATATCCTCATGTATGAGTATCTATCCATATGGATTGAGCCAGCGGCTCCACCCGAATCTCTGAGATCCAAACGAGATCCATGTGAAGAAAGAAATGAGAAGAACCCATGTCAATAAGAACTGGAGCTAGGGTGGAGAAGACCCATATCCCACCACAGATCATCTCTGGAGTGTCCTGGTCCTACGCCTTCATTTCATGAAGCTATGTTATCACCTTTCTGCTAGCCCCAGGCAGTCGGGGTGGACTACTTGGGGGTTGTGGAAGTAACACCTCAAATCGTCACCCACTACCTACTGTGTGGCATGCTCCCATGCCACACCTGCTGCCCTGCAGACCACTTCACACGAATTTCTACCTCTACCTAGGAGGCACACCGACCATCTGTTGAATATCTGTATGGTGGGTCAGGCATTCATGAGCCATGTGTTCCTGCCCTCCACACGTGAAGCACATATATTCTCCCTGTTAACTCCCTCTTGACCGGGAGACCCATACTGTCGAACCTGATTCCAGTGGTCTTCCTAGGAAAGACCTTTCCTGCTTGGGCCCTTGTGTCTGATGTCTGGTACCTACCAATGAATCTGGAACTTGGGGTATGCTGGTAGCTCTAGTTACGAGGTCCTACTTCGTCAAGAAGTTCTCAACTAAATGGTCTTTCTCCCACACCCTAACCTGAGTAAGGATGCTAAGAGGCAATACAAATTCCCTGATCTCTTGCCTAAGTCCATGCTCAAAGACTCAAGCCCTAAAGAAAGGGTCTCACACTATATCTATCATGTAACGAGATAGCTAGGTGAACGTCACTGAGTACTCAACCACCATGATGCACCCCTACTATACTTTAAGCATATACTGAATTCTCACAGAGCGCAAGGTCGCTGGAAAAAAACTTCTCTCGAAAAAGCCACTCAATGTTTTCTTAGGTGAGTGTCACCTCATCATGCGTCTGGGTGATTGAGCTCCACCATCTCTATGCCATGCCCTACTGAAGGCTCACTGCTATTATCTCTATCTAGTCAGGAAGTGTCCTAACTAAGAGGAATACCCATGTCACTACCTCCAGCAACCCCTCAACGACCTGAGGATTTGACTGTCCCTATGTCATGACCCGTCCACGGGGCTCGTGCTGTAACTACCCCATGACCGCCTCCCTTAGGCCAGGGGCTGGAGACTATAACCAAAGGCGTAAATCCTGATAAAATGGAAGGCATTTCCTTTATAAAGTAGAAAAACACCACAGAGTACGTAAACTGAAATAAACACAAAGTAAACAGAGTACAAAAGTAACTGTTGGAAAGTAAATGGACCATAATACAATCTTAACTGAATGTAAAGTACAGCTGAAAAAAAAGGAAATCATCTGAAAAGTAAAGCAGCGAGTCCAAGCCGTCCTCTGAAAATCCCACCTAAAGGGTGGGTATAGATAGTCTCCTCTGCTCCTATGCTCCGGATGTCCGCTCCGTGTACGCCCCATCCAGTGATCCACCTCCAGGTACCATCCGGCTCCACGAGCTCCCACCTCGATCAGCATTGTCCATCATCTGCATCCAACACAACGTAGTGCAGGCATACCCCGTGCAGGGGTGAGTATATGATACTGAGTAGGGACCCTGAGACCCCTGAAGGTCTCCCCGAATCCAAGAAGGATAATCCACAAAGGAAAAATACAATCATGAACTATCAAACAACTCTACTTAGGTATATACCCATACATATACCTAAGTCATCTATTCCAGCTCGGCTCTAGCACACGATCCCAAATACAACCCAGTCCACACAGTAAAACATAACCCATTCCACATAAGAATTCACAACCCAATCCACATAGGAAAGCACAACCCAATCCAAATAGGAATGCACAACAATCATATCGCTGATAATGATTGTAAGTTAAGACTTAGCTCAAACAGGTATAAACATCGTAAGATGATAGATATGATTAGATGTAGCCACTGATTCATCTAATCTGTCGGACCCACATAGGATACAAAACCAGCTAAGCTGTCAGACCCACAAAGGATAGAAGACCAGCTACTCTGCCGGATGCGTCGGCTGCCAGTGAAGTCTGGCTGCCCTCCTTTTCACCGCCGCGGTCGTAGCCCGCGGCCCCTGTCCAACCGGTGCCGCGCAATGGCGTCGCGCCCCACCTCCGCAGCCCGCCCCCACCGAGGCCCTCCATGGTGCTCCGGGGCAGTGCGACGGTGACGCGCCCCTCCACCGCATCCCGCTCTTGTCTGCAGCTTCCTTCGGCTTCACCGGCGCGGCGCGACAGTGCTGCGCTCCTTCACTGCAGCCCGCTCCGGCCGCAGTTCCCTCATTCCCGCACGGTGCTGTTGCACCGCGCTACCTCCATTCTAAACCACGACGGTGATCAACATAAAAAGGGGAGGAGGTTCATCTGTGTTCGTGCGATCTGACCTCCTCCTGTTATATTTATAACAGGTGGGAAAGATAAATTAACGATGAATTTCAAATCCATCTCGAACTTAAAAACAAACCCCTACCTCGAAGATGTTCACAGAAAATGGCGTCGCGGGGTGAGGCTCTGTATACGTTGACAGAGATCGTCTGAGGAGGAAGCGGTGTCTCGCTTTCTATGACATGGAGAGAAGATGGAACGGTGTGTCAGTGTCCTTCGCGTTATTCAAGGAGGAAGATGTAGTTCTTCAAAGTGTTGATCTCTCCCTCTCTCAATTCTCCACACTACACAACAACCCCTCAAAATAAAATAAGCTACCCCTTATTTTATTTTTACTTTGCCAAACCTTTCAAAATTCAATAGTTGAATTCATTTCCTTATTTAAATCTAGAGTTGTCAAAATTAAATGGAGTGTTAAGTTGGAAAAATAAATGTGGAAGAGGAGTTAGGGAAATTTGAAGGGGTGGGGTTCATGTGGGCCCCACCTCACTAAAATCCTATCAAGAGGAGTTAGAATTTTAGTGAGTCCCTCCCCAACTCCCACACATGGGGTTTAACCACTTATAAGTGAAATAAAATTTCTAACACAATTTTATTTCCCCTTATACTTAATCCACAATTTTTAATGACTCTTCCTGAGAAAATGCAACTCCAATAAAGGTCTTCTTAAGAAATTACTGGCGCTTCAGTTTTATCGGTGCCCTCGGGTTTCGATTCTGAGCACTGGTTCTAAAGATAGAAAAACCCGCTCGTTCGTTTACTGAACGTACCCGAGCTAAACATCGGAAATTGATTCCGAGATCATCGGGCCTCAGAATCAGGCACCATCAGAAACTGTGTACTCGTAAAATCCCAAATAATTTATGAAAAAAATTCCCTTGAAATTTATGGGTCTTTACATTACTCCCACCTCAAGGCTTCGCGTCCCCATAAAGATACATAATAAACTGGGGAAACAAATGAGGGTACTGAGCACGCATCTAATCCTCCCTCTCCCATGTGATCTCTTGGAGGTTCTAGTGCTTCCACCTGATGCGCACAAGAGGAATCAACCGCCAACGTACGACCCAGTCCAGTCGATCCTCGATATCCCTGGGACCTCCGCAAAAGTATCCTCATCATCGATATCCAGCTCCCCATGGTTGATGATATGTGTCGGGTCATGCACGTATCTCCTCAGTTGAGATATGTGGAAGATGTCGTGCACCCGGTGCAACTGAGGTGGTAGAGCCAGGCGATACGCCACCTCTCCTATCCTGCTAAGAACCTATAATGGTCCGATGAAGAGCAGAGATAACTTTATGCCCTGGCCAAATCTCCTTAATCCACATCAAGGTGAGACCTGTAATAAAACATGGTCGCCAACCTTTAACTCCAGTGGTCTCCGCCTCCTATCATCATAAGACTTTTGTCGGCTCTGAGTTGTCCTCACCCGCTCCTGGATGACCAGAACCTTCTCTGTCGTGTCCTTGACCATCTCTGGTCCCACAAGTGCTGACTCCCTGGGGTCTGTCCATCACATAGGTGATCTGCAAAGTTATCCATACAATGCCTCGTATGGTGCCATCCCGATGGTGGAGTGGTAGCTGTTGTTGTACGCAAACTACACCAAGGGTAGGTGATCCACCCAGCTGTGACCAAATTTGAGGACACATGCACATAGAATGTCATCGAGAGTTTGAATGGTCCACTCCGTCTGACCATCTGTCTGAGGGTGAAAGGCAGTGCTCAGGGGTAGCTGCGTCCCAAATTCCTCCTGCAACCCCTTCCAAACCTAGGAAGTAAAACGAGCATCTAGATCAGAGACAATAGATGACGGCACACAATGAAGCCATACGATCTCCTGTATGTAGAGGCATCCCAAGCTCCCACTGATCCCTGCTCTCTGATTGGTAAGAAGTTGGACTACTTGGTGAGTCGGTCTACGATCACCCAAATGGAGTCCAGTCCTCTGGAAGTACATGGAATCCCAGTCATGAAATCCATATATATCCCATCCCACTTCCACTCAGGGAACTCCAAGGGTTTTACCAAGCCTTATAGTACCTGGTGCTCCGCCTTCACCTGCTGGCAGGTGAGGTATCGAGAAACGAACTCATCCACAACCTTCTTCATACCCGGCCACCAGTGTGGTCGTCTGAGATCCTGGTACATCTTCGCTACCCCTGGATGTACCGCCAAAGGGGAAGTGTGAAACTCTCTCAGCACATACTCATGTAATGCAGCTCGAACCATTATACGTCCTCTGAAAAGGATGATGTGCTCTACTCCTATAGAAAAACCATCAGGTGCTTGTCCTATGGAAATCTATGCAGGTCGCGTCTCACAGTCAACGTCCCCACACTATGCCTCTCTGAACAGCTGAAGAAGTGGAGGTGTGACTTTGAGCAAGTGAAGGAAGGCTACCCCATCTCTATCCACGAAGGATATCTTCAAAGTGGCTAACTTCTCTGTCGCCTCTCCAAGAAGATGAATGCTTGTCCTCCTGCTGAGAGCATCAGCTACTGCGTTCCCCTTTCCATGAGTATAGACTATCTCAAAGTCATAGTCCTGGAGGAACTCAAGCCATCGCCGCTATCTCAGGTTTATGTCCTTCTGTAAGAAGATGTACCTAAGACTCTGGTTTTCATAGTAGACTGTAAAGTGCTCTCCCATCAGATAGTGCTGCCACATTTTTAGAGCAAAGACCACTGCTGCTAACTCCAGGTCATGTGTAGCGTATTTTTTCTCATGCTTCCTCAACTATCGTGATCCATAGGTGATCACTAATTGCTCCTGTATCAGGACACACCCGATTTTGGTCTCCGATACATCGCAGTAAGCTATGTAACCCACTCCCTCCTTCGGTAGCCTCAAGATGGGTGCACTGGTCAATCTATGTCTCTGCTCCTAGAAGCTCTGCTAACATCTATCTAACCACACGAAGGGTTTCTGCTTCTTCGTCAAAGATGAAAGTGGTGATTCAACTCTATAGAAGTCTAGAACAAATCTCTGGTAGTACCTAGCCAAACCTAGGAAACTCCGCACCTCCATCACGCTCTTGGGTGGCTCCCAAGATAGAACCGCCACGATCTTCGAAGGATCCACTAAAACTCCTGCCTTAGAGATTACGTGCCCTATGAAGTGGACCTCACGTATCCAGAACTGACACTTCAATAGCTTACCATAAAGCTGGTGCTCTCAGAGTGTGTCCAGTACAACCTGCAAGTAGTAGGTGTGCTCCTCCTTAGTAGTCGAGTAAATCAAAATGTCCTCAATGAAGACTATGACAAATCAATCGAGGTAAGGCTGAAAGATACTGTTCATGAGACTCATGTGCACTGATGGAGCATTGGATATGCCGAAAGGCATAAGCAGAACTCATTGTGGCCATACCGACACCTGAAGGCCATCTTCTACACATCCTTGTCTTGAACTCTGAGCTGATGATAGCCTGACCTGAGGTCTATCTTCAAGAACCATCATGCTCCATTGATCTGATCGAAGAGGACATTGATCCTCGGAAGTGGATACTTGTTCTTTAGGGTCACCGGGTTCAGGTGACGGTAATCGACACATAGTTGCAAGCTCCCATCCGCCTTCTTGGTGAACAAAATCAGGGAAGCCCATGGTGAAACACTGGGTCGAAGGAATCCTTTGCCCTGCAAGTCCTCCAGCTATACCCGTAGCTCTCGAAGCTCAGTGGGAGCCATCCGATACGCTGGAGTAGATATCGGGGTTGTCCCAGGGTACAGGTCAATGTATAAGTCTACCTATCTATGAGGAGGTAGTCCCAAAACGTCATCAAGAAAAACGTCTGCATACTGATCCACCACAACAGGATAACATGGACTCTACATGTCAACTGCTCCTAGGATGAGGCTAGCCAACTAGTGATTGATCTGCTGTACTCTCGTCTACATCAGTCCATCCGCTGCTACAAAGGCTCCCCTCTCGCCGGTGAAGGTCAACCTGCTCCCATCGGTGCAGACACACCACACCTTGCACCTAATACAGTCTATCTAAGCATGAACTGTAGATAACCAATCCATGCCCAAGATGATGTCATAAGGCCTCGTCAGTGCTACAAAAATATCCCAGCCAAAGCTCTCACCTCCTAGAGTTAGCTCACACTGCAGGCACCATTTCGTAATTGTCGAGTCTGCTCCCGTATGAGTCTCTAGCCGTAACGATCGAGCCAACGGCTCCGTTGCAATATCTGAGATCCAAAAAAGGGCATCGGCAATGAAAAAATGACTCTCTCCTGTGTCTATAAGAACTTCAGCAAAGGTGGCGTAGACACAAATAGTACCTCGAATCATCTCAGGTGCACCGTGGTCATAGCCCACCACTTTCTGAAGCTGAGCCAGCCTCTGTCTTCCGGCTCCCTGTGGTCGGGGTGGACCTCCTGGTGGTGGTGGTGGTAGAGCATCAAAGCGTCTCCCACCACCTGTTGCTGGGCCAGCTCCTCTACATCGTCCGCCTGCTCCCTGCAGACCGCCATGGTCAAACCATTGGCTCTTCCTGGGTAGTCCCTCAATTGTCTGTTGCTCCTCTGCATGGAGGGTTGAGTAGTCACAAGCCACGTGTCCCTACCCGCTTCATGCATAGAACTGTCTGTTCCCCATAAGGATGGATCTGCACCGCGTGCCCCGCACTTCTGAGCTAGTATCCTGAGGTCATCTGCCTAATTGTTGGGTCTGCTTGGACCCATGTGACGTCTGTCGACTACCAGCTACAGAAGACTCTGCTACATGTCGCTCTGCAGTAGGTCTCACTGCTGGTGTAGGCTCAGAAAGAAAGCTCTCCACAAGAAGGTATCACTCCAATACTGCTGCCTGCGTCAGAATACTAAGGGAGATCATTGATGACCTGATCTCATGCCTTAGTCCCTTCTCAAAGGTCCTGGCCCAAAAAATGGGTCCCGTACCATGTCCGTGGAGTAGCGTGATAGATTGGTAAATCTCGCTAAGTACGGGGCTACTGACATGCTACCCTACCACAGCTGCAGTAACACCTAGATGCGCACCACATGGAGGGTGTCTGGAACAAACTCCGATCCAAAAAGTCTCTTGAAGTCTGAACAAAGGAGAGATGCCTCGTCATGCACCTGGATCATCAGGCTCCACCATCTACCTACTGTCGTTGTAGGAGACTCTCCGCAAGGATCACCATGAGGTCAGCTGGTGTCCCTACTAATCTTAAAACTCAAACAACAGCCTCCATCCAATCCTCAGCTGCCTGAGGTTCCGTCTACCCAAGGAACCTGGGAGGTCTCTGATGCTGAAACTCATGCAGTGCACTCAGGTGACATGCACTCTCAGCTACTGGGGCTAGTGTCATCGGTGGCTTGGCAGGTAGAGGTACCGCCATTGCCTCCGATATAATAGGGCCCTGCACCGAGGCCTCGCCGCTCGGTGGGCTATCATCTTGCACAAAGCTCAGAACCCTAGATGGCTGCTGTCATGGGGCCATACTGAAAAGAGACAGGTGTTCCATAGTCAATAAATTATACCTTGTGAGCTGAAAAAATGTAATGACAAAGAAAACTCTTGAAACACACATGCAATCAATGTTTTCATGCACTAAGTCGGAAATCAGAAGTCAGGGTCCTGGTATATGGATACGTCGGCCGCCGCACCAACACTGGACTTCCTGGACTGATAACCACACTCAATGCCCTTAACACAATTGCTTCACATTAAATAAAGATCATATTCTTGAGTTCTGCAGTAGAACCGAACTCTTCGGATACCAATTTGTCACTACCCGTCCTTGGGGCCCGTGCCGTGACTACCCCAAGCCTGCCTTCCTTTGGAAAGGGGATGGAGACTAGCACCAAAGGCATAAATCCCGATGAAAGGGAAGAAATTTCCTTTATAAATTAAACAAACACCACAGAGTACGAAATCTGAAGTAAACAGTATGTAAACTGAGTACAAAATTAAGTGTTGGAAAGTAAATGAGCCAGAATACAAACTCAACTGAAAGTATAGTACAAATGTAAAGAAAGTTCATAATCTAAAAAGTAAAGAAGCGAGTCTGAGCCATCCTATTGAAATCCCACCTGAAGGGTGGGTACCGATAGTCTCCTATGCTCCTAAGCTCTGGCTGTCCGCTCCATGTACGTCCCGTCTAGTGATCCACCTCCAGGTATCATACCGCTCCACGATCTCCCACCTCGATCAGCACTTTCTGTCGTCTGCATCCAACATAACGTAGTGCAGGCATAGCCCATGTAGGGGTGAGTATAAAATACTCCGTAGGGACACTGAGACCCCCGAAGGTCTCCCAAATTCCACAAAGGATAATCCACCAAGTAAAGATACAATCACGAAGTAACAACCAACTCTACATAGGTATATGAACTTTCATATACATAAGTCATATATTCCAGCTCGACTCCAGCACACGAGGCCAAATACAACCCAGTCGACACATGAAAACATAACCCATTCCACATTGGAATTCACAACCCAATCCACATAGGAAAGCACAACCCAATCCACACTGGAAAGCACAACAATCATATAGACGATAATGATTGTTTGTTAAGACTCATATCACATAGGTATACACTTCGTAAGATGATAAAGATAATCAGATGTAGCCACTGATTCATCTAATCTGTCGGACCCACATAGGATACAAGACCAGCTAAGTTGTCGGATCCACAAAGGATACAAGACCAGCTACTCTACCGGACCCACATAGGATACAAGTACAGAGTCAAATATTGTCGGACCCACATAGGATATAAGAACAGTAGTCAAATACTACCGGACCCACATATGATACAAGATAAGTAGTCATCACCGTCAAACCCATAGAGGATAACAGTATGGTCATCATCTCCGCCGAATCCACGGAGGATCCCAGTATAGTCGTCATCGTCGTCGCAGTCGCAGCCAACTCTAGGGTTCCTACACACAGCACGCTCAATTCCATGAGGTTCCGCTCCATGAGCCAAGGGTTCTGATACATCAACATTCATGAAGACCAGAGTTGATGTATCACATTTTTCGTCCTCTTCAAAATGAACTCAATGAGACAGACAACGTGTCAATCGGACGCCCGGTCTGAGAGTTATTGTCTTATTCATCCTAGGAGCCAGGTTGGTTTTTAAGATAAAACCAACCCAACCTTACTCCAGCTGTGTCAAAACCTTGAGCAGAGTAAGCCAAAAGAACCATATCACTAATAGGAATCCATCAAAGTTGACGGCATGTTAATCGGACGTCCGGAGCTTATGTTATAAGCGTTTCCGCTCCGAGGGCCCTGTTGGTTTCATGTTCGAACCATCCCGGCCGTACCCAAAGTTCTCCTAAACATTGATTTCAATATTCCTCAACGACCGTATAGATATAAGGATCTCTACGCAACTTACGGTGCGTCAATCGGAGGTTCGTAGACCATGTTATGGGCATTGAACAGATCTGTCTGGAAATCGGGGGGTTTGGGCCCGGTCTGACCCGGCACAATACCCCCTGGGTCGGCCCGACCTGAGTCTGGGTCCCGCCCGTTTGGGTGCGGCCCAGCCCCACCAGCGTGGCTCGACCCTTTTCGGGGGTCCGGATGGGCGCGGGCGGCCCGACCCGGCGCGGGCGATCCGACCCCCGTGGTCGGCGGCTCGACGTTCAGCCAAGAGGGATGTGGTGGGGCACATCCCCCCTTCGTTGAGAAACGGAGGCCCCTCTTGGGGGGCCCGCCCCTGACACCTACAGTGGGTTACAACCCTCAAACTTCCGAAACCAGCCGGCTGTAATGGTCGGCCGGTGAACCGCTACGGGTCCCCGCGGGTCCCGCCTACCGATGTGATGGCGACCGGTGTAGTCCGGCCGCCCGCCTTTGCACCGACGCGGCTGAGGGCGTGGCACGACGACGCCGCACCCCTCTGTCGCGGCCCTCCCCGACCGCGTCCCTCCATGGTGCTCCGGTGCGACGCGACTGTGCTGAGCCCCTCCGCCGCGACCCGCTCTTGGTGGAAGCTTCCTTTGGCTTCACCGGCGCGGCATGACAGCACCGCTCTCCTTCGCTGTGGCCCGCTATAGTCGCAGTTCCCTCATTCCTGTATGGTGTCGTTTCACAGCGCCGCCTCCATTCCCAACCACAATGGTGATCAACATAAAAAGGGGAGGAGGTTCGTCCGTGATCATGTGGTCCGACCTCCTCCCGTTATATTGATAACAGGCGGCCAAAAGAAATTAACGATGAATGTCAAATCAATCTCGAACATAAAAACAAACCCCTACCTTGATGAAGTTCGTAGAAAACGGTGTCGCGGGGTGAGGCTCTGTATACGTTGAGGGAGATCATCTGAGGAGGAAGCGACATCTCCCTTTCATTGACGTGGAGAGAAGATGGAACGACGTGTCGGTGTTCTTCGTGTTCTTCAAGGAGGAAGATGAAGTTCATTCAAAGTGTAGAACTCTCCCTCTCTCAATTCTCCACACAACACAACAACCCCTCAAAATAAAATAAGCTATCCCTTATTTTATTTTTACATTGCCAAACCTTTCAAAATTCAAAAGTTGATTTCATTTCATTAATTAAATCTATATTTGTCAAAATTAAATGGAGTGTTAAGTTAGCATCATAAATGTGGAAGGAGAGTTAGGGGAATTTTAAGGGGTGGGGCTCGTGTGGGCCCCACCTCAGTAAAATCCATTTAAGAGGAGTTAGAATTTTAGTGGGTCCCAACCCAGCTTACACACATGGGGTTTAACCACTTATAAGTGAAATAAAATTTGTAACACAATTTTATTTCTCCTTATACTTAATCCACACATTTTAACAACTCATCCTGAGGAAACACAACTCCAATAAAGGTCTTCTTAAGCAATTACCAGCGTTGTGGTTTCATCAGAGCCCTCAGATTTCGATTCCGAGCACTAGTTCAAAAGTTAGAAAAACCTACTCATTTGTTCACTGAACGTACCCGAGCGAAACTTCGGAAATTGATTCCAGGCACACCGGGCCTCAGAATCATGTGCCTTTAGAAACTATGTACTTATAAAATCCCATATAATTTATGAAACAAATTTCCATGAAATTTTCGGGACTTTACAACCTAAACCAGGGAGGTCTTTATCTCTAAAACTGGTGTAGAGCACTAAGTATGTGCATGTCCTCTGTCGAAACCACTGACAATAGATGTTGATCATATGGTGGTGGTAGCATTGGTGCTCCACCCGGTGGTTTCATCTCTAGAACTAGTCCGTAAATTTATGCCTTCTCACTAGGTTGGCTTTCCTCACAACCTCGTATCAGGATCCTGGTTGGTTTTCCAAGTTGAGACATCCTGAGATAGATCAAGATGTACCATTGTCCGATGGTTATACATGTTGAGAGAACCATTTTCAAAAATAACATAAGAACAAAATTATAAAGCCTGTTTTTTCATGTGTAGATTTTTAAATTATAATTCATGATCATGGTGTATAAATACATCAATAACCACACCAACACTCGATTCCTCGAATCTAGAAGTTGGACTCAATGCACATAACATTGTTTCCCCAAAACAAAACACAGAGTCATGGTATTTATGGTAGGACCGACAACCCTATAATACCACATTGCCATGACCCGTCCCCCAGGCGCTGTGTCGAGTCTACCCCAATCCTGCCTACCGATGTTCAGGGGTTGGCTACTAGCGCGGAAGGCGTAAAGTTGAAAGTAGGAGGCATTATCTTGAGAGGGCACACACGCCCAACTAAGTCTCATGCATTAAGAGGAAACAAGTATCACTAAGACAATGGTGAGAACAAGATCAACAATTAAAAGTTTGATAGAATTAAAACACAACCAAAGAATAGAAAACTGCAAAGTACAAAAAGGAACACTAATGTCAATCTGTGGAAAACCCCAAATGATCGCAAGAGTAGTGTTGACTCTAGATGCTAAATTAGTACTTCATATCCTCCTCGTCCTACTGGGTCATTCCTAGTCCTATGCAACCATGTAAACCATCGTATAATCCATTGATCATGTGTCTTTGAGCACCTATTGGTCTCGGTCCACCAACGTCTCCGTCAAAATGCCGATCACCAGCTTGGGACACGACACGAGTGGGAGGAGCCTGTGCAAGGGTGAGTAATGCAACACTTAGTAGGGACCCCAAAACAAAAAATGAAGGACCACACATCAATCCAAAATATAAATCAAAAATCACAAGACAAATCACTCCAAGTATACATTTAGGGTAGTGATAGATGAATAATCAGTCTCATTATCAAACTCCCTGGCTTTAGGAGAACATCTCCTCTATCGTTTAAAATGGGCTGCTAGGTCACACAGAAGCTGCTTCCCACTAACAGTGGAATACTTTGGTAGTCATCTATGATGAGTACCATTGATATGTGGGGTACACTATGTCGCTCCCCACCGTGGGCCTACTGGGTCACACAGAGCCGCTTCCCACATTAGCTATACTGATAAAATCACCAAGTCGAGTATTGTGGGTCTGCCGGGTTATAAAAATATGCTCCCCACTGTGGGCCTATAGGGTCACACACAGACACTTCCCACTAGGCTGTCATCGAGATACATAGAGTCGATAGTCAGTAGTCTTTAGGTCTCATCCAATTATAGGGTTTCGTACGTAGGGCACTTGGGAGAACCACCCAAGCCATTCGTCACATCTCCACTTCTATGAATGCCTCATAAAGGCATGCTAAAAAATATCTCTTGCAGAAAGGGTCCCAACTATTTAAATGGATTTCCAATAGAAACACATTTTTCAAGATACATATGTTTTAGTGAACAGGTTCGGTTGCATCATGGCCCGATCCGACCGGTCGGACTGACCCAACCAAATCGGTATGGGGGTCCAACAAACATAGGTTTAAATTCGACTGACTGAACCTTACTAGGTTTGAGTCTTGGTCGGTCTGGTATGGCAAGTCTAGTGTTCCAGACCAAATAGGCCTCGATGGACCCAACCTGGTTTAGCGGAGGGTCCAGCCCACCAGGTCGCCCGACGATCCAATCTAGTCTGTCCTGACCACATGGGTGTAGGTCTGGCCTGATGGCGTATGCCTAGACCATTGGATAGTGAGGGTCCGACTCACTGGCTAGGAGGGAAACCTGACAAACCCAAGCCTCACCGGTGGTGCCTAATCTATCTAGGATGCATCCGGCTACTACATTTGGCATCAGCTACCCTACAGACATACTGGGCACTCCTGCCGCGGTCCAGGGACGGTGACCCGCCAGTCGCCCGGACGACCTGGACATGGGTCGTCCCTCCACACAGTGCCATCCGGGCACTGCATCTCTCTGTTTCCACTGTAGCACGCCGAAAAGTACACCGCCCCCTCTGTGCATGACCACCACTGCGGGCCACATCGGCCACTATCGGTGAACCAAAAGATTGTCTGCGGACCACCGAAGACACTCCAGTGGTCCGTTCTTCTTTTCTCCTAGTCCTGCACTATCCTAGAACGTTTTTTTCCCCACAATTTTTCCAGAATCATCTTGCCGCCACATTGAGGGTACAACCACAAAGAAAGAACACAATGGAGGTTTTTGAGTCTTGTTTGTGTTTTTATGCACCCTTTGTATTAAAGGATTAAAGCTATGAAAGGACTGGGGGTTTTATTTCAATCATGAAATGTTTTTTTCAAATCCCGCATAGAGAAATCCTAAATAATGTTACCCTCCTGCATGAAATCACTATCTACATATCAATATTTTCGTGGTTTGATCTATTTTTATCATTTTCATATGAAAAAAAACGAACGAGAAGGAAATTTAAAATCAAATCACCCCTACATCTTTGATGTTCGATGGTGTAGGGTTTTGTCCTTGAGGATTCAATACGTCGACGTCGCTTATCTCTTCTAGATCCATTCTTCGATGTACATCGCAGATGTTTGAAATTCATTGATGATTGTAATTATTCATTAGAGAATATGTTTTTTGGAGGTTCATCAGGGAATCCTCATAGTTTAATTCCTCATTCCTCCAATGCGTCAACCAAAATAAAAAGGAAAACATGTCACAATGTTTTTGTTATGTTCCAACATCGCATCGTTACACTGTTATGTATCATTAACAAGTCATTACTCTTTGAGTTAAAGAGACATAAATAATGATCATCAATGCACCTCATCATTGCACCACAATTTCTCAGTATGCTTCTCAATGGATGAGAAAATAATAATAAAATTACTTTTTATTGTTATTTTATTATTTTAAAAAAGGATGAAAATTATGTTTTCCATTTATCCATAGCTCGCAGATGTGAAGTCATTTCTAGGTAAATCCTTGAATTCAAAACTCATTGGTGCCCTTTTATTTTTTGATTTGAGCACCAGTACATAATTTAGAAAAACATGCTCACACATTTAATTAAGAGTACTAATGTTTTTTGAAATTTTCATTCCAGGAACACAGGGTCTCAAAATCATGTGTCATCAAAGTGTGCTGTCTCAGAATAATTCAATATAATTAAAAAATTACATGGAATCTCCAATACATTATACACATGTTTATGAAAATGAATTCTTGTATATTATAATTAATTATTATAAATTACAAAGGATACTAATGTTTATTACCAATTAAAAACCCGTTATCATGGTGTTTTTTGAAGTTATGGTTTTTATTATTATTTTCAAAACGACATTGGTACAATGAATTAAATTTTAAATTTTATCTGACATATAAACAATATTTATTTAATTATTTAAATAATTATACATTAATGATTTTTAATTCTTATTGTAACTTTGTTTACATCGATTTTATTTTCTCATCATTTCATTCAACATGGCCTTGTCATTGAGTAATTGTCATGACATGAAACATGAGAGGAACATCAATAATAGTAACCTAGTCACAACATGGCAGTTTGAAAAGTAAAAACTCATTAGTATGGGATAACCACAAGGTATACATGTGGGTGTAATAATATGGGGTTATTTTTGGTGAAAATGTAGAATGAATGGATAAATTATTTTTTAATTATATTTATATGTTTTTAAATTGGTAGTATACTTTTCTATTCCTCTATAATTTTTAAAATTATATTATAAATTATGATATATTATGTTCATATAATAGTTGTATTGGTTGAGAAGTATCTTGGGGAATGACTAGTTGTTATGATTACTCACCCATTTCACATGGACATTGGTGCACATAGAGATTTTGAATTCAACAACCAAGGTAAAAGAAAGGTTTAATTTCTCTCTAGTGGTTCCTCTTAATGTATAATTTTTGATCTGTATCCTTGGAGAAGGTCATGGTATTACAGTTTTATGTAATTCCACCTTAGTGCTCAAATCATATTTTTTGAATTTTTGATTTGTTTTTTTATTCAATTATTACTTTTATTTTTTTAGATTTTAATTTGTGTTGTATCATTTATAACTCACCTGGTATATAGTATGGTTTGGTTTAATTTATTTTTTATTATTAGGTTTTTTTTTGTTCTAATGGGAAAATCATCCCCTAATATTTATGTAAGCCATTTCCATATAATTCAGACCATTATTGTATTTTGGGATATCACCCATGGTTAATGGCCCCTCCAATTTTCCAAACCAATGGTTAGGGACAGTATGTTACATTGATAATTGTATATAAATACCTAAATCGGGAGGAGTAACACATAAAAATTATAAGTGCATCATAGAAATAATATTGATAATAAAACCAATAGCGTTACCATGAGTAATGATTTTGTAATTAAGAGGAATGGTTGGATGGTTGGGTATTTATAGCAATTGTGTTATAAATTTTTAATAATTTGAGAACCAAGATATATAAAATCAAATAATATTGGATTTTGTAATGTTTTAGATCATGGTATATGAACATTTTATAGTAATTTGTCCTATAAATTAACTAATATTGATTAATTTATATTATTTTTCCAAGAAAAATCCACAATAAATAATAAATTTTTATATTGTTATTTAATACGTTTTATACTTTTTAAAATTATTTTGAGCTCTTATAAATATATATAAATATTAGAAAATAAATTTAAATAAATTAACATATTTTTTTCATTCATGAATTTTAATTATTAATCACATAAATTTATATCAAAATGATTTTATAATGCATACTTATACATATAACTTATTTTACTATTCACATAAAAATTCATCTATGATATAAAATTCTTGAATAATCACCATTGAATAAATTATATATTACAATTCTAAATTTGTTATCATTTTAATAAAACTAATATTATGTGTATAAAATTTTATAATTTAAATTAAAAAATTTATCGTTTTTTTAAAAAGAATTGTGTATCCAAAATTTTATAAAACTAATTTTAGAAATTAATGTTCTTCTACGAAATATATATGTTATTAAATTTTTATTAAATGATTAATAATAATTATTAATATTTATTAATCACATAATAATCATATGAGATAATTTATATTATTGGCACTAATATGTTTCACATAATAAAAACCTTAATACTAAATAGTCATGTTGTTGTGTTACTATTCAAATTTCAACCTTACCCTTCTAACTATTATATTTAGTGTTCTAAATTTTCTAATTCCAAACATCCAAAATTATTTATATTTTAATTTATGTTTCTTTAAAACTTCAATCAATTTATTTTATTTTTTCCATTATAAAAGGAATTTATATTTTATTATTTCTATTAAATATATAATATGATCCTCCAATGGTCATGATTATAGTGTCTGAAAATAGTTTTATCTATTCATTAGTTGTCATTTTGGTTCATGTAGTGAATGTAACACTATAGTTTTTAAATATAATACTATGATAAAATAAAATAATTTGTTTTGTTCAATCCCCATTGTAAAAAAAATTATATTCAATAAAATACATTTTAATATGATTAATAATTATACGTATTTTTAAAATTGGAAATTAATTTAATTAAATGTAATATTTTTTTATATTTTAAAATAGATCAATACATAGCTGACGTTTTAACATTATCCAAATAAAATTGGCAAGAAATTTTGAACGAACAAGTTTTGTGGTAAATTTTTTTATGATAATTTATAATTTATTATCCATGAGACTAGTAAATAGTAAAAATAGAACATGTGAGTTAAATTATAATTAAAAATCAGTAACAGAGGATTTTATAAGTGTTTCATACAAACTTGTATGGTCAATCATCGATTTTTAAAATATAATTGGTTTATAATATTTATTTCTGATATTAAGAAGGATATGAGTTTTTATATAAAAAATATATTATAATGTAACATAATTTACTTCAAATGATTTTATAATTCTTCTTTATATAAAAGTATCAAATATAATTGTAGTGATATTTAAAATATGAAAAGAAAAATTTTGTATATAAGAGAAATAATATAATTCATGTAGATCGGTGTAAAATATTTCTAAATAAAAATTTAACTATGTAACTATTTTATATATATTCTATATCATCATTAACAAACTTCATAAAAGATGATTATTGATTAATAATTATGATAAAATATTTATTATAGTTTTGTATATCAAAAACATGTTAGTATTATATTTCAAAATCATTAGACTTTCTTTCATGTTTAAAATGAAAGTTTTACATTTTATAAATTGTTATGAAAAAGGTGAACATTTGATATTAATTTGGAGCTGTTAAATTTTTTTGGATATTAAAATAAGAAAAAATATTATTAAATGGAGATAAGTGTGATTTTGTATAGCTAATTTAGAATAATTCCATGTCTTGGGAATGGAATGCTGAAATTAGTAAAAAAATATATACAACATGATTTTTTACTCTCTGTCCCTTGATAAGGTTTTGGATCATCATAATATAAAAAATATTAGATATTTTTATAGATGTTATAGAGATGTGGAATATTTTGTTACAAAATTTTACTATTCAAGTCCAAACTATCATTTAAATGATGAACTTATTATTATTGGTCAAACCGAAAATTAACAACATGGTGAAAGATTAATTCAACCATCCATATTTATTTATTATTTAAAATTCATCTAAAATTATTGAAAATTATTTTTAAAAATTTTAAATTAATAAATGAAATTTATAATGAACCTGAAAATATTAAGGAAATTTTCACATTGTTTTTTTATTTACTAGAACCATAGGGAATCGTATCAAAGGGATAATGACAGCATTCCAAAAATAAGATTAATAGAAAATACTTAATTCTCTAAAATGTGGTAATACTGGTACACACAAGGTATTTATATGTTGAGATAATTAATACTAATGAAAAAGTTTTAGTATTTAAAAATTAATGGAAACAAAAATATTTTTCTGTTTTCACAAGTTAATGAAACTACAATGTATATAAAATGGATGTCAAATTTTAATCATAAAAATAAAAACACATGAAGATGTTTTTATTGAGATACTCTAGGATTTTTTCCTATATTTTGATGAAATGAAAATATTTATATAAATATAGAAAATTTATTTCTTGAAAAAATACGTAACCGAATGTAATTATTAAATATATAAATTTTTACAAAATTTGAAATTATATTATTGAAATATAAGAAAAATAATCTGAGTGAAATAGAAATGTCTATTCAATATAATTTCTATAGTTAACATCGATGAAATTATGTTTATATTGGATAATAAATTCATGTGTAATGTGTTTTGTGACTGAATGAAAATATAAAATGAGATCTAAATGTTTTGAGAAATTATTTATTTTTTGGATAATTAGAAGTATAATCATTGAACTATAATTTAATATATCATGAGAAATATAACAAGGAACAATTATATAATTATATATTAATTACTCATATGATCTTCCCATACCCATAATATTTTTTTGTATAACTAGGTACAGATATTTCGATACCATGTGTTAAATATAAGGAATTATGAATGATTATTAGAAAATTATAATATTTTAAAAACTGATACTCGTGAAAATTATAGCAACAAATTTCAACAGTGCGCTACTTATAGTGTGAAATACCCTCTAATCATACCCATATCAGGGAATCAATTGACATTTCCTCAATGATGATTCCCACTACCCAATAGAATTCTTTGATGAATTGAGAAAACTTAAAAGAAATTTATTCATCAGTATTAAAAAACCAAGAAGTATTGATTCCATAAGAATCATGCATATGATAGTGGAAAGAACTAAATCAATAATTTAAGGAGTAGACTAAATTCCAATGAATTGACCAACCATTACACATGGAATCCAGCTTTACTCTCTTACATTTCTCTGTCCTATGGATACTAGCACTCATGTGTCATGTTTCATTTTTTGTATGGATACAAACATAGATATGACTCAAATGGGGGGGATTGAGGTCTTGAAATTTTCATTTCATAGAACCCTCTATATCTTTACAAATTATTGATTTTGATCATATATAATTTCATATTTTCAGAAAAAATAATTATTTTAAGAGAAATTAAGAATAAAAAGGTTTTATGATAGTTCAGGGTATAACGATACCCTAATACCCTCCACTAACTCTATAATATTTGAGTTTTCTAAATTTCACTAAATTGACACTTTTTCTAGGGGATCCCTTGTTGAGTGAAAGATGTTGTATTTTATTAAAAAGGATGAAGATCTTTTACCCAGGATCTCCCTTTATATGACCAATCAATGTACATAACACAATAGATAATAATTAGTTTTGAAATTTTGTGTCAAAAAATGTAGTTTAATATTATGATCAATATATAGTTCTTTTCATTGACTAATATATTTTGTAGATGTTTCGTAATGAAATAATATATTTTAAGATAATCACTATACATTATTTTATTTCTGAAGATAAACATGTAATAAGATATAAAATAGTGAAATTAGTGTGTCTTTTACTACTTCAATAGTATAACATGTCAGTTTTATATTTTCATTAGATAGTAATAACACTCCAATTTATATGACCACATTTGTATTTGAACTAAGAACACTTAATAACAATAACTGACAAAAAAGTAATCCTTTTAAATTACTGGATTTAAGGGCTCTTAATTATCATGTTACCTTCCTTTCAAATATATAATGAACTATGATGGAAGGAATAAAAAATCAACGTTAGCATAATTTTTTTTGGAAAGAGGAACTCAATAGAAAGTTTTTTTCCATAATTAGATAACACCTTTACTAATGCATGTATGAAAATAATTTGTCTTTTACCAAATTCACACCAATAGAAAGGATTATAATCATAGATTCATCTGTAAGATAACTTGATATTCATAATATTAAATAATTGGAATCAATATTCTCATAACATATTTTTTCACAAAACATCATAAGTTGAATTACTACTTATTTGATTTTCATTACCCCATAAGATAAACATTTTGTTGATACTATTCATGTAAGATAAAATCTTATTAAAAGATAAAATTAATTATAAATATTCTTCATAAGTTAATCATAAAAGATCATAGGATAAATCAACATAAGGATATATTTTTTATTATTATGATAATTCATTAATGTAGGAAATTTTTACATAATAAAAGGATTCATTCGTTTTATATCTTTTTAAAATTTTGACCATGGATTCTTAAAACTAATCATTTACATAAAATGATAATTTAATGAGATAGTAATACAATAATATTTAAATATATCTTATATAAGATAAAATTCATTATCATTGGTAGAGATTCCCAACATTTGAACTGAGTTCCATTAATAGGATAATTCCTTTACACGTAACAAAATCATGATATGCTTTTTCAGACAAATATTTCAACATATAAATAATAATAATATTTATTCTTACATGAAAAATGATATTGAGGCATTTATTTATAAGAGTAATTCTATTTGAATTTATTTATAAAACAACTCGTATTAGTTTTATTGATAATAAAAAATTCTAAAACTCATAAAATAAATACTCATTAATGAAATTTGAATAATTGAATCATCAAAATACATAATGTAGTAATATTGCATGGAAAAAATCAACCCTTACAAACAATCTACCCAAATTTATGATAAAAAATACATAATAATATATTCTAAAGAAAAATATTTTATCAAAAAATATTTTGATGTTAAATTTGTGAATGTTGTACACTATTCTCCCATAATAAATGATATGAAATGTTTAGAATCACAACTACCATGTTTTTTTATATAAAAAATATTACAGTTAATAATATTAAAATATTTAGTATAGAACATGATCATGTTTAAATAGTTATAATAGTAGATATCAAATGTGAATATAAGTTGGCATTAATAGTTAATGGAATGGATTCAAAGGAAAATGAAATATAGAATAAATAAAAATTATTCAAGGACTATAAAAAATTGAAGACCAATGTAATAAAAAATAGTGAAATAAAAAAAATAATCACATAATAAAAACATTGAAGTAAATTCAGAAAATATTCAAATATTCTTGTAGAATATATCAAACATATTTTAATCACAATAAAAATAAATATTAGATCAACACTTCACCTTGGTATTGGCAAGTTGATTCATTGGAGGTGGTTTATTAAAATATTTTGATTGGACTAGTGGTAAGGATGATGTTTTTATAGGGATCTGGGAACTTTTTCTACGTATATCTCCCAACAGGGCATCTGGAAAAAATTGACCAACAGGGCCAGTTTTGTCACTATGAACTATTATGACCACACTATTTTTGATGAAAATAGATTCTTTTGGATCAATGTATAAATAAATTCATTCTATATTAGTGAAATAAATATATGTTTGTGTAGTAGGAGTAATTGGTGTATGTAAAAAAATATGCTTTAGATTATCCTATAAGATGATCTTCATTGGATCTAATATTTCTTTGGACCCTTGTGATGTTTCTAAAGGAGGATCTTGAATGTAATTTCCTATGTAACTCCCACCTTGAAAATAAAAAAATAATTCAATGTAAAACTATAATGATGTTTTGAATTTGTTCATTGAGTTCGATGAAAATGTGGGAATGGAGTTCTACAGATAACTCATATTTTTATGATTAAGAATTATCTTCCTTAATAATTTTAACAAACTTGGTGACAACTAGATAAAAACATAGGTTATGAGATAACTAGTACTTATTGTGGGTAAATAGTGACAATAACTTTCTTTCCATTATAGGTGTTATGTGTTTCATTTAGTTCTACAAATCCATATTGTTCCTCTGAATAATAATATTATATCATCGAATTAATAATAATCTAGTTACTAGGGGAAATATTACATTCTAGAAATGGAATTTTCTTTTTAAAATATCCATCCTTATTTCATAATTTAGTATAAATTAATCTTTCGTCCTTTTATTCTTACAAAAATTAGTCCTTATATAATGATACATTATCTTTATGTAAACTAAAGACATCTGTTTGGGATTGGCTCAATATGGTGATGGTACTATGAGTAATGATCAACATTAATTGAATATATGTAATTAATAAATGGTTAATAACATGTAAAATATTAGGTGAAATAATTTCACACTGCATTGAGGTTATTATAGTATTTACACTATCAAGTACATGAGAAACAACTTTGAACATTGATTATATAGTAGTTTGAACCAATAATATTTTCCTTGAGGATCCTCTACCTATGTCCTTGAAAAATAATAACCCTATACTAGAAACAATGACTCAGACAATAAAAATTATTCTTTGAAACCTAATTCATCTAAGCATGAGTTATTCCAATGGTATACACATACTGACTGAAAAACATTTTCTTTAGGGGATTAATATCCCCCACAGAAATGATGAGTTCGCTTTGTGTCATAACTTTAGCACCACTCAAAAACAAGACATTCATTAAGATATTATCATCAATAATTAACTCCTTATATTTATAATGAATTAAACCACTAACTACATTAGTTTTTATAGTTGGTACTTTAGAACAACTATAATCTGCATCTAAATGAGAAGATGAAGGTACTTCATGATACATTGATACTTTTAGAATAAGGTCATCTGAATGAATTTCATTAAATTGATAATTTTTTTCAATATGGGTTATATCTTCAACATGATATGACTAAATTAATCCGCATTACTATTTTATAATAGTATTTATTAAATAGGATTCATCAGTTACTTTTTCATCTTCCTAATTCTATCTAGAACTTCATTTCTTATAAAGCGAAATACCTCTCAGATTATTATCCTTATGGTCTGTGTTGGTGAAGACACATTGAACAATGAAATGGATTTCATTATAGTATAAATGATATTTTAAATTCCCGTTCTCATTATTGTTCTAATGGATATATACAATAAATATTATGTTTATGAAAATGGTGAAACATAAGGTAAAGAACAAGTAAACATAGTTGATTCAACAACTGGATGATGTGATTCAGATTGCACTTCTACTATAACATCCTCGATTTTATCATCACCCGGATGAATCTCATCTATGAAAATGACCATATCATTTTATCTCATGTCATAAATAATCAATTTATCAAACATATCTTCCACAAAAATACTTTTAGAGATTTATTCAGATGGTTTATAAAGATTAATTACCATATATTTCTCCCCATCAATCCGAGTAGGGTTTAATACAATCCCATATTATACTCCAAATGATAAATACTCCATATCTTATAATCTAAAAAAATTGCCTTTTTACTCTAGTACTGGTATTTTCAAAGTTATAACAGCATATAATTATATCCTCATACGGGTGTACATAATCTTTTGTAAAAAAACAACATCAATATCATCCTAAATGAATAAAAGTTGATAGACATTTTTTAAACGTGACACATATATCACGTAATATATCATGTTGATTTGGAATATATATATATATCATGAATAGATATGGTATTGTAATGACTTTTTTTTAAAACTCAAATTGTTTTTAGTGATATCCAAATGAAAAAATGTCACTAGAACATTCATATTTGTCTATATATAATCGAGTAACTTCATTTCTATATCATGAATTCTATATAAAAATATCATTATATTTGGTGGTATCATTTCATCAATTTGGGAGAGTGAGGTATTGAAATTTAAATTTCCCTTCTATGGATATTGGAAAACATTACCTATCTCTTATGAAGACATTGATATTTTCATCTGATTTATATTCTATATCACAAGATCTTCCTAATCACCATATTGAAACACATAATTCAAATAAAAGACACATAATTATTATTTTAGTGAAACATTATGTTCTCATATAATAAAAACTCCAATCAATAAATATTAATAACATTTTTTCGAAATATTTGTGTTCTATACAGCTGATTGATTCCAATTTCTGTGACACTGATATATTCTCTAAATGATTTCTAATGTTTTAGTCAACTTGAGGAAACACTATAAAAAAATTCACCTTTCCCCTTATTTAATAATGTATTATGTACTGACGATATAGGTGAAAAGTGTTATATAATTAAGGGATATAGAACTAAGTATTGATGTGTTTGATAATTTGACACATATGATTGATTTTCTCACTCTATTTCTAGATAGGGAAATGATAACATATAGTGATGTGAAAGGTAATAATAAAAATTATTAAAAAAATTTAAATAAAACACTATTTTATCTAAATATGGTGGATCAAAAAATGGGGTAAATAAAATAATAATTAACTAAATAAATATTCCAACATTGAAAACCATGAATTAAAGGGGAAAAATAAAATTAACAGAAAATGAAAAATTATTATTCCTATTTGACAAAATCAAATTGATTAGCAGAATGTAGATTATTAAAAATATGAAATAATTTATTATCTGTACAAAAAATATAAACATATATCACATTTTCATCCATGATCTCTTAATAAATAAATCCTTAATTCAATGTGATTTCTACTTCAATGGATTGTTGGATTTTAGAAATTATGATAGCATTTGTGTTATCACATTTAAATTGAACAAGATTGAAATTTAATTCAGGATACAATAGGTTTTGTTTCATCCATATCAAAATTTCACAATTAATTCCTCATATAATATAATAATATTGATCGGTATATATTGAAATAGAGTATTTTTTCCACTAAACCATTATATTAAATATTGTCATAGAAAATGAATAGTTCCTTAAGTAATTTTAAAATATAGTCTACACCCACTTAAATAGGAATATCAAAATGAAGATAAATTATAATCCCAACATTCTATAATAGGAAAGGAATAAGATACAATTACTTTTAAAAATCATAAAATTATTTTCACGTCAATAAAATAATAGTTTTTTGTATTTTTTTGATATCTAGCAAAAACAATACTGAATAGATAATTTCTTCCCTAAATGAAGTTAAATAAAGAATTCCCTTAATTATTACTCTATATATATTTTGTTTTAAATTATATTTCCCACTTATCGAAGAGAATTTTATTTTAAGAATTAATTAGTGCGGTAAAAGTATTACAACATTTAAGTAAAAACCATTTATGTAAATCAAGTAAATATTTATTATACTTAAAATATTTCCAAAAATATGTTTATAAAATTAGAAAAATTATAAAATATTTTAACTCACCTATAATCATAATTTCAATTTTATGAGTAATATTAGAAAAGTAAATAATTTTATTTTTTTGATGACCTGAAAATAACAACATCATCTTATATTTTCACATAATGTGTAGATTTTTATTGTTTTTTTAAATATGTGGGTCTTCTAACCCTATAATTGAACCATTTGATAACTTTAATACTCATAATCTTTCATATTAATCATTGTGTTATTATTTAAGACCATATTATTTTTTTTGGGAAAATAATTTTAAAAATGAGGGGCTTCAAAACAAGGTGATTATTTAACATAACCACCTTACATTAATCATATATATTGAAAATAATATTTAACATTCATCTAATATATTTTTTAATTAATATAATATTTATATTCAAGTATGATTCTAATCGAATTTAATAAAGCTACATCTAAAAAATTATTTATAGAATATTCATTCTTCCAGTTTTTATCATTTTTCTACTAACCACTTCATATTTCAATGGTTCACACCGTGATCATGATTTTTTTTTAAAAAAAAACATTTTGTTCTAATAGCATGATTGATTAGGGGTTTGTATGCTAACTTCAATACCTTATTCCTTTTGAACTAGTTTAACTCTACTTTCTTAGAAACTACCCAGTTTATACTATTTAGGGCTTCCTTGATGGATTTGAGGTGAATATGGGATATAATGGTATAAAATAAAAAAACATTTCTATCATTTTTCAACCACTTGTGACATATATTAAGATCTCATGTTACTCTATCAATAAGATAATCCATATTGTTTCAAGTTTTTTTATAAGTAAACATTACAGTTCATTTGTATCAATCAATTCTTATTCAAATTAATCTTGATTTAGTTTCATATAGTAATCCTTTTTTATGAAAAGAGTAACTTGTTCTTAGTTTTCAATAGCATCAAAAATGTTATCCATATGTTTCTTATTTTGATCAATATTATCTCTCACATAAAAATTATTATTACTAGATTCATCAAATGCAATTGACTTCATGTTGAAAATATTATAATATTTATATGTAGTAGAGTAGCCAAGAAAGATTCATTCCTGAGCCAATATATCAAACTTACCAAGAATATTACTGGTGTTTAAGTTATAATCTACACATCTAAAAACATTAATGCATCCTAAAATTTTTCTTCTATTATTTTATTTCTCATATCATTTTATCAATAAAATAGGCCTCATTAAAACATATTTAATGATATAACATTATATGATTATGATTTTATACCATATACATGTTCAAAGTTTGTATTCACAAAACATAGTTCTAGATATATTTTATAATGTTATATTCCTCATACCAACAAACCATTCAGTTGAGGTTTTGGGGGGAATAAAGATAATATTATATACCATGTTTAGAAAAATGAATTAAACTCATGATTCTAATATCCTACTTCATGTTTTCTTCTTAAAATCAATATTTTTAAAAATTATTCTTTTTAATTGGTTTACAAAAATAATGAAATATAGAACAAAATTTTTTTAACTATAATAATTTAAAACCCATATAAATCATTATAAATAATATGTAAAACCATAAAAAATATACTCAATCAGTTATTAGTGTTAATAATTTCATGACAAATCCATATGGATATGTTCTGGGGGTTTATATACAGGAACCTTATTTATTATTTTAAAATATTTTTTTTGTTTCTTTTGCATTTTTAATGCATCATATGGTTTCATTTTAATAAATTTAATGTTAGTAAAATAGGAAATAATGTCCCTTTTATATAACATTTTCATGGAATAAACATTGCATTTTCTAAGTCTTCTATGAGTAATCCAATATTCATTAATTTCCACATTAAAATAGTATATATTCTTTCTATAAAAATAATTAAGATATAAAATTTATAAATTTAATATTATTTATGCCTTGATCATAATAGTTTTATCATTAAAAACCACACATGTATTCTTATAAAAATAAACTCATTGACCAACATCAAAATGTCTATAAAAACATTTCAGGTTATGATTTTTGCCTTTAATATGAAGTAAATTATTGATATATATAGATTTACGATTTACATAGTATCCATTTCAATCTATATTCTCGTTTTCATTGTAACCAAATGTAACAAGTTCAATATTAACGAATGAAATTATGGGGAAGATTTAGAAATATTCACTAATATTTCATGAATAGATAATATCCAAAATGTATTTTTAATTGTTGATGGAGTGGATTTTTCAATAAAAAAACAATTAATGAGACAAAATGTTATAGTACCCATACACTATAGGGTCCATTAGTGTTAGCTAAAAAATATTTATGAATACAAATATATTTTCATCTTTGAAATGTAAAACTTGAATTAAACAATTTGAAAAAAATAAAAAATTTCATTATTTCAAATACATGAAGATTATTGGAAAACAGTCTTGTTCAAAAGACCATTTACACCAAAGTCAAAGAAGGTAATACTAGAGATATTAATAACATTAAAAAAATATATAAAATAACGTTTGTACATATTTTTTTTATATTTCATCATATACCTTATTTCTCTTTATTGGGGTGGTTTTTACAAAATATTTTATTTATATAATCATATCCCTTAGAAAACCCACTTTAATAAACCATTAAATTTTTTTACATATATTCATAATTTCTAAATTTTTCTTTCATAGGTTACAAAATTAGACTTAGTTTCATAAACTTTTTCATTAGTAGTAGGAATATTTTGTTTAAATATAATTATTCTTTAACTAATAGCTTCATATTATTTCTAATGATTTTTTTATTTAAATTTAGAGACACCAAATGGTCTTCCAAAATAGAAAAATATAAATTCAATTTCTCATTAATGTATATTCATGATTCTAATTATAATTATTTATAACATATAGAATTTAACTCATCTATTTTTTCATGATATACATTATATACTACTAAATAGCTACCCCAATATAAGAATCCGAATTGGAATCACTACGAATGTCCTCTAAGGTACTCCCCTTATACATTGATATATCTTATTGGATTTATTCTTATGTACATACATATTAACATACTTTTATATAGTAATTTTATGATTTTTAGGACTTAGGAATGTTGGTTTAAGGTTTTCTAGTTTCATTAAATCATAACATCTAATTTCTTTAGTGTTTTCATCATAATTAATATTCTCGTGTGAGGGTTTTTAAATCATCTTATATTTTTGTAGAACATTGTGATCATTTAGAAAAATAGGAAAAGTTCATCATTTTGATTCAAAAATATTATATGTGTCTTCTTAATTTTATAATTCTAATATTTTATATCTTTTCTATTCTTTTCATCCATTTATATTGAATCATTGAAAGCATCATTTTTATTATTTTATAAATTTAGAATCTCTTTATTCAACTTCCAATTAGGATTTATTCATTACGAGTGTATGTGTCAGATTTTTTATTTTTAATTATATTAAAGAAGTATAATTCCTAAGGATAGTTAAAATACCATTACATCTTAATGTTAGAACTCATAAAACCTTTTGAGATTGATCCAGTTCAATAATTTTTACATTTATATAAGAAAGACTATTGAAATTTTTTAAACCTTCAGTTCAACAATTTTTGGATTTCTAAATCAATCATTATGAATTTATTTAAGTTTAACTTTTCAACGTTATTTCTATATAATCTCACATTGTTTTTACCTTTATAATCAATGGATATAGCAGTCCATATCTCATGTTTTGTAGCATATTGAGAAAGATTATTGAACTCAACTATAGAAAGTCTATATATAATATCATTCAAAATAATGGAGCTAAAAACCTACTAACATACTATTGTACAATCCGATTCATATATATATCCTTTAGTAATTGTGTAATCCCTAAAAAATTAGTATAATTCTATACAACAGTTTTTCAAAGTAAATAACCATTAATTTAATCAAAAATCTATACGTTTTTTCCATTAAAATTAGGTTCATAGATGATAAACATGACTTCTATGTTTTTATCCATTAGATTAATATAAATTTGATATTAATGACTATATCCAAAATAAATTTGAAAAATCATGAATATTAAACAATGATACCAACTGCTCATCAGTGTAAAAATTCTCTCTCACCCTAGATGAGGTTGAATTTCGTTCCTAAAATTTTCATTTCTTCAGAACCACCATCTCCATACCACCTAATGATTATAATTAAGTCTTATTATAAATTTATATAGGAATAAAATAAGGTAATATAAATATATAAAAAATTTTTACAGATTTTTGGGGTATAATAATTCCCTATTCTACTCCACTTACTAATTTTATCGATGATATTTATGGGTTTATATAAAGAAAACATTTTCCCTTTAGCTTCTTAGTTTAGTGAAATTAGGTATAACATGTTTCTAATATTAAAGATAATTCATCTATGATCTCTATAAACAATACATGTCCATAAACATAGCACACATGATCACATTTACTATTGAATGATAGAGATAAATAAGATAGTGTAAAATAAGGTGTAGAACACTGCTACAAAAAGTAATTGATAGATATTGAAAATTATCTATATAAAAGAATATATTTTAATTGAAGCTCTATAAGTTCATTTATTCCAAAATATATACTTCTAAACACAAAACAATTGAAATACATATGTGTTGTGTTTCATGTATCATATATTTTATATGTTGCATCTAGTTCATGTAATGAAAAAAATAATCTATTTATATCTCCTCATTTGAATTTTAACAAATCACTCATGATAAACCCAATGGTTTCAGAAATGGTCTCTTTAAAAAACATACATGAAATAATCATAATTATAATTTGTCCTTCTTTTCCAAATTTTGAATAAACTATGATATAATTAATAAAAGAAATTAAATTTATAATGTTTTACCTAAATGTGGAAGAGAATCTCATTCTATATTGATTATTATTTATTTAAAAAACTCTTATTATGAATAATATAAAAATAAAATTTTCATAATACAAACGTATAATAAATGGTGAGGAGTATAATCAGAATGATCCTCTATAAGGTAAAATGATATTCACAAGATAAAAAATTGATTATCATTGTTGTCATGACATAATTCTATCATACAACATCCCATGATAGAGGAATCATTATTCCTTTTGACATTATTTATCACATTATATAAATTTTCACAAAAAAATTCCACAATTTAAATATTTATTTAAATTAAAAAATCCTTCTAAACAACATTTAAATTATAATCATAGACTTCCATATGATAAAGTTTATCAATAAAAATGTTATCATATGTAAGAAAATTCATTTTTGAATATATTTTTAATAAGATAAAATTCTTATATACATTTACATCCCAAATATATTTATGATTATAATTTCTTCAAAAGACAATTAATTTACACCAAAAGATAATTTACAAACATTGTTAGGTTATGTTGTTACACTAATATTACATAAGATAAAATACATTATCACATTCTATGATCCCACTACATTTTATGAATATCATTTATATATTAATTAATTTACAAATAATATAATCATGATATATAATTTTAATTACTCTGATAGAAATTGAATTTCATGACATAATAAAAATATATTTATACATGTAGGACACATGATAATGATTTATTACCAATATAAGAAATATTCCATTGGAATTAATTTCAGAAAATAATACACATACATTAAATAAAGAAAAAATAAAATCATTAAATGATTACAATTAATCCACCAGTAGTAAAATATAGACCTGTTGAATCATAAAAACATATAATAAACTAAGATATGTTTGAATGACATATGTTTTTAAAACAACATACCCCTGCACTGGCTTCCTCGATCAAAGGAACTCCTTCTACCATTGTACTACTGGGTAGCTCAGATCATCTCTAACATTTGATTCATACATAATACTTATACAATGTTAGGTTGTAGAGTACTCCTAAATAATTTCTATAGATTTCCAATATTTCCACAAGCTAAACACTCATTTGGAGAAATAATCTAAATACTATTTCCAAAACTTCATAGAATAATAACAATCCCCAAGCTATTATCTTGATATTATGGTCCACTCATATGGATACTCTTCCCACCACTCCACAGTAGATATTATCAAAGTGGAACATTCTAATTCTTAATAAGGAACCCCCCATCATCTTTCTAGAACATTCTTCTGTCTAGTCGGGGCCTCTATCAGGTTTTCATCTATGATTAGTGTCTAATTAACCATGTTAGAGTAGTTTCTTAAGTGGAAGATGTTCACATATTACATGATTTCATATAGAATCCTATACTTAATGTACTTCATGAGAACTATCTCATCTCTTTGCATTAAAAGAGAAATGTGTTTCATGTCTGTGAAATGAAATCCACAGTTCGTTATTGATATGATTTCCCATTATTGGTTCATGAAATTCCATAATTATTTTTTTCCTTATCATGTCTAAGAATGAGTGTCTATTGAGCTTCTATATGAATTATTTCAATGTTTTCTACACATATTTTCACCCAAGACTATAATTTCCCAATATAGTTCGTTGGTGGTTATAAAATATTGGTTATAAACCGCACCGACTTTTCCGCAGGCGTCTCGAGGTGACCTTTGATTATCAAGATATAATCAATATAAAAATTTAGTAACTCAAACCCTCCGTCCCTGTATTACATGGGTGGGTGTTGCAGTTGGAACACCCACCTCATTCTAGAAATATAAAGAATATTATGATTAGTTTCACTCTCCATGGATCACATAAACCATATGAAATAATAATGGAATTAATATTCTATTATATTCATTTATGTAGAAGGAGGTCTCAACTCTATTATATGTGGTGTTTTATCATTATCACTCTCTTGTAGTTATATCGGAGTATGACACAGATTCATTTATCTAAAATCCTCAAAAATCCATTAAATCAAAAAAGAACATATCTTCTTTAAAACTACATGTGACAATAAGAAAATTATAACAATACATTTATGTTCACATAAAAACATGGATTAAAATGTTAAATAATATTTATAACACATAAATTTTATTCTTTATATCATTCACATTCTGGAGTTCAATGTAGAATTGTGACATGTTGATATTTTATAATCTATAAATATATCTATAATATGAGTGATGCATTTGAACATATTTACCTACATTTATACTGTGATTATTATTTATATCCTTTATGTTTTAGAGTCTAAAGAATAATTTTGACAGGTAGATATTTCATATGTTGTAAATATATTTATAACATGTGTGATTCATGTTAACATATTTTCCTACGTTTATAATAATATAAACACGTACACATATATATACAAATCATCCCATAACATTTCGAAATTATTGTCACATAAATAATAAACAACACACGATATGTTTACAAAAAATAGTGATATCAAAACCCAACTGTAATAAGGGAACACCATGAAAGATAATCTAATACCTGGTTGTATTAGTTATCCCCCATATATGGTTTAGATACTCTTGGGTATGAGATCACTACTAATCCCTGATACATCATATTATACAGTATACCTTTCCTAAATATTAAAAAAATAAGGGAAACCTTCATTGATACCCGAAAGTTATGTGCTTGTACTATTTCCCCACATGTGACCAATGAATGTCTTCCATATGGACTTAAATAGGACATCATGTATGCTAGAGAGTACTCTAAAAATTTTCTAATAAATGAAGTGGGGAGACTATACCCTATTGTAAAAAATAATATTCATAGATAAATAATGATAAATGTAGAGTAAAAATTAGTCATCTGTAAGTAAATTGGTAATTACTAAAAAACATTATATCCTTACTCATTGAAATTTAATAATTAATGTTATAATAAATTTCAAACATGTTGGGAAATTAACTAAAAAATCAAATAAAAAAATCCAAAAATCGGTCTAGAATCACACTCTTAGTCCCATATGACCCCTACCATTTCCCTGACCGCTATCCATGAATTCTAGATATATACCAAATGGAGTCCTAAACAGGCTGTAGTGCAAACTCGCTGGTTCAAAATTAGTAGTTTCTAAGACAATCCATTATAGTTAATAGTGAATGCAATATAATTTTATTCTAATGAACTAAATGTAAATTAAATTTAGAATATTTGAACAAACTCATCAACACTCCAGATATAGGCTGACCCCATGGATAACCAAACCTTCTATGACATGTACTCATATATCTTTATCTGTTCTCACAAATGATTCATGTATCAGTATCCATTCCCAATTGACCCATGGTAGATTCACATTCTTGGGGAAAATTTCATATTCGACTCCAAATAGACACGGAGTTGATTCCAATTCCTAAGGTCAATTACATATTGAGTTCCCAAATTCCCAAACAACAACTTAAATTTCTGTTGATACATAAAAATTTAGTTATTAATAATAAATATCATAAGAATACCAAAATACTATAACATTAAAAACATATCAATAATATTCCATTTTGTATAATTCATAGAAAATACTAGTTATCATTACAATTATTGATATATCAGGTCCAATAATTACTATAATGACCAAAAAAAATTAATTCTTAATAACATATACATATGATATCATGCTATATTTTAGTTATATTCCATGTTATAATGTGGAAATTTCAATTAACATGATTATCTATTTCTAAAAACCAATTATCATTCCATAATATTTCAATAGTACATCCTGATTTTGAAATCATATTCAAGGATTACATGCTAGATTCAAATGTTGGAAAACATTATTGGGGGTAAAATTATAGGGTTTATTAAATGGAGGACTTGTCTGATTTTTTATAGTTCTATGTAACAGTATTTATGGAATACCAATGATTAAAAATTAGAAGATGTCATACGAATTTTTCTTTTATGTGATCTCACATGTTATACATATAGAAAACAAAACTCAACCCATAAGGGAATTCTTCAGTCTACTTACTTCATAATAAGTGAATAATAATTCCTAGAATCAACTTATAGTCCAATATACAATAGAAAAAATCCCTAAGAATAATGATACATCCAACACATTAAGGCTTAAAGAAAAATGATCAGGATGAAAAATGAAGGATTCATAAAACATTATAAAAACATACTACATCTATATGTTTTGTTTAAAACATATCAAAGGATAAATTGATGGTTTTGGAGAAGTTTAGGATTCCTTTAATAACTCATTATGATCAGTAATACTAATTTGTGTATGAATTATAATATTATGAGTCTAAAAATATGTTAATGGATGATATTACAAGGATGGAACACATAAAATCTCCTTAGGGAACTACTGAATATCAATTTAATTCTAAATGTCTAGAATGTTCAGACAAAATGGTGATCTCGAGTTTCTAATGCCCCAAAAGGGCTAGTTCTCTATCACTAGTCTAGCTAGTGGCACTATAGAAATCCCATTACTTCATTTATTTTATAACGTTTCTTGTTTGGACCCTCTAAGCATTTGATAGTCTATATGAAACCATTTTATTTAGTAATAGTACTAGTTATCTATATTATAATTTCTTATAAAATAAAACTGAGATGTACTAGGATAAAGGACAAGGTCATATAAACTCTTACAAAAAGTATGATCACCAATATTTTGTAATAAACATCCAAATAAATAACACAATGATGAAAATAATTAAAATTTGGATATAAAAGAAATGGGTGATGATATATATTTATATATCATATTCTTTCCTAGTGAAATTTCTTAAAATATAAAATAAGTGTGCAAATGAAATGGTAACCAATCATTAAATAGAACTCATTACACATACCAGTTTAATTACCACCCCAAACCCACTAGGGTTCACTCACCAAAACCATGTTCAAGTTGAATAATGAGGTATTCATTAATAATTAAATAAATCTCAATGTATCCCCATACCCACTAATTTAGTCGCCCTCTCATCCCAATGAAAATTTTATTTGTTTAAATATATATCATTTATATAACCATTAAAATATCCTAGAATACCACATCAAAACCAAAATTTCATAGAAGAACAACTTAATGAATCCACATTCACTATATAATTTTTACATACATCATAACACCTTAAAGAAATAATACTATTACAAAACAACATTACTACCTTGTAAATATTTCATCACCACATTGAATAATACCATAACCTCATGACAATATAACATATAATATATCAGGAAAAGAGTGTAGGAGAGTTTGAGAATGAAAAAATCAACATCACTTGAATCCAAGATATTGTGTAAAACACTTGGAAACTAATACTTCATATGGATGTATTCCATGTTAACTAAATCAGGTCTTGGTGTGTAATTAAAATAATAACTATAACAGATATAGAAAACATACACAGAATCCAACACAAAGTGTCTACTTACTATCTCAACACTTCACCAACCTTTTCCCAAAACCTTATAACTAATACTTCCAAACACTTATACTTGTTCCCACCTCTAATAATAGAAATACATTACTTTAAACACAATAAATTCTCACCAAAAAATCCATATACCTTTTCATTTTTTATAATCAATTCAAAGGAATATTAAAATTATAATACTAATTCATTATCCTAACATATTTCATAAATTTAAAATTTCATATAACCATTTTCCCTTATATAATTATGATTATTTTGTTATATTTTTTTACACCACTAAATTTCCTATTATTTCATTATTTATTACTTATTCTTGGCTTAATCCAATTACAATTAAATTCAATTTGTTTAATAAGTCCAACATAGTTCAATATTCCTAGGATGTTATAACACTTACCACTTCATCCACTAATTCCTTCATAATAACTAGAATCAGATATCTCATGGAAAATATATAATCGCCAAATTAGTATGAACATTCTATAATCACATATTATATAAAAACACCAATTTTACCATTATAGTAAAAAAATAATTGTAGTGATTTCAATAGTTTTTTATATTCCTTATTTATTATATACACATCTAATCCCACTGAAAACATCTAATATACATTTTTTGATTTTTACTTCCTCTTTCTATTACCATATTTCTATTAAAAACCCAATGTCAATAAAATTAATTCTACAAATGACAACATAATTCACACAATCTTGTTATTCCAAATATAAATCAATAATATCCTACAATGTATAGAAAATGTTAATAATCCTGATTCACTATTCCCATACCAGTTCCTTCTAATTTTCATTCTCAAAATTAGTATACATTCATCATTATATTCATAAAAAAGGTTGTTACACAATGGAACTAAAATAAAAATAGATACATTTACAATACATTACACAAATAGATGCATGAACATTAGATAATGAATGAAGAGAAAACAATTATTAATTGAACATTTATGAATCATCACATAAAATCTAACTAAACATATAACCTGATAAGCCAACAATTATTCAACTAAAAATTGGTAAAAAGAACAGATAACCATGTTATAATCTTTTTCAAATTAAAAATATTAAAATCATGAAAAACATAGACAGATAAAAGATTATTATACCATAAGTTATTGATCTCCAAGAATGAAGTCTAAAGATCATCCAAGGGATGACTAAGAACACTAAATATATGGTTCTTAGAAACATAGGGCTTGATAGAGGTCAAATGAATAAAACCAAGATGTGGGGACACATTAAATATATGATAAAAACCAAGAGGAAACCACAAAAATACTATTGGGTCTCACCAGACCTTGTTTTAGCTTATATAATATTGATCCAAAATCATTGACCATTAAAATACTATTATCACCCATTTTTCATAAAATATTTTCATCATTTTAAAAAGACTTTATAAACAACAATAATTTATAACACCAAGAAATACTTCTATTTAACACATCATGATAGTCCATTTTACTAACTCATACCATCAGCCACTACTATATAATTACCAATAACCTCATCGTTTTATTATAGCATACATGATATGACTATACTAAAGTGTTAATAGACCCACTTCATAGATCTATAATGATTTATAAATTCTTATTTAAACAAACATTGTACAATAATTTGTTCAAGAGTGATATTAATTAACCCACCAAGACACTAATGTTTATAATAGTAAGCTTATTGTGATACCCCATTCGCACCAACAATTGTCCAAGTATGTTGCGTTGAACGGAGCAGGATATCACATTATGTAGGAGGCCAGAGTCTCAAAGACTTATAAACAACTTCAAAGGATGTAATAATGTATATTGGGAAATAATAATAACAAAATATGTTGATTTCATGAAAAAAATTCATGATGACTTTATAACGTAAGATTAAGTATAATGATATAAAATAATGGTAGTGTAACAGGGCCAAATTCCCACAACATGATAAATCAATTGGAACTGTAAAATATTTTGAAAATGTTATGAAATGTTTCCTTGAATTAAATTATATTATGTCAATCACCTTAAAATATCAATATTCTCCTATATCCTTAATAACAAGTACACCATGATCACCATAAAACATTTATTCTTCTTTATAAATCAGAACACATGCAAATGAGATACCCATGCATGGGTGAGTATATACATAACCAATTGGATCCCCCAAAATAATAAAAGTTAAATTTTAATAATATTTTTATAAAAATAGATATGAAATAAAATCTAGATTTCTATAAATTATAGAGAACCAAAGATATTGAACAATGTTTCACTTAGTATAGACTAGAAATTGAAGAATTTTCTCTTGTAATTAAATTATAAATTTGAACAACCCAACCATTCATACCATATAACCTCTTATAATTTTTAGTATTTGACCAAATCTTTAATAGTTAATACTCCTTCAATATTTTAGTAAAATACTCTCTGGACATATGATCTTTGTCTAATATAATTTATAGAGTTCTTAACTTTATTCTCTTTTTGGTGGACGGTTTATTTATTTGGTACAATGAGAATTGACAACACACTATATTTAGATTAATCACACTATGGGTTAATAGGTTATAAATAAACACTAATAATGATGTGTGGTACTCATAAACTATTGTCATGGGGAGTTACAAACCAAAACTCCACTACAACAATCATAGATGATCTCGGTATCCGACCCCATGCTATGGAGTAATCAAAATTACACGATTCAAAATTCGTCCCACCTATGATGCCAAACAAGAATATATGATAATGTTTTCCAAGGAATACTATCAATATGGACTAATTTTTCATCCAAACCATCACTTAAGAATGAATATATAAATTATTCATGTGTAAAGAAAATACAAGATATGTACATGGGGGATAAGATATGTATCCCCTCAGTAATATAATTTCCATGTACTATTATACACACTACACATAGGTTTTGACATACAAAACATGTAAAATTATGTATAGATAATATAGGAAATGTGTGGGTACTCAATGTGTAATTATACATCATGAGTCATGTATGAGATGAGGTAGTTGACACATACCCTTGCGACACAGGTCATGTGGGTCCATATGCTTTCTACGGTTTGTAATGCTATATATTCCATGTCACTTGACATGTAAAACCACATATTTTGTAACTAAAAAAATTATTAACTGAAAATAACCTATAGAACACACTATTTTACACTAGAACTATGATACATTACATGAATATCTGAAATAGACACCATATACTCATGCCATTAACCTACAGTTTGTAACTTATTGGAAAATGGATCTTCACCATCAATAATTCAACTTTTCATGATTGAAATTCTCACTATGTTCTCATTAATTGAGTACACATATATGGGTCATGGAACTATCCTATAAAATACACCGATTTATTTTCATAGCCAAAAAACTACTAAAAAAATTTCAACACAACATCATGATTTCCCATAAATAGCTATCCTTTTAAATCCCATTTTGATATTTTTCTAGACGATCCAAAAAAAATAATAAAATATACGATAAAACGGTTTCTTAAATACTTACATTTCACAATTGGATTTGTTTATTCTCTTATACCACTAATTCATTAATAATATGAATGCTTTGACAAATCTGAAACATTGGTGAAGCTTTCTAGAAAATATATTATGAGAATGGAAAATAATTAGGAGGAATGTGGATGCAATCCCAAATATAAAATATATTTTTGGTAAAACAACCATTCACTAGGAATATTTTCTCTAAAGATGATATGTTTTAAAGATAAATAATAAGTAAAAAATTAAAAAATTAATAATTTTTTATATTGAAATATAATTTAAAAAAAACATATATATTATGATTTAAGATTATAAATAAAAAATAATAATGTTAATTATTTAAATAAAAATACCTGCATACATTTAGGATATTATGGTTGTTTCGATCATGTCATTATAGTGTTGTATTAAAAATCTATATTGAAGAACATGTTTTACATCCCCACAATTCCTTAATTCTTCTCCTCAAGCACAATTAAGGATATCATGAGTGGTGGTTAACTATTTAAAGGTGGGATAAACGTAATTGAATATATGAAATTAGGGTTTAAAAATATATGAAATTAAATTTCTATTTAAATTAATTTTTTACACCCCTGTAAAACACAACATGAGTCCAAATTTTTTAATTTTCCTTCTACAACCCCTAATGTAATAAAGTAAAAAAAAACAAAAATAAAATGTTATATTTTCAATCCAAATTATATTTTAGGAATAGATGTTATTTTATCATAACCACATGTGCACATAAATAAAAAAGTATATACAATTTAATTAATTAAATTAAGTTGTTAGTGATGTTAATTTAACCACAATGATTGAGTTACATAAAAATGTCATTTATAATATTCATTTGGTTCATATCATTAAAATAATTAGGGAAATATCCTCCTAATATTCTAATATTCTCAACCTAAAATTAATAACATACTAAAAACGTTTTTTGAACTAATCTCATATCTGAACATCACACTCTCATTAGTTATCTTTAATTTTTCCATGCTGTCACAAATCACACATAAGTGGTAGAGGCTTACCTCAAATGGTCCTCCCACGGTAATCAATGATGAACACTAATTAATCCAATAAGGTTAAATCACTATCTTCATTCAAATATCCCTTGAAGAAGATGTGCGATGATACATTCATTTATCTTCATTGATATGAAGCAAGAAATATTTCATGTTCATTGTCTAACAGCAGGGACAATATATGGTTTCTAGAATACTGACCCATAATATGAAAGTTTTTGGATTACCCAATGAATCATGGTAAACTCAATATTCTATGAAAAGTCCACTAAAAACCATATAATGGAATGACCATTAAGGATATATGACCCCCTATAACAAACTCTAAGGATCTTTACCATTGATACGTGTTGGACATTTGATAAAATTGTGGTAACCATATCCCCTATTAGATGATCCACATATTCTTTTACAATGTCTACACTAAATTTGTAAAATAAAACGCTATAAACTTTTTCAAACATTGGGGGTGTCTTATCTGGTATCTTATATAGGGAATAATGGATACAAAATTAATAATTTAGTTGTATCTATTGTTGTATATGAACGTCTCAAAAGATAAGTTATCCTCTAATTTTTTGTCTAACTATTTCACATAAATTCTCAAAATATCTTCATAAACCAAAAATGGGTCCCCAATATGGAATTATCTCTATGGGTGGAAAGGTATAACAAACAAAAAAAGATTCCCAAATCCCATCTACAAGCTCCTCAACAAATGCTAGGTAAATTGATAATTTGTATCAATAAAATAATTGATGTTAGTAAATGAAATTATATAATACCATCCATAAAAATATAATATAATACTCTACTTAACACTTCCCAAATTCCATATAAATGTTCCTAAACAACTTGGATGTGAAATGAGAATTTCAATTTAATTGAAAAATGATGGTAATTAATGAAATACGATAACATCATCCTTGTGTAATCAGCATACAGACTCCACTAAATTCTTCCCAAAATGAATTATTATAATATCACATTATAAAAATGTTTCATTATCAATTTGTTACAAGAAATGTGGATAAATTGATTTATATGTATGAAATTCATACTACGGAGTTCATGGAATTTTTTCTAGATTAAATATTTGGAAAAGTGGTTTAGACAAGAATTTTGGTGTTTAAATAAAAATAAATATAGAATATATAGATGTACTATGTTATATTAGATTCAAATTTCAATATTACTCCATAAAAACGTTAGTTAAAATTAACAGGAATGAAAAAAATGTCTTAATTGTTGAATTCCAAATAGGACAATGTCCTATCATATGACGTCTAATTATGAGGAATTCTATTCGGATAATGATCATCATGTTTTTCCCATTTAATGAACCAAAGAATATACGAAAGTTTTATATAAACGATGACAGAATTGAGAGAGAATGTGAAATAAATAGAAAGAGTATTTTGAATAAATTCAATGGATAGATGATGTTTCTAGGAAATACTTTTGAGAAGTTATTACAATGTTTGTAAAATAATAATTGGAAGTAGCATCAACAAACAAATGAATTTATAAAATTTTTCATAGATAAATAAGTTGTATAATTCATTATTTGTTGTGGGGTTTTAGTGATTATTTTTTAACAGTATGAAATGTTTGATTTATATATCATTATTACAATGGTATAAATATAATGAAAGAATGATATGTGATTCATACCTTTTTTGAAGGAAGTATGATGAAGGTAGTGAATGATTGAATTTGTGACAAGATTTAATAATACTATATAATTTGTGATAATCATACATGTGAATTTTTTTCCAGGATAATTCAAATTATAATTTTTCATCAATTGAGAAAATAAATTGTGGTACCTCCCTTTACTTAATTTTTCTCAATATAAAGTGTGGTTTTAACAAAATTGAATAGTGTATTTTTTATGTGTGAAATGGTTTAAGTGTTTAAAAAACTTTTTTTGATAGATATACATGATGAAATATGAAAAAAAATGTTTTTGAAGGTAATTTTACAGTATATAAGTACATTAATTGAAGAAGAATTTGGATATATATTGTGAAAGTGTGATCAGAGGCACTAGAATATGGACAATAGTTAATTATTCATAATAAGAGGAACTAGAAAGAGTGTTTCAATGATTAAGAATCAGGATGTATTATCTTTTTTAAGATAGAACTAGATATAGTATTCAATATTAAAAATCAGATATGAAAAATGAATAAATTTTGAACATGAAGATGTTTCATATATAATTTTATAAAAGGTGTTTTTTACTGCTACTAGGAATGAAAGTAAAGATAAAGAACATTTATGAAGAGATAGAGTGAATAAGTACAAAAAAAAAATAGTGAAAAATATTGATCATATTGGTGAATCATTCAAATGGTTGTTTCAAAATCATTATTATATATATTTCTAGATATAGTACATGTGCACTATTGGTTTTTTATTATATTGAAGTTAAAGTGTTAAGATATTACATTTATTCTATATTCATATAAAATAATTTTTTTCAGCTTTATTATTTGGAATTTTATTATTTAAAAACAATTCCACGAACTATATATTCATACTTAATAGCGAACCTCGTTTTTTTCTTGTGGAATTTGGTAGAATTGTGTTTTTAACAAAATGATAAATTTTTAACCTGAGGTAATTTTTTTCATAGGATTGAGAATGTATAATTAAATATATCTAATTAAATAGCCACCCTCTTAGTTATCACATAATTCCATAGTGGTCCTTCAAAGTGGAATCAGAGTGAAGTTTCCCTTCATTGAACCATTGATAAACATGAATGAAAATATATGTTTTCTTGGATATTCATAATTATTTTAATTGTAAGTGGATTCTATTTTTTGATAAAAAAAATAACATAAATTGAAATAAAGTACACTTCTTTATGACCGGTCCATTGTTTATGACGTTCTAGAAGATTCTGTAAAATGTTTCTCATGTAATTTTAACATATTTCTGCTAACAATTATGGATATGAGTAATTTAATGAGTGATTGGTGATTTTAAAAATTTATATCTCCCAAAATCACTAATGGTGAGTTTCCTAGAGTTTACGGAGTTTAAATAAATAAAATAATTTCAAATATTTTTAATTAGATTAAATAATTAAATTATAAGAAATGTATAAAAAATTTCAAATAATGAGGTTTGTGTATGGGTGTCTTATGATGGTTGATTTTTAATCAATTGGTGATTTCATTACATGGGTGATTGAAACAGTGATCAAATTAATATTCCATTGTAAAAATTTAAAATATTCAACAATTATTGAATTGATATAATAAATTTTTACCATTAAATTTTATTAAAATTTTCATTTTTGTTAGATAGTTATCCTTAAACCTGATCTCTAGATGATTAATATATCGCTCTCATTGTTTAATAAATAAAAATAGACAAATTATTGAATAAAAAAGAAAGGGTAATTGAGAAATGTTATTCAAATCTAAAACCCATTGAAAATCCAAGAATATTATCATAGATGATAATTTTATATGCTTAGAAACAAAATACATGCATAATGAAAATTTTGATAATTGTTTTTGTTAAATGGTGAAAAGAGTAAAAAATTTACAAATGTTTGTTACCGCTAAAATGTTTTTTCTATAGAGTTGTTGGGATATTGCTTAATGTAATCAAAGACAAATAGAATATGAAGAAGGTAAAGAAGATAATAGAAATTAGAGATGATTAATTTTCAGTAATAGAGAAAATAAATCTCCAATCCTAAAGAAAATGATCTTAATTTCACTAATTACAAAAAGGAGAAACACTTTTTCTGTATGATATAAAGTTAATGATGATATTAAATAAGAATAAAATTACATAAAGGATGATTTCGAAAAAATATTATTTCAAAAGTGAATGATAAAAAACTCACCGGTGATGAAATTAGTAAGCCATATTAAGAAGAGACAAAGATGGGTTTTTTTGTTGAAAAGGGATCTAAAATAATGTCTTTTAAAAATTGTAATACATGAAATTCAGAACAAGAAGTTTATAATTGGAAATATTTCAGTAAAAAATCAATGAATGTTTCTTGAATAAAATTAATATTTTCTAAAATAGATCAATATTATGATGATTTAGTATGATGAAAGGGAGAAATTCAATGTCATTCTAGAATAAAAGTATAAGGAAATGGGTAAAGAGTTATAACATGGTAAAAAAATTAAATCTAATAAAGGAGTAAAAATATTCTTCAAAGATTTACCATAGTACCTAAACATTTTATGAAGTATAAACCTAAGATATATAAAATATATTATCATAAATTATTGATAAAACAACGATTGTTCCCTAACTGAAACGGATATTAATAAATCCATGAATATAGCTACAAATCAGATTTGAAAACCACTATTATTATATGATTACAATTTTTTAATAAATATAATTTAAGATAAGTAATTATATTAAGCCTTATATGAAATAAATATAGGGGAACAAAAAATAAAGAGATTAACTAATATATGGTGCATAATCAAATACCAACGTAGAAGGTAATAATTTTGTTTTGAATAAGAATAAAAACTGAAATTTTTTATGTTATATAAGGAGATATTAATTTCATGTCTACAATTAGTATGGTAGATGTTTTTTTACAATACAATTATATGTTGGTTTATTCACTAATATTACAGTAAAACTCAGAGACACTAGAGAAAAACCTTAAGGGGGAATCTACCAACACCATAGAGACAATATGATATTGTTAGTTTCAATTTTGAAAATATATTCCATCCTTTAGAAACTATTTTTGAATGATATGATCCATATGGAAAACATGTGAAATCATTTCTCACTATGATTCAAGCATAAAAATAATTATAAAACAAATATAAAAATCATAATGGGAAGATAGATAAAGTAACATAAAATGAATTAGTTCTTTAAATATCTTTCAAAGCTATAAATGGATAATAACCAATGATTTTTAATAGCCTTTTATCTTCACATATTCTAGAAGATTTGAGTATATTGACAAAATATATAAGATATAGAAGAAGGAATAGTTACTTTTTGAAATAATGATTCCCATAGAATCAAATAAAATAAATTATAAATCATTGGGGAAGAAACATTGAAACCAAAATGATCCTTTTATGTAAATGGTCCGAAAAATCATTAATTGTTTTGAATCTATGTGAGGTAGGTAAAAAATGTATTTTTAAAAAATATATAGTTTTTAAGAGTATAAATGTAGGTAAAGATGTCATGAGAGGGAAAACAATTAATGTAAATTAGATTCAAGTTGGTAATTCACAAATTTCATCCCCTGTTGGCATGATGGGAGAATTTCAGCTATAGTGTAAAATTATAGGGAATATTTGTTAGAGTAACATGTTAATATATACAAATGGATAATTAGCTGGTACTATTATAGATATAAAAATAATAAGTGATTTTTATTATCCTATTTTCCTAAAATGGATGATTACAAAATCAATACCTAAGAATGTTGAGATATATTTTACTCATCCCATGAAGCTAAATAAATCTGAAAATTGTATGAAAATTAGTAATAATACAACACATTTAAATAAATAAATTATCTATTTTATTTATTAGTCAATATGAATTTCATGTATTATGATTTTGAAATATAAATCAGAGCTCTCAACGTGTTCTTATTTTTTTAGATAAGTAGAAAAAGAATGTGGTTATTCAATGAAGAAGAATTAAAATGATAATAGTTTTAATATTAATGTTTTATATTTAGATATTATAAATAACATCATGGAATTCATGAGTTTATATCGCTGTTCAAACCACAACAGAGTGAAATTTCTAAATGAATAAAGTGAATATAGGTGGAGAAGGAATGAATAATGTGGATTGAACTTAATTATTCTACTTATTTTTAGAGTCATGATATAAAATTAGTATTTTGTGTTTAAAATATATATTTATATAGTAAAAAAATTATAACACTTTATGAGATATATTACATGAAACCCCATTTCCTAATTATATATGTGTTTATGGATTTTATTTCAATATAAAAGTCAAGAGTTGGAATCATGGGAAATTTCATCTGGGATGTGTTGATGAAATATTTATTATATACCCTCTTAATAGTAGAAGATAAAATTGTTTTAAAAATGATATAATTTGTTTTTTTAAGATCAATGTGTAAAATTTCTTGAAATTTTCAATAAAATATTTTTTAAATCAATTACAGATATGGAATAATGGGAAGTTGATTTTTTTTATGTTTAAAAATGTGAATTTTTTTTATATTTAAAATCTTGATCCTTCTCAAGATGACTATCCCTACTTAGATATCCCAAATGATGAGAAACAATAATATACATCTCTTCCTCAGATGAGGAAGAAACATGGTGATGGTAAATTTATTTTTAATCAAAGAAAAATGATCAAATATTATGAAAAAAAATTCAGTTTCACAAACTTCATTATAATCAAAGATTGAACCAATAGATATTAATAAATCTTTGAATTATTTAGAGTCTCTCGATTCAGTGAATTATGAACTAGATAGTAATGATTTGAATAAAACATTTGAACATAAAAAATAATAATAATCTGATTGGTATAAAGTGGGTATTCAGAAACAAGTTTGTGAAAGGAAAGGTTACAAGAATCAAGGAATGATTTTTTGAAATAGTTATCCTTAAATTGAATGTCTTGATTTTCATGATACTTTTGATCTCATAGAAAGATTATGAATATCATAGTATTTCTGGTTATGACTATAAAATAAATACATATCATTTTCTATATAAATTTCAATATATCTTTTTATAATAGTCAGTTAGATGATGATGATAATATAAAAAAACCATATGTCTTCATTCAAAGAAAATGATGAAATCTATGCGTGTAAATTGAATAAGGCTGGTATCAGCTAAATCTAGTATTGAGATTTTATTTAAAAAATGTATAACTTTTTAAATAATTCATGATTCATGAAAGGAAGAGTAAATATAATAAATTATATTAAAAAAATTAATTGGTTTTCCCTATTCTCATTTATTACATTGACGACATCATATTCACATGTAATGACAATGAAAAATATAAAAAGTTATCTAAGGAGACGAATAATAATTTTTTAATTTACATGTTTGTATAAATTAAATATTTACCTAATATAAAAATCATGAAAATGAAGAAATAATTTTTTATAACTGTCGATAATTATTATAAGGATCTTCTATGGATGTTTTAATGGAAAAAACAAAACCAGTTGTGACACCAATTTCAATGGGAATAATTTTCTCAAATGATAGGGAAGTTATGCTATTATATTGTAAAATGTTTATAAAGACTATCTAAATATTATTTTATCTAAGGACCTCAAGGAAATATATAGATTATATTGTTAAAAATTATTCCAGATATCAATTTAATCCTAAAAAATATTATCTAATGGTTGGATAATTTGTTTGGATATATTAAATACACAAAATATTTTATGTTAAAATATTACTATCTATGTTTTTTTCTTCTTACTGATGCACATTAGATAAGCTATATTTAAAAAAAGAAAACCCACATCCGGTGGAGGTATTTAATTGGAAGAATGTTTTGTAGATGGAATAGTAATTAAAATAATTAATTGAATTCTATTAAAGCCTAAAAGAGTATTTTTTTGGCATACCACTTGCCAAAAAACATATGTGAATAATGACATATCTAGAAGACTTGTATTTTGACATGAAGTTTTATCTCCTATTGGGGGTTGATAAAACATTTTCATTTAATCTCATAAAAAATCAACTAAATTATTCTCATTCCAAGCATATTGATATAAAATATCACATCATCAATGTAAATTTTCATAATAATGAACTGAAGCTGAGTCTGTTAATGAAATTGTGAATGTGGCTAATATCTTCAAAAAACCACTACCCCAGGAATAATTTCATAAGATGAAGATTATAATGGGATTTTACCTTCCCTCTAATCATCAGTAAGTTATTATCTATCCATACCCTCTCAATAATTTCATTGGATGTTGTTTTCAAGGGGAATAAAAACTCTATGAAATAAATCTATCCATTGAAAGGTGTTTTACCATCAAAGGTAAAGTATGTTTTTGGATAAAAATTTAAAATTGTTAAGAAATGATTTTATCATGGTCATGGTTAAAATTTAAAAAAAAAATTGATGCGCTTTTTATAAAATGTTTTATTAGTTATTGAATTTGTTTTTGAGATGAGTGTTTCATGTGATAGAAGATGTTTCTTAGGCCGTGTATAATGATAGTTTTTCAAGTCACTGGTTTGGAAACCTTTTTATCGATGTTTAGTGAATCAGAATTAGTAAACATAGTACACTCACATAGTCATAGAATTATTGAATCTATGAAAAATTTTAGAAGTTAGAATGCTTTTTTCCTATATAACCCTCAACTAAAAAAACACATAGGGAGATGATTTTTTGGACATGTATTTTTACAGTTTTTTAAGATATTTTATGTAATTATGAATGTTTTTAAAAAAAATTGTTCAATCATAAATAATTAATGTTTTTAATAGTTCAAAAAAATAGATAGAGAAGTTTCGGTATACTATTCCAGACAATTTCCTTTGGTTGAGATATTATATGTAATGATTTCATTCCATTATAAATTGGATGAATGTTAATATTTTTTTCTATAAAAGTCATAAAATAGTGATTTTGGTGAAAATTAAATATTTTTATCCATGTTATTAAAACTTACCCCAACATATTGAGCTACATATGTTATCTTGATTCAAATTGAATAAATAGCGGGACATAATAACATATGTTTGTAAAAAAAATTCATACTATGATGTTTTATAACTATTATTCGAATAGAAGATTTTTTATTGATATATGTCTAGGAAGATCTGGTTTTTGAGGATTAAGATGTTTGGGACCTTTGGTAGTACGATTTTCTTTCCATAACAAAATTTTTATTTTTTCAGATGAAACTTGTTTGAAATATTCTAAGGAATTACAATAGATGAAATATAAATAGATAATATCAAATAAGATAATGTTCAACCAGATAAGGACCATATCATATGAAGTTCAATTGAATAAATATGAAGAGAATATCTCAGGAAATAAATAAAAATTTGGATTGATATTTTATATAATGTGTATCAGACTGAGTCTAGAATAGAAATTCAATTTACATGTAGTTGTAAATTAATTCATCTAACAAATGGTGTTTTTGGGAAACACTTCTAATAAGTTCACATAAATATTGTACATGAATAATCAGATAGTATCAACTGATACATGGGTTTATAATATTTTTATATGGATGATATTCAGTATACTATTTTACCAGTTGAATTTTCATTTTGATGTTTTTTTAGATATAAAATGTTATAATGATATAATTTTCTTTCATTGTTTAAAATATCATGGAAGTAATTTCCATTAAACGTTTATATTTTGAAGGAAGTTTATTGAATATGGTGGATGTTAAAATTGAATGAATCATTGAGGATACTCTAGAAGACATGATAAGATTATAATAAAAATTATTTGAGTGGAAATGTTGACCATTAGAGTTTTCATCCAGAGGGGGAATAAATTTTTGGGTTCCAGCATGTACTCTATTGAGCCCCCTATAAAAAGGGATGTAGGAACAAACCCAAATGTGTACTGTTCAAATATTAAAATTCTGAATTTCTTTGAAAAAAAGTTTTTAATAGATATAAGTTATTTAATATATAATCCAATGTTTGATTATGAATGTTCCCAACCAAGAAATATTTTGGTTGAGTAATAAATTGGAAGTGGGTATAGATGGTGTGATTAGAAGAAAAAGACATTGGATGTTTTAAAAAAAATTAATCACATGTGGAATCCAATTGTTTTTTTGTATATGTGAATGGACGGAAAATGAAAATAAAATTATGAGTTATTTTAGAAGGCATTAGATATTTTTTTCTAGATGGAAAACTAAATAGGGAAACCTTCCATATAGTGAATAAACATAAATCTTACACTGAATTATATGAAAAAAGATCTTTCTTTCTATTTGGAACTATATGTAAGAATATACATTTCAATTAATTATAAGTGTAATGATGTAAAAGTAGCATAGTTAAAATATATTCTGACTTTTGGAGAAGGTGTCTAAAATATGATACAAAATAACTATAACATTATTTATATTTTTAGAGAGAACATGCACTGTTGTGATGATCATAGTGTAATTACAGTGTAATGATATTATCTGTTTGTTCTAACCACATAAATTGATTGTTCTGAACTAGATTTTTTTTATATTGGAATATATCTAAACTCTATTCCTCGATAAACTATCTATCAGGTATACTGTGATATTTTCTATTGGTTTATTTTTCTCGTTGAGAATGGTTTTTGAAACTTGAATTGGGAGGATTCATGTATCGGTAAAGTCATATATCAGTATTATTTTCAGCATAAACCTGATGTTTTATCTGTTCTTTGTGCAATTACACGATGTGAAATGGGAATAAATTATGTGTATTGGCCGCCAGACACATCCTGTGAACTAATTTCATAGAGTGAGTTTTTACACATATTATAAGTGTTAAATATTGTGTAGGATGAATATAGATTTTATAATTAAAAAGGTAACATATTTTTCAGTGTAACATAAAATCAAAGTGATCCAAGATGTTTAAAAGATTATACACAATTTTACTCCCCATGTTGTTGTTTTTAAGGCGTCCTATGGGTTTAAAGGGTTAAATATATCTTACAGCTTTCATATCTCATTCGAAGTGTTTATCCTTTACAATTACGAGAGTCTATGTTCCATCCTGAATGATTTTTTCAGTGATTGATCAACAAGGTTAGGAATTTTGTCTATTTGGGTTATCCATTCTCTCTATTTTCCTCTAGTTTGTGGATTCTCAGTCTTTTGTTGTAGAGATTACTAATTATATTGTTTTCTCTATCAAACTCTTTCCATATAAGGTGATAGATTATATTTCTAAGATAGATAATGTGATTTTTAGTCTTTATTGCAAATTTCAGTTAGGATTTCAACACTCTTGAGGTTGGTGGATATGTTTAATTGTTCTAATTTCTATAATTTCAAGTTGTGTACATTTAATCAATAGTATTTGAAGGGATATTTAATGTGTTGAAATTGAAAAGTGAATGGGTTCACCTTTGAAGTGGGGATTTTATTTGAAAATAGATTTATCATTATTTTAAATAGAATTATTTTTCATTCCTACCCTGAAGAATGTTTTCTTTGGATTGATTTTTTTTATAAAAATGTGATCATCATTTTTAAAATAGAAATTTACAAACAGTACATAGTTGGAACCTTGTGTATGTTTATGTAGAAAATAGTTATCCTTAGTTTGTGTGAAAAAACGTGGAGTTAACCACTTGTATATTGATGGTATTTAGAAGTCCTTAATGTATGTTGGATCCAACTTTATGAAATTTTTGTATTTTGGGTGTCTAGTACATATTGTTCCATAAGCTAGATCATATATGATAAGTTAATTGTTGTTTCTGGATGTTTATTACATGATAGTTTATTTCATTCTTTTTTTATCACATGTAAATTTGTATTTTTGTATCCTTACCTCATTCTTTCATTATTTGAATAAAATGGCATGAAATTTGTGAAAACTCAAAGGTTGTTTGAAAAATAATTTAAAATTTATTTATCTATAAAACTACTTATATACCAATCTGTTTATAATCATATATATTTTTCATTCTTATTTCAGAACATGTATAGTTCATTTGGCTGTATAATAATGGGTTCTATTTCTCTCACACTAAATTTTCACATGGGAGGTATAGACCTTGTTTTAGAGGATTTAGGTATAGAGAAAAGAATTTTTTGCCAATCAAGATTCTGTTTATGTTTTGGTTTTGTTTTGGGGTAGTAGGGAGGTTATGTTTGGTCATATGGATACTTTTTTTCATGACTATTCAAGATTCATGGTTTATCATTTATTATTAGTTATAACTCCCATTATTTCAAATTTTTATTCTTTATTATGTCTTATTTTCAATATATAAGAGATTACCTTTTTTATCTTTTATTACCCCACCTGGTGATGGGATGACTTGGGTCACTGGTTTAGTTAACCTAGTTTGTTATATTACAATCTAGAATAAAATAGGTTACATAGCCTAAATTGTGTCATCACTACCTGAGTTGTTTCTCTGTCTTGGTTGAATAAGAATATGATCATCAAAATTCAGACAATATGTATGTGAAAATGGGCCCCAGCAAGCTCACTGCCATTAATGAATCGGAATTTCCATGGGTGGTATGAAAAAACATTACTAATTCCTTAACCATGTATTTACGTTATTTTTAATAAATTGTATGGTATGTTTATTTAACATGACCTATATACAATTTATATGGTCTAGGTGTTTGTAATATCATTTTAATAATCTAAATGGAGAGTTTATTTATATGAACACGTTCATTTACATAGGTGTTTCTTTTTTGTTAGGATTCATAATAATTTTCAATTATTATTTTTTAAGGTGTTGTTTTTAGATTCTAGTTTCTAGTTCAATAGTTTTGGAATTTTCTCATGGATGATGGGTTATTGTCTTGGGTTTAACAAAACATTCCTCATAGAAATGATATTAAAAATATAAGAGGAGAAGCTATGCGGTAGGTTTCGTAAGCAGATCGTCTAGTGGACCATTCATTGGATAATATAATTTTCAATACCATTTAGACTCTGGGGTTAATGGGTGCAGTGATCCCAATATGAGAAATTTATCATGGTAATATTTTACCAATAAGCATCCACATGTCTTCTATAGTTACAAGGAAAAAATATTTAGTGTAATGGATGGAATATATGAATGAATCTCAAAATTTTTAAGTCTCTAGAGGATTCTCTTGTGGGTTTTCCAACATATATACTCAGAGGACTAAGAGAAAGATTGTGGGACTCAATAGGATATGATAAGTTGCATAAATTTCAGACCTAGGTTTCATTAAAGAATATATTTAATAAACAAAATTTATCCTATACTATAATGGATCATAATTATCTCATAGTTTCTAACATTGTAGTAAAAACAACATACTGGTCTACAGTACTCCACCTGATTCTTTGAATAGGGGAATCTGGAACCAGTGCTTGTCTTAAATGATTTCCAATAGTAATTGATGGTCAATATGGGGTGTGAGATGATGTTCGGTCAATGATAGTTATTTTATTCATTCATCCCTTTTTGTAGGAGGTGGATGTAGTAAATTTTGAATAGGGAGACATAACCGGAAGGATAGGTTTTGGAGGAGCTTCAGTAGCTAAAATGATTAACTTGGGCGCATCTTCATATCATAAAAAATCAAAAGAGAGGTCAGAGTTTTTGTAGGACATGTTTCATGGCCTTCAAGAGGGAATCACCAAGTTATTTACAACCAGTGTGGGAGTTTTGGTCCTAAAAGGGCTCAATTGTTTTAAATTCCTATAATATATAATATTTTTGGGTGACTTGTCCATATAAAGCATTTGTATGATAAGATTTCCCATGGTAGTAAGGCATAATACACATTCATCAAGTTGGCAAAGGTTTATATTAATTCTTAAAAAAATTGTGGGTCTCATTCCAAGGAACATTGGATATCTTGGTGGATATTTTCATAATTATTTATGCATCAAAATTCAATATTGATGAATCTCAAGTAGAGGAAACCGATGTAACAAGTACAATGTCTATTTAATCTTCTATTGTATTAGATTTTCTTGATATAGGTGGTACTAAATCATTTATATCATCATAGATGGTTGTAATTTTTGTTTCTCATTCATATCTTATTCCATTCTTTTGGATAATTCCCTGATTTTAGAAAAAAGTTACAAACAAGGATTCAAATTTCTCATGTGTAGGGTGGTGATATGGGACTTTGAGGTTGTTTGTGGCTTTATAGTCTACATCATGACATCTTTTACATGATCATAAGTATAGATTTAATGATTATAATAATGTATCTAGTAAAATATTATTAATTATGGGTAGTGTTCATAACTACAAATTTGTTAACTTATGTTTTCTAGGGTGAGTGGGACTCTAGATATTGAAGGGAAGTTCTAGTTGTTCGTTAGGATGGTTTAATCTCAAGGCAGTTTTCAGTAAAATTTCTTGTTGTAGTTTACATATTATTGGGAAATTAAATTATAACTTTTTTGTGTGGATACCATGAGGTTCTTCGTAATTATTCTTATAGATTTATTCCATAGAGAGAGGTTGAGTTTACTATTGACCCATTACCTGGAATGATTCCCATTTCTTTTCTATTGTATCGAATGGAATCTGTTGAGTTATTGGAAAATAATTTAATACTTAAGGACCTGGAGGTGATATTATTTATTCATCCTAGAATTTCACCGTGGGGTTCTCAAGTTCTCATTTATAAGAATATAGACCAATGACTTGGACTTTTTATTGACTATCAATAGTTTAGGTAAGTGGTCGTTAACAATAATGATCTTTTACCCAGATTTGATTATCTTATTGATCTATTTAGAAAGGTTCATTGGTTTTCAAAGATTTATCAATGGTCAGGTTACCACTAGTTGAGTGTCCAATATGATTATATACCCAAGACAACATTTCAGAGTTGATATGGGTATTTTATGTTTTTCGATACGTCATTCGGTATCACAAATTCTTTTGTGGTATTCATGGAATTAATGAACTAAATCTTTTATAGGATCATGGAATCTTTTTTTTGTGTATTTATAGATGATAGCGTGGTGTACTCTAACATAGAATTGGTGTATAAAGACCATTTTTCTACCATTCATAGAACAATGACTGAACATCAACTACATGGACAACTTTTTAAGTGTGAGTTTTGGGTCTAAGAAGTGAATTTTTGCGATATGTGATATCTGGGTGGGGTTTCTCAGCTACTCAGAAAAATATGTTGGTATTTATATCTTGGGATCATCCCATAAATATGTTTCAGATCTAAACATTCATGTGTTTGCCAGGTAACAATGGATGATTTTTACATGAATAATCTAATATCGCAACATGGAAGTATGATTTTAATTATAAGGACTTAAAATATGAATGGATCAAAAAGTGATAGAGTTATATCAAGGGGATAAAGATGAGGTGGTCTTTAAAACCATTTTTAGTTCTTCAGAAACTTATTTTGGGTTATGATATATTCTATGGTGCTTTTGGAATGGGGTTTTTATGTGTCTGAATGATGGTGAAATTAGTTGTGGCTTATTGATCACACCACTTACTCCCTCATGATAAGAACTAAACAACCCATGATCTTGAGATTAGATTTTTTATGCATGAAATCAAAATCTAGAATCACTATCACTCGAGAGATATATTTACAATAAATTAGGATCATAAAATCCAAAAGTATATTTTCAGTCAAAGAGAATTAAAATTTCGGTTGACAGACTTTAATAACTTTTGACAATTGATTTTGATATCATATATAAAACTAGTAAAAGCAATTTGGTGGATGATATATTGAGTAGAAAATTACCAACATAAGAAATGAATAAATCAGTTTTGAAGTTTCCTATCATGAGTTTTTTACTGACAAGATATTAGAAGTGGAGGAGAATGATAGAAAAGTGTTCTTGGCTTCAATAAGGGTTGACATTCTTTTTATTAGTGATTTTGATTTAATATGATAATAGATAATGATAGATAATGCATATGGTAAATACTAAATCCTAGGGAGACCTCATCCTTGTTGTCTGAGTCTCCCAGTGGAGCATTGTGCTTCTAGTGATGGTTGAATGTTCAAATTTCCTACATAAAAGTGTTTCTAGATAGTGTAAACTTGTCATATTGGTCAATGCACCCAGGTAATAAAAAATGTACCACAATATGAGTTGTCAGTATTGGTGATCGAGAATAAGGTGTCCAGTTGCATATTTTATACCATTGTGCCTCACTATTCAAAGAGTTATGGTGTAACAATAGAGACCCGTAGGTTTGTTGTAGCATTTTCCAATTCTGGTATGTATGTGGTATGAAATTTCCATTTATTTCATCATTGGTTTAGTAGAAAATCATAGTTTGAAGGATTTTATTTTGGCAATTGTGGAAAAATTACTAAATTAGTTCATTTTATGCCAGAAAAAGGAAAAACATCTGAACAACATTGAGATATATATGTCTGATAGATTTTGAATCATGATGTGTTTCTCATTATAGATGTTTTTGATAAGTACATTGGATTTAAATGTATATTTTGGAGTGGTTTATTGGAGGTAGTTCTTTCCCAGTTTAAATTGAGCATGTCTAATTGTTTAAAATGAATGGAAAAACTAAGAGATCTATCCATGTTCCTTAGGATATGCTCTTTTGTTGTATGCTTAATTTTTTTTGATCATAGGATAGACATTTTCCTTTGGTTGAGTTTTCCTAAAATAATAGTAATCCTTATTAAATTTTGATGGAACCATTTTAGGATTTTAATGGGAGGATATGTTCATCTCCCGAGTGATATAAAATGTAGCAAGAGTAGTCCTTGGTTAGGAGATTATTTCTGAGGAGACATTAGTGTTAGTGAAAATGATCCAGATGTATTTTATCCTAGTATAGAGTTGTTTGAAATCTTATATGGACCATAACCATTGTCTGTTAGAGTTTTAGGTTAATGATTGGGTCTTTCTCAGTGTTTCACCTCACATAGGATATCGTTGGTTGGGTAAGCAGATTATGTTGGAACTATGGATTACGGTCCCCTTTTAGATCATTAAATTATTTTGGATACTAGCCTGATAGTTTCTTTTACCATAATCGATGACTTCTATATATGGTGTGGTTCATGTTTTCTTATGGAGGAGGAATATATGAGATAATTCCCATATAATTATATTAGAGGATGTTTTCCATGACCTTGATACAATTTTGGTTGAGAATAAAATTTATAATGTGTTTCTCCATGATAAATAACTGTATATTAAAAATATTCCCTCAGTCTAGGGATTGTGAATATGAAGATAATATCACCACAAGATGTGGGAGCATGGATCATTGATGAGGAAATATTGGCCTACTCTTTTTTCAGTCCAATATCTTCAGATTTCTATTATAAAAGAATTATCTTATGATGGGAATATTGTAATTCCCAATTACCTTTCTATCAGGTATATTATGATAAGTGGTTTTGGATTCCTTTTCTCATTTAGCATTTTTAGTTGACCATGAATTGGGAGGGTTCCTGTAATTGTGAAGTAATATATTTTTGGTACTTTCAGCATGAAACTACAGTTTGTGATGTTTTTTATGATGTTACACAACTTGTAATGGGATTACTAGACATTTATGGGAATGCAGACACATCTCATGAACCGATTACACAATAGATGTTTTTACACATTGAGTAAGGGTTACAAATCGGGAAAGGTGAAAATCCATTTTTTATTAAAAGAGGTGATGCATTTTCCAACCTAATATTTGATAATGGGGATTCATGGTGTGTATAATATTAAAAGTTATGTAATTACACATGTTTCGGGTTTAAGGGTGTATTTTGTGTGTTTTATCCATTAATTAATCTTACATTTATCTCCTTGCAGTCATATCTCATAACCTATGTGATATTGGGTGTATTCATTCCATCTTGATCAATTCATTCTATGATTGATCAATAGGGTTAGACACATCATCTATATGGGTAAGCCTTTATCTATTATTACGTATCATTTATGGTTATATAACCTTTTATTATAGTGATTTTTAAATGGATTTGTTTTCAATCAATATTTTTTAATATTTGTTCATTCATTGTCTTTTGATGGAATAAATTACATTTCTAAATCATTATTATCAAATATGGTTAGGATTTATAGAATATGGAGGTAGGATTATCTGTTTAATTATTCTAATGATTTTAATTTTTTTAGGTTCTTATTTAATACTTGAGATTTGAAGTTAAATTGCACGTGATGAAAATAAAATGAGAATGAGTTCACATTGGAAAATGATATTTATTTGGAAATAGAATTTCATATAATTGAAATGGAAAATGGAAATTAAAATATTAGTGAATGTTTTCATGTATTTTAAATTTTTTATTAGTAATTTGAAAATAGTTTTTAAAATAGAAATTGACAAACATTACACCATGATATCCTTGGGTATGTTGAGATAGATAAACCTGTATCCTTATTTTATTTAACATCTCTAAGTGGTAAACACTTTTTTTATAGTCTATAGAAGACTTAAATATAAGTGAGATCCAATATTATTCCATGATAGTATGGAGATTATCATGTACATACTATCTCATAGGCTATATCTAGGCTGGTAGGTGCATTATTGTTTATAATTATTTATTATATTATAGTTTATTTCATATATATTTTCTCACATGTATATTTGTATTTTAGTAAAGTTTCCTCATTGTTTCTAGATTTTTCTTACATGTCCTTAAATTTTATAAAACTCAAGGATTATTTGAAAATGATCTCAAATGGATTTCTTAATAAAAATACTGTTAAACTATTTGTTTTACAAGAAGAAAAGATTCATTATTGTTATTTGAACATGTACATATTTTTTTGTGGTATCCTACTGGGCACTATTTCTCACACCCTACTTCTATCCATGGGAAGATGAAGGCCTCTATTGAAATATTCAGGAAAAGTTAGGTTAATTTTATATCATATAGGATTCACTTTAAATTGTCGTTTCATTTTTGGATATAATGGGGCAGATGTTTGGTATCAAGAAGATTTGTTATTTGTACTTGTCTTTTTTTCTCATTTGGATTGTTTGGATCTTTTGTATCAACCTTAGTTTCCAAATTTTACCCCGGTTGTATGTATTCATTTTTATTATATATGAAAATATTTTTGTAAATTTTTTTACCAAACCACATAATGCACTATCTTGGGGGACTAATCTGGTTGACTCGGGTTTGTCTGTTACAAAGAATATATTAAACACTAGCTACTGAAATTGAATATTGACCTTTAAATATTCTTGTTTCCATATGGATTGTGATTTTATGCTTCATTATTGAAATTTTATAAATCAAAAATGGAGGTAAATTATGCTTTATAAGAATTATAATATAAAAAGAAAATATGACTTCTTCACCCCAACCCCTTCATTGACATCACTCTTCCCTTGAATTGTCCTTTCAAGGAACATTGCAGAATCACATCATATACTATTCATTTTTAAAGTTGGAACATCTATGTGTTGGTATAAACCATCATGACCTGATGTTTTTTCTCCACCCATATATACATGATATAACATTATATAAACTTAGAATCACCCTCCCTTATAAATGGTAAAATATGACATTTTAAGTCGTGGTATATCTTCATAACATACATATTTACATGTAAGGGGAAACAATGAAACACCCACAATAGCTACATCAGAAGTAATATTAGAACCATTATATTCCCTCTTGTTGGAATACAATGTTTAATCCTTAGTGATACATTATCTCTATTTTCATATTCCTTTATTTGGTATTTTAATAACACCTTCCTCAATATTCTCATATGTAGGGCCAATTGATATGAAAATGAGGATATTAGAATTTTTCTACAATTAGACCAATAAAAATGTTAATTTTTTGATGTTGGAGAAATCTTGGATCATCCTTTGGTTGGACATCCACATAGAAATCTACTACCATAAGAAGAAAAAAAATTATTTATTTTCATGAATAAATCTAATATCACTAACTGATAAGAGATCGATTAATACTTCTTATGAACAATCCCCTGTCAAATCATATAGAAGTCCCACTAACAGATGATGGTAAAATATGATTGATTTTTATAGTGCATGAATCTCTAATTTTTCTAGAAAAAATTTGAATGATTTGAAGATATAATATCTAGGCTAAGGATAAATTTTCAACTCTTCATCCAAAACAATATTAGATACATTGAATATTAATCTATAGTAACTTAAAATTTGTATCATCATAAGGGGTACCTATGTGAGTAATCCATAATAGAAGAATATATATATATATATATGCATACATTAAGGCAGGTGATGAACTGAGATTTCTATCTCCAAAATAATTTATTAAGTAATAGTTAAACAGATCCCAAATGTAATAATGATTATGGGTTTCAGATTTTAAAAACATTATTCTTATCTTGAACTATGTTGGTTGTTTCCTCATCATAGAATTGATTATATTTAACTACACACTTCGACATAAGCGCACATAAATTTTAAAGGACTAGGTTTTGGTAGTTTTTGTGAGAGTAAATCGTGGAATTTTCTACCATGATCTCATAATCCACTTGTATGACCATATCCAACAACATATCTTCCTCCCCAAGGATATCCTTGTAAATCTCTAGGAGGTCCATAATATCATTTTGACCTTTGACAAAGAGGTGTATATACCTACCCACCCTAATTATCTCTGCTACCCAATGAGTTAGGTATTCATATTCAATATGAACCTATCGTACATAAGAATGGAAAAGCCTTTCTTTTGGATGTTCAAATCATTTATTTGAATCTTATTATAAGAAATACATGGGTCAGTATCATGTCGGTATATGTGTCAAATTTTTTATCCTTAATTCCAAAAATTATATATCTACAAATGATGTCTATTATATTCTATGACTTCCAATAACTTATATGAGTTTTCCCTCAACAAAAAATATCATAATCAATGTTTATCCCTCAATAACTCTTGTACATGCATGTCATAATAGTGGGATTAAATTTACTCAGTTCACACTGGGGATGCCACACTCAATCATTCATTAATGAAATAATCCATCAAAAAAATAATATTAAGAATTTATATAATGAGTCTAGTAAATAACAATGCATACAATGAGATAGACTAGGGAAATTATAGAAAATCCAAATCTCAGTGACATTTACCCCACACATCATGGTTGAGTAATACTCAACGTAAATTAGGTACTTAAACTATATCCACGGAATGGTAACCTAAGTGTGGGAATTAATAGTCAAAGTCCATTGTTTCATTCTATAATGTGGAGAAGTAATGATAATTTCATGGCCATATTATTATCATATTTCCTCAGGGATAGAGTGTACAGTTATGATTTATATATAGATTGTTGTGGGTGAAAAAGTAAATGTGTCAAGGGTTCCTCAGTTCACATATTGTTTCAAAAGAAATTTTCAAATGTTGGATGAATTGTCCATTCTCCAAGGCCCTAATAACAAATTTTTGGTGTTGGAATAAATTATCTTCCTAAATATCATTTTCTGTTTATGATATTCTTTGGAATGTATATAATAATATCTATAAGGTAATATCTCCCACATGATTCATAACTTATATAAACGACAGATAATTTTATAGTTTTATTTACGGGAATGGTATTAGAGGAGTAAATATTTCAAGGTACCAAGATCCAATAGATGTAGTTATATTTCAGGCTAAATAGTGGTACATTGAGGTGTAATCATTTTCTCATGTTTCCTGTATTCATTAGAATTTGGGTGTTGGTACAAATTTTATTCTTTATTTTATATCATTCTACTTTATAATACACTTTGGATTTATAGTATATATAAAATTATATATATATATATATATATTATAGTTGGTTTTATTATCAATCCTATAATGATATTTCATCTATTGATTTATGATATTGGGAACAAATACAATAGGATAATACATCACTTTTTCTATTATATGACTATTTTTTTCGAGTCGCTACCCCATTGAATATTATAGGTGGGATTTTGAGAGTAAACAAAATACTAGAATCCTAGGTCGAGTCATTGTATGTTAGGCTGTTTCAGTGAGGTGTTAGAATTAAATAATCTAATAAATAGTTAATTTTTTTTTTGTCCTCCAACTATGAAAAAAAATTCAACAATAAGATTGTAGTTTTTTAAATAATGATGAAATTATGAAATGATTGAAATAAAGAGCACAAACTCAATGTTGGACCATTCACTTGTGTCAGAATATTCCTATAGTGAATTCCATTGAAAAACACTCTTAATGAATGTGATCATCATCCACATAGATCTAAAATTCCACTCTCTCTCTAGATTATAGTTTACATAAATGGTGGTATACCTTTATCAATTTGGGTAACGATGTACAAATAATGGAAAATAAGTTTACTGATGATAATTAATCAATAAATAATTTATTTTTTCTGAAATAATCAAACTATAGTACTATTACTATGTACATAGATGAGAATTGATGTAATAAAACCACGATAGTTGAACCCTTATTTAGGACAAAAATACAGCTTCAATTATCCCATCATATGATTTTCTATGAATAAATGACATTTTCTAGAAATTAAATCTATATAGAATAAAAAATATATAATATAATAAATTTTGTAACCTATAATAAAAACACAATAAAACAACTCATCAACCCTTCCCTAAAATACTATTTAAATAATTTAATGGTTAAAACCCTAAAGAAATAAGTCTCTACATAAAATTGAACAAAAACATATGCACCAGTGAAAAAAATGTTTATCACAACGGAATTTTTTACGTCGGTTATATATAACTGATGTGGAAAACTGTGATACTGGATTTATCATTTAGGTTATTTTATAGCCAACGTGATAAATATTTAATGGAAATTTATTAGGTTGGTTATTTTTTAATAGACGTGATAAATATCCAAGATTGGATTTATCAATTCAGTTATTTTTTAACCGAACTGATAAACAGAATCATGAAAGTTTATCACGTCGTTTATTTTATAACCGACATGATAAGCTATGGATCATTGATTTATCACATCTGTTATTTTATAACCAACGTGATAAACTTACAGAAAAGTTATTTATCACTTCAGTTATAAAATACGCGACATGATAAACCGAGGCTCGAGGGGGTTTATCACATCGATTATAAAATAACTGACGTGATAAACCTCAAAAATAGGGTTTATGATGTCGATTATTTTATAAATGACGTGATAAATGTAAAAAAAAGGTTTATCACATCGGTTATAAAATAATGAATGTGATAAATCGAGGATTGGTTTTTTATCACGTTGGTTATTTTATAACTAACGTGATAAACACAAAAAAACGAGTTATCACGTCGTTTATTTTATAATCGACGTGATAATGTAAAAAATCATTTTTTCACGTAAGTTATAAAATAATCGATGTGATAAACCGAGTGCCGATGGTTTTTCACGTTGGTGTTAAAATAATCGACGTGATAAATCAAGTCTCGATGGTTTATCACGTCAGTTATAAAATAACCATCAAGATAAACCCTTTAAATGATTTATCGGGACCTGTATACTTATCTGTTTTCTTTGATCTGTGGCTTTCGGCTCGTCTCTCTCATAGGGAAAACCTAGGAACCCAACTAAAACTCATTCCCTCAATGTCGTTTTGTCTAGATCCTTAATCATATTTATTATTAGAAAATATCTTAGATCGACTCGCAAAACCGAAGTAAGACTTTCGTGCCACCCCGATTTCATTTCTTATTTTTTTGATGTTGGCATAAATTCATTTTTTTCTATTTCATTTACATTGATTGTAGAGACCCAAAGCTTGATGTACATTGAAATTACATTACATTTGCGGAATACTTAGTACATAACAAAAACACACCAACAAGGATCGTAATAGTTTAGTGTCTTTGGAAACTCGGAATATAATCTTCTAATCCTGGTGAAAGATCTTAAACATCTCCCATAAATACCTTCTTTTTTTTTACCTAAAACCTTTCTTTATTTCCTGTGGAAAAGAAAACATAAAAGGGTGAGCTCAAATGCTCAGTAAGGGTAAACAAAAGAAACATCAATCACATCATATACATAAGAACATAACTTTTGGAAATCTTAAACTGTAAAAGAGATCATAATTTCATAACATGGGCTAAATCATGGCAGTGAAATGTAATCACAATAATCATAACTTAAAACATTAAACTTTGTGGCATACACACATAATCATAGAGAATTATATCTTATTAGTCAAGACTCGTTGCCAAGACTATCTTAGTGGACAAAGTCCATTTTTGAATCGAGTAACCCTCGTTTCAGTCCTGTTTCACTGAACCGGTATAACCTACCATTTCATCCATGTCTATCTCATGAGATATAAAATCTTTACCCAATGCATTGGAGGGAGATATAGGTCCAACCCATCTCATAATGATACCATTATTATTTCTGCCACAAAATCATAAACCATACATCATAGCATAACCCATGTAACAAAAAATGGGAATCTTAAACATCGTGACATCATAAAACAATTCATATAAGATAATGGAATTCATAAAATTAATTCCATCACAACATAACCAAATCAATGTAATAATAGGGATAGAAACAGAACCCTATGTTATCTTATATGGGAAATAATTTTGATAAAACACTTGAAATGAATTCTTGAGGAAAATATCCTTTCTTCTTCAAAATCAATTTCTTTTCACAAAACGTCATGAAATTTTAAAAGAAAGAGATTTTATTGAAAATAGTCATGAAATCTTTTGGAGTAAGCTTCATGAGTATAAGGCTTTATAAAACTCTAAAAATCCATTCGTGCCGTATAAGTTAAAAAAAACATTCTTCATACTTTTGTCGGAAAAGTCAAAAAGTACCTCGTACAAAAAACGACAAAAGATTCCTTTCTTATCTTTTACTAAAAATTCACCAAAGTGTAAAATTGGATTTAAAAAATTGTTGGTTGATGGAAATAACATTACATATTGAGGAAACATGTATTTGGATGATAAAATACACCCCAGTAAATACCAAAGTATAAACAATCTTGGATAAAAATGAGATTGTGATATTTTCCCTTACCTTAGGTCCGATTTGCTTCGTAAGTGTCCGAACCTCCTGTATAATGATTTAAATCATGTTATTGACTTATTCCAGAATCATATTCATTGTTACTATATCATATATGGTCCAATTATGACTTTATATTACCCGTTCTTTTGTAAATTCATGTTAAAGTAGCGTTTTGGGTAAAATCGTCTCATTTGTCGTTCGTGTTTTTAACTTGTAATTATTAATATGATTACTTGGATCATTATTACTTATATCCATAATGTAAAACATGATTTATATATAATATATATATTCAAAATATATATATATATATAATATATCAATAAATGGAATGAAATACACTGTTCATGGAGACGGTAGTCCGTATGTACGCATGAACGTTGTTTTCGTTTCCTTATGGAATTAAGTAGATGACAAACATATATACATAAATCCAGTATCATTATTATGTCATATATTTCATTATTACTTATTATATATACTTTATAATCATTCATGAATGGTTAATCATTGAGAATGAATCTCATCGCGTCGTGGAGACGGTGGTCCATACGTACGCACGAGCGATGATATCGTTCCCATGGTCGTGGAATTGTGTTGAAGTGTATGTATACTATTTCAGTATCAATATCAATTTATAATAATCATATATAGTTACTCATTACACCATTATACCCATCCAATTAAGGTGGTGGCGGATAATAGATTACACCACGGCGTGGAGACGGTATTCCGTACGTACGCACGCGCGGTGATTTCCTTTTTCCGTAGGATGGATAGAAGGTGAATTAGGGTTGTTTCATATTTATAATAACATATCAGTATGTAATTAATACTGAGGTTATTACTTTATCATGAAACAACTAAATAAGAAGAAGTTGAAGAAGAAAGAAATTGAAAAGATCGGTAATGGATATTACCTCTTCTTTGAAACGCCTCTTTGATTCCTCCACTTAGGGAACTAAGATTGGTCTTTGAAGAAGACCAGGACCTCTAGGATTATTCTATGGAAGTGGAGAAGGGATTTTGGCCGGGGTTGGCCGATCTTGAGTGCTCAAATTGGTGTGAGGAGGAGGTGGAGGAGGTGCCCTTTTATAAGGGAGGAGAGGGGCACCCTAGGAATATCTCAAAATATTATTTTATATTAAAGTCAAAATCGGTTTATAATGGTTACAAAGGGTCTTATTTCGGAGCTAAAGTGGGGACGGGTCGAAATCCTATCAACCAATAGGATTTAGACAAGTTTAGGATATTATTGTAACCTTATCAATTAGATTTAACTCTAAGTTAAATAATTTAACTTTTACTGTGACTTTTTGTTTTCTTACACTATATGGTTAATACACTTACTATAACATGCCAAACGAACCCCAAGTTGTTTATTATTAATATATATATACTTATCTAAGTCATTTGGCCGAACCTTAGATTTTTAGGAATAAAATTTCAATTAACAATATAATATTTGATTTAAAAAATATTTTGTGTCAATTTTGACACTATTTGATATATGATTTTTGTGAAAGTCATAACAGAATTATATGTTAGAACTAAGTTGATTAAATCAACAATAATATATCATAGTAACCTATAAAATTAGTGGAATTCATAAAAAGTCTCAAATTACATTTATTTGAGCATTTGTAACATCAATTATGTTAACATTTCCTTAAAAGGGTAATTATTGTATCATCGTTGTGTCATAAATAAATTAATTTATTTAAGATCTAAAAATCATAAATAAATTATAATTATGTAGGAAATATTTTTTTCTTTCTAATGAATATTTATAATCGAATTTATCTTATGTATAACCCCATATTAAAAATGTTTTAGTTATTAAACATTGATTTTAATTAACTATTCATTAAATAAAATAATATTAAATGTCATAATCTAATCCAAGTGGACCTAAATGGTCATATTATATTCATAAGGTTGTTTTTGGTCGAATTAAACTTATCCAATAGAATTAGGACATGTCTTAGGGTAAGATTAATATCATATTTACCCTTAGTTACCCTATTTACTATTAACCGCGATAAAAAATAAGTAAAAAGTTACTATTCACCCAAAATTATTTTCATCTCATTGAACCACATTTTAGTCCTTGATATTAACCGTGTCTCTAGGATTTTTGAAATTCCATTCACAGAAGCGGTAAAATTAAGTTTTATGCAAAATTCGGTTTTTAACCTACCACTTAGTGGTTTCACTATTCATCAAAAATTGAAAGTTTCTAGAAAAATACAAAAATTTCACCCTAGGCTGATTTCGATATTCCGAATCCAAAAATGATTTCTATTTTACAAAATTCCCAACATATAAGTGGCATTAATTAATTTTATAATTAATTTCCGCTGTCACAACAAATAGCGTGTTTTTAAGAGATAATAACTATCAAAAGATTAACACTTGTTTATGTCTGGTGTAAATGTGAAATTACATCCAATGTCCAACATTGTATTGAATTGTAAAAATATATTCTAAAAATACTTTAAAACCACTCAAATTAATAACTTACCACTATTAATTATTTCGATTAAAAAAAGTTGTTTTTAATTAAAATTTAGTAATTTTCACTATTCATCAGAATATGAAAGTTATCCGAAAATTACCAAAATTTCACCTTAGGTAAAATTCGATACTCCGAATCCAAAAATGAAGTCTATTTTGAGAGATAAAATTTCTAAAATTTTAAAAGGTGGTTATTACTATTCATAACGGCTAGTTTTAATAATATTTTAATAGCATATCGTTGTTTAGTGAAACTCGGTATTGTGTACAACACACGATATCGAGGAAGGTCGCGATTACATGTAATACAAGTCAAGTCAAGGATGCGTGTTGTGCAAGATCCTTTTGGTGTAGCGTACAACACAAGACATTATTGAAATTAAAAAGAATATTTTTCATAAAATTTCGAGGTGTTACATTCTACCCCCCTTGAAATGAATTTCTCCCTCGAAATTCGTCGGGGTTATAAATGGTTTACTATTCAAAAGTTTCTTTAATATAAACCCACATAGTAAAAAGGAATACCAAAACCAATCTTTAAAAACAAAAGTATGAAAACGTAACGGTTACCCAAATAAACTAATCACTGGGTTTCCACATAGGTGAAAATTTGGATATGGAAGAAAAATCTAACCATCATGTTCTGATGGAGAGTGGTAGAGAACATGGCTATGGAAAATCCAACAATCACAAATCTATAAATTTGTGATGATCTAAGGTACCATCTGATTAATCAGATATAAGAGCACTAGGGCAACATTTTTGGTTTTCAAGATCATTTCCCTAAAGTTGAAGAATTTGAATTAGAATAAATACTTACTTTATTTTGGAACAATCTCACTGTTGTTCGTGCCTTGAACAATTTCCACTTTATCTCTTAAATAAATGAAGTTGAATTTGTTATTCATGAAGTGTTAGCAGATCATGTGATAGAATGACGGGTCATTCCATCAAAAGGTTAGAAAAAGTTATTAAATTTACATAAGTCATTCTATAGTGAGATTAATCATATATGGTACCTAAAATGGACTTATACTTCATATATCATACTGCTTAATATAATAAAACTAGTTTCTACTAAACAGGGACTTCTTGTAGGCCAGTGGTAGGCGATAAAGGCCAGTCGCACTTCGGTTGTGGGTTCGATTCCCACAGCCTTGTCCGACGCGATGGGCTATCGCCCGTCCTGCAGGTTGTCCTTTTTCTAAAACTACACTACTATAACATCCCATCAATAATAAAAAAAAGTTATATCCTTAAACAATACTAACTTATGTCCAACATGATCCATTCCAATCGTTAGGCTTATCTAAAATACTTCGGTCCACTCTCATAACATAGTGAAAACGATTACCAGAGATTTAATACCATCGTTGATCCCCATATATCATCAGATATGTTTTGTTGGTCACATTCCAAACATTCAAAGTCCTTAATCATGTATTCTCTTGAATACCCATTGAATCATAGTGAAAACTTGAATGCAGTTAAAAGTTAACACTTTTCACGTACCAAAATCCTCAAAATTCTATATACTCAAACCATGATATCACTTAGTCCTTATATCAATCATGAGCTCATGAATACTATCAAACATTTCATTTTCTCATTATCCCTTAATTATGCGCATATCATCTACTTTCCAAAATATTTGAATCACTTTTCAAGGTTATCGGTACCTTAAAATTATTGAAAACCACAATAGACCAATACATAAATATTTCAGTACACCATAAAAGTACCTCAACAACATTATTTTTGAATACCAATACATAAAAACTTTAGTCCATCCACTTCAATGATTGTCCTGGAATAAGTCCTTACTTGATTTAGAAGTAACTTTTTAGGTCAGGGCATTGAGTTGGGTAATGCCCATGTTCTCCACAAATAAGACATTGAACTCCATAACAATCTGTCACTCTATGACCCTTTTCTCCACACAGATAACATCGGTCCCTCCATTTGAGGTATTCCTCAAGGTTCTTCTTCCCTTCTTTATAAATCTCAATCTTCCTTTCTTTATGCTCCTTAACATGCGAACATGCATAATAGTTTATCTTCCTCTTCTTTGATGAATTAGGCATACCACTAAATTTCACCTTATTAATCATATATCGCGATGACTGATTCGGCATAATCACAATATCTTTATCTCTAGGCATTACACAATTTTGTTGCTCATAGTCACCAATTTGTCCATTAGATTCAATGTTAACCGAATTCCTTCTGGTTCCCTCCATTAACTAAAACAAAAAAAAGAATTCTGTGAGAGGCGAAATCAAGCTAGGGAAGACAACATAGTAAAGGGGGAGTACCCTCAATATCTAACATCTTAGGTTTAAATTCTAAGATCGTTAGCACAATTCTAGGACTATAACCTATACGTATACTTAACCTTAGAGACATCCCTATACATACCTTAGAAATATCTCTAGGGATCTCACTAACGTTTTCGCATCCTAGTTTCCAAAGGTTGACTAAACCTTTCCTCTGATACCAACTGTAGAGACCCAAAGCATGACGTACATTGACATTACATTACATTTGCGGAATACTTAGTACATAACAAAAACACACCAACAAGGATCGTAATAGTTTAGTGTCTTTGGAAACTCGGAATATAATCTTCTAATCCTGGTGAAAGATCTTCAACATCTCCCATAAAGACCTTCTTTTTTTTACCTAAAACCTTTTTTTATATCCTGGTGAAAAGAAAACATAAAAGGGTGAGCTCAAATGCTCTGTCAGGGTAAACAAAAGAAACATCAATCACATCATATACATAAGCACATAACTTTTGGAAATCTTAACCTGTAAAAGAGATCATAATTTCATAACATGGGGTAAATCATGGCAGTGAAATGTAATCACAATAATCATAACTTAAAACATTAAACTTTGTGGAATACACACATAATCATAGATAATCATATCTTATTAGTCAAGATTCGTTGCCAAGACTATCTTAGTGGACAAAGTCCATTTCTGAATCGAGTAACCCTCGTTTCAGTCTTGTTTCACTGAACCGGTATAACCTACCATTTCATCCATGTATATCTCATGAGATAAAAAATCTTTACCCAATTCATTGGAGGGAGATATAGGTCCCACCAATCTCATAATGATACCATTATTATGTGTGCCACAAAATCATAAACCATACATCATAGCATAACCCATGTAACAAAAATGGGAATCTTAAACATCGTGACATCATAAAACAATTCATATAAGATAAAGGAATTCATAAAATTAATTCCATCACAACATAACCAAATCAATGTAATAATAGGGATAGAAACATAACCCTATGTTATCTTATATGGGAAATAATTTTGATAAAACACTTGAAATGAATTCTTGAGGAAAATATCATTTCTTCTTCAAAATCAATTTCTTTTCACAAAACGTGATGAAATTTTAAAAGAAAGAGATTTTATTGAAAATAGTCATGAAATATTTTGGAGGAAGCTTCATGAAAGTAAGGCTTTATAAAACCTTAAAAATCCATTCGTGCCGTATAAGTTAAAAAAACATTCTTCATACTTTTGTCGGAAAAGTTAAAAAGTACCTCGTACGAAAAACGACAAAAGATTCCTTTCTTATCTTTTACTAAAAATTCACCGAATGGTAAAATTGGATTTAAACAATTGTAGGTTGATGGAAATAACATTACATATTGAGAAACATGGATTTGGATGATAAAATACACCCATGTAAATACCAAAGTATAAACAATCTCCGATAAAAATGAGATTGTGATATTTTCCCTTACCTTAGGTCCGATTTGCTTCGTAAGTGTCCGAAACTCCTGTATAATGACTTAAATCATGTTATTGACTTATTCCAGAATCATATGCATTGTTATTATATCATATATGGTCCACTTATGACTTTATATTACCCGTTCGTTTGTAAATTCATGTTAAAGTAGTGTTTTGGGTAAAATCGTCTCATTTGTCGTTCGTGTTTTTAACTTGTAATTATTAATATGATTACTTGGATCATGATTACTTATATCCAGAATGTAAAACATGATTTATATATAATATATATATTCAAAATATATATATATATAATATATCGATAAATGGAATGAAATACACCGTTCATGGAGACGGTAGTCCGTATGTACGCATGAACGTTGTTTCTGTTTCCTTATGGAATTAAGTAGATGACATACATATATACATAAATCCAGTATCATTATTATGTCATATAAGTCATTATTACTTATTATATATACTTTATAATCATTCATGAATGGTTAATCATTGAGAATGAATCTCATCGCGTCGTGGAGACGGTAGTCCGTACGTACGCACGAGCGATGATATCGTTCCCATGGTCGTGGAATTGTGTTGAAGTGTATGTATACTATTTAAGTATCAATATCACTTTATAATAATCATATATAGTTACTCATTACACCATTATACCCATCCAATTATGGTGGTGGCGGAAAATAGATTACACCACGGCGTGGAGACGGTATTCCGTACGTACGCACGCGCGGTGATTTCCTTTCTCCGTAGGATGGATAGAAGGTGAATTATGGTTGTTTCATATTTATAATAACATATCAGTATGTAATTAATACTGAGTTTATTACTTTATCATGAAACAACTAAATAAGAAGAAGTTGAAGAAGAAATAAATTGAAAAGATCGGTAATGGATATTACCTCTTCTTTGAAACGCCTCTTTGAATCCTCCACTTAGGGAACTAAGATTGGCCTTTGAAGAAGACCAGGACCTCTAGGATTATTCTAGGGAAGTGGAGAAGGGATTTTGGCAGGGTTTGGACGAGCGTGAGTGCTCAAATTGGTGTGAGGAGGAGGGGGAGGAGGTGCCCTTTTATAAGGGAGGAGAGGGGCACCTTAGAAATATCTCAAAATATTATTTTATATTAAAGTCAAAATCGGTTTATAATGATTCCAAAGGGTCTTATTTAGGAGCTAAAGTGGGGATGGGTCGAAATCCTATCAACCAATAGGTTTTAGACAAGTTTAGGTTATTATTGTAACCTTACCAATTAGATTTAACTCTAAGTTAAATAATTTAACTTTTACTGTGACTTTTTGTTTTATTACACTATATGGTTAATACACTTACTATAACATTCCAAACGAACCCCAAGTTGTTTATAATTAATATATATATATCCTTATCTAATTAATTTGGCTGATCCTTAGATTTTTAGGAATAAAATAACAATTAACAATATAATATTTGATTTAAAAAATATTTTGTGTCAATTTTGACACTATTTGATATATGATTTTTGTGAAAGCCATAATAGAATTATATGTTCGAACCAAGTTGATTAAATCAACACTAATATATCATAGTAACCTAGAAAATTAGTGGAATTCATAAAAAGCCTCAAATTAAATTTATTTGAGCATTTAAAACATCAATTATGTTAACATTTCCTTAAAAGGGTAATTACTGCATCATCGTTGTGTCATAAATAAATTAATTTATTTAATGTCTAAAAATTATAAATAAATTATCATAATGTAGGAAATATTTGTATCTTTCTAATGAATATTTATAATCGAATTTATCTTATGTATAACCCCATATTAAAAATGTTTTAGTTATTAAACTTTGATTTTAACTATTTCAACTATTCATTAAATAAAATAATATTAAATGTCATAATCTAATCCAAGTGGACATAAATGGTCATATTATATTCATAAGGTTGTTTTAGGTCGAATTACACTTATCCAATAGAATTAGGACATGTGTTAGGGTAATAGTAATATCATATTTACCCTTAGTTACCCTATTTACTATTAACCGCGGTAAAAAAAAGTAAAAAATTACTATTCACCAAAAATTATTTTCATCTCATTGAACCACATTTTCGTCCTTGATATTAACCGTGTCTCTCGGATTTTCGAAATTCCATTCACAGAAGCAGTAAAATTAAGTTTTATGCAAAATTCGGTTTTTAACCTACCACTTAGTGGTTTCACTATTTATCAAAAATTGAAAGTTTCCAGAAAAATACCAAAATTTCACCCTAGGCTAATTTTGATATTCCGAATCCAAAAATGATTTCTATTTTACAAAATTCCCAACATATAAGTTGCATTAATTAATTTTATAATTAATTTCTGCTGTCACAACAAATAGCGTGTTTTTAAGAGATAATAACTATCAAAAGATTAACACTTGTTTATGTCTGGTGTAAATGTGAAATTACATCCATTGACCAACATTGTATTGAATTGTAAAAATATATTCTAAATATAGTTTAAAACCACTCAAATTAATAATTTATCACTATTAATTATTTCGATTAAAAAAAGTTGTTTTTAATTAAAATTTAGTAATTTTTACTATTCATCAGAATATGAAAGTTATCCAAAAAGTACCAAAATTTCACCTTAGGTAAAATTCGATACTCCGAATCCAAAAATGAAGCCCATTTTATGAGATAAAATTTCTAAAATTTTAAAAGGTGGTTATTACTATTCATAACTGCTAGTTTTAATAATATTTTAATAGCATATCGTTGTTTAGTGAAACTCGGTATTGCGTACTACACACGCTATCGAGGAAGGTCGCGATTGCGTGTAATACAAGGCAAGTCAAGGATGCATGTGGTGCAAGCTCCTTTTGGTTTAGCGTACAACACAAGACATTAGTGAAATTAAAAAGAATATTTTTCATAAAATTTCGGGGTGTTACATTGATTCTAATGTTATAGTTTATAATCATGATTCTCACCTATTTATGTATGTTATCAATGCATCTTGAATGTTAATATGATGATAGAATCAAAATGATTTTTTTAATGAAAAATGGTTGTCTATTACGAAAAATGTGGTGAATAAATTCTATATTTTACATCATTTTTTCATTATGGGTGGAGCCATTGAGGGTTTTGTATCATCATTTTTTCATTATGGGGTTAACCAATAAGTGTTTTGTATAATTCTATGTTTATGGTTTTTCTTATTTGTCTTTTTAATTGGTTTTCTTGTTATTAAAAACAATAACTTTTACACATGTTTTATTTCATTTTTTATATTTTAAAATTATTTTGAATCCAAATTATGATACCTTTCATATAAATATAAAAAATTTATTTTCATTAAATGATGTTTAATTTTGATATTTGTTATAGGTAATAATGAGTCGAAGTTGGATTAAGACACATCGAATGTGTAATGAATATGAGGAAGGTATTGATGCTTTTTTGGAATTTGCTAAATGAAATGTTCCAAGAAACAACAATTTTTTTCCATGCATGAAATGTTTGAATATGAAGAAGTTGAAAAGTAGAGATATCAAAGATCATCTGATTTGTCATGGTTTTAATCCAAGTTACATACCTTGGATTTGGCATGGTGAAACTGGACAGAATGTCATATCTATTAATGATGATGATTTCCAAGATGATAACTTGGATGGAATTGAAGAAATGATTCGTGATATTGCAGCAGAACAAATTGATATAGAACCGACCGTTGCACGTCTATATGGTTGTTACATCCTAGGTAAATAAAGAATAAAACATTTTCATATTTATTAATATTTACTAATTAAATATTAATTACACTTTAAATGGGTTGCTATGTTCGATAGCGTACCCGATACACAACAAAGAGTTTCTTTGAAATATTACATTGCACACTAGTAATAAAATAATATTATTTTAAATGGTAGTTAACACGTAGCCATTTTATTGGCGGTAATGAATTGAAATAACTAAAATATTATTATATATATTTGTTTAATGTTTTTACATTTATCTAATTGAATATTAAGGCTTAAAATATGAAAAGAATTCAATTTTTTTGGGTATATATACTCAAATATTCACTAAAGGTCCACTTATTGCCTTTTGATGGCGAATCGTTATTAAATATAGTTTTGGTCACTCTTATACAATATTTTGGACAAAATAAAATTCTTTTTTAAAATCGGGACATCAAAATTTACTTTTTGTAAATTTTTGGTATTTTTCCGATAAAGTTCATTTTTTAATGAATAGTGAAAATGTTGTATTTTAATTCAAAACCTCTTTTTAATATAACTTATTTATATGATTAGATTATATTTTGAATTGGTTTTAAATACAATTATAATATATTTTTACCATTTAATCCAATTGTGGTCATTGGAATTAATTTCACTTTGAAATTGGACTTAAACTAGTGTCAATCTTTTGATACATATTATTTCACAAAAACACGCTTTTTATTTTGACAGTGGGAATTAATTATTAAATTAATTAATGAAACTTATATGTTAAGAATTTTTTAAAATAGGAACCAATTTTTAATTCATAATATCAAATATATCTTGGGGTAAATTTTTGGTATTTTTCTGAAAAACATTAATTTTTGATGAATAGTGAAACCACTAAGTGGCAGTTATAAAAACTGATTTTTTGTTTAAATGAAACATTAACACTTCTATGTTTTGATTTTCAAAATTCCGACATTCATGGTTTTCATTATTAAGTAATATGTGGTTCAATGGGATTAAAATAATTTTTGGTTAATAGTAACTTTTAAGTTCATTAATCGCGATTAGAGGTAATTAGTGTAATTTTAGGAAAAAATAATGTTTTAATAATATTAAATGACCTAGACACATGTAAAAACATTATTGGATGTGTCATGGCGACCAAGAAAATCCATGGGTCAACTTGGGGACCCCATGGAGCCACTTTGGTATGAAAATGACAATAAAAACTTTTTATTTAATGTTAAAATGAAAATGTCACAGACATGTGTTTTTTTACTAAAACAATCATTACATGGAGTTATACAAGTCATATTTTTTACAATAAATATTAATTAGAAAGATAAAAATATTTCCTACATCGTGATATTTTTTTTATAATTTTTAGACATTAAATAAATAAAATTATTTATGACACCATGATGATGCAGTGATTACCTCATTATTTAACGATTTAAATAAAATGAAAAGATAATGTAAAATATAAAACCTACAGTTGTAAAAAACCTATTGGATGGGTTGATTTAGAACTCTTATCATCTTATACACGAAATATATAATTTTGGGACCTTTAAAATCCGAAATACATTTTATAATAATGTTTCCTTTTATAACTTTCCAAGAGTGCCCCTCCTCTCCTCTTATAAAAGGCCACCACCCCTACCTCCTTACCCACACCTCTCAAGCCTTTTATTCGTCCACGCACTTCTCATTTTATCTCTCCACATTCCTCCCTTCATCTTTGAAGCCTTACCTTGGGCAGAAATCTCTTCAATGGACCCTTTTGCTTCAAACCTAGATGAGTTACATGATTTTAAGGTAATGTCTTCACTTGTGTTCTTTTGTTTTATTTTTATTCTCCAACCCTCTAAACTATTTTTATTAATTTATATTGTAAAAAACCAGTATCTTCAATATTCTAGGATGTTTTTATGATAAGTATTCGAGTTACACTTACACACACCTTCGTCTAATGGATAAAGAACATACCGTTTCTGTGGTTGGCGAATTTCTGGCTCACGAAACGATGATTGTTCAATCTTCTTTTAACACATTTAATAGTGTCCATTAAGATGTCACTCTATTTATATATGATATATATTATGTTTATGTTTTCCATATGATTCTTTATTTTTCATTTTTGGCATACCTTTATGGTTTCCATTATGGGTATACATGATAATTTCATTTTAGGAAGTGCGGACTACCGCCCCCTCAAAGTGATTTGATTCGTTAATACCATATGTGGTATGTATAAAGGATAGAATTAATGATATTATATATTATATTATACTGTAATTATAATATACCTTTATATCATTATGATTCCATTCCCTAAAATACGAAATAGAAATGAAAGTAGCGTTCATGCGTACGTATGGCTTACCATCTCCATGAACGGTGCATTTCATTTCTTACCTCTAAATGTTATGTAGTATTGTAAATGCATGTATATACTGGATATATATGACATATATGATATATAAATCATGAATATAATTCTGGATATAATGGATATTTTACCACATTAACAACTTATAATTACAAAGAGTTTATTTTTTACTCAAGTACCAATGATCGACAAAATGACCATTATTAACTTAAGTAATTACATAGTGTTCATAAAATGGAATAAGTGATATAAAAGGAATAATGAACTTGAAAAATGTTTTTAAGTAAGTAGAAATTAACTCAAGTTTATTATTCCGGGGGTTACAGAACGATCGAGTCAAGTCGGACAAGAGGTATGGGACTTCATCTCAATCTCCTTTCATTGAGCCATATTTTGATTTATACACAACATTCTATTATACGGTGTATAAACCCCTTTGAATTTTACGATTATTCAAAAGTAATCCTTTTTTATACGAATCATATTGATAAACTATAAATGGAATGTTTTTTTGTTGTACGTATGCGGCGACAATGACTTCTTCGCCGCCATGACCATTATTTGAGTTTCAGCTTCCTCTACAAGCCATAACTTTTTTTGAATAAAAAATAAATACCATGTTTTACTTTTATTTCATTTTGGTATTGAAAATGGTTTTCAAAATTTTTTTATATCATTGTGTTGTATTGATATCTTGTGATTGAAAAGTGGAAAGGTTATGTTTCCTTTATGCATGTTTTATGTGATACGATTATGTTATGGTTCTTGCGCATTTTTATGAAGACGGGTGGTTCCGTGATAAACATAGGCTAGGTGAGCTCAATGCAGCTCTCCAATGCATTGGGTAATGCGAAGAAGTTAAACATTAAGGTTTCTCCGAAGATATTTAGGGAATATACTATGATGGGTATTCCAAACGTAACCATGAAGGTTAGTCCCTACGTAAGAATGTTATGAATGACTCAAGTTTCCTTTATGTCTTATGATTTCCATGATTTATTCATGATTTGATGACGTAAGTGATTATGTTTTATGAGTAAAGTATGATTCCATGCATGGACTAATGTTTTTATTTCGTACTTTTATATCCCTTACTGAGCTTTTTTTGCTCATCCCAAGTTTTTGAAATGTTTTTCTCAGGTCAAGGGAAAGGTATATGATGTGATGATAGTGTCAAGGAAGTGTTAATAAAGAATCCATGTTTTATTTTAAATATGATTCCGTTTATGGGAAAAATGAGTATTATCTTTTATGTTACCACTTTCATTAAATGTGGAATGTAATGCATGTTTTATGATCTAATTCTCTAAAACTCTAAACTTGAAAATATCCTCAACGTGTATTCTTGAAGTAACTCATGATTAAGTAATTTTAAAGGCTGGGGCCTTATAGTTGGTATCAGAGGTCGGTTTAGAAAACTTTAGGAGTTATAATTCTATTAAATGATTATCCAAACATATTGTTTTTTATGGTCAAATTGAAATGAGGTAGAATTTGAAGATTAACATGTTGCTTTATCTAAGACATGTTTGTTCAGAATTGTTTTCCACAGAGGAAATATGGAAGCAGTGCTTGGAAGGAATACAGAAGGAAACGACCTTCCGAATCAGAATCCTGAGATGGTCGGAATAGGAACTGAGCAGTTTTTTGCAGTAATGTTGCAGTTGACTCAAGCAATAAATGGTGTTGGTATCCATGCACGAGATCAGCCAGATCAACTGCAAAGGAACATGTCAGTGGTGGAACATTTCATGAGGCAACATCCCCCATCAATCAGAGGATCATCTGACCCTGTGCTAGCTGAAGGGTGGATTAAAGCACTGGAGAAGATTTTCGATGTCATGGGGTGTTCAGACAATCAAAAGGTTAGTCTTGCTATTTACCGTTTGGAGGGTGAAGCAGATCAGTGGTGGCCTATGGTTAAAAATATCAGGGACACTGATGAGATTGATTCTCTCGACTGGGATGAATTCAATGGTATGTTTCTCAAGAAGTATTTTCATAATGTTGTTCGACTTAGGATGGAAAAACAATTCCTGGAATTGGGGCAGGAGGAAGACTTAGTGGCTGCCTATGAAGAGAGGTTCACTCGATTGGCAAGGTATGCTCCAAATTTTATGCGAGACCTTGATAGTAAAATCATTCATTTTTACTCTGGATTAAAGCCAAAATATTTAAGGGTTTTAGCTTCTCGCGAGTTCAAGAGTTATGAAAAGCTTTTTTGATGTGCTGAAAAGGTAGAGATGGAGTTTTTTGATGATCAAGTGTTCAATAAAAACTAGCAGAAGAAGAGACCGAGGTGGCAGGAGAAAGGAAAGAATTCTTCAAAATGGTCTGACGGTAAGAAAAATAAGTTTCCAGTTTGTGATAAATGTTGTAAAAGGAATGCTGTGGAATGTTTTATGAATTTTGGAAAGTGCTACCGATGTGGTAAGATGGGACATAAGGCTCGTGATTGCACTGAAAAAGATTAGGGTGATGGTAAGACCAAATTTTATTTACAGTTAGTAAAATGTTTTAAGTGCAATGAGATGGGTCATTATGCAGACGAGTGTCCGACAAAGAGCTCGAGTGATGGGAAGCTGTTAGAATACAAGGAGAAAGGGGTGGTGAAATCCTTTGCATCTACTTCAGCAGATGTCAGGCCATCAAATGATGTTTTATCAGGTACATTGTTTGTTTTTTCAGATTATTCTAGTGTGTTGTTTGATTCGAGTTATACACATTCATTCATCTCTGAAAACTTTTGTAGTAAAATGGTAATACCATCTCAAGAAATGACTCTTGAACTTGTGGTAAAAACACCTGGGGGAAATGTTGAGGCAAAAATAATTTTTATGATTATTCCTATCCTTATCCGTGGAAGTAACCTACTTGCAAACCTAATTGATTTACCTCTAGTAGAGTTTGATGTTATCCTGGGTATGGATTGGCTCTCTATTTACCATGCTAAGATTTATTGCAGAGAAAAAAAGTTTATTTTCAGAAAGGCATTCAGTTTGTGTACAACAATGAACCATTACTATTTATAACATATCAAGAGGCTGAGAAACTTGTAAAATATGTAAATGAATGTTACCTTGCACATATTGTTGAAAACAAAGGAACTATTCAGATTAATGATGTGCCAGTGGTAAATGAGTATCCTGATGTTTTTCCTGATGAGTTTCCTGGAATAATACCAGATCGGGAAGTTGATATTACTTTTGACTTAGTTCCTGATGCTAAGCCAATTTCAAAACCCCCTTATCAAATGGCTCAAATTGAACTTTTAGAGTTGAAGGATCAATTGCAAGATTTATTAGAGAATGGTTTTATTCGATCTAGCACATCACCATGGGGTGCTCCTATTTTATTTGTTAAAAAGAAATATGGTTCAATGAGACTTTGCATTTATTATAGAGACTTGAATAATATTACTATTAAGAACAAGTATTCTTTGCCTCATATTGATGATTTGTTTGATCTTCTCTAGGGAGCTCAGTATTTTTCGAAGATTGACTTGAGGTCGGAGTACCATCAGTTGAAAGTAAAAGAAGAAGACATACAAAAGACTGCGTTCCGTACTAGATATGGCCATTATGAATTTGTAGTTCTGCCTTTTGGGTTAACCAATGCACATGTTGTATTCATGGACCTTATGAATAGAATTTTCCATGAGTTCATGGATAAGTTTTTGGTTGTTTTCATTGGTAATATTTTGGTGTTTTCTAAAAGTAATGAGTAGAATAGAAGGAATTTAAGGGTTATTTTGAAAACCTTAAAAGAAAAGAAATTGTATGGGAAATTCAGAAAGTGGGAGTTTTGGTTGCCATAAATTTATTTCCTTGGTCACATTGATTCTAAATATGAGATAATTGTTGATCCTGCAAAAACAAAGGTTGTTGAAGAATGGCCAAGACCCATAAATATAACTGAGATTCGTAGATTCCATGGTTTGGCAGGCTATTACTGAAGGTTTGTTAGAAATTTTTCACTGTTATCTAGTCCAATGACTAAGCTAACTTGGAAGGGTGTTAAGTCTACCTAGAAAAAATAATGTGATGATTGTTTTCAAGAACTGAAAAGAAGATTGGTGAATGCTCTAGTTTTGGCACTACCTTCTAAGAATGGTGAGTTTGTTACCTATAATGATGCTTCATTGAAAGTAATTGGTTGCATCTTAATACAGAATGATCAGGTAATTTCTTATGCTTCACAATAGTTGAAACTCATGAGATAAAATACCCTACACATGATTTGGAAGTAGATGCTATTTTTTCGCTTAAAAAATTTGGAGGAATAATTTGTATAGAGTAAAGTATAAAATATATACCGATCACAATAGTTTAAAGTATATATTCACTCAGAAATAATTGAACATGATATAGAGGATATGGCTAGAATTAATCAAGGATTATGATTGTACAATTCATTCCCATCCGGGAAAAGAAAATAAATTGGCTGATGCTTTGAGTCGAAAAAGTAATTCTTCATTAACAATGTTGTGTTTGGAACGTGATCATTTGGTTAAGGATTTTATGAAATTTGGTATAGAAGTTTTTGGTGCAGGAAGTTCTTCTGTTTTGTTTCAGGTATTAGTGAGATCATCTCTATCAGATAGAATTAAGAAAGCACAAAAGCAAGACAGCGAGTTACAGAAAAAGGTAGAGCTGGTTCAGAAGGGTAAGTTGCCTGAATTCAACATTTATAATGATTGTGTTTTGAGATTTGGGAAGAGATTGTGTGTGCCTTTTGATTCACAGTTGAAGAGAGTGTTGTTATGTGAAGCTCATAGTTCTCCGTTTTCAGTTCATCCAGGTAGTACTAAGATGTATAGAGATATTCAGGAGTATTACTGGTGGGACGGAATGAAAAAAGATATTGCTGATTTTACTGTGAAGTGTTTGACTTGTCAACAGGTAAAAGTAGAGTGGCAGTTACCGAAATGGATGCTTCAGCCTTTACCAGTACCATAGTTGAAATGGGAGACTATATCCATGGACTTCATTGTGGGATTGGGAAAGACACCTTGAGGTAATAATGCAATCTGGGTTATTGTTGATCTCTTGACTAAATCTTCTAATTTCCTGGCTATACGAGATAATTTTTACCTAGATCAACTTTACTATTTGTATCATAAATAGATAGTCAGGTTACATAGAGTTACTCACTCCATTGTATCTGATCATGATCCCAGGTTTACTTATAACTTTTGGAAAGGCCTTTAGAGGTCTTTGGGTACTGAATTAAATTTTAGTATAGCTTTTCATCCTCAATCAGATGGGGAGTTAGAAAGAACGATTCTGACTTTAGTGGATATGCTACGTGCTTGTTCGATGGATTATCAGGGAAGTTGGGACCAACATCTTTATTTGGCTGATTTTTCTTATAATAGCAGCTTTCATTCCAGTATACAGATGGCTCCATTTGTGGCATTATATGGTAAACCGTGTCGAACTCCAGATTTTAGGGATGAAGTGGGTGAAAGGAAGATGATGGGACCAAAATTGGTAGAAGGGAGGGCAGAAAAAGTTCAGTTGATTCAAAAACACATGAGAACATCTCAGAGTAGGCAGAAGAGTTATGCAGATAAGAGGAGGAAGGATCTATATTTTGAGGTAGGTGATCATGTTTTTCTCAAAGTTTCACCATGGAAAAGTGTGATGTGATTCAGTAAGAAGGGAAAGATGAGTCCAAGGTTCATTGGAACATATGAAATTCTGGAGAAAGTTGGATCAGTTTCTTACCGAGTGGCTTTACCTTCAAGTTTATCTCAGGTACACATTGTTTTTCATGTTTCGATGTTGAGAAAGTATATTCCAGATCAATCTCATGTTTTGAGCCCAGAGGTAGTTCAGTTGGAAGAGAATCACTCTTATGAAGAAAAACCAGTCCAGATTCTTGACCGAAGAGAGAAAGTGTTGCAAAATAAGGTAATTCACCAGGTAAAGGTTTTGTGGAAAAACCATATGGTTGAAGAGGCAACATGGGAATATGAAAATGCTATGAGGGAAAAATAACCCCACTTATTTTGATAAGTGATTGAAATTGCGAGGATGCAATTCCCAAAAGGGGGGAAGGATGTAACGTCCCAGGTAAATAAAGAATAAAACATTTTCATATTTATTAATATTTACTAATTAAATATTAATTTTACTTTTAAGGGCTGCTATGTTTGATAGCGTACCCGATGAATAACAAAGAGTTTCTTTGAAATCTTACGTTGCACACTAGTAATAAAATAATATTATTCTAAATGGTAGTTAACATTTAGCCGTTGTATTGGAGGGAATGAATAAAAATAAATAAAATATGATTATATATGTTTGTTAAATATTTTTACATTTATACAATAAAATATTAAGGCTGAAAATAGGAAAATAATTCAATTTTTGGGCATATATACTCTAATATTCACTAAAGGTCCAATTATCACCTTCTGATGGAGACCCATCATTAAATATAGTTTTGGTAACTCTTATACATTATTTTGGACCAAATAAAATTCTTCTTTAGAATTGGGGCATCAAAATTTACTTTGTGTAATTTTTTTGTATTTTTTCGATAAAGTTCATTTTGTAATGAATAGTGAAAAATGTTGTATTTTAATTCAAAACCTCTTTTTAATCTAATTTATTCGTATGATTAGATTATAATTTGAATTTTTTTCTAAAGTATAATTAGAATATATTTTTACCATTTAATCCAATTGTGGTAATTGGAATTAATTTCACTTTGAAATTGGACTTAAACTAGTGTCAATCTTTTGGTACATATTGTTTCATAAAAACACGCTTTTTATTTTGACAGCGGGAATTAATTATTTAATTAATTAATTCAACTTATATGTTATGAATTTTGTAAAATAGAAATCAATTTTTAATTCGGAATATCAAATATAGCTTATGGTAAATGTTTGGTATTTTTTTGAAAAACTTCAATTTTTTATGAACAGTGAAACCACTAAGTTGCAGTAAAAAAACTGATTTTTTGTTTAAATGAAACGTTAACACTTACATGATTTTATTTTCAAAATTCTGACATACATGGTTGTCATTAGGAAGTAATATGTGGTTCAATGGGATTAAAATAATTTTTGGTGAATAGTAACTTTTCTGTTTATTAATCGCAATGAGAGGTAATTAGTGTAATTTAAGGTAGAAAATAATGTTTTGAGAATATGAAATGACCTAGAAACATGTCCTACCCTTATTGGATGTGTCATGACCGACCAAGAAAATCCATGGGTCAACTTGGGGACCCCATAGAGCCACATTGGTAGGAAAATGACATTAATAACTTTTATTTAATGTTAAAATGAAAATGTCACAAACATGTGTTGTTTTACTAAAACAGTTTTTACATGTGGTTATAAAAGTCATATTATTGACTATAAATATTCATTAGAAATCTAAACATATTTCCTACATCATGATATTTTTTTATAATTTTTAGAAATTATATAAATTAAATTATTTATGACACCATGATGATGCAGTGATTACCTCATTATTTAACGATTAAAATGAAATGAAAAAATAATGTAAAATGTAAGACCTAAACTTGTCAAAAACCTATTGGATGGGTGTATTTCGAACTCTTATCTCCTTATACACAAAATATATAATTTTGGGACCTTTAAAATCCAAAAATAATTTTATAATAATGTAACCTTTTATAACATTCCAATAGTGCCCCTCCTATCCTCTTATAAAAGACCCCCACCTATACCTCCTTACCCACACCTCTCAAGCCTTTGGTTCAGCCATTATCTGCTCATTTTATCAATCCACATCCCTCCCTTCATCCTTTAAGCCTTACCTTGGGCAGAAAGCTCTTCCAGGAACCCTTCTGGTTCAAACCAAGAAGAGTTACCCGATTGTAAGGTAATGTCTTCACTTGTATTCATTTGTTTTAATTTTCTTATCCAACCCTCTAACATCTTTTTATTCCATTATTTTGTAACAAAAACAGTTTCTTCAATATACTATGATGTTTTTATGATAAGGATTCGAGCTACACTTACACACACCTCCGTCTAATGGTTAATGAACATACTGTTTCTCTGGTTGGCGAATTTCTGGCTCACGAAACGATGATTGTTCATTATTCTTTTAACACCTTTAATGGTGGCCATTGTAATGTCACTATATTTATATATTATATATTTTATGTTTATTTATTCTTTATGCTTCTGTATTTTTCATTTGTGGCATACCTTTTTGGTTTCCATTATGGATAAACACGAAAATTTCATTTTAGGAAGTGCGGACTACCGCACCCTCAAAGTGATTTGATTCGTTAATACCATATGTGGTACATATAAAGGATAGATTTAATGATATTATATGTGATAATATACTGGAATTATAATATACCTTTATATCATAATGATTCATTCCATAAAATACGAAATAGAAATGAAAGTAGCGTACATGCGTACGTTCGGCTTACCGTCTCCATGAACGGTGTATTTCATTTCTTACCTCTAAATGTTATGTAATATTGTAAATGCATGTATATACTGGATATATATGACATATATGATATCTAAATCATTAATATAATTCTGGATATAATGGATATTTTACCACGTGAAAAACATGTAATTACAAAGTGTTTATTTTTTACTCAAGTACCAATGATCGACAAAACGACCATTATTAACTTAAATAATTACATAGTGTTCATAACATGGTAATAAGTGATATAATAGGAATAATTAACATGAAAAAGGTTCTTGAGCCAGTAGAAAATAACTCAAGTTTATTATTCAGGACGTTAAAGAATGATTGAGTCAAGTCGGACCCGAGGTATGGGACTTCGTCTCAATCTCCTTTTATTGAGGCATATTTTGTTTTATACACAACTTTCTGTTATACAGTGTATAAACCCCTTTGGCTTTTATGATTATTCAAATGTAATCTTATTTTATACTAATCATTTTTCTAAACGGGAAAATGAATTTTTTTTGTCGTATGTATGCGGCGACAACGACTTCTCCGCCGCTGTGACCATTATTTGATTTTCGGCTTCCTCTACAAGCCATAACTATTTTTGAATGAAAAATAAATACCATGTTTTACTTATATTTTATTTTGGTATTGAAAATGGTTTTAAAAAATTTTTTATATCAATGTGTTGTATTTATATCTTCTGATTGTAATGTAGAAATGTTATGTTTCTTTTATGCATGTTTTATGTGATACGATTATTTTATGGTTCTTGGGCATTGTTATGAAGATAGATGGTTCTGTGATAAACTAAGGGAGGGTGAGCCCGATATAGATCTCCAATGCATTGGGTAACGTGAAGGAGTTAAAAGTTAATGTTTTTCCAAATAGATTTAGGGAATATATTGTGATGGGTATTCCAAACATAACCATGAGGGTTACTCCCTACGTCAGAATGTTATGAATGCCTCAAGTAACCTTTATGTCTTATGATTTCTATGATTTATTCATGGTTTGATGAGGTATGTTATTATGTTTTTTGAGTAAAGTATGATTCCATGCATGGACTAAAGTTTTCATTTTGTACTTTTAAATCCCTTACTGAGCTTTTTATGCTCATCCCATGTTTTTGAAATGTTTTTCACAGGTCAAGGGAATGGTACATGATGTGATGATAGTGTTAAGGAAGTGCCAAGAAAGAATCCATGTTTTATTTTAAATATGATTCTGTTGTTGGAAAAAAGGATTACAATCTTTTATGTAACCACTTTGTTTAAATGTGGAATGTAATTTATGTTTTATGATCTAATTCTCTAAAACACTAAACCTGAAAAGATCCTCAACGTGTATTCTTAAAGAAACTCAATATTAAGTAATGTTTAAGGCTAGGGCCTTATAATGGTGATGTTGAAAAACCATTGTATCCTGGTTGTACATATTTTATGGTTTTGTCTGCAGTGTTAGGATTGATTAGACTGAAGGAAAGTCATGGATGGAGTGACAAATGTTTTACGGAGATACTACAATTGTTGAAAAACATTATTTCAAAAGACAACAGACTTCCAGAACCAAATTATAAGGGGAAAAAAATTTATGCCTGATGGGAATGGCATATAATAAAAAACATGCATGTCTGAATGACTGTATAATATATAGGAAGGAATACGAATTACTTTTTGAGTGTCCAAAATGTGGGACAAAACGGTATAAGTTGAAAGAAAAATAATAGGCTGATGTAGAGATTACAAAGATCCCTGCCAATGTATTTTGGTATCTTCCTATAATTCCTCATTTGAAATGATTATTTGATAACTCAAATGATGCGAAAAAAATATGATGGTAGGCTGATGAGCAGATATGTGATGGAAAAATTCGGCATCCATGTGATTGTCCACAATGGAAGACAATTGATGAGCTGTATCTGAAATTCGGAAATTAAATTAGAAATCTTAGACTTCGATTGTGCAATGATGGAATGAATCCATATCGAAGTCTCAGTAGCACACATAGTTAATGGCTAATTTTATTGGTAATTTACAACCTCCCTCCTGGAGTTTGTATGAAGCGGAAATATGCCATGTTGAGTGTAATGATCTCTCATCCAAAGCAAGCCGGAAAAGATATTGGTGTTTTCTTGTCACCATTGATTGATTATTTGAAACTTTTATGGGAGGATGGTGTGAGAGTGTATAATTATTATAAATGAATTATTTTCAACTACATGCAGCGCTTATGTTCACTATAAATGACTTCCCAGTGTATGAAAATTTTTCTGGATACAGTGTTAAGGGGAATAAAGCATGTCCAATTTGCGAACAACAGACTTCATATTGTCAATTTCTTCAGGGGAGGAAAACAATCTACATGGGTCATCAAAAAGGTTTTACATATGGATCACTCCTATATAAACTAAAAAAGGCATAGAATGGGTCACAAGAATTAGATATTTCTCTAAAACCTTTATCTTATAATGAGTATTTTGAGAGGGTGCAGAACCTTGATGTGACATTGGGAAAGACACATAAATTAGGTATTGATATACATGTTTAGATGAAAAGGTCAATATTTTTTGAGCTACCATATTGGACATATCATGAAGTGAGGCATAATATTTATGTCATGCACGTGGAGAAGAATATTTGTGATATTTTAATTGGAACATTGTTAAATGTTAAAGGAAAGACTAAAGATGGATTTAATGCTAGATTAGACTTACTATCAATGGAAATACATTTTGAGTTAGCTCCGACTTATGATGGAAGACAAACATTTCTTCCCCTGGCTTGTCAGACATTATCCAAGTGGGAAAAAATTAGGTTCTTTCCGTGTCTTCATGATATCATAGTGCCTTAAGGTTATTCTTAAAATGTAAAAAAACATTGTCTCTCTAAAGGATTTGATGTTAATAGGTATGAAATCTCATGATTTTCACGTCCTGATGCAACAACTTCTACCGGTTTCATTGAGTAGAATATTGAGTATCCGTGTCAGAAAGACTATAACGAAGGTGTTTTATTTTTTCAATCCATTTTCTAATAAGTTGATTGATGTGAATGCTTTGAACATTTTGGAAACTGATGCAATATCTATACTTTGTCAATCGGAAATGTATTTAACCCCATCATTTTTTGATATAATGTTGCATATAATGGTTCATCTGGTTCAAGAAATAAGAATTTGTGGACCTTTATATCTTCGTTGGATGTATCCTTTTGAAAGGTATATGAAAATATTGAAGGGGTATGTTAAAAATCTTTCTTGACCTGAAGCCTCCAATATTAAAACATATATTTTTTAGGAGGATGCAGTGTTTTATACGAGATAGTTGTCTGCAGTGGAGCACATAAGTTTGCCAATATCTCGTCATCAATGAGTTAATACTGGGAGAAAGAGGATTTATGGCTTGAAAGTCAAATCGTTTTCATCTGAACAGATGAAGAAGGTAAATTTATACATCTTGAATAACATAGCTGATGCTCAGTTTTATATCACATTGCATAATAATGAGTTGAAACAACGTCATCCAAAAAACAATGAAATGTGGATTTTGAATGAGTACAAAAAAACATTTTTGACATGGTTTAAAAAGACCATACGCGGTAGCTTAGATATATTAGAGATGTTATGATGGTTAGAGGGTGGTCTAAGTTTAAATTTGATAACATGGTCCGGGTATGACATTAACGGCTATACATTTCATATGAAAGCTCAGGAAAATAGAAGTGATGTTCAGAATAGTGGGGTATTGGTGTTTGCAAAAGCAATGCATTTTTCGACTTCTAAAGACAAAAGTCCAATTTCTACATCAAGTGAATATTATAGAGTTATTGAAAAAATATGGGAGGTTGATTACTTTAAAATTAATGTTCATGTTTTTAACTAAAAATGGTTTGTCGGTAAAAACATTGTGATACATGATGAATTTGGAATGACATTTTTTAATCTGAATAGATAGGAAGACACAACAGATTCTTTTATACTTGCAACACATGAAAAACAGATTTTCTATGTTTTTGATCAATCAAATATGCAGTGGTCTATTGTTTTACAAGGAAAAAAACAATATTTTGGTGATGATCATCTAGATGTAGATGCTGATTTATGTGATATACTAACTTCCATGGAATTATTAGCAGAAAATAATGATAAAAATGTTATAGACATGGTATGTTCCATAAGGAATGATCATTATTAAGGAATTTGGGAAAACAATCGATTTGTACAATCCTAATATTATAGGTAATGTATGTTTACCCTATTTACCATGTTTACCATGTTTACCTTGTTTACTTTGTTTACTATGTTTACTATGTTTACCATGTTTACCATAGTTTACCATGTTTAACATGTTTACCATTTTTTACCATTTTTTACCATATTTTATCATATTTTATTATGTTTTTCTTTACGTAATTTATATATTTATTTATTTTGTTGAAAAACCAATTACACTACCATGTTTACCATGTTTACCATCTTTAATATTCTTTATCATGATAAACCATATTTACCATGTTTACCATTGTGATAGTTGAATTTGTTTATTTCTGAATTAATGTTTCATTTTTTGATTTCAAGGACAATGGAAGATCAATCGCTTGATCAACTACATGATTCTAAAGGTGAGAAGCATGATGAATCCTCCGGGGAATAACATTTACATGATACTGTTGATGTCCCCCAATCGTCTACATGTACTCCCATAACAACTAAGAGATCAAGAGTTGGTAAATGTGGCAGCACACGTTTACCAAAATTATCAGTTGCCCATGCCCAGGACTAGAGGATAGTAGTAGAATTTGATGACAATTATATTCCAAGAGGACCAACTGCAATAGATTTTAAGAGTTTCGTATCAACTCAAGGAAAAATCAAAGTTGGCATTTTTTACCATGATTGGAATGGTGTGGATGAAATGATAAAAGCTCAGAAATGGGAGACTATTTTGGTAAGATCTCTTTCTACTGTTTGACATATCTTTAAAAAAATATAGTATAATATAAACACTCTCTTATTTATCATATGATATTTGATATTCCTAACATTAGAGGACTCAAGAAGAAATGTTTATCAATGGAAGCGAGATGATTGAGGGATTTCAAATCAACCCTCACATCTGATTTCATTTATGGTCAATGAAATCCTGCCAATCCATGTCATATATATCCTTTCAAAGATGAAGACACATAGAGAAAATTTCTTCAAAGTAAGAGACAAGAATAATTACTGGTAAGTTTAATGTAATCTTTTATATGTTTTCTTATATAACTGAACTTATTAATAATTTTTTAATTATATATTATTGTCAATTTATAGGAAACAAGGAAATCTCATTAGGAGATCAAAGATAAAAATGTATACCCTCATAGCTTATCTTGGGGAGGGTATACATTATTGGATGAATAATTGATGGTTGAAAAATTTTCAAAACCTACAGCTAAGTATTCAAGATCAGGTAAGGATGTTCTTCTGTCCCCTCCATCTAGACATGAAAAATGGAAGAGGGATCAGATGTGCAAAAAGGGGAAATATCTTTCAGATGAATCAAGAATCGTAGTTGGGAGGATTGTAAGATATATATTTTATTAATTTAAATTGACGTATATGAATTAAATACTTTTAATCAATGATTTTTTTAATTTATTAATATAGGATTCTAGTGAGGAGCAGAGCACACATGGGGCATTTATAGATGCTGAGAGGCATGATATTATATCTGAAGCATTGGCAAAGCCCAAACACCGCGATCGTGTACGGGGATACCTGATGGGTGTATCAGTAAGAAAAGTGTTTCCACGTTCTTCAACTCCTTCCATTGAGGGAGTGTATAAAAAATAGATTCTTTAGAAGCTAAAGTTCACAATATTAATGCAACGATGGAGGAAATGATTAGATCATCAGTACAGACTATGTTTTGCAAATATGAAAAGACAATATCAGACGACAGCTCTCACTCCTCCAGCTCCCCCTGCAGTCCCCATTTTTTATCCTCCACCTCCAGAAGCAGATACCCTCACCCACCTCCAGTAGCAACTCCGACTCCTCCACCTCAGTCTGAGGCCTCCATTTCTCCACCTCAACCTGCATACCCCATTTTATATCCTACTCTTTCACTACATCTTCCTACTTATTGTGAGTTGTATGTTGATGATCCTCACCATAATATAGTGGAATATGTTCTGGTATATTGTATTGGAGATACAGTTCGTCATCAATAGTTAAAGGTAGAGCAACATAGGTTCACTGTAAAGGATATTATAGATATATCTGCTCATGTTCTTGTACCTATAGATTAGGTGATGACAATTGGACATAGTATCTGCCACTTTTTAGTTTGGCCATCCAGACTTTTGCGAGTCATTACTGTAGAGTTATGTGTGTTATATATTATATTTTATTTATTAATAAAGTTGTTTTAGAATTTTAATGCTAATATATTAATCAAATTTTTTTATTGGAATACTTTAAAGGTAATGAAATACATTATAGACAACAAATAAGACAAATGGTTATGGCATCACATTCAGATTCTAGTAGTCTTGGCATATTTTCAATATATTTAAATTTATTAGCGGAGCATTAGTCCTTTCCCTTGGAAGGTCATGTTTTTGGACGTGAAATAAATGTGGGAATTTTGAAAAATTATATCATAGAGCTTGTTACTGGAGACATGTTGGGTGTCAAGGTGGGGTAGATGTTTTCCATGTATGTCTTAACACAATTTTGTCCCTCTGTTAAATTTATAAAAAAGGGGTACATATTTCTATTTTGTATTGGGTATATTTATAACACATGTGAGAGTAATGACTAGACAAATATATATGGGTCATGGACCCGCATTTTCTTTCCACTGATACACATTCATTTGATAAGGAAGAAAGAGCAATTTATGTTGCTAAAAGATTTCAACAAAATATTATCCCACAGTGTCTGATGATGCATTATTTTGAGAGTTATGAAACATATATCTGATGGTTTTCTATCTATTTTAACAAAAAAATAATATCAGAAAATTTTCCTTTATATCATTGATCATTGGATGTTGCGTGTTTTTTTCCACAGGAGAAAACACTATATTGGATATGCTCTGTCCATGGTGATGGACGGAAAAGATTTTAGAATTTGTTGGAGAAGTATGTTTCAATTTCCTAATATTTTTTATATTATAATGAATTTTAAATTTATCTCATTAATATTATTTTCTAACAGGGGATGGAACAACTTTTGAAAAACCACAAACAAAAGTGGTACCAAGATCAAATATATACAAGTGAAGGTAAATATCCATTTATAATTTGTACTTTTAGATGTATTACATAAATATTTATATTTAATTGACACACATTTAAACATAAATGTAATGAACAACAACGCGTCATTGAATGCATATATTATATTTTAAGAGTTATGTATGAAATAATTACAGTGGGAACACTTTTGAAGTTTGACCAGGTTAGATTTTCTTATGAACATTCCCATAATATTTCAGTTGATTTATTCATTTTACATGTTAACTATTTTCCTTTAACTTTGTAGCTACTTGATGACCCTAATCGGTATAGTTCTAAGGATTTCAAACACTTACAAGTGGAATGGTCAAATTATTTTATTGGTTTGATTGGATTTTAGTTTGTTTTTAATGTAAAATGTAATTTTGAAAATTTTAATTGTAATTGTGTATTTGGTGATTGTTTTGGTTGGATTTATGTTATTTTTAGTTGACACTATAAGTTTTAAATGTTATCTATGAAAATGCTTAATTTTGATATGGTTCTTGATTTGGTCTACTTATGTTTTTCTGGTACGAATTCTTGTTTTGATTTCTGGTAGTTTCTGGGGAGAGTAGAAGACCTCTTTCTATTTTTAAAAAAAAATGGTTTTCCACGTCGGTAATTTTATAACTGAAATTATAAAGGAATGAGGGGAGGGTTTATCTCCCTGGTTATTCAAATAACTGACATTATAATCCCCTATGGAATGGTTTTTCATGTCGGTTATTAAATAACTGATATGATAAACACCCCCCGCTGGTTTATCACATCGGTTATTAAATAACTTACATGATAAACCCTCCCCCACTAGTTTTTCACGTCGTTTATTTAGTAAAGAAAATGATAAACCATTGACCAGGGGTTTATCACGTTGTTTATTAAGTAACTGACGTTATAACCCCCCCCCCCCCCCCCCGCCCTAGTGTATCATGTCAGTTATTTAATAACCGACATGATAAACCCTCCCCCACCGATTTTTCACGCCAGTTATAAAATAAATGACGTGATAAACCCTCCCCCACGGGTTTTCAAATCGGTTACAAAATAACCAACGTGATAAAGGACTGGGAAGGGTTTAAGACATCAATTATTTGAATAACCGATGTGATAACCCCTAAGAAATGGTTTAACACGTCGATTATTAAATAACCGACGTGGTAAACACTATGCCACTAGTTATTCACATCTGTTATTGAATAACGGATGTGGAAAACACCTTGATGTTATGTTTTTCTCCTCGGTTTTTAAAGAACTGACGTAAAAAACTATATTTATAATGTCTTCTGTATTAACATCGGTTAAAAACCGACGTAAAAATTTAAAAATTACCGACGGAAATTTTCTTTTAACCAGTGGCGGAACCAGATCATAGGTGAAATAATAATATCATGATATTAAAAGTTTTTAATATGAAAATAATTTACTCAAACATCTTAATAAAATAGAAAATAGTAACCACTACAACCACATCTAGATATTGTAAATACCAATAATAAACTATTACATAATGATGACCAGAACATACTTTGTGGGTTCCCTAAAATTGATAAAACTCAACTTTTTACCTCCAAAACCGTAAAAAATCATTCTTAATTCCTATAATTCATAAAAACCAAAATCCAATGTGGTAGGGTAATATGATCATCTATATTGGATACCACTTAAAATGATTTTCATCATCAATAAGTAAAAATAAAAATTGATATCCAATGTAATATATCCAAAACACCAACACCATGTGACAAAAACCTCAAAAAAAATCTCATATGATGTAAAGTAATTTGAAAATCACTAAAGGGAATGAAAAAAATTCTACATATTAGTTTTAAAAATAAATATCTCAATATCATGGACTAAAAAAATATTGGATATTGGCCATAAATCTTTAAATTTGACTCCAACATAGATTCTACTATGTATTCATGATTATTAAAATCATGAACCCATGGACTAAAATGTCTTAATAGTACCTTATTTTTATGATATTAACAATTAATAGGATACTACATCAACATTTATTCCATATAAATATCTTCGTTTCATAAATCAGTTATATAAAAGTCATCATCTCAATTAAATAAAAGCTCAAAAAAATAATTTTTTTCTAAATATGATCCCTTAACAGAGGACGAAACAATGTATATTCCACATAAAAGAACACTAAAATAAAATTAATATTTATTTAATATAAGAATAAATTTTATATCCATAAATTAACCTCAATAATTTTTAAAGTGAAATGCACATAAACATATTATCACTAAACTCAAAATCTATCGATTTAATCCTTCAATCACTATATGACTTCTATCTATATAAAGAATATTATATATACTTAATGAACCATTATATTTCTTATTATGTCTTATGTAATTAAATTTTTCGATTAATCCTTAACTCACTAATATCTTTATATGGGTATTTTTTACTAAATTGTTTCTAAAGATAATTTTTAATAAAAATGATTTTCATAATGTTCAATATTCCATTATAATTTATCAATGAAAATTATTTTCATAGTGTTCTAAAAATTGTTTAATAAGTTTACAAGGAACATTGTTCTCAAAATTGTTTCGATATTTCTTTATAGGATTCTAACGAAAAATGTTTTCAAAATAATTTCAGGATTATTTTATATGATTTAATGGTAATGTTTATTTAATTTTTTTTAAAATATCTTTTATATGTTCTCAAGGAAAATAGTTTACATATTGTTTTCAAGATTCTTTTATTAGTTTTAAGGGAAAATAATTTTCAAATAATTTTCATGATTCTTTTATAAGATTTAAATGAATTTTTTTTTAAAAATATTAGTAGAATAATTTAAAATTTTTAATAATATATTCAAGAAAATTGGATTTCAATCATTTTCATGATATTTTTGTACATTTTCAAGGAAAATGGTTTTCTAATGATTTTCAATTACTCTTTATATTTTTTTCAATAAAAAAATTTACAAATTGTTTTTAATTATTTTTTTATAAGATATAATATTCATTTCTATGAAAATGGTTTTCAAAATGTTTTTATTTTGTAAATGTAAATTTTGACATGATAAAGAATATTTTCCTCAAAAATGTTTTCAAAATATCTTCCCATGTTTTCCTCCATGTAACATAACTTATATTGTTGTTAATAAATCCATTATAAGAAATATTCATAGGGTTACATTCACATTATTTATTTATTGGTTTATGATTTGATATAATGATGCAAATGGCACATGTTTCTCTTCCACGGCTTATATGATTTTTAAAGATGCTCTTTTTCATTAGTTATTCTTCAAATAAATGATTATAAAACATATCATTCTTCATTGTATAAGATATAATTACATGTTTATGATACCTCTTTCATTTCATGGGTTATAAAATTAATGTTTTTGTATTTTTTGGAATATGTTTGTATGATTTAATTATGATATGGGTTGTACCTATATCTCCCTCAAATGTATCAGGTAATGATTTATATCTCATGAGATATACATGGATGTAATAAGAAATGAACGTGGTTTTGTAATATAGGGATTTAACGAGAAATAAAATTTTTTCAGTATTATAGTATCAAATTGAGGAGTGAAATTTGTTCAGTAATATAGGGCTAGAAAGGGCTATAAAACTGGTTCAGTAGAGGATGTTTTCCCGATAGATGGAATTGGTGTAGAAATTCCTTGAACACTATGAAAATAATTATATATCCAAATGTGTCTTCAATATTTCCATATATTATTCTTATGTTTGGATTTCATGGATTATGTTATTTATTTCCTTATGATATATATCTTATTAAATGAAAATATTTATGTCATGATTCATGTTTATGATCATTGATGTAAAGGGTATGATCTTCTATTTCATTGATCATGTTCACATACCCTTTTGATCATGATTATGTTTATATATCTCCCTTTACCCTTACTGAGCATCTTAGCTCATCACTTTTTATGTATCTTTTCCATATGTTATTAATATATGTTTTTTTCTTCATTATCACAATATGGGAGATACTCATTAATAACCTAGTGTGAGATGATTTATCTCATTTATGTACTAGTGATTTTTTGTTCTTGTTTCAAAATTCATTAGACAAATACAGTCTTAGGGTGTCTATTTGAATAATGTTTTATATATTATTCCATGGTTATGTAATGTTAATATATGAAAATAATGTGTCAATATAGTTTGTATTAGTAAAAAATTTTAGTTATCCTTTGGATGCTAGGATGTTAATATCATAGTGAGTTTCCAAAAAAATGTCTAAGGATAAGTCTTTAGGTAAGGAAAATTATATGAAAATGTCTCTAAATTTTTGGTATATGGTAGAGTGAGTTAATTCCTAGTAATATATCTTTTTTTATATTTTAGATGTGGATATAGATCTAACAAAGATGTTCCTAGTATAAAAAACTCTGATAAGATTTTCGGGGCCAGACTCTTGGTAATCTGGTATATGAAAATGTGCCATATTAGACACTTGGATTGAGAGACCTAGTGGATATTCATTGGAAATTAAAATACTCTTTATGAACCATTATAAACGATTTGGATAGAATATAACTATGAATATCATAGTATAAAACTACGATGTCATAGATTAGAGAATGTTTCATAATTTTGACATACTATAAGTAATTACATTCATGATTATGCTGTTTTCTGATATGATATGTAATGCTCACATTGTGATTTTTGTTTTAGTCAATAGAATGTACTGGAAGGAACAACATTAATGTTAAATATGATGGATGTTTTTTTGATGAACAATCATGTGGAATGATTAATGGAGTGATATATATTGGGATTATTTGTAAGAAATTTTCTTGAATAAAGATTAAAAGTCATACAGTGAAAAACTCTTAGACTCACCAATGAAGAGAAATGAGGTTTTAATAAGAGTTTGGTTATTGTAGACATTGGTGGAAATAATATTTGGTTTCAATTGGTTCAAAAATTTGGAAATAATAACCTATGTGAATGTCTTATAAGAATAATAATATGTTATGATTGTGGAATGAAAGGACACAAATCAAGTAATGTAAAGGAAAAATTGAAGATTTCAGTTAACAAAAATGATGTGAATATTTTCCTTTATAATGAACAATAAGAAGTTAAGTGTTTTATGTTTAGAATAAGTGGTCATTGTAAAACTCATTGTCCGAAAATGAAATCTCTCGAAGAGAATTAGCAAGATACTGTGAGTAATGGGTCTATTGTTGCTGATGATGAGACTACATATGAAATTTGAAAGGACATAGGTATTATGTAATTGGATGAGGTATCCTTATTAAGGATTATGGATGATGTATGTTTTTATATATTTTAATTTTATGAAATATGTTATATGAATGTTGAGACAACAATGGATTTTCCTATTAATGTTTTTCTATATGGATTTTATATATTAATATTAATATTTCTATGGATTTGGAAAAGTGATTTAGGGACATGAGTATATTTTTACTAAGGCAAGATAACACCTAATATATTACTTATTTTATGATATTTTTGTTTGTATAAATATATGTGGGATATAATTAAGTAAATTGGATGGTACATATTATCTAAGAACTAATTAATCACTTGTTTAAAAGTCATTAATGGTATCATGGATAATGTTTACGACATCATGAATTTATGGAAAATATCCAGAAATCAATGGAATATGGAAGCACACGTGTTTAACAAATGGGTGTATTGTAATTTAGGTTGCTACCATGTTCTACGAGAATTAACCATGAGGTTTTCATATATTTTGAATGTTATTGTCATGAAAATTTCATGAACATTTTTCTAATGTTTTATATTTTCATATTTTATATGGGTTATAAGGGTAACAATTCATCAAAAGTTTATGTTAATCTTGAGAGGACGTTTTTATGTATTGATATGATAGGAATACATTGGTTAAAAGGAAATGTAATGATATCCTAATTTCAGGTATTTCCATCTTATATATTTTAGAAATTATATTAAGGGGGTTTTAGAGAAGAACATTGTCTATGTCTGGTGACAACCAATCACATCTAGAAAGGCTGAAATCTTGAACCCATGACTGATGGAAGATAACAGTTTCACCTCTATCACTATCCTTCATAAATTCTTATTTAATGTATTATTTTTTATATTTAAATATTTATAGTGATACATTACTATTATTTTTTATGTTTATTGGTTAATTTATTAAATATATTGATTATAGTTGTTCATTAGAGACAAAATAGTTACACTATTCATTATTGAATGGGCCTTATGAACTTCTAAATGTGAATTATAGTGCTTCAAAAATCAATGTTATTTTCTAGACATTTATTTCTTGGAGTGACGAAATATTTTAAAAAAATAACAACTGAATAATGAAATTGTTTTTATAGGAATATATATAGAAAGAATATTTCATTTTATTATTGGTCAATAAAAGATTTACATTATGTAAGGATCATGGTAAGAAAATGTGTTTTCAGAATACCATATTTTTTTGGAACTAAAGTCCTTTTAAAAAATCTCATATTTATTACATTGATCCTCTAAACTATTCATTGATCATTATATTACTAGTGATTAATGGACTCAGTACCATGTTTCAAATATTTATACTTTTACTCCATGTATAACCTTCACTACTAACATGTATTCTTCTATGTGGAATCCCAATCTTATGTTACATTGGGTAACTATTATGGTTCAATGATTCCCTTTTTAAGGGATGTATTAGTATTCATTTTTATGAAGTGGTATTATATGAATGAATGTTTTAAGTATTAAACAATTGATAATCTAGATGAATTTCAAAGGTGAAATGTGTTTTAATTTTGGTAGAATGTAACACCCTGAGATTTTTTGAATTTGTTTTCAAATTAATTTAATCTTTTAGATATTTTTTATTTCAAGAAACACTAAAAATAATTTATTCTACCTTAATGAGCTATTATTGGAATATTTTATTCCCTATTACATTAATCATACACTACCCATAACATAAATTTTATCATTATCTAGATGGAAAGAGAAGGCTACCTTTGTTTACACACAATAATTACTTTCCTCATTGTCTTGCATAAGAAATGTTACTGAGGCTTGCCGAATAATAATATTTTGTTAAAATATTATTATTTAATATAATATGATATAAAATTGATATTAAATTAATGTTTATGAATTGTAATAATAATTTTTTTGAAATGTTTGGTTTACAAAAATATAAGATGAATTCATTGGTTCACAATTAATTACAAATGAATATGAAAACCAAATTAATATAAATAGAAATATTATTATTTTTATGTCATAAATTTGTTTTAACATAATAAGTTGAATTATTAATAATTAGTCAGTGATATTAGTTTAATAAATATAAGATATATTCAACCAAATATTTTTGATATTCATCCCATATATTCGATAGATATAAGATATTAACAAACCAATTTTTTACTAAAAACCTATATTTTTATAATGATAGTTTAACTGCCTTTTAATTTAGATTCCATTTTTAATCAAAATTTTTGAAATTTTATTGACTTAATATGTAAAAACTAACATCATCTTTGAATTATAACATAATAATTATGTTATGATATATTTGTTTTCTATAAGCATTCATTTTTAATGAATAGTTAAAAATGCAGGATATTAATTAAAAAGTGTTACTTAATATAATTTATTTATAAGGATAAATAATATTTTAAATTGGTTTATAATGTTTAATTATATAATATTTTTATAAATTAATCCAATTTAGTACATTATAACTCATTTCATTTTAATATTTTATATAAAAATATACCAAACATTGAATAATTTTTACATTAAAATCAAATAGTGTCGTCCCATCTATGGGATTAATTTAAAATTAATATCTAATAGATATTTACATTGAATTTTGTAAAATGTATTTAATATATGGTTTCATTATAATTTATAATTTCTAAAATATAAATATAATTTTTTTTCAAACAATACTACATTATTTATTTGAAATTAATTAAAATGATTGAGAAAAAGTTTTTGACAACAAACTAAAAAACCATTAATTTAAGACCCAAAGAAACCTATAAAGATTTAAAATTGTTTATATCATAAATAATTCTACTATATCCTAACTTGGATCAAATTTGGTCTATTATTGGATCCATGTGCAGTGTAAAATATGTGTATGGAATTCATTTGTCAAAATATTACAAGAGTGCCACTCCTCCTCCTCTATAAAATAACATATTCTTATCTCACTTATTCATATTATTATAATCATATTATTCATATTATTATTGTTTAATATAATATAATTAATATTATTTTATTAATATTATTTTATTAAATTTTAATAAAATTAATTTTTTAAATGATTTTTTTAGACTGACCCATTGCAACATGTTTTTTAAAAATCATAGAGAAAATATTTGCGAAACTATTTTCTACCCTAGGGAATTTGTGATGGGACCTCATTTTAAATGAAATTTTAGTGATGGTGTCCCATCGCAAATTTTTCATCGCAAATATCTACTTATCAAGTAGTTTAGTGTATGATAGACAATCACCTGAAGAACTAATGTCTTTCATTTTTTCCATTTTCATCTTTAATGGTTTTCCAAAATTATAGTTGTATTGATATATATATATATATATATATGTGATGTATATGATATATATTATTTTAATATAATTTTTAGATTTTTATATAACCCATTGTTTCATGATATTTATTTTGTGAGAAAATGAAAACGTCGTTCGTGATTACGACGGATTATCGCCTCATGAAGTGATATGATTCATTCACACTATACATAGAATCTTTTAAGTATGAGTTTAATAAATATTATATGTATATATTTATTTATAAATATTATTTAATGATTATATAGGATATATATTTCTTTATTTCAACCTAAAAAAAATTAAAACAACATTTATGCATACAAATAACCTACCATCTTCATGAATGGTGTATTTCATTTCAAATTTACATGATTATATTTTAAATAATTGTAATATAATGAATATATAAGATATTTATATCATATTTATAACTATGGATTGTCTTACATCATTATTACTATAATAGTAAAAAATTTATTTAAAATTAAAATATATACGAATAAGAAAGTTATTATTACCCAAGACGTAACATTAACAAGAAATCAATAAAAAGGGTAAAAATGTCATAAGAAAATAATATATAGTATGATATATATTAATAAGGTTATATTATAGATGTATAAATAACTTATATTTATTATACATGAGGTTTCAAAAGAAACAATAGAAGCCATGAATAATGGTAATATAATTTCATCTCACTTTTTACATTAGTGAGACACATTCCATAACCACTGCATATTTCTTATATGTGGTGATTATAATTGCAATGTATTTATTTTTGGATGATTTTAAATATTATAATTAGGTTATTCATATCCATTTTCTTATATCTCTTTCTTTAGGATTACTATTTAAGAGTTTCTAATGCTGTAAGGGATTTTTGTCTCAATTCTCCATGTTTGAGATGTACGTTATGTAATGCACCAATACACTCACATGAGGTGTATATGCAGACCCCTTGATATCAAATATAATGAATATATTCATACATGTGATATTTTATATTTCATTATATGTTATTCTATAATTGGGGTAGGATTATTTGTTACCAAAGTGGAAATGATTTCATTTATGATCTATTTGATTGTCTCGATGGTTTATGATTATGTTTTTGATGATAAAAATTTATGATACATAAATCAATAAACACATGAAATTTATAATCCTCTTTTTATTTATGTATAATAAAATTTTCCCTAAATTTTCTTATTTTTATGTTCTAAGGAGTTTCAATTCAATGTTTTTAAGAAAAGTTATCTTTTTAGTCAAAACCAGTTTTCTTCAAAAAAACAAATTTCTAATTTTTTTAACATATTAATTGTTAGGATATTTTAATCCCATTTCCATGGAAATGGATTTTGAAAATGTTTAATGTTTAAAATAAAATAATTTATTTTTAAATAATTATTTATAATAATAAATGTTTTTTTCAATGAAACGTTTCTCGAAAATGATTTATGTTTAAAAAACGTTTTGAATTATTTTGAATATTAATTTATATGTATTATAGGTTCTTTCTAAATAAACTTTTTTCAAAACAAATATTCCTAAAAATGGGGTTTAAATGATTTTAAAGAATCTTTTATATGTTATTAATATTTTTTTATCAAAAATTGTTTTCAAAATGTATATGTTTTAAAAGGGGTTTTCAAAAGAGAAAGGCAATTTTTAACAAGAAATATTTTAATTAATATTTCAAAATTAATTTACATATAAGATGACATAAATTTCTGTTTTCGATGATTTATTGGGAATTTGATCCAAGTATACCATTCATCTTATTTCACTAAAATTTTTATGTTAGTATGGAATGCTGTTTATAAATATTGTTTCACGTCTGTGGGTTATACCTTGAAAGAATTCTTATGAAACACAATTTGCTTCAATTTTTTTTTCTATAGTGAAATGATTATGAAACATGTCTATTTTTTATAGGTTATGATATGATTAAATTTTTATAAAACCCATTTAATTATATAGGGTTTTATATGATAAATGTTTATGGTCTACTGTCACACAAAAATATGTTTTTCAGTATGATATAGTAGCGACATATATCTGTCTATTTTGAAATGGGTAATGATTTATATATAATGATATAGACAATGTGGTAATGGGGTGTTAACCATATATAGTAAATGACATTGTTTGCTGTTATGTTTTTTGAGTAAACCCATTCTAGTGTAAGGAAAGAAATTCCATTTGGGATATTAGTCTATTACCCCAAGAATTTGTAGTCATCTAAATGTGAACCTGATTTCTTGTTCACAATATTATGTGTGAATGTAATTTCATGTTCAAATTTTATGTGTGAACTTGATGACATGTTTAAAATTTTATTCGTGAACTTGGTTTTATGTTTATAATATTAAGTAAGGGGATGATTTCAAGTCCTAAACATAATGAGTGAACGTATTTCTATTAGAAAATGATTGCAATATTATATGCTGATGTGTATACATATAGTAAATGTCCTATGAAAATGTTAATCTCTCACGACAAGGGTTATTTTATGTTTCAACACTTCTTTTTATGACAAAAAAAGCATTTTAATTTCGTTTTTTATGATTTTTATATTCTTTTGTATCATTTTAAAATATAACATAGATTGGTGAAAATGTGGTTAAGAATTGGAATGAATCATTGTTGAAGGTGAGTCGACTCCAAGTCTATTTAATAGTGGAAATTAAATTTTGCAAAAGTGTAGGGGACACTTATATCTACCAATGTCTCACCTTTTTTGATGAAGAATTTGGTTAAGTGTTGGGAACACCAACAGTCAAAGTTGAGTCACACTTAGGATTGTAATTTGAATATGTATCAAAAATATCTACCCACATTAATGAGTCATTGTAAAGATAAAACATTCACTATGTATAAAAAATACCTACCACTAGATTAGAACTCACCATGATAACATAGTCAACTCAAATTTTATAAAGTGATGATATATTCTACCACTGAGAATAGACACTACTCATATGATTCAATGTTTTCAAAACTCATTGATTATAAGGCCCCAACATTAAACCTTACTTAATCTTGAGTTATTACAAGATTAAACATTGAGGATCTTTTCAGGTTTAGAGTTTTAGAGAATTAGATCATGAAACTTGCATTACATTCCACATTTAAACAAAGTGGTTACATAAAAGACAGTATTCATTCTTCCCATCACGGAAACATATTTTAAATATAACACGGATTATTTCTTGACACATCCTTGACACTATCTTCACATCATGTACCTTTCCCTTGACCTGTGAAAAACATTTCAAAAACATGGGATGAGCATAAAAAGCTCAGTAAGGGTTACAAAAAATATGTAAAGGAAACATGAGTTCATATATACATGAGAATGAAATCATACTTTACCCATAAAACATAGTCACTTTAACATACCTCATCAAACCATGAATAAATCATAGAAAACATAAGACATAAAGGTAACTTGAGGCATTCATAACATTCTTACGTAGGGAGTAACCCTCTTGGTTACGTTTGGAATACCCATCACAGTATATTCCCTAAATCTCTTTGGAGAAACCTTAACGTTTCACTCCTTCGCGTTACCCAATGCATTGGAGAGCTATATCGGGCTCACCCGCCCTTAGTTTATCACGGAACCACCCGTTCTTCATAACAATGCCCAAGAACCATAACATAATCGTATCACATAAACATGAATAAAGGAAACATAACATTTCCATATTTCAATCACAATATAACATTTTAGGATATTGAAATAATGAATCCATTCAAAAAGAAACCATTTCCAAAACCATTTAAAACATTTAATAAAGAGATTTTTGAATCAAAGGGTCCCATACCACCTTGAAGCTTTTAACATTTTAAACCATTAATATCCATATAAATAAATCCTCAAAACCATTTTGAAAACATGGATATTAATAAGAACAAATAATTAAAACATTTAAAACGATATTTTGGTTAAAGGGGTTTTACCAAAATTAGAGACACTTGAATACAATAATCGAGGAATAACATTTAGTCATAATTTTATAATATCATGAGAATAAAAGGATTCATGATATAATACTCCAAAGGACAGTATATACACCATATAATAGTGAATTTGTGCATAACAACAATGAACCCTCAATAGAAATGTCAAATGTGATGAAATCCCTTATAAAGAAGGTATCCTTAAATTAAGGACAAATAAATCTCAAAAATATGTGTGAAAAATATATATACACCCAACATAAGTGGATATTAATTGTAAAACAATAAAAGGTCAATCACACATATTCAATGGATGACATATTCAATGACTACAAGTTGAACCCAAAGAAATCGAAATTGGGTTAAAAAGTTCCCTTGACAGCCTAACGGAATCACCTCAAAATGAGTTTATGAGAGATAAAAAGTGTATCTCATCACTTGGACATAAAATTTACATCAATAAGGATGTATAAGAACATATCCCAACATAAAAATATGTAAATTAAAAGACCCAATAAAAGAAGTCTTTTAAAAAAGAGGAGGGTGAAATGTTCCCTTACCGACTTGGGTATCTTTCAAAACATACACCCCATGAAAGAAAGACAATAGTTCATTGATGTAATTACTCATAAACGAAAGTATATTACACAAATATTAGAATAATGGGCAGTACATACACCACTCAATGGAATTTGTGGCGAATGTAGCATAAATCTCACGGGAATAAAAGTGAGATGAAAAATCCCTTACGAAAACTCGGCAGCCTAACGGTGCCACATAAAACTTCCAAAATGGATTGATGAGATCAAATAGGGTATCTCATCACATTACAACAAAATTTAAAGAAAGAGGAATATGAAAGAACATCCCCCATTATAACAAATAGGAGCTTAAAAGAAGTGACATAAAGGAGAGTACTTAAAAAGAAAGAGAGAGGTTAGATCTCTTACGAAAGATTGGCAGCCTAACGGTGCCACTCAAAACATCCAAAATGGATTGATGAGAGATAATAGGGTCTCTCATCACATGAAAATAAAAATTAACGTAGGAATAATATAAAAGAACATCCCAATCATAAGAAATATGAGCTTAAAATAAATGACATAAAAGAGTGTACTTATAAAGAAAGAGAGTTGTAGGATCCCTTACCTCGGGTCCGACTTGACTCGATCGTTCTTTAATCTCCTGAATAATAAACTTGAGTTAATTTCTAATTCCTTAAGAACCTTTTTCATGTTCATTATTACTTTTATACCACTTATTACCATGTCATAAACATTATGAAATCATTTAAGTTAATAATATTTGTTTTGCCGATATTTGGTTCTTAAGTCGGAAGTGGACTTCTTACAATTACATGTTGTTCGTGTGGCCAAATGTTTATTATATCCAGAATTGTATTCATTATGTAGATATCATATATTTCATATATATCCAGTACATGCATGCATTTATAACATTACAAAATCATTTAGAGGTAAGAAATGAAATGCACCGTTCATGGAGACGGTAAGCCGTACATACGCATGAACGCTACTTTCATTTCTATTTCGTATTTTATAGAATGTAATAATAATTATATAAAGGTATATTATAATTCCTGTATAATATCATATATAATATCATATTTCCATCCTTTATACATCCCACATATGGTATTTAACGAATCAAATCACTTTGAGGGGGCGGTAGTCCGCACTTCCTTAAATGAAGATATCGCGTATACCCATAATGGAAGCCATAAAGGCAAGACAAAAATGAAAAATACACAAGCATAAATAAAACATAAACATATCATATATAAAAATAGTGACATCATAATGGCCACCTTTGAAGGTGTTAAATGAGTATTGAACAATCATCGTTTCGGGAGGCAGAATTTCACCATCCACGGAAACCGTATGTTCATTAACCATTTGATGTAGTTGTGTGAGAGTGTAGCTCGAATAAATCTTATAACAACATCCTAGTATATTGAAGATATTGGTGTTTTTACAAAAGAAGTAAATAAAAAGAGTTTAGGGGGTTGGATAAGTAAGATAAAACAAATGAACATGAGAGAATGAATTACCTTTAAAAGTGTAACTCCTTTTTATTTGAGCCTAAAGGATTCCTTTGAAAGGCTTCTGCCCAAAGGGAATCCTCTAGGATGAGGAGAGGTATGTGGAGAGAGTAAATGGGCAGGGGTTGGCCGATCCAAAGGCTTGAGGAGTGTGTTAAATGAGGTAGAGGTGGGGGCCTTTTATAAGAGGGGGGGAGGGGCACTTTTGGAAAGTAAAGAAATATTACTTTATTTGAAAACGTGTTTCTATTTTAAAAGGTCCCACATTGATATAATTCGTGGATAAGGTGATAAGGGTTCGAAATCCACTCATCCAATTGGTTTTGGACATGTCTAGTTCATAGATTTTATATTATCTTTCCATTTTATTTAAATCGTCAAATAATGATGTCATCGCTGCATCATTATTATGTCATAAATAATTTAATTTATTTAATCTCCTAAAATCATAAAAAAATACTATGATGTAGAAAAGATTTTTAGCTTTCCAATGATTATTTATAATAAAAAATATGACTTGTATAACCCTACTTAAAAATTGTTTTAGTAAAACATATCATGTTTGTGTCAATTTTACTTTTACATTAAATAAAATGTTATTTATGTCATTTCCCAACCCAAGTGGATCAATGGGGTCCCCAAGTTGACCCATGGCTTGTCTTGGTCGGCCATGATACAACCAATAGGTGTAGGACAAGTGTCATGGTGTTTTCACATTCTTATAATATCATTTTTACCTTAAACTACACTAATTACCTCTAATCGTGATTAAAAACTTAATAAGTTACTATTCACCAAAAAATTATTTTAATCTCATTGAACCACATTTTACTTCTTAATGACAACCATGTATGTCGGATTTTTGAAAATCAAAACACAATGATGGAAAAATTTCATTTAAACGGAAAATCAGTTTTTATAAGTACCACTTAGTGGTTTCACTATTCATCAAAAATTGAAGTTTTTTAGAAAAATCCCAAAAATTCACCCTAAGCTATATTTGATATTCTGAATTCAAAAATGAAGTTCGTTTTACAAAACTAAAAACATATAAGTCAAATTAATTAATTTAATAATTAATTCCCGCTGTCATGACAAATAGCGTGTTTTATGAAACAATAAGTATCAAAAGATTAACACTAGTTTAAGTCTGATTTCAAAGGGAAATTGATTCCAACGACCACTATTGGATTTAATGGTAAAAATATTTTCTAATTTCACTTTAAAACCAATTCAAAATATAATCTAATCATATAAATAAATTAGATTAAAAAGTGGTTTTGAATTAAAATACAACATTTTACACTATTCATTAAAAAAATGAACTTTATCGGAAAGATACCAAAAATTTACACAAAGTAAATTTTGATGTCCCGATTCTTAATAAGAGTTTTATTTGGTCCAAAAGAATGTTTAAGAGTGAACAAAACTATATTTAATGTCGGTTCTCCATCAAAAGGTGATAAGTGAACCTTTAGTGAAAACTAGGGCATATATGCCTAAAATTGAATTCTTTCCGTATTTTAAGCCTCTATCCTTTATTTGATAAATGTAAAAACATTTAAAGACATATATAATCATATTTTAGTTATTTCTATCCATTCCCGCCATTACAACGTCTACATGTTAACTACCATTTAAAATAATATTATTTTATTATTAGAGTGCAACGTAAGATTCCCAAGAAACTCGTTGTTGCGTGTTGGGTACGCCATCGAGCATAGCGTCCCCTTTAAAGTAATTTAAATATTTTATTCACAAATATGGATAAATATGAAATTTCATATTCCTTATTTACCTAGGGTGTTACATCCTTCCCCCCTTTTGGGAATTGCGTCCTCGCAATTTTAAAATTGCGCTTGGAAACATCCTTGAACGTCCCACATCGGAACAAGAGTCGGAAAAACAATCACTTTAAAATAAAGAAAGATAAGCACATGGGTCACCCGAGTTAACCCATACTATGATTCTAAGTATGAAAATATGGACATGGAGGAGAAAACATAGGGTCATGTTCTGATGGAGAGTGATAGAAAACATGTTTAGGAGAAAGTTAACCACGAGAAAATCACAAACTTGTGATGGGTTAAACGGTATTCGATTCCCCAGTAGGAAAAGTTAATAGAAAACATTTTTGTTTTAAGTTACTTTTTATTGAGGAATTTATTCATAAGGAAGCATAATCACTTATCATGTTGACTTTCAACTTTTACTAAATTCCTTAGTCAAACTCATATTTTTTCCAATAGACGAGTATTTAGGGAGACTTGTTCGCGTTAAGAGTACTATAATCAACTTCTAGAGAATCACCTAATCTCCAAAAGCGAACTATATACATCCCATGTATTTAGGCTTTAACCAAACCAAAACCAAAAAGGTTAGTACAAGATCAGATAATCCCGAAAAGGATAACCCCTTATAAAAAGAAAATCTATTCTTAATCTCCAAAATTTGTCCAACAAAACCCAAAGTTCAACGAGGACCATCCGATAAACAATTTGTCCATAAAATTCTTCAAAGTAAACCAATATAAGATTGAAACCCAAATATTTGAAGGATTTAGTCACATAGTCTTCCAAGTTAAATCGTAACATTTATCTCCAAACAACATCAGTTGCTCCTAAAGTCTCACATTGAAAAGTAATTATCCTAATCACATATCCTCCAAAATAAACTTACTCTTAATTAATAAAATCATATAACTAAAAGGAATCAGTCAAACTAACCAGGGACTTCACGTAGTCCAGTGGTAGGCGATAAATACCAGTCGCACTTTGGTTGTGGGTTCGATTCCCGCAGCTTTGTCCGACGCGACGGGATGTCACACGGTCTGCGTGTTGTCCTTTTTCCAAAACTATATAATTCTTAAAACATTCCCCAAAATGAGATAAAATCTTCAAGAATAATCATAACATATTTTAACCTCAAGTTTATATCATTCCTTTCATTTTCCATCATATCATAGAGTAACCCATAATTACCTAAAAATTAAGTATCATATAAACCCTAATGGTTACCTTAATAATTATTACCTGAATTTCCACATCGAGTTGGCCATCTCGTACATGATGCATTAGATAACTCACCATGGTTGAAGTAGTTGATCACGACTTCTTGATATTTGGTTTAGAACAACCACGAGTTTCCTCATTGAATCCTCCATTTTATCTAGTATCTTAATCAGAGAACCACCATAGTTTCCTTCAAACCTGTTGTCTCTTTGGTGCCTGCTAGATCCATCCATTCACTAAAAACAGAAATGTTAGTGTGAGTATATCAACAAAACCATCATGTACTAATGAGGAAGGTAAACACTAAGATACACCTACTCATTCACTTTATCTAAAACTAGGACTCTTTCTGAAATCCTAACCATTATGGTAATTTTCAATTATGCTTAAAGAATACCCTAACCTCTAAAGTTATCTAAACCGACCTTTGATACCAACTATAAGGCCCCAGCCTTAAACCTTACTTAATCTTGAGTTATTACAAGATTAAACATTGAGGATCATTTCAGGTTTAGAGTTTTAGAGAATTAGATCATGAAACTTGCATTACATTCCACATTTAAACAAAGTGGTTACATAAAAGACAGTATTCATTCTTCCCATCACGGAAACATATTTAAAATATAACACGGATTCTTTCTTGACACATCCTTGACACTATCATCACATCATGTACCTTTCCCTTGACCAGTGAAAAACATTTCAAAAACTTGGGATGAGCATAAAAAGCTCAGTAAGGGTTACAAAAAATATGGAAAGGAAACATGAGTTCATATATACATGAGAATGAAATCATAATTTACCCATAAAACATAGGCACTTTAACATACCTCATCAAACCATGAATAAATCATAGAAAACATAAGACATAAAGGTAACTTGAGGCATTCATAACATTCTTACGTAGGGAGTAACCCTCTTGGTTACGTTTGGAATACCCATCACAGTATATTCCCTAAATCTCTTCGGAGAAACCTTAATGTTTCACTCCTTCGCGTTACCCAATGCATTGGAGAGCTATATCGGGCTCACCCGCCCTTAGTTTATCACGGAACCACCCGTTCTTCATAACAATGCCCAAGAACCATAACATAATCATATCACATAATCATGAATAAAGGAAACATAACATTTCCACATTTCAATCACAATATAACATTTTAGGATATTGAAATAATGAATCCATTCAAAAAGAAACCATTTCCAAAACCATTTAAAAAATTTAATAAAGAGATTTTTGAATCAAAGTGTCCCATACCACCTTGAAGCTTTTAACATTTTAAACCATTAATATCCATATAAATAAATCCTTAAAACCATTTTGAAAACATGGATATTAATAAGAACAAATAATTAAAACATTTAAAACGATATTTTGGTTAAAGGGGTTTTACCAAAATTAGAGACACTTGAATACAATAATCGAGGAATAACATTTATTTATAACTTTATAATATCATGAGAATAAAAGGATTCATGATATAATACTCCAAAGGACAGTATATACACCATATAAGAGTGAATTGGTTTATAACAACAATGAACCCTCAATAGAAATGTCAAATGTGATGAAATCCCTTATAAAGAAGGTATCCTTAAATTAAGGACAAATAAATCTCAAAAATATGTGTGACAAATATATATACACCCAATATAAGTGGATATTAAGTGTAAAAAAATAAAAGGTCAATCACACATATTCAATGGATGACATATTCAATGACTACAAGTTGAACCCAAAGAAATCGAAATTGGGTTAAAAAGTTCCCTTGACAGCCTAACGGAATCACATCAAAATGAGTTGATGAGAGATAAAAAGTGTATCTCATCACTTGGACATAAAATTTACATCAATAAGGATGTATGAGAACATATCCCAACATAAAAATATGTAAATTAAAAGACCCAATAAAAGAAGTCTTTTAAAAAAGAGGAGGGTGAAAGGTTCCCTTACCGACTTGGGTATCTTTCAAAACATACACCCCATGAAAGAAAGACAATAGGTCATTGATGTAAATACTCATAAACGAAAGTATATTACAAAAAGAGTAGAATAATGGGAAGTACATACACCACTCAATGGAATTTGTGGCGAATGTAGCATAAATCTCACGGGAATAAAATTGAGATGAAAAATCCCTTACGAAAACTCGGCAGCCTAACGGCGCCACATAAAACTTCCAAAATGGATTGATGAGATCAAATAGGGTATCTAATCACATTACAAAAAAATTTACAGCAAGAGGAATATGAAAGAACATCCCCCATTATAATAAATAGGAGCTTAAAAGAAGTGACATAAAGGAGAGTACTTAAAAAGAAAGAGAGAGGTTAGATCTCTTACGAAAGATTGGCAGCCTAACGGTGCCACTCAAAACTTCCAAAATGGATTGATGAGATATAATAGGGTCTCTCATCACATGAACATAAAAATTACAGTAGGATTAATATAAAATAACATCCCAATCATAAGAAAGATGAGCTTAAAAGAAATGACATAAAAGAGTGTACTTATAAAGAAAGAGAGTTGTAGGATCCCTTACCTCGGGTCCGACTTGACTCGATCGTTCTTTAATCTCCTGAATAATAAACTTGAGTTAATTTCTAATTCCTTAAGAAACTTTTTCACGTTCATTATTACTTTTATACCACTTATTACCATGTCATAAACATTATGTAATCATTTAAGTTAATAATATTTGTTTTGCCGATATTTGGTTCTTAAGTCGAAAGTGGACTTCTTACAATTACATGTTGTTCGTGTGGCCAAATGTTTATTATATCCATAATTGTATTCATTATGTAGATATCATATATTTCATATATATCCAGTACATTCATTCATTTATAACATTACATAATCATTTAGAGGTAGGAAATGAAATTCACTGTTCATGGAGACGGTAAGCCGTACGTACGCATGAACGCTACTTTCATTTCTATTTCGTATTTTATAGAATGGAATAATAATGATATAAAGGTATATTATAATTCCAGTATAATATCATATATAATATCATATTTCCATCCTTTATACATCCCACATATGGTATTTAACGAATCAAATCACTTTGAGGGGGCGGTAGTCCGCACTTCCTTAAATGAAGATATCGCGTATACCCATAATGGAAGACATAAAGGCAAGACAAAAATGAAAAATAAAGAAGCATAAATAAAACATAAACATATCATATATAAAAATAGTGACATCATAATGGCCACCTTTGAAGGTGTTAAATGAGTATTGAACAATCATCGTTTCGGGAGGCAGAATTTCACCATCCACGGAAACCGTATGTTCTTTAACCATTTGATGTAGTTGTGTGAGAGTGTAGCTCGAATAAATCTTATAACAACATCCTAGTATATTGAAGATACTGGTGTTGTTACAAAAGAAGTAAATAAAAAGAGTTTAGGGGGTTGGAGAAGCAAGATAAAACAAATGAACATGAGAGAATGAATTACCTTTAAAAGTGCAACTCCTTTCGATTTGAGCCTAAAGGCTTCCTTTGAAAGGATTCTTCCCAAAGGAAATCCTCTAGGATGAGGAGATGGATGTGGAGAGAGTAAATGGGCAGGGGTTGGCCGAGCCAAAGGCTTGAGGAGTGTGTGAAATGAGGTAGAGGTGGGGGCCTTTTATAATAGGAGGGGAGGGGCACTTTTGGAAAGTAAAGAAATATTACTTTATTTAAAAATGTGTTTCGGTTTTAAAAGGTCCCACATTGATATAATTCGTGGATAAGGTGATAAGGGTTTGAAATCCACTCATCCAATTGGTTTTGGACATGTGTAGTTCATAGATTTTACATTATCTTTCCATTTTATTTAAATCGTCAAATAATGATGTCATCGCTGCATCATTATTATGTCATAAATAATTTAATTTATTTAATGTCTAAAAATCATAAAAAAATACTATGATGTAGGAAATATTTTTAGCTTCCCAATGATTATTTATAATCAAAAGTATTACTTGTATAACCCCACTTAAAAATTGTTTTAGTAAAACATATCATGTTTGTGTCAATTTTACTTTTACATTAAATAAAATGTTATTTATGTCATTTCCCAACCAAAGTGGATCAATGGGTTCCCCAAGTTGACCCATGTCTTGTCTTGGTCGGCCATGATACAACCAATAGTTTTAGTACAAGTGTCATGGTGTTTTCACATTCTTATAATATCATTTTTACCTTAAACTACACTAATTACCTCTAATCGCGATTAAAAACTTAATAAGTTACTATTCACCAAAAAATTATTTTAATCTCATTGAACCACATTTTACTTCTTAATGACAACCATGTATGTCGGATTTTTGAAAATCAAAACACAATGATGGAAAAATTTCATTTAAACGGAAAATCAGTTTTTATAAGTACCACTTAGTGGTTTCACTATTCATCAAAAATTAAAGTTTTTCAGAAAAATCCCAAAAATTCACCCTAAGCTATATTTGATATTCTGTATTCAAAAATGATGTCCGTTTTACAAAATTAAAAACATATAAGTCACATTAATTAATTTAATAATTAATTCCCGCTGTCATGACAAATAGCGTGTTTTATGAAACAATAAGTATCAAAAGATTAACACTAGTTTATGTCTGATTTCAAAGTGAAATTGATTCCAACGACCACTATTGGATTTAATGGTAAAAATATTTTCTAATTTCACTTTAAAACCAATTCAAAATATAATATAATCATATAAATAAATTAGATTAAAAAGTGGTTTTGAATTAAAATACAACATTTTACACTATTCATTAAAAAAATGAACTTTATCGGAAAGATACCAAAAATTTACACAAAGTAAATTTTGATGTCCCGATTCTTAATAAGAGTCTTATTTGGTCCAAAAGAATGTTTAAGAGTGAACAAAACTATATTTAATGACGGTTCTCCATCAAAAGGTGATAAGTGAACCTTTAGTGAAAACTAGGGCATATATGCCTAAAATTGAATTCTTTCCATATTTTAAGCCTCTATCCTTTATTGGATAAATGTAAAAACATTTAAAAACATATATAATCATATTTTAATTATTTCTATCCATTCCCGCCATTACAACGGCTACATGTTAACTACCATTTAAAATAATATTATTTTATTATTAGAGTGGAACGTAAGATTCCCAAGAAACTCGTTGTTGCGTGTTGGGTACGCCATCAAGCATAGCGTCCCCTTTAAAGTCATTTAAATATTTTATTCACAAATATGGATAAATATGAAATGTCATATTGCTTATTTACCTGGGGTGTTACATTGATAGCATATGACACCTCCATGGTTTTTCACTATTGAAATGATTCACCGCCACTATTCTTGATTATTTAAATTTAAATATTGATATTAACTATTTGATAAAATTTAGTTGGAAAGGTTATTTTAATGATTGTTCTTAAACTATTGTAATTATTTATTAATGTTTGTGTCAGTTGTCTAATATGTGGATCATATTACCTCGATGATTTTATCTACACGATGCTATTAAATGAAGTAGAAATATAACTCGTGTGAAGAAATTTGTACACACATCTAGTGGTAATGGTCACACAGATATGTATATAGATATTCACCTACAAATAAATAATCCCTCTAATTGAGAAAATTAATGTTACATATTACATAAACATGAAAGAGGAAGAGTGAAGATCACATAACATTCAGGTCCATCCCACATTCATAATAAAAGAGTTCCCAACACTCTATTTGACAATGATTTTTCGAAATCCAAACCGATCTTTAGTTCATGCTATATCCACAGAGGCATGATCGTTAGAGGAAATCAAAACGAGAAACAATATCATCTCAGCATATTTATTTTCTCACACTATTATTTTTGCATATATTAAATCAATAATTGGTTTACACTATATTTTAAACATGTGAAATCTATCTTGTACAATAAATGGAAGATACTTGATTTCATCTCAAATCCATTTAAACATTTTTACCTACAAGTTATGGAATAGGTAAATGTGTGTAATGTGTTCATTTTATTTTGAAGAGTTTTTTGGAATAGGTTTATATAGGGCCTAGACCACTTTGTTGTTGAAAATCTGATCTATGTTTCTTATAGAATATAATATTATATAATATACAAGGAAGTAGGTTATTTACATGTGGAGAGTATTTGGTATCATATTAAGACTAAAAAAATTATATTCTTTCCACAATGTGTTTTTTATTTGTCTCACTTTTATTCTTAAAAAATAAATCTGTTTTAAACAATAAAAAAACTAATACAATGATATTAAGTCAAAATTAGTGTTTATGTAAGGTTTTATAATGTAAATATATTTGGAATGTTAATGTAGTATTACATAATTATTTTATTTGGAACATTATAAGTCATTAAAAAATCTTTTAAAATATCATAACAAATATTGATCTAATATTTTGATCAACTGGCCAATAGTAATTAGACTGGGTTATTTTATATGAATATGACTTACACCGAATTTTTTATTGATTACTCGATTCACCCTCGCTCTTGAAATACTCACCCCATCCATTATTTGGAATCAAATGGTTTTCAAAATCATTTCAACTATTATATTAATTATTTTAAAAATATGTTAAATTTATGTTAATATGAAATTTATATATTTAAATGGAAAATAATAAATAATGTTCTTCTAACAACAGTACTGTATATTATAATAGAAATAATTATCCTAAATGGAAATTGAAAATGAAAATTCATATTAAATGTATAGTATTTGAACATTATTCTTCTATAGTGGATTAATATGACTAACCTAAGAAATCTTGGAATACTTGGGATGATACCACAAAAAGATCTTATAAAAATAATTATAATCAATGAAAGATCTTTACCATGCTTTAAGAGATGAATAATTCAATAGGATATCTGCTAGTAAATATGCCTATCAAATTTGGGACACTCTTTCCCATTCACATGATGGAATGAAAAATTCTAATGAAATGAGATTAATTTTTTATGGAATTATATATGATACATATTAAATAAAATTTGATGAAATAAAATTTTATATGAATTTTGGGTTCAATTAAATAGTCTTTATAACGAGCTTCTTGGGGAATCAATTGTTAGATATAGACCAAATCATGAGACTATTGAGCCAATGAGAATGTCAGTATCCATAATGACTACTGTATCAAAATTGAAAGAGAAACAAATAACGAGATGAACGATTTAGTGATAAGGAGTAATAGGTCAACAGTTATGAGGAAATAGACTATCTCTCAAAAAGGATAATGATATTTTACAAAAATTGTAAATTCTTTAGGAAACCGAGCTACATGGGTATTAAAGAAGTATATAAACATGGAAAAGGGACTAGAAAAGAGATGCCAACTAAATTGAGATTTCCAATTATAAATATACAAAAAAAAAAGATATGTTAAGTATAACTTTCCAAAGGTTAAATAAATGTTGAAATATTTTGATAAGGAATTAAATATAATAAATACATTAAATAAACATTGTGTTCCTCTGAGGGATCTCCACTAACCTAAAATAAACTCAACAAGAGAAACTAATAGTGCAAATATGTGTTTCATGATAAATGACTCTGAGGTACTTACTTTATCTCTTATAAAAAATTCTAATCATTTTGAAAATGATAATGATGATGATATGTGATAATATAATATTTTTAAGTACTAGAATATGATTTTGGATAGATTTACTAAACTAAATGGAAAAATAAATATTATAAAGAAAGAACACTATTTTTTAGATTGTGTTAGAAGTGATCTCATAATATAAAAAATTCAAATATAAATTATTAAAATAAAAAATATAAATGAAATTGTAAAATGAGAAACTAAATAAAATTTTAAAATATTTACAAATTAATGTGAAAAAATAATAAAACATAAAGAAAAAAATTTCACAAAATATATTACATTTCTTTGATACTATCCGGGGAAAAGAAGTGTTATAAAGAGAAATTTGGTTCCTAATTATACAATTAGAAATTCAACTACATGTTCTTATTAAATTATTACTAATAATATTCTTTAAGAAAATGTTTAAAATATTATTATAATAAATCTATTAAGAAAATATACATTCCGGAATTCCAAATTACTATGATATATAGACCAAAGAAAATCTGGGTATGTAGCTACATGAGGATTGTAGAGACCCGAAGCATAACATACATAGACATTACATTACTTTTGCGGAATACTTAGTATATAACAGAAACACACATACAAGGACCGTAATAGTTTAGTGTCTTTGGAAACTCGGAATATAATCTTCTAATCGTGGTGAAAGATCGTCAACATCTCCCATAAAGATATTATTTTTTTTAACCTAAATCTTTTATTTATGTCCTTGGGAATAGAAAACATTAAAGGGTGAGATCAAATGCTCAGTAAGGGTAAACAAAAGAAATATCAATCACGTCATATTCATAAGAACATATCTTTTGGAAATCTTATTCTACAAAAGAGATCATAATTTCATAACATGGGATAAATAATAGTAGTGAAATGTAATCTCAATAATCATAACATAAAACATGAAACTTTGTGGCATACACACATAATCATAGAGAATAATTTCTTATTAGTCAAGACTCATTTCCAATACTATCTTAGTGGACAAAGTACCTTTCTGAACCAAGTTCACTCCTCTTTTCAGTTCTGTTTCACTAATCCGTTATAACATACCGTTCCAGCCATGTTTATCTCATTAGATATAAAATATTTACCCAACGCATTGGAAGGAGATATAGGTCCCACCCATCTCATAATGATACCATTCTTATGTGTGCCACAAAATCATAAATCATACATCATTGCATAACCCATGTAATAAAAATAGAATTCTTAAACATCATGACATCATAAAACAATTAATATAATATAAACGAATTCATTAAAGTAATCCCATCACAACATAATCAAATCAATGTAATGATAGGGATATAATCAGAACCCTACATTATCTTATATGGAAAAATAATATTGATAAAACACTTGAACTCCATTCTTGAGGAAAAACTCCTTTCTACTTCAAAAACATTTTTCCTTTTTTAGCATGTTATACAATTTTAAACTAAAAGATGTTGATTAAAAATAAACATGAAAACTTCTAAATAATTCATCTTGGAAATAATGTTATAAAAATCCATTCATTACATATAAGTTAAAAAAACATTCTTTGTACTTTTGTCGGAAATGTCAAAAAGTACCTCGTACGAAAAACGACAAAAGATTCCTTTCATATCCTTTACTAAAAAACTCACCGAAGGGTAAAATTGGATTTAAAAAATTTTAGGTGGATGGAAATAATATTACATATTGAGGAAACATGGATGTGGATGATAAAATACACCCCATTAAATACTAAAGTATAAACAATCTCGGATAAAAATGAGATTGTGATATTTCCCTTACCTTACGTCCGATTTGCTTCGTATGTGTCCAAACCTCCTGTATAATGATTTAAATAATGTCATTGACAAATTACAGAATCATACTCATTATTATGATATCATATATGGTACACTTATGACTTTATATTACCCGTTATTTTGTAAATTCCATGTAAAAGAGTGTTTTGGGTAAAATCGTTTCATTTTTCGTCTGTGTTTTGACTTGTAATTATTCATATGATTACTTAGATCATGATTACTTAATTCCAGAATATAAAACATGATTTATATATATTATATAGTCAGAATATATATATATATAATAGATCAGTAAATTGAAAGAAATACACCATTCATGGACACGGTAGACCGTACGTATGCATGAACGCTGTTTTCTTTTCCTTATTCAGTTGAATGGAATTAAGTAGATGACATACATATATATACACATATGGTTAATAAATATACTATATCAATCTAAACGAACCCCAAGTTGTTTATTATTAATATATATAACCTTATCTAAGTCATTTGGCCGAACCATAGATTTTTAGGAATAAAATAACAATTAATAATATAATATTTGTTTTAAAAACTATTTTATTTCAATTTTGACACTATTTAGTAATTGATTTTTTTGAAAATCATAACAGAATGATTAGCTCGAACCAAGTTAATTTAATCAATACTAACATCTCATATTAACCTCGAAAATTAGTGTAATTCATAAAAAGTCTCAAATTACATTTATTTGGGTATTTATAACATCAATTATATCAATATTTCATTAATAAGATAATTACCGCATCATCATTGTGTCATAAATAAATTAAATTATTTAATGTCTAAAAATTACAAATAAAATACCATTATGTATGAAATATTTTTATGTTTCTAATGAATATTTATAGTCGAATTTATCTTATGTATAACCCCATATTAAAAATGATTTACTTATTATTCTGTGATTTTAACTACTCTAACACTTCTTTAAATAAATTAATAATAAATGTCCTAATCTAATCCATGTGGGCCTAAATGGTCATATTTTATTCCTAAGGTTGTTTTCGGTCAAATTAATGTTGTCCAATAGAATTAGCACATGTTTTAGGGTAATAGTAATATCATTTTTACCCTTAATTACCCTATTTACTTTTAACCGTGGTAAAAAAAGTAAAAAGTTACTATTCACCAAAAATTATTTTCATCTCATTGAACCACATTTTACTTACTGACATCAACAGTGTTTCTCGGAGTTTTTAAATTCCACTCACAGAAGCAGTAAAATTATATTTTATGAAAAATTCTTTTTTTTAACAACCACTTAATGGTTTCATTATTCATCAAAAATTGAAAGTTTCCAGAAAAATATCAAAAATTGGGCCTAAGATATATTTGATATTATGAATTCAAAAATGATGTATATTTTAACAAATTCAAAATATATCAGTTTCAATAATTAATTTAAAAATTAATTCCCGTCGTCAAAACAAATAGCATGTTTTTAAGAGATAATAACTATCAAAAGATTGACAGTTGTTTATGTCTGGTTTAAATGTGAAATTACATCCAATAACCAACATTGTATTAAATTGTAAAAATATATTATAAATATACTTTAAAACCACTCAAATTAATAATTTATCACTATTAATTATTACGATTAAAAATGTTGTTTTTAATTAAAATTTAGCAATTTTCACTATTCATCAGAAAATGAAAGTTATCCGAAAAGTACCAAAATTTCACCCTAAGCTAATTTCGATATTACGAATCCAAAAATTAATTCCATTTTGAAAAATAAAATTTACAAAATTTCAAAAAGTGGTTATTACTATTCATAACGGCTAGTTTTAATAATATTTTAAAAGCATATTGTTGTTTAGTGAAACTCGTTATTGCGTACTACACACGCTATCGAGGAAGGTCGCGATTGAGTGTAATGCAAGGAAAATCAAGGATGCGTGTTGTGCAAGCTCCTTTTGGTGTAGCGTACAACAAAAGACATTAATTAAATTAAAAAGAATATTTTTCATAAAATCTCGGGCTGTTATATTCTACCCCCCTTAAAATGAATTTCGCCCTCGAAATTCATCAGGGTTATAAATGGTTTACTATTAGAAAGTTTCTTTAATAGAAACCCACATTGTAAAAAGGAATACCAAAACCAATCTTTAAAAACAATAGTATGAAATGTCACGGTTACCCAAATAAACTAATCACTGGGTTTCCACATAGGTGAAAATATGGATATGGAAGAGAACTCTAACCATCATGTTCTGATGGAGAGTGGTAGAGAACATGGATATGGATAAGCCAGCAATCACAAAGCCATAAATTTGTGACGATCTAAGGTAATGTCTGATTCATCAGATATAAAAGCACTAGGACAACATTTTTTGCTTTCAAGATCATTTCCCTAAAGTTGATGAAATTGGAATTAGAAGAAATACTTTCGTGATTTTGTTATAGTCTCACCGTTTGTCATTCTTTGGACAATTTCCACTTCATCTATTAAAGAAATGACGTTGAATTTGTCATTCATGATGTATTAGAAGATCATGTGATAGAATGATGGGTCATTCCATCTGTCTCAAACAAAAGGTTAGAAAAGTTATCAAAAAATACATAAGTCCATCCATAGTGATATTAATCATATATAGTTCCTAAAATGGACTTATACTTCATATATCATACTTCTTAATATAATAAAACTAGTTTCTAGTAAATAGGGACTTCCTGTAGGCCAGTGGTAGGTGATAAAGACCAGTCGCACTTCAGTTGTGGGTTCGATTCCCACAGCCTTGTCTGACGCAATGGGTTGTCGCTCGTCCGGCAGGTTGTCCTTTTTTTAAAACTACATTACTATAACATCACATAAATAATATCAAAAAAAGTTCTATCCTTAAACAATACTAACTTATGGTTAAAATAATCCATTCCAATATTTAGGCTTATCTAAAATACTTCGGTCCAATCTCATAGTATAAAGAAAACGATTACTTGAAAGTTGTCAACCAAGCATGTGAATACAATCATTTATCCCCCATATATCTTGTTGGTCACATTCCAATCATGTGAATACCTTAATGATGTATTCTTTTGAAAAATGAATACCCATTAAACATTAGTGAAAACATGAATGCTGTCAAAAGTTAACTCTTTCCACATACCAAAATCCAAAAATTCTATATACTCAAACCATGATATAACCTTCTCCTTATATCAGTCATGAGCTCATGAATACTATCAAACATATAATTTCCTCCTTATCCCTTCATTATGCGCATATCATCTACATTCTAAAAATATCTGAATAACCTTTCATGGATACCAGTAACATTAATCATACACTTTCAAAACTCAAGGAAAGACAACAGTGTAACAATCCTTAGATGTCTCTTAATTCCATAGTACCATGAGATTACTTATACAACATTACAAATGATAAACATGTAATCATTCCACTACATTCTTAAACCACTGACCGAGCTTAAACAATGATTTCATCTCACATATCATTTGTAGTCTCTTCATCATCATCCACATAAATACTACCCATACGACCATACTGATTCTCTTCATGAGACTTTCACTTAGGGCATTGGTTTTCATAATGCCTGTACATTCCACATTTAAAACATTTAACCATTGTTGATGTCGTAGCAATACCATTATCCTCATCCCTGGTGTTAACTGAACCTTTTCCTTTCCACTTACTGGCTTTGTGTCCTTCTTTTCCACACATAAATCATCTTCCAGTTCCTTTGAAACATTCTCCTTGATGCCTCTTCCCACATGATTTACATAGGGGAAATTGAACTTTCTTTCCTCTATGATCATCATAAAACACCATCTTTCTCTTATTAGCCGAGTCAGGAAACTTACCAAATTTTACATTATTGATCATATTATGAGATTGCTGATTCGGCATAATAATGATGTCTGGACTTCCAAATTCCATTTCATTTGGTTGCTCATGAAGAATATCATTCCATTGTCCATCATATCCTCCATTATCGTGAATCATCTTATTTCCAGCCATTTTCTAAATCCCAAAAAGAATTGTGTGAGAAGAAAAAATCATAATAAAGGGGGAGTAACTTCAATATCTAACATCTTTGGTTTAATCTAATATCGTTACCATAGTTCTAGGACTATATCCTATATGTATACTTATCCTTAGGGACATCCCTAGACATACCTTAGAAATATCTCTAGGGATCTCACTAACGTTTTGGCATCCTAGTTTCCAAAGGTTGACTAAACTTTTCCTCTGATACCAACTGTTGAGACCCGAAGCTTAATGTACATAGACATTACATTAATTTTTCGGAATACTTAGTACATAACAAAAACACACACACAAGGACCGTAATAGTTTAGTGTCTTTGGAAACTCAGAATATAATCTTCTAATTATGGTGAAAGATCTTCAACATCTCCCATAAAGATCTTCTTATTTTTTAAACCTAAATACTTTCTTTATGTCCTGGGGAAAAGAAAACATAAAAGGGTGATCTCAAATTCTCAGTAAGGGTAAACAAAAGAAATATCTATCACGTCATATTCATAAGAACATATCTTTTGGAAATCTTATCCTACAAAAGAGATCATAATTTCATAACATGGGATAAATCATAGTAGTGAAATGTAATCCCAATAATCATAACTTAAAACATGAAACATTGTTGCATACACACATAATCATAGAGGATAATTTCTTATTAGTCAAGACTCATTGCCAAGACTATCTTAGTTGAAAAAAGTCCCTTTCTGAACTGAGTTCACTCCTCGTTTCAGTCCTGTTTCACTGAATTGGTATAACCTACCGTTCCAGCCATGTCTATCTAATGAGATATAAAATCTTTACCCAATGAATTGGAGGTAGATATATGTCCCACCCATCTCATAATGATACCATTCTTATCTGTTCCACAAAATCATAAATCATACATCATTTCATAACCCATGTAATAAAAATGGAATTCTTAAACATCGTGACATCATAAAACAATTCATATAAGATAAATGAATTCATAAAACAAATTCCATCACAACATAATCAAATCAATCTAATGATAGGGATATAATCAGAACCCTACATTATCTTAGATGGAAAAATAATTTTGATAAAACACTTGAACTCCATTCTTGAGGAAAATATCCTTTCTACTTCAATAACATTTTTCCTTTTTTAGCATGTCATAAAATTTTAAACTAAAAGAAGTTGATTAAAAATAAAATTGAAAACTTGTAAAGGAAGCTTCTGGGAAATAATGTTTTAAAAATCCATTCATGCCGTATACGTTAAAAAAACATTCTTCGTACTTTTGTCGGAAAAGTCAAAAAGTACCTCGTACGAAAAACGACAAAATATTCCTTTCATATCCTTTACTGAAAAACTCACCGAAGGGTAAAATTGGATTTAAACAATTGTAGGTGGATGGAAATAATATTACATATTGAGGAAACATGGATGTGGATGATAAAATACACCCCAGTAAATACTAAAGTATAAACAATCTCGGATAAAAATGAGATTGTGATATTTCCCTTACCTTAGGTCCGATTTGCTTCATATGTGTCCGAACCTCCTGTATAATGATTTAAATAATGTCATTGACTTATGACATAATCATACACATTATTATGATATCATATATGGTTCACTTATGTCTTTATATTGCCCGTTCTTTTGTAAATTCCATGTTAAAGAGTGTTTTGGGTAAAATCATTTCATTTTTCGTCCATGTTTTGACTTGTAATTATTCATATGATTACTTAGATCATGATTACATAATTCCAGAATATAAAACATTATTTATATATAATATATATTCAGAATATATATATATATAATATATTAGTAAATGGAATGAAATACATCGTTCATGGAGACGGTAGACCGTACGTACGCATGAACGCTGTTTTGTTTTCCTTATTGAGTTGAATGGAATTAAGTAGATGACATACATATATATACAATAAATCCATAATCATTATTATGTCATATATTTCATTATTAATTATTATATATACTTTATAATCATTAATGAATGGTTAACGTGGAGAATGAATCTCATCGCATCATGGAGACGGTAGTCCGTACGTACGCACAAGCGATGATATCATTCTCATGATCGTGGAATTGTATTGGAGTGTATGTATACTATTTCAGAATCAATATCACGTTAAAATAATCATATATAGTTATTATTTACAGCATTATACTCATCCAAGTAAGGTGGTGGTGGAAAATAGATTACACCACGGCGTGGAGACGGTATTTCGTACGTACGCACGCGCGGTGATTTTGTTTTCTGTAGGATGGATAGATGGTGAAATAGGGTTGTTTCATACTTATAATAACATATAAGTATATTATTGATAATGGTGTTATTACTTCATAATGAAACAACTAATGAAGAAGAATTGGAAGAAGAAATAAAGATGATAGAATCGGTAATGGACATTACCTCTTCTTTGAAGTGCTTCTTTGAGACCTCCTTTTAGGGCTCTAAAATAGGTCATTGAAGAAGACAAGAACCTCTAGGATGTTTCTAGGGAAGTTTAGAGGAGAAATGGGAAAGTTTTGGCCGAGCTTGAAGGCCCAATGTGGTGTGAGGAAGATGGGGAGGAGGTGCCCTTTTATAAGGGAGGAGAGGGGCACCTTTGGAAAAACTAAAAATATTATTTTATTATAAATCCAAATTCAGTTTTTTTATAGCTCCAAATTGATATATCTCGATAATAGGGTGGGTATGGGTCTAAATACTCTCATACAATAGAATTTAGACAAGTTTAGGTATCAATTTTATCCTTATCATTTAGATTTAACTTTAAGTTAGATAATTTAACTTTCACCGTGTCTTCTTGTTTTCTTACACTATAAGGTTAATAAGCTTACTATATCAAGCCAAATGAACACCAAGTTGTTTATTATTTATATATATAACCTTATCTAAGACATTTTGTCGAACCTTAGATTTTTAGGAATAAAATAACAATTAATAATAAAATATTTGTTTTAAAAACTATTTTATGTCAATTTTGACACTATTTAGTAATTGATTTTTTTGAAAATCATAACAGAATGATTAGCTCGAACCAAGTTCATTGAATCAACAATAACATGTCATATTAATCTATAAAATTAGTGTAATTCATAAAAAGCCTAAAATTACATTTATTTGGGTATTTATAACATCAATTATGTCAATATTTCATTAATAAGATAATTACTGCATCATCGTTGTGTCATAAATAAATAATATTATTTAATGTCTAAAAATTACAAATAAAATACCATTATGTATGAAATCTTTTTATATTTATAATGAATATTTATAGTCCAATTTATCTTATTTATAACCCCATACTAAAATTTATTTACTTATTAAACTTTGATTTTAACTATTTTAACCCTTCTTTAAATAAATTAATAATAAATGTCCTAATCTAATCCATGTGGGCCTAAATGGTCATATGTTATTCCTAAGGTTGTTTTTGGTCGAATTACACTTGTCCAATAGAATTAGGACATGTGTTAGGGTAAGAGTAATATCATTCGTACCCTTAATTACCCTATTTACTTTTAACCGTGGTAAAAAAAAGTAAAAAGTTACTATTCACCAAAAATTATTTTCATCTCATTGAACCGAATTTTACTTACTGGCATCAACCGTGTCTCTCGGATTTTTTAAATTCCACTCACAGAAGCAGTAAAATTAAGTTTTATGAAAAATTCATTTTTTTAACTACCACTTAGTGGTTTCACTATTCATCAAAAAATGAAAGTTTCCAGAAAAATACCAAAAGTAAGGCCTAATCTATATTTGATATTATGATTTCAAAAATGATGTATATTTTACCAAATTCAAAACATATCAATTGCATTAATTAATTTAAAAATTAATTCCCTTCATCAAAACAAATAGCGTGTTCTTAAGAGATAATAACTATCAAAAGATTGATAGTTGTTTATGTCTGGTTTAAATGTGAAATTACATCCAATAACCAACATTATATTAAATTGTAAAAAAATATATTCTAAATATACTTTAAAACCACTAAAAATAATAATTTATCACTATTAATTATTTCGATTAAAAAGGTTGTTTTTAATTAATATTTTTTAATTTTCACTCTTTATTAGAAAATGAAAGTTATCCGAAAAGTACCAAAATTTCACCCTAAGCTAATTTTGATATTACGAATCCAAAAATGAATTCCATTTTGAAAAATAAAATTTACAAAATTTCAAAAGGTGGTTATTACTATTCATAACGGCTTGTTTTAATAATATTTTAATAGCATATTGTTGTTTAGTGAAACTCGTTATTGCGTACTACACACGCTATCGAGGAAGGTCGTGATTGCGTGTAATGAAAGGCAAATCAAGGATATGTGTTGTGAAAGCTCCTTTTAGTGTAGCATACAACACAAGATATTAATGAAATTAAAAAGAAAATTTTTCATAAAATCTCGGGCTATTATAAGGATATTCTATATGAATCTTGGGTACTGGGATGGTATCTATTCTATGAAAATTAATGGAGATTAAATAAGCATCAAGAACATCATAAAAGGATGATGGTGGTGATGTTACCATTGGTTACCATGTTCAGGTAAATATCATTGTTTTTGGAGAAAGCAGTAACACAAACATAGTATTAATTTCTAATGTACTATTTTCTAATTGTTTAAAATATAGTTTTCATTGAATATAACTTGATGATGTTTTTTATGTGTCACATAAAAAAATACTCACAATGTTTTTAAATCCAAAAATTATTTAGTAATCACTTCATTGACAATGATTATGTTTATTATGTTAATATTTATTACTTAATTTCTTAGAAAATTCATTCTTAACTACCATTCATAAAGATTATTTTTTCTGGGAATATGAGAATATGCGACTATAAAATCTACTCACATAAAATGATTACTATGAATGGGTTAGTCCAGGATAAACCGAAATGTGAATTCCCAAATAAAGTAGTTGTAAACCCCTTTATATATTAGAAAAATTTATAGTTTTATTTTAAATTATAGAAATAAGAACTTCTCAACCTATTTGGTTGGTTCATGTTGAATGTTATTAACCATTTAGATTTTCTTGTTTAAATGGAATGCACTATGTTTATATACTTATATATTACCTTTCTTGGTAAACATGGTGTATTATTTTTAGATTACAAAAGTGAATCTTGAAATTTTTTACCATGTATACTAAATATGTAGAAAAGATTTTTGAACATAAAATTAATACCCTATGAAGTGACCGTAGCCATGAGAGTGAAAATCATGACATTGAATCCTTTTTATCAAAACAATTGAAATATTAATACCTTATATGCTCAAGAGAATAGAGCTTTAGAAAGAAAAAATAGATAACATTTATACACATCGCATACTCTAATTAATGAATATGACTTACTAGCCTTATTTTCACCAAACAAATCTTTCAATATAATCAATATAGTTTTAATTAGAAATCTATTAATGAAAACAACCTTTAAACTTTGGTATAGTAGATAACCTAATGTTAATTATGTTATAGTTTTTGTTTCAATTTATTGTTTCTTAAAACAAAATATAATCATAACATGTTTTCCTCTAAGACTAATGACAGAATTTTCCTTGGTTTATCAGCTTTCAGAAAAAAAAATTAGAGATTTTATGAAAATATCCCTAACTTTTGAAGAGGTTGTCTATGTCATGATTATGAGGTAGATCTACATGAACCTAAAACACTTTTAATACATCTTTGGGATGATTTATCAATATGTAGTTAAATTCCAAACCATTTTATTATACTATATATAATGCATAAAAAACTTCTAGTTCTGAGGAACACCATAAACCTGAGTCAAAACCTATAGAGTATAATGATATGTCTAGCGGTTGTTTTGGTAGTGCTGTTAGAACCCTTAAATATCATATTTTAGATGCTTTAGTTAGATACTTAGATATAGGTACCAAATCTAGAGCTCCTTTAAGAAACCAGGTTGACCTTCAAGCTTTCTTCTCAGAGTATTAACTTAAGTACATTAGTGATTCAATTAATGATGAATTATAGGTAATTGATATGAATGAAGAACTTAATAAATTTTAAACAAATAAATGTTTGTATCATTTTGATAGAACGTAATACACCTTGAAAATAAGACATAAATGGGTGTTTATAAGAAAGGTTGATGAATCTAGTACAATTTTAAGAAGTATGTCTAGAATAGTTGCACAAGGTTATAATTAAGAAGATGGTATAAACTAGGAGGATACCGTTTATTTTTTATTTGGACATGAAGGCATAAAAAACTACCTACATATGCATCATATATAGACTTTAAACTATTTCAAATTGATGTCAAATGTGCATTCTTGAATGGGTATATAGTTGAGGATTATTTTTAACACCCATGGAAGTAAAAATCCCTATTCTAATAATAGTTTATTCTAGATAATAAAAGTTTTATATGGTTTAAAAAAATCCTAAAAATTGGTATGGTACACTCAAAACTTTTGTTATTTCAAAAATATTTAAAAAAAGATATATCTACTCTTACTCATCATATAAAAATAATTTCAAATGATGTATTACTTGTTCAAATTTATGTAGTCTATTTTTTTTGATTTTCTAAAAAATCATTATGTACTAACTATTCAGAAAAATTGAAAAATAAATTGAAATTAATTTAATGGTTGAACTAAAATTCATTCATGGATTTCATATTTTTTAAATTAAATAATAAAATGTTTTAAATAAAAAATAATATACTAAATACCATTTAAAAAGTTTTATTTTGGATAGAAATAATAGTATTCATACTCCAATGTGTAGCACCTATAAATTGGATCTTGATTATATTGTAAAATTAGTGGATTAGGATAGTTACAGAGGTATGTTTGGAAGTCTTCTCTACTTAACTACTAGACAACTTGACATTATGATTATCGTTTTTATGTGTTCTTGTTTTCATGAAATCCTAGAAGAGTCAAACATAATTTCATTAAAAAGTGTTTGTAAATACATCAAATATGAAACCAATTTATGCTTTTTCTGCCCTAGAGGACTAGGATTATATCTAGTTAGTTATTTCTAAAATGATTTTAGTGCTTGTAAGTTAAATATAAAAATAACCTTTGAAACATGTCACATTTTAGGAACGACACTAGATTCTTGGTGTAGTAAGAAAATGAAATATATTGAATTATCTACTTCTGAGGTAGAGTACAAAGAGGTAGATAGTTATACTTCTCAAATGTTGTTGATGAAATACAAATTATGATACTATGGATATCAATTGCCATAGGTAACTATATTTTGAAACAATACACGCTATATAATAAATTCCACAGACCATGATTCATACTCTAGAAAAAAATTAATTAATGTAATAAATCAATTTTTGGGAAATAATTTTCCAAAGGGTTATATTTCTCTTGAGTACTTTGTTAATGAACATCATATTGATAATATATTCATGAATCTATTGAATTATGACAGAATGAAATAAATAAAACATGAATTATGCATGATTAATTTTGGTTTCACATAATTTTATTGGACCCCATTGATTTTACACACTGTTGGTGTTTAACAAACAATGATTCTACCCATCACTGGAGTTTTCAGAAATTTGGACTTTACCCACCATTGAGTTTACCCACTATTGAGTGTACCCACTATTGAGTTTACCCACCATATGAGTTTACCAACCATTGTTGTTAATGACCATTTTAATCAATCACCAATTATCGGTTTACTAATGTTTATTTTTACATTTACATTTCAATTTTATCATTATGGATTTTTAATTCATCTTGTAATTAAATTAAAATTTTATTTATATTTTGATTTTAAAAAACCCTAAATTATCTAAATTATCTAAAATAGAAATTTTTATAATAACAGTGCTTAATTCATCACAACTTTTATCTTGATACTTAGTGTGACCATTTAACTCTCGACTAACGACCTTCATTATTCTCACCCAAAACTTCTAAGATGGCATCCTTGGTATTGGTGAAGAGAGATTCTAATTATTTTCAAGACAAGTTAAAACCATTAAAGAAGAAAAAGAATAGTTAATCTGTATATTTTCTATTGAACCAGTGAACCATGTTCTTTTGTTACATCTAGTAGTTCTTGAATAATATGTTTAGGCTAAGTGGTTACTTTGAAGAATGTATTTGGTGTTTTATATTTTGTAAGACCATGGATTGGTAAAATAGTTTTCATCTAACTAGAGACCCTTTTATCCTATGTTGGTATACCAGTTCTATCAGTTTATTGAGTTAATTCTCAAGGAGAATGAATACATGATAAGAACTAGGATAAATAGCCAAGATGTCATATTTTCTTCAAAATAGTTGGATTTCTATTTGATATTTCCACATTAAAGTGTTAGAAATGACTAACAATTATATTGTAAAGACCCAGAAATTTCAAGGAATGTTTTTTCTTAATTTCAATGGAATTTTACAAGAACGCAGTTTCTGACGGCACCTGATTCCAAGGCCAGGTGTGCCCGGAATCATTTTTCAAAGTTTAGCTCGGGTACGTTTAGTGAACGAATGAGCGGGGTTTCCTAACTTTTGAACCGGTGCTCGGAATCGAAATCTGAGGGCATCGATGGAATCGTATTGCAGGTAATTTCTTAGAAACACATTTTTTGGAGTTTCGTTTGCTCGGTTGTGGTTATTAAATTTTGGGTTTAAGTAAAGTAATAAAATAAAAGTGGTGCAACCAATTTTATTTTATTTAAAGAAGTGTTAACCGAAGCTAAGTGGTTGAGTGGGACCCACATCCTAACAAATCCACTAGGTAGGATATTAGTGGGGTGGGGCCCACACGAGCACCGCTTTCAACTTCCTCAACCCCTCCTTTATTTCTGTAACGCACCCCCCCCCCCCTCAATTAATGAAAGTCAACTCGTGCGTTTATTTAAATATTAAACGCCTCTATTAATTGGGTGGTTTGAACGTTGCAATTAAATTCTATTAATTGGTTGATTCAATTTTGAATTTCAAACTTAAGGCTTGAGTAATAAAATAAGAAGGTGTCATATTTTATTATTGTTGGAGCTTGTTGTGTTGAGTTTTTGGGAGGAAAGGGGTGTCTTGTAGTTCTTCCTTATTCGTCGAAGAACGTGAAGAACGCAAAGAATACAAAGAACGCCGACCTCCGACGATGGTCGACAAGAACGCAGGTTCCTCGGAGATCAACGATGCGACGCTGACGAACCTTTTCGCCGCGATGCGATGATCCTCCTTCCACGACCTCTCTTTCCGCGACGATCAATTCCGCGATGTCCCTTTCCACGACGAACCTCGTTCGATGACTACGCTCGAGGTAGGGGTCTAATTTGAGAATATTAATAATCTCATGATTTTTTTCATTGTAAAACAAGAATGCAGATCAACTCATTATTATGTTGATACGCAAAAGTTTTTGTTTGTGGGTTTGGAATTTCCTTTTGATTGCAAAAAAACCGAAGGGGATTTACTTGTTTGTTCGTGAATACTTCAGTCGCCATTTTTTCGTTTCAAATTGGGCCACCTATTTCCAAAATAACGGGAGGAGGTCAGACCGCACGAACACGGCCGACCCTCCTCCCCCTTGTGGGATTGATTTTATTGCGGCACATGCAAAGGTGGCGTGGTGCCGTTGCACCGCGCAAAAACAATGGGAATGGGCAAGGATGTGCGGCGCCGTCGTGCCACGCCGATGAAGTCGAACAAAGTTGTGACACCGTTGTGCCGCACTGGAGAACCACGAAAAACACAGCGGCTTGAGCAGGGCCACGGCGGAGGGGTGTGGCGTCGTTGCACCGCGCCGGACGGACCATGGTCGCGGATTTAGGCCACTGCAGAGCAGGGACTGGTGGCTAACTTCCGGCTGCCGGCGTCGGAGCAGGGGGACCGACCCGCGCCGGTCCCGTGGTGCAGCAGCCGTCCGGCCAGAGCGGGCCGCCCAGTCAAGGGGGGATCCAGGGGTTTGTAACCCCTGGCTGGCTGGACAGCAGCAGCCCGCCACGTGGGGGCCGCGTTTAATGGAAGATGGGGGCAACCCCCCACCCCCCTTGACCGCCCAGCTCTATCCGGGCCCAAACACCCACATTTCGGACTGATTTCGTTCAAATGACCATAACATAGGCTAAAGACCTCCAATCGATGCACCATCAGTTGCGATGTGTTCCTTGGATCAAGACGGTCGTTTTTGGTATATTACACTCCAGGTTTCGGAGAACTTTGGGTATGGACGGGTTGGTTCGAACACGAAACCAACTGGGCCCTCGGAGCGAAAACGCCTATAACTTGAGCTCTGGATGTCCGATTGACATACCTTCGACTTTGTTGGATTTATCATAATGCGATGGAACTTTTGGCATACTTCACATGAGTTTTGGTTGATGTTGGATAATGGATGAGTTGGATTGTACTCGAAATCCAACCGGGCCCCTCGAACGGAAAAGCTGATAACATTCATACCGGACGTCCATTTGACGAACCGTCAGCAGCGTTGGTGTTCACATTGAGAAACGGTCCCTATGAGAGTTCGGGGTATAGTTGAGATACGGTCGGGTTGGTTCACACACGAAACCAACCGGGCCCCTAAGACGAAAAGGCTATTAACTCATAGATCAGGCGTCTGATTGACGCGCCATCTGTTGCGTTGAGACCCCTAAGACGAGGCGGTCCTTTGAGATACTTCTTCGTGGGACATTGAGATACATGGAGTATTTGGCAGTAGCTCATGGATCGGACCCTCCCGGAGACGAGCGTATGGAGTATGGAGACCGTGTAGCCGACTAAGACCTGATGACTACTTGACCAACTTGACTTGGAGTAAGTCGACTAGCCCAGTGGACGGAGCACTACATTGTTTGGGTGTAGACCCATGGCGGACGGAGCACTACTTATTTGGGTGTAGACCCGGTGTACTCGTCTAGAGAGTAACTCTGCAGGCTATTAGGGGGTGTGCACTACTGTGTTTGGGTAGCATACCCTGGTGGGAAGCACTACTGTGTTGGGGTAGATGCCCGTGGTACACGACAGGTGGAGTACTTTAGTAGTCATAGGTTAGTGAGCAATACCTCGGAGTTGTGGCAGGATCACTGTACACTCCAGAGACTGGGCTCTTCACCAGTTATGGTTTCGATAATGAAAATCCTGGTTTGAGCTGAGTCTTTGACCTTTGTGTTTACCTCATGATTGAGATGGGTTACTTGATAACTTAAGTATAAATATGGGCTTATACCTAAGTAAAGGTTATTTGTTGAGATCCTTCTTTGTGGTTATCATTGTTGGATTTAGTGAGACCTCGAGGGTCTCAGGGTCCCTACTGAGTATCGTTATACTCACCCCTGCACAGGATATGCCCGCAACTCATTATGTTGGATGCAAACGATGGATAGTGCTGACGGAGGCCGAGCGTTTGAGGACTGGACGATACCCAGAGGTGGACCTCACGACGAGTCAGTATTAGGAGGTTGATTTCACGGTGAGACGATACTTGGAGGAGGTTGACGGGCAAGAGCATTGTGGTGGTTATCTATACCTACCCTTCAGGTAGGATCCGTGGTGGATGATCCAAGAGCTGCGCTATTTGTACCAACCCTTCAGGTAGAATCCGAGGAGGAAGACCCTGGAGCTGCTTCCTTTCTTCTAGCTGTTGTATTTTTCTGTTGTAGTTTTGTTCAGTTGTAGCTGTACTTTCGATTGGGTTTGTATCTGGCCCACTTACATTTTCAGCACTTCTTTTTATACATAGTGTATTACATCCTCTTGTACTCTATGATGTTTTGTTTAATTTTATAAAGTCAATGACATCCTAGTTATCAGGTTTTAAGCCTTTGGTGCTAGTCGCCAGCCCCTGGCCTATGGAAGGCGGGCTTGGGGTAGTAACAACATGGGTCACGAGGACGTGTCATGATAAATTGGTATTAGAGGATTTGGTTCTACCACAATACTTATTACTCTGATATTCCTTTTCTGTGAAGTAATAGTGTTAAGGGTACAGAGTGTGGTCTTCAGTTCAGGGAGTCATGTGTTGGTGTGGCGGCCGACGTATCCGTACACCCGGACCCTGACTACTTATATCTGACTTTGTACACGAAAACACTGATTTCATGTGTGTTTTCAAAGTTGTAAAGTCAGATCAAACCAGGTCAGCTCACTAGGAATAAATCATTGACCGTGTCGCATCTATTCAGGATGTCTCCACGCAGATAGTCAGTTGGAGTTCCGAGAGAGTACTCGATGACATCCCACTAAGCGGCAAGGCTCCGATGCGGGGCCCTTTTTACTATGTTGGCACCCTCGGGTGGTGTACCAGCAGCACCACCACATGTTGGGCAGCAGATGCCACAAGCCTTACTAGAGAACTGTGCACGCTGGCAGAGCGCGTTGCATGAGTTCCAGCAGTAGCTGCCTCCGAGGTTATGAGGCGAGGCAGATTCCCAGACAGCAGAGCACTGGCTAGAGGTGATTCCTGGAGTTTTCCGCATAGCCGAGACATTAGTAGAGTGGATGGTGGACTTTTCTACTAGTGTTTCCCAGTGAGTGACCGTGAGGATGGTCTGCATAGAGATGAGGCTTCGGTACGTGGACTGATGCCTAAGATAGTTCCTTCGGGTAGTGTTTCATCTATACATCACTACCTGTTGGTCAGCAGTTACAACCGGTAGTACCGGTATATGACACTTGTAGACTTACTGCCTTTCATGTGTTCCAACAAAAGATACCCTCATGTTCCGAGGTGAACCTGACTCACAAGAGGCTGAGGACTGGCTTGAGGAGGTAGCTGAGAGTTTTCTAGAGCACAACTTCAGGCAGCGGAGCTCCAAAAGTAGGTGGACAGGAGCGGAACTAGTGGATGCCTTTTGATCATGGTACTTCTAGTTCCATGTTGTTGTTTAACTTGGGTCATTTTACTATGAGCTGAAATAATAAAAGACACTTATATTCGTGATGTTTACTTCCTGTCCTTTTGTTTGGTTGATACTGAGAGGTCTCGGTTAAAACTATTGACTTGACCATCACATTCGAGATCCCTACTTCAGGAGACCCAGAGACCTCACGCTGATGAAGAAAGCGTGACTCGACCCTTAGATGTGAGAGTGACGGTTGTATCTCTTGGTAAAAACGTCGAGGCCTTAAGACGTCATCCATGGCATGAATACATCATTTATGTCAGGATTGACTGTATTAGGAAATGGGCGTGGATCATCCAGGGGATGAGACCGTGTTTCTATTTTATGCAAAGGAGAAAACTTAGCATCTCTTACAGATCGTAGGCAAAGAAGGGTGGTCGTTGACCGACTTGCCACATCGGAAAACATCCTACCGACCAGAGATGGTATGAGATATGACGGAGAAGCTGCAGATCATTCAGGATCGGATGAAGACTGTACGGTGCAGTAGGAAATAGGAAACTGGCACCAGTCATAGAGAATTGGGCGTGTAAAATGTTTCAAGAAGAAGGAGTGATAAGGACAGGTGAATCTGTAGGGCAGCAGACGTGGAGGCAGAGCTCGGAGAGCAGCATGAGGTGGTGTACATTTCAACATGTTACAACCACCTGCCTTTCTTGTTCCCGCCAGGCTTATGGAGCTGGATGGCTGGGGAAGAGAGTAACTGAATGCGGTCAAAGAGAGTGACCCAATGGCTCTAAGAATGATTCAAGGGATAGTCTGTGTCCTCTACTAGCTGTCGTAGTAATAGACGTTGAAACGAATCATTCCTTACTTCCATGAAACTTTTCCAAGACCTAAAGTTTCCTGTAAGCTGTAGACTTGACCCTTACATCTGGAGATACCTTGGGACGAGATTCGATAATCACACTTATGCTGACAGTGTGGTCTTACCCTCGAGGCGAGAGTTTTGGTTAGAATATCTTGGTGGCATAATCGAGGCCTTATGATGTTGGTCTGGGTATGGATTGGATTCACGGTTCATACATAGATTCACTGTATTAGGCAAGAGGTTTTGGTTTACCTACAACGTTGGGGCGGGTTTCCCTTGGTTTGCGTAAAGGAAACCCCAGGCAGCACAAGATAAACTCATGAACAGGAGGGTGCGACTGATCACTATAGAGTCGGTCAACCTTACCCTCGTGGCAACAGTCATTTTGAGTTTCAGTTCTAACAGTAATTTGAGACCTCTAGAGTTCAAGGATGACGATCACGCCCTTATACGGGTCTCACCTCGACGAGGTTTATGGAGATGTGTCCGAGGTGACAAGTTATCTCCATGCTTCATCGGACAATTCCAGGTCCACAGTAGGGTAGGCGAGGTGGTTTACTGCTTGACCCATCCCCCTCAGTTGCACCAGGTGCACGATGACTTCCACGTATCTCAACTGAGGAGATACGTGCTTGACCCAATGCATATCATCAACCATGAGGATCTGGATGTTGGCGATGGGGTGACTTTAACGGAGGTTCCAGTGGGGATCGAGGATCGACATTAGCAGATCCTATGAGTACGGTCGATTCCTCGGGTGCGCTTTCACTAACAGTATGAGAACCTCCGGGTAAGCAGATGGGAGCGGAAGGCTCAGATGGGTGCTCAGTACCGCTTTTGTAACCCTAGTTTTTGTAAAATCTTTACGAGGACGCAAATCCCTGAGGTTATAGTAATTTAAAGCCCCAGAAATTTCAAGGAAAAGTTTTTCTTAATTTTATTTGAAATTTTACAAGAACGCAGTTTCTGACAGCACCAGATTCTGAGGCCTGGTGTGCCCGGAATCATTTTCCTAAGTTTAGCTCGGGTACGTTTAGTGAACGAACGAGCGGGTTTTCCTAACTTTTGAACCGGTGCTCGGAATCGAAATCCGAGGGCACCGATGGAATAGAAGTGCCAGTAATTTTTTAGAAACAACTTTTCTGGAGTTGCATTTTCTCAGGGGTGGTTATTAAATTTTTGGGTTAAGTAAAGGAATAAAATAAAAGTCGTGCAACCAATTTAATTTTATTTAAAGAAGTGTTAACCTAAGCTAAGTGGTTGAGTGGGAACCACATCCTAACTAATCCACTAGGTAGGATATTAGTGGGGTGGGGCCCACATGAGCCCCACCCTTTCAACTTCCTCAACCCCTCCTTTATTTCAGTAACGCACCCGCACCCCCCCCCCAATTAAATAAAGTTGACACGTGCGTTTATTTAAATAATAAACACATCTATTAATTGGGCGGTTTTAAAATTGCAATTAAATTCAATCAATTGGGTGATTCAATTTTGAATTTCAAACATAAGTCATGAGTAATAAAATAAGAAGGTGTGTTATTTTATTATTGTTGGAGTTTGTTGTGTTGAGTTTTTGGGAGAAAAAGGGGAGTCTTGAAGTTCTTCGTTCATCGTCGATGAAGGTGAAGAACGCTGACCTCCAACAAAGGTCGACAAGAACTCCGGATCCTCGGATATCGACGACGCGATGCCGATGAATCTTTTCTCTGCGACACGATGATCCTCCTTCTGCAACCTCTCTTTCTGCGATGATCAATTCCGTGACGTCCCTTTCTGCGACGAACGTCGTTCGACGACTACGCTCGAGGTAGGGGTTTAATTTTTGAATATTAATAATCTCATGATTGTTTTCATTATTAAACAAGAATACGGATCAACTAATTATTAAGATGATCCGCAAAAGTTTTTGTTTACGGGTTTGGAATTTCCTTTTGATTGGGGAAAAATGTAGGGGATTTATTTGTTTGTTCGTGAATACTTCAGTCACCATTTCTTCATTTCAAATTGGGCCACCTATTTCTGAAATAACGGGAGGAGGTCGGACCGCACGAACACGGCCGACACTCCTCCCCCTTGTTTGTTTGATTTTATTGTGGCACATGAAAAGGTGGCGCGGTACCGTTGCACCGCGCCGAAACAATGCGAATGGGCAAGGATGCGCGGCGCCGTTGCACCACGCCAATGAAGTCGAACAAAGTCATGGCGCCGTCGCACCGCGCCGGAGAATCACGAAAAAAACCGTAGCTGGAGCGGGGCCGCGACTTTAGGCCGTGGCGGAGTAGGGACCGGCAGCCAAATTTCGGCCGCCGGCGTCGGAGCCGGGGGACCGGCCCGCGCCGGTCCCTTGTTGCAGCAGTCGGCTGGCCGGAGCGGGCCGACCGCTTAGAGGAGGAGCCGGGGGTTCGTAACCCTCGGTTGGTCAGCGGCCCCCCAGGTGGGAACCATGTTTAATTGAACAGGGGGTAGCCCCCCCCCCCCCCGCCTTGACCGCCCAGCTTGGTTAACCGAGCTGGCCAGCGGACCGCCAGCGCGCCGGGCCGTGCCAGCCGGGCAGGGCCACGCCCAAGCGGGCCGGACCCAGACCCGGTTCAGGTTGACCCTATTCGGTCTGAACCAAGGGGTTTCGGGCCGGGTCAGTCCGGGCCCAAAAACCCCCATTTTGGACTGTTTTCGTTCAAACACCCATAACTTGGGCTACGGACCTCCGATCGATGCACGGACAGTTGCGATGCGATCCTTGGATCGAGACGGTATTTTCTGTATATTAAACTCAAGGATTCAGAGAACTTTGGGTATGGCTGTATTGGTTCGAACACGAAACCAACCGGGCCCTCGGAGCAGAAATGCATATAACTTGAGCTCCGGACGTCCGATTGACGTACCGTTGACTTTGTTGGATTCCTATTGATGAGACGGGACTTTTGGAATACTTCTCCTGAGTTTTGGTTGAAGTTGGATAGTGGCCGGGTTGGATTGTACCCGAAATCCAACCGGGCCCCTCGAACGGAAAAGCTGACAACTTTCAGACCGGACGTCCGTTTGACGAACCGTCTGCGAAGATGGTGTTCACATTGAGAAACGGTCCCTATGAATATACCCTATGAGAGTTAGGGGTACAGTTGAGATACGGCCGGGTTGGTTCGCACACGAAACCAACCGGGCCTCTGGGATGAAAAGGCTAGTAACTCACAGACCGGGCATCCGATTGACGCGTCGTCTGTTGCATTGAGACCCCTAAGACGAAGCTTTCCTTTGAGATACTTCTTTGTGGGACTTTGAGATACTTGGAGTATCGACCAGTAGCTCGTGGAGAAGACCCTCCCAGAGATGAGCATATGGAGTAAGGAGATCGTGTAACCGACTGGGACCTGACGACTGCTTGACCGACTCGACTTGGAGTGAGTTGACTAGCCTAGTGGACGGAGCACTACTTTTTTTGGGTGCAGAACCATGGCGGACGGAGCACTACTTTTTTGTGTGCAGACCTGCGGTACTCGTCCGAAGAGTACCTCTGCAGGCAATTAAGGGGTGTGCACTACTATGTTTGGGTAGCATACCCCGGCGGGAAGCACTACTGTGCTTGGGTAGCTGGCCCGCAGTACTCGACAGGAGGATTATTTCAACAGTCATAGGTTAGTGAGAAGTACCTCGGAGATGTGACAGGATCACTGTACACTCCAGAGACGGGGCTCTTCAGTAGTTACAACTTCGATAATGAATATCCTGGTTTGAGTTGAGTCTTCGACCTTTGTGTTTACCTCATGATTGAGATGGGTTATTTGATAACATAGGTATAAGAATGGGGTTATACCTAAGTAAATGTTATCTGTTGAGATCCTTATTTTTGGTTATCTTTGTTGGATTTAGTGATAACATGAGGGTCTCGGGGTCACTACTGAGTATCATTATACTCACCCCTGCACGGGCTATGCCTGTACCTCATTGTGTTGGATGCAGACGATGGACAGCACTGACGGAGGCCGAGTGTTCGAGGACTGGATGATACCCGGAGGTGGACCTCACAACGAGTCAGTATCAGGAGGTGGACTTCACGGTGAGATGATACTCGGAAGAGGTTGGTGGGAAAGAGCGTTGTGGAGGCTATCTGTACCTACCCTTCAGGTAGGATCTGTGGTGGGAGATCCAGGAGCTGCGCTATCTGTACGTACCCTTCAGGTAGGATCCGAGGAGGACGACCCAGGTTCTGTTTCCTTTCTCCTATCTGTTGTATATTTCTGTTGTACTTTTGTTCAGTTGTAGTTGTACTTTCGATTAGGTTTGTATTCTGGCCCACTTACTTTTTCAGAAATTCTATTTTTACTTAGTGTATTACTTCCTCTTGTACTCTGTACTATTTTGTTTACTTTTATAAAGGCAATTCCTTCCCAGTTATCAAGTTTTACGCTTTGGTGGTAGTCGCCAGCCCCTGGCCTATGGAAGGCAGGCTTGGGGTAGTCACGGCACGGGTCCCGAGGACAGGTCGTGACAGATATCTTAAAGATTACAATGATACATTTATTTATAATGATTCATTGGGTTATTTGACTACTAATATGATATTAACAAGGCTAGTTTCTACTGAAAATGATCATTAATATTGGATGATCTTCATGTTTCTCTAGTATATTCTTTGTCTGAGGGAAGTTAAATTTCCCTCAATGTGTTATGATGATGCTTATATTTTATGTTTTATGAAAATATGAGAACATATAATCATTTATTGATACATAATTCATCACATGAAAAATATGTGAAATCCATATTTAAGAACAAATTTCACAATCTAGAAGAACATTATTTTGACCATAGTGGAAGGCAAAGGTCTAGTTAATGTAGGTGAAGAATAAGTAGTTATCTAGGGATATTTTTTGTACAAGATGCTGATTTGTAAAATAATAACGATTATATAGAAACACTATAAGAAATTGAGGATTGATGATACTGAAAGGAATTATAATGAATTTTATTAAATTGATCAACTATGTCGACCAGAAAAATCTTTTTGATCGTGTCTTAGAACTAGAAACAATTGTTGAGTATTCTAATGAAGTTGACGAGGAGGCTATAACCTCTAGGGATAAAAAAGGAATTATCAGTGGATGAAGGATGTGACCTAGATTTATATAATTGGTACCCAACATTATATTTTTGTGCTCCTTTTCTACCTAGTTATCACCCTTCTAGTGATATTTTCTTGAACGAAGGACGTGGTGAAGAAGAAACAAAAGTGTTTGGTAAGAAATATTTTAACAGTTCTTCATAATATTTTGAATAAAATGGAAATGATGATAATGGTGAAGATAATATTAATGAAGGAGGTGGATAAAATGAGGGAGCTGGAGAAGATAGAGATGAAAATAACGAACATTCTAAACAGGATGGTACTAATGTCCGCATTAGGGTTAATTATGTTGAGATATTGTATCACCCAATAATTATAGAATTTTTTCAGATATAATATAATATTTTTGATATCTTTCATTTCCTACAATAGTAAAAATAGTTTATTTTATATTAAATAGCTTTGTTTTTATTTTTCTACACAGAAAACCATGTTAATAATGTTATACAGGCATATAAAATTTTAGTTTTCTCTACACAAAACACTAATAATAAATTGTGTTATACGAAATAATGGCATTCCTTGACGGCTTCACCATCACGCAAGACCATGTTATACAAAATAATGATATATTATTTAATATAACCTAGAAATTAAATAATTAGTTATGAAAAAATTTAAATGAATTATGAAAATATAATACTTAAACGAAAAGAAAATGAATTTATTAGTGACATATTAATTAAAAATGAAATTGAAAACTGACAGAATATAAAATAAAATATTATTATACGACAAAGTCGATTAAAATTAATATATTAAATTAAGAATAATTAGTGTGTGATATTATTTAAATATATATGTTATATATTCAATAAATTATTTTTGATATTCATCCAATATTTTTGATAGATATAAGATAATAACAATCCTAATTTTATGCTTAAAAACTAATATTTTTATTAACCCATTTATATAACCTTTTGATAGGGAACCCATTTTGCATAACATTTTTAGAAATTTTATAAATTAAATGTGTAAAATTAAACTTCATATTTTAATTTTTAATATAATAATTATGTTTGGGTAGCTTTTTGGTATTTTTTTATGATGTTACTTTTTTTAATGAATAGTGAAAATATTGAAATTTAGTTCGAAAATGATTTTTCTTATAATTTATTTATAAGGTTAAATTAAACATTACATTAGTTTAAATGTTTAATTAGATCATATATTTTCCATTTAATCCAATTTCTATAAATAAAATAAATTTTAATTGTAATTGGGTATAAAAACATTACCAACCTTAAGAAGTTTTTACTTAAAAAACCTGCATTTTCGTCCTGTCTGCGGGATTAAATTCAAATTAAATTAAGACACTTATGTGGTTTATATTTTGAGAAATTGATTCCATACATGTAATTATATTAATTTCTAACTTATAATATGTATAAAATAACTTTTTACCCAAACTAATAGTTAATTTAGTTATACTTAATTACAGTTATTAAGGTAAAATTAATCCTTACAAGGGAATAATCCTTACACTTAAGGTCCCAAATGACCTATAAAGTTGTTAAAACCCATTTGATGACCATATTTCTACCATAAAACTTCCATTATTAATTTTTATTTGGTTTTTAATGACTTTTTTTAGGTAACAAATGATTTACACAAAACCTGTTTTAAAAAATGCTAATTGTGTCCTTTCCCTTCCATAGAAAAGGCCACCTCCTCTCCCACTTCCTCAAAAATCTAAAACCACATAGATTCAAAACAAATCTCTCCATTAAAAATAATAAAATTACTACCATCCTATTTTAACAATCTTTATCCATTGAAATACATCCAATGAATCCCTTTGTTGCAAACTTAGAGGAGTTACGCAATTAAGAGTTGACAACCTCCTCCATGTTCTTTTCTTTTAATCCCATTATCCACTTCTTAAACTCTTATAATTCGATGATTTTATAAAAAATAGACTATACTAAATATAATATTATATTTTATTTCTATTTTTATTCCTACATTTTCACAAACAACCATCTAATGGGAAACAAACAATCTTTTTACAAATACTATTAACTAACACCTCATGAAATTATGATTATTTATATTTCCTTTACCACCCATCATTGTGGAAATTATGAGAAAAAGTATATTTCTATATTATAGATATGAAATTTATAATTTTATTGTCCTTCATTTTTTATTCATAGCATACCCATATTCATTTCATCTTGTGTAAATTTGATAATTTCATTTCAAGAAGTGTGGACAACTACCCCCTCCAAGTGATGTGATTCATTCACACACTACATAGAATGTATTAAGGATATTTTTAGTGAAGAAATAATCTTTATATGACATAATAATGACATGTTAGTGATTTTATAACCATATATTTAATTTAAGTTCTTTCATTCATTACATTAATAAAATGGACATTGTATTCATGTATATGCATGACCTACCCTCTCCATGAACGGGGTATTCAATTTCATACTTCTATATTTTTAGATAATAATAATAATAATATAATAAATATTTTTGATATTTATATCATGGTTTTAACTTTTGAAACCATGATATTACTATAAGGACAAAAGAAAAAAAATGGGACACAAGACTAAACAAAGAAAATAATACCTGAAGTATAACCTTAACATCTAATTGTTAACAAGTGGGTAATATATAACCATAAACAAACAATGTATGGTTTTAGATATAATAATATGGTTCACTATAGTATTTATTAAAAACAAGAAATATTTATAGAGGAGTTTTTAATAATTACGGTGAGAGTCAAGACACAAGGTAATGAGAATTTTAGATTTACTTTTATTTTGGTGAGATATACACTTTATTAACCACTAATATCTTTTGTATGGTGATTATACTAACCATGAATATATTTTATGATTTTTATCTATAATTTTATTGGTATTTACATATATATTTGTTGATATGTTTTGATAGGGTTTATGTTTCAAATGTTACCAAATCGTTATTGTAATTTGGTCTCAATTTGCTTTATTTGAGACACAAGCCTTGTTAAGAACAAATATTTTTTCATTTTGTGTATATAATGACATTGAAATGTTATATAATCAATATATTTCTATCATTATATTTTATTCTTCATTTAATTTAATTTCCTTAACAGATGGTTATGTTTCAATGTTACTAAGTGCTAAGAGTTGGTTAAAACATTCTCATTGTATTTCATGATTGTTTATATTTATGCTTCATTTGTGGAAATATTATTATCCATTTTGTAATAACTCCTGGGTATTTTTTATCTTTTATTTATTTATGATATTTTATTTAATTTTTCCCATTTTCCATTCATTCATACAAATTATAATTAAGAATATTTTTTTTAGAAAGCCCGACATCACCCTCTCTTGTGGAAGAATTACCTATTGAAAAAAAAACCATGTTTTATAAAAATGTTTTAATGCAATAATTATAATATTTCAATTTAGTTTCAATAAAAAAATATTTTCATAAACTATTTATAGGTATTCAAATTATTTTCATTGAAATTATTTTCAAAAAATCTTCAAGCATCATTTTCCTGTTTTCAATGTAAATGGTTCTAAAATGCATTCAAGATTTCTTTGTAAAATTTCAATGTGCCATGAAAAAATCATTTTTAATTTTTTTAATATTATTTTATGTGTTTTAAATGAAAATTGTTTTCAAAATGTTTCTTTATTCTTTTATAATTTTTCAAAATAAAATGTTTTCAAAATGATTTAATGCCTTCTTTCTAGTTTCTCAATACATTTTCTAAGAAAATGGTTTTCTAAAGGTTTTATATTTTAAATTATTTTGAATGAAGAAAGTATATTTTCCTCGAGAAATATTTTCAAAATATATTTCCATGTTATTTTCCATTGAAGATGACATCTGTTTATGTTACTCAATATCTTCTATAAAATTATTTAAATGTTCTATTTATATATTTTCATGACTAATTTGTGTTTTTATAGAATGATAGTTATTAAAATATTTTCCATTATATGGGTTATATGATTTTGAATCCTGATTCATTTCAAGGGGTAATATTTGTTGAAATTATTATAAAAAGCATCTCATTTCCATATTTTATTATTTGATTAAATGTTTATTATACCTATTAAATTTCATAGATTATGATTAAAAGTTTATAGAACCCATATGTTTTTATGTGTTATGAATGATGAATGTTTTGTTCAACATGAAAGTGTGATTTCATTATGTGATAGGTAGGACCTATATCTTCATTTGAAAAATTGGGTAATTGTGGACTAATAATGTGTATAAAGGTTATTCATGAAACTGATTACATGTTCTCAATGTTATGCATGGACATGGTTTCATTTCCATATGTTTATGCTTTAAGCTGGATAATTGTTCACAATGATATGAGTACACCTTATTATATGTTTTTTTATTTTTTGTGTTAAAAGTATTACGTGTTCACATAGTTATACAGGGACCTGGTTGCATGCCCATAAGTTCATGTGTGAAACTGATTATTGGTTCACAATGTTATGAGTGAACATTATAATAAATTCATAATGTTATAGAAAAACTTGATTACATGTTCAAAATGTTATGAATGGACCAGGTTTTATGTTCATAAGGTTATTTTGGAACAAGATTACAAGTTCACAATGGTGTGTGGGAGCCTGGTAGCATGTTCAGAACATTATGCATGGACCTGTTTTCATGTCCATACATCTATGATAGTGCCTGATTTAATGTTGTTCAACTGATGTGTGGACCTTTCCTACATAATCAATTTCACCATGTTATACATTGATTTATATTCCACAATTCCTTGTCTTATTCATATGTTCTATTTTCATAAATTGCGATATTGATTTCTTTATTATTCATGTCTTTTGAAATACAAATATTTACTCTATTATTCATGTTAATGGACTTTGATATTCGTATTGTGATCCTCTACTAATCATGATCAAGCAGTTAATCCCTTATGATCAGGTTATTTTTACACATTTCTTTAATTTAAACATACTAAGAATTTGAACTCACTTGTTTCTAATGTTTCATTTACATGTGTTAGGAATAATGGGGTTTTTGTAGAATTTAAGACGGAGAAGGTCTTTGTGGGAATCATTGAAGATCTTTCAATAAGATAGAATAATTATCTTCAGTATTTTAAATGTAACTAATCTTATACAAACATTGGGGTTCTATTTTTGTAATATTTTAATTATTCATAAAAATTGAATTAATTTTTATTCATGATAAAATTGGCTTCTTATAGGTGACATTAGATAAAAGGTTTAGTTAACCCTGAAATTATACAATGATAAAACCTTAATGATAACCCTAAGGATATGTCTTGGGATTCGGAAATGTCCTATAATATTGGTAAATGATTGCTTAAGTGGTTTCATAGAACTTCATCCATATCATGGTACAATAAGTGGATGTGGAATCTGTACAAATTTACTTAAGTGTAAACACTTTAAAAAATATTTTTTGTTCTGGACTTTGGTTAATCTGTTATATGACAATCGTCCATGGAACACACAGGGAATGTCTATCCCAGGGGATATTCATTGGAAAATCAAGATTTATTTATGAACCATTATGAAGATATCTAATAGAATACAAATATGAATAATCTAGGAAAAAATTAATTTATCGTGGACTAAAATGTATGATTCATGTTTTTTACATTTTATAAGTAATATTTCATGGTTTCTTCTATGATATGTATTTTTCACACTTTTATTTCTAGTTTAAGTCATGGATAGAACTTGAAGGAACATTTTTAACATTGAATGTTTCTAATGTGGAATGTCTGGGAATTATGAATATCAATTTTCAAAGTGGAAATATCATAACTAGAATTAGGCAGTTGGAATGATTAATGGTAATATTTATTGTGATAATGAGACTTTAAATGACATGTTAAAGGTATGTGATGTTCTTCCAGTAATATTTCCATTTAAAATAAGAAGAAAAATTAGATTGAAGTTGAGAAACCTTAGGACATGATTCATTTTTCATATTCAAGGAAAGAGGTATTAAGGAATAAGTAAGTGATTCCTAAGTAATAGATAAATAATAAATTTATATTAATGAGTTTTCTTGGAATTCAAATATTATGTTATATGAATCCTAAAATATATAACTATTTATAGTATAATTTTCCATTAAGGACTGTAAAGGATATATTGAATGGTGGTAATGAAATCGAAAAGTGATTTCATTGAAAATTAATAACTTGATTAAGGGAAGATCACCCTTAATTAGTTCTTGATGTTGAGATAATAATTTTTGGATAATGATATTTTATATATGAGAATGTAAATTGGGAGGTAAAATTACCCTAGAATTGATAACTGACAATGTGGTCTATGTCATCGTGGATGATATTTACAACTTCATGGATTTGAAAAATGTATTTATTAATAATTTTAATAATGAGTCATGCATGTTTCAGAAATTATTTATGGAAATTCATGTTATTAAAATGATTCAAGAGGATTTAAGATGAGGTTATTCACATGTTTTGAATATTACAACGAAGTGGTAATTTTTGATATATGGGCAGTCAATGTTAAATTTGTTTCAAGACGTCCTTTCAAAATCATTGATTTTTCATCCTCTGGTTGATTTATAAGGAAAACAATTTATGGAATGTTTAATAAAACATTATGATTAAGTCATTATGATTATAGTGTAATCACTCCATATGAGGATTTATACATATTGGATGATATGTTCAATCAAGATTTCATTAATGAAAACTCATAAAAATGGGATAGAATATCATGGATTTCATGATCTATTAGTTCATTAAGAATGAAATAAAATCATCATCCTCATTATAGAAAGAGGTGAAGTGGACCAAAGAAGAAAAAATGGGAAGGTTTTTCTGAAATCATGTAAGAATATATTTTCATGAAAATTCTTCCACTTTAAGAAAATGGTCCTTGAAAGAAGAAATGTTATCATAGTACCTTTGTTTCTGGTGGATCACATTGTCATTTTGGTCATCAATGATTTATGCCTTTGTGATTGATAACATTCTGAACATATTTTCTATCACTCTTCACTATAACATGATGGATAAATTTACTAGCAATGTCCATGATTTAACTTGGCTCCTCTAATCTCTTACATTGAAACACGACTATCTATTACAATGGGTATCTATTATGGATTCAATATTAATTTTGAAGGAAATTTTATTGTATTCATTTTCGATATGGTTTTCTAATAAAGGAACTTAATGTATAAAAAATCAGACTACCTGGAAGAATTTTGAGTGATAAATTCTTTTTAAGGGTGGTTGAATGAAACACCATGACATTTTGTGATGTATTTTGTTTCGAATTAATTCATTCTATTTATTATTCTGAATTTCACACAACACGAAAAATTAATCATTTTAAATTAAATCACTATGATTGGATTCAATTATATACAAAACCTATTTAATCATGTTCAAAATTCATCATAAATTTTATTTTTCTTAACACGATAACTAAGGATGACTAGTGTGACATGCAATAATAAATTTTCTCAATGGATTGTGTAACACACAAGACCGAGTTTATTGAATAACAACATATTATTTAATATAACATATCTGTTAAATTATTATTTTAAAATGGGTTATGTAACTTATTAAAACATATTGTTTTAAAATATATAATATTATTTCATTGGTCATAAATTAATTAGAAATGAAAATAAAAAACAATCGAATATTAAAGATAATATTACTACACCTAAAAAGTGGTTTTAACCTAATAAATTTAATTAAAAAAATTATTGATGGATTATAATTTAATATATATATATATATCTTCAATAAAATATTTTTGACATTGATCCAATATATTTTATAGACATAAGATAAAAATGAACCCAATTTTATGCTTAAATCCTATATTTTAATTTAAGGCATTTATAATGAATTTTAATGGAGAACCCATTTTAAATAAATTTTTAAATTTATAGTTTCAATATTCCAATATTTATATTTTAATGTTGAACATAATAATTATTTTAGTGTAATGTTTTGGTATTTTTCTATGAAGTCACATTTTTAAGGAATTGGGGAAAAACATAATTTTAGTTCAAAACTACTTTTTCGTATAAGTAATTTATAATGTAAAATTACTTATTAAATTATTTTAATATTTAAATTACATCATATTTATATCAATTAATCCAATTTATGTCATTTTAATCATTTTCACTTTGAAATTTGGAATTAATTACATAGCGAATGATTTCACATTTTTTCTTTAAAAACAATCATTTTCATCCCATTTGGGGGATTGAATTTTAATTAAATTATAAAAATTATATGATTTGATTTTTGAAAAATGTATCTCATATTTTTAATAATGATAATTTATAATATTTAATATGTTAATCATAATTTTTCATCCGAATATTTGTGAATGTTGGTAAAATTAATTATAGTGATTAAGGTAAAATTAAGCCTTACAAGGGAATGCAAATTACACTTAAGGGTCAAAATCACCAATCCACTTGTCAAAACCCAATTATATTGACATATTTAGTCCAAATTCCTTCCTTTATTCATTTTTTGGCTATTTATGTCTTTTTATGTAAAAAAGTTGGTACACCTGACTTGTTTTCAAAAAAGCAAATTGTGTTCTTATCATTTGACTATAAAAGGCTACCACCACTCCCACTACCTAAAACAACTCAAAAAACATATGATTGCCCAAGAGCAGCCAAATAAGATTCAAAAAACCACTAAATTCATCTTATAAGCCCCCTTTATTCAAAATTACTTTCAAGGAATCAGTATGGTTAAAACGAAAAGGAGTTACCTGGTTAAGAGGTAACTCCCTCCCTCAAGCTCCATTATTTTATTTCCATTTTACACTAGTTAATATATTATTATTCCATGTTTGTATAAGAAAAAATTAATCCACAATATACTAGGATATTTTTATAATATGGTTTCTACCGACACATGCACACACATCAATCTAATGGGTAACAGACACAATGTTTACGTGTATGAGAAACTACCGCTTAAAGAATGATGGTTGTTTATTTTTCTTCAACTGCCTCTCATGGTGGACACAATGATTGAAACTGTATTTATATATGATATATAAGATATTTATAAGGTCATTATTCTGCTATAATAATTATTTATAATATTCCATTATGTTTCCCATCTTCTGTAAATATGATAATTTTGTTTTAGGAAGTGTTGACTACCACCCCCTCTAAGAGATGTGATTCCTTCACACACTACAAAAAGTGTTTCATGGTATTTTTTAGTAAATATATATGATATATATTAAATAATAATAAAAAGTAAATGATATAATATTCATATATACATATACATATATGTAATTTACTTTCATTCAATCAATACATCAATAATAAGGATGCAGTGTTCACACATACATACGACATGATGCCTCTATGAATGGTTTATTCCATTTCACAGTAATATATTCTATGGATTTTTACATTAATTATATAATTAATATAATGATATTTATTAAGTTGGTAAAATTATAGAAAACAAGATATAAGTATAAGGACCCAATATATAAATCTTTTTGACACAGGTGAAAAACATTGTGAAAATTACCCAAAGTGTATCCTTATCATGAAATTATTAACTAGAGGGTTATATAATTTAATAATAAAACCATATATTGTATTAGATTTAATAATATTTTTCTGTAAAATAATTATAATAAAATTACATCTATTACACAGGTGTTTTGAATGAATATTATTTGAGTTAAGACACATGTTTGGGGGATTTTAATTTTCACATTTATTTCTGTGAGATATACGGCTTATTCATGACTCGTCTCTTTTTTGTGGTGATATTAATAACCATTAATGTATTATATTAATTTTATCCTTAATTCTGTAGGTATATAAATATTTATTTTTAGTTCTTTCTTTCATAGTGTTTATGTATCAAAAGTTAAAAAATCGGTAATGTAATATTGTCTCAATTTTCTTTTTTTAACACAAATTCCATGTTATACAAAATTGTTTTTTCATGAGGTGTATATACATCCATAATGTTATATCATAAATCAATTTCTTTAATTCTATTTTTTGCTTCAGTTAAATTCATTTATTCATAAGAGATGTATTGTTCAATGCTACCAAGTGGTTAGAGTTTATTGAAATAATCTCAATAGTATTTGAGATTGTTTATGTTTACGCATCCTTTGATTAAATATTATGATCCATTTTGGTTTCAAATTTTGGGTAAGGATATGAATGGTAATTATTTTAGAATACCTAAATCATAATTTGAATTTTTGGACACTCCTGAGACACCCAAGGGATGAGTGTGCAAGATCTAAGATCTGTGAGAAGGATAGAAAATTGCACTCAAGATCTATCTTGACCAATGAGAAGTCAAATGGATTCATCCTTATCAACATTCTAATAATCTACCCCTTCATAGGAATAAAATAAATTCATATGGCACACAAGAATATCTACCATGCACAAGATCATCTGTTCCAAATGTGACCTCAAATGCCTCTTGTGTGCAAGCTGCATTGTAAATCACCACAGAAGATTTATTTAATAAATAGAAACACACCACCTCATTATGGGGTAACATTATGAAGAAGAACAATCACTCCCATGAATAAAATATGACGCCTTCCACAACATTATGAATGACATGGCCTCTAGGTACTGGATCTTGCACGACACGCCCCTCAGGGGTCCTCCTTTGGGTGGGCTTAATAGGGAATGACCCTCAACCAATTACATTTACTCTAAGTAACTTGTTCATAAAAGAATATTTTTGCATGAATGTTCCTCCTCATGTTGAGCCCATTTTTCATTTAAACATCCATATTACATGCAACCCCTCATCTTGGGTGTAGGCCCTCAATCTTGTTCTCACCCCTTCTTATATGGTCCATGTGTCATCCTTGCCCCAAGGAACCTTGTATGATCCCCCCCCATTGTTGGAAAATCTATTATCTTTCCTGAACTCCCTCTATGCCTCCCTCCAGGCTTTTGTGCTGTTATTTGTTAGTCCCTTGATGGGGGTTCAATGTTGTATTGCCCTACCTAATGCTTCTTCGTATAGGTACATTAACAACTATTTCTTATTCGCATAGACACGATATAGTGGACACTCAAGTGGATCAAAACAAAACCCTTTTAAACCACAACATTTTTGTTACCTTCCATTCATTGAGGGTTAATGTCTGCTAGTTATATAAGTCCTAGGGGTGAGGAGTAAATCCACATCATCCTAATTGTACAAGGTTAAACTGCTATCCTTCCATGTCATCAACTGGCAATGTTAACCTATGATCACTTCCTTATTGAAAAGCTTGAGAGTATCCTAAAGTGGATGTCACTAGAAACCTCCCACACCCTCTCTCCCACTACGTTTTGTCACCATTTGGACCTAGAAACGTCCTTATGTAATCCCCGACAGTACTTGATTGGGTGCTCAATGTACGATGGCCATATTCGTCTCAGAAATCAAGTCCCCTACTCAGAATTCCCCCAATAGTATGTCCCAATATTCCTTTCCATGGGCCTCTAAACATATATAATCCCTTTACTTCCTCTTTGGGAACCTTATTGAGCGTAATCCCCACACCATCCCTCGCGGCCACATGTGTCATGACATGGTCAACAAGTTTTATGATGCATCAAGTTTCTCCCTCCAAGCATGAAACATGTGGGCCTAGCTTACGTATCATCCATGTCATCATATTTGGGACACTAACCAGGTGTAATCCCTATGCCTCTCCCCACCTAACTATGTGGAATTCAATTTCTATATTCCATGTCGGTTATGTCGGATGCCTCCCTGAGGTCCAATCCCACCATCCATTTTTCTACAGTTTCATGACAGTTCACATTATGTCTTACATGACGTTAAACTATGTGAAACATTTAGAACGTCCTGGGTTTTTATCCCATTCGTGTACATATGAAGCCTCTTTGATGTCCAATCACAACAAATGGAAAACTCTGGTGCTCCATCCTTGGGATGTACACTCTTGATGAGATATATTCCCATGTTGGGATGAATCTCCTGGATCTGCCTCCCGGGGGTGTTATGATCCCCCGGGCATCTAACCGTACACAAGCCCCATTCACAAACTCCATCCTAGAGTGTCCCTCTTGCGGTGAGCTGCTAACCAAATGTAAGCCCCATCATTTCATCGGTTTATACCCTTGGTGTAGACACTGATTCTATTCCCCCATTCCTGAACTATGTGGACATTGATATTTTCCCTTTTTTATCATGGTACATATGAATCCTCCCTAATGTTAAATCCCATCTACCATGTCCCATCTAGATCTCTCCCTCATGTTTTTTCGTCTTGGGAAGATCATTACTTAACCCGTTGGTTCCATTTCCTTTGGGCCCCCATCCATGCATCCATTCTCATGAGCCGCCTACCCAGGCCACTCAACACCCCATTCCAGAACTATGTGGACATTAATTCCCCACACCAAGGATATGTAGGAATCCAATTTTAGGTGTAATACCAATACCATCATCTTCACACAGGTTCTCGGTTCCATCCCCATTCATTCCATCCTTTGACACTTAATTCGTATACATCATAATATTACATGGTCCAACACTTCTCTATGAAATAAGGCAATATATATGGGTTTCTAATCATTTATAATCCTCATTCATCTCAGTATACATTATAGAACATGGTTCGTTAACCATACATAAACCCCAAACACCTTTTATAATTACATGGGGATTGATACTTTAATTAAAATATATTATATAGGAAGCTTCTAAGAGGTTTGTTCCCATCCAATGGTAAACATTAGTGTTCCTTTTTTTTGGGCCACCATCCTATGATCAACTCTTTGTGAAGTGTTGACTGTCCTTCACTCTATGAAACCATTCCATTTGTGGCACATGCCTCCCTGGGTCCGTCCTTATTGGGATTTAGGCCCCATTCATCAATTAAATGTTCTAGTTGCTCCCTCTTAAAGATGTACCAATCTAATCCACTCTAATTAGTGTTATGGTCAGTCCGATCAATGTCTTCTACAATTTGAACATGTATAATACCCTATGTAAACCATGGGAAGCCGAGGAAATCTTTAGAGACATGCCTCAGACATATAATTCACCTCAGTCTACATGGGATGCCTCAGGCTTCCATGCCCTCGAGAATCCCACTAATAAGGTAAAATCTAGGTTTACCAGTGTTTCAGCATCCTAATGCACTAGTGATCCATCACCGACACTAATCACCTGACTGAAGGCTTCTTCCCTAACTTGACCACCATTGGGATGCCATGACAGAAACTACTTAATTAACCGATGATCATATGGATATGTAATGATGAATAATTTCATGATCATTGTATTATTATTTAAGGTAGACCCAGACTAGGCACTTAATTTTGAGAAGGAATCCATAGAAAGATATACCTACATCCCATCATCCAATTTCGATCAAGGAGAAAACATCATTGAAGAAGTGATGAATACTGCCTTCAATTTGAATGTAGGAATATTGAGAAACAATCAGTGTGTCCCCACATATGATTTTCACCCTATTTAAAGTGTTGGAAATAGAAATGGTGAACCCAAATGAGAAATTATTCTCCTAATTATGAGGATTAGTATCATTTGTGGCCTCAACAGACCAGCGAGTCACCAGTTCCAGTTATATGTTGCCAAGTCCTGCAAAACAAATAGTGGGAATGGTGTGAAACAAACTAGGATTTGAGGTAGTTAATCAATGTGAATCTTGGTCGGTGATTTTGTCAATGTAGATCTTTTTATCCAAACATGGAAGTTTTAGCATCACTAGGGCACGTGGAATCTATTTCCTAATATATGTATTGATGACTGAATCTTCCTACATTGTAGGAATAAAGCTACCACAACAGGAAACCATTCACCTCCATCCAACAGATGCAGGGTAGGTGAAATACAAATACATGAATTTCCTGCAGCTTCACCTCTTCTATTACAACTCACATGACCATTGTTACTAGTTTCTCACGTCCCATATGACCCACAAAATTTATTCGATGGAGGGTGATCGATACTCTTTTTCAAAAATTCAAACAAGATGGGTTCATCACAAAGAGGGACATGTACCGTCAATATTTGGTGTCTAATGTGCCCCGCCGACAATGCTGCCCCCAAGGGACACATAGGGAACCACTACTCCCCACTATGATCTTTAATCATTTCTGTTGCCTCCCACCAAAATTATCTTATGACTCGCTCCCGTACCCAGATGAGTTAAGGGATGTCTGAGCGACCTAGACTCCAACTTTGGCTAGAGATTGACCACAAATAGATTCCACTAGTCCATGTCAGCATAATCACTGAGTCTCGTAGACCATGGATCATGTGGTCCATACCCTTTCATAGACGGCCCTTGCTGGGATGACCTAACATCAACGTCAGACACAAGATCATGAGGATGCCTGCCATTGGGAATCATCTTCTATGTATTTAGTGTCCCGAGCCACCACCAATTTGTGTTATTAGCTCCCTATCACTATAGAATAGGGTTACAACTATTCTCAATTAGTGTTGAGATCCTAGCCACCCCCTAGGTAGGTTGGGTCAACCTTTCCAATCACAGGAGTGAGTAGCAGTCATCGCCGGCCGACCCACAGTGATGGCATTCAATACAGAGGTCCTCCACATACCACTACTAGCTAGAGTAGAGGTCCTACCCACTCTCATGTTCAATATGGTAGTCCTCCCCACACTACCATAATCATTCCAAGTAATGTTCATCCCCGTCTTTTTGACACCCAGCATAAAGGTCATCCATGTGCTAATGTTCTCAGGTATGGAATGTTCTCCCACATACCAGGTTATCAATGTGAATGTCCTCCTCACAATGTTACCCACTAGTATGTATGTCCTACCTACTTTATTGACTGTCGACGTGGAGATCATCCCCATGTACATTATGATCAATAATTCGACCTTCCTCATTCCATATCCCCCTAGGAAAATTTCCTCCCCACACTACGGACTACTACCATAGAGGTCATCCCTGTGTGCGTACCATCACAAGTGAAGGTTCTCCCTACCCAACACTCTCAATCACCTAGGTCCTCCCTATGTTCTAATTGACATCTACATAGGAAATCCCTATACCCCATCTATTCCATGTTGAGGTCCATCCCAGATTGGAGTCTAACCTGCTCTAAAGAACCATCACAGGGCCGGAGGGTAGGTCATCGCCCCAAGAGAATGTTCCCAGAGAAACCTAGAGTCTCAATCAAACCCATCCTCTTGCAATAGTTTGTAGCGTAGGGTGATTAGATGATGGAACCTTCCCCTCGACCCTCTGTATTGGGGACTAGGGTAGGTACTAGGAATATCAACCTTTTCCTCTCTGAAGGTGACATGTACCAGATCCATGAATCCCTCTATAGATACAAGAAAGAGGAGTAATATATGTCTTCTTTTCGTTGTATTTATATTAAATAATCCCTATCATCTCTAGGATCATTTACAATGTAGATGAGAGATCATAGAGAATTGTTATGGGAACGGTCGACAATGATCACCAGTTTGATACACCCCCAATGATTGCAACCACTATGTGAGAAGCAGTGGTCTTTACCCTAGCATAAAAGGATGTGGTGATACATCTAGTGCATTCATTAGATGATAGTCCATGCTGTATATGTTTTTCATCTCACACACGGTAAACATAACCAACCAGCCTACCACTTTAATGAGACCCATCAGTGCTATTACCAATTCACCAACCACCCCCAGTCAATGAATGGGTAAACTGAGGGTTGGATCTGATGTCTAAGTTGAGATAATTGGGGGACATTCTAATAGAAAACCATATCCATGAGATATTATAGACAATGATTACTACATGCATTAATATCCAAGAGTCCCTCACCTTGGATGAGATCATATGCTTCCACCGAACCATAGGGATGATGTATTTCCATATCCATAATTGCACGTTAGCTTACCCCAAGAGCCAATAACACAATAATAAAATTAGAAAACATTTCCTCTTGGTTGAGTTAGTCATTGTCCATATGGCTCAACACCCTATATCACATGGTAATCAACATTATCTCTAGAAATTATTTGTCCAGAGCTTTTCTATGCTTCATAGAATTATTGAAGAGGCTTCTCCACATGTTCAAATCTATGCGTGGGGGAAGTATGTTGCCCTGTATATCAGTTCTATCTAGTTCCAATATATTCACCCATTGATATCGAGGATATGCCATTGGGTGCCATCACTGGGAACATGGTCATTCTTGAGATAAATCAAGAAGGGGGCATCAATATAGGGTTTGTAGAAGAAGAACATCACACAAGGGTAGCAGACAACCTGGTAGACCCTAAAAGTGTCCACACTTGAAATCAAAGACATACGCTAGGCCTTCTTGAACTTTTCGAGTCATGACCTCTTGCCGGAGACCCTAGCAAGGGTAAAGAGAACGTTAGGACTATCAAACCCCCAGAACCATTTGGTTCAGTGTATAAGATGAAGGATGTTCCTAAAAGGGTTGAGTTGTTTTAGAAACTTGCAGAATATAAGAATATTGTTGATGAAATACATGTCGAACACATGGTTGAATAGTCACTATATTATAGTTTCCCTCGACTGAGGTAGAAGGTATAGGTCCAACACGCCCTTAGTGTGGTCCCTCCTAGAGATCCCGAAAACACTACTCATCAAGATCATGTAGAAGCTAGAGTTTATGTCATGATATCATGGTATGCATCATCAAAACCACTTGAATTGCTCAGGAATCCTCCTCAGGACCCGATATAGGTTCTACCATCCACTAATCATGTTCTACCAGCCACTCCGTAGATTCCTCCAGTGGACCCTCAAGTCATCCCACCTGCCACTCCACTAGATACTCAGCTAGTTGACCATGTTGATGATCTTGAAAATGCATTGGTGGTTAGGTAACCTCTTCAAGACATGAATCCTTTCATGGATGATCTGATGGATTCTCTTTTTTCTCACATTATGACTCTTGATGTCTGACAGGTTGAAATCACATATGATGGTAAACCATATCTTGCATGGGTGGATGATATTCCATCATCCCCAAGTTTCATAAATCTCATCTTCTCCCTTTTTAATGGGATGAGTGAACTGATATAATATCTAGACCCTTGTATTTCAAGGTATGGACCCATTCTTGGAACTCTAGTGAAACGGGAAGCTCCCAAGCTCCGATGTATTGTACAGACACTGGAAAGACACTTGTATGTATGGTATTACTAGTTACCTATTTAATCAAAATCTATTTAAGAGGATAATCACAAGTAGTTTTCTTCAAGCTCAGTTCCATGATCCGAAATACAATTATTGATACCCTCTTCAAGTGAATGCAAAGGCCAGATTAGCGAGTCATAGACATTGTCAACAAGGGGAAGGGCCTCACGTATTTACATGATATGATGCAAACTGAGGTATAGTTTCTAATGTTGTTCATAAGAAATATGAAGTCCGAACAGGTCCCTTCCTTCATCACTTAGAACACCCCAGTCGGATTTCATGATTTCTGTATTAAGGCTCAATGCCTAGAGGATGCCTCACAAAAAGCCATGAAGGTACACTTGTTTCCTCCCGAACCACTTACAAGGAGGGTCTCCGTGGTTGAGACTACTAATATTTAACATATAGATGCCCGTAGACATCTATAATTGTTACTGAAATAGTTTGTTCCATATCCTCTTTGAGGGCCACCCCCTCAAGCTCAATGTCCCTCATAGAATCGCCCACCTTAGAATCAGTAAGCACCACCCTATAATGCACCTCCACTGCCTTGTTGAGACAACCAGGTTCCACAACCTCATCAGGCTTATCCATCCCCTCATCAGGGCCATGGTCTCAAATCCCCTTTACCAGATTGATGAAACCGGACCTAATCATTCTATGAGGAATAAGTACCGTGATATTTCTGAAGATCATTGGATCATGGAATCTGTCTGCTGCAATAATACAAGAGTCTCGAGGAGGCATATATCATCGATCGACACAATTATAGCCACTATCACTAGTTCCTCAAACATAATATCAATTAGTGTTATGTTTTTAAATAATGAATCCTGGGAAAATTTGATAACAACAAAGATATATTGGGTACAACCACGACAAAAGTGCCATGTGTATCTACAAAGATTGATAGAGATAGTGATGTTGAATGGAAGAAGGTTTCTATTAACGGGTCTAAAATGTTATATGACTGGATAGCTCGTAGGGTAGTCTCCCATGCCCATGGTAATATCCATGAACATTTAAATCAGCTCCAGCCATCCAAAGTCTCTATGCTACCTTTGACCCCTACCTCTTTATCAAAATCTCATCCTTCACCCTCTCAGTAGAGAAAGCATAAACTGCACAAGGGGCAACAAAGCCCTTTACCAATATTAAAGACATCATATATAATTGGAGACTATATGCCCTCAAAGAAGCATATTACCACCATAATTTATCCAATAATGGAGGAATCGTTAAGTTATGTAAATGAGTATGCCTTAGTGAATACTGTCAAACTGGTGGACCCTTATATGGTACCCGATGACAAAGTGTGCCAGGCCGGTCTTCTTAACATCCCTAACTAACACCAATGTCGACAGAGATGTGGGTATACGAATAACCAGAATGTTCAGTCTGGTGTTCCTGGACAAGCTGTGAATGCCACTATGACCATGGAGTAGGCTCGGCACCTGGCTCAACATGAGCAGCCTTCTCCTCCAATTTTTTCAGATTCACCCCCACTGCCATTCATATTGCTTGATCAGGAAGAGCCACCTCAACAATGCCATGACTGACCATATTCAGTTGAGTAATGTCCTTAGGCATTTGGATGTCAACCATTCTTCACATTATATGATTCATCTAGTGAGCAATGGTTCATTCCCATAACCGTCCAGAATCATCTTGTTCGACCAGCAGCACCCATCATGACTACATCCATGGAGAAACCTTATATAGGAATAATTTTGTGCCTTGCATGGATAAATGATGTATTATGAACCTTTCTAGCCATCCCACATGGTTCTTGACCCTTGAGGATATCCACCGATCTAAAGACATGCATGAATATATAAAATATGTATAAATAATCCCCCTCTTGTTTGAGATAAAGGAAGCAGTCATAGAAGCCTTCCATGATAAATAAGTTGATCATGAGGAATGTCAGGACATTATTTCATTCTATGAAAATGATGAAGGTTCCCCCATATAGGTTCAAATCCACCCACTATACATCATTGATCAATTTAATGGAAAGGAAGTCTGCAACATTCATATTGACACATGTTTTGGGACTAATCTCATCCCATCCAAAACACTCTGCTTGCTGGGAATATCTATAATAGATCTGAGTCCCACTAACCTGTTGATACAAGGTTATGACTGGATGAAGTATCCATGAGGAAGAAATACCCATTTGAAGACCATGTTAGGTGGCCTAGTTTACTGCACTGAGTTCATGGATGTCTCATAGGACACCACTAACAATATATAGATGGGAAGACCATGGTTCCTCCAACATGCATTAGTCCCTTCCTCACATCATCAATACCTTATGTACACCCTCAATGGTTGAGTGGGAATCCACCAAGTTGTTGTGTCTACCTTTTCATCTTACGAAAAACTTTACATAGATGATGACTTTTACTAGAGAAAGGACAATAAGGTCCTAGAAAATGATTTTGGTCAAACAGGTACTATGACCGACCCATGGGAAGACTTGGAAAATGCCTTCATTCTCTCAATCCATCAGTTGGAGGCCACTACCACAGAACTGGGGAACTAATTCATCATTTATGTAAGAAGTGCGAAGTGTGTTTCAATGTATAAGTAACAGGAAAGGATAAATTTGTACTCATAAATGAATGAATATTGAGTGATCCCAGACCCCTTACCCCTATGAGGTATCATGAAGGTTTCCCCATTACAACAATAATACGTCATACATATTTGTTACACCAAGCTGTGTGGAACCGACTTAAGATGACGCACCACTACTGATGTGATATTATCCTGTGTGGCCTCTTGGGTAAAAGGCCTGATATAATTGTATCCAAAACCTTCATTTCCATTGTGTGATATATGAAAGGGTCACACAATGAAGGTTCCAATACTGCTAATGTCGTCATTACTATTCTGTTAGGATCAACCAAATCAGAAGAATCATCCTTTCTTGATGATCCTCCAATTATAGATAATTATGTGGATTTGGACGAAATTCATACAGAATTTGATGATGGTTTCTCCACCACCATTGATGATTTGGTATAGGTGAACCTCAGCACTAAAACTGGCCTGAGACTAATATTGATTAACATAGCTACGCCTAGAGAGGATCAACAAGAGTATGTGGATTTCCTAAAGTAGCATCGAGATGTATTTTCCTAGAGCTATAAAGAGATACAAGGAATGGATCCTCAGGTCGCTCTCCAACACCTTGGTCTCATAATAAATCATTTTGGGTTCAAAAGAAATCCCATAAAGACGCACCTTTCTAATGGGGAAATGGTCATGCCCTAGGTTGATAAGCTCATTAATGAAAACATTTTCAAGTAACTCCAGTACCCTAAATGATTATCCAACATTGTTCTCATCATGAATAAGAATAGAAAAATTCGAGTGTGCATCGACTTTTTGGATCTGAACCGTTACTTTCCGAAGGATTATTTTTCCCTTCCTATGGAAGAGATATTGATTGATGCCATTATGCGATTGAATTCACACTACATCATGGAAATGTATTCTGAATATAATGAAATTTGAATGAACCATGAGGAGGAAGATTCTACCATCATTAGAGAACCACAAGGCATCTTTTTTTTTCGAGAAACTCTAGGTTGTGTATTTCAGATATAATCCAATTTGAATGGATCATGAGGACGGAGAGATTATCCTCTTCAGAGAACCACAAGGTAACATTTTCTACCAAGTAATTACTTTTGAACGGATGAATTTTGGGGATATTGATCAGAGTTCCATGCACCGCTTATTCAAAATGATCCTCGGGACATTAGTGGAATGATTTGTGGATGATGTTTTGGCCAAATACCACTAGATTCATGACCATCTCAGATATGTTGAGAATGTGTTTGGGTTCCTTCTCTCCTGACTTATGAAGATGAACCCACTTGAAATGTTCTTTAGACGCTACCTCTGGAACGTTTCACAGCTTTTCTATCAGAAATAAAGGCATCGTGATCGATCATGTGAAGATCACAACCATCAGTCAGATGAAACCTCTGAACAACTTTCGATCGCTCAGATGGTTTAAAGGCCACTTAGCCTACAAACATTGATTTATTTTCAATATTTCTAGAATGTGTAATCCCTTTTCCCATGTCATGAAAATTGGTTCCTACTACCATTGGGAGGAAGAGTGTCAAGACACTTTTAATGAGATCAAGTAGTACCTACTAATGCATTCGGTTTAGATGCCAATCATCTCAAGAAAGCCACTAGTCCTTTATGTGATCACTGTGGAAAGATCCCATGGTGCCCTTATCTCATAGAATAATAATGAGGAAACACAATGTAGTTTATTCTATCTTAGTTTCATGTTATTAGATAGAGAGACTAGATACCAACCAATCGAGAGGAGTTGTCATGCACTGGTATTTGTAGTATAGAAGTTTCGACATTAATTCCAGCACTTTGAGATATAGCTATTAACCTGTGTCGACCTGCTGAAATATATTCTGAAATGACCCATGTTGATATGTTATATACCTTGATGTGTAGTGTTCCTAATGTAGTTTGACATCATTTTCATTCTGGAGAATACTGTCAATGTCCTGGCAATGGAAGACTTTCTTTCTGTTGAGTCAATAAGGTTTTCCTTATGACTTTTTCCATTCCTTCATTCAAGGGGAAGATTGTTAAGTCATTAAGGCTTTAATTATGAATTGATCATTCCTACTGTTTTGAAAATCACAAACATATTATATTATGTTAAATCTTATTTTACCCCTATTTTACTTCTATAAAAAAAAATTCTTTTCCCAAGGAAATTTACCCTTTCCTATATTTCATTATTCATATCATAAATTTTCTTCGTATAAAATTCGGTTCCATGTCTAAAACCTCATAATCACATAATACATATATTTGAAGAATTTTGTTTTCTTGCCATCAATTCTCATTACGAATTCTGGTGTAGAATTCTTATTACGAATTCTCGTGAAGAATTCTCATTACGAATTCTAGATCAGAATTCTCATTAGGAATTCTGGTGCAGAATTCTCATAATGAATTCTGGTGTAGAATTCTCATTACAAATTCTATTTCAGAATTCTCATTAAAAATTCTCGAGGAGAATACTCATTACGAATTCTAGTGTATAATTCTCTTTATGAATTCTAGTGCAGAATTATCATTACAAATTCTTGAGTAGAATTCTCATTACCAATTCTAGTGTAGAATTCTTATTAATAATTCTAAGGTAGAATTATCATTATGAATTCCATTGAAAAAAAAAATCTAAATATCATTGTATAATAGAATCTTAATACATTTTTCATTAGACTCTGAACTTTTATTTACGTTCATTCTAAACTTTCATATTTTCTTACATTCTGAATATTAGTTTTTGGTCATGTTTACAATTGTTCTATTATAAAATGATGTCGTACATTCAGTTATTAAATAACCGTTGATTAAATTGACACATGTACAGGTACCTCCAAAATTCCCAAAAAAATATGACTGTTAGAGCAGGGAGTCGACCATTAGAGCTTTACCTATAAATAGGAGCTCATTTGAACATGCTCAGTACTTTTGGGAACTTTAGGAATTTTGATGCTTAAAACTTCCTAAAATGATTTCTAGAGAGAGAGGATCTAATCAACTCTCATGATTCTTGAAGAAAGTTTTAACATCTTGTTCAATCTTTTCCTTGTGCACATTTTCTTGGTGCGACTCTGATTGTTGTTGTGTACAATTGAGGGCTTCCGGGGATAAGAAGACAGAGGTTCCAACGCCTTGATGTTGAGGGCTTCCTTGTAGAGGAAGATAGAGCTGCTGAATACCTAATAGTTGAGGAATTTTGAGGATAGCAAGACAGATTCTGATCTTCATATCGAGGGCTTACCTTGGTGTGGGTAAGACATAAATTCTTGAATGTATAAATCAAGGGACCTTTTTCCAAGGTTGTTGGATACCATTCTCTTTGGGTTAAAATACTTATTACTTGTTAATTGTTGTTGTTACAAGTTTTTTCTTCTGAATTTTGTATTGTTGAAGAAAGTATAATATCTGATACTTCCTCGCCATTTTACACTGATATAGTTAGATTCTATTTGCTTTAAGGTAAAATCTTAATGTTTATAACTTTAGTTAAGTTACATTTTTTGGAATAAATTTTCCAAAATCAAGAAAGCTATTAGAACTCATAGAGGTCTTGTGAATTATCATGTTTAACCATGTTAAACATAACCATCCTAAAATTTTCCTATGGGAATTTTTAAAAGGTACAATTCACCCCCCCCCCCTTCTATCTGGGAATCTCATTCTTATTTCGATCCTACGTTTGGTATTATAGAGTATATCATACTCAGTCACATATCATCCTAGTAATTGGTATCAGAGGATTTGGTTTAATCTGAATTATTCATACGATTTTATTTCAAAGGGAATTCTCGGAATTACATTTTCTAGATTTATATTTTTCAAAATCTGTTTTTTGGACTCATATAGTTTGGATTCACTTTTTCTTAGAGTTAAAATATATAATTTATTGCTTAAGATATTTCCTCTAGTTTACAAATTTTTACTACTAACAAGGTTTTGTTCTAATGATTTTCTTAAGAAAGGCAGGTTTAAATGTTGGATCCATTGACAATCTCAATCCAAGCAGACCACCCATTTTTGATGGTAATGATTACAAATATTGGAGAGATCGCATGAAGAATTTCATTATCAACACTAGGGTTGAATATTTTGTTATTCTTACTGGTACATACAAGATCCCTGATAAATAAGTAAGTGCCTTTACAAATGAAGAAAACCATGATTACCAACTAAACTATAAGGTACGCAATATTTACTGTATTCAATGACTAGAAATATATATAGCCAAATTTCATCTTGTGAAGCAGCAAATTCTATTTGGAAGAAACTCGAAGTTACTCACTTTGGAACTTTCAATGTAATTGAGACTGGAAGAGCCATGTTTAGAGCTTAATATCATGGTTTTAGTTTTCCTTATGGTGAACCCGTATGCAAACTAAAAAATAGATTCAAGACTATAGTTAATAGTTTACATTCAATTGGTGAAAAAGGATTAGATGATGAAGCCCTTGATGACAAGATGATCGACATCATTCAAAATGAGTGGGAAACTAAGAGGACTGCATTTTATGAGAATAGAAAGGTTACTTAGATTACCATTGATGAGATTTTTGGAACTCTTCTTCAGAATGAGACTAGAATGAAGAGAGATGCTAATATCGTGAAGAAGAAGAATGGAAATGGTAGTGTAGATTTTACTACTACTTCCAATCATATGTGAGCCAAGACTCCTGAGATAGTTACTAGAACCAGATCTAAGAAAGTCGTTATCCATTCTAAATATAGTGGAACTGAATCCTTAGAAAATAAATTAAAAAATCTTGCTCGATGGATGAACAAGATAGCTGGACAGAGGAACTTTCAATCCAAATATGAGAAGAAGGAATGGAAAGACAAGAAATATTCGGAAGTTACATTCTATGAATGCAAGAGAGCTGGACACATAAGACATGATTACCCTATGCTCAAGAGAAAAGAATGAAAGGAAATGCATTTTGAGAAAAATAGAAATTAGTATTACAAATCCAAAGCTAAGAATGTTTTGAAATCCAATGACAAATGGAGTGGCAGTGGTGGAGATTCCTCAAATGAATCCCTAGATTATGAATCCTCTGGATATGAAGAATCTTGGTCATTTATCCAAGCAACCTATTGATAATCATTTCTTGATGGCTATGGTACATAATGACGAATCAATGACCAATGAATCTTTGAATTCTAATGATAGTAAATATTATAACTCTTCTGATGAAGAATCTTATTCGGATGAAGATAGTACTTTACCCACCTAAGAAGCAGTTTCTAGGTTTTCCAAACTCCTTGAGAATTGGAATTCAAAACTCATGAAAAAACATGATAGGGTAAATTCTAGGAATAATATTCTCAGTAAAGAAATATCATATCTTTCTATAGATCTTGATATGAAAAATGCCGATGTTAAATGTATTTCAAAAAATCTTGAGGGTGTATGTTTTGAGAAGAATAAACTTTCTAAAGATCTAGAAAACGTAATTTTTAAGAAAAATGTTTTTGAGCTTAAATCTATTTCAAATGTTTTTGAAGACAAGAACCTAGTTATAAAACTCAAATCCATAATATTATCCTTGAGGAAGTGTTTTTGAATCATTAACCTTGGTAAGGAAAATTTTGAAAAAATTTATTCAAAAATCCGACCTCGATGAAATACTTCTGGTTTTGGTTACACGAGTTCTAAACTGATTTTTAGGGTCAATTAATTTGTTCCTCAAAGTGCCACATTCTACACTAAGTGTCAATGTGGTGGTCATTGGGAAACGAATTTTTCTCTAAACAAAACACAATATTTAGGATTCCATAATGCTTAATTTTCAAAGAATATGTGGGTTCCCAAAATTTTACTTTTTGAGATTTCCTGATCCAAGAAAGTACGGATTCCAAAAACCTAACTTTTTCTTATATTCAGGAAAATATGGAAGGTACCAACAAAAATACATAGTAAATGGATAGTGGATGTTCCTGACATATGACTGGTAACAGAAACTATTCTGACCAGATTATCAAGATGAAATGAGGAAAAGTGACTTTCGAAGATAATTATAAGGACGAAATTATTGGTATAGGTAACATCGTTCTTCTTGAAAAAACTTTGATTTCAAATGTTTTATTTTTTAAGAGTCTTATGCAGAACCTCATCATCATAAGTCAATTATGTGATGAAGCCTACCTTATTAATTTTAGGAATTATAAGTGCTTAGTACACAATTCCAAGGAAGAGTTTATTCTTTTTTCCCATAGGCAAGAAAATGTTTACACACTAAACATAGAAGACCTTAGGATCCAAGACTTACCTTGACTTAGTACAATAGAAGATCATTCTTTGTTGAGGCATCGAAGGATAGGACACTGTAACCTTAGGAACGTATGCATACATTCTAAGAAGATATTAGTTAAGTATCTACCAGAGCATAGATTTGATTCTTCAAGAGTCTGTAACCCTTGTCAATATAGAAAGAAAAATAAATCAAGTTTTAAATCAGAATGTGAAGTCTCAACTATTGATGTATTACAGCTAGTGCATATGGATCATTTAGGTCCAACACAAATTGGAAGCATTGGTGGAGAGTATTATTTATTTTTCTTAGTTGATGATTACACTAGATTTATGTCGGTATATTTTCTAGCAATGAAGTATAAATATTTTTCTTATTTCAATGTTTTAGAGACCAAGTTAAAAATGAGGAAAACCTTACATTGAAAACTATTCATAGTGATCATGGAGGATATTTTTAAAATCTTTATTTTGAAACTTTTTGTAGTAGAAAAGGCGTTACTCATAAATTCTAATCACCTGGAACACCTCAAAATAATGGTGTTGATGAAAGAATAAATAGAATTCATCAAGATATAACTAGAACCATGTTGAGGGAGTATTCTATTGCCAAATATTTTTGGGCTGAAGCTCTTAGAACTGCTTGTTATAATCTAAATCATGTTTTGATTAGACTTTTTCTTAATAAAAACCATTATGTGTTATGGAATGGAAGAAAACCTAGAATTTCCTATTTTATGGTTTTTGGTTGAAAGTTATTAATTCTAAATACTAAAGATAATATTCATAAATATGCACCAAAATATGATGAAGGAATTTTCTTAGGCTACTCCACAACTTCTATGGCATATAAATTTTTCAATAAAAACACATGCACTATTGAAGAGACAACACATGTCAAATTTGATGAAACTGATCCTTTTTTTAAATAACCCCAACCTACATCCTCAGATGTTTTTTTAAAACTGATTATCAACCTATGATAGAATATCCTTATGATAAGGAAAATGTTCAAGAAGATACTTCTGAAACATTCACCCCTAAAGATTTATTACCCTATGTTGATGAACAGGTTTTACAAATCCAAAATCAGTCGTTTCTAAAGAATCATCCTAGTGATAGTATCATTGGTGATGTCAATCAACCCGTAAGGACAAGAAGTTTCTAAAGAAATGAAGTAGAACACCTATATTTTCTTTCCCAATTCGAACCAAAAATCACCAATGAAGCTTTAAGTGATGTTTATTGGATTAAAGCCATGCAATATAAACTAAATGACTTCGAAAAGAATAAAGTCTGGACCATTGTTGAAAGACCTAGGAAAACTTCTGTAATTGGAGTAAAATTGGTCTTCATAAATAAGTGTGATGAAAATGGAGTCATAGTAATAAATAAAGCTAGATTGGTTGCTAAAGGGTGTAATCAACAAGAAGGAATAGACTATGAAGAATCTGATGCTTTAGTATCTAGAATTGAATCTATTCGCATTTTACTTGCCTTTGCAGCATTCTTCAATTTTAAGATTTTTCAAATGGATGTAAATTGTAATTTCCTTAATGGTTATCTTCAGGAGGATGTTTTTGATAAATAACCTCCTAGATTTGAAGACACAAAACATCCTGATCATGTTTTTAGTCTTACCAAAGCATTGTATGGCCTTAAACAAGCCCCACGAGCTTTGTATGATAGACTTACATGATTTTTCCTTCAAAATAACTATGTTAAGGGAAATGAAGATCCAACACATTTATAAAGTATGATAAGAAAAATGTTTTGATTGTTCAAATTTATGTTGATGAAATTATATTTGTTTCAACTCAACAATCTTTAGCTGATTCCTTTGCAGATCTAATGAAATATGAGTTTGAAATGAGTATGATGGGTGAGTTAACATTTTTCTTTGGTTTTCAAATTTCTCAAAAACCAGAATGAATATACAAATCCCAACATAAGTATATTAATGATCTTTTTAAAAATAATGTATATGAAAACACTAAGAGTATAAGTACTCCCATCAGTACCTCAAACACACTTGATCTTGATGAAGCTGGGAAATTAGTAGATCAAACATATTTTAAAGGTATGGTAGGAAGTCTACATTACCTGATAGCTAGTTGTCCAGACTTACTGTTTTCGGTATGATTATGTAGAAGATATCAATTCAATCCTATGGAATCTCATTTAAAGGCAGTGAAAATTATTTTTTGCTACTTGAAGGGAACCATGGATTTATGACTATTTTACACTTCTTGAAATTATTTTGTTTTGAGGAGTTTTTCATATGATGACATTGGTGGATGTAGAATGGATAGAAAGAGCACATCCGGAACTTGTCCTTTCTTAGGAGATTCATTAGTTTCATGGTCTTGCAAGAATCAACACTCAGTAGCACTTTCCACTACTGAAGCTGAATATCTTGCAGCTAGAAGTTGTTGTGCTCAAGTGTTGTGGATGCAACACACACTCACAGACTATGTCTTGAGTTTTAATAATACTCAAATTTTGTGTGATAACACAATTTCCATTTCCCTGAGTAAAAACCATGGACATCACTCTCGTTCAAAGCACATAGACATTAGGCATCAATTTCTTAGGGATCACTCACAAAAAAGAGATATCTTTTTTCAATTCATCAGAACGCAAGATCAACTTGCAGATATTTTAAAAAATATTTACCCTCCGATAGATTTTAATACATTAAAAAAACTTTATTAATGATAACTGTAAGGTAATATTCCTTTATTAACTTCTTGTTGAACCATTCTCCATATAGTAAAAAATCCTTTTCATAGGGGAAGTACATCTGTTATTTAAGCTTTTCATATTTTTTCGTAATGATATTTTCATTTTTTTGTAATGATGTTTTCATATTTTTCGTACTGAGATTTTCATATTTCCCATAATAAAGATTTTCAATTTTTTCGTAATTAATTTTTTCATGTTTTTCGTAATTTTTTTTTGAAATTTTCGTAATGGAAATTTTCATAATAGAAATTTTCGTAATGGAATTATTCAAACCTTGAATTTTTTGTAATGAATTTTATTTTCGTAATTAGGTTTGTTTGTTCAAGAAGAATATCACCTATTACGAATAAGATTTCTAGCCAATTTGAAAGGTATGAATTCCTTTACATACGTTTTCGTAGTCACTTTTACTTGCTGGTAGTTTCCTTTTCTTTTAAAATTTATTGGATTCGTTTTTCCTTATATCTGAATTTTTATCTTAAAACCAAAAAATATCAGATTCATGATTTATTTGCGCACATGTTTTCAACCATCATATCACATCAGAGTGTTTTTCAACCGTTATATTAATTTTGGAAAATGAAAGGTGACCACAATCGCATATATAAAGGGGACCCCCAATGGTGTCCCACATCGATTTAACAAGCACTTTCTTCTCGAAGCTCTCCCTCAGTTCTTAGTCCTATTCCGAATATCTAAGAGTTCCTCGAGTCCGAATTTCTCAAGAAGTACCTTCTTAGGATATGTCTTCATTCAAGCCAATCCCGGAGTGACATATTAATAGGGAGAGGTTGGTACACCCAAATTTCTTCAGTAAGTATGACTCCCTTATTTCCAAGAATATTAGGCTAAATGGTTGGGAATGTATAGATATTTCTATGACAGTAGCCCAAGATGTAGTCTATCCAGATATTCTCATGAAATTCTATGTATCAGTTTTCTTCTTCGAGGAATATGGTAGAGAAAAATTTTCCATTAAGAGTTATGGGAAGACATACAAAATTACTTACACCGAGGATGAAAGCTTGGTGGGGCGAGCATATGAAGGAAAAGCTGAGTTTTTCTCACACAAACTCTTAGAGGATCAGGGTAGTATTTTAAGGAAAAATCTATGGAGTGCCTTGGTCTTTCTGGTATCAAGACTACAAAGAAGATTACACATCTTTCAACAAATAATCGGATTCTAAAACTCTGGGTACAAGGCTTCATTGTTCCAAGTAAGGGTGAAAAGGAAACCCTAAAGAAGAGTGATATGTATATCCATGATTTCATGGTAAATTTGAGGAAGGTGAATCTAATGAGACATATCCTCATTATGATTTAGAACATCAAGAAGGGTACTCTTAGAGACTAGATAATCTTGTATCCGGCTTTGCTTTCAAAGTTGATTGTTCAGACACTTGAATATTTCAATATTCCAAGTATCTATAAGCTGAGAAACTGAACGGTTATGCTAATAATGATGACACTCTGAAGTGAATGAATGTTGGTTTCTACAAACAGTCAGGAGAGTTCTATGATCTACTAGAGGAGGGGGTAGAAGCCAATCCAGAAAAGATTGAAAAAGCTAAGCCATCGAAGAAGGTTGGCATGAAAAGGAAACTGAATGAAGTGGAATATGAAGATAAAACCCCTAAAGCTAAGGAATCCCAATCCGCACCTCCCAAAACGAAGAAACAAAAAGCGTATCTGGATGAAGTGGTTGCAAAATTGAGTGAATATAAGGAAAATAGGAATGAAGGGGAACCACAGTTCTGCTTGGACCCTACTGAGGCTAAGGCCTTAAGAGAAACAGCTGTTGAAGAGCTTGAGAGGCAAGAATAGGAGAAGAAGATGAAGAAGAAAATGTCTGAGGCTGAAGTTGTACAATCTCTTTTTAATTCCACAAAAGTAGCTTCCGAATATATTCCAGTACCAGAAACCTTCCTTTTCGATCCATTACTTGAGACTCCGTGGAAGAATTTATTCACTCCGGAAAAATCTAATGAGAAAGAAGTTGTTGAAATAGTAGAAGAAGAAGAGGAAGTATAATAAGATGAAGTAGTAGAAGAAGAAGAAAGTGTTTATTTAGATGATCTGATTAAACAAGTTGAAGAATATCAAGATAAGAAAAATCAATCATAAAATTTACCACTCTAAACATCTGAGACCGAGTCCTCAAAGCATGTCACTTCTGGAAAGGAAGAAAGGAAATATGGAAGGAAAGATGAAGAAAAAGAATAAGAGGAAGTAAATGAATTATCTGAAGAAGAAATATAGGAAAAGCACATTATTGAGGAAGTACAAGAGAAGGAGAAACCTGATAAATACATGATTCTACAGCTATCTGAGAGTGAACATGAATCCCCTGATGAAGTGGTCTTCCCGAAAATCAACAAGGTTAAGAAAGTTCTTTTTGACACCCCAACAAAATATATCATAAGGAAGAAAGATGATGGAGGTTCTTCTAAGGGGAAACTGGTGGAAATAAAAGAAGAAAAATCTCCTAGCAAAGTGTTAGATTCTGAATAATCTGCATTAGGACTTGATTTTCTTGTTTAGTCCATGAAAAAGTTGGTGGATATAATTCTGATCATTCCTACAATCGACTCTAGATGCCAGATGCTTCAGTACAAAATGAATTAGAAGTCGGAATCCATATCCATGGTGATGGATAAATGTGTGAAAATTGTGGCAGATCATAAATTTTTTTATCAACTATGAGGTCCATAGAAAATCATGCAGCAAAATGACTCTATGTTCAAAGAAAATCTATGAAGATTTGGCAGAGCTTGATCACTTTTAGAATGATGTAAAAAAGCTTTTGATATAGAGGATGCCAAGATGAATAATCTTCAGGAAAACATGACCCTTGAGAAAAATTCTCGGAATCAACAAGTGAAGGATCTAAATGGGAATCTTAACTCTATTGATCAAACCTGGAAAAGTGAAAGAGATCTCCCGATTGAGATTGAAGAGAATCTTGTAATGCAGGATGAAGTTCTTAAGGCTCATTCTGAGTCTCTGAATGCTCAAGATGACAGGATTAAAGCCATATAAAGTCAATCTTAGGAGGACCACAAAGAGTTAAAGAAGCTAAAAATCCTCTTGAATAAGCTAATCCCCAAGGAAAAAGATGAAAAATAGACAAATCTGATATTTTTTTGTAATGTCTTTCCTTATAAAATCCTTTCAATCTTAAAAAAAATCTGGATGCTTGTGTTGTTTTTATGTCTTTACTAATGTTTCAGGTACATTATTGTTTTTCCATTCCCTCAAATTCTTTTTGAAAATCACAAAGGGGGAGAAGGAAAAAGAACTCAAAAGTGGGAGAAGGAAAAATCTAAAAGGGGGAGAAGGAAAAATGTAAAAGGGAGAAGAAAAATTTCTATGTAAAGAAGAACTATCCCTAAGTAACGGGGAGTTCTCATTACGAAGATTTCCTCATTCTTGAAATCTTGAATACGATCCTTAGAGTTCCAAATCCTAAGGGTGAGTCAGTCATATTCACCATTGTCCATAAACAAAGGGAGATAAGCTTTAATTTTTCAAAGTATAGAAATTTTTTCTAAGTCATTACATTATTTTTCATAAGGATGACTGTGCACTCCATAAAGGGGGAGATTGACGAGTCATTACGATTTTCCTTGTGACTTTTTCCATTCCTTCATTCAAGGGGGTGATTGTTAAGTCGTTAGGTCTTTCTTTAGGACTTGATCATTCCTTATGTTTTGAAAATCAAAAACACCTTATCTGAAGGAAAATCTTATTTTAGCCCTATTATACTTCTATAAGGAAAATTTCTTTTCCCAAGGAAATTACCCCTTGCAAATATTCCATTATTCATATAATAAATTTTCTAAGTATAAAATTCAATTTCATGTCTAAAACCTAGGAATCCCATAATACATAGATATGAAGCATTCTTTTTTTTTTTGATCATGAATTCTCATTATGAATTATAGTGCATAATTATCATAACGAATTCTACTATAGAATTATCATTAAAAATTCTAGATCAGAAATATAATTACGAATTCTAGTGTAGAATTCTCATTACGAATTCTGGTGCAAAATTATCATTAAGAATTCTTATGCAGAATTCTCATTACGAATTCTGGTGCAGAATTCTCTTTAGGAATTATAGTGTAGAATTCTCATTATGAATTCTCATGCGGAATTCTCATTAGGAATTCTGGTGCAGAATTGTCAATATGAATTCTAGTGCGGAATTCTCATTAAGAATTTTTATGGAGAATTCTCATTACGAATTTCATATAAAAACAGAATCTGAATATCCTTGCATTATAGAATCCTAATAAATTTTTCATTAGACTCCGAACTTTTATTTATTTTCATTCCGAAATTTCATATTTTCATACATTACAAATATTAGTTTTTGGTTATGCTTACACTTGTTCTATTATAAAATGATTTCATGCCTTTAGTTATTAACTAGCTGTTGTTTGAAGTGACACGTGTACAGGTCCCTCAAAAATTCAATGAAACATGTGACCATTGGAGGAGGGAGCTGACCGTTGGAGCTTCACCTATAAATAAGAGCCCATTTAAACATGCTCAGTACTTTTGGGAACTATTGGAATTTTGATGCTCAAAACATCCTGAAGTGATTTCTAGAGAGAGAGGCTCTTATCAAATTTCAAGCTTCGTGCAAAAAGATTTGACAGCTTGTTCAAACTTTTCCTTGTGCATATTTGCTTCGTGCGAATCCGACTGTTTCTATGTACAATCAAGGGCATCCGGGGATAGGAAGACAGAGGTTCCAATGCCTTGATGTTGAGGGCTTCCTTGCTAAGGAAGATAAAGGTGCCGACTACCTGATAGTTGAGGACATGCGGGGATAGCAACACAGACTCAGATTTTCGTATCGAGGGCTTACCTTACTGTGGGTAAGACATACATTCTTGAAGGTATAAATCAGGGGACCTTTATCCAAGATTGTTGGATACCTTTCTCTTTGGGTTAAAAGACTTGTTACATGTTACTTGTTTTCATTACATGTTTTTCCGCTGCATTTTGTATTGTTGAGGAAAGTATACTATCTGATAATTCATCACCCTGGTACACTGATATAGTTAGATCCTATATGCTTTAAGGTATAATATTAATCTTTATAACTTTAGTTAAGATCAATTTTTCAGAATCACTTTTCTGGAATCAAGAAAGCTTTTAAAACTCATAGAGGTCTTGTGAAATATCTTATTTAACTGAGTTAAACATAACCATCCAATAAATTCCCTAAGAGAATTTTTAAAAGGTACAATTCACCTCCTTTTTGTATCTAAGAATCTCATTCTTATTTCGATCCTACATTTGGTATTATAGAGTATATCATACTCAGTCACATACTATCCCAACACTTTCATCCCATCCATCCCCTGCAGATCAATCTCTAGATTATGATTTCCTGGACATGGAAATATTCTCTATGGATCAATCCATTTCATTTTAGCAGATTCACTATGATGGAGCTTAACAAATACTAATCAGAAGGAGTCTCAATGATATTGTTCTTAATAGTGAAGTCCCGATTATCATCTTTACCACACCTGTGTTTGCAATCGTTCCCTATTCATTCATGTGGTCAGAAGGCTATACCAACAATGAGTCAGAGTATCAAGATATTATCAATGGCCTCATGGTTCCCCATGGGATTGATGTTCCTCACCTTCATGTGAAAGGGGGCTCAGAACTTTTCATCCAGAAAATTAACAGTGACTATATCGTTAGGAATCCCAAGCTTGTTCCCCTAATAGAGCACACCTACCATCTAATGGTCCAATTCCCTTCCCAACTAGAAGTTATTCATGTCGCATAGGCATAGAATGGTTGATGTGATGCCTTGGGAATCCTTTATACATCTCTTATATAGCTTAACTAGGATGATCTTATTCTCCATTTGGTACATTGAAGAGTCATCACTCACAACACTTCATATTATGGAAATAGACAATAGTTAATCCACCGTACTGCTGATTCCTTGACCCATGACCTCTAGTATTCCCTTCTCAAATATTTTATGTTTCCCTTGGTTGGAAAACTCCCTTTATCGAGTATCTAAAATTTGTTAATCTCACTAAAGACAGAGCCGAACGTGAGAGAATACATCAGCATGTAATGAAATTCACCCTCCAATGTAGTCCTAGTATTTAGAAGTTCCTCTAGAGATTAGATTTTATGTTGTTATAAACTATTGAATTTAAGGAGATTATATTCCCCATGTTATGTAGGAATTCAATGGTGGTTCGTGAGGATCTTATTACAAAGGGACAAAGATCTCCCACCAGATGAGAAGACCAGACTACATCAAGCCCACCATAACCATAACTATATCATGTTCACCATGAGGTGCCATACATGACTGATCTATCCAAATTAGGGGTATCAACATCCAGGTCATCTCAATACCACCATGTACTATTAGACATTTACGATCAGGGGACTTGACGTCGTGGGACTATATCAACGAGTGACAGCTCGCAAGTGCATGTTCATCGTGACCACTGTGAATATTTTTTCCAAGTGGCCAGAAGCAATTCCAGTCAAGGAGGTCAAGGCTCGTTCTATTATTTATATTGTAATATCCAATATAATCTAGTGATTTAGAGTCTCTTGCACCATCCTTAATGATAATGGAACCAACTTCTAGGCTGCTATGCTAAGGAAATTGAATGAAATATACAATATCTATTCTAATCGTACCTATCGCTATCACACACAATTAATTGGATAGAGAGAGGTGTTCAATAAAACCCTCTATAACATCTTACAAAAGATAGTTGGTTAGAACAAAAAGAGTTTGCTGAAAAATCTTCGAAATGCTCTCTAGGCTTATCGGTAAAAGAATAATAATTCCACCAGGTGACTCAATATTCTCTAGTGTATAGAACATATGAATTACAACCCATCAAAATATATTTTCCATCACTCTGAATAATCATCTATGATTATAAGGAGCTCCAAAGAGTAGCAAAAGTCTTTTTGGATCAATTAGAAGGCCTTGATGAGAAAGGCTCTGGGAATCTCAAAATCTTGGGAGACATTAGAACAAGATAGCCCGAGCATAATATAAGAGAGTTCACCTCCACTCTATCACACTGAGTGACATTGTATTGGACCTGAAAACACTAATAATACAATAATTGAATCACCGAATATGGATCCCAAAAGGAAGGTACATTGTGTCATTCACAAGGTTTACACCATGTGTTCATACTCTTTGGTCACTATGGACGGAGAGCACATTACTCCTCCAACTAATGCCAAATTTATCAAGTTGTACTTCAGATGAGGGGTCCCTTTCATCCTTGAAGATGATAAATTGAAAACAGTCCATGTTCTATGGCCTCAATCAAATATCCCCTCATCCTAAAGGATGATAAAATAAAAATGGTGAATACACCTAATGGTCCAATATATATGAACTAAAACTAATATCTATTTCTTTCGTGCTACAAGATGTTAAAATGAATAGTTACCTTCATACCTCATACACCCTTTCATTTGGGTCGTATTCATCTATCACATCCAAAACGACCCCCTATAAGCATGGTCTCATGCCACCTGGCTCACCACCAATTTTGGGTCAACATCTGATTGGATCTCAAATTACAATTTCATATATGTCCCATGTTATGAATATGATCATTGGTTGATGGTCAATTATTTTTAATCATTCCAAGTCACTTGAGATGGATACTGTAGTGTGAACTTAGTTAGTAGTTTTCCTCTATCGTTGTCACCATTTGCATGTCCTCTCAAATATCAGGTGTGGTGATTCACCTATTTCTTCCCTTTTGTCTCAAACACACAATGTCAAACTGGGAATCTACAGTCCAATATCTATGTCCTAAAACTAATATCAAATCTATCTTTACGCCATGAATTAAAAATGCATGAAATTTAAAGAACTACATGTTTCGTTATTCCCATCTTCATGGGATACGTAGGAACACCTGGATATTTCATCTTTAGGTCCATCCCTAGTTTTGAGATACCTTCTCTTTCGCTTGGCCCCATGTTATATGTTCTCCCAGGAGTATATGTTGTGGTGTGGAATTATTTCCCCATTCACGTTGGGTTTGAAATAACCATTCCACATACTTCTCTTGAAGTCTCTCCATTCTTATGTCTTCACCCCATGAAATTAAACTACATGGGCATGTCCCATGAACATGACATAATCTGGGAATCTATGGTACAAGATCTTTGACCTTAAACTATGATCACCTTCATCCTTATGTCATGACATTAAACAAAACAACATTTTGATAACTATGTGTGTCCCGATTCCCATCATTATGTGATATATATGAATGCACGTTCATTTTTTCCTTTGGTCCAGCCCATCAAACCAATCCATCTCTTTAGTTTCCCCCTTTTTCGGTTTAAGTTCTCTTTGAAGGGTTGCATGCAGTGTGGTGTGGAATTTTTCCCCATTCACATAATGTTTAAAAGAACTACACTATGTGCCCATACCTCTAGAACATCTCTCATTGCATTTTTCCTTACTACCTGGCAATAAACTACACAGATTTCATGAAATGAAAATGGATTGATTCTCATCCTCATCAGATATGTAGGAACGCCCAAAAAATCTTCTTTGGGTCCATCCGTAGGTCCCTTGATATTTCCTTTCCCCTAGTCCCCAGTTTCTCTTTTGGAATTTCACATGGTGTGGTGTGGACTTCTTTATCTTTTATTACACCAGATATGCTTCATTACGCCATGCACATTCCCATTAGATTCTCGTTCCCCCTCACCACCCATACCATATGATGATAAAATAAACAAAATTTTAGAATTATGTATGGAATTATTCGTACCCTTTAAGGATATGTAGAAATGCCTAGACATTTTTTCCCCGAGTCTAGCATATGCTCCAAAAATTATATATTATGTTCGGCCCCTCGACCATGATTTTTACGGGGTTACATGGTGTGACATGTGGACATTTTTTTTATTTTCAGTTCAGGTTTTTAAGTCTTCACACCATGTTACCCCCTATGGGATATTCCCTTTCATCTATGTCCTTACCATATGAAGATAAAATGCATTGAATTATGGAACTATTAATGGTTCAGTTCTAATCCTTCTGGGATACATAGAAATGCCTTGGCATTTTACCTGTGGTCTTGCCCCGGGTTCACCAATCTATTTTACCCCTTTCTTCTGCTCATCACCTAGAGTCATCTTCCCCTACTTGATCCCTTCAACCACTGTCCCACATCATCAACATTACTATAGGTTTTATGTTTTCAGACCTAGATTATTGGATTCCCTATGGGCAAGCTCTCATACCATATCCATGATTCACACGTCTTATTGTTTGGGTCTTTACCACCTTCTAACACCAAAAGGACCCCCGTGAAGTTTGGATGCCTAGACTTCTGCATCATCTAATATTTTTGTCTAACGTTTTGAATGATTTCAAACTAAATTTGAGACAATTCCTATATTACGAATATGGTCAATGGTCAACCCTAACTTGTTTTCTCTAATCACAGGTCACACGATATGGATATTATGCTTAGCGTACAATCAATAGTTATACTACATTGTTTATACAACACCATTATACCATGAATATTGGTTTCGTGAATCACATCCAACTCCATTACATCATTTTCAAACAAAACATTGACACCCTTATTGTTATCCTTCCATGAACCATTGAGCGAGGAGGTGACTAACCAGTTTTGTGGTGCAGTTTTAGATTCTGAACCTTCATCCCCTTCAAAATGCTTCAACACGTTGTAAATATCTTATCTACCCATGTTTCCCACAAAAGGAATGGATCATGTGGGCTTAAGGATTTGGGTAAGGATTATTCTTGTATTTAAGAGTAATAATTACTTTTGATCCAAACTCTATGCCCTTGAATCTAAGCCCATTAGTATCCTAGATTTCTTGACATTAAAAGGAATAATAAATATGACTTTCCTCGCCATAGAAGATATTGTTCATTTTGGAATTGTACCTTTTGAATGAAATATTCACGAAGTGTGTGTGGCTTGATTCTTATCCTTGTGAGATACATAGTGATGACTGGTCATTTAACATATGGGTCCTACCGCAATGTCATGAACATTTTCTCCCACTCAAGGTCTAGGTTTTCCTTCTTGGAAAGGTGCAGTTTGGCATGTGGACATCCTTTTTCCTCATTCATGTTGGATAGCCTCATTACGCTACTACACCGATCTTCCCCACATGGTCTGAATGTTATGACCTTTAAAATATAATTTCCAATGTCCCGGTCTACATGACATTAAACTATATAATAGATAAACCTTCCTCTCTTGAGAGGATATTTCTCTTTTTTGGTATTGGCCATAAGCTATATCATCCTCCAGAACAATGAAAGGCTTGATTATGAATTTCATGGGATACGTAGTGACGATTAGACACCTCATATATGGTCTAGTAGCTACCCATTTCATCTATCTAGCCTCTTGTCCCTAGCCCCCATTTCAATAATGTTGGATATATCATGTGGACTTTTTGGTCTCCATTCATGTCGGGATGTTTGTTTTGTTGGGAATTCCTTATCGAGAGTTCATATTGTTCTTTATTTTCAAGATATAAAACTACATGATATTCTACATCGTCACTAGAGGGGTCCCTTCTGAAAACACATTTGATCTTAATTCTGGCCAACACACCCACCCAATCCTAAATATCCATGATGATATAGTTCTAAGAGTGTTGGACTCTATTAAAATAGTTCATAATTCCAATTACATTCTTTTCACAACATTTATTTTAGATTGTCATCCTCTTCCATGTTTGAAGGAACCCCCTAATGGTATGGATGTTGGGCCGTATGGATAACCTACTATTTTTTTCCAATGTTATAGAAGATGTTGGACAATCATTTTGAGTTAGGCCCTATGTTTTCGAATACAGTCAGCAGTCAGACCTTGTTTGTTTGTCCCCATTCCAGGCTAGTGATATAGGTGTTGTGTTTTGAATAAGTTCAAAAATTATATGATATTATCCCAACACCATCACTATGTTTTGAAATGTTGGTATCATGATTCACGTTTCTTATATCCCATTGTTCAGATTGAAACTAATTACCCCATTAGTGCATTAGTGCTTTTTGGGAATGGAAGGTTTATAGTTCTGGGAACCCTATCCTCTAGTTGCAGTCTCTCCACCAAAAAAAATATTTTGTGAAATCAGTTAAAAATGGAAGAAACCAATGTATTCCATTAATAGATGGAAATCTCATACACATTGTAGATGATTATGTGGCCATCTCTTGTTTCTCACTCTAGGTATTACCCTAGTGATCGTAGGGATCAATCTCCAGTTACTTGGAAATTATCTTCAAGATACAACGACGAATATTTAATAATTATTGATTATAATCAAGAAGTAAGTCCATAAACATAGTTTAGGTTGAGTAAATAAGGTAGAAATCATGGTTCATAAGTTTTTTCATAACACAACCATTATGGATCAAGACCATTAATGGACTTATCATATAATTATAATTTATGAAATGTGGAATTCATGATTTCCTAGAACTCCATAAGCTCTATTTCTTTATCAATAGTCGTATAATGGATATTGTTAGCTCTGGATGGCATTCCCTACCTCATAGTTTTGAATTCAATCATTTTATTTCATGCATACACTTCTTTCTCCTTGGAATCTACCAGCTAGGCATTCGACAGTTCAATGAGCTCAAATTTTATGGCAATAAAAGAAGATCGTTCATTTGACTTCTCTTCAAGGCAGTAGACATACTGCTTATCTATTAGAAGCATCAGGATATTCTCTAATTTCTTTTTAAAATCAGACAATATTAGAGAACTGGATACTATCTCACATATTTTCAGCCATATTGTCACGACCCGTCCTCGGGGCCCGTGCCGTGACTACCCCAAGGCCGCCTTCCATAGGCCAGGGGCTGGCGACTAGCACCAAGGCGTAATATCCCAGTGAACAGGGAAGGCATTGCCTTTATAAGTAACATCCACCACAGAGTCAGCAAGCAGAAGTAACTACAAAGTGCGGAAAAGTAAAGGGGGCCGGAAATACAAGCCCAACTGTAAAGTACAACTGAAAAGTAAAGTACAGCAACTGAAGAAAAGACGGCGGCCTCGTGTCGTCCACTGGTAATCCCACCTGAAGGGTGGGTACAGATAGCCTCTAGGCTCCTCGGGTCCCACGTCCGCTCCGAGCACGTCCCGCCCAGTGGTCCACCTCCAGGTACCGTCCTGCTCCACGCCCCAACCGTGATCAGCGCTGTCCGTCGTCTGCAACCAACACAATAAGGTGCGGGCATAGCCCGTGCAGGGGTGAGTACAACTACTCAGTAAGGACCCCGAGACCCCCGAAGGTCTCCCGAAATCCACAAAGGATATAGCACAAAAGAAAGATGCAATCACGAAGTAACATCTGACTCGACTTAGGTATATGCCCATACATATACCTAAGTCCCCAATTCTAGCTCTGCTCACGAGCTCAAGAACAACTCAATCCACAAAGGAAAGCAAGACTCAAATCCACAAGGAGAGTAAACAGTAAATCCACATAGGATAGTTCAACACAATCCACAAAGGAGAGTAACATAAGATTCAGCTCAACCAGGATTTTCATTATCGAAACCGTAAATGTTGAAGAGCCCCATCTCTGAAGTGTACAGTGGTCCTGTCACGACTCCGGGGTACTGCTCACTAACCTAAGACTGCTGAAGTACTCCTCCTGTCGAGTACCGCGGGTCTGCTGCCAACTACCGGGCGCTCCGTCCGCTGAGGGTCTGCTGCCAAATACCGGGCGCTCACCCAGATAGCCTACTGAGGTACTCCTCCTGTCGAGTACCGCGGGTTTGCCGCCAACTACCAGGCGCTCCGTCCGCCGTGGGTCTGCTGCCAACTACTGGGCGCTCCGTCCACTGGGCTAGTCGACTCACTCCAAGTCGAGTCGGTCAAGCAGTCGTCAGGTCTCAGTCATCTACACGGTCTCCGTACTCCGCACGCGCGTCTCCACCGTCGCGGGTCTGTCGCTACAACCAAGCGCACACACTCCGTAGAGTATCGCGGGTCCGCCGCTACAACCAAGCGCTCCACCGCCAAGGGTCTGCTGCTGCATCCAAGCGCACCACCACTGCCAAGTACCACGGGTCCGCCGCTACACCCAAGCGCTCCACCGCTCAAGGTAAAAAGAAGATTCAGCTCACACAGGTTCGGTAACACTGTTCCACGTAGGATCGCTGAGTGCAGTAGTCGACGCAGTCCACTGAGGATCTCTTGCACAGTCGTCGCCGCAGTCCACGAAGGATCTCTGCTCTGCGTTCGTCGCAGTCCACGGAGGATCTCTGCTCTGTCGTCGTCGCAGTCCACGGAGGATCTCTGCTCCGTCGTCGAAGCCACAGCCAGCACTAGGGTTCCCGCACTTAGCGAGCTCGTTTAGGAGGGTCCCCTCCACGAGCCGAGAGGCTGATACATCAACTGACACGTAGTCCGAAGTTGATGTATCCAAAAGTTCCGTATCGACAACAGGATCTCAACGCAACAGACGGCGCGTCAATCGGACGCCCGGTCTGAGAGTTATTGGCATTTTCGTCCCAGGGGCCCGGTTGGTTTTTAGGGCAAAACCAACCCGACCGTACTCCGCCTGTATCCGATCCTCGGGCGAAGTATGCCAAAAGTTCCTTCTCACTTAGAGGAATTCAACGAAACAGACGGCGCGTCAATCGGACGCCCGGTCTGTTAGTTATTGGCCTTTCCGTCTCACACCCAACCTGGGAAACTTCCCAGGAGGTCACCCATCCTGATCACTGCTCTAGGCCAAGCACGCTTAACTACGGAGTTTTAACTATGTAGACTCCCGAAAAGGAAGGTGCACCTTGAGTATAGTATACCGAAACGACCGTCTCGATCCAAGGATCGCGTAGCCGCTGACGGTTCGTCAATCGGAGGTCCCAGGCCCAAGATATGGGCGAAAGACCGAAGAGGGCCCGAAACGGGGGTTCTGGGTCCGGGGCGACCCGGCCCGAACCCCCCTCTGGGGTCGGCCGAACCGGGTCTGCCCGAACCGGGTCGGCCCGACCCAGCCCGACCCGGCTAGGCCGGGTCCAGTCCGGCCTGGGCGCGGCCCGGCCGACCGGACCGGCCGGCTCGGTCTTCGGCCGAGTGGCCGAAGAGCCGCCGCGGGTCAAACCCGCGGCATTGGGAGAAACGCGGCCCGCGCGGGCCACGTGCTGGTGGCCGGACCGCGGACGCGGTCCGGCGGTTCGCCGCCGCCGTGGCTCGGCCGCGGCGGACTCCTCCGGCGGCGCGCCGGGCGCCGCCGCCTCCGGTCGCCGGCGCCGCCGCGCCGGCGACCCGCGCCGCCGTCTCCTTCCGCGGGCCGCCGCAGATGCTCCGGTGGCCCGATTTCTTTCCCGTCTGCGCCGTTGCTCCTCCCGGGGGACGATCTTCACTGCGGAATCAACAAAATTCCCTTGCCGCACGGTTCGTCGTCGTCCGCCAAATCCGCACAACAAAAGAGATCGGCGGAGGGTTGTCGGGTCTTGTTCGTTAGACCCGCACCCTCCGCGTTTAGTCAAAATCCACGGAGGAATAATCAACAACAATTTTAAATAAATCAAAATTTGTCGGAGATCATGTTCTTCACTTTAAAAGAATAAACACGGGGAAAAAGATAAAATAATCCAACATCCCTTACTTGTCGTCGTCGTCGGACGAGAGGTCGTCGCGGAAGAAGGGGGGATCGTCGCGTCGTCGCGGTATCCGGCGTCGCGTCGCCAATCTCCGGATCAAGATCAAACGGATTTAATTAGTTTAAATCCGTTGATATCGAAATTAAAACGGGAGAATTCAAATGATTCGTTTCTCACCTTAGTTGCCGAACGAGGATCGGCCGCAGAAGAAGAGGCGTCGCCGAAGAACGTCGCGGGTAGGGCTCGTCGACGTCGCAGATCTCGGTGTGCGTCGTCGAATTCCGGTCGCCGGCGTTCTTCACGTTCTTCGCGTTCTTCGCGTTCTTCGCGTTCTTCGCGTTCTTCGCGGGGAGAGTGGAGGTTCAGAGGAATTGCACAACGATAGCAATCCTCCAAAATAGACAAGTTGTCTATTTTATTATTTTGCCAACAAACGCAAAACGCGTAAGTAACGACCCATTTAATTCGTTGAATTAATTCAACGAATAAAACAGCCCATTTAATTCACGAAATAAACTGCCCAATTAAATGGTCTGTTAAGAATTTAAGAAAACGCGTCGGTTGACTTTTCAGTTACTTTGACGGGATTTCGCGGGTGCGTTACTTAGCGAAAGAAACTGCGGGGCTCGTGCGGGCCCCACCGCACAAATATCCTACCAAGGGGGTAGGATATTTCTGGATAGCCTCCTATCCAGTTCCACTCAGTTCAAGCCGCCCTTAAGTGGCTTCAAGTGGCTTCCAAGCAGCTTAAGTGAAATAAAATAAAGTTGTCGCACAAACTTTATTTTATTTCTGACTTAAAGCCGCAAAATTTAAAAACCACGTCTGAGCAAACGCAACTCCGGAAGAGGCGTTTCTAAGCAAATACCGGCGCTGCGATTTCATCGGTGCCCTCAGAATTTGATTCCGGGCACCGGTTCAAAAGATAGAAAAACCCGCTCGTCCGTTCACTGAACGTACCCGAGCCAAACTTCGGAAATTGATTCCGGGCACACCGGGCCTCGGAATCAGGTGCCGTCTGAAGCTGCGCTCTTGTAAAATTCCAAAGAAAATTAAGAAAAAAATTTCCTTGAAATTTGCGGGTCTTTACATTACTCCCACCTCAGGGCTTTACGTCCCCGTAAAGAAACATCAAAAACTAGGGGAACAAATGGGGGTACTGAGCACGCATCTGAGCCTCCCGCTCCCAAGTGCTCTCCTGGAGGTTCCCGTGCTGCCATCTGATGCGCACAAGAGGAATCGACCGCCCACGTAGGACCCGCTCCTGTCGATCCTCGATCTCCACTGGGACCTCCGCAAAAGTCGCCACATCGTCCACGTCCAGCTCCCCAAAGTCGATGATGTGCGTCGGGTCGTGCACGTATCTCCTCAGCTGAGACACGTGGAAGACGTCGTGCACCCGGTGCAACTGAGGTGGTAGAGCCAGGCGATAAGCCACCTCTCCTATCCTACTGAGGACCTAGAAAGGCCCGATGGAGCGTGGAGACAACTTGCCGCCTCGGCCAAATCTCCGTAAACCACGTCGAGGTGAGACACGCAAAAAGACGTGGTCACCATCCTTGAACTCTAGTGGCCTCCGCCTCCTGTCAGCATATGACTTCTGCCAGCTCTGAGCTGTCCTCATCCTCTCCTGGATGATCTGGACCTTCTCTGTCGTGGCTCGGACCATCTCTGGTCCCACAAGAGCTGCAAGATTTCTTCTTTGCCGAAAAGAGAAATCCGGTCTCATCCTCTGGATGAACCACATTCTTTGCCTAAAACAGTCAATCCTAACATGGATGATACTAATCCATACCAAGGATGACGTCGTAAGGCCTCGACGCTACTACTAAGAGATTCAACCGTTACTCTCGCCTCCAAGGGTTGAGTCACACTGTCGGCATCAGTGTGTGGTAACTGGGTCTCCTCCAGTAGACGTCTCACAAGTGAGGGTCAAGTCAACAGCCAAAACTGGAATCTCCTAGTAACATCACGAAAGAGGACAGGAACGAAAAATATCACAAAGGTATGCGTCTTTTATTATTGCAGCTCATATTACAAGACGCTACACAAAAGCAACAAGGAACCAGAAGTACAAAGGATGTATCCACTAGTTCTGCTCCTGTCCATCATCTCCCAGGGCTCCATGATCGAAGGCCTCGGCTGCCTGAAGCTGAGCTCTCCCCTGCGGTCGGGGTGGACCTCCTGGTGGTGGTGGTGGTAGAGCCTCAAAGCGTCGTCCACCACCTGCTGCTCGGCCAGCTCCTCTACCTCGTCCGTCTCCTCCCTGCAGACCGCCACGGTCGAACCTCTGCCTCTGCCTAGGTGGTTCCTCAACCGTCTGCTGCTCCCCCGCATGGCGGGTCGGGCAGTCACGAGCCATGTGACCAATTCCGCCACAGGAGTAACACTGCCCACTCTCGGCACGCCTGGCTCTGACTCCACCCCGGCTTCCCCGCACAACTGAGCCTGAGTCGTGCAGTCGGCCACTGGTAGGTCTGGTCTGCCTGGAACCCTGAGTCATCTGTCGGCTACCTGCTACCGAAGACTCCGCTACGTGCCGCCCTGCGGTGGGTCTCTGTGCTGGTGTAGACTCAGCAAGGAAGCTCTCGATCAGAAGGGCCCGCTCTAGCACTCCCGCCTGGGTCGGAATGCTGAGGGAGATCAGCGACGCCCGAATCTCCTGTCGCAAGCCCTGCTCGAAGGTCCGGGCCCGGAAGAAGGGGTCCCGTACCATGTCTGTCGAGTACCGAGAAAGGTCGGTGAACCTCGCCGCGTACTGAGCGACCGTCATGCTGCCCTGCCGCAGCTGTAGAAGCTCCTGGATACGCACCGCACGAAGGGTGGCCGGGACGAACTCCGAGCGGAAGAGGCTCTCAAAGTCCGTCCAAAGAAGAGATGCCTCATCGTGCACCTGGAGCATCAAGCTCCACCATCGTCCTGCCGCCGCCTGCAGGAGGCTCGCCGCGAGAATCACCATGAGATCCGCTGGTGTCCTCACTAGCCTAAAGATCCGTACCACCGCCTCTAGCCAGTCCTCGGCGGCCTGGGGGTCCGCCTCACCGCGAAACCTGGGCGGTCGCTGGCTCTGAAACTCATGCAGTGCCCTGAGGCGACGTGCATCGTCAGCGTCTGGTACTGGTAGCATCGGTGGCTCGGCGGGTAAAGCTACCGCCGGTGCCACTGCTGGCAAAGGGCCCTGCACCGAGGCCTCGTCGCTCGATGGGCTGCCGTCGCGCCCTACACTCGGAACCCTAGCTGGCTGTCGTCGCGGGGCCATCCTAAAAAGGAGAACAAGAGCACCACAGTCAGAACAGTATACCTGGTGAGCTGGCACAAGTAATCACAAGGAAAACTTGAGACTTTCATGAAGCAGATCAGTATACCCGGTGAGCTGACACAAGTAATCACGAAGAAAACTTGAAACACAATGCAATCAATGTTTTCGTGCATTAAGTCAGAAATCAGAAGTCAGGGTCCTGGTGTATGGATACGTCGGCTGCCGCACCAACACTGGACTCCCTGGACTGATAACCACACTCAATACGCTAAACACTATTGCTTCACACAGAAGAAAGATCAGAGTCTGCGGTAGAACCGACCACCTCTGATACCAATTTGTCACGACCCGTCCTCGGGGCCCGTGCCGTGACTACCCCAAGCCCGCCTTCCATAGGCCAGGGGCTGGCGACTAGCACCAAGGCGTAAAATCCCAGTGAACAGGGAAGGCATTGCCTTTATAAGTAACATCCACCACAGAGTCAGCAAGCAGAAGTAACTACAAAGTGCGGAAAAGTAAAGGGGGCCGGAAATACAAGCCCAACTGTAAAGTACAACTGAAAAGTAAAGTACAGCAACTGAAGAAAAGACGGCGGCCTCGTGTCGTCCACTGGTAATCCCACCTGAAGGGTGGGTATAGATAGCCTCTAGGCTCCTCGGGTCCCACGTCCGCTCCGAGCACGTCCCGCCCAGTGGTCCACCTCCAGGTACCGTCCTGCTCCACGCCCCAACCGTGATCAGCGCTGTCCGTCGTCTGCAACCAACACAATAAGGTGCGGGCATAGCCCGTGCAGGGGTGAGTACAACTACTCAGTAAGGACCCCGAGACCCCCGAAGGTCTCCCGAAATCCACAAAGGATATAGCACAAAAGAAAGATGCAATCACGAAGTAACATCTGACTCGACTTAGGTATATGCCCATACATATACCTAAGTCCCCAATTCTAGCTCTGCTCACGAGCTCAAGAACAACTCAATCCACAAAGGAAAGCAAGACTCAAATCCACAAGGAGAGTAAACAGTAAATCCACATAGGATAGTTCAACACAATCCACAAAGGAGAGTAACATAAGATTCAGCTCAACCAGGATTTTCATTATCGAAACCGTAAATGTTGAAGAGCCCCATCTCTGAAGTGTACAGTGGTCCTGTCACGACTCCGGGGTACTGCTCACTAACCTAAGACTGCTGAAGTACTCCTCCTGTCGAGTACCGCGGGTCAGCTGCCAACTACCGGGCGCTCCGTCCGCTGAGGGTCTGCTGCCAAATACCGGGCGCTCACCCAGATAGCCTACTGAGGTACTCCTCCTGTCGAGTACCGCGGGTTTGCCGCCAACTACCAGGCGCTCCGTCCGCCGTGGGTCTGCTGCCAACTACTGGGCGCTCCGTCCACTGGGCTAGTCGACTCACTCCAAGTCGAGTCGGTCAAGCAGTCGTCAGGTCTCAGTCATCTACACGGTCTCCGTACTCCGCACGCGCGTCTCCACCGTCGCGGGTCTGTCGCTACAACCAAGCGCACACACTCCGTAGAGTATCGCGGGTCCGCCGCTACAACCAAGCGCTCCACCGCCAAGGGTCTGCTGCTGCATCCAAGCGCACCACCACTGCCAAGTACCACGGGTCCGCCGCTACACCCAAGCGCTCCACCGCTCAAGGTAAAAAGAAGATTCAGCTCACACAGGTTCGGTAACACTGTTCCACGTAGGATCGCTGAGTGCAGTAGTCGACGCAGTCCACTGAGGATCTCTTGCACAGTCGTCGCCGCAGTCCACGAAGGATCTCTGCTCTGCGTTCGTCGCAGTCCACGGAGGATCTCTGCTCTGTCGTCGTCGCAGTCCACGGAGGATCTCTGCTCCGTCGTCGAAGCCACAGCCAGCACTAGGGTTCCCGCACTTAGCGAGCTCGTTTAGGAGGGTCCGCTCCACGAGCCGAGAGGCTGATACATCAACTGACACGTAGTCCGAAGTTGATGTATCCAAAAGTTCCGTATCGACAACAGGATCTCAACGCAACAGACGGCGCGTCAATCGGACGCCCGGTCTGAGAGTTATTGGCATTTTCGTCCCAGGGGCCCGGTTGGTTTTTAGGGCAAAACCAACCCGACCGTACTCCGCCTGTATCCGATCCTCGGGCGGAGTATGCCAAAAGTTCCGTCTCACTTAGAGGAATTCAACGAAAGAGACGGCGCGTCAATCGGACGCCCGGTCTGTTAGTTATTGGCCTTTCCGTCTCACACCCAACCTGGGAAACTTCCCAGGAGGTCACCCATCCTGATCACTGCTCTAGGCCAAGCACGCTTAACTACGGAGTTTTAACTACGTAGACTCCCGAAAAGGAAGGTGCACCTTGAGTATAGTATACCGAAACGACCGTCTCGATCCAAGGATCGCGTAGCCGCTGACGGTTCGTCAATCGGAGGTCCCAGGCCCAAGATATGGGCGAAAGACCGAAGAGGGCCCGAAACAGGGGTTCTGGGTCCGGGGCGACTCGGCCCGAACCCCCCTCTGGGGTCGGCCGAACCGGGTCTGCCCGAACCGGGGCGGCCCGACCCGGCCCGACCCGGCTAGGCCGGGTCCGGTCCGGCCTGGGCGCGGCCCGGCCGACCGGACCGGCCGGCTCGGTCTTCGGCCGAGCGGCCGAAGAGCCGCCGAGGGTCAAACCCGCGGCTTTGGGAGAAACGCGGCCCGCGCGGGCCGCGTGCTGGTGGCCGGACCGCGGACGCGGTCCGGCGGTTCGCCGCCGCCGTGGCTCGGCCGCGGCGGACTCCTCCGGCGGCGCGCCGGGCGCCGCCGCCTCCGGTCGCGGGCGCCGCCGCGCCGGCGACCCGCGCCGCCGTCTCCTTCCGCGGGCCGCCGAAGATGCTCCGGTGGCCCGATTTCTTTCCCGTCTGCGCCGTTGCTCCTCCCGGGGGACGATCTTCACTGCGGAATCAACAAAATTCCCTTGCCGCACGGTTCGTCGTCGTCCGCCAAATCCGCACAACAAAAGAGATCGGCGGAGGGTTGCCGGGTCTTGTTCGTTAGACCCGCACCCTCCGCGTTTAGTCAAAATCCACGGAGGAATAATCAACAACAATTTTAAATAAATCAAAATTTGTCGGAGATCATGTTCTTCACTTTAAAAGAATAAACACGGGGAAAAAGATAAAATAATCCAACATCCCTTACTTGTCGTCGTCGTCGGACGAGAGGTCGTCGCGGAATTGCTCGTCGCGGAAGAAGGGGGGATCGTCGCGTCGTCGCGGTATCCGGCGTCGCGTCGCCAATCTCCGGATCAAGGTCAAACGGATTTAATTAGTTTAAATCCGTTGATATCGAAATTAAAACGGGAGAATTCAAATGATTCGTTTCTCACCTTAGTTGCCGAACGAGGATCGGCCGCAGAAGAAGAGGCGTCGCCGAAGAACGTCGCGGGTAGGGCTCGTCGACGTCGCAGATCTCGGTGTGCGTCGTCGAATTCCGGTCGCCGGCGTTCTTCACGTTCTTCGCGTTCTTCGCGTTCTTCGCGTTCTTCGCGTTCTTCGCGGGGAGAGTGGAGGTTCAGAGGAATTGCACAACGATAGCAATCCTCCAAAATAGACAAGTTGTCTATTTTATTATTTTGCCAACAAACGCAAAACGCGTAAGTAACGACCCATTTAATTCGTTGAATTAATTCAACGAATAAAACAGCCCATTTAATTCACGAAATAAACCGCCCAATTAAATGGTCTGTTAAGAATTTAAGAAAACGCGTCGGTTGACTTTTCAGTTACTTTGACGGGTTTTCGCGGGTGCGTTACTTAGCGAAAGAAACTGCGGGGCTCGTGCGGGCCCCACCGCACAAATATCCTACCAAGGGGGTAGGATATTTCTGGATAGCCTCCTATCCAGTTCCACTCAGTTCAAGCCGCCCTTAAGTGGCTTCAAGTGGCTTCCAAGCAGCTTAAGTGAAATAAAATAAAGTTGTCGCACAAACTTTATTTTATTTCTGACTTAAAGCCGCAAAATTTAAAAACCACGTCTGAGCAAACGCAACTCCGGAAGAGGCGTTTCTAAGCAAATACCGGCGCTGCGATTTCATCGGTGCCCTCAGAATTTGATTCCGGGCACCGGTTCAAAAGATAGAAAAACCCGCTCGTCCGTTCACTGAACGTACCCGAGCCAAACTTCGGAAATTGATTCCGGGCACACCGGGCCTCGGAATCAGGTGCCGTCTGAAGCTGCGCTCTTGTAAAATTCCAAAGAAAATTAAGAAAAAAATTTCCTTGAAATTTGCGGGTCTTTACACATATAATCACTTATTATAATATGAAGGCAGTGAGCATCCACCCCTCAGTGTAGATAAAGCATAGCCACGTGTAATGTGCCCCATCATACTCAGTCATTCTGCCTCTGATTCACTAAGGAAGTGTGCGACGAACATCCATGCCATGTGGCATGTCATAAAAATGTCCTCAACCATTTCAGTATCATATTCGTCTATCTCACCAGGATTTATAGGTCTATACTCTAGAAAGATAGCCATGAGTTCCACAGTATGGCCCTCTTCTAGCATTCTTTTTTCTTCAGCGACCTCACCCCGGAATGCCTCGTGCTCAACCCTGGCAGAATAATCACCCATGATTATAGCTTCATGGTAAATAGGAACTAGGATTATAACAATTTGAATGATTGGTTTAGTGTGTAATGTTGCAAATACTTGTAGAGCTTATACTGATGGTTCAGACTCTACAATTTGTCGAACCTCCATTCTTACGATCACTATGTTGGGAATTGATTTCTTGGTCTGCAGAGTTACCTGATAGAATATTGTATCGTTCAAAGGTATAAAATTATAAGATCGAAGCATGGAATTATCATGTGCATGAGTCATGGCAGGAGCTACTACTATATGTGATCCCTCAATGGGTTTTAATTAAACAATAAGGATCTTACTCCTTCTCAATGATGGGAATTGCCTAAGACCGTAAGGTCTCCATTTCATCCCCTCCTGTTGGCTTTCAATTGAAAACATCAATCATGGATTTCCTCTAGAACTGCAGTCTGTACTCCTACCTATTTTTTAGGTATAGATTCATGTGGACGTCCTTCCGCATCCATTGATACATTTGAATCCCCATCTGGGGAGCATCGTAGATATCATCATTGATGTGTTTAAGAATAGATAAATGTTTGGATAGTTGATTCTAATTATAAAAATATAATGAACAGGAGAGAAAGAATTTGATGCTCACCTTGAGTTGTTTAGCCAGTTTCACATTAGAGCCTTCGTTTTTTCCACTCATTGGCCAACTCCTACATATTCCATGTCAGAATGGGGGCACACATCCTTTCTACGCAAATGATATCTATTTGAATAAACTCATCATATTGTTACACTTATAGGGTAATTACCCAAATGAAATGTATATCTGAAAAGATGATGCCAATCTCCCCATAGTGGAGGTGGAGCATATTCATGTTAGGTGACCACTGACTAAACAACTCCGGTACTAGGTCTTGCTGATGGTAGAAATAGAACAATGATGTCCACACAACATCAAATATACTGATAGGATATATCTCCACTACAAACTCCCTGTATGTTTAGAATAACTAGTAAGTCCATTACCAATACACCCTTTCTCATTCACTTATAAATTCCCCCCCAGACATAAAGTCCCTTTACTCCAAAACATTGGTCTTATGAGTATTACTGCATCAGAAGGTGCATGAATAGTGAGCTGGAAATTCCATAGGTGTCACATTTCTCCAAATAATAGTTCTAGTTTTTTGATATAAGATGTAAACATCCATGTTATGTGTTTCTATGGCTTGGTGACCATTGCTAGTGTTGTTTTATTTTGAAGGGCTATCCTTGTGTGTTACCAATGACTGTACAATGTGAGTCTCAAAACCTATAATCAGCACCTCTTCAAAAATAACTAAGTTCCAAATCAGTAGAAAATCAATTAGAATGTAATACTTTTGATATTGAGTCTTCATATTGAAAATCATCTGATAATCAGTTACAAAAATTCTATATTGAATAATTTGAGGGTCTATGATCATCTGGGAAAACTATGCAGCAAAAACAGCTTCCCTCTCAGTGTAAGTTTGTTTCGTAGCCATTTCCTTCAGACATAAGAATTGACCAACTGGTTCATGTGAGTGAATGGGGTTTCGACGCACAAGACATTCTGGTGTGCATAATAGGTGTGTTCTCTGTGAAAAATCAAGTTTTGTTGGGAGCTCTTATGAATTAGCAGCAGTGCGGAAGAGCTTGTAGTACCTTGCACGATGCTGACCGAATCCAAGATCTCCCATTCAAAAAAATGATCCTTCACGCAAGAGATCAAAGTTTCCTATCACATGGAAAATTCAAGATAAGAAGTCTCCCCCCACATATTAAAAGGAATGAACCTTCCCTTTTGTGGGTACATATGTTTTTTTCTCAAGCAATGGGAATTTTTGCGCACACCGACCATTAGGCACTATACTCATCGGTGCTTCCCTCGTAATTTGACCTTCAGGTACCCTTTCAGCACAAATATTTAGGTGGGAATGTTTTGGTGCCATAATTTGGGTATGGATATTAATGAACATTCTTTTAGGAAACTGAAGACATATTATGAATCATCAGATAATCCCGAGACACCTAAGGGAGGAGCGTGCATGATCTGAGGTCTATACACAAGATTGAATATTGTGTGTAAGATCTGGCATGCCCAATGTGATGTCAAATAGATTATCTTCATCAAACATCAAAAAAATGGTCATGTCAGAATCCCTAAAGAACATTGGAAGTCGTGCAAGAAGATCTATCATGCATTAAATCTTCCGCACCAAATGTGACATGTAATTCTATTTATAGGCAGGCTGCGTTGCGGGAATTCACTAATTTTTTCATTTATAAATCGAAATACACCTCTTCTTTATGGGGTATGATTAAGGAATATGAAAAATAACTTATGTGCACAAATAATGACACCTTTAGTGACCACATGAAAGACATGGCCTCCAGGTACTAGATATTTCACGATAGGTCTCTAAGGGTTCTTCCATTGGGTGGGACCACTTGGGAATGATCCTTTCCAATTTCCATCTCCACTAAGGATGTTATTCACACAATATTTTTCATGTGTGAACTTTTCTCCTTGTGTCATTCCCACTTTTCATGCACACATCCATTTTGTATGCAACCCATCCCCATGCGTGCATGCCCATAATCTTGCACGCACCCCTTTTTATGTGATCCATGTGTCATCCTTACCCCAAAGCACCATGATTGAGCCCCCCATGGAAAAAACTCTTCAAAATTATGTGCACGTCCATGATGCATCCCTCCAGGTGGACAATACCTTTCCTCTGATACCAACTATAACGACCCATACATTTCATACATTGTTATTACTTCAGAATTGAAGCACACTTATTACAACATATAACAAAACCAAGAATGGACCGTATAGGTATAGTGTCTTTAGAAACTGGGAAATATAAACAACTGGTTCATAAAGCATCTACTTTGCCTCCCATTTATTTCATCATATCTCGAGTCCCTTTTTGGCATTTCCTACTTAATAACCTTCTTCCGGACCTGGGGAAATAAAACATACAAAAGGGTGAGCTCAAATGCTCAGTAAGGGTAAAAAAAAGAAATATCAATCACACCATATACATAGGAACATAACTTTTGGAAATCTTAACCTGCAAAAGTGATCATAATATCATAACATGGGATAAATCATAGAAGTGAAATGTAATCCCAATAATCATAACATAAAACATGAAACGTTGTGGCATAGACACATAATCATAGAGAATCATTTCTTATTACTCAATACTCATTTCCAAGACTATCTTGGTGGACAAAGTCCATTTCTGAACCGAGTTACCCTCATTTCAGTCCTGCTTCACTGAACCGGTATAACCTATCGTTCCATCCATGTCTATCTCATGAGATATAAAATATTTACCCAATGAATTGGAGGGAGATATAGGTCCCACCCATCTCATAATGATACCATTCTTATGTGTGCCACAAAATCATAAACCATACATCATAGCATAACCCATGTAATAAAAATGGGATTCTTAAACAATATGACATCATAAAACAATTCATATAAGATAAAGGAATTCATAAAAATATTTCCATCACAACATAATCAAATCCATGTAATAATAGGGATAGAAACAGAACCCAATATTATCTTAGATGGAAAATAATTTTGATAAAACACTTGAACTCCATTTTTGAGGAAAATATCCTTACTACTTCAAAAATACATTTCATTTCATAAAATGTCATAAAATTATAACTAAAAAAAGTTGATTAAAACTAATCTTTAAAACTTGTAAAGGAAGATTCTTGGAAATAATGTTTTTTAAGAATCCATTCATTCTGTATAAGTTAAAAAAACATTTTTGTACTTTTTTCGGAAAAGTCAAAAAGTACCTCGTACGAAAAACGTCAAAATATTCCTTTCATATCTATTAATAAATACTCAACAAGGGTAAAATAGGATTTAAACAATTGTAGGTGGATGTAAATAATATTACATATTATGGAAACATGGATGTGGATGATAAAATACACCCCATAAAATTCCAAAGTATAAACAATCTCGGATAAAAATGAGATTGTGAAATTTCCATTACCTTAGGTCCGACTTGCTTTGTAAGTGTCTGAACCTCCTGTATAATGATTTAAATAATGTTATTGAATAATCCCAGAATCATACTTATTTTTATTATATCATATATGGTTATATTCTTAGCTTTTTAGTAGTAATATTTCATTGCTACTTGTTATTCGGGTGTTTATAACTTTTTGTTCTTATGCGTGTTTTGTCGAATAAATTCTTATTCTTCTCTTTAGGTTATAGATACCTCATTTCCAGAATGGTATTAGTGTAATATATATCATATTCATTCATTCAATTCATTTATATAATCATTATTAAATGAAGATCATGTAGAATGAGTCGCATCACATCCTGGAGACGGTATTCCGTATGTACGCATGAGTGATGATATTGTTCCTAGGATCGTGGAATTGTATTGGAGTGTATGTATACTATTTCAGAATCAATATCACTTTATATTAGTCATATATAGTCATTATTTACACCATTATACCCATTCAAGTAAGGTGGTGGTGGAAAATAGATTACACCACGGCGTGGAGACGATATTCCGTACGTACGCACGCGCGATGATTTCATTTTTCGTAGGATAGAGAGATGGTTAAACAGGGATGTTTCATACTTATAATAACATATCGGTATATGAGTGATACTGATGTTATTACTTCATAATGAAACAACTAATGAAGAAGATGTTGAATAAGAAAGAAATTTGAAAGGATCGATAATGGATATTACCTCTTCTTTGAAGTGTTTCTTTGAGACCTCCTTTTAGGGCACTAAAATTGGTATTTGAAGAAGACCAGGACCTCTAGGATGTCTCTAGGGAAGTGGAGAGGAGAAAATGGCAGGGTTTGGCCGAGATTGAAGGCTCAACGTGGTGTGAGGAAGAGAGGGAGGAGGTGCCCTTTTATAAGGGAGGAGAGGGGCACCTTTGGAATAACTAAAATATTATTTTATTATAAAGTCAAGTTCGGTTTTAAATAGCTCCAAATTGATTTATTTCGAGGCTAAGGTGGGGATGGGTCGAAATCCTCTCATCCAATAGAATTTAGACAAGTTTAGGTTCCAATTATAACCTTATCATTTAGATTTAACATTAAGTTAAATAATTTTACTTTTACTGTGTCTTCTTGTGTTCTTATACTATAAGGTTAATAAACTTACTATATCAAGACAAAAGAACCCCAAGTTGTCTATTATTAATATATATAACGTTATCTAAGTCATTTTGCCAAACCGTATATTTTTGAGAATAAAATAACAATTAATAATATAATATTTGTTTTAAAAACTATTTTATGTCAATTTTGACACTATTTAGTAATTGATTTTTGTGAAAACCCTAACAGAATTATAAGTTCGAAAAATGTTAATTAAATCACTAATAACATGTCATATTAACCTAGAAAATTAGTGGAATTCATAAAAACTCTCAAATTATATTTATTTGGGTATTTATAACATCAATTATGTAAATACTTCATTAATAAGATAATTACTGCATCATCGTTCTGTCATAAATAAATTAAATTATTTAATGTCTAAAAATTACAAATAAAATACCATTATATAAGAAATATTTGTATATTTCTAATGAATATTTATAGTTGCTTTTATCTTATGTATAACCCCATATTAAAAATGATTTAGTTATTAAACATTGATTTTAACTATTTTAACCCTTCTTTAAATAAATTAATAATAAATGTCCTAATCTAATCTAAGTGGGCCTAAATGGTCATATTTTATTCCTAAGTTGGTTTTTGGTCGAATTACACTTGTCCAATAGAATTAGGACATGTTTTAGGGTAATAATAATATCATTTTTACCCTTAATTACACTATTTACTTTTAACCGTGATAAAAAAAAGTAAAAAGTTACTATTCACCAAAAAAATATATTCATCTCATTGAACCACATTTTACTTACTGACATCAACCGTGTCTCTCGAATTTTTGAAATTCCACTCACAAAAGCGGTAAAATTATGTTTTATGAAAAATTCAGTTTTTTTTAACAGCCACTTAGTAGTTTCACTATTCATCAAAAATTGAAAGTTTTTAGAAAAATACCAAAATTTCACCCTAGGCTAATTTTGATGTTACAAATCCAAAAATGAAGTCCATTTTGAAAAATAAAATTTATAAAATTTCAAAAAGTGGTTATTACTATTCATAACGGCTAGTTTTAATAATATTTTAACAGCATATCATTGTTTAGTGAAAATCAGTATAGCGTATGACACAAGCTATCGAGGAAGGTCACAATTTTGTGTAAAGAAATCCAAGCAAGTGTTGTGTGTAGAAAAAGATTCCTTTGGTTATTTATATAACATAAAAGTCTCGGGTGTTACATGATGCCAGGTAAACTTCGTTCCAAGTGGGAAGGTCCATTTATAGTCACTCATGTATATCCTTTTTGGTGCTGTGCAGATTGTGAAGGATGGAGTGAAGGATCCATTCATTGTTAATGGGAATAGATTGAATAAATTCCTTGGGACCATGTCATCAGAGCCAATGAAGGAAATCATACTCCTCCGACCTGTTTATCAATAAACTCCATCAGGTCGTAAATCTCCTTTATATTTTCATGACTGTTGTGATTCAATTTCCAATATTATTACTTGTTAAATACATTTGAAAGCATTGTGGACACTGAATTATTTAAGTGTGGGGGAGGAAACCTTTGTAGTGTAGGATTTTTATGTGTTGTTTTTTTTTCCTATTTGTTCTTAAAAAACATGTGAGTGTTTCAAATTTTTGTGGGTTTATTTTTCAATTTTTGTGTGTTTTTGAAACTTTTGAGCTGAAATGATTATCATTGATATTTTTGGAACCCATCTCTATGAGTGAAATAATTTATTCCTTAAAACTGAGCTTAAATAAATGTTGAAAATGACATTGTTTCAAGTTCAATTCTTTGGGAATTTCATGAAAAATACTCTATTTTTTGAATCCCGTACCACATATCACTGTCTTTATATTTGAAATCGCATTCTTGTGAGGCTTCTAAACCTATTATTTTCATATTCTTTACATTCACCTAACTTCTTGAGAGAACCAAATCATGCTTAATTTAACCAGAATTTCGTTTATTCCTGTCAAAACTTGAGGGTTTGAGGTACTTGTGTTTTAAATGATTGCGGCATTTCTTTGGTTTTAAAGCCACCTTTTCAAGATAATCCCTTTTATAATGGCCTACCTTGAACATTGAATCATTGTAGGCCACAAAAGCCATGAACATCCTGTTAGGTTAGCCATATTACAAGCCAATATTCCCTATCCAATCCACTCTTGAAGTGAAATTGAATGATCTATTTGAACATAAGTGTGGGGGGAATATGTCTTGTATTGTACTACCTTTTTTTGGGATACTTTGGGTGAAAACAATGTTGAAGAGATGTTATTACTGCAAAAAATTCATTCTGCTGAAATATGTGCCTTTTCTGGAGCTTTCATGATGAGAGAAGATGTGTCTTTCTGGAGCTTCTAATGTAAAAAGGAAGCTGTGCCTTTTCTGGAGATTTCAAGAAATATAATATTTGAGAAGATTGAAATTTTTTCTGCTGAAATGATGAACTATGAGAACATTCTGTGATATTCCATGTAGAAGGAGTTTATTTTCTTCTAGGGGGAGTGAAGAGAAGACCATACTTTTGTGAAAATTTGAGTAATGCAATTTTGCTTCAAAAAGAGCCAGGCCCTCTTCATTCAGCCTCAAAATTTTCACATATAAATCCTACCAACCTAAAGCCACTGAACAACCTTAAGAAGTCCTCATGATAAACATATGACTTTCACTCACAGCGGGTGGAGATGTAGGAATTTATCAAGCCTATGGTGACCCTTGTATGAGTTTGGATGTGAAAGACATTGCTAAAAAATTGAAATTTGTGTAATGAGAGATAATGAACGTTAGGTAAGTGTTTTGTGTGCATGGCAAGAGAAATTAAGAGTAAATTTATTGAATGATACTAAATTAGAACATGAAATAATAGAGTTTGAGGAGGCATGATATATTTTGTTTCTTGTTTTCAAATTGGTGGATCTCATGCATATGTGTTTTGAATTTACTTTGAATTTATTTTGATTCTGACTTGTCCAGGAGTCCAAGTGATAACTGTGGGGGAATTAATAGAGTTAATATTTTCATTATTTTTTTATGTTTTTCAATTATTTAATCCCTCCAAATTATTCAATGTGAGTGTATTTGCATCATTTATGTGTTTTTGGTGTATTTTGGGCTTAAATGTGAAAATGGGGTAATTCTGTAAAATTGCCAGCTTTATATAGCTTCTGTTTTTCGGGCATAACATTTATAATATGGGTCCAATTAAAGTGAATTTTTTTTAAGATTCCTATAATTTTGGGCTTAAAATGTTCCTTCTGGACCAAGACCCAATTCGAAACCCAATGGTGCAGAAAAGTCAATCAAGTGGAGAAATCAGTTTGGAAGGCAGAATGGACCCCACTTCATTAAATATGGAATATCTCCTTCAGAAAACCATAGAATGAGGTGATTCCAGATGCTGTAGACAGAGTAATTTCAAAGGACGGTTCACATTAAATTTCATAAATTATTGAGCTCATTAATGCATCCTTTTGGCGCGTCCAACTGGAGTGGGAGAAACAGTGTTTGGCGTCCAGAAAGGTAATGGCCATCGATTCGGCCATATCCTTCTTTACACCTGTCCAATGACTCTCCAATTTTGAGGGTCGATAGAAAACCGCATTTCCAACATTCTATAAGAAGGGATCTCAGTGAGTTTCATCCGGCTGGTGGGCGGAATAGAGAAAAAATTCTGGAGGAGGGAATCTGAGCACCAAATTTTCTGTTCTTTGTTTTCTCCCTTTTGTTCTTCTTAGTTTTGTAAAGAATTCTTCTTTCCCCTTAGTAACAATTAACCTTAACATGGTGGGGTAAACTTCTGTGTGATTGGGGAAGAAAATGTTTTCCATGTTGTATTTCATGAGTTCCTTCTCTTAATGTTTTAAAATCCTCTTCTCTTATGTGAATCAGATTCAATTTCCTATAACAGTTTGTATTATCATGTATTGTTGTACCTGATTTTAGATTATGTTGTTCATTTATTTTTGGTCAATGATAAATATCTCCCACTACTAGGTTCTGGTTTATAAAATATGGAATAGACTGGGACTGAGTGGTGAAGTACTCGGTGATCACCAGTACATGTGTGAGGAGTAGTGAATGTTTTTGATTAAATGGGATAAACATGACCGGATTGGGAATTGCCTAAGATAATTGGGAGTATTTTCTAAAACTCTATTACACATTGGAAGGAGAGTAGACCAACCTAAGATTTTATTAAGGTTTATTATCACATTTTTAATTGAACAAGGGAGTGAGAAGAAATGATTGTGGATTCTCACTCTTAACTGTTTAGCAGAAGAGAATTGGATAAATTAGAACTACGATAGAATTGCAAATGGATAACCAACTATAACCTAATCACCCTTATCATATAATAGTTTCAATTACTTGTTTTATCAATTTTTTCTCAGTAATTTTCTTAAACCTCTTTCCATTACTCTTGTCTTTTCAAAATCAACCAATTTCTAAAAACATCCTCACATCTCTCTCTTATTTTAAGGTGACAGCGTAATTATTGTTCACTCCTCTCTAGAGACAACCTAGGATAACCACTCTACTGCATTTTAACTTAGGTAATATAAGTTTTTTGTCACAACCCATGGCAAAAACGTCTCAGCCTGAAATAAATTAAAAATAATGAAGCATTTAGAAAACATATACAAAATATATATCATATATAAATATATTGACATCTTAATGGCCACCATGAAAGGTGTTAGAAGAATATTAAAAAATCATGATTTCGTGAGGCAGAAATTCCCCACCCATAGAAACAGTATGTTATTTAACATTTAAACGGAGGTGTGTGTAATTGTAGCTCTAATACTTCTCATAAAAACATCCTAGTATATTCAAGATACTGGTTTTGTTACAAAAGAAAGGAATAAAAATATTTTAGGGGGTTGGAGAAGCAAAATAAACAAAAGAACATAAGAGATAGAATTACCTTTAAATCGGGTAACTCCACTTGGTTTGAGCCAAAAGGGTTTCTTGAAGAGATTTATGCCTAAGGTAAGGATTTTAGGATAAATATAGGGATGTGGAGAGATAAAATGAGCAGATTTTGGTCGAGCCAAAGGCTTGAGAGGTGTTGGTAACGGGGTAGAGGTGGGGGGCCTTTTACAAGAGGGAGGAGGGGCACTCATGGAAAGTCATGAAAAGATACTTCATTATAAAATGATTTTCATATATTAAAGGACCCAAGTTTATATATATTTCTGGGATAAGGTGATAAGGATTCTAAATACACCCATACAATAGGTTTTTGACAAGTGTAAGAATTATATTTTACTTTATCTTCTCATTTTATTTTAATCGTTTATTAATAAGGTAATCACTGCATCGTTACAGTGTCATAAATTAATTTATTTATTTAATGTCTAAAAATTTAAAAAAATTACCTTCATGTGGGAAATATTTTTATCTTTCCAATGAATTTTTATAGTCAAAGATATCATTTCTGTAAACAGAATTAAAATTGTTTTACTTAGGTGATACATAGTTTGGTTACATTTTCCTTTCATTAAAAAAATATGATAAAAGGTCACTATAACAATAAAGTGATTCCATGGGGTCCTGAGGTTGGAAAGATTCATCCCATGGTCTTCCTTGACACCACCAATAGAATTAGGACACATGTTGGGGTCATTTTATATTTTTATGATATTATTTTATTACCCTTAACTACCCGATTACTAATTAAACACGATAATTAAAGATAATTACTCTCGTTACTATTCATAATGTCCAAAAAACAAAAGGGTCGTAATTAAATAATTTGGCCCTTATTATTCCAAATATGTAATCCATTTTATCAAATTAAAAACACATAAATTGCAGTAATTAATTTTGATGTAAATCACATTGTCAAAACAAATGACGGGTTTTTAAGAAGTAAAATCTATCAAAATATTGATTTGTTTTTACATCCAATTTAAAAGTGATATTACTTACAATGACAAAAATTGTATTAAAGGATAAAAAATATTTAAATTACACCTTAAAACCAATTAAAATGACAGTCTAACTACATAAATAAATTGAATGAAAATGCAGTTTTGAATTAAAATGAAGTATTTTTCACTATTTAATGAAAATGAACATTTGTTAGAAAAAATACCAAAAACTCACCCTAATCTATATTTGATATTAAAAATTAAAAAATTATATCCATTTTACCAAATTAAAAACATATATGTTTCATTAATTAATTTTATAAACAATTCCCACTGTCAAAACAAATAGAGTGTTTTTTAGAAACAATGTCTATTAAAAGATTGACACTAGTTTATGTCCAATTCCAAAGTAAAATTAATTCAAATGACAAAAAATGGATTAAATGGTAAAAATATATTTTAATTACACTTTAAAACCATTATTAAAAATAATATTACCATATAAATATGTTAGGCTAAAAGGAGGTTTTGAGTTAAAATACAGCATTTTCACTATACATTAAAAAATGAACTTTATCAGAAAAATAACAAAAATTTACACAAAGTAAATTTTGATGTCTTTATTATAAAGACGGATTTTATTTTGTCAAATATAACATATAAAATTGTCAAAAAGTTTATTTAAAAAGGGGTTTCCATCAAAAGGCGGTTAATCGAGCTTTTAAAGAATATTAGAATATTTACGCTTAAAATTGGATTCATTCGCATTTTAAGCCACTAACATTTATTGGATAAAAGTAAAAAAAATTTACAAACATATATAATCATTTTGTAGTTAGTTCTGTTCAATCCTGCAATTACAATGGCTAGGAGTTAACTACCATTTAAAATAATATTATTATATTGTTAGTGTGCAACATATGATTTCAAAGAAACTCGTTGTTGCGTGTTGGGTACGCCATCGAACATATCATCCCCTTTAAAGTAATATTGATATTTTATTCACAAATATTGGAATCCTTTTTGTTTTCTTTATTTACCTGGGATGTTACAAGAAATCCCTCACTTAATATCGGCACAGAAACAAGTGTACATGGGAGGAATTAATGAGAGAGAAATGAGACTCTAATCATTAAAACATAAGAAGAGAGGTGTATTGGAGATGATTAATTATACACCCATATTATTAAATAAAGATACAAGTGTATATAAACATAATTAAACTTGTAAAAAATGAGAAAGGAAGAAATCCCTTAACTGGATGTGTGACCCAAAGGCTTGGGAGATGCTTGAGAGAGGCTTATTAGTAGAGTGGGGCGCCTTGGGAGGTTTATAGGTAGGGGAGGGTAGACGTTGGATGACCTTAAAAGGATTTTAGTGAAGATAATGATGGATATTGTGTGGGTTTATATAGGAAATGAGAGGTAATTTTTTATTATTTAGGTTTGGGACACCACATATTAAACTAATAAAAACCACAAACCATCCCATTTTTTTTACCCACAGTTTTTTCAAATGGGTATTGGAAAAAAATATTATATATGGCCAATTCCATAAATTATTAAAATAATAGGGTTGTTTATGTTGAGGGATGTCATACTCTCCAGGAAATCAATTTAAAAATCTAAAAAGTTTTATATATTTTGGAGGGTCCAGTAAATATTAGTAAAATAATTCAATCAAACCTAAAAGCACAGTATTTTTATCGAAAAATATATATTGGATGAATTGACCCTTTATAGTGTTTTTTGACATACTATAGGGTTATTATGATGTTGTAAAACACATTATATAAGTAAATGATATTTAAAATTTACCCACATATTTTACTATCTTAGAAAATATTGAAGAATTCACTGTAGGAAAATTTTGACGCCCTGATTCAAAAAATAATAATCATTCTATCTAAATATTTTTTCTAAATATGTGCATTTTAAATTTTAGAATAAAAACTGACATTGACCGTAAATTCATGGTTTTTGACAAAAAATTCCTTCAAACCTTAATAAAAATTACAATTGAATTCAAAAAATTTATATGATAATTTATATTTAATAAAAAGTAATTTATTAAAAATAGTATTTCATTTAAATATAATTTAATTCAAAAATAAATTAATTCACCAAAATAGATTACATAGTTGTATATTAACTAATAATACTATTTTGGATTTTAAAACTATGTTCAAAATAACAATAATAAAATGATGGTATATTCTTTATTCTATACAAAAAAATAATGCACATAATCATAGTTCTAGGGTCTTGTTTCATAATCCCTTAAAAACCTACATAAGACCACAGTGTATGGTGCGTGAAGGAGAATAACTCTTAAGGTGGCTTGGATAACATCGCTCAAGTTGTAATATCTATCAACATCCACTTCTCCTATAGGGGTTCCGCTCAATCTTAACATATTCATGTTCGAATATGGATTTTTCATGGGAAAATCCTAATGAAACCACATCATTTCAGAGCTCTGACAAATGGGATTCGTACAGGGAAAGTCTACTTGATGAGGTTATCACTTCCTTGGTCTGAGTAAATTGGATTTGATAAAGCCCTATATTTATAATAATCATGTGATCACTGTTCAACGACTATATTAGAAATGGTAACAATTATTAATTGTATTTTGAAATTTAATAACATAAAACGAAGGAAGTGCATATGTTTTACAAAACCATTTTTCAGAATAATTCATTTAATTTTTCCAAGAAAAATTTTCATTGATAGAAGTTTGGGTCGCTACAATCCTATTTTCTTAAATTTATATAGATATGGTATGTGAGCATACATCACCACAATAGAACACCTATACATCCAAATGAAGGATATATAGAATGATGGATCTCCCATTTTTAGTGAATTAGTAGGTCATGTCAGTCCCAATGACTCATATAGAATCAATATAATCTCTTTTAAAATCTTGTGGAGATCAGGAGTAAGGCCACCTTTCAAAACAAGAGTAGGATAATGAAGTCCTATGGGAAATATTTTTCACTAAATAGTTATTGGTCTTATTTTGGAATCCTAGAAACAAATAATTCTCCATATGAGATCCACTAATATAAAATGACACAACATGCATCCATAAGAATATATGGGGAAAATAAAAAATATATAGGGACTGTAGATAAAATATAACAAATGATTCAAAAACATTCATGGCATTGAACTATAGTGCTATTATGTTGTTATTTACAAAGAATATAGTTTTTCAACATTCTATGTATAATAGATATCTCAAGAACATCCATCGATTATAGAATGAAATACTCTTTGTTATTTTATTGATTACTACAGGGGAAACAACCCATGTGAAAATTAGTGGATAGAAGTTGAAGGATTCCTTGAATTAAAATCCCCTTATGTACTGAGGATAGAAGAAATCCGATTAATTTGAAAATTTCAATATATATCATCTTCCCAATACTATAATTGTGAATTTTATCACAATTAACCCCCCCCCCCCTCTAATGAATCAGAAGTATGAAACCAATGATGATTCATCTGAGGAGTAAATTCCCCAATCTGATTGATATTGATAGGTGGACCCTCCTACAAAAATCAATACCCATAAATAGTTATATGTGAATGGCCTTAGGTGTCCTATGAAGTTATTGACTATACATGTCCTTTTTTAAAGCCTTGAAAATGGTAAAGGTGTTACTAAATCTTCATGTTCTCCAGAATATTGTATAGAAACTCCGTGAGATTTCTAAATAAACTATTTTATTTGAATTATTTAGATATCCCTATAATATTGGATGGATATATTATGAGGATATCTCTATATGGGAGGGGTGATCCTGAGTACCCAGTCATGTTTCCTCAGTAATCATGAAAAATTATAAACATTCACCTTTCAATAGGGTAAGATATAGGTGTTTCAACTCATCCAATATTTTTTCCAATTTTCATTGTTGCTCTATCCCTAATGAAAGACGTTGCCTTTTATATTCATGACCAAAACCATTCCAATTAATCATCTTGATGATTGGTTTCTATGATGATGAAATATTCCCCCCCCCCCATTGTGATCTTACAAATATTATAACCACACACCTAGAAGATATGAAAATAATGGGAGGCATAATTCTTCTCTAAAGTATGTTTTACCAAGAGTTGGTGGGCCATGATTATCCACTATATAATTTTGGTAATGCTAGATTCATCTCTTTTAATGGTAGATAAGACTATGAGATAAGCTTATATCTCATTATCACTTAGTATCACTCAAAGATCAAGATCCCAAGAGTAATATGTTGTATCTAGTGTCTGATTCCATTTACAAACACTAGAAGTCCCAGTTATCATCTTGCATAAGATCTGGCAAAAGGATCCATTACTAGTTTGGGGGATCTCCTACAAATTTATTAATCTTGTTCTTCATTACTATTTATAGAACACATGTCACAGAACACTCCATGTGTCATTAGTGTATTAATTAATGGATTAATAACATCATTTCATAATGGAAGGACGTTACATATTCCATTAGAATCTAGCTTCCATAATAATAGTTGTTGGTGAGGATCATGTAGAAAATAAGGGGTGATATAATCTCAATATTTAAATTATTCAATATTTTAGGCGATTGTTGAGATTTTTTAAGAGGGATATCAGTTAATTTAGAAGGCTATCAAACATAATATTCAATGGATTCCCCCTTACCAACCAATCCGTAATGAAATAATAAATTAATATAAATTTATCATTTCATAAATAATTGACACACCTCTCAATTTTACTTTTGGTGGCCCTATAAATTATGTCATATTAGATGATTGTTTTATCTACGAGCGTTTCTTTGAGACCCCTTCCTGGATTATCAACCAAAAATATTTTATAATAAAAGCACATGTTCTATTCAAATAAACATGTAAAATCCCAATGATTATTTATTTATTCCCATGAAAAGAAAATAATATTGATTTAAGAGATCATGAATCTATGATCATCCAAAACACTACCCCTTCAATTGAATCCATGGATAAATAAATAATTTTTTTTACAGTAAATATTTTCTATAGAACATAGTAAACAATGGAATAGTGGAACTAGGTGACACTCTAGTGAATGTTAATGTGTCCCCTCCACCCATGATGATGATGTGTTTTATATGTATGTATGTTAAATCTTTGATAGAAGTGTGAAAATCCTTGTTATCTTGACAATTTGAATGTTAATTACTCAATATAATTTATTTATTCCTCACAATAAAAATAATCCAATATCCTCTATGGTCAAAAATTTTTTTCCAAATGATCAATGAACCTTACATCCCTCAAAATATCAAAGGAGTTATCATCAGCCAAAAAATGATGATCACAAACCTGTTCAATTGTCAAGTCACTATACACCAACATTTACTCTACGATCAATTTTTAGGAAGTCCAATGAACCTTTTGACCTTGAGGTACATCATTGAGGATAAGTATGTTTATGTCTTACTCAATTCCATTATGATGTTAGAACACTATTTAGTGATGAAAGATAAATCTCCATGGATTTCCACATTAACATCCCAATAACACTATAAAAGAAATGTAACATTCATTTCCAATAACTATAACATCAGATGCACTATCCACAAGACAGAAACTATTTTATTGATACTAGAAGATATGATTTTTTTGGGTATTGATAAGAAAAACCTAGTATTGAAACATACTTTAATGATGATGTGGATCCCATTAAATTTTATTACCATGTAGAATAGAAACAACCATCTAATTATTATCTATAAACATCTTTCTAAAAATAATAGAATTCATCAAGTACTAACCAGTAACCACCATCTCAACCAGATAGACCCTCTATGGATCCTATCAATGGACTACTTCATAGGGTATAACATATAATTCTACCTTAATCCTATGATATACTCATTAAAATAACATGTTAAATAAAAAAATATAATCACGAACATGTTTTCACTATAAAAGTATCATTATGATTCACTCATCGAGTATTTGAAGATACCTATCATGTTTTAGAATATAGCAGATGCTACTAACATATATCCTGTGGATAATTTTGCATAATAGGGACACAAATAATTATCTCTTATTATAGGGATGATTTGGATATAATTATCCAAGGTTGTATGATCCTTCACAATTTCTTCAGTATGATAAATTATGTGGATATCTATCTTGTATTGGTAGAAACTAGCTCTTGGATCATTCTCATACAGAAATGGTGATCTATATAATTGGGTTGAAAGTGACTGATTTATCCTCATATAACCTGATGATTCATGGATATAATATGAGGGAACATTTGTGTCTTGATATGGTATAGATAAATACCTTTTTCTATGATTTAGTATGAAATTGAAAATTGAAGACTTTCTCACAAGGTTTCTATTTCAACCCCTTACCCGAAAATCCTTGGCTTCAAATACATGAAATTGTTCATAATTAATGTAATAAGTGCATTAAATACCCCACACAATGGTTGATTAGGGGCGATTTATGGAAATAAAACTCCATTTGAATAATTTAAATCCATCAAACATGATGATTGGTATTACTAAAGGGAGTAAAAGTGACCCCATATTAAAAGATCCATACGTGTCAATGATCCCAATGACTTTCCTCCCACATAAAAAATACATATAAATACATGAAGGGATATTTATTCCTATTGATAACAATATTTAATTAAACATCCCATAATTTATGTTCTGATTCATCATTACCTTGAAACATGATTTAAATCAAATCACATCTTTCCTTTATTAATGTCAATTTACATTAAGAATCTGAAATCCTAATCCTTTTAGATATTCAAAATTTTACAATATACATGAAAATAAATATCTCCACTATGACCATCATTGAAAAGGATTAACCCATTCGAGGATTATCATGCCACATTTCATTGATATAGACTGTGGAACCTATTAGAAATTCTCACATGTTATATGATCATGAGTATCAATTAGCATGGTCTTGGAAATAATTTGAGTATATTAATTCAATTCTCAAATTTTTGATCCTAGAAATGAAAATGATATTATCTTTCAATCAATACTTGAAAAGGAAATGTATCAATCCAACATTCATTGAATTATGATTATGAAATCTATAAATACCAACTTTTTGTTGATAAAGGAGTCTCTACAACCATTAATAAGATGGTATTTGTGAGCACTGTAAATAACTAATATTGAATGTTTATATTTCATTGTGTTTTGATATACCTTGAATATAAAGGTAATATATTGCATCCATTAAGTAGAAAAATGAAATATTTATGTGGATCAATATAAATAATTTATGCCTCCATCATAAGTTCTCCATCCACTAGATTAACCCTCCCACTCATCACTATGGATTCAAATATAATCCCAAAAAGATGAATCTATATTGTAGAATTCTGAATGAGGCCAATTTAGTGAATTTTATCAAAGAAACCATCATTGTTAATGTTTAGTACAATAATTGGAAATCTAAAACCATATTATTCTTGAAGAATAACTGATTATAATTTTTAGGACCGTCACTGAATGATCTTGTGTTGAAATGCTGGATATTTCATTTATGTCTATGATACTTATAATTGTGACAAAAAAAATTCAATAAAAACCCCCTCAACATAAAAAGGAATACATGGATCACTTATTGTCTTGAGAACCTTTTAGGTTCATAGTTTTAGTGAAATAAGAAAACACCTATATTTTAATTCTCATTTCGTCAACATAATATTTCTTCTATATGACCTATATTTTATTTTTTCACACTGTTTCTTCATCATCCACCATATTAAATCACTTATTGACATAATTCATTCAAAAAAATTATTCATAACAATGGGTTAATTGAAAATAAGAACATTGGGATAAAATTACCATTAAGGGTAAACATAAGAATTAATAATAGAATGTCATAAATTACCATAAGAAGTGTATATTGGTATAATTAGCTAATTAGATTTCTTGAGTGAATCATAAAAAACACCTACCCAAAAATACCTAGGTCACAAAAAAACATGGAAAAAGAAAGATTCATTATAATCAATAATCATGATCAATGTTATATCATTAAGGATATTAAGAAAAATAATAACCAAAGAGTAATAATATATAATGCATTTTGGATTCATGAAACATTATCTAATAGTATAATTAAGAAATCCTTATAATTTATAGTAACCATATGATCAACATCTAATAAAATTTTATGAAGAATATAATCTTTAACTAATGTATATGAGTGTTATATTGACACACCCATTTAATTATCTATAATGGGACCACCTGATGCTATCTGGTGGCACCTATAATTTATTATGTCATAGAATTGATTAAGGATTATAGAATATAGAAAATATATTTCCTCATAACTCATTAAAAACCCAATAAATGTTTTCAGAAATGGTCTACATGAGGAAAATATATACATGACATAACCACCAATTTGAAACATGATTTCACCATGGAAAAAATGGGTTACAAGAAAATAACTTTGAGACATTATTAACCCACAGTAATGAAATGTGTTCCATAACAATCTCTTTGAAAAAATCATAATCCATCAAGAGAAATAATAGGGATGGTATCAATATAAAATATCCCTTATATAGGTTAATTATAAAATATTATTTTTATTTTATTTGGTTTTTAATTCCATTAAAACATCATTAACATCATTCTGGATGAGAAAACCATTTAATTTTTTAAATGATGATTTTAATCCAAAAACATGTAGAAAATTGGTTTCTTTGAAAAAAAATTAAAACATAAATTTTTCCAAAATATTAAGAAATACAATTATTTTAGAATAACCTTTAAACATGTATATGAATCATAAAATAGTTTATGGTCAGGATTGTGTATAAATCCATACATTTAAAACAAGTAAAAATATTATTTCTTTTAAACTGTAAAATGGTTAGAAAATTTAATTTATTATAATGTTATGAGAAGATTCCATTGGATGTTTTTTGAAATCGGTAAAAATTAAAATAAGAAACATTTTTAAATGGTAAAAAATATATTTGGATAATTATTTCGTTGAAAATGGTTTTGTAAGAAAAAATATTTTTGATCAAAGAGATAAATGAGGTTAGATTTAAAAAAACATTATAAAAACTTTTATGTACAAAAGAGTTTAAAAACATAATAATTACATGAAAATATCATAAATGAAAAATTTATAGGATAATTCCAGAGAATTATATTATTGCAACATCAGACACATAATCATACACAATCTTGAAAAATGTTGATATTGTAAAAAAGAATCTTATAACTTGTATAACATTAAATTATAATCCCCTTGAAGGATTAATCAAAATGTAACATCAAATACCATGAGAACAAATAAATTTTCATTATTATATTTCAAAGTATTATTTTATGGATTTTATAAATGAATATTGGTGTGTAACATGGTAAATGTTACAAAGAAGTAAAACAATGATAAAAAAATCTCACCACTTCAGTAACTTTCAAACTGCATACCACAAGACGGATAGGTAATAAAATTGATATATAAATCCCCAAAAAATTTGGTCTAATAATAATATGATACATTCATGTGAATTATATACACCACTAAACAAAATTAATTGGTCAATGTAGAATATATCATACATAAAAAAAGAGACGAGAAAAACCCTTACCGTGAGTCAAATTCCTCACAATTCTTATTTAGCTTCCTATATAATAAACTTGTGATAATTATTTACTTTATTGGTAATAATTTTAAATTTTATTATTACTTTTATTTTATATATTTACATGTTTTATAAATTAAATGTTTAATGAAGTTTAGTTAGAGTGTTTTCAACATATTAGACATAAGTGTCCAAATTGACTTTTTTTGATCGAATGTGGTAAATGAGGCCATTATTCAAACATACCCAGAATAATAATAAAGTAAGAATTTTCATATATTTTCTTATATTATAATCTTTAATTAAATATTTATTGGTTTTCATGATAAATGAACTAATGTTATGATCATGGAGATGGTATGAAATATGAACGAATGAGTAACGTTCCAATTTTTCATTGATCACTATAGAACAAAGGAAAGTAAAATTAAAATTAAAATAATGATAATGATATTATAAATAACATATTTTTTAATTATATTTTCTTTTATATATCATTTGTGTGATTTTGTGGTGATAGAATAAGAATCACATCACTTTTACAAGATGGAATCCCACACATCCATGAATGGTGTTATCACTTTTTTTGTGTGTGAAATGGAAAAAAGTGATATATTGAATTTATATAAAGATAAATATGTCCTTAATAACATATTAATATCACTTATGTCATATATATTCATTAAATATTTCCTTATTAACATCCATGTATAACAATAGTGTAAAAACACTTTACATCGCTTCGTAAGGTGGTCATCCATCATATATACGAGCGACATTATTATATCCCATATGGAATGAAATTTAAAAAAGAAGACAACAATATAATAATAAAATATTTATAATTAGGTAATAAATATCATAAATAAAATATATTAACATTATTTCCATTATTATTCCAAACCATGCGAGGTGGTGATGGAAAAAAGAATGAAATCATTTCGCATGTTGGTAGTCTGCCGTACACAAAAATGATGATTTTATAACTCGTTTTACAATACTAGGTATTGATGTAGATCTTATCCATAAAATAATAAATTCCTATAATATTTTGAATACTTATGTTATTATATTATCATCAAATATAAATAATTAAATTTTTGGGGAAATAATTAAAATAGAAATGTTCATTGAAGAGCATCCCCTCTTCTTGGAGTAAATCCTTATATTTTGCCACAAAGACCATCCATTTATGTATTAATGAAAAAATTGATGCTTCTAGGATTAATGGAGGATGTATGAAAAGGTATTTTTGACAATATTTTATGATCAAAAGGTATTGATAGGTGTAAAGAGAACATGAGATTCGGTGGCCTTTTATATGGGAGGTGAGTGGAAAGCTTTTATTTTATTGATAGAGGGAATTAAACCCATGGTTTTGCATTGTATAGTATCCCCAATAATTCACCAAAAAATATACTATAAGTTATATGATATTTGTGCCTATATTATACCTTAATAGGTGTGATTAATTATATTTATTTTCATTAATAACCATGGTAAAATATTTACTTTAACACATTAGACACTATAAATTATTATAATTCCAAATATGGCTCAATTGTTTTAATATTAAAATCATAGAAATATAAAATTCTAATTTAATGTTAATCATATAGTCATGAAAACACATCCAGTTTTTAATAAGAGTATTTTTAAGAAATGATGATTCTTTATTAACTCATGAATAATTAAAAAATTCATTATTTGAAACAAAGATAATAATTAAATATATATAGACAATAATATTCATATAAAATGTTCCCCAATAGTTATTATCATAATTAATTAATACTGGTAATAATTAATCATTTTGAAACAATTTTTAGAAAAACCTATCGTTAAACCCAAAAATCAACCTACATTAACATCTGATATAAACTTGATTATAAATTAATTATGTGTATTACATTAAGATAAATAATGATTAGGTTTCTTGATAACTTATTTGGAACATATTGAGACGTTTAAATTACATAATTTACTAAAATAAATAAATTTTTGGAAAATTCTAGTATTTTTCACTATTCACTAAAAACTAAATATTTTCCAGAAAAATATTTCATTTTTTTATAAAAATTAAATTTCTATATTACTCTTCAAAAAGATAATTTTATTTAAAAAAAATTAATAATTTTTTTTTCAAATTAGTTTAAAGTTAATTGTGCTATAAAAAGGTAACAAAACTGATATTTGAAAAATTATACACACTTATAAAAATAATTGGATTTATTTTTTTATCATGAATAGGAAAAAAATTGGATGAACATTAATATTTAAATTATAATGTATTTTATATAAAATTATTTAAAATAATCCTAAATGTGTGATTCGTTTAATTTTTCACTATAGAACACACAATTTCACATTAAAATATTTTTTCAGATAAATAATTTCTTCTATTTTTAAATTGTTTTTATTTTCATTTTTTATTAATTTTTCTCAAAATAATTAATTTTATAAATATATATAAAACATATTTTTTTGGGTTTGTAATCTTGTTCAAGCATACTAATCCATTGGATTGGTTATACCAATAATATATATCAAATGTCATTTATGTTTGGTGTTTTGTGTCGAATATGTTAACGATCATAAAAATATCAAGGTTGAATGTAATGAAGTCTAACATAAGTGTTGAGTGTAAAGAAAGATAAACCCTATTCTACATATCCTTTAGGATATTGAATATAATTTTATTCTTTTTAATATTTTGAGTGTTACATTCTCCCCAATTAATAAATAATCCAATAACAATTTCATATTTACCTTTGTAATCAAAGGATTGACATTTGAAAAGTCATTTGTTGTAAACCCACATCATAAAATGGGATTATAAAACATCATCATAAAAATATATAATAGGAAGTAATACTTCTCATATGGAATAACACAAATATTGGTATTGAAATAATTGAATATAAGTTGGAATGAATGAAAAGCGTTAATAATTTTAGAGAGTGATATATGTCATTATTCACAAAATAATGAATGATAAATGGATAGTTAAGGGCCACCAAACCAAAATTATATGAATATTAAAAAGAACATTGCCTCACAAGAAATTAATGTAATAGGATAAAATTTCTTTAATGATCATTTTCATAGAGTTAAGGAATTATCATACCATATAGGATTGAATAATATAGAAATATACATACTTGATGAGTGAAATTTCAAACTTTTAGAAATATCCATCAGACAGTAATATTTTCCTCCAAATGAATAGTAATAATTAAAAAATATTCACACCTAAATTACTAAAATTAAACATTAAAGGACCATATAATCCACATAATCATAACAAGATTTTCCACATTTCTTTCGATAATAAAATATCAAAATTGTATTATCATGGTAATATAATTCAAAAAATTAATCAACCATCATATGATACACTAATCCTCAAAATTAAATAGTAACACCCAATGTTTGAAAAAACATTATTCCTTAACTATCCATAACATTCTTCTTTCTTTTCCTTACTCAGATAGAAAACTAGTGATTATATAAATTTGATAATATATTAATAGATGATAAATGCAATGATATTACTAAAATAAATTCCATTATATTTATATAATAAACATAATATTTACATGTAAAAATCTATTAATCTCAAGTGCTTCATGATGGTATGTGGTAGGCACTATACCATTGTTTCCCTTCAGGCGTTGGTTATGGCCCCATGACCTTTTAGGTTATGATGGGTTTTCACCCAACCATTAGGTTTTCCTATTTTCCCATTAAATGTGAAATAATAATTCTTCCATAGGGTATCCAAATACCCCAAACCAAAAAATTGACTCCAAAAATTTCATTAATCATGTTAAGATGTCACCACATAAAACATCAATGGGGCTTCTAAGAGATTAAACCTATGATCATCTTTAAACATATATGACTATAATCGAATCCATAATATTTAATTTTACATCACATGAAAACATCAGAACATCCATATTTATTTAAAATGACCTCTCATACCCACTATAAAATCCTAGGGCATTTATTCACAGATCATGTACTGAAATTGTTAAAATTACATCTATATCTATGATACATAAAATTATGAACAATTTTTTCTATAAAATTAATAAAAAATAATTATGAAAAAATGGTACACTTATATTTATTAGAAACAATTAGTTATAGAGTTTTATAAAATTATGTAAAATTCTATACAAACAATTCATAATCCATTAAAATTAAATTTATTCTATTTAACTCATCATTTTTTATTTCACATTATGTCACCATCATTATCAATATAAAATCACTTCATGATATAATTTCTTAAACCACACTAATTATTATATTGGGGAATGGAAATATAAGAACAGTGAGATCAAGTTCTCAGTATGGGTAAATATAAAAATTAACAATTTATTATCATCAATTAGTATAAGATGTGCATACATGTATGATGACATAATAAGAGTTTCTAAATGAATCATGAATGAACTCATACCCATGAAGATCAATGTCATCAAATATAGAATCATGGAAATGTATATAGTGTTTAGGATCATTAATCACAAGCCATGTGATATCAATATTAATCATAAGAATCATTATAAACACTTTCCAGGAATAGATAATAAATATTGGTATATTGGATCAACATCAAATAAAACATATATATGACCCATTCAGAACACATAAATATTTAAATTTCCATAATATGGAATTCCAGTATAGTTATCTAGAGAATATAATCATTATCAAGTTAATTAGAGTACTATCTGGGTGTACACATTTTATAATCTATAACACCCTCACATGGAACTATCAGGGTGCACCCATTAATTATATTGTCTAAGAACATGATATTGAATAACAAATAAAGACTGCATTTCATTACATCTCATTGAAACATCTATTATTTTTTTCAATACATGATTAATCTCTAGGTATGAAATGGTTTCTATGGAAATATCATTAAAAAAATTATTTATCTATGAAAGATAAACAAATTCAAAAAAATAACATTGACACATGATTATCCCATGGAAAATGATTTTAGTGACATAATCATCTCTTTTATACTCTCATAATTCATCCAAATAAAAAACGGGTATTGTATCAATAAAAAATATCCCCATTGGAAGATATGTAACAACAAGGGATGTTTATTTCAATGAATCATTTTATCTTTAAAAGAACATTAATTACATTCTTGAGGGAAATGTCCATCAAATTTTGAAAATCAATTTTTAAAAACATAAAACATTTTGAGATTACATTTATCAAAAAAATATATTTAAAAATAAGATTTTTTATATTATTAAGATTTTTTATATATAACCATTAAAAAGTTAAAATAAAGGATTAAATAAATTATGGTCATGAAAAGCTGTACATCTCTACATGCTGTACGTGTTAAGTGAACATTTAATTTTCACTATAAAAATGATAAAAATTTCCTGGATCAGAAAGTGAGAAAAAGATTACATAGGAAAAAATAAATTTTGAAAAATTGTCATTAATAATGAATTTTGAAAATGGTAAAAAAAATTCAATACATTTTTATAATATATGTCTTTATATGAAAACATACTTCTGATTGAAGAAAAAAATGAAATATTATTTTCATGAATACACTTTATCAGTAATTTTATATACAAAATAGATGAAAAATGGAATAATTAAATAAAAATATATAGAAAACCCATAGGATAATATAATTAATTAAAATTAAAATATTTCAACATCGAAGTCTTAATCATAAACAATATAAATAATTGATGGGATAGTAACAAATGTCTCTAAACAATTTTATAACATTGAATGATAATCCATTTGAATGGATTAAAATTAACGAATGTAAAAATACTATGAGTATAAATAAATTCATTTTATTAAATGTAAAAGAGTATTTATAAAAACATTACATAAGAATTTAGGATTATAACATTTGAAACGTCACAAAGAAGGAAAATTACAACAAAACTCCCAGACAACATCGATAACATTGATACTTAAATCCCAATGAAAAAATTATAATAAAATGGATATGTAACTCTACATTTGTTTAAGTATAATAATTGTATAATACATTAATGGTAATTATATACACCACACACAAAAAAAGTGGTGAATATGGCACATATATCATAGAAATAAATGTTAGATAAGCACAACCATTACCTTGAGTCTGCTTTGCCGCACTGGTACTATATCATCCTAAATTATAAAATTATGTTAATTATATAATTTATTTATAACTAGTTTAAATTTTATTATAAACCTAATTTCACATACTAATATTTTATATACAGTTTCATAATCACTGAATTTTATGTCCGATGCTTTGACAATATTTGGATTATATGTCAAAACAGACCATTGTAGGTCAACTAAGGTCAATCTGGTCCTTATAAAAATATATATAGAATAATAATGAAATAAATATAACATTTATACATCAATAATACTCTTAAAATAAATCATTAAGGGTTTTTCTAAGAAATTAACTAACAGTTCCATCATGGAGATCATTGGTCATAAATATGTTTGTGTAGCTTTCCCTTTCTTCAATTATCATCATGGAATGAATGTAAGTAACATTTAACATTAAATATTTATAATTATATAAAAAAATATATTATTTTATTTTATATACTTGTATATATCATTCTTGTGATGAATCTATGCAAAAAATTATCACATCATTTTAAGGAGATGGTTGTCCACACCTCCACGAATGGCATTATCACCAATTGAGTGTGTGAAATGGGAAGATAAATATTATATATTATATTTTCAGAATGATAAATATCTCAAAAATATAATAATAATTTTATTTATATAAAAAATATTAATTATAGTTATACTTATTATAAAATTTGTAACATATTAGTGAAAAATACTTCATATCATTTTTAAGGCTATAGTCTGTTGTGCACACGAGCGATGTTATCATATCAATTATGGTATGAAATGTAATAAGGTTGTATATGAAATAATTAATATATATGTATAATTATGTTTTAAATATCATAAATATTATATATATGTAGTATTAATATCATTATTTCAATCTATGATAGGTGGTAGTGGAAAAACAAACAATATTGTTTCGCAATGTGGTAGTACGCCAAACACATGAATGCTGATTTCTTAACCAATTTGAAAGAAGTGTGTGTAGGTGTAGATTTTACCATTAAAATTAATACATATATGTGTATATGTGAAACTTATGATATTAAGTTTTAATGTTATAAGAATAATTTATGTGGTGGATTAGGAAATACAATAGATTTTCTTGTTGATGAACGCCACATCAGATTCGATTACCCCCATTTGGTTTGCACCAAAAAAACCTCATAGATAGATTTAATCTTGTATTATATAATATAGGATTATGGTAGGTAATTTTTAGAAATGATATTTGTAGGTATTTTGAGATTAAAATTTCTTGATATGTGTGAATAGAGGAGTAGATTGTATAAACTTTTATAAAAGAGGTGTGTGGAAGACATTTAAATTTATGAAAGAGTGAATCCCACCCATGATATCTCAATAAATAGTGGCTAAAATTATTCATAAACACATATAATAAATGTGATATGATCTATAAATTTCATGAAATGGGTTCTTGATAAGTTCATATATCATTTATACCCTTAAGATAAATTTTTTTCATGTGGTTAAATCATTTTTACAATAATCATTGTGATTAATTTCAATTATTTTCAGTACAAAATTTGGTCAAAAATTAAGTTTAAATTATTAAACATTATGAATTAATTTGATTTAAAATATGTAATAAATTTTATTATATTCGAAACATATAAATGGAAATATTTTTTTAATGTTAATCCAATAGGCGCGGCTACCCAACCAGTTTCTTAGAAAATTGTTTTGTAAGTAAAAGATGGTTCAATATTATTTCTGTGACTAATAATAATTACTATATGAAACTCAATTAATATATTATTATATATATTATATATTTATCATTATTAAAATTCTCTATCATGGATTTTATTGATTAGTTAAAAAGGAGAAACATAACAATTTTAACATAATTTTTTAAAAACCATTTTAAACTAGAAAAGAGACATATATTAAAAATCAATATAAAGATGATTAAAAAGAAATTTACTGATTTAAATAAAAATAAACAATAATTTATTTATTTCAAAAAATATTCAGTAAATATTATTCTTTTAATTACTCTAATTTATTGAAATATTTTTTTTCAAGACATTGATAGTTTTCACTATTCCCTGAAAAATAATTAATTTCTATAAAAATACAAACAATTCACCCAAAGTAAATTTCAATATTATGATTCAATAAATGTAGAATAATTTTCTGAATAATGTTTATAATTTTTTTAAAAATTATTTTTAATAAAACTCTTCCATAAAAAGGTGAGAAAACAACATTTTTAAAAACATAAAGTTTTAGCTAAAAAATTTGATTTAGTTTTATATCAAGTAAATAAAAAACATTTTTAAAGTTACTAATTATATTGAATATATTATATTTATATTTCATTTATATATTCATAAAAGGGGTTTTTGTCTGATTTTTTGGTATATAAAAAATTATTTTTCAGAAAAATTATTTTTCACAAAAAGATATCCAATTATTTTTAGGTGGGTTTAATTTCTATTTAAAATAAATTCGCCATCAAATAAATTATTTTGTAAACATGTATAAAAGTTACATTCATTATTCTAGTAATTTTTTTATTAGCTCTATTCTAATGGATATTATGTAATGACAATATATATCATGGGTTATTTAGGTTTGGTGTTTTGTGATGACAACAATATTGAACAACAATATATCTAAGTTGTGTGTAACATAAGATAATCTTAGTACATCATGTAATACAAGATAAATTCAATGTTATATTTACTTTATAAAATTGAATATAATTTTCTTATTTTAAAAAAATATGGGTATAACACTAGTATATTAGAGTTTACATCAACTTTCTAGGATTTAACAACAATATACTAATATAAACCATTCGCATTCCATCATAGATATTATAATGAATGAAACCACAAAATCATTTTGGCCTAACCTTCATAAAAAGGTACTATATATTTAATAAAAATGAATTCGATTCCGGAGATGATGATATCACTACATTTTTTGAACCATATAGAACCTATGTCATCTGATTAATAGAGTTTGGCTTAAAGAAATTTTGAGAATAAAGATACTGGTATATTCATCTCATCATTAAGAACATCCTTAGAATATCAATGGAGTTCAATGTAGAAGACTTAGTAGTCAAATACATGAAACATTATAACTATATAAAGGTTCTTGTTAATTTATTTAGTATTTTATTTTCCCAAAAACATAATGATAAACCTCTTGAAGGATGAATTTATGGATTCATATTAAACAATTTTAATATAGTTGACCAATATAGATTCGTCTAGATGGACCCTTGGAAATATCAAGACTATTATTGGAATTCATTCTCTCCCCAACCTGTTAGAGTTTTTATTTCTTAATGTTCTCCAAGATTATGGTCAACATTTTTTTATCAACCTTGATAGAAAATGTAATCCATTTAATATGTTATTAAATAAATTATTGTCTTGTTATAGGTATGATGTGCGGGAATACCATGATTGAAGGAATCTAATGGTATCAAATACACTCCCCATTTCCAATGATCCCTTCCAAGGGGAAATATTTTTTCTTATATGGGATAGACTTGGACATTTACCCTAACACCCTCATAGACTAAAAGATAAATGAAGGAAAAGAAAATATAATTTATTATCTCATTCATATTATGCATGATGTTATGGCTATATATTGTTTTATTAAGTAGAGTTCCCTTTCATTAGTCTTCATAATAAAGATGAAGCATTATTAACTATAATTCAATGAGAACTATTTTTTCAACCATTTTAACTAAGAATAATAAATCATAATCCATCACATGTGACTGGATGATTAATGTTATGAAAAATTATAATTTAGTAGTTTTCAATCATGTCCATTACTATGAATGATGGTAAGAGATAATTTTTATAAAATTTCAAATCCACCCAACTTGCCATAAAAGAGTTTCTACAAAACAATTATATCAAAGAAAAAACCAATTCTTTCCATTAACCATGAAATTACAAGCATAAATATGCACATTGAATATTTCATCCAAATCCTATCTAGGAGATTTCTCAAAAACAAAATACTTAATATGGTTGGCTTCATGTTTTTTAAATCCCCCTTGAAATTATATAACTGCATACTTGTCCCGCCACTTTGACAGATAAACTTATAATGAGGAAGAGTAACAATACATTATAAGCAATAGTTATTTTTTACCATTTGATTAAAATTGTACAGTTTTTTATTATATGGGAAATTATTTATTACAAAAAATAAATAAATGGTTGATATATAGTCAGGAAGTGGGTATTTTCCATTTTCTCATGTAAACCCATGATGGGATGGACCGATTTCCTCCCAAAATAAAATTGAATTTAGTCTAATGGTCTTACAATGATAAAGTGGATTCCATGAAATCTTTCACACGGTCTATAAAAAATCCTAACCAAGAATAATTAGTTATACATATCATGAATATTTTAGTGATTTCACATATCTCTTCCAATGATGTTATCCATTAGGTGAATAAAATCACCACTTGTTATTTCCTTGTTGGGGCCAAAAACATATTAGTGATAGAGATGAACCTCACAAGATGACTTCCTTTATGAATTAATAATATCATATAACTCTATTATCTAATAATTTTGAGTGAGATTAGAAGAACTCTCATGCATAAAATTAAATCATCATTGAAAATCCAAAATACTTGAAATTTCTATATAGATAAATAATTCATAGATCGTTCTCTATTTTGTTCATTGAATGAAATCCTTATAGTCTTATAAGAGGTTAATTTTTTTTTCATTTTGGGACACAAAATCGTGATTTATACCATCCAACCATCTATAAATGGTACATTAAATTTATCCCACCATGGTTCAGGACTATATGGACTTCACTAAGAGGACTCAATCATAAATGATTCATTGAAAAATATCACATTGTTCACCATAACATATCCTGACCACCAAGTCTATGGGCCCCTTATAACATGGATAATTTATTTCATGGGTCCCTACCCATATGTGAGATCCAAAAAATTTAGGTTCATCCTCAAAGACACTAATTGTTTTTCAAATTATGAAAAATTTTCCCCTAATAGAGGTAAAGACCATGTTTTTTAATTATTTTTTGAAATACAAGAACATTCATATATTAAGGATACATCAAAAAAATCACTCTGATGATGGTACAAAATTCTAAGATATCAATATGATGAACATTATCTCCAAAATATAGGATTCTCCATCAACATACCAACCACAATCATGATCAACTAATAGACATGTTATATCATTGAACAAAACATTCTCTAATATTTTTAGAAGTTAGAAGACCATTATATTAAAATCATCTTGAAAATATCTCAAACACCATTTGAGAATATAATATAAAACATGGACATCCACACAATGGATTTCACCCGTTCTAGTTTTTGAGAAAAATGCAGTGCTTCCCATTTAGGTTTAGATTTCTTCTCTATGGGTGTCTCTCTATGTTAAATAATCAATATAAAAAAGTTATCAAGTCAGAGTGGAGACCCAAAATTTTCTTAAAAATTTTAAAACCTTTTTGATTAATATTCATTAAATATCATTATGATCCGCACTGTATCCATAATGGTTTAGTGTTTTTAAAAACATGGATACCTTAACAATTGGTACCTATGATATTTATATAATCTCCAAACATGTTCTTAAAAAATAAAAACCCTCTAAGACATAACATACATAAAATCATTCATCATATCCTAGGGTAAATAAAACAAAAAAAATATGTGATGAAAACAATATTGTGATATTAATGGAATTTATCAATGTTTATTTTATCCCAACATCAGCATATACATATCATAATACAATGATAGAATTTTAAAATCATACATAGTTATTCATGGATAATAATCATGTAACATAAAAAAATTCTTCCGAAATTCCTATGAAAAAAATTATAAAGGAATAAAATAACATTATCCATAAGATAAAAACATTAACATAATATAATCTCATAAAAGAATAGAATAAATTATTTCATAATTTTTTTTTTGAAAAATTATGTTAAGCCTACTGACTAAGTCATTTATCACATGATGGGTTTGGTCTTTCAACTTGTAAACATACATCTAGCTTTGGATAACCCCTTGTGTGGCCTATTTTGGTAATGGATAACTTCACATGTACCCTTTGATCTTATAAACAATTATTATTTTCATAATTTAGTGAAGGGAAATAATAGACTCATACATCCCATAATAATAATATATTCATATGTATTCCAAAAGATCATGAAATCATATATCATTTTATCATATAATAACATGTGAAAAAGAAAATGCTATTAATCAATATTTTATCATCAAAATTATACCCAATACAGAAAAAGAATAAGGATGGTATCATTGAATCATATCACCAATGAAGGATAAGTACCCTTAAAATATTTTTTCATCGATGAAACATAAATCTTTAAGATAATTGGAATATTTATTACAGAAAACACCATTTTATTTTTTAAATAGATAATTAAAAATATAAATAGTTAAAAAAGAGTTGGGAAAAATATTAATTTAAAAAATCCATGAATAATATAATTTAATCTTTAATGTAATGATAAATAATGTTTCTGGGGATGTTTGTTCATGTCATATATGTTCAAAAAATAATTCCTTTTATATATGTCACTAAATTCGAAAAAGAACCCCATTCATAAAATTTTAATAATATTCATATTAAAAATTATCATAAAAAGTAAAAAATGTTTAAAAAAACATTAATAACTGTTTGGAAATTTTAAATACATTTTTGAATGAAATTTAAAGAAACTATGTCCATTGGAGAAAAGGGATCCCAGCAAAAGAGTGAAATAAATTCATTTTTCCATTAAACCATTGTTTTGATCTCATGAGTACATAGAGAGAAGAATATGAAAGGAAATGATGTATTATCTTGAGAGAAATTGTAGAGATAAATATTCCTGATATTTTTTAGATATATTTTATATAGTTTCATCATCAAAATATTAATCCCAAATAGTCTCATAAAAAACAAGACTGTAACATATAACCATTACTTCTTTGGAAACATGTTATTTGTAATTATAATTACATAAATAAAATAAAATGATACTATATATACAATAAATATAGGAATAAACATGTTACAATATATCAATGGTCGATAGATACAACACATGAATTACTTTCTTGGTCTAGTATAACATATGTACCTATGAAGATAATTTGAAACGATCAACCGTTAACACATTGCTGACATTTGATTAAAAACCCCTTGGATTGTGTAATTTCAAATTTAACATTAAATAAAATAAAATAATATGTATAAATTATATTATATTTCAATGGTTAAATATATAAAACTAAAAAACATAAATCAGTGAATAACATTCAAAATGTCTTAATGAATAAATATTGAGATAAAGAACCCATTCCTCAGGTCTATCTTGAAATATATGAACTATTAACTCATATATATTAAATTATAATTTATTATAATTATATAAAAACAATATTAAAACATATAATATTTTATATTAACCACTTATAACTTTCAAACACCCACTTATTTATAATTCATTCTTAAAATCAAAATTTCCTTATTTTAAGAGTTTCATTTCTCAAAAAGCTTCACCAAGATAGTTCAAATCCTATTATTTTAGTTAATTTTCTTTCATATATATAATTTTAATCATGTTATCAATAAAATATATATTCAATATATTAAAATTTGGGGTCATCCATAATATATTGACATAGAAAAAAATACATTGTTCACGAATGTTCTTGTCTATAAATATACATAAACACTTTTTTCATTTTTAATCATAAAAAAAATTAATGTGAAATAATAATTTATCATTTAAGAATAATTGTTATGTCATAAATATCATATATATTTAGTAAATTGATATCCCTAAATCCTGGATGTTCATCCTGCAGGTCATACCAATATATAAATTTAATAAATTTCATCTTAACTAAAAAAATAATATATGTGAACATAGTATTTTGAAAGTCAGAGTGATAAAACAACAAGTTTATTATTGATTATATTATAAGATATTAAAATAATGATTTTAATCTATGGTATTATGATTGAAATTATAGTATGTGACATATTTAATGATATCCACGATCATGTACTGGTAATGTAATGAAATGAAGTGCTTTAGAATGATTGTGGTTACGATTGTGTGGAAAGAAAATCATTAGTGTAATTTCAACTCTTACTCAAAAAATATTTCATTCATGTGGTAAATTAGAAGGATATAGTTATCAATTTTGAACCCAAATATTATGTTTTAACATAATTATTAATAAACATATAATGGCTACATACAACCTCAAAGTAATTAGTTATTTCATTCAATTCACTCTTTAATTCATACGACAAGGCTCATTCTATGAGACATGGATAAATTAAGAACTAAAATATCATATTAAAACAATAGAAATATGAATTAAAAAATTTTAGACAATGAATCATCCAATACCCCTTAAAATTTCATCACATGGCATAAAATGTTTCAATCCCACATTTTATCCATGATATAGAATAAAAATAAAAATTAGAACCAGAAGAAATAGATAGTAGGAGAAATAATCCATGAAAACTGTTTTTAATCTATTGTGATTACCCCTTCATGTTTCACCCTCATCATAAGAAAAGTATTTTTATCTTTATAAGAACAATGGTTCATGCAAGCTACAAAAAATATCGTTTTTTGATCTCCCACTATATTACCTTCAAATACATTTGGAATCCATCGATCCTCATTCATATTTTGAATTTATTATCACATCAAATAATAATTTACTAACATTTTTTACAGTTTTAAAATAGGTATAAGGGTAAAATAATATGAAATATAAAAACATCCATACCATAGTCTAAATTTGGAGGTCATTTTGGATGTTCTTTTCTAATATCATCAATGATCAAATCAACAATAACTGAGGCCAAAGTCATCCTTGTCAATAAGAAGTCATTTTATTTTTCATATAATTAATGTACACTTTTTTCCCTTGAGATCCCCATCCATAGATACATTTTTTCCTACACCCATTCATGCATAATTCATCGTGCATCTAGGGGCACAACCATGTTCTCCAACACACCAAATTGATATTTGTTTCACTTTCGTTATTTATCTATTTACATTCAAATTGAACAATTTTCTCGGCCCAAATTAATTTAATCATTTTTAATATTTTATTTTAAATGAATTACATTTATCATGAGATAAAACATGAATTTATAGAGTTTGAGTAGTCCATTTCTTCTTGATGTTCCCCATTTTACCCCGGTATTACTGTCTACATTTTAGGAAAAATAACTAAGCTATTTATTTATATAAATGAAATGTACCATTTGTTCATAGGGTGTTTTAGTGAATATTGAATGTTTAATCTCTTTAAATGAAACTTGGATGCTCACTCTATTATATAGTCAAGGCCAGTTCACCCTACATATTCATTTATCCTTCAAATTATCTATACTAACAAATTGAGGCCTCATAATATTCATTAAATACTCAAGTAGGTTATTTTAAGATCCATTTGCCTTCTATAGTTAATATAGCCTTTTTAACTGGTGAAATTGCAAAACAACTAGCTTGTAGTTGGGGTGATCGTGTTTTCTAGTCTCTTTTTGAGGTGGTCCAAATACCACAATTGTAGAAGTTAGTAGTGGGATTTGTGAGAGGTGGGGTAGCTTGTTCGGGTGAAATATGGTGAATTTGTATTAATAATGTACAATGAGTGCATAATACCATGTACGACAATAGATAGACTCTTTAGTTAGTTAATCCTGCCATAACTACATTGGTTTTCCCCATGTGTTGGTGTGACTATATTATCACACTATGTATGACCTATTCCATATACCAAATCACATATATCCTTCCCCCATATTGTTGTTCGAATACACCAGTGAAAGATATGTAAATTTATAGTGTGGTTGAGGGCATATCTTTGTATGGGTCTCATTTTTACATAATATAATTAATATTACATTAGAAAATTTCCAAAACCTAAAAGAGCTGTAAATAACCATTTGAAATTAAAAGTTTCTTATTTTAAACATATTTATATAATAATATAAATACCCACAAAATAAATATTTAATAATTTATTTAGGCTCAAAACACTAACTATCAACGATTTTTTATTTAATGTTTTTCAATATTCATTCATAAAATATACTAATAAAATTCTCACAAACATTCATATATTACTTCCAAAAAACATAGAATGCTGACATTTAATAACAAAGGGTAAACTTGTATCCAATATTTAAAATTCATTTCTCATTGAAGCCAAATAATTATCAATAACATATATTTTATTTCTATGTATTTAATATAATTTTGTCATAAAATCTTTACTAGTCAACAATATATTTGAAATTTCCATCTAAAAAATGATGGAACTGACTAATTCTATTCATGAATAAAATTTTACTATTTTTAAACATTTCAACTTGTGGTATACCTCACATTTTAGTATTTTACTCTCATCACACGAGAAAAAATGAGATATACAGTTAATCTGATACCTTAAGTTAACTCATTATTCTTATGAACAAGAATAAAATTTAAATTCTAGACTTTATAAGAAATATATAACAAGTAATCATATGGTATTTAAAAATGGGATCAAACAATTCTATGGATTAATGTAGGTGATTATTGATGTTGAAAATATTTAGGAAGTACCAGGAGGTTAAAACCCACAATACCAATGCTTCATACTAAAATTTAAATTGTAATGTAAATTTACCCACGCATTGTCATCACCTTCTCAAAATGAAAAACATAAATTAAACTAGGCAATGTAAGCATAAAAAATCACTTAATTCTCATTTATTATTTTAACATCATTTTAATGATGTTTTTTTGTTTGGGTTTATGTAAATTATCACATCCACCACCAAAACCCAAATGATAAAAAACATTGATAATGAAAATGGTGGTTCCTCTAAAGTCACAATACATTCATTTCATTTTATTTTTTTTCAAATAGATTTTAGAATGCTATAGAAATAAAAGATAACTTGATTGGTTTTCCCAAAATCACTTAAAACACCCCAACATAGAACCCTTAATCAAGAATATCCCCATAAACCATGGATAACATCTACCCCAACAATTAAACTCTTATATATTATGAAAAATACAAGATTATGGTTTGTATGGATAAAATTATCTTTTATGTGAATCATCCCTAAATAATATAATTTATGGACTCCTTGTAATATAAGTAATATTAATTTCATGGAATATATTCAAGGAGAATGTATTATTAATAAAAATTACTCATTAATTTTTTGTATTTTTTTTTCAATATTAGCTTCTACAAGATCAAAAAAATATTAAAATGTTCCATATCCCAAAGTCTTTAAATATATTTTTCTTACAATGAATTTGAAATATTTACTTAGAATACCTATCATGGAATAAAAACATATGATAAAAATCAATCACTCGTGTTATGTTTAATAAAAAAATATAGCACATCATAAAAAATTCAATTTATGAAAAATGGAATGGAAATTTTCATCAATATGTGACTAAAAAGATAAATAATGATTAACATGAATCCAATATCATATAGTTAACTTTAATAATTCAGTTTCCTAGTTTTAATTATTTGAAACCATCCAAATAAAATTAAAACGTTGAATTATGGAATATATAGGATAATTATATCTCATAGAAATGAACATTTTTAAATAATGTTGTAGATTTTTTCAATTATTCTTAGAAGATAAAATATTAAAAATATGGGAGTTCAAAGGTAAATAATATTAATGAATGATCCCATTTGAAATTATTCTATCCTCCTTCCAAACTACTTATTTATCATTGATTCCCTTTTTCCTTGAATTATCATGGTTCAAAATGGAAAATTCAAATCAAGGAATAGTAGGAAGATGATCGTGACTATTCAAAAAGATAAGGGTATTAGATACTAAACTATTTCCAAAATAATATTCATACATAGATAAAATACTAAATCTTTATACTGATAAATAAATGTGGGTTTCTAGTAGAATGATATTTTTTAGGGTCATTAATAACAATCATTCCTCTAAATTACAAGTGATATAAGGTTGGAAGTAGGTTACCCAGTATGGATGGATGAATGAAAAGATTTGTGGCTCCTACTAATAAATGTGTTCTCTTCTTCTATTTTTCCATTATTCCAATATAGTGATGATTAGATGTTGATAAATGTTCCAAATCAAGATCATGGATGACCAAAACGTATTTTCCATCATTAATCTATTTAGGAACACCATTATATTCTCTATCTTCTAAGCATTCCAAAAAATCTATATTTTTTTACCCAATTTTAGGATCTTAATTCATTCTTAATTGTATCTTATCCATCATATTTTTTAATGATAGCATAATCCTTATATCCATCCAATCCATCATCTCAAAAAATTTCAAAATTTTCAACCAGATTCATTATTTCATCATGTATGTTGTATTATACCTTCTCTAAATCAACTAATAATCTTAAATCCCCAACCATAACATCTATAAAAGCCCTTACTGAATATTAGAATGGTATTCACAAGGTTATTGGGTTATTTTATGCACCCATGCCCATCATAATTAAATCCATACAAAAATAAAAGTTTTCCACATTGATAATGGAATACTAATAAAAACCTCAGGGACATCTGAATGATCTATTCACATGATAATATATAACTCAAGTTTGATTCATCTCCTAAAATACAATCCCTTGAATGTTTTTTCTTACATTATATTATTTATTTTTCTTAATTCATTAAAAATACCTAACCAAATAATTAAACCTAATGTGAATCGTAATTGTAAATATACTTGGGTTTCATTTTTCGTAATTTGATTATTTGACACAATAATAATGCCTTCCATGGTAAGTTGTATTAATCATATTTTTTCATGATTCATCTTGTTAGATACCAACTCATTCTCTAAATTAACATAAATAGGTATATTATTTAATTATTCTGTTAATGGAATGAAAATGTATATTTTTATTAATATGTATAGAAACATACACCACAACATTTTTTGTTTGATTCAATCTATTCGGGAAAAGTAACATCTGTTTGATGTGTGTTAATGATTATTTATGTACTTCCTTCAAGTTTTCATCATATTTTAAATATTTAATATTTCTGTCATTATCTACTTGATTCTCACCCTATTTTCCCCTCATAAAAACATATTCATACACTATATATCCACTAATTAATTTAATGGCTGTTATATCTCTAATCATGTTGATCTCAGGGGTTCTGAGTATTGTTCCTCTTAGTCTCCCCAGAAGTTGATCAGTTATTTGAAAATACGAGAATTCCAAATTCATCATGGAATTTTTTTTTTCAGTTTCTTCTAAAATATTTTATATAATAAAAATAGCTAGATATCTTGAATATATAGTCAATTCTATGATATCATCTCAATTTATGGCCACAATATTGGTTATGTTCACTTCTAATGATTAAAAATTAGTAGTGATTGATGAACCATAAGGTGATTGATAATCTTTTGGTATTTATTTTAATCCTTTTACTTGTTGTTGATTTCATTGATTTTATGGCTTTTGGGACCTTTAACCATAAAATTATATTTCATGTTATATTATTTATTTTAATAACATCAATTAAAATAACATAGAAGTAATAGGAATCCAATATAGAATCTATCATTTGGGACCTTACATCAATTTAAGATACTATCATATTAAATTATTAACGTAGTGAACTTCCTTTAGTTGTAATCCACAATATTTTCATTGAATTTTATTTCACCACAAATCATTGAATAAGGTGTATCTTTCTTCTACTGGTCTCTTCATCATGGATCCACCCACATCTACACCACTAATTAATCAATTCCCTTGAGATATCTATTTTCAAAATGTTTATATTAGTAACCACATCGCAGTTCAATGATCTGGACACTTTAATGTTAAATATTTTTCCCCTACCAAATAATATATAGTTATTCTTTGTGAATTTTATTGAAAGGAAAAATAAGATTTATATTAGTTGATTTGGTGGGGGATAATTTTGTTTATAGTGTTTTTCGCAAATATCCCATTTTTTAATGGAATTGGTTGGATGGATTTGATTTGTTTCTCATTATTTATCCCTTAGGCAAAATAATAAAATCCATATCCTTGTTCATCACTAGAATTTTTTTGAAATATAAATATTACAATAATTTTAATGAAACATATAATATATTTATTTAGATTTCCTTGTCACAACAAAAATGTTTAAGAAATTAATATCATCATTGAAATAGTTAGATTGATTCTTAAGTGGTTGTACAACAAATGAATTTTGGGTATGCACAATTAAAAAACAGTATTTTTGTCCTTACATAGTCCATTATTGATCATTCCTCCAAATTTTTTACTTAGATAATATGGTTAACTCATATATGAAGTTGAACTCCATCCATTGTCTCTTTGATTTTTTATTTCTTATGAATAGTACTCATGATCTCATGATCGAAGTTGAGTTTCTCCACTTCCATTCAATTAGGAAATGTAAAATATTCACCTAGATTATGTTTTACCAAGAATAAGAGAATATAAAGATAATGTGTTAATAAAAATCACAACTATCATAACAATTATTGAAAATATCTTTGTTAATAGCCCCAAAAATCATAAAACCCGATATAGTGTCATTAAGTAGTATGCTTCTATGAAATTTAAAAATTTCTGAAAACTAAGATTAATTAATTCTTTCATCTATAAGTACATAGTAATTATCATGTTCAATTATTAAACCCACAATGATTAGTTGAGAATGTCTTTTGAAATTATAAGAATGGGATTGAGAGATGGTGATTAATAATTTATTGATGGGATGTTTCAATATTAGTAATAGCTACTATAATTTTATGATTATATAATCAAATTAATCCTTAAAAATGTATTATTTCACATTTAGGTTGAATGTGAATCTTTGGACTTTAAAGTTCTTAGTAATTTTGAAATTAATTCATTCAAATGGTTTGTTACTTTGATGAATTTATAGACATGGAAAACCAAAACAATGATTAAAAATAATTACTTTATATTGTATAATGATCATACAAAATATATAATAAATTTTTCTTTGTCTTAAACTCACTCATTAAATCAAAAACCAATGGTCAATCCATAATAAGTTTTGATATTTAAAACATGATTCATATGTAAATAAAACACAGTCATGAATGAAAAATTATTAAACAATAACATTCACAATACACCTTAAAAATATATCACATGAAAAATACATCTACTCCCTAAATATATTCAGGAATGTGAATAATAATAAATATGTGAACCTATATAGAAATATGGAATTAAAAATCATCCAAACATAGAATGGAGAAACTCATGATATCTATCCTCCTTGAATAATCTAATACTTAGTAACCCTACCATTGTATTTATTGGCACCTTGGGTTAAGGGAATCCCATAAAATATTTATTTTTTTCCTCCCATGATCATTCACTAAAATTCACTTTTAATCCATTTAGAATCATTTGAATTTAGAATGTATAATTTCATTGGATAATATTCCCATGACTGATTTTTAGGGTTCAAAATCCATGGATGACTAAAATACATTGTGATCTCATCACAATGATTCCATAGTATAAATTATGTGGCTATTTTGGAAGCTATTTTCTCATCTCATCCATAATAATATAGACCAAGAATAAATCTACATGCAGATTTATTGTTTTATAATTCATTGTATCCCCTAACTCATCCATGTCTCTCTATCCGCCATGGGACCCCAATCCATGGGAAAAAACATTTACTCCCATTGTTTATTCATCATGGATACAAGGGATTACATATAGTCATAATTTTTATAATTTGATCAAAATTATATATTCATTATCTTAAAATACACCATGGATTCATAAAATATGATATATTCTAAGGAGTTTCCTTATTTTTAAATTTTATTTTAAAAGAAGAACCATGACCATTTGATGAAACATTAATTTCATGAAATTTTTCGAGGTGGGTTGAGACTAGCCATATCCTCTTCATCATAGTCTTCTACTCTATAGTATGGAAAAAATATGTAATATGTTTGATCCTTTACACATCATGTACATTGTGTTCATTGGGTGTTTTAGATATTGTTTCATCATCAATAAATATATTTATAACACAAATACAAAAACAATTGTATAGTCCAGACCTTATCAACCACCATTTATCATTTTCCATTAATGTGTCCATATTGAGAAAAAGGGTCTTCATTATCATAATTTTAGGATCATAGAGATTATATCAAGATCTATTATACATCCAGTGTAATTTTAATCTTTAAAGGTTGTGAAATGGAAGCATCACTATCTCATTAGTGGAGGAAATGAAAATATGTACCCTTTGGTAATAGTAATTAAATGATCACAAAGAAGAGAGGTTGATGTGGCATGTACATGAGGTGGGGGAATTCATTTGTGTCATATATTGTGTCAATTAGATAAATGAGGAATAGTTCACACATTGTCCATCATCCCACATTTTAGTAACACTCTAGAGAGTTCTCAATAATAATATATACTATAACCATAATTATTTATTGATGATGGATGAGGTTTTTAAGAACCTCACAACCATCATATAGTGGCCTGTACAATTGAGAAACTCGTAGAGCTTCCATGTGGAGTTTCCCTATATACAAGTGCACATATTTTATTAGAAAATAAATGACCTATTAATCATAGATACTATGGATCTAGACACCCCCCATATTATTTTTTGATTGACTATGAGATAACAATGTGACATTCTATTGTGGTTGAGGGCTTGGATTAGTATTTTACATTTATTTTACATAAAATAATAAAAAACCTAGAAAAATTTCCAAAACTAAAAACACATGAAATGATCTTTTCTAAATATAATTTTTTTTCTATTCATAAAAATCATTTAAAAATATATATACTGATAAAATAAATATTCAATGAATTTTTTGGTAATAACTTATAAAATATCTTAATAATTTGTTAATTAAATTTGAAAATTTTGAATTCATAAAATATACCTATCATAAATCCATCATTATTAATAACTATGATTTTTATTAGAGTAAAAATAATAATATCCTTATTGGGAGGTGGTAGTCCATTCATACAGATGAGGGATACATTCACATCACATTTGATGGAAAAGAGGTGTAAAGGGAGATTATATCATCATAATAACATATATGTATATTTATGATAATGGATTAATTATTTTATGATATATTTAATAGTTTTAGAGTATATAGAGTATATGATAAAATTGAAAGTATATAGTTATAAATTATACCACTTCATTAAAAATACTCTTTTGGCATACATCTTAAGTATTAATGGGATGGTATTATGATCAAAAAAAACCTCTAAGATGTTAGTAGGGATGTTAAGAAATTATTTTTGAAGGTATTTTTTTATTCTAAAGGATTATTATTAAGTAGAGATGAAATGATAGGGGTTGTTAATTTACATGTAGGGGATGTGACACAATTGGGTTTTCTAAATATATTTAAATATAATAATTTCATTCTAAAAAAATATTCTAAATGACTCATATTCAGTGATAAGATTTTATAGGATAAATATATGGATTTAAAATATTACTTATACATATTAATTTGGTAATAATAAACTTTATTCTTAGTTAAACACACTAGTATTCCAATCATTACCATATCCATAGTAACAAAATTTTTCAATTTACAATATTCATTATGAAGACAAATTAATTTAACCCAATAAATTATAATTATTATGTTATTTCCAAATATGGAACCTATTTTTTATAAACTAATTTATAAAATTGGAAAAAAAATTAAATTAAATGTGAAATTCATAGAAATCACATTTTTATAAAAATTAATTTTCAAGCATAAAACAAAATTTACATCAATTAGTTTCCTTTTAAAACCCATAAAATGACTATTAAATTTTTTATTGAATATATAATATATATATTTATTAAATTTTTTAATTAATACAATATTATTTAATTTTTATAATAATAAAAAATTGCACAAAAATGATTTTTTTTAAAATAACTTTTTTTGTTAAATGATTTTATCATAATTAATAACCCTAAAAAAACTAATGTTTTAATGATTATTGATTTATTAAAATAAATTTTCAATATATTTTATCAAATTAATATTTATATAGTGATCAACATACATCGATTTAAAAAAATACATAAGAATTTGAAAAAAAAACTTTTATTTAAAAAATAGGCCTAAATATTATATTTGATTTTATTAAAATCTAGAGACTATCAATACATTTTTATCATTCCGAACCGTTATAAATATATTTCATAATTTTTAAAATTGTATTTCTATATACTAATATGACAACTAGGTTATGTTGTTATCATTTAAATAATCTTATTTGAATAGTATACCATGTTTCAATTAAACTGAGTATTAGATGTAAAGTAATATATCAAATAGATCAAGTTTATTTCAAAGGAAATAAGAGATAAATATTGTAGAGTTATGTTCTACCCCCATGAAAATAGTTTTACCCTTGAAATTAAATCAATCTGAATCTATCAAAAGTGTTTTTAATTTTCAACACATTCTCAGGTTAACATGCAGATTCTTCAAATATATAATTCTTCTAGAGAAATTTTTCCCAGATTATAATCATGTTCCATAATTTATCTTCCCTTTAATCCAAGATTAGTACTCCTTGTTCTTCAAAACAATGATCATCATAAAGTTTTTCAATCACTGAGTTCACTACACATGAAGGATTAGGCATATACATTCAGAAAATAAATAAATAATACACATCATGAGCATAATAGTTATTTAGAGATAGTTCTATGTTATAATCTATAGTCCCTTCTAAATCATGGATATTACGGAGGACTAATATCCATAGCTACCATCATTCCAATATTTCCAAATGTAATGTACCCCAATCCGGTGTTCTATCTCAAGGACAAATAGGGTTTGTTATGGGACCTCTAGGGGACCTCCCCATTGGACAGAGCATACTAACTAGTAGAGGGGTGGAAATTTATAGTATAGATATATACTTATAGGTATGAAGTGTTATTGGAGTAGAAATAATTCATACCAAAAAAGAAATCTAATTTTATGAATAGAAGAATCTAGCAATGAATGAAATCTCAATATTCTAATAAATAATAATGGATTATTTTAATGAAATTATGAAATGTAACTGCATGTCTTTCTAGATGTAAAATAAGGAAAATACATTAAGAATAAAATAAAAAATCAAAATCCCTTGGACTATAACCCCATGTTTGTCCCGCCTACAAACTCCATCCCATCAAGTAAGTAAACAGTCAATAGATTTGACATATTCCATTGTCTAAACCATCCTCCACATAATCTGTTCAGGTACCAAAAAGAATATGGAATAATGTGTGAGTATAAAAAAGTAGGTTGGCATTTCTGTATTTGAAAAATGAATATGATAATAAGTGTAATTATTTATTAGATAAAAAGGTGTATTAATTAATTCATCAATTTTGAAAAAAAATATCTATCATCACCTTTGTGATGTAATATATTGTAGATTGTCTCAAAACATTGAAAACCGCAACCATATACCCATGGTAAAATAACATAGTATGGTATCATTCCAATATATCTTTGAGCATGTCTCACAACCATTATAACCATTACCATATTACCGTTGTAAAAAAATACATGTAAAATACCAATAATAATTACCACATGGTTCTAGCATGAGCCCAATCAAGATAATAATTACCTCATCCGGGTTAGAGACATATAAGAATTACTCCATTTGGGAAAAACACCTATAAGAATTAAATAATCCAAGTCAAAGACCTATAATAATTACAACATGGTACTGAGATTATCCTTCTCAATATAATCAATATAGCATATATGTGTGCTTTTTCTATGGTCACTCCTGATATATAATAATATCAGCAAAGATCATAAGACTAGTAATAAAAGAATATATATCAAAATATAAAATCATAATGATCAATGGATAATTATGATAATAACCAATTTTCTTTAAATTTACACTTTTATTTAAATAATAGTTGATCAAAATTCATTCAATAAGCAGTAAGACAGAACATGGGGATTCAATGTCTACAAATCACATATGGTATCAATTCTTATTGATCAAATGTAAATCCATTATCTGATTAAGTTATACATATTTTCTTATCACCATACGGGTAGTCGAATTCTTGGTTAATAACCAGTTGAATACAATGAAATCCTAGTAATAATCTCATTCATTATATAATTTATTCATATGTGTGTTATGTTGGTTTAATCACAAAGTTTTATATATTGGGAAATTATCAAACTATATGGTTAAGATATTGATGCCCAGAAATTACAATTGTACAATAAAATTCATAGAATTATAAAAACCTACAATGATGAATGATTGGATGGTCCCAATAATGGTCATATATGAAAACAAATTAAGTTCAATACCAACAATGAACAATGTAAAGGGAATACATCGTAATGGATTGATAACGAGGGAGATAATGGATAACCTAAACAAAACATCTTTCTAAGGATTGATCAAATTATTGATTATCCAAAACTTGTTTGGAACTCCGATATCACTTGGTAGAATCCCTACGATCAAGAGGAAAAGATTGCACGCAAGATTGGTAAAATATCAAAATGCACAACACTATTTCAAAAAACTGTTGATGGAATTACTATGTCTGTAATTCAGCTACACCAAATAAAATTCCTTTTAACATGATATTCTAAAAAACACATTTCCATTTATTAGTATTTAATAAGATTGAATATTACATGATCTGAAACTATTTCACAATGTGTATCATCTTTGCATTATGAATTTATTCATTACATGACTTATGTGGGGTTTACATGTCTTGTAACCCATTTACATGGCATGTAAATGTCCTCTAGAATGTTCTTCATGTAAATTAATTATAAAAACAGGATCCCCATTTCAGGATTATCTTATTACAATGAACCCATTGGTATCACATGAATTTATTATACCTTGATATCAATTTATTCCAATAACAAAACAACCCTAAACTTTTGGAAATTTTCCCCAATAACGATATCCATCTCAGGACAAGACATGACCACCTTGGATCAAACTAAAAACATAGAGAGGGATATATCTAAGGAAATATAGGATATTTAGAATCACCAATCCATATAATATCTACTCAAAAATATCCTAGAATATTCACTAGGAGGTATCATCAAATATGTCTGGACACTTGGTTCACCATTAGACACCCACTCCCAGGTCTCCTTTTGAACTCTCCCCTTCTCCCACCACACTCAAACCGATGGTGTAGTGCCACCAAAATTATATCTCTTGTTATAATCCACACCCCATAACAGATTCTCAAGGAATGATGAATAAACACAAAAGGTCAATGTCTACTAAATCAATAACATTGTAAGGGTATGGATGATATTTTAGAAGCTATGACACTCAAAATAAATTTTCCACTAAAATGAATCATTATGTAAGGGATAAAATAATATCCACTAGATGGAACCTTTACACTATCTCAAATAGCTTTATAACCATTAGAAATATATTTTCCTTTTTCTTGATAAGAAATGGACATAATATAGGTGACACTTGAAGGGAAATATGATGACCAAACTGGAATAACATATGTCATCTATGATGATCAATATACAATTTCTTCCTCATATGTGCAGTTACCAACCACTGTGTGATCTACCAATCTTGCTTAGATGACTCCTAAAATAAACTAGACACAAAATGTGTCGACCCAACTAACATAAGAAACAAATTGGTGAATGGATGGTACATACAATCAATTCCTCAAAAGGCTCCACTTGGATCGCTGCTTGAAATATATTATTATATGGAAATTCCATGACTGGAATATTTTTCTCCTCGAACCTAAATATACTGCTCAGATTGACCATTCTTATGATGATCATAGGTTGTGATCAAAAGAAAATATGATCCCAGAACCTTTTAAAGTCCCATCTAGAAATGAAATGTGAATTTTTGATCTATTTTTTGAAATTATACTCCTCATAACACTATGCAGTTGAAATTCCTAGAGCACAAAATGATTGCCCAGATAATCAGTTATGATAGTCGCATTGATATGTATTAAGTGGTACAACATAATAATTCAATACAAAATCACCAATATAGAATCATTTTTATTGGTGGTATTGTGTAATACTATCAAAAAATCTATTGTAAATTCATCCCATTTCCACTCGTGAATGGTCAAAGGATATAGATGACCATTTAGCATCTGATGATTTGGTTTCACCGACAAAAAAGCGTATTACGTTTAAAAAAATCTTCTACATCCTTATTCATTCAAGACCACCAATAATATCTATAGATATCATGATACATATTATTCAACTTGGAATCACTTCACATCTATAACTAAGAAACTCCCTCATTATGACAATACATATTCCAGTAGGAATGCATACCTGATCATGAAAAACAAGAGAATATCAATTTATTTCTATTAGTCTAATGATGTATCCCCACTATATAAATAATCTCTGATAACTATTACTTCAGTTTACAATATCTTATTAGTCTTGAACTGATCCCAGATCATGGATATCACATATGTTGAAGTCAGAGCTACATGACCCTGATATTATTGGACATCTAGATGCATGACTACAAAGAGGGTCAGCATCCAACACTCATCATAAGACTCATGTATTACCAATTCTTATTTTTATATATCAATTACTCTATAATGACAATGACCTTTCCTTGTGTATAATCCAACACAATTTCCAGAGACTATAGATACTAAACCCACCTCGTTTTTCAAGTGTTGTAGTCTTGATGAGAAAATATACACTAGTGGATTTTATGGTACATGTATACCACTTGTAGACGCCGGAAAAGTCCGTTGTTCCCAAACGAAGCTCCGGATGCGGAAAGCGAGGTCATATTTGGAGTCGGAAGAATGTTTCGGAGGGCCCGGAGGCCTTGCGCGGAATTTCAGAGGTCTGCGCGCAAAGATGATGATCCGCGCGCAAAACCCCCGGGATGCGCGCAACTCCCTTGCGCGCCGTGCCCGATTCCGCACCCGCGAGGAGAATTCCGCGCTCGCGCCTTGGATTCTGCGCCCGGGGTTGCCTATAAATACTAGGCGACCCCCAACGTTTCAAAGGTTGCTGGAAGTCGAACGGTCTCCCGCGCGCGCAATTCAACCCCTTCCGCGCGCAATGCCGATCTTCAGGTAACCTCCTTTCTTTCGCGCAATAGAGCCTTGGGGTCCGCCTTCGCGCGCAATCCCCTTGGCTCCTTCCCTTTGAATAAATTTCAACCCGAAGGCCTTTGCGCGCAAAAGAAGCCTCTTGCGCGCAATTGCCCCCCGGGTGCGCGCAATCCAACCCGATTGCGCGCACCCCCCATTTTCAAAGTGGTCATTCGTTAGAGAATGAGCCGTTGCCCCCGCGCGCTACCCGAAGCCCGGTGCGCGCAATCCCAATCATCCGCGCGCAAAGCGCTGGCCCAATTGCGCGCCAGCCCGCCATTTTGCGCGCCGACCTGCGGTTTTGCGCGCAAAGCTCCTCTTTTACGCGCAATCCGCCAGGGTCGCCTCCCTTGACCCCCTTTGGGTACCCGCCTGCGTGGCGCCCGATGGTCTTCATCGCAGGTGCCCGCACCGTGCGCTGTCTTCCCGTGCAGCCTTCCAGGCTCGTGCGAAGTGACACGGACCCGTCGGCGGCAATCATTCGTCCAGCATGACGTTAAACTGCATATTCGTCCTGCAAGACGTTAAACTACACATAGGTCCAGCATGACGTTAAACTGCATATACGTCCAGCATGACGTTAAACTGCGCATTCGTCCAGCATGACGTTAAACTGCCCATACGTCCAGCATGACGTTAAAATGCACATACGTCCAGGCTGCACGACGCTAAACTGCCTAGCCCCCCATCGTCCGCGCTGCAAGACGTTAAACTGCCACGTGTTTCGTCCTCAACACACGACGTTAAACTGTACTTCGTCCGGCAAGACGTTAAACCGTCCGCTTCGTCCTCAACACACGACGTTAAACTGTACTTCGTCCGGCAAGACGTTAAACCGTCCGCATCATTCGATCCCGTGCTTCGCACGCAGGGTCTCCCCCGGTTTGGACGTGGCCCCCACCCGCTCGTCTCTGCAGGGATGTCGGGATTGTCCCCCTTTTGGGACGATTTAATGGGAGTGGCTTTTCCCTACGGGGGCAGGGTATTACAAACCCCTAGTTTCTCGTGGGAGGCTGCACATGTGTATCTCCATTGCGCCTCCCCACTGCCGAAGCCAGTAGAGGGTGTGACTGGGATCGAGGTGTCTTCTGCTTTCGGTCCAAGTCCCTTCCAACTGAGTTTTGCCGCATCCGGGCTGCCTCAAGTGCGTAAGTCCTGACAGAATGAACTACGTGGACTTTGATCCCTGTCTTCTATACAGGGTACGTAGGAAGCCTCCCTGAGGTCCAAGCCCGCCACCTGGTCGTCCCAGTCGTATTTACGTCGGTTCGTCCATCAGTGGACCCCTCCATGGTTCACGCTTGCGTCGATTCACCTATGAATCCTCCCCTGTGGGAGACTGCCCGTGTGTATCTCCACTGTGCCTCCCCACAGCCCCTTTTCCCATTTCTCTTTTTATCGTCCAGCATGACGTGAAACTGTGATCCACCCGGCCGTTCCACCCCCCTCTGTGCGAGGTGGTCCGGTTCAATCCTCCGCCCGGCGGCCTAGACCTCTTCGTGAGTCGGCTTGCCGACGTCCAGCATGACGTTAAACTGTATACCCGAACTACGTCGACTTTGATCCGTGCTAACGCGCGGTACGTAGGAAGCCTCTACGGGGTCCAAGATCTTCACTCCATTATCCATCCTGATCCTTACCCGGGCCGCCACATCCCGGTGGGGTCATGCCACTTCACTCCACTCCACATCATTTGGGAAGCCGCCCATGTGCTGGCCCCAGCGTCGGAGGTTCCCCGCAAGGGGTTCTGTCATCTGATCCACTTTTCGTGTTGATCGGTCTGATGCCGTCCCCGCTGGACGTTAAACTCGCGGCATACCCCGTGTTAAACATGGGAAGCTGAGGAAAACCTCAGGTGACACAGTTCCCCGCACCTAGTACGGGATGCCTCAGGCCATCATGCCTTCGAGAAGCCCTATTAGGGACGGAAGACAGACGTGCAGAGCCGTAGTGCTATGACACGCCCCCAGCACCCAGAGCCACCCGGCCTTCTCACCGCAGGTTGCTGCCCCGCCCAGACTCCTTGGAGCGTCCGGGCGGAAGCAGCGTAATTAACCGGTGTCCATGAAGATATGGCGCCGGGAACGAGATTCACGAACATTCTTAAGTCTATGAGGGAGACCCGGATTAGGCGACGAGTTCCAAGGAGACGTCCAAGGAAGGAGGAGCCGACATCCCATCATCCCGGTTTCGATCAAGGAGCAGACACCCCTGAATAAGGGATGAATGCCGCCCGCCCTTGGAAAGCGGGACTGCGGGACCACAAGCCGCGCACCCATCCCCTCGGGTTGACGGGTGCACGCGCGAACGCGTCCTGGCGGAACAGCGTAACCCGACGCACATCCGCACCGAAACAGAAAAATGGTGAACCCGACGTGAATCTCTTCTCCTCGATACGAAGACCGATGGCTTTCAGAGGTGTTGGAAGACCGGCGTGTTGCCCGGCCAAGCATTCAGTCTTACCCGCCAGGGGCTGGGGAAGGGACATCGGGCACTCCGTCTCGCAACGTCGAGGGCCTGGGTTCCCCCCACGGAAGGCGTCGTGGCGCTAATGGTTGGTTGTCGATTCCTTTTTCCTGTCAGTGTTAATGGGTCATTCTCCCTGCTTTCAGAAATCAGGTCGCCCGATCCAGTGCCCGATCGCCACCCGCCCACTGGCGCAGGGACAGGGGACACACCGACGCGGCTACTCCGCGCGGTCCCACCCGTTCCACAGCCGTCCCAGCAGCCGCAATTGCGGGACGACCATGCCCTCTCTCCCCCTCGGAGGTCATCCAGAGAAGGGTGATCAACACCCTGGTGCGGAGATACGAGGAAGAGGGAGTCATCCCCACTAGGGAAATGGCTCGCCTAGACCTTGAGGAGGCTGCGCCTCGCCACCACCGCCGCCCCCGAGGGCCGCGCAGGGAGGCACCGCTGCCTACCTCAACGTCCAACCGCTTCGGGAGCTTATCCCCGGAGCGCTCTGACAGTTCCCTTCCCTACGCGGATGAGGTGGAAGAGGCCCGGGATCACCCTATCCGGGATTCTCTCCAGGGATCTACGGTAAGGACTCCCGCCAGGCCACGGCGACACCGCCGCCAGGCCTCTCCAGTCGAAGAGCGGGCTCTCCACCTGCCCGCGCCGCTCATCCCGACTCGTCTGTCTCGACGCCAACGTCGGGCACGAGCGGAAGAGGATGCCCACCTTGGGGCTCTAGCAACAGCGGCCGCATTGGCCCAAGCCACTGCTGGCTCCAGTCGCCAGGCCTCTGCGCATCCTGAGCAGGGGAACTCCTATGCCCGACCTGGATCGAGGCCCCGACCTCCCCAAAGGCAGGTTGGGTCGACTCTCCCGGTTGCTGGCACTGGTAGTAGCCACCGCGGACCACCTCGCGGTAGCGCTATTCACCGGCAGGATCTACTCTGTGTGGCCGATCCAGGAGGCATGGGTCATCCCACCTTCCGATCCCGGCCCAGAGTCCTACCCGGAATCATCTCTCCCCGCGTCCCCTTTGATATCTGTCCCGGTGCCCCTCGCACCTTGGTTCCCAGTCCTCTTGGCCCCAGCACCAGTGCGGCCGGAGGACGCCAGGACAGAGATCAGCCCTGCCCCGAAGAACCACCCAGGGGCAGGAAGGCAAGGCGTCGACGCCGAGGGAAGAATGTTACGGAATTCCGGACGGAGATCCGACCGGTTTGCTTCTCTGACTCAGAGGCGGAGTACGATTCGGCGACAGAGCCCCTTCCCCAATCCCGCCAGTCAAGGGCAGGGGTAGGAATGCGGCACGTCAGCCTCGTGCTCCCCGAGAGCGAGATCGATGTGATCCCCGCTTCTCTCCGAAGGTATATCCGGAGTAACGAGGGCCTGGTAGACCCCCAAGGATCAAGCTTGCGGTTGGTACCGGCCCCTCCGGAAGTGCCTTCCGCCTCGATCGGAGAAGCCGGAGACTTTTTCTGGGGATCGACGGTCGAACCACGATCTGGTGCACCCTCGGCGAGCACCGATGCTACGGCAGGATGTTCGCTCGCCGGCCCGTCCTATCATGATGTGGTAGCCAGGGCACCGCCACCCTCAGAGGGCGGCCCGGGATATGGAGGCCAATCGGCCTGTTCGCCGTATTCACCGTCGGCCAGCCCGTCGGCCCGGCGGCCCGCCTCGGCACCACTACCAGTTCCCCGTCCGTTCCCAGCCATGGAAGAGGACCAAGGAGATCTGGGTCCCGAGTTTGAGTCGTGGAGCTTCTGGACCGTCCTTGCAGAGGGCCACTTCCCTGAGAAGTTTTGGCCAGTCGCAGGACCGGGCTTTGATGCACCCGAATCGCTCACCCCGGATGAGTTCGAATGCTTCCGCCGAACTCTCCGGGAGACTCACTCCCGTCTTCACTGCCTACAAATGCCATACCCCGGGAGTCAAGCGCACCTGGAGGATATTGGTGAGCAGTGCCGTCAAATTGACCTGGCCATGCTCCCCGCGGTTCGGCACCCCGGGTCATTTGAGCGCCACGAGGCCCTCCAACAACGATGCGTTGAGTGCTTTCAAGTACTCCGCAAAGTTATCGAGGAAGCCACTCCCCGCGTGTATATCCGTGGATGGGGGCAGTACGCTGCCCTACGCTTCAGTGTGATTCGCCGACAGCCCGATTCGCTGGGTGGCCCTGAGGGTATATCCCCAGGGACAGGAACGGTCAATATGGCTGACCTGTCGGGAGAGGGGAACGACTTGGAACTTCTCGACGGGGGCTTCCCCCCCGAAGACAAGCCGTCGTCAGATCCATCAGTGAGAGTTACTCGTCATCAGAGAAACCTCCTGGGGCTCCCCGCACCCACTGAAGCACTGACGTTAAGCCGAAACGTCAGCAAAGGAAAAGAGCACAGCGAGGCTATAAAGCCCGCCGACCCATCTGCCTCCATGCAGAGGGCAGAGGAGGATCCCGAGAAGGCTACGCTACGTCAGCAGCTCGCCGAACAGAAGAGGCTGGTTGACCAACTCCTCGCCGAGCGCGCTGCAGAACGGCGGCCTGACTACGGTGATCCTAGGCCAGGACAGCAGGGGCCGGAACAACCGCTCCTCGACGAGACTCTCCCGGGCAACCGTGATTACGCCGTGTTCGCCGACAAGAGAGAGGCCGTTGCCTATGGCAAGAGGGCGCGGTATGTTTCGCCACACCCTCCCGGGCGGCGTGACTACCTGAGAGACCCCGCTCGGATTCCTCCCGCTGCCCCAAGGGCCGCTCCGCCCGCCATCCCACGAGCTGCCGAGTCCGACGACCCGGTCGACGACCCGATTGAAGGGCCATGCAATGCGCTCGTGGTTAGAGATCCTCGCCAGGACTGGAACCCATGTCCGAACGATCCGATGGCGGCACTCATTGCCCGCTTGGAAGCCTTGGAGACTCGGCAGGTGGTGATCCCACCGGACGGCAAGCCCTACCCAGCATGGGTGGATCACATGCCGGCGCCTCCGGGATTCGGGAATCCCACTTTCTCCCCCTTCAACGGGACTGGAGATCTGCCACAGCATTTAGCCCACTTCAACTCGAGGTGCGGGCCTATGTTGGGGACTCCGGCGCAGCAGGAGGCCGCTAAGCTTCGCTGCTTTGTTCAGACACTGGAAGGGCCAGCATTTGTCTGGTACAGCCAGCTCCCCGTCGGGTCGGTAACCAGCTGGGAGGACCTCCGTAGGCAGTTCCTCTACCATTTCAGTTCCACGACCCGGAAGACAAGTATCGCAGACCTCTTCAAGTGCAATGAGCGGCCTGATGAGCGAGTCGCGGACTTCGTCGCCCGATGGAAGGGTCTCACGTATTCCCTTGACATGCCATTGACTCAAGAGCAGTTGCTGACAATGTGCGTCGGGAACGTCAAGACCGAGCTGGTCCCTTCCCTGATTACTCTGAATTACCCCGGAGGGTTCAGGGACTTCTCAGACAAAGCTCAACGTCTTGAGGAAGCCCTGCAACAGGCCAGCCAGGCACACCCGCTGCCTCCTATGATTCCTGCAAGGAGAGTCAGTAGGGCTGAGCCCGCTGATGTTGCCCAGATAGAGGCCCCCAGGCCGTTGGAGCTGCTACCGGTGAGGCCAGCTCCACAGCCTCACAGGAATCCGCCTCCATGGGCTCAGTTCCCGGCCCAGCAGCGGCAGCCTCAGAACCGGCCGGCCCCTCCGCGTAATGTACCGCCGCAACCCAGGCGAGATAATCAGGGTCCACCTCCTCGGCAGGCCCCTCCAGCCCCTCGTCAAGACCACGCTCCCAGGGGCCCGCGACACCTGACTTACTCATTCCATGAGGATCAGGTCCCCGGTTATTTCCGGAGCGCCCTGGAGCAGAGGATTGTGCGACTGCCTGAGTGTTGGAAGCCAGAGGAGGCACATCTTACGAATAACCCCCGCTACTGCCCCTACCATCGGGCCCTGGGGCACACCATCCAGCGGTGCTATGTGTTTAAGGATTGGCTCCAAGACCAGATTAACAACAATGTAATCAGGTTGGGCCCAGCTCCAGCCCAAGTGGCGGGCGTGTTCGTGGGATCAGATGACGATAGTGGCAACGAGGACGAATGGCAGCTGGTCTCCAACCGCGGATCCCAGAAGTATAATAACTGGATGGCCCGCAAGACGACCATTCGCGCCCATGGAATCATCCGTGCGCGCTTGAATCAGCCTGAGCCCCCAGAATCCGCGGGTGCTGCTTCGGCATCGTCGTCCCAGCCTGCCTCTTCCAAGAGGAGCAAACGGCGGCAGCGCAAGAAGGAAGAGCGCGCCCCGCCAGTTCCGCCACTATCCCGCACTCTCGGCGATTTCATGCCCCCGGAGATGGGGGTCCCTCCTCGGATCCACCCGGTGATGGATGATTCGTCCGATGACGGTATTGGGTACGCTTCGGTTAACACCGTCGAGCTGGTAAATCCCTTTTCGGTTCCCGACGTTGAAGAACACCAGGTGGACCTCCCTAGTGTCCCCGGTCGTCGCCACCGTCTGAAGAACCGCAACAACAGGAGTCGCCGGGGCACAGCCGTTGGTACCTCCAGCCAGGCCGTGCACGCCACCGAGACTAGGCAGCAGGCTCAAAACCGAGCTCAGCGCGCACAGCCCCCCCATCCGGGGATGGCGGATTCGCCTCCGCCACTGTTTGTGGTGTGGGACCAGGCAGAACCGCCTCAGCCGCGTCGCGACCAGCTCCGCCCTGCCACAAGTCCATCCCGGCCTCCTGACTCCAGTACGGTGACCATTTCCCGGACTGCGACCAGTGAACAGCGAGATGCGCCAAGTACCAGTCGGCCGCCGATCCAACCGGCAAGGCCCGTCATGCCACCAACCGCAGAGCAACCTCCTGCAACCAGGGGCTCGCGCTTGGCCAAAAAGTATGATGTCCTGAAGCACTTGGCCGACATCCCAACAAGGCTCTCCATCCTTGAGGCTCTGCGCATGTCATCTGAGATGCGCGAGGCACTCGCTGAAGCCCTGAAAAGCCCCCTCCAGTTTGAGACAGAGGTTGCGGCTGCAGAGGCCTTTCACGCCGAAACGATCGAGGACGCCGAATGTCAGGCAGTTATCTCGTTCTCTGGTAAGGATGAAGACCCTCCTATACAGGGACACATTCGTCCGCTGTATGTCACTGGCCAGTTCAATGGCCTTGAAGTCCGGCGCTGTCTTGTCGACACGGGGTCCGGGATTAACCTGATTCCAACTCGGACGCTCCGGAGATTGGGGTTGTCTGAGGATGACTTGATTCCCTCCGACCTCAGGATCCAGGGGTACGATCGCACCGAGCAAACCCCAGTCGGCAAGATACGTTTGAAGACCCAGTTCGGTGACTTGGTTGCCAACACCGAATTCATGGTAGTCTCTCAGGACACTGCGTACAACGCATTGATGGGAAGGCCATGGCTCCATCTTCACGCGGCGGTTCCCTCGTCATACCACCAGTGCCTCAAATACTCCCTTAATGGTCGAGTGGGCGTGCTTCAAGGAGATGACTCTCCTTTTTCCTCGTGTGAAGCCCGCTATCTGGACGCGGACTATTACAAGAGCAAGGATAAGCAGATCCTGGCAGGTGAGGTTGAGCCTGTCGCTGTTGCAAGTGATCCCTGGGCAAGTCTGGATGACGCTTACGTCCTCCCGATTCAACGGTTGGACGTAGCCATGGTCTTGACGGTCCGCGATTCTCCTGATGAGATGGCAGTGACCGCCCGCGCCAGCACCAGTGGCCCAGTAGGATCTGGTAGCCCCAATGCAGTTGCCAACGCAGTCTCTCCCGTGGACGATCCCTCCCCGAGTGGAGAGGATATGGAAGACGCACCCCCAGCCTTTGAGGAGGGCGTCCCCGCCACGGTCGATGAGTTAATACAGGTGAACCTTGGAACCGAGGCCGATCCAAGACCCACATTGGTTAGTGCCGCCATGCCCTCTGAGGAGCGGCAGCAGTACGTGGACTTTCTCCGGCAGCACCGTGATGTATTCGCTTGGGGCTATGACGAGATGCCGGGGCTGGATCCTCAGGTAGCCGTCCACCGCCTTGGTCTCCCGGCGAACCATCGCGGGTTCAAGCAGCCTCCCAGGAAGATGCACCCATCCCACGGTGCCATGGTTGAGGCCGAAGTTGACAAGCTTATCAAAGCCAACTTCGTGAGGGAAGTTCAGTACCCCAAATGGCTGGCCAACATTGTGCCGGTCAGGAAGAAGAACGGGCAGATCAGAGTCTGCATCGACTTCCGCGATCTCAACCGCCACTGCCCGAAGGATGATTTTCCCCTTCCAGTGACAGAGCTGTTGATTGATGCCACGGCAGGGTTCCAAGCCCTCTCCTTCATGGATGGATACTCCGGATACAACCAAATTCGGATGGCCCCTGAGGATGAGGAGTTCACTGCCTTCAGGGCCCCCCAAGGTACCTTTTGCTACCGGGTCATGCCTTTCGGCCTGAAGAATGCAGGTGCCACCTATCAACGGGCGATGCACCGCATATTCAAGCCAATCCTCAGCACACTGGTGGAATGCTACGTCTACGACTTGGTGGTCAAATCGCGCCAGCGTCAGGACCATCTCAAAGATCTTGAGAAAGTGTTCAGCTTCCTCCGGTCTCGCTGCCTGAAGATGAACCCGTTGAAGTGTGCCTTTGGGGTCACCTCCAGAAAGTTCCTTGGATTTGTGGTAAGATACCGGGGTATTGAGATCGACCCAGAGAAAATCAGGGCGATTAGCCAGATGCCTCCCCCAGGTACCGTCCGGGAACTGCAAGGGTTCCAAGGCCACTTAGCCTATATACGCCGATTCATCGCGAATCTGGCCGGCAAGTGTAAGCCCTTTTCTCGGCTCATGAAGAAAGGTGCCACCTATGTATGGGATAAAGAGTGTCAGACCGCTTTCGAGGAGATCAAGCAGTACCTGCTTCAACCTCCGGTCCTGATGCCGCCCGTATCCGGAAAGCCGCTGGTCCTTTATGTGACCGCCCTGGAACGGTCCCTGGGTGCCCTTCTCGCCCAGAAGAACAACGAGGGAACGAAGAATAGCCTCTATTACCTCAGTTGCATGCTCCTCGATGCAGAAGTTAGGTATTCCCCCATCGAGAAGAGCTGCCTGGCGCTCGTATTTGCCGTACAGAAATTACGGCACTACTTGCAGCACCATGAGGTACAGTTGGTTTCTCGGGTAGACCCGTTGAAATATATCCTGAGCCGACCTATGTTGACTGGCCATCTAGCGCGGTGGGCTATGATTCTCCAGCAGTTCGACATCAGGTATGTGTCTCAGAAGGCCATCAAAGGGCAAGCATTGGCAGACTTTCTGGCAGCTCACCCGACCTCCGCGGATCAGCCGCTGGATCTAGGCTTTCCTGATGAGACCATTCTCTCGGTTGATCGAGCCGATCCATGCTGGCAGATGCACTTTGACGGTGCCTCCCGGAGCCCCACCGGTAGAAGACTCAATAATCCTAAGCTCAACAGAGTAGGCTTGGGTATCGTCTTCATTACCCCGGAGCGAGCCGTGCTGCCATACTCTTTCCTGTTGTCAGAGGGCTGTACCAACAATGAGGCGGAATACCATGCCCTCATCACCGGCCTCGAGTTGGCTCTCGAGATCGACGTGCCCCGTCTGTGCGTGAAAGGGGACTCCGAGCTGGTCGTTAAGAAGATCAATGGCGACTACGTTGTCAGGAAGCCGGAACTTGTGCCATTGTTGGAGTGCACCCTCCTTCTGATGGCCCGGTTCCCTTCTCGGCCGGAAATTGTCCATGTTCCCCGGTCGCAGAACGGTCGAGCAGATGCTTTGGCCAGCCTCGCTGCGTCGCTTGCGGAGCCTGAACAGGACAACCTGATCGTCCGCGTGACGCGCCGCAGGCTCATCGCTCCCATTATCCCGGAAGAAGATCGCGCCCCGTTGGTAAGTAACCTCACCACGGTTGCCCCTATGCCCGGAGCCCCGAGTACCCCAGATATGACAGTCGGATCAGCCCCTGATTGGAGGACGCCTTTGGTTGAGTACCTCCAACATGGCATTCTTCCATCGGATCGGGCCGAGCGTGAGCGAGTTCGACGCCGCGCATCGCAGTTCGTCCTCCAGAGCAGTCCCGGCCTGGAGCAGATCCTCTACAAACGCGGATTTGATGGTGTTCTCCTCCGTTTCCTTCAGGGAGTTGAGATCCCACGAGTCATGCAAGAGGTTCATGCTGGTTCATGCGGCGCCCACCAGACTGGGCCGAAGCTGTCCCACCAGATTCGGAGGTTAGGATACTTTTGGCCCTCTATGATCCATGACTGCATCGAGTATGCCAGGAGGTGCCATGCGTGCCAGGTTCATGCGAACTTTGTGCATCGGCCGCTGGAGCCTCTCCATACCACTAGGTATTCCTGGCCCTTTGCAGTCTGGGGTCTGGACGTTGTAGGACCTTACCCTCCGGCGACAGCTCGCCAGTGCCGGTTCATTCTGACCGCTACGGACTTCTTCTCCAAATGGGCAGAAGCGATTCTGCTCAGAGAGGTCAAATCCTGTTCGATCGCTGACTTCGTGACCTCCAACATCATCTATCGATTTGGAGTGCCTCACGCTATCCTCACGGATAACGGAACCAATTTCCGAGCAGCCGAGTTGAAGAAGTTGTACGCCAAGTATAACATTCGCTCGAACCATACATCTCTCTATCATGCGCATGCGAATGGACAGATCGAGGCGTTTAACAAAACCCTCTCTAACATTCTGCAAAAGATGGTTGGTCAGAACAAGAAGAGTTGGCCGGACAAGCTCCCCAACGCCCTCTGGGCTTATCGGACGACGACTCGCAATTCCACCCAGATGACCCCTTATTCCCTGGTGTATGGAGCTGAGGCCGTCCTGCCCATCGAGATCCAGTTACCGTCCTTGCGCACTGCGGTCTACGACCAGCAAGCGCCGGACAGAGTTGCTGAAGCCCGTCTAGTCAAGTTGGAAGCACTGGATGAGAATAGACTTCGCGCTTTGCACAACTTGGAGAGGCATCAAAGCAGAATGGCTCGATCTTTCAATAAGAAGGTTCGCCTCCACTCCTTCCTGCAGGGTGATCTAGTGCTAGCCCTAAGAGCACCAATGATCCCCGGCAGGAAGCCGCCCAAGTTGGAGCCCAAGTGGGAGGGACCTTTTGTTGTCCACAAGGTCTATCCCAACGGCGCGTACTCCCTAGCGACTATGGATGGTGAGCGTGTCACTCCTCCCACCAACGCTAGGTTCCTCAAGCAATACTTTGCCTGAGTGTTCATTCGTCCCGCATGACGCTAAACTGCACTACGTCCAGCATGACGTTAAACTGCACATACGTCCAGCATGACGTTAAACTGCACATTCGTCCCGCATGACGCTAAACTGCACTTCGTCCCGCATGACGCTAAACTGCACTTCGTCCTGCATGATGTTAAACTGCACCACGTCCTGCACGACGTTAAACTGCATTCGTCCAGGCTACAAGACGTTAAACTGTTCAGCATTCGTCCGTGCTGCAAGACGTTAAACTGCCAAGTGCTTCGTCCCGCATGACGCTAAACTGCACTACGTCCGAGCTACAAGACGTTAAACTGTTCAGCATTCGTCCTGCATGACGTAAAACTGCCCCTCAAGAACTACGTGCGGCTTGATTCCCATCCTTATGGGATACATAGGACCGCCTGAACCTTCATGTTTCAGGCCCAGCCCCATCCTTCGGGAATTTCCATCCCATCTCGGGCCCTTGGCCCAGTTGCCCCCGGGTGTGCGGCGTATGGTGTGAGTGCGGGGCTATGCCCTCATTCACGTCGGTTTGCTCGTCACGCTGTACGCCCCCCCACGTTTGGGGATGCCTTCTGCTCCCCCCTTCTTTTTTCCTCATCGTCCTGCATGACGTTAAACTGCACTTCAAGAACTACGTATGGCTTGATTCCCATCCTTATGGGATACGTAGGACCGCTTGGACATTCATGTTTCAGGCCCAGCCCCATTTCCCGGGAATCTCTATCCCGCGTTGGGCCTCTGGCCCCAGTTCCCCTCCTTTTTTGTGCGAGGCGTATCGCGTGAGCGGGGGATTATGTCCTCATTCACGTCGGTCTACTGGCCGCGCCGTACGCCTCCCCCGTGTGTGGGACCACCTCACACCCCTCATCGTCCTGCATGACGTTAAACTGCCTCTCAAGAACTACGTATGGCTTGATTCCCATCCTTATGGGATACGTAGGACCGCCTGGACGCTTGTGTTTCAGGTCCATCCCCGTCTCTTGGTTGATCACGGGGATCTGCCCTCTTTTGGTTGCCCTCAGGGTGAGTCCTCCGACCCTTTCCGGAGATCTGTTAACATGTTTTGGGTACTTCGGTCTATGACTCGTAGTGTCAGATTCAATCCCGACAAGTCCTGTGTTGCTTGTCAGGCCTCGCGCTTCCTCTCATTTGAGCCTTCACTCAAATGGATCCTCGTTAGCGGTTTGGGTACGATGCCTCAGTGCTCTCCCACCGCTCCGGGTCGATTTACCGGCGGGTCTTGGGCCGCAAATCGATATGAATCCTGCGATTGAGCGGTTGATGCTCGTTTTCTTGCCCCGTCTTAGGCTGACGCGATCGGATGTTGTGTTGCGAATGCGTCAGCAACATCCTCGATCGCCATGTCGGCTCTTTCAGGCTCTGAACATTGGTTGCGCAGTCCTCATCACACTCCGCCTTTATGCGTTGTAGTGGAATCTGGACACTCTTTTCATACTGACCTTCAGTACACCTTTACACGTTAGGCAGACCAACCAAGGTAATGATGTCGTTTGAGGCTCCCATGATCTGAGCACCAAGGATATATGCGGATGTTCTCCCCAAGGGCCATGCGTAGCTGGACCCTCGTCCCCATAAGGAGGGAGGAGTCGCTCGAACAATCGCGTTCTGAGCCCAGTATGCCTGGAGGCTAGCATCTCTGCCCCTCGGGTGATGGACATACGCAGACCCCCATCCCAAGACTCTTCTCCTGGAATCGTGCGTGACCGCAGGGCTGGGTATGCTCCCACCTCCGCTGTGTCCGTCGTACCGCGGTAAGAGGATTCCTCCATGGTCCGAACCACACGACCTTAAACTGTGTTGTCTGGTCCTACCACACGACCGTAAACTGTGATCGTCTTGGCCGCCCGACGAGAAAACGGCACTGCATCGTGATGTTCCCCTCAGGGGACACTAATGTTGGGCGCTGGTTAATAACCACGCCATTCATCAATGCCTTCTGTGGCTTGATTATTGTGGCGACGCCAGAGATTTCTCAATCACAGGCATGTCGCCGCACGAAAAACCATTCATCTTTAAGGACAAACAAGAAATATCAAATGCCGCTCCTTCTGTGTGCGAGGGTCAGACCCGCACTCTTTCCCGCGCTGGTGCCCGATTGTGTTGCGCCGCGCTTCAAGAACTACGTGCGGCTTGATTCCCATCCTTATGGGATACGTAGGAACGCCCGGATGTTTGAAACTTCGGGTCCAGCCCCCACATCTTAGAGATTCCCCCTTCTCTGGGGAATCCGCCGCCTTCAGGTCACCCTCAAGGCGTGTTCCCCGACCCCTTGCAGTGGTCCACCGGTGTCAAGAGTACTCTGGTTTATTGCCAGGAGGGTCAGGATCCGCTTGGTCAGGTTTCCTCCGCTTTTCAGGCTTCGTGCTCCCTTTCATTCGGACCCATCGTCTACGCCCTGGGTGGAGCCCCCGTGAACGGTTCGGACACAATGCCTCAGTGCTCTCCCACCGACTCGGGCCGGTACCCCCAATGGCCTCGGGCAGCAAATCGATATGAATCCTGCGATTGAGCGGTCGATGCTCGTTTGCTGCCTCATTCCACCAACGGTTAGTGCGATGTTGATGCTGCTTTTCCGCCACGGTCGGCAGTACTCTCATATCGTCACGCCGGTGCTCCCGGTCCTCGAGTGAATGGCCGCATGATTCACATTTCCCACCTCCCATTCTGACCAGGCGAAAACTCGACACTCTTGACACTATCCCTCAGTGCATCTTCGCATATCCAGGGGATATGACCAGATGCGGCGTACTTTGAGGTCCTTATGGTCCGAGCTCTAAGACCTTAAACTAATATCTCTCCTTATGGTCCGAGCTCTAAGACCTTAAACTAAGATCTCCCCTTATGGTCCGAGCTCTAAGACCTTAAACTAAGATCTCTCCTTATGGTCCGAGCTCTAAGACCTTAAACTAAGATCTCTCCTTATGGTCCAAGCTCTAAGACCTTAAACTAAGATCTAGCCCTGATGGTCCGAGCTCTACGACCTTAAACTAAGATCTCCCCTAAACGGGATTCTACGTCCTGCATGACGTTAAACTGCACTCACAGAACTACGTGTGGCTTGATCTCCAGCCTGATGGAGTACGTAGGAACGCCCGGGCATTCCGACTCGGGTCCAGCCTCAGGGATCGTTAAGTCCCGCCCCTCCTCGTCGCCGGCCGTCTGGCCTGACTTCGGGTAGAGTGGTGCAGTTGTGATATTCTCCCCGATTCAGCTCGGGATGCCCCATCGCAAGGATGGGAAGCGACAGTTTCCTCGTCAGAGAGGTGCTGTCTGAGAATTGAGGTGACTCACGGCCAGATTAGTGCATCCGCCTAATACGTTTTCCCCACGGTGGCGCAATTTTGAGAGCGTTGGATTCTGTCCGAACAAATCGTCACTTCGCCCCACGCTTCGCATGCCCTGTTGATCTGGATTTTCCACCCTTGTGTCTGAAGGAACCCCAAAGCGGTATTCATGATGACATGTGGTCCGCCTCCTGCAATATGAATGATGGCCTTTTTCGGTCCGTCTATTGCAGTTGTTATGGTCGATCCACTGTCCGCCTACCGTCTTGGGCATTTCCTGGAAGGCCGACCGTTGTGGATGTCTGGATTCGGGACACGCGATTCACCCTTTCTCATTTCCCTATGTTCGGATAAAATCTCAACGCCCCTAGCATTGTCCCGCTCGTGTGTTGGAACAGGTTGGGGGAATGGTACATTGATTAGGTCTGAGGTCTCCTTTCCTAGGAATGACCTCCCTCTTTTCTCCAGAAATCCAGGCCCAATTATGGATGCCTGATGCTTGGTTAACACTCCCGCAAGACAGTGAATTGTGGTTGAGCATATTAAACCAAAAGATGCAGATAAATATATTGATTCATACAGATGGATCAAAGTAGCGTAAGCAAATGTTTTGGGAATGGCAAAACAAATCCCTTAGGGATTAGCGTGCTGAATGAGTCTTTCTAATGCCGCTACCCTTTGGCTGGTGGCCTCCAGAGCTGCTTCTCGCTCTCTGCGTGCCCTCTCTTCGTCGGCGGTCGCAGCACGCAGTTCGTCGATTCTGGCCTGTGCACGCTCCCGCTCGACTTGAATTGTGACCATCTGTTGGCCCGCCTCCGTCAACTGTACTTGGGCGTCAACCAGCTGAGCTGCTAGTTGCTCCACAAGCTCGGTACACGTCGCGACGAAGGCCTCCTTCTCTGCCGCCTGCCCTTCGAGGCGCCGGACTTCCTGCTCCGCCGCGAGGAGCGCCCGCGTGCTCTCCGACATGTCCCGACTTTGTGTGACGTCGGCACGCCGGCAGCTCTCGCGCATCTTTTCGGCCATGAAATCACGGACCGTTAGATGGAGGCGTTGAGCATCAGCTCCCCCGGCACACAGAAAGCGCAGCCAGGTTTGAAGTGATCCCATGCGCCCCAGCCACTCCGACGGGTCTTGCTTGAGGAAGCGCTGGATGCACTTCCACCCCCTGTGGCGCGTTATCCGGCTCTCCTCAACCACCTTCGCGTCCGAGTCGTCCATCTCCTCGGGATCGGCAGGCCGGTAGGCAGGGAAGGCACCCAGCAGGTCTGCTGCAGGGTCCGCCCCTGGGAGGTCCTCATGAGGGATAGGTTCCCCAACATCCGGGCAACCTTCTTCTCTCCCCCCAGCGGCGCTGACACCCTCGTCAGCCCCCAACCTCTCTCCGATGTCAGCACCGCCGATGTCCGGAGCCCCTTGATCAGCAGTTGGTGGGGCCGGCTCGGTTTGGGAAGTCTGTTCCGGAGCAGGCGGCATGTCCACCACTGGTCCACTCGTAGATGGCCCGGGTTCGGCAACCCGATGAGCCTCCAGTGTTGAGATCACTGCGCAGGGCATGCCATGGTTAGTCACGGATCGTCAACGGCAGGCACCAGCAGTAAAGTAAGGAGACTTACCGGAGGTCAGAGTGTCATCTTCCGCTACCCCGGTCGCCGCAGGAACAGTTGCAGCAGGGGACCCCTTAGCGCTTGTCAATTCGATGATGGGTGTCTGGCCCCCGCCTTGTCCTGCTGGCGCCCCTCCTACTCCTGCTGAGGATGCCTGACCAACATCCGTGCGCTCCTGAGAAAGATGGAGAAATGGGTTAGAAGCTGCATAAGAGAGTGGATGAAGCAGATTGAGTAGGGATAGAAGCGGACCTCGAGGAGCTCAGTGACATCAACGTTGTCAGAGCCGGCCACCTCGCCGCTCTCCCGTGGGCTCCCCTGATGGGATCTTCCCTCGGAGCCTTCATCCTCCCCCATTTCCTCCTCTTCTTTGGAGTCGTTGCTACTGTCGTCTTCTTCCGGCGGCATCTGTTCCGGAGCGGGCTCGAGACCGAGCATCACCTTCACCAGAAGGGATGGCTCCGCGCGCTGACCACGTTGGCGCGCGTACTCGTCCATGGCCGTCAGATACGCATACTGCCGGTTGAAGTCCACCCTGTCGGCAATGTGGAGGCGCCCGACCTCTGGCAGATGGATTCCTTCTCTGAGAATCTTTCGCCAGATGGCGTCGGTCCCCAGTGACTGCCGCAGGGTCATCCAGGCCGACCACAGCGCCGGGAAGACTGCATCGTGGGAGGGTTCGAGCAGACGTCTCACCTGCTTCCCGGGCCGCTCTTCGACCGCCGCATGTGCCCCCTCTCTGGGCGCCGAGGTCGTAGCGGCAGCCTGCGATGTGCCCGCCGCCGAAGTCCCTGCCCGCGCCGGCTCCGCTGCTTGGCGCGCCTCCGTTCTCCCCCGTGTGGCGGCGCCTCGCCTCCTTCCTTGACGCCCGGTCTCCGCACGGGTAGCCTCGAGCCGCCGAACTAGCTTCCGCAAAAGCCCCTCAGGGTACGCGATGGCCCAGTGTTCGGCGTACTCGGTTGCCAAGCCTGCGTCAACTCCGGTAGGAGGGAGAGTGATGACGTCGCCAGAGCCGAAAGCGGCAAACATCAGCCACATCTGGCGAAGGACGCCAGGGTTCGTCTCCTCCCGGACAGCAGTGAATACCCTCTTCGGCATCCGTTGAAGGCACCCGAACTGCCTGGCGAAACGGGTCGGCACGTAAGGCTCGCAGATCACCTTCCCGTCGATCCGAGCCACGAGCACCCCGCCCCGCATGTTCAGTAAGTACTCATGCTGCTCCAGCGGACCCTGCCCGTTGTCGATCATTTGGCCAACGGGAGTGGGGAACGGACTGAAGTTGAAGTTGGCATGATTGCCAATCCGGATCCGCACGCCCTCCTCACTTAGGGTCATCGGAGCGACCCCCGCGATGTTCAGCAGGGAGGGTCGCAGGCCGTTGCCCGGAGGAATGATGGCGTTCGGAAACGTGTACCCACCGAGGTGAGCAGCCACCCAGCCGTGGAAGAACTGAAAGGGCCCACAGATCCTTCGTGGTGACCCCCCTCGTGAGATGCGTCCCAGGATGGCATACAACCTCGCCAGCACTGGGACCCCGAGGTTGTATCTCTTGTTGGCGGCCATAGCGCCCGCCACCGCCAGTGTCGCCGGGCGAACGCCCATTCTCGCGTCCCGCACTGGCAGGAGCCACCCACTCAGAAAGGCGGACAGGAACGCCGCGTACCGGACATTTGTGTCCCGGGCCTCGATGACGCGGTACCCCCATGAGCGGTAGTCGCCCGTCTCCAGGACCCGCCAGTACGACCCGTTCCGGCTCCTCTGAGCTGCGGTCGGGCACCGCTTCCCCCTGCCTGGCATCTTGACCGCCGGGTCATGCTCCAAGAACTGGCCGAACCATTCCTTGTAGGCTATGTCCTTCTGGAAGTCTTTGATCCCGAGCCGCTGCGTAGCCAGGTCAAGCAGATGCCAGGTCAGGATGGGAGTCCGTGACCTGTCCTCCCAGATGTTCTTCGGTGGCAGGAACTCATCGTATTGGTAGCCCTCCAGCAGGATACCTCCGATGCAGTGGATGTCCCAGAGGCCGATGCCGACCTCCCCATGGTGAAGATGGAAGGTGTTGGTATCCGGAGACCATCGGGTGAACAGCTCCGGCCCGAGCTCGGACTGCTGGTAGAAGTGGAACTGCGACGTCCACACCGCCTCGAACAGGCCGATGTACCGCAGCTCCTCTGCGAAGTGATCGCAAGTGTGGCGTACCCAGAACGCCCAGGCCCACTCACTGGTGAAGTTGCCCCCAGACCGCAAGTCCCAGTCCTTCAGCCAGCCCTTGGTGTCGTCCGTGACGCTCTGGCGATATATGCTCGAGTAGAGGGCTGGAGAATTCTCCGCAGTAGGCTCACCCCCATCAATGGTTCGCGTCCTCGGGTTCAGGACATATACATCCAAGTGTCTGGTCTCCCTGGCAGGATGCCCATTGTTGGTGATGTTATAGCGGAGAAGCTCGTCCTCCCGGGTCACCCAGGTCCGCGGCGCATCAATCTCGAACCCTGGCACCAGGACCTCATCTAGGATGCCGAAGTTCCAGAGCGGCAGGTTGTCCGACAGTGGATATGTCTTCTGGGCCGGCGTCAGTAAGTTGAACAAGGATTGATTGTTGGAAACAATCTCCTTGGCTCCATAAACCTCCTCGTTCGTCGCCATCTCAGCCCTGCGAGTGGCGGCATCCCCCTCATTTCCTCTGTGCGCGGCCATCTCAGAAGTTTCGGGAGTCGTGCGGGTTAAGGGATGAAGTGTGCGGAATCGGACGAGGCTGGTGGAAAAGTTTGAGAGTCGGCGCGCAATCCAAGTAGGCGGCGCGCAATTGGGAAGACTGTCGCGCAAAGTTCCGGGTTTTCGCGCAAAGACAGGCGAAATCCGGACGGTTTTGCGCGACGAGCGGGCGAATTCCGCGCCGGAAAGGGCAATTTCGCGCACGAGAGCAGAGATGCTTATCGCGCGGAAGGCCAGTGTACGGCACGGAGGGACCCAGTGCCCCTATTTATAGGCGAGGCCGGGGTCCGCGCCGCGCGGAAAGCGCTTTGCGCGACCGCAGCGGCGAATTTCGCGACCGGCGCCCCTTTTTGCGCGCCTAAGTCCCTCGCCGCCCAGGACTTCGGCATTCCGGCGTCTCCCTCGGAACCCGGTCGTTGCGACCTCTCGCCGATCAGATTCCGAGGGGGGGCTTTTGTAGACGCCAGAAAAGAAAGTTGTTCCCAAACGAAGCTCCGGATGCGGAAAGCGAGGTCATATTTGGAGTCGGAAGAATGTTTCGGAGGGCCCGGAGGCCTTGCGCGGAATTTCAGAGGTCTGCGCGCAAAGATGATGATCCGCGCGCAAAACCCCCGGGATGCGCGCAACTCCCTTGCGCGCCGTGCCCGATTCCACGCCCGCGAGGAGAATTCCGCGCTCGCGCCTTGGATTCCGTGCCCGGGGTTGCCTATAAATACTAGGCGACCCCCAACGTTTCAAAGGTTGCTGGAAGTCGAACGGTCTCCCGCGCGCGCAATTCAACCCCTTCCGCGCGCAATGCCGATCTTCAGGTAACCTCCTTTCTTTCGCGCAATAGATCCTTGGGGTCCGCCTTCACGCGCAATCCCCTTGGCTCCTTCCCTTTGAATAAATTTCAACCCGAAGGCCTTTGCGCGCAAAAGAAGCCTCTTGCGCGCAATTGCCCCCCGGGTGCGCGCAATCCAACCCGATTGCGCGAACCCCCCATTTTCAAAGTGGCCATTCGTTAGAGAATGAGCCGTTGCCCCCGCGCGCTACCCGAAGCCCGGTGCGCGCAATCCCAATCATCCGCGCGCAAAGCGCTGGCCCAATTGCGCGCCAGCCCGCCATTTTGCGCGCCGACCCGCGGTTTTGCGCGCAAAGCTCCTCTTTTGCGCGCAATCCGCCAGGGTCGCCTCCCTTGACCCCCTTTGTGTACCCGCCTGCGTGGTGCCCGATGGTCTTCATCGCAGGTTCCCGCACCGTGCGCTGTCTTCCCGTGCAGCCTTCCAGGCTCGTGCGAAGTGACACGGACCCGTCGGTGGCAATCATTCGTCCAGCATGACGTTAAACTGCATATTCGTCCTGCAAGACGTTAAACTACACATAGGTCCAGCATGACGTTAAACTGCATATACGTCCAGCATGACGTTAAACTGCACATTCGTCCAGCATGACGTTAAACTGCCCATACGTCCAGCATGACGTTAAAATGCACATACGTCCAGGATGCACGACGCTAAACTGCCTAGCCCCCCATCGTCCGCGCTGCAAGACGTTAAACTGCCAAGTGTTTCGTCCTCAACACACGACGTTAAACTGTACTTCGTCCGGCAAGACGTTAAACCGTCCGCTTCGTCCTCAACACACGACGTTAAACTGTACTTCGTCCGGCAAGACGTTAAACTGTCCTCATCATTCGATCCCGTGCTTCGCACGCAGGGTCTCCCCCGGTTTGGACGTGGCCCCCACCCGCTCGTCTCTGCAGGGATGTCGGGATTGTCCCCCTTTTGGGACGATTTAATGGGAGTGGCTTTTCCCTACGGGGGCAGGGTATTACAAACCCCTAGTTTCTCGTGGGAGGCTGCACATGTGTATCTCCATTGCGCCTCCCCACTGCCGAAGCCAGTAGAGGGTGTGACTGGGATCGAGGTGTCTTCTGCTTTCGGTCCAAGTCCCTTCCAACTGAGTTTTGCTGCATCCGGGCTGCCTCAAGTGCGTAAGTCCTGACAGAATGAACTACGTGGACTTTGATCCCTGTCTTCTATACAGGGTACGTAGGAAGCCTCCCTGAGGTCCAAGCCCGCCACCTGGTCGTCCCGGTCGTATTTACGTCGGTTCGTCCATCAGTGGACCCCTCCAGGTTTCACGCTTGCGTCGATTCACCTATGAATCCGCCCCTGTGGGAGACTGCCCGTGTGTATCTCCACTGTGCCTCCCCACAGCCCCTTTTCCCATTTCTCTTTTTATCGTCCAGCATGACGTGAAACTGTGATCCACCCGAACGTTCCACCCCCCTCTGTGCGAGGTGGTCCGGTTCAATCCTCCGCCCGGCGGCCTAGACCTCTTCGTGAGTCGGCTTGCCGACGTCCAGCATGACGTTAAACTGTATACCCGAACTACGTCGACTTTGATCCGTGCTAACGCGCGGTACGTAGGAAGCCTCTACGGGGTCCAAGCTCTTCACTCCATTATCCATCCTGATCCTTACCCGGGCCGCCACATCCCGGTGGGGTCATGCCACTTCACTCCACTCCACATCATTTGGGAAGCCGCCCATGTGCTGGCCCCAGCGTCGGAGGTTCCCCGCAAGGGGTTCTGTCATCTGATCCACTTTTCGTGTTGATCGGTCCGATGTCGTCCCCGCTGGACGTTAAACTCGCGGCATACCCCGTGTTAAACATGGGAAGCTGAGGAAAACCTCAGGTGACACAGTTCCCCGCACCTAGTACGGGATGCCTCAGGCCATCATGCCTTCGAGAAGCCCTATTAGGGACGGAAGACAGACGTGCAGAGCCGTAGTGCTACGACACGCCCCCAGCACCCAGAGCCACCCGGCCTTCTCACCGCAGGTTGCTGCCCCGCCCAGACTCCTTGGAGCGTCCGGGCGGAAGCAGCGTAATTAACCGGTGTCCATGAAGATATGGCGCCGGGAACGAGATTCACGAACATTCTTAAGTCTATGAGGGAGACCCGGATTAGGCGACGAGTTCCAAGGAGACGTCCAAGGAAGGAGGAGCCGACATCCCATCATCCCGGTTTCGATCAAGGAGCAGACGCCCCTGAATAAGGGACGAATGCCGCCCGCCCTTGGAAAGCGGGACTGCGGGACCACAAGCCGCGCGCCCATCCCCTCGGGTTGACGGGTGCACGCGCGAACACGTCCTGGCGGAACAGCGTAACCCGACGCACATCCGCACCGAAACACCACTGAACACTCAACCATAAGTTAGTGTCTCTATCATCTCTTGGTAGGTAACACAACAACTAACTCTATATCATGGGTTGGAATATTCCTCTAATGTGGTCTCAGTTTCCTAATGCCATAAGCAACCACTTGATCCTTCTATATCATAACTCATCTAATTATGACATTGTTTTCACCACCAAAAATAATATATGCATTAATGGGAACTTGAGAACTGAGGATATGTGTTGAGATCATCCTACATTTCAGATTATACAAATATATCTCTCCAGCATCAAGACAATTAAGCATCAACCCTTTCTTGGACAACCTAGACAATATTGCTTCTATACTAGAGAAATCAAGTATAAAGCACTAATCATAACATGCTAATCCTAGATATCACTGAATCATGAAGTCATTCATGGGAATTTCCCATGAAACTATAGTTGAAACCTTCTCTAGGTCAACTGAATCTCATTTCTCTAAGTTGAAAAATCCCATGAATTTCACTTTATGAGTCCATAAACATCATTTGGTTAGCTCATCAAAAAGATAATTCTTCTTCAATTTACTCAGGACAACGTCAAGATGTTGGGAGTGATCATCCACTAACAAGGATTGAACTAATATATTTTCTAAAAAACCATTATATGATCCATAAAAGGAGGAATGAGTCTATTTATCAATTTAATTAATAATTTCAGTACATTATTCTACACAAATAGGATCACCACAAATCCATTGAAGTCGTACCTGCTCTTAAAAGGTTCTTGAGGTTTGTTCATTTGTATCACTGATAACTGGCAGTGACCTGATCTCAAATTAATAATGGATAATATCTAATCCCCTCTCACCTGATAAAAAATTTCATCGATGAGTGCAATGGGATGCCAATCTTGTCTGTCATCCATTTCATCACCCAATAATCCTCACATAATGTGAAAATACAAAATATGTTTCTTGGTGAAGATAACTAAAGAACCCCAAGGCGATGTAATAGGCCATATGTATCCATTATAGTCAAGTTCTTCAATTGGATATTCAAATACCAAAGGCCTATTGGTTCCATTATGTACAGATAGATAGAAACTGGATCAAATTCTAACACCAACTCAATCGCAAATTCAATCTATTTCTTAGGAGGTAATCTATATAAAATGTTAGGAATAAATCATAAAAACAGTCTACCACTTGAGGATAATAATCCTGAATGATTCCCCCATCTTCAAGAAGAACACTGGAAATCTGATACATGATGAAATCTAATATACATAGAATTGGTCATGCATAATCAGTTTGATGATCCTACTCACTATAGGGAAAATAAATACCTCCTTATAAATAAAATAATGTTACTCTCCCTATATAATAGTAAATATTATCCTAGTATGTCACGACCCGTCCTCGGGGCTCGTGCTGTGACTACCCCAAGCCCGCCTTCCATAGGCCAGGGGCTGGCGACTAGCACTAAAGGCGTAAATCCCGATAACTGGGAAGGCATTGCATTTATAAAAATAAACAAAACATCACAGAGCACAAGTGGAAGTAAAACACTAAGTACAAAGAGAAGTGCTGAAGGTACATGGGACAGAATACAAACCCAAAAGAAAGTACAACTACAACTGAACAAAGTACAACAGAAAAAGGCAACAACTGGAAGGACGGAAGCGGCTCCTGGGTCGTCCTTTTCGGATCCTACCTGAAGGGTAGGTAGAGATGGCGCATCTCCTAGATCGCACCACACGGAGGGTGGCTGGAACGAAATCTGAGCGTAAGAGGCTCTCAAAGTCTGTCCAGAGAAGAGATGCCTCATCGTGCAGCTGGAGCATCAAGATCCACCATCGTCCCGCTGCTGTGTGCAGTAGGCTCGCTGCGAGGATCACCATGAGGTCTGCTGGTGTCCTCACAAGCCTGAAAACTCGTACCACTGCCTCCAGCCAGTCCTCGGCTGCCTGGGGGTCCGTCTACCCGAGGAACCTGGGCGGTCGCTGGCGATGGAACTCATGTAGTGCACTAAGGTGATGTGCATCGTCAGCAGCTGGGGCAGGAAGCATCGGTGGCTCGATGGGTAGAGGTACCGCTGGTGCCTCTGCTGTCAAAGGGCCCGGTACCGAGGCCTCGTCGCTCGGCAAGCTGTCGTCACGTACAACTCTCGGAACCCTAGCTGGCTGTCGTTGTGGGGCCATCCTGAAAAGAAAACAGGTGTGCCACGGTCAGAACAGTATACCCGGTGAGCTGATACAAAGAAATCACAAAGAAAACTTGAAACACACATGCAATCAATGTTTTCGTACATTAAGTTGAAAATCAGAAGTCAGGGTCCTGGTGTACGGATACGTCGGCTGCCGCACCAACACTGGGCTCCCTGGACTGATAACCACACTCAATACGTTCAACACTATTGCTTCATATAGAAGAAAGATCAGAGTCTGCGGTAGAACCGAACTCCTCTGATACCAATTTGTCACGACCCATCCTCGGGGCCCATGCCGTGACTACCCCAAGCCCGCCTTCCATAGGCCAGGGGCTGGCGACTAGCACCAAGGCGTAAATCCCAGTAAAGGGAAGGCATTACCTTTGTAATGTAAACAAGCACCATAGAGTAATCAAGCGGAAAAAGTAAACACTAAGTAAAAACTGGTACAATAGTAAGTGCAGAAAGTAAGTGGGCCAGAATAGAAACCCAAACTGAAAGTAAAGTACAACTCAAAAGGGGAAAACAGCAACTAAAAGTTAAGGCCGCAACGTCGAGCCGTCCACTGAAAGTCCCACCTGAAGGGTGGGTACATAAAGCCTCAACAACTCCACGAGTCCAGCCGACCGCTCCGAGTACATCCCGCCCAGTGGTCCACCTCCAGGTACCGTCATGCTCCACAAGCCTCCACCACGATCAGTGTTGTCCTTCATCTGCAACCAACACAATGTAGTGCGGGCATATCCCGTGCAGGGGCGAGTATAAGCTACACAGTAGGGACCCCGATTCCCCCGAAGGTCTCCCAAAATCCACAAAGGATAGATACAATCATGAAGTAACATCTGACAGGGCTTAGGTATATGCCCATACATATACCTAAGTCATCAATTCTCACTCATCTCCAACATCCGAGCTCGAGTACAATCCAGGTCCTCAACAGGATTGGTGAGGTGGCTTATCGTCTGGCTCTACCACCTCAGTTGCAATGGGTGCACGACTTCTTCCACGTATCCCAGCTGAGAAGATACGTGCACGACCTAACACATATTATTGACCATGGGGAGCTAGACATTGATGATGGGGCGACTTTTGCGGAGGTCCCGGTGGAGATCGAGGATCGACAGGAGCGGGTCCAACGTGGACGGTCGATTCCTCTAGTGTGCATCAGGTGGCATCACGGGAACCTCCAAGAGAGCACTTGGGGGTGGGGAGGCTCAGATGTATGCTTAGTACCCACATTTGTTCCCTAGATTGATGTATCTTTATGGGGACGTAAATCCCTAAGGTGGGAGTGATGTAAAGACCCAAAAATTTCAAGGAACTTTTTTTTCTTAATTTTCTTTGGAATTTTACAAGAACACAGTTTCTAACGGCAAATGATTCCGAGGCCCGGTGTGCCCGGCATCATTTTCCGAAGTTTGGCTCAGGTAAGTTCAGTGAACGAACGAGCGGGTTTTTTCTAACTTTTCAACCGGTGCTCGGAATCAAATTCCGAGGGCACCAATGGAATCGTAGCGCCAGTTTTTGCTTGGAAACGCCTCTTTCGGATTTGTGTTTGCTCGGGTGTGGTTTTTAATTTTTGGGCTTTATGTTAAGAAATAAAATAATGTGGTACGGAAACTTTATTTTGTTTCACTTAAATCCTCTTAAAAGCCACTTTAAGCTGCTTAAGATGAGTTGAAGCAGATAGGGTGGATCCCAAAAATATCCTATCCTCTTGGTAGGATATTTGTGATGTGGGGCCCGCACGAGCCCCACTGTTTCTTTTCTGCTAATTAACACACCCGAGAAAACCCCTAATAATTGAAAGTCAACTGGGGCGTTTCCTAATCTATTAAACGCTCCTTTTAATTGGGTGGTTTTATTCATGGAATTAATTCTATGAATTTATAGGTCATTACTTAACTTAGTTTTTTTCGTTTGTTGGCATGTAATAAAATAAGACCAACATTCTTCGTCTTGTGTGTTGTTCGTTGAGAGGATTTGACAGAACCTTATGTCCTTCAACCTCCTTCGCGAAGAACACGAAAAACGCGAAGAACGCGAAAAACGCGAAGAACATGAAGAACGCCGGCCTTCGACGAGAGGCGACGAAGAACGCCGAACCCTCAGAGATCGACGACGCGACGCCGTGTTCCGCGACGCCAACGATTCTCCCAATGCGACGTTCTTCTGCAATGTTCCTTCTTCCGCGACAAATCTTCAAATATCCGGTTGAGGAAGGAGTTTACAAATCATTTAAATTCCATTGTGGATTTTATACTTGACATGGATTTAATTCGTTTAAATTAAATCTATGTGTTTTCTTTACCCCACGGAGATCGTCTATGCGACGCCCTTCCGCGACGCGACGATCCTCTTCTTCTGCGACGATCAATTCCGCGGAGAATGCACGCTCGACGACGACGGCGAGGTAGGGGTTTTATTTGAGAACTATATTTTTATTCCAATGGTTGTTCAACTAAAACAAAGAACCTAGATCAAAGTTCAATTTTAATTTATTAAAATTGTGCCTTGTTGTTTTTCATGTGTTGAATATTTCAATCCCGCTTGTTATCACCTAACGCGGAGGGTGCGGGCCAAACAGACACGGCCCGACAACCCTCCGTAATTTTTTGTTGGTGTGCGAAATGGCAGACGATGACAAATGGGGCCGCAATGCGATTTGAGGGCCTAACAGTGAAGAATGGGACCCGGGAGGAGCCATGGCGCAGACGGAAGTGGAATCGGACCACCGGAGCAACTCCAGTGGCCCGCGGAATCCACCGGCGGCACCGGCGGCCGAAGGCGGCGGCGCCCAGGCATGCCGCCGGATAGAGCCACCGCAGAAAAATCCGCTCCGGCGGCGGGCGACCAAACCCGTGACCGCACAGGTCCGGCGACACACGGGACGCGGAAAATCTGCGTCCGCTGACCATGCATGGCCCGACGCGGGACCGCTACATCTCATTCCGCGGGGGCAGTGCGCCCCACGGTTCCCTTACACGGCCACTCGGCCGAGCCGAGCCGGGCCGACCCACCGTCCGGGTCGTGCCCAAGCCGGGCTGGGTCGCGCAAAACTGGGTCGGACCCCGACCTGGGTCGGGTCAACCTGGTTCGGGCCGACCCAGGGGGGTTGGGCCGGGTCGGACCGGGCCGAGACCCCCTGTTTACGGACCTTTTCGGTCTTTTGATCATAACTTGGGCTACAGGCCTCCGAACGACGCTCCGTCCACGGTGATGCGATCCTTGGATCGAGATGGTCATTTCAGTATATCACACTCAAGGTTTCAAAATACTTTGGGTTCGGACGGGTTGGTTTGTCCACGAAACCAACCGGGCCCTCGGAGCGGAAACACTCATAACTTAAGCTATGGACGTCCGATTGACGTGCCGTCGACTTTGTTGAATTCCTATAAGTGAGACGGATCTTTTGGCTTACTCCGACCGAGGTTTGGATGCAGATGGAGTATGGTCGTGTTAGTTTTGTGTAAAAACTAACCGGGCCCCTAGGACGAAAAAGCCAATAAATCCCAGACCGGGCGTCCGATTGACGCGCCGTCTACGACGTTGAATTCATGTTGGCGATACGGAAATTTTGGATACATCAAATCTCGACTATGTGTCAGTTGATGTATCAGCCTCTCGGCTCATGGAGCGGACCCTCCCGATCGAGCTTACTGTGTGCGGGAACCCTAGAGCTGGCTGCGACTGCTACTATGATGATGACGACTGTGCAGAGATCCTCAGTGGATTCGACAGTGATGACTACAGCACTCAGCGATCCTTTGTGGGTCAGTGGTACTAATCCTGTGTGGGTCTGATCCTATGTGGGTCAGCGCTCAGCAGTCCTGTGTGGGCCAGTGCCTACAGGTCCTGTGTGGGCCCGATCCTGTGTGGGTCTTTGCAGGGGTTAGTTGCCTATCGATCCTTTGTGGGTCAGATCCTTTGTGGGTCATTGAGGGGGTTAGTACCTATCGATCCTTTGTGGGTCCGATGACTTAGATGGATCAGTGATCATCTCTATCGTCATTTGAAGAAGTATACCTGTGTGAGCTGAATCCTGTTACTCTCCGTTGTGGATTGTGTTGTGTTATCCTGTGTGGATTTACGTTTTGCTTTCCTGTGTGGACTGGGTTGTACTCGAGCTCAGATATTGGAGTCGAGTGAGAATTGATGACTTAGGTATATGTATGGGAATATTACTAAGCCGTGTTGGATGTTACTTCGTGACTGTATCTATCCTTTGTGGATTTTGGGAGACCTTCGGGGGTATCGGGGTCCCTACTGAGTAGCTTATACTCACCCCTGCACGGGCTATGCCCGCACTACGTTGTGTTGGTTGCAGACGACGGACATCGCTGATCGTGGTGGAGGCTTGCAGAGCAGGATGGTACCTGGAGGTGGACCACTGGGCGGGACGTACTCGGAGCGGTCGGCTAGACCCGAGGAGCAGTGGAGGCTTTCTGTACCCACCCTTCAGGTGGTACTTCCAGTGGATGACTCGACATTGCGGCCTTACCTTTCAGTTGATGTTTTCCCCTTTCGAGTTGTACTTTACATTCAGTTTGGGTTTGTATTCTGGCCCACTTACTTTCTGCACTTACTGTTGTACCAGTTTTTACTTAGTGTTTACTTTTTCCGCTTTCTTACACTGTGGTTCTTGTTTACTTTACAAAGGCAATGCCTTCCCTTTACCGGGATTTACGCCTTGGTGCTAGTCGCCAGCCCCTGGCCTATGGAAGGTGGGCTTTGGGTTGTCACGACACGGGCCCCGAGGATGGGTCGTGACATAGTATTCAATAATGAAATCCATTTAAAGAACCAAGTTGAATACTAGAATTTACAGCACAATCATTTCCAAAAACAATAGTTACCTCAAATCTCTATTGAACACACCTTAGAATATTTGATATTCTCTGGACATAATACAAATATAATGTCGATCATCAAAGACCCATAATGGTTTTCCATAGAGAAGCCTAACCCATTTTCCAAAAGATAAGATATAATATAATACTATGCATACATATTAAAAAATTTAAATCTATGGTATATTATAGAAGAATCATACATCTGGTGGTTGAAGTTCTTGCATCCATGATTGATGGAGAAGTCTAAATAATATGGAGAAAACATTCCACTCAACATTAGGCTCCGATCTACAAAACAGGAGCTGTTTCCCTTTTATGATAAATCTACTTTTGTATTAGGGTAAAACATATCATGCCTCTTCTTGAGAGATTATTGGAAATCTAGTAACCGACCTTCTAGAGGGTAGCTGACCCACATCCAATCTTAGGTTCTTATCTGGATCCCCTCCCACTGTTATACTATGGAAATTCTATATAGAATCTCTAAAAATGACCCACTCTACCAACAATATAACACTCTACCTCAGGGTATTTAAACATCGGTAACTTGCAGCCCGTCATTTCACACTAATAACCCTATAATGGAACATTGTCCTGAGATGGTTTTCAACTACAATGAATTCTCTTCCTAGTACCACACTTGAGAAAATTATTATTGTAGTGCTTCATGTTTCCCAAATAAGAGCTCCATCATTTTTTCCTGAAAAAAACTAGTCATTGCTCGGGGCCTCTCTAAAATTATCTGTTGTGATGGGTTTCTTATTCATGAAATCCTAAAAACTCCTCAAATTAAAAACATTTATCTACCATATGATCTTATAGTTAATCCCATTATGAAAAATCCTCACCCTGGAGATCTCATCAGGTACCAAATATAGTGAAGAATGATGTAGGTCGGGGAAACATCCAGCATAGTTCACCATTGACATACCCTCATATATCATATTTGTAAACTGATGAAAATTTTAATCACTCAATGTCTAAGGATATAATTGGATAATGAAATTTACCTATAAGACACTCTAATATATCTCTTCCTATATCCCATATTCCTCTAGAATATTCCCCCAATTCCTGGAATCTTCATGAAGCATATATACAACTTGTTTTACCCTCCTATCTATTGGTGTTCATGATTTAAAAGATCATCTGGCCAGACTCGATCTATAACTTGGATGTTTTGGGTCCTCATTCCCTAGTGTACAAAGGCAAATGATACTATAGAAGCACTATTTATGGCTATAAAATTAAAGTCCCAATATGATCAATCTACCTTTTTGTAGACCACATAAGTCTCAGGAATGTTTCGTGAAGCTAAACATCTATTTGATCTCCAGGATCTATAAGAAGATCTAGTTTAGTGGATATAGTATAATGATAATTGCTACTCAATTAATAATGTTATAGTCTACGATAAGGAGTAATTTTCCATTAAAGACAAAAAAATCCCTTATATGACTAGATAACAAGAGGGTTAATCAAATAGGTGACTACAATAGAGAACCATTGACTTCTAATCTCTCTATATTTGTCTTACCAATGTTTTCGAATGGAATAATAGTTAATTTATTTAATTTTCTTGAAATAGTGGATATCTTATATCAAATTTCAATAGGAATTTATATATCACATGAAAATAAATATGTCCCTATTATGAACAATTCATGTCAACATATCCCATGGGGAATATTATGATGCATTCATAATCAACTCATGTTATACCATACTAGTAATACAAACTCCAGATATATTAACAACTCAAAAATATATAAATCCCCAAAGGAGAATTAACATCAACTGTTAAATAAAGAAACATAATTAGTAACCCACCCATAGGAACTAAGTAATTCCCTCGTATCGAGGATAGCTAGTCCTTGGCTCAATTTCAGTACCATTTCCCGACACATCATAGTATCCTTACAACTATTCCCAAAAAAGTTGATCAAAAGAACATAAAATAAAATGATACATGCTCCTTGGATACCACTTTATAACTACCTTTGGTCTAGCACACTCTCATATGGAAAAAAAGTATTTGTCACAAGATCTCTATAACGCCTCCTTATACTTCATAGGTTTCTGACATGTACCATGGGTTTTCAATTTATAGTTAAGAGACAATACTCCTGTAATTGTGTGTAATATTTGTAAAAATAACCCATAAAAATAAATTAATTAGAATATATACATACCTGAATCCAATAATAAAATCTAATAGTATAATAAAATAATTTTTATAAGTAATAATGAAATAATGTGATGGAATATATGTAAATTTCATGATATATGTAAAACATGTAAAATATGAAAAGTATATCAAATAAACTAAAATTTACTTGATCCTAAACACCATACCAGTACCACCTCCAAACAGCATCCCCTCCGACGGGAAAATAATCAACATTAAGGTCCTTTTTCCTTGTCCAAACATGAATCCTCATCATATGCTCGGGTCCAAAAGGATAAAAAATAAGTTTTCAATATTAATCGGTTGTTCAATAACACCTTTTATAAAATAACCATCATGATAAAAAGTGTATTTAATAAATTGATAAACATGTGTATTAATTAATTCAACAATTCAAAAAATAAAACAAAAATATACTTGAGATCAATACCAATATATCTCCACGCATATTTCACAACTATTATAATTAGAACGAATTTACAATGGTTAAATAACCATCTTTGGAACCATGATGAAATATATCTGACCATATCTCACAAAAACTCTAACTACTCAATATAAACATTTCATTTCCATATACAAATTCCTATAAAAATTACATCATGGGTCTGATATGATCCCAATTAATATAATTATTATAGAATAAGAGAATGCAATTTCTAGATACATTCCTAATATATAATTCTTTCATTAATAATCTCAATACATTTCATAACAACATGGATATCACAATATCACATCATATACCTAAATGGATAATTATGAGAATTACTATTTTTCATTCCATTACATTTTTTATATTAAAAATCAATTGTTCAATAGTGAATACCCAATCAGTAATCCATAACATAGGGATTCTATATAAAGAAATCACCTATGGCCTCAGGTCATGCTGAAAAATCATCATGCCATTAATCAATTCAACTATATTAAATGTTTCTAACACAACTTGAATCCATAATCCTGTTCTATAAAAAATTGAAGGCTATCGACTATAAGGAATTATCTTGTTAATTTTTTAATTAATTCATTCTTTATTTATGTCGGATCCGTCAAAAATTTTCATAAGCTTAGTAATTATTACAAAAAAGTGTTATAATTTAGACCCCATATTGTAACTAGTGAAAAAAACATATAAAAAACTCTATGAGAATGAAGATGTGGATGATCGTAAGGATGACCCATTATAAGAAATAATCATGGTCAAAACCATGAATTCTCATGGTCAATGGTTTAAATAAAAATGGTCGGATAACCATATAATATAAGGGAGAAACCTAACCAAAACTACTTACAATGGATTGATCATATTAGCAAAACATCACGAAGGTGGGTTGGAACTACAAAATAACCTGTAAGGTTCCATTGCATCTTGTAGGGAATGATTCATGAGAGAATGAGAAAATTCACAATGTAAAGAAGTATTTTAAAAACATTATGAGGTAAATACAAAGAAATTAATTTAGTTACATGACTTGTAATAATTTTTAAAGTGAAAATATGAAATACCAATCATGTAAGAATATTATTTAATCATATTGAATATTAATTGATGTGCAATGTTTTAATGTTGTGTAACCACATCACACCATGAATCTTTTCAAAACATGAATCTGGATACTTTTTCACATCATGTAACCCATTTAAATGGTGTGTATATGTCTTGCTGAGTTTTTTTTATTTAAATTTAATAAAAAATCAAAAAACATTTTGAATGATTCTATACAAACCAAGATACAATTGGTATTACATGAACCATTTATACATGGAATCCATTAATTCATACCACCAAACATCCCTAAACTCTACATCATCTTCTCCAATAGGGCCCTCCCTATCCGAACAAGACAAAACCACCAAGGCTCAGTCTATGAAATACAAGGAGTAATTACATAAAAATATAGGATCTTACACAAAACAACATAAAATTATCCAATAGATAAGTTCATAAGAAAATATTCTCACCAATGATGAATTCTAGATATCTCTATTAATTGGAAATATAACTCTCATGTTGAATCTTATCTACATTGAGGTAACATTAAATGCCTTTGAGCTTCTCTCCAATCTTCTCTAATATATCAATTCCCAATATATTTATTTCTCTAATATTGTCCCCACACAATATATATTCAAACTTATTTCTATATAGGCTTTCATAAGGAGCCTTTTGATTGCTCGAGTGAAAGATATTTTTAAGAGGGAATTTTAAAATAGTAATAACTTAACCTCATCAAACATTGAAATATAAATAATATGTTTTTAACATATCCAATATGGTTAGAATTGTTCCATCATACTAATGATATATGTAGATGATATGTAGTGCGGAAACACAACTCTTAATCCATATCTTGATGACAACTTTTGTATAACATCAATGATAACCTCAAATATCAATCAAATACAATATAATTTTTTACTCAATAGAGATCTACGACCTAGTTAATATTTATCATTAATATATATTTAAGGTAGAAATATTATCCAATTTAAATTAATATTTCTAACTTTGTATGGATATCTACTACAACAGTGACCTTCTCTTTCCATACACAGACATTACATCACATCAATGGAACATTTAGTTATTACAAAAACATATTCCAAAATCCAATATTAGTTTAGTTCATGTGGAAACATGGAATCATAAGCACTAGTAAATATTTTAGATATACTATCTACCACTATGTTATACATTACTAGGACCCTTCTTAAACACATAATACATAACACATATCATCATAACCGATTAAAAAACATAATATTTTGTGATCTCAAATTCTTCGTAAGGGTAATCTAGGTAGATATGTAATAATAATATTGATAATAATGGTATCATAACTTTTTCATAGAAATATATGATCATACACTATATATCAAAGACCATATTCCAAAGTCAGGGCTTAAATATTTCTTGTTTAAATGATCCAAATTAAAATTGGATCAATATCCTTAGCCATGAAGGAATACCATAGAGATATGACATGGAATTATGGATGATAATATATTTTTTTGTAGAATTCAATTAATAATAACTCTATGATATTACTGGAATGGGTTCACTCTTCAAACCTTCTTGGTAGTCATGGTTCATTCCCATGATCATCTTAGTAGTTAGGGTTCATTTCCAAGACCATCGTAGCCGATGAATTCCATTACTGAACCAAGTTCACTCGCTATTACAGTCATATTTATCTCATGAAACATAAATATTATCATAACTAATTCTACGAAGATATAGGTCCCACCCATCTCATAATGAAATCATCATTATCTGTTCCAAATTACCATAAACAATCATATCCCGAGGAATGAAATGAATTGTTAATCATAAACATGTCATATTATCATAACATGAGGTAAATATAATATTTTCATATTTATTTAATCAATTCATAAACCCTGAAGAGAATTGGTATTCATAAGAGATAAACATATATCTCAGGAATGAGAAATAGGATTTATAAATATCAAGCTATCAAACTTAAATCATTCATATAAAGAATTTGAATAGTACCCTTGGATCATATCCTCAAAAGATGTGAGTAACAGTAATGGTTTTCCTCTTATATGGAAAATAATTTTAATATATCATTTCAAAAATATTTATGAGGAAACTATTATTTTTTCATTGAAAAATTCTTTTTAAACACCAAACATTTTTTAAAATATTTTTATCTAAAAATAAAATTGAAAACATATAAAAGAGGTTTTGAAAACAATAAATACTATTCAAAATACATTTTCCTTTATGATTTTCATAATGTTTCACTTTAAAAACAATTTTGATAATATTTTTGAAGACATGGTTTTTTTAAGAAAACATTTTTCTAAATGAAGGGAGAAATAATGTCAGATTTTCTTAAACACGTTTTTTAATTGTCTTAAGTAACAATGAGTTGAAATATTTTTTCAATACATGAATATATCAGGAATAACCCATGGAGGAGAAAATTTTATAGAGTTATTGAGATATGAATCATATGATTTCATCAATAAAAGTATAATTCTAAATAGTCTTAATAAATGATGAGATCGTATTAATAAACTCTTAGTACTTTTTTAACATTGAATAATAGTACCCATGATTGAATAATATTATTTAATGACTAAATTATCATAAAAATATAGAAATTCATGATTGTATATATCAAGGGGTATTATGTATACCTCTTAAATGAAAATAGGTTCATAATAAAACATGTCTCACAATTAAGAAAAAATTAGAAAAAATTTCATCACCAATTTGGTAACTTTTGAATCCTTAAACCCCATACAATAGAAATAATCAAATGGATATTAAAATAAACATAAATATAGTGTTAATAATTATATAATATATTCATGATTATTATATACACCACACATAATAAATACGTTTTGAATATGAAATGTATCTTATAGATATAAAAAGTGAGATTAAATTCCCCTACCTTGTGTCTGGACTCTCGTCAAAATTGTTCAAACCTAATGTATAGTATATTAATTTTTATTATAAATCTATAATAGAAACATATTATTATATATAATTTGATATATATATATATATATTTACTTATGACATTATATTTCTTGTTTATTAATAATTCTGAGTTAATGTTATGTCTCGGGTAATAACATCTTTTATTCATACTATTTCGACCTGTTATTCTTAGTACACTTATATAGATCATTTATTCATTATTTATTAAATTTAAAACAATACATAAAAACCATATATATTCATTGTGTACATATTTATAATAATATACAATATAAATTAATAGGAATTGAATTACACCATTCTTAGGGATAGTGGTCTGTATGTATTCATGAATGTTGTTTTCAATTTCTAGTTGTATTTTTTAAAAAAGGAAAATTAAATGATATATATATATATTATAAATAAATTATAATTATTATTTAATATATATTTTATATTTAGTTTAAAAACTTCATTTAAAAATCCATTGGATAGATTGAATTAATAACATCTCTTTAAGGAGGTGGTAGTTCACACATCCAGAAATAATGTTTTTATACTGCCACAAAATTGAAATCCTAAGAATATCAGTTATATATTAATTTACTAAAGATAAAAAAATCGAAAATAACACATATATCGTAAAAAAATAACATTATTATTCCCAACCAAGAAATATGGCAATGGAATCAAGAATGACACTAGTTTATGAAGCGATAGTCCGTCATACACACAAACGATGTCTTCGTATCCCATTTGAATGAAGTGTGTGTAAGTGTTAGAAAATAAAATTACATAAAAATATCTTAGTATATAAATGATAATTATTTTATTATAAAATATTTATGTCATATTAATCAATGAGGTGTAAAAACAAACAATACAAAAGTGCTTGTGGAAGGATGTTACCACTTCATTGGTTAACACCTTTTGGTTTTCTCTAAACTACATCCATGATAAGATTTATACCCAATTTCAAGACTCTAGGATAATCAGAGTTATGTTTGGAGTATAGAGTTTCAAGGTTTTGATGAGATAATGGGAATAAGAGTCATGATGAAGTTATGGGGTTTGAGATCCCACTTATAGCGGAAGTGGATAGACATTCTTGTAAATATAATAAGGTAAACTATATTAAGAAGTCTCCCTTACATCATGTGCCAAAAATAATGGTCCAAATTGGGCCCAAGGGAGGATGTGTTCTTGATATATCTATAAAATTATTTTTAGACACATTTCATGGTCATTTTTCCTATTATTATTAACATTTATCACACCAACAAAAATCGATTTTTTCATTAATCGCTGTAAATAATTGTTAATAAATTCATTCATATTATTGGTCAAAAAATATTATCAAATTACTATATATTATATATTATGATTATTAAAAATAATGAATATTTTATTTTTGATATTATTATCATAAAATTGTTAGAAATTAATTTAAAATTAGTCTTTTAGATGAGATGAGACGACATGGTTTTAATGTGAAAAATTCAAATGATTGAAATGTTTTTAAATCCAATTTCACAGTGAAATTAAATATAGTTTCCTAAAATAAATTAAATTATTAATATTAAATATTATTATATTTTCAAATCATATTTAAATATAATTTAAAAATATAAATACATTATATGAAAAATAAGTTTTCAATTGAAATTCAGTATTTGAAACTATTCATCCAAAAATGAAATATTGTTGAGAAATCACTTAATTCCACCTTAATATAAATTTGAAATTAAAAAATAAATAATAGATATTATTTTTTAAAATTATATGGTTAAATGTTCTTGACATTAATTTTTTAATATAAGGACATGAAAATCAGTGCTTTTTAGAATAAAATAGTTTTCAAACATATAAAGACTATGGAAAATTATGTATTTCATTAAAAATAAGTTTTATTTATATTAAAACATTATAAATCATATTTAATATTTTGTAATTATAATCCTTATTTCTATGATAAACCGATATGTTATATTTTTCGTGCTTAAAATATTTATAATAATAAATTTTTGTTTTGTAGAAACTCAGTGTTGCGTATAATGAAATATAAGATAATGTTGCATGTAGAACAAGATTAATTTTTATAGTGTATAATTGAAGATCAAATTATTTTATGTAATATTAGAATACATAAAATAAATTTAATTTATTCGATAAAATATCATAAAAACACTCTGTGTTGCACCCCCCCCCCCATAAAATGAATTTCTTCCTCAATATTCATCATTCTCATACAAAAAATGAGGATACAGCTTCCTCATGATATCACCAAGATCCAATGTATATTCATTGAACTGGTGGTTTACTCCCAAAACATTTACTAGATGAATGGTTATTTTTAATAGTACTATCCCTATATGGTTTATAATTTTGATAAGTTATTCCTTCTAAGAAATATCATGCAACAACGGTATGAACTCTGAGATCAGTAGATGTGAAGGGTCAGGTATGTACTGCCACATGAGAGATATAAGGAATACCTCATGGTATTGAGAAGTATTTTGTCAATGAACTATGAAATATGATATTGTGCTGATATAATCAAGAATTCCAAGGGGACCAATATAACAAGGTATTCGTTAACCTTTCCTCTTAAAACTCATACCCCTATTCAGTGGAGAAATTCATAGAAACACCTTCTCATAAACACTAAATTCATGATCTTGTTGACAACTATCATAATAACCTTTCTGATGACTTAGTGATTCTGGATATGTTACTGAATGGCTCTAACATTCTCCTCCATTTCCTCTGCGATCTGAGGGTCCAATATATTTCATTCTACAACTTCATTCTTCATAAATGGGTATTCTTAATTTCATTATAGATAATAATTTACAAGGATTCATATGAATTCTTGAGTGAAATATATTATTTTAGGAGAACGTCTCTCGATGATGTGGTTGATAATAGCCACCTTTTAAATCCAGAGAATATGATATATCAACATATAATCTAGATATTTAATTGTTCATTCATATTGACCATCCATCTAAAAATGATAAGTGGTGTGGAATCTAAAATATATATGAAGGTCTTGGGGACGATTACAAACTCACATTAATTTGAAAATCATATACATATTAGATATGATATAATATCTTACACTATAAAACCTTACCACTCCCTTAATTTATATCCATCTAAGTTGATCTAGAGGTAAGACCTATCTCATAGAGATGAAGTGAGATGACTTAGTAAGGAAATTTATTACTACCCATATAACATCTTTCTCTATAGAGTTTGTAGGGAGTCCAATGGAAAAATCAACAGTGATGTTCTCCTAGTTCAATTCTAGCATGGGTAGTTTATGAAACAACCCCTTAAAAATTTGTTTTTAAACCATATGTTGCTATCATAGTAAGCACTAAGATAAAATCTCTACAATATTCAATCCCACATAAAGTATTATTTCAAATGTATATATATATATATATTTATTATTAATGGAGAATATATATCTATAATATTTCTCTAACAACTCCTTCTAATCGGGTATGGAAAGAAACATACATGGTTCTTAAACCATATCATTCCATCCAGATCATGGTTAAACTCAAAAATACTTCCAACATTATTCTATATTTCTTAATCTTCCTTATGCTCCTTATAAGTCATCACTTGGATAAAGGGTGAACATTTATTTAAGAAAGAAAATATTTTCAACTGACTTCATGATTTCTAGGTCCATATATTTCAAATCCAAAAATATTGGAATTTTTTTTAACCACACCATTGATAAATTAGAATAATCCTATTAACTCGAAGCATCATCCACTATGTTCACTTTCCTGGGGTGGAAATTCATTCATAAAAAATAATCCTTTATCATATCTTCCATCTTCTATATTGCATGTTCAGATCATTTTTTTGTCAATATGTACTTCATTTTTTTTATCAGTATATATATCACAATTATCAACATAAGGATAAAGGATCCATATTTTTAGTGGAAAATTTAATGTATCTACCTCTTAATAATGAGTTAGGAAATATTTCTTATTATTCTTACATTTTCAAGAGGTGTACGTGGTAACCAAGTTATTTTGAATAACAACTCATCCTATTCCCTTATTATATACATGAATATAGATTAAAAACCCATATCCACTATAGGGTAATGTACGTATCGGTGCATTAACTAACCTTTTATAGTATTACTTGAAAATTTTCTCCCATTAATATATCAATAGGAAATTGTAACACTTCTGAGTTAACTTGTTTATACGTTTTATAGTCATGAGAAATTATCCACAAAACATTGATATTATAAATATAATCCATCAAAAACATCAGATATGTGTTACTAGGTTTCACTGGGACAATATTCAATAATTTTCTCCTTTGATGGATCTATTGTAATACCCCCTCGTGAAATTATATGACACAAAAAATTAAAAAAAAATCACCCAAAATTCAGACATTGTATTTTTTAAAAAAAAAATCTCGTTCTTTAGGGACTTTAGTACTATTTTCAAGTGGTCTTCATGTTCCTTATTTATATTTTTATATATAATAATATAATCTATAAAGACTACCAAAAACATATCGAGGTAATATCAAAAGTCTCTATTTATCAAATCCAAGAATATAATAGGGTACTTAGTAAGACCAAAAGGCATCACTATATATTCATAGTGTATATACCTTGCACAATATTTCATATTAAGTATATCCTCCTTCTTGACCCCAAATTTATGATATCTAAAATGAAGTTAAAACATTAAAAAGTATTAATAACTATGCAATTGATCATGAATGTCGTCAATATAAGGAAACTGATACTTTTTCTCGATTATGATCATGTTAAAATCCATATAATCAGTGAATAATTTCATGGATCCATCATTATATTTCAAAAAAATAACAATTTCACCCCAAGGTGATAGACTTGGTTTAATTAATCCCCTGTCAAGTTTGTCATAAAGTTTCATCTTATATTCTTATAACTCAGCCAATGGAATCTTATAGGGACTATTTGGAATTGGTATGGAACATGGTATAAGTTCTTTTTATGAATCATCTTCATGTTTTGGTGGACGACTAAGAAAATAGTATTAAAAGACATCCAAAAATTCATGAAAAATAGGAATATTATAGATATCTTGTTTATCCCAAAATATTTTAGATAAACAACTCTTCTGAATGGGAATTAAGACCCATACACTAGAGGTAATCTCTATTGGAAGTTCATAAATATAATAATCTTGAAAAACAATAATATTTTTTCCCATAAACAATAAAAAAACTCACCTTACTCGACAATTAATGTGGTATTTATTTAGATAAATCGAAAAAAATTAAAATATGACAAAAACTTCTTCCATTGGATGAATGAAAAGATTTCCATGAATCATATTCCCACAAACATCAACCAGAGAGGAATCATAGTATTGGGATGCAATCATCATATCATTAAGGGGTTTCACTTATAATTCAACATATCATTGTTTTTTTGGATTCCTAATACCCATATAAAATTATTTAGATATGAAAATGTGTGTTGATTAATAATTAAATAATACATTAGTAGTTTTTAGTGTGGATGGTATGTGTACCTTCCACCCCATCATTATCACAACCCTAATAAAAAGAATTTATTACATGATAATTGTCATTGTACATCGTCTTAATAGGCTATTTATATTTAATATCATCATTAAATTTTTTGTTTGGGAGTTGGTTTGTATAATTTCCATTCACCTTCCACATCATGTAATGATGTGGGGGAGTTTCATTCTGGGTATCTTTTTATATATTCAAATTTTCTGATAACTTCTTCCCATGATATCGGCAATGAAATTCATGATGACATTCCCTAATATAGATAAAATATTTATTATACCCCATGAGTCAATTTAGTCCATAGTTAATCCAACAAATAGAAAATAATGGAATCCTCATATTCTTTATCTCCAAGTTTTTTATATTTCACCTTGAACTCAATATTTATTTTCATATCAAAACCAATATATTGATATTTAACTACCACCAACATTTCAACCATGACCGTACGATTAAACAAACTCTTCATATGTCCTGAGTTATCTTATGGATAATAACATTTTTAGACTTGGATTTAAGACATTCAATAATTTTTAAACCTTAATTTCTTAATAGATGTAAATAAATGATGCTTACTTCATAATTCTTATAAAGTTCGATTCATGTCTACCAAAAAACCATCATCCTTTTGAATCATATCGAGAAAATAATTCACCATATTTTTATGATGAACATGAGGAAATAACTTATTGAATAATACATTCTTAAACATATCCCAAAATATGTATTATTTATCATATTTAAACATTGTTTTCGTGATTATATGCACATATTTGTCTTCTCATCCAACTAAAAAAATCATCCATAATGACATTCACATGTACTAAACATTGGAGAATAAGAAATATATTTTTAGTGGTATTGATATCGTTTTCAGAAACTAGTGAATTACAAGACCCAATGAAAAAATGTGGATGTGGCCTTTTTATGGAATCAACGTAAAATTGTTCCCACCATCGCTCACATAGATGTTCAGTAAGATTCATTTCATGAGAATTCTATGTGATCATTGTAAAAACGTTTTTCATTTTAACCCCATATCATTATATTACCTATAAAACTATCATTACATTTCACATCACTCTCATCATTAACGGTGTTCCTTTTGGTATCATCCATTAATTAAAACAAAAAAAACCCAGAGTAAGAAAATCATCATAGTTGGAAACCACATAATCAAAGAAAAGTACTTATACTACCAAAGATTTTTATGCTTTTATTAAAATAAAGAAAGGGCTGAAAATACTACAAGAGAAATTATAGAGGTCTATAGAAATGAAGTACAATAGCATCGGCCCTAACAAAGTGTATTCCCCCTGGGGGAAAAGATCCCGGATGAGAAAAAATAAGAAAACGTTCATGCTGAGAAGAAATAGAAGTGAGGAAGACTTCCACCGCATTCCCCTCTCTCCAGGTATGAAAAATAGAAGTATAATAATCCAGTATATTCCTGTAGTGTCTGAAAAAGTAGATAATGGACCATGGGTTCAAAAACATACCTGAAAGAGAATTAAGGAGGGTCATCGAATCAGTCTCAATCTCCGTGAGGAATAAGCTCCTCTGCTTGAAAAACATGAGGCCATAAACCATGACGAGAGCCTCTACTTGGAGAGAGTCACCCGGACCCAATAAAACTGAGAAGGCAGCAAACACAGATCCAGAATTGTCTCTAATAACTCCACCCCCTCACATCATGCCCATGCAGCATGAACAATCAGAATTCAATTTAATCCCCAAGACATGAGCTTCCCATCGAACCCAAGCACCCCGAATAGGTGAGTCCAAACTGAACATAGAGTGCTGGGGAAGAAGTGATGAAATAGATAGGGCAACCTCGTGACTTTTGTCTAACCTACAAAAATCAAGAATGAGGTTTCAGAATTTAAAGATTATTCCCAAATGTGAATCCTCCATTTTAGGGTGATATATATCATTCAGAGATTTCCAAACCAACCAACATCCTGTAATGAAGATATTTTCCATTTCCTGTCATTCCACACATGGTCTCTCCAGCGTCGAAATACACTACTGATGGAAGGAATCAGTAGAGTAAATACAGTCAGACCGGCCTGTAAACTGACTGAAGTAACTCCAAGTCATTTTAGCCCAATCGCTATTGAATAAAAGGTGGAAAATAGATTCAGATTGTGTATCTTTACAGCAGAAGCACTTTGAGGCCAAACAAACACCCCTTCGCTGTACATTCTCATCCGAGGGAAGTGCACCATGTCAGACACGCCAGGAAAGGAAAATGAATTTGGCAGGTAACCTTTTTCACCATAGAAGATCACCCCAGCAGTCCTGTTGGGAAGTAGTAGATTGAATTCTGAGAAAATATTTGATAGAGAATATACCTGACGTCGATCTGGTGAATACAAACTTATCGGGGGCAATAGAAAGAATGATATTCTCGTAGACATTTTTTTGAGCAGAATCCAAAGTGGTCTGGTTAAGGAGAGGGAATCCGCAAGCCTCCCTGAAATATATGGTTGTAGAAGGGAAGTTAAGAAAACCCAAAATTTACCCCGCCAAGTTTTGAAATCAGAAGCTGACATCCCATTTTCCAATAATCCAACAAGAATGATGCTGGAGAAGAGGAAAAAAATCAAAATTAACTTGAAGATTCTAGAATGTTTATATCTAGTGAAACACCCTTCCCCACCAAAAGTAGTTTTCCTATGCTTTCCCCGTAGATATCTCCCCTCAATAACCTCCTAGGCCATCTTGGCATGAAGACCACTCATATAGCTAGAAACACTTCTTAGGTTCAAACCCCCCTCGTCAATTGGCTTGACCAGCTTAATCCAAGAAGCCCAATGACATTTTTTCTTGAACTTTCCACCCCATAAGAAGGCCAAAATGGTAGATTCAATATCAGAAATCACCTTCTTCGGCACCTTAAGTGTAAATAGGTTGTGCATGGGTATGGAATATAGGACTAAATTGATCAGCATAATTCTACCTTCAAATGATAGAAGCCTCTTCTTCCATTTAAAAATGTGCCCTATGTTTTTAACAGTAACCATATCGAAGTGTCTAATAAGGAGGGCGTGTGGTGACATTGGAGAACCCAAGTACTTCATTAGAAACGAGCCTTTTTTCATACCAAGGCAGGACTTCATAATTCTAGAGCCGCTCTCCAAACACTTAGTGGGATCAAATAAAAGACTCTTCTCGTGATTAATAACTTGACCACTCCACCCGCAATAGAGTTCTAGAGCCTCATTAACCACCTCAATTGATTTTCTACTACCATTAACAAATAGGATGGTATCATCGGCAAACATCAGATAAGAAATACTCCCAAATAAGGATTTGTGGTGATAAAGAAGCATTGTTCTTACGGAAATACAGTGGATAAGATAATGACTGAAAGCATATTAGGAAATGATGAATAGAGAGGGGGATAGCGGGTCCCCATATCTCAAGCCTCTAACCACCTAGAAGAACCCAAATTGCTTACCCATAAAGGAGGTGGTCATCCATGGAGAACTGAAAAAATGAAAAAGAAGATCCACAACCCAAGAAGAGAACCCCATCCTTGAAAGGACCCGGATTAGAAAACTCCATTCCATCCTATCATATGATTTTCCCAAGTCAAGTGGAATGACCACATTGTGGCCTGGAATTTTTAGATTGATTTCACTGATAATATCCTGGGCCAATCCAATGGCCCCTGGAATGGATCTACCTTTCACAAAACCATGTTGTTCTGGGGATACCCAACTTGAGAGTAAAAGGGATAATCTTAAATTCAAAATGATAGCCAAGAATTTATAAGGAATGTTGAAAAGGCTAATGGGTCTATAATGGTCCAATGAAGTGGGGGTTTTGACCTTTGGAAAAGGCACCAATTTAGTTTCACACGCCACACGGGGATGATTACCTCTACGGAAGAAATCCTACACATCACTAAATAACCTTGCTTTAACTGTATCCCATGCAGCATGGTAGAAGGATGCTGGAAAAGCATCTGGTCCTGGGGCACTAACTTTGTAAATAGACCAAACAACATCTTTTATTTCTTCCTCTCCAACGGGAGTTTTAAGTAAAACATTAATTGCCTACAACACCAAGCAAGGAATAACATCAAATAGGGCCGAGGTTCCATTTGGGCAAGCATCAACAATAAGAGGGTTCAGATTAGCCAGCAAGGATCTATAGTGGATGTCAGCCAAGCTACCTAAAATATCTCTATCATTGGAGATGAAGCCATCCTACAAAAGGACATTAGGACTTGAAGATCTGCGTTTTTCCTTAATTCAAGAATGGAAATAGGCTGTGTTATGGTCAACTTCACAAAGCCATTTGATACGGGACATCTCTCTTGCAACGTGTTCCTAGATCATCAGTAAATCGGATAGCATGTCTTTTTTAACCCTAAGCTCTGCAAAAACAGACTCATCCCAAGGAAATTTCGAGAACTGATTTGAGGAGATTAATTTCTATGCCTATATTCTCTAGCTCAGAATCCGAAGAGGGAAGGGCCTTGACCCAAGACAGAAAAGGATTCTTCATTTTTCCTAGGTTGTTGTAAGAGATACCCAGGTATTGGCATTGTCAGGCGGATCCCAGGTATTGTGAACAAGGTCTTGAAAGGCAGTGTCTTCTGCCCAGAAAGCCGAGAAGTGAAAGGGAAGGGTACTGCTATCACAGGATGCTAGAGAGAGTCTGAGTGGAGAGAGGTCTAAGAGACCACGCACCAGGTGATGGACATTGATATCAGGGAAGGCAGAGAGAGTAGCATTGTTAACTAATCAGCAATCCAGCTGACACCAAGAACGTATATTTCCTCGTTGGTTATTTCAACAGGTAAAAGGATCACCAGAGAATCCCACATCCATGAGGCCATTCTGATCCATAAAAGAAACCAAAGTCTAACTGGCCCTTCGAGGAAAATCCACTGAACCTTTTTTATCCTCCGGATTAGTAACTATGTTGAAATCTCCACCCACTATCCAAGGAGAATCGACCAGGTTAACTGAACCTAAAACCTCCCATAACGGTTCATGATCAGGAGAAAGACACTTAGCATAGACAATAGACAATAAAATCTCAGTATCTCTCATCAGAACCTTCACATCAATACATTTCTCAGATATGGAAACTCGGTCCACTGCCCAGCTTGAATTCCAGAACATCCAAATGTGAGAATTGGTTGGGAAACCTTGAAGATATCAATGATCCCTCATGTTCCGTGAGCCCAGGCCACGAGCATTCCATAGAAGAATATTAAACATTAAAGGATAGTTTTATGGCACTGTACCCAGACTCATAGCCCCTAGATTTTTATGAAAATATGACTTTAGATATGGATTTGGATTGGGATCTGGTCTTCATCCTGCTAGACGAGGAGCAGTCCAAGGATGAATAGATATATTTGATCAACACGAGCTTCGGGAGGGAAAAATACTTGATTGCTAAAACAGGATCTTGAAAAAGTACATCTAAGAACTTAGGAGGAGATATGATCATCAGAGAAGAATTTCGAAACAGATCCTCAGAAAAATCCCCACGATCAATCACCTTAATAATTAGGTCGGGAAGAGAAAATGGAATGAGAGTAGAAAGTTTCCCTGAGAAACCAGAAATGAACTCCAAAGCTGATACCACTCCAAGGAACTACTTAAGGAGGAAGATTTACATGAATTAATCAAGTCTTGGCACGGCGGAGCCACATCCACCATGAAATTGAGCTCTGCCTAAGAAGAGGCTTCCATGTTAGGAATAGAAGAAGGTGGCAAAACATTCTTCTCCCGAGCAACAGGATCCGGAGAACTACTCGGTTGAATAGCAGGGATCAGACCTGGAGCCATGGAAGGGAATGAGGAAGCTACCTGCACTGGGGGAACTTTCTCACAGAATTTGTGACATATTGAAGCATGGTTCCCCTGTAATTGACACCAAGAGCAGAAACTAGGCGTGTAACGATAAACCAGGGCTTGCGACCAGTCATCCATCCCACCCACTTTTAACCGAATCTTAGTGGTGAGAGGAGATGTTAGGTCCATCTCGACAAAAATTCTAGCTGTAGTTGCATCCTCTATATGCAGGGATCGCTGGTCCGCACATAGCAAGGAACGCAGAGAATCCCTTATACCCTGCAGAAGATCCAGGGACAAAAAGGGAAGAGGAAAACCTGGGAGAGAAACCCATACCTCATCCTGAGACGAATCTTTACCCAAATGAGAAGCCATTGACCACCGTAAAAGGGAAAACCTTCAGCGACCTACTGATCGGGGAGCATTGGAACAAGCCGATACAAATTCTTCTCGTGAGGAAATCGCAATACAAAAAGCATTATGATTCAGTTCTGAAACCCTAGTCGAGGTTCCTAGCAGCCACGAGCTAACAAAGTGTTTAAACACCTGAAGAGGAGGTTTATCAATTCCAAACCTCGCTATCAACGTCCACTGGAGATCATCTGAATATGAACAATAAACATCCTCCGAAATGGTGAAACAAGGAAGACCATCCACTGAGCAGGAAGACGATCCCTTTAACAATAGACGATCATCATCCCCATTCAAAATGAAAGGATTTTTCCCTAAAACTTCCTTGAAAGACGGGGTGCAGGGAGACTTAGGGATGGACTGAACACGAGGCAGATCGGGAAATGGAACCCTTGTTGGAGCATCAGGAAGACGAGATGACGAAGACAACCATGGCAGCGCGTTTAGCGCGTTCTCCATCCTTCCGTATTTTCAAATACAAAAAAAACATATAGGATGTCAATATTATGAATTATTATTTTAACTAAGAAACCTTAGGTTTATAGATGTTTATTCATAACCCCTTATATTTAAACTATTTATTATGGTTCATGATGAATTTCGAATTCAAAATGCATTTCCATATAGAGTTTTAAACAAATTGTCCAGCAAGTCTTATTTTCAGGGAACGGTTCCCAATCAAATCTAGCTTTATAAAATGTTTTCAAGGTTTTTACACTTATGTAAATATATTTCATAGTCATGTCCACTTATAAAATTTAGAAATTATTTATTACTAGGGAACCACCTACTAGATCTTTTACCAAAATTCAAAGACATTTTTATATATTTTTCCTAAACTTATGAATTATACTTATACATGTACTTTGGGATCTAACTAAGGTTTTATCATCATATTTTAAAAATTGTAACAAAACATTTTATTATCATAAAAACTATAGAAACCCTCAACATTCTTACATAGACATTACATCTGTTTTTTAAAACATTTTATACATTACACATATATATTTTCATATACCATATTAAATTGAGCATTTGGAAAAATTGAAACATAACTACTAGAACATAAGTGAGGCACATTATCTCCCACTAGATTATCCATGACCATAACCCTTCTTAAACATATTATAAATAATTAATATCATCAAAATAATTGTATTAAAAATATATCTTATCATAGTATGATCATACAATTCATATAAAAGATTATAAACGAGAGTCCTAAAATCTTGATTGGTAGTTCATAAGAAATGAATCAAAAGAGAATCAAGATAATAATCCATGAAAGCATAACATAGAGACAAGACATGGAATTTTTACAGATCATATAAAATAATTCACACAGTAGTCATGTATTAATTCCATTGCCATATTTGTGGAATGGGTTTACTCCCCAAACCATATTTGTTGTTATGGTTCACTCCATTGACCATCTTAGTTATCGTGGATCCCTCCCAAGACCCTATTAGTGGAAAAAGTTATTTTATAAACATAATTAAATACATGTTCTATCTATATTAATCTCATGATAAATAAATCTATAACCAATTCATTGGTGATAGATTTAGCTCCCACCCATCTCAAAATTATAGCATACATATATGTTCCACAAGATCATAGAATATCATTAACAAGCCATGAAATGAAATGGGTATCATAAAATTGTCATCATATCATATATAGTGGAAAATAGATAGTTTTTATAATATATTTATTAAATAATATCCTATGAAAATTTTCAATAATAATGAACATATAAACCGTGAAATAGAAGTATATTTCATAAAAATAAAACCTATGAAAGAGAAATGGGTTTCATAAAAATCATTCCATCAAAATACAAACTATTAGGATAAATAAAATTAATGGTATCCTTGTATCATATTGTAAAAATTCATGATCAAGACCAATGGATGACATATTATATAGAAATTTATTTTGAAATATGTTTTTAAAAAATACTGTTTAAAATACTCAATCTCATTTGAAAATTTCTTTTTAAAAAATAAAGTAATTTTTGAAAAATTATTTATTGAAAAAAAGTATATGAAAATTATAAAGAAATATTTGAAAAGATTAAATAATTTTGAAAATATTTTTTTCCCAAATATGAGAAAAATGTATAATTTTGATAACATTTTTTAGTTTTTTTAACATTGTTTTGGATGAAAACTATTGTTCAACCAAAGGGATAAATAAACTCTTGTTTTCATAAATAAATTTTCATAAATATTTATGTACCAAACAGTGTAAAATTGTAAAAAATCTTAATAATACCCTAAATTGCAATAGAATAATAATATTCATGAGATTTAATGAGATATGGATTTTAAAATATCATCAATTGAATCATAATCCATATCAATTTTGATTAATTATGAGATTATAAGAATAAACTCTTGACAACATGATAAAATTTAATCAAAGTTCTCATGAAAGAATAAGATTACATTAATTTGAAAAAATAATGAAAATTATGACATTCATGATATGACATGTCATATCATAGTATTCACACGTTATAAAATAATATATGTGTATAACAAAACACGTGTCTCAAAAAATGAAACAAAATTAACCTTTAGAATTGATAACTTTGGAACCATAAAAAACCAATGAAATTGAGATCATAAAATTTATATTTAAATACCCATAAATTTAAGGACAATAATCATACAACACATTAATGGGCAATATATACACCACAAAATATAAATGAGTTGTGAATATGGCATAAAAATCCCAAATACAAAACATGTGATGAAACTCCCTTACCCTAGGTCTTGACTCTCATCATACATATTCCATACTATTATATAATAAATATAATTTTATTATAAATTTATAAAATGTAAATATTAAGATATATAAACCATATATGATTCACTTATGACTTTATTTTACCATTTTATTAACTATTACAGGTAAATGATATGTTTCGAGTAATATATACTTTTTTCTTCTTATATTTTTTAAATTTTCATTATTAGCCCTATTACGTAGATCAAAATTTCGTTATTTAATGAATATAAAACATTATAAAAATATCTTATATTTTGATTATATATTTATTTATAATAATATATAATATATAGTAATAGGAAATTTATTAAAGTGTTCTTGGACATGGTAGGTCATACATACGCCTGAACGTTGTTTTCATTTTTATCATATTTTTAAAACAAATAGAAGTAATGGATATATATATATATTATCATGAAAATAGAATTATTATTTAATATAAATTATATATGAATATTAAAACAATCATTTAAACTTTCTATTTAATGTGTGAATGAATATCATCACTTTGAGAATGTGGTAGTACACACGTCAACAAACAATGTTATCAGATTTCCAAAAACATAAATCATGATGTTATGTGGCATATACTAATTACAATGGTATAAATATATAATATAATATATATATATATAATATAAAAATATTATTTTCATTATTATTCCCAACATTAAAATGTTGTAATTATAGAAAGAACGACATTGGTTTGCGGGGTGGAAGTTTGACGTACACACGAACAATGATTTCATATACTATTTGATGGAAGTGTGTGTGAGTGTAGGTATAACCCATAAAATAAACAAAATTTTTATATAAATCATAATTAGGTTATAAGATAATCTTTATAAAATAATAACCAAGGTGTGGATAAGGAAATAAAAAATGTTCTCATGGAAGGATTTTTCCTCTTCTTTGGGTCACTCCTTATGGTTTATAGTGAATAGACTCTTTGTATAGAATTATATCCAATGAGGGGCCTCTAAGATTAGTTATGGTATTTTTCTTATTCTTGGGTATGCTTTGGATGTGAAAATTGATTGCGATGTGTGAATAAGTGATGAGGGTTTGAGTTTATTTTATTCATGTGTTGTGGCATTCGTGTAAATATAAAAAGTAAAACACTAATGAGAGGACTCCCTTGAATCATGTGCCTACAATAATGGATAATATTAAATAACATTGAAAATAAAATTATGATATGTACATCCAATAACTTTGGGTAATGTTTTAAGGTCATTAAACATCTTAATATAAAATATCACCCACTACGTAAACACATTTTTTCTACATTTGTTGTAATTCATTATAAATAATTTCACTTATCAATTTGGTAAAAAGAAGAGTTTAAAGTAATATAAATTATAAATTTTTCTAATTTCAAATCTAGAATCAGTTTTTCCATGTTATAATAACATATTTTTCATAAATTATTTTTAAATTAATCTCGATGATAGGATGATACTTTATATTTTTAAAGAGAAATGTTTAAAAGATAGAAATGTTTTTATATCCAATTTCAATGCTAAACTTTTTCTATTTACATAAATTTTACTAATTTATGTATTATGGATATATTTATTCTTTGAAAATAAATTGAAATATAATATCACAATAAATAAAAATTATATTAAAAATATTTTTTCAATTTTTTTTCATTATTTATTTAAAAATAATTATTTCTTAAAAATCATTAAGAACTACTGATGATTATTTTGAAATTACTAAATAAAAAAATTAATTTAATTTTATAAAATTATATTTTTACATTATTCTAAATTTAATATTATTATTGTCCACCAAATGACTTAAAAATAAACTCTTTTGAAAAAAAATATTATTTTTCAAACATATATATTATTTATTGAAAATTATGTATTTCATTAACAATAAGTTTTATTTATATGAATCCATTATAAAGTATTATTAAAAACTAGTTATTACTCTTTATATTATAATTTTTAATGGATATCTTACTGTATAAAGTTTTAAAATTGTTATAATAAAAAATGATTTTTCATAGAAAATAATTTTCTTGTGCAATGCCAGATAATCCAATGTTGCATGTGGATCATGATTAACATGTGGTAGAGTATATAAAAAGTTTATAATTTGATATTTTGCAACACAATATATCATAAAATAGAAAAAATTTATGAAAATAGTAACATAATTACCTAGGGAGTTACAACTACAACCCAAATAACATTTTCCCCTTTAGATGTTTTAGATAGTCCAATGACAAAATCAATGGTGTTGTATTCTTATTTCTATTATGGTATGGTAAGTGGATGTAAATTACATTTTGGTTTCTATATATCACCATAAAATTTATGAAATTACTTGAATAAAAATACATAACCTGTAAAATATATCCTCATTAAGTATAATAAGAAATACATCTTCAGATTTATTTATATCTTCAAACTTCTATGATGAATCGATAATGATGAGATATGAGAGTCTTCCAAAATATCAGTCACTATGTATAATATTAATTATACACATTATCATTTCCATACCTTATTATCCCACTATAAACATGTCTAATCTTAGGAACATTTATCTTATTTTATTTCATCTCCACATCATCCTTTTGAGCCTCTTCAATATTATTAGGGATTGTTGGTTTAAAACTCATTTATGAAATATAAAATTTCAACACATCAAATAATTTTACTTGGTCCATAAATTTCAAGTACATATATATGGATCTCATTAAATCATCATCCTAAAAACTATCTTGGACACTATTAATCAATGAATCAACCAAATTGTTTACATTCCTAGGTTTGCAATGTATTTTTTAGTAATAATGATTAATAATATTAAATAATATTCACTTGGAAATATTGATCAATTTATTGGTGGATATATAATAAAATATTTTGTTATCAATATATTTGTCACACCATTCATGGAAAAAAATAATTCATCTGTATCTTTAATGAAATGTTTACTATTTATATCTATACCATATATTTGGTAATTTTGAATAAAAAATATCAATTAGAATGATACATAATCTATCACCATATAAATCTATATAAGAGAACATTATATCTCCTTATATGATTGATTAATATAGATCCCATACACATTTTCACTACAGTGTTGTTTCTGTATAGCTGTGTTGACTGAACTTCTTTTGAGTTCATTGAATGTGTCTTCCAATGTGTTAGTCTATGGGTCCTTGAATACCTTAGAAGCTATTATGGTCATTATATTATATATACATTGAAAATTTATAAAGAAATGTAATATCCTACCGATCAAAGAAAACTATGGATATTAGTCTCAGTGGCTATCATAAACAATGTTAAACAACTTCCATCATTGATGGATTACTAATTTACCCTCACTTTTGAATATATGATACAAATATAAAATCCTCTATAGCCAACAATTACAATTGTAAAATATTTCAAAAAGATTCTTCATCATTGGGGTCATGAGTAAAACCCTGAGGCGATTTTTGTTTTCTTCCTTTCTCATAGAGTTTTTATGAATATCAACTCTAATGACTACCATAAATTAATCAATGTTACCCCTAATGAAAATATTCTTTGAATCTACTAAGATATATATATAATCATTATAAACATATAGAAACACTACCCATTTATATTTTTCATGAAATATATAGGGAAATTTGTTTGGAATTTATCCACTTTTAACTTCAATTAGTGTTATCAAATTAAATTATTATTCCAAAAAATTATTAATCTCCTCATTATTAATCAAATAAATCATTATTACATCATGAACAATACTTATTCGTGGTTATGATCTTCTAATGTTCCGAATAATCATTAAAAAGTATCTATGTCTGATCATTATTAATAAAAAACATTTATGGTGAACACCATGGAGATGATCAGGACCTAATCAATTTCTTATATATATTATCCTGGACTTTATTCATCAATTACAACATCATGGTTGGGGATATTTCATATGAAGTCTTTGAAATAACTACAACACTAGGTATGATTTATATTTAAGGCATAACTTTATGATTCACAGGATAACTTGGAAACATTACTATAAATACATTAACAAACAAAAATACAATCAGAATATCTTGGATGTTGATTTTCTCTCTATACATCTTAAAATAATAACCGATTTCTGTAAAAATAAGGACCAATAAAATTAAAGCCATTTCAATTTGATGATTATATTATTTATAACACTAATTGAAGATAAATTGTTTGTTAGGAATGCCATATATGATCTACCATACTAAAAAAATAGATATATGATTTATATTATAAAACCTAATTCATGCCCAAAATAATATGAAATTAAATTATAGATAGAATAATATGATTTCTAAGAATCACATTCCTAGAATCATTAATTATAGAGTAATCATATAGTTGAAAAGTAATAATCTAATCAATATGAGTTTTTATTTTAAATTAAACATTAATTAATTTGGGTTGTGTTGTGATACCGTTGTAAAATTACTTATATTTAAAATATGTGGAAGATATTTAATCAAATTAGACATTAGTAGTTTTAAAGTTAATGGTATGTGTACATTTCAGAACATTGTTATCATACCTCATGTTAAAAATATTTATCACATGATATATGTTTTTGTCTCTAGTCTTAAGAGGTTGTTTGAATTGATGGTCCTCATTAACCCTCAAATTCGAGCACTAGATTTCATAATTCTTATACTGTATTAATTTTTCAAAATGGAGTGTGGGTGTTGGATTCTGTGATGTTTTAAATACATTCAAAATATATATATTTTTATCAATACATGTTGAAATTTGATTACATTATGATCTTCCATTAAATTCCTAAATCATGTATTATTCCCCACAGGATCATTTACACCATGTTTCTATCCACACCATGAGCATAAATGAGGACTCATCTTCTTCGCATGATGGTGGTGGTATTCTACGGATGGCCCATGTTACCACTCGTGTTCTCATTACTGAAGTTATTTATCCCTTTTATTTCAGGAAATATAGACTCATTATCATATACAACATCCCATATAAGGTTCTTATTATAAATAAAAATTGGATACTTTCCTTGTTCATTGAAAATTGGTTTTCTGAGGAGTAGAAAGGAAACAAAATGGGAAGGTTTATCTATAGTGTCATAGGATTATCCTATGAAATTATAGCCTAAATAAATAATAAATCATTGTTCTATAATTTCCATAAAATGTAAAATTGAGAAAGTATATTACATGTTGAAGTGGGGTTTCATTCCCATGGTGATGGTTTGGATGGGATTCTGTTATTAGGATATTGATTTTCATTTTATATGTTCAATATACCTTTGGATATTTATTAATTTTTTGTGGAAGATATGTGGATTATTTAATTCGTTATGGGAGATAAGGAAGGGAAACTCAATGTCTCGTAGTCTATTCATTCTTGTTTACAATTACATACAATTGATACATTTTTAGGTGCCTACAAAATAGGATCAACATTCCTTTATCTTACATGCCTCACATTAATGGAGTATCTCCCATACACATTGAAGATGACATAGTATTTTTCATTAATATAAGTATTAAATCAATTTAATACTTAAATGTATACATAAAATAATTCTAAAATAAATGTTTAAGTACATAAATTGTTAGTTGAGTTTTGTGTTTTATGTTACTTTCATAGATACATGATAAATTGATTCAGGAAAACCTTCCAATTCAAAATATTCACTTTCAAATAAGTACATGGGATCCCAAATTTATAATTTTTGATTTAATATCACATATTTTGATTGGGTGGATGCATGAATTTGTAATTTTAGTAGTGTTTTTATAACCATTTAATCTCATTTAGAGGCACAATCACTATTGTCAACATCATTCTAACTCATATTCACATACATGTTCTGCATGTATTTATTATATAAAAGGAAATTCAAAGTGTCATTGAAAAAATCATGACTTGTTTTTTTTATTCTCATTCTGATTGTATATATCATGCGTCCTAATTGGCTAGTCTAGAAAAGATATTATATAAAGGTGGTATTAATCTATGAACTTCCTTAGGCATGGAGACTTATTTGAAAGATAATCTATCATGGGTTATAATGGAAGGTTGATAATGATGAACTATATACATTTCACAAAAATATGGGAAGCACCTAGTTATGTATAAGTGGATAGTTTTTAGTTTTTTTAATACCCTCCAATGGAATACCTCAGATCATCAACATCATTCTCAATACATTGTTCAGAAAAGATACACTAACATCATGAATCACTTTTGGGAGGTAATTTGTCTTAGATTCATAGGTTTCCTAATCGAGGATATAATAGTCTATAAAGAGATCAATCATCCAATATTAAATAAATACAATATAAACCAGAAACAATTTAAAATGTTTTATAATATCATGATTACATACAACAAGGACAAATTTATATTCACGAGATCTACATCAGGGATATTTTAAATTCTTGTGTATCATCATGAGTTTGAGGAAAATAATGATGAAAATTGATGGAGTGGTGTAGTCTTTTGAAAGGAACTCACATAGAAGTATAATTTCATAGTATTGTGAATTATGAACTCTATAGTATATTTTTTCATGTTGGAAAAGTATAGAGGGATCATGTTGGATCTATGTATCTTTTTTCAAAAAAACCTTGTGAAAAAATGTCCTCATATATATTCATTGTTATAGAGTGGGAGGATTTATTGTGGAGTAATTTTGGTGATTTTTGTAGGCTAGGATCCTAGTATTTTAAATGTGGGTACTTTCCCCACCACTGGTTCCATGGGGTGTGGATCAACAGCCATGAATTAATGTTTATTTTGCTACAATTGTTTGATAGTTGTTGCTGTATTTTGAATATAAGGGACATGGAAATCCTTAAAGGATATCCAACATGAGATTTCTATATTGTTCATTAGAAGAAGATGACTGGTAGTGCTAGAAATGATGTTTAATTGGGAGGATAATCTCCCTTAAATGAGGAGGATCATTCTTATAAGAATATTCCAATCATCTATTGAAAGGAAAATTCTTCAGGCTAATTGGATATGTTTTAATCTTACAAATATTTGTTTTAATCTTAATTTTTCTAGGTTCTGTAACATATATTTTACATAGAGGGTTGAATTTTTCCTGACCCCATGGGATAAATGTTATATCCATCAAGTCCTTTTAAAGATGTGGTTAATACCTTCTCGTGAGGGAATACTTTGTTCGCAATGGGTGTGAATTATATCATCTAATTGTCTCTCTATGGGAATATCACCAACCCATGTACTATTTCATATAATATTCAAATATGAAACAAATTATTTATAATAATGTCATATTATTTTATACATGGTGTGAAGGAAGCATAACTTCTCATTATCTCTCTTCAAAGGACACTTATGATTGTTCATTTACATCCTTCACTAGAATGGGTTCCCTTAACCTGGGTTGTGTTCTTCTTCAATGATGTGATGTTATTAGGTTTCCTTACTTATGACTCACACGATCTATGAGGATCCTTTGACGTTTTAATAATATTCCAATTATTGGATGGATATAAATTTTTTTTAAATTACACATTTATTTTCTTATCAAATTAATAATATTTATGGGTCACTCCAATCACTATTTTTATGTTGATAACATACCAAATTATTTCTTCAACGATACCAAATTAAATTATATATATTACTATTTGAATAATTTTTTAAGCCACTAAATAATCAATAAATAATACATTACGGTTGGATGGTAACATGAGTAGAATACCTAATGTCTTTTAAAATAGTCATCATAGGAATTAATGGATTCATTATCATTAAAAATTAGCTCAAGTAATTTCATCCATATTTTCATATAAGAAATATATTGACAATACTTATTGATAATTAAACTCCTAAACACATATGACTCAATAGATTCAATTTCATCTAGTTTCATTTTGTTCATGATAATATTACTCCTTTGGTTTTATTGTCCTTCCAAATGATAAATAAGAAAATTAACTTTTTTCATTATCATAATTGTGGAGAAGAAAAAATATTTAAAGTGGGATAGATCCATTTCTTATCAAATAGTGGATTAGAAACCCCACTAATAGAAGTAATATATTTCCTCAGTAAATATTAAATATAAAAAGTTTACCAGCATTTATCATTTGGTATCTCTACATGATTCACGGAAGTACAATTTTTTTCATTTTTAATAATGATAATTAAAATTATTTCATCCATAAAATTTAGTAGCTAAGGAAGAAAGCAATTATATTTTCCATCACATTCAACATGGTTCCTCTGAGTTCCCACCGTTGATTACATAAACAAATAATGGTGTTAAAAATTATAATTATGTTGAGATACCATATAATATAATATTAATAAATATGTTGTTGGTTACCCAAATAAGGGCACATTATTTTTGAATCACTAGAATCATAGGATTAACTATGTACATCCAAGATCATAATCTATTTTGATTGAAAATAACTAATCATAAGGAAAATGTGGTGTATCCAAAGCATATTCCTCAGGTTTCCTAACCATGTTTGTAACATTAGGCCTAGTCATCATGCCCTGACAATAATAGAGTTACTACCAAATCTTCTCTATGAATAATTATTACCCCTATATGAAAATATAACCTAGATTTATCCACATTCTAGGAGAAATATAAAGATATAAGTTCTTCAAAATAATCACTCTTTTAATTACTATATATTAGTATGTTCCCCTTTACATAGGATTGTCTTATAGGTTTCTTATTAATGTTTCCCCATCCAAGTCTATAAAACTAACTAAACCATTCCATGATATCATAATAGATGACCAGAAAACAAAATAAATGTTTATTACATATTATTAAATGAATATTCATTAAAATACATTAGGAACCACATCAACACTAAAGAGGTTTACTATCATTGTAAAATAAATACATAAACATACAATTCATAAAACATCGACATCATTTTCCACTAACATCAACACTAAAATCAACCTTTTCAAATATATCATACTGAAAAAGATTTATTTATAACCTTGGGATAATATAAAAAAATAAATGGTCATATTCAATACTTTGTAAGAGTATAAAATGTGCATATCAATTATCATTTAAAAATAACATGTGTATAAGTGTATGATAATATGATCATAACATTTGGATATCATAACCAATAATTCATGGACCATAATCATAGGGAACAACATAAATCCTGGTAGTTCATAAGATTTGAAAAAATTAAATCCAACAAGATCCATGAAACCATATAATTAGAATAAGATCATGTCATAAAAGATTCGAATTTATTATGGAATAATATTTATCAATTAAATATTATTTCAAGGATACCCACTAAGGAATTATTCTTATGTTAGGATTTGGATAACCACCCAAGTACTCTCTTTATGAAAAGGATAAGTTTTCCTTTAACTAATTTTAGAATCGGGATAACCTCTCATGAACCATTAGGCTCATAAAAAATTACCAATTTTCCATTAAATTAGAGGGATTTAATCATCTTGAAAATTATATAGTCATATGTTATTCAAATGTACACCATAATATCATGGAAGTTTTTATCTTTTCATCATAGCTTATCTTCTTGAAAAAAATAGTGTTTTATAAATAAAGTATTGTTACAATCATAAAACATATAAAGAATGAATATAGATGTTTAATTTACCATATCCCCAATGAAACATAAGCATCATCAAAAAACGTAATTAAAGAGGAAAAGTTATTTTAAAATTTCACTAGAATGATTTATGATGAAAACAAATATTTTATTTTAGAATAAAATATTTATTATCTAAAAATTTACTACATATTGTGGAAAATATATTCATTCAATAAAATCATAGAAAAATTAATGTAGATTGAAAATCCAAAATAATTAAGGAAGGTGAGAAATGTAACTCATGTTTTGAACATTAAAATAATTATTCCTTTGATATTTTTAGAATAATGTGAAATGTACCTCATTTGGAAAATGACAAAACGTTTCCTTTTAATGAACATTATACCATGTAACACAATATTACAAATGATGTTGATAAATATTTTTAGATTTGTAAAAATTGTCTTGAAAATTTAAGCATAAAAAATCTTGATAATTTAATTTCATATATTTTAGAATAAAAAATCATGAGAAATGAGACTGTACAATAAAAACCATATTGCATTGGTGACTTTTTAGTCCTAATTCCCCTAAAAAAATAACATCAAATGAAATATTAAATACCATGACCATAAAAATATTAATTATAAATCATATTATAGTGTAGTAGATAGACATCATAAATGATAATAGGTGTATAACATATCATATTTCATAATTAGGAGAAAGTGAGATGTTATACACTTTTATTTTATTATTATTATATATGTGAAACATTTTTAAACTTATAATATCCTACATAAACCATTAATAATAGTAAAATTCCCTATTGTTAATTTTTATTTATAAAAATAATTATTTTATGTGTTAAATGTTTCAATTATCATGAAATTATAATTTTGGTTGTTCTGATCCTCATACATTTATCATTGGTCTATCATATATATAATGTTAATCATTATATTGTAAGGACCTGAAATTTTACATTATATATTCTAGTGACATTAAATAGGAATATAGTTTATTAAATTCCTAAATAGATTTTAGGTTTTGGTATTTATATTTTTATGTTATAACTCTTACATGTATACCCTTATATTATAAATAGGAATCATCATCTCAATATACAATTTTTTCAAAATATAGAAAATTTAATATAAAAATTGATTTATTGTTAATATAAATCTTCCAAATATTTAACAACACATCATCCACTCTGTTAAGAATCATTATATTTTTTGAAAAGAATGTCAAAAAGTTGTATGAAAAAATAATATTAATAAGGATCTGATGAAAGAAATAAATTTAGCAATACTCTTGGAATACTTATAATATTTTTCAATTAAAAATTATTATTTGGCCTCATTATAAAAACAACTATTACCCAAGAAATCACCTTCTTTCTAAATTATTATCATAAATCATTTCAAAGAAATCATAAATGAAAAAATAATACCAAAAAAGGATTCATTAAAATCCTGAAAATATTTTAAGTACTTTTTTCCATTGTTATACTTTACACCATTAAGAAGTAGAATATATATTTTTTAAAAAAAATATCAAGATCATTCCTTGAAAAAAATAATATTCACATAAAAAATAATAAAAATAATAGATAAAAATATTAGGTTACATGGTAAAGCATTTCCACATCACTCTTATAATAAAACATACAAATAGAATAACCATGTGATGGAATTCGATACCCAATTATTTTAAGGGAAACCATGGACCCACCTATACATGGTGTACTAAAGAACCACCAGTCATTAAATAGTATTATAACCTCATGTAATTAATTTATATCACAATAACCGGAAATTATATCAATGATAAATATCCATAACATAATCAAAACACATAATGTTTTTCAATTTCTGATATTAGATTTATAAAAATACTGTTGAGGAAAATAACCTCTCCATTTTTAAATCACTTATTTAAAATATTATATATGAAATTAAAAAGGGAAAAATTGTAATTCAATAGAAACTTGTGATAATATAAAGTAAAATACAAATTAAATATTAGTTAATATGGAAATAAAACAAAATCCATTTCATGTATGATTAAAAACATCCCCTCTATAGTATTTTCAGGAAATTCTAGATGTTTATCATTTGGAAAATTACAAAAAGATTACTTTCCAACCATTTTATAAAATATAAATCATTGGTAAAAATGGATTCAAACTGTCATTGGATAAGTGTAACGACATTTTTAAAAAATTATTAGATAAATTGGACATGGAAGAAAAATAACTTTTAAAGGGAAAAAATAAAAAAAATTAATAATGAAATATCATACCATGAGTTTAGCTCATCTCATAAAATATTTATCTTCTTCTTAGATGGAAAATATCCATTGATTAACACATTAAACCCTTTAAAGATGATGCTCATCATAAAAAATAAAAAATATAAAGTGGGAATATATATTGTTAAGGTATTTTGCAATGGTATGACTGAAACAAATGGGGTATGATGTGCGATATCATGAGAAGAATATGTGCCTCGTTTTATGATATCATATGGACACTATAGATATTTCTCAAAACACTAAATTAATTTTAATTTAGAATTGTATCAAGAATTATATATTTAAAATATTTACTAGGATGAGTTAAAATCATATCATACAAAAAATTCATCGAGTTTAGGTAACTTATTTACTCTTTTCATATGGCTTTAAACCCTCATTAACCTTTTATAAACATACTTTGATCATAAGGATTTTTATTCATTCATGGTAAATATTAATACTATAAAAATAAAAAATACCATAAATGGATAATGGAAGAAATTATCAGCCATATCGTAATAAATTGACTGAATCTATGCCATTTTTTATTTATATATATATTAAAAATATATTATTTATTATAATCATTCATTAATGTTAATATTAAAACTGTTCAATGTAATTATTTTTATAAAAATAAAATAATTAAAATTAAAATGATATAATTTATTATATCCTTAATATCTTATATTAATCAATAAAATAATTGGATCTTATAATAACATAAACATATTTTTCTATTAGTGTGGTAAATTTAATTATTTGGATTGTTTAATTAAATAAATAATGGCTGATATAGTGTTTTGTAAGAATATAATGTAATTAATTATAAAATAAAATTTATAAAATAAACATCCCATACAAATAAAAATATTATATCATTATATATAATATTCAAAACTGAACATATCATCTATTTAGCCCCATATTAAAAATAATAAAGTTCTTAAAAATAAGAGTGTGACATTTTTTTCCTTTTATTTAAGTGAAATATTATAAAATTTATATTTACTTTCAAATGGATTGGAAAATCCCTGTAACATAATCTTGGATGATAAAGAATGAATATACACATGAAATAATAATATGTTAATCATTAAGGTCATTCTTATTTTTAAAATTTATTACATGATTTTCCAATAATTGTGGTAAAAATATTTCTAGGGTAATAATTCCTATTATTAAAAAATAAAAGTGAATTATTTACTTAATATGGACCCAATAATTTCAAGTATTTAATCTATTTTTCAAAATTTTACAAAACAAATATTCAAAATTCAATTTCAAATTGATCCTGGAAAATGCATTGAAATATTGTTTTTCATAAAAATTATTATTTTTAGTATAAAATAGTTATATACTAAATTTATATATAGTGAACATTTATAAAACTGAAATGGATTATTTCTAATAAAAATAATCTAATTAAATATCTTACAAAAAATCCAAACAGGATTTCAATTTTCCAATACATGAATAGAAAATACAACTTTGAATAAAAATAATCATTCTTAATTAGTCATTGAGAAGTCAAAATTTATAGAAAAATCACTAAAAAATTAATTGAAGATGATTTTTTATTGATAAATAAAAAACCAAATTTTTGTTCAATGTTTATTTAAATATTAACATATAAATCATTTTAATCCAATTTTCTTAAAATTAATCCCTTTTCCATTTGACTGAAAAAATTCCCATTATTTTTATAATTATTATGAACTTATTATTATAAGAGGCGTTTCATATAAATATTATCTTGGATGTTACATTCATCCCTCTTATCACTACGGGAAAATGGGTATTTGCGACGGGGATAAATCCCGTCACAAATAGTCCGGTTAAAAAGTTATTTGCGACGGCGGAATTTTCCCGTCACAAATAAGTAGTTATTTGCGACGGGTTAGCTTGCCCCGTCGCAAAAGGACTGGCGCGCTTTGCGCGCCAAATCGCTGGACAGTTATTTGCGACGGGCGGTTACCGCCCGTCGCAAATAACCGGAGGTAGTAAAAGATATTTGCGACGACAATCTACCTCCGTCGCAAATAACTGGCGGTGGTAAAAGCTATTTGCGATGGAAATCTACCCCCGTCGCAAATAGTATGTCGGCAGGTTATTATTCGCGACGGGTCCCGTCGCGAATAATTATTTAACTGTTGACCGTAATAAGTGAGGGCTAAGGTATTTGCGACAGGTACCGTTGCAAATAGACCCGTCGCAAATGATCTAACCTATAAATACCCCCCATCTGATTTTTTTCATTCATTCTCAAACTTAATCTTCTCCTTCTCTCAAAACTCTATTTTTAGATTTCAGAGTTTCTTAAGTTTAATTTTTTTTCCGGAGTTGATATTGAAGTTTTCAACAACAATTAGAGATCAACCTCAAATCAATTTTAAAGGTATTTATGTTCATTTTAATTTAATATTTATTTTAATTTCTTATTAGTTTCAATTATTCTTAATTAGTTGTAATTTAATTATGTTTACATTGTTTTGTTTCTTAATAAATTTAAATTATTAGTATTCATTGTTCATAGTTAATGGTACTAAGGAATAATTAGTAATAATTTCCAATAATTAAGAATAAATGCTAATAATTAGTAATAAATACCAATAATTAGGAATAATTAGTAAAAATTAACAATAAATAACAATAATTAGTAATAATTACCTATAATTACCAATAATTAGTAATAATTAGTAATAATTACAAATAATTCGTAATAATTACCAATAATTAGTAATAATTTCCAATAATTACCTATAATTAGTAATAATTTCCAATAATTACCAATAATTATTAATAATTTCCAATAATTACCAATAATTAGTAATAATTTCCAATAATTACCAATAATTCGTTATAATTATCAATAATTAGTAATAATTAGTAATAATTAGTAATAATTAGTAATAATTCTTAATAATTTTCAATAATTAGTAATAATTAATAATAATTACAAATAATTAGCAATAATTGGTAATAATTACCAACAATTGTTAATAATTACCAATAATTAGTAATAATTACAAATAATTATCAATAATTAGTAATAATTACCATTAATTATCCATAATTAGTAATAATTACAAATAATTATCAATAATTAGTAATAATTACCAATAATTATCCATAATTAGTTATTATTACCAAGAATTACCAATAATTAGTAATAATTAATAATAATTACCAATAATTAGTAATAATTAAAAATAATTACCAATAATTAGTAATAATTAGTAATAATTACCAATAATTAGTAATAATTACCAATAATTAGTAATAATTACCAATAATTAGTAATAATTAAAAATAATTAATAATAATTACCAATAATTACCAATAATTACCAATAATTACCAATAATTACCAATAATTAGGAATAATTACCAATAATTAGGAATAATTACCAAAAATTAGGAATAATTACCAACAATTAGTAATGATTCGTAACGATTACCAATAATTAGTAATAATTAACAATAATTATTAAGAATTACCAATAATTAGGAATAATTACTAATAATTAGGAATAATAACATTATTACATTATTAGTATATTTTATTATTAATATAAAAATAATATAATTTTTATATTATATACAATTCTCCTTTCATCTGCGTGTTTTCTGTCTCCACATGTAATATTTGTATGTGGAGACAGAAAACACACAGATAAAAGGAGAATTGTATATAATATAGAAAATTATATTATTTCAATATTAATAATAAAATATACTAATAATGTTATAATGTTATTATTACTAATTATTGGTAATTATTCCTAATTATTGGTATAATTACCAATAATTAGGAATAATTACCAATAATTAGGAATAATTACCAATAATTAGGAATAATTACCAATAATTAGGAATAATTACCAATAATTAGGTATAATAACATTATTACATTATTAGTATATTTTATTATTAATATTAAAATAATATAATTTTCAATATTATATACAATTCACCTTTCATCTGTTTGTTTTCTGTCTCCACATGTAATATTTGCATTCTTTTTCAAAATTATCAACCTACTCACTAATGGAGAGGTGAAAGTGAATGAAAATATTACATGGGGAGAAAAAATGTTAAACACACAGATTAAAGGAGAATTGTATATAATATAGAAAATTATATTATTTTAATATTAATAATAAAATATACTAATAATGTAATAATGTTATTATTATATAATTAATATTTATGAAAAAATAATATTAGTACTATGAAAATAATAATAAATTTATATAATATTAAAATTATCAATATTTGTAACAGGTTTTGCTTTATTCTCAACATATTCAATTCTTAAAGGGTCAACTTTTAGGTCTATGTCAATAAAAAGTTTGTGTTAGTCGTGTATGATGTAAACTCTATAATTATCCTTACTTGAGTGTTTTTTCTAACAAATTATTCAAAACATGTAATGCTTTTATATTTTATAGAAAAATATGGAACAATGAGGTCGTCAACAATCATTATTAGGTGACCGCATATGGATAAATCAACGTAGAAATCCAAATGGTTCTAGTTTAAATCCAGTATATGTAGAGGGTGTGAAGACTTTTTTATCATTTGCGGCATCAAATCCAGAATTTGTTTCAGAAGGAAAAATAGAATGACCTTCTATAAAATGTGCATTGAGAACGTTTGACACGTTTGACAAAGTGGGGGGACATCTCTTGCGTTTTGGTATTCAACCAGATTATGTTTTTTGGTATCAACACGGTGAATGCAGTTCCAGAGCAGGTGATACCAACTTGATTCCGGATCCATCTCGGTTTCAAGATTTAGTACATGATGTTGCAGGTTCATCTGTTCAACATACATAAACTCCGGCTGATATAGCTTCAAATCCTGAGTTCGCACCGTCTGAATTTTATGAGTTGTTGAAGTCTGCTGAGGATGCATTATATACTGGCTGCAAGGTGACCAAATTAGAACCAGTTGCAAAATTTATGGCTATCATATCAGATAACAGAATGTGAAACACCTGTTTTGACCAGATATTTTCTTTGCTTAAAACACTGTTACCCGAAGGAAATGTTTTGCCTACAAATTACTATGAGAGTAAGAGGCTAGTTCAAAATTTGTGACTTACATGTCAGAAGATTCATGCAATTTCAAATGACTACATTTTATATTGTGGGGAAAATGAGTCGTTGGATAGTTGTCCCACATGTGGACAACTGAGATATAAAGAAGGACTATATGGGAAGTCTGGTTTGATTCCTGTAAAATAGTTGAGATATTTTCCGCTTACATCCAAACATCTGTGTTTATTCATGTCTAAGAATACAGCGACAATGATGTCATGGCATAAAGAGAATATTTCAACCGATAAAATCTTGAATCATCCAGCCGATGGTGATTCATGGAAACATTTTGATAGAGTGAATCCATCATTTTCTTTAGAAGCTATAAATGTTTGACTGGGCCTTTCCACTGATGGTTTCTGTCCGTTCGGATCTTATGGTAGTCAATATTCATGTTGGATTGTTTTTTTAACTCCGTACAATTTACCTCTATGGATGTTGATGAAGGAGCCATATATCTTTTTGACTTTACTAATTCCAGGACATCCGAAGAAAAATATTGATGTTTATTTGAATCCATTGATTGATGAATTGAGTTTATTATGGAGTACTCGTGTCAATACATATGATGTTGCAACGAAACAGAATTTCATACTAAGAGCATCATTGATGTGGAAAATTAGTGACTTCCCGGCTTATGGGATGTTATCTGGATGGAGTACACATGGTCAGAAATCATGTCCTTACTGTATGGGAGAGAACAAAGAATTTATGCTCATTCATGGAAAGAAACCTTGTTATTTTTACTGTCATCGTAGATTTCTTCCAGCTGATAATCCTTTTAACAGAAATAGATCTCATTTCAGAAAAGGAACAGTTGAAAGGGATGGACCTCCAAAAAATGCTATTAGGTTCGGAGTTAAAATCTGTTGTATTTTCATTACCTCCCATCACTTATGGTCCCACAATAAACCAATAGAAAATTTCTGGTTTTGGGAAAGAACATAATTGGATTAAACGTAGCATATTTTGGTATTTTCCATATTGGTCTGATTTGTTGGTCCGACACATGTTAGATGTCATGCACATTGAGAAGAACTATTTTGATAATTTGTTTCATACAGTTTTGGATACGCCACGAAAGAGAAAAGACAACGTAAATGCAAGTTTAGATCTTGCCCAAATTTACAGGCGTCCAGAACTGGAACTGTTTGAGAATGTCAGAATAGAAAGGTTACTGAAACCAAAATCATCTTATACACTGTCTAAAGAAAACCGTTTATTATTTTGTCAGTGGATTGCAAATTTGAGACTTCCAAATGGTTGTGATTCCAATTTGGGTAGATGTGTAAAGAATGGTCATATTACTGGATTAAAAAGTCATGATTGTCATGTTATAATGGAAAGTCTTCTATCCATTGGATTAAAAGGTCTGTTGAATTCTGTGATTTGGGATTCCATAACAGACATGTCGCATTTTTTTCGGGAAATTTGTGCGGCTACAACAGATTATGATGCTCTATTCAAACTTGAAGAAGATGTTGTTGTAATTATATGTAAACTAGAAAAAATATTTCCGCCGTCTTTCATCGACTCAATGGAACATTTGATGTTACATTTTCCATATGAAGCCAAATGTGGAGGTCCAGTACAGTTTCTATGGATGTACCCATTTGAAAGATGCATACAAAAATTGAAAAGAAAAGTACGTAACAAAGCATCTGTTGAAGGATCTATTGTAGAAGCTTATTTGCAAGAGAAAATATCTTTTTTCTGTTCCCAATATTTTGAATCTGAGTATCCTTTAAAACACAACCTAATGGGATGGAACGAGAGGAATATTGATGAAATTGAAAATAAATTATTTGTTTTCAACCAGCCAGATCTTGGTTTTTTTGGAGTTTATGAACACTGGCTTTCGGATGATGAACATCACAGAGCTCATACATATGTTCTGCTCAACTGTGAAGAGATGACATCAGTTGTACTGTAAGTGTTTATATCACTTATTCTATCATTTATGTTACAGTAAATAACTTTGTTTTTATAGGTTGTATGATAATCATATCAAGAAAAAAATTCCACAAATTACAGCAGCTTCTCTCGAAGAACGCCGACTGAAAAATTTCTCTCAGTGGTATCAAAAACTGGTAACATAAATTCTTTATCTTTTAGAAACTCATTCAATGTATAGTTTACTATATTGATAATTATTTCACAAATTTTCAGGTGTCTCGACATGCTGATAAAATTGAAAAACGGCTATGTATATTGAGTTACCCACCTTCGAAACTTGTTAAAACTTATAATTCATATGTGGTGAATGGATTTCGATTTCACACACATGCATATGGGGAATCGAAAAAAACAATGAACAGTGGAGTTATCTTGAGAGGATCTCATCATCGAGAAAATGAAGTTGACTTTTATGGCATACGTGATGAAATCATTGAACTCTGTTATCTTGGACAACATTACATAACCATGTTCAAATGTTGGTGGTGGGATATAGAGAGAGACGTGCGTGTTCATCCGACTCATGGAATCATCGATATTAAATGTAAAAGTGTTCTCGTAGTAAATGAACCATTCTTATTGGCTCAACAGGCACATCATGTTTATTACGCAAAGTACTTTTCTACATCAAGAGACTTGACTAATAGGTAGAGTGTAATAAAAATCAAAATTCGAGACAATCAGTTTAGTCAAAGTGAATGTGCTTTCACTAATGTGCAAAGAATTGAAGTTTTTCAAGAGAGTCATCAAAATCAATCTTTTTTACAAAGAGACATGAGTATCGATGACGACACCCAACATTTAAGAGTCAGTGATGATGATGATGTTAATGATGTCACATAAGAATTTGAAATGGTAAGAGATGAAGCAACTGGAACTCAAATGGATATCGATGATGTTGAGGAGGAATATGAAGATGACATTGACATATATGAAGATGATGATGAAGCTGAACACTGATAGAATTCCATGGTAGTTATATACAATCATAATATATATATATATATATATATATGTATATATAATAGTAATTATCAATTTTTTGATAACAACATTAACATTTTCTGTTTCAGATGAACGACGAGACATTTCGTGAGTTGGCGGATGCTGACCTGCCTTTCGATGCGGATGAGTTGCTGGCAGATGAACCTCAGCCTATAGGCGCTCTAAGGAGTATGTGGAGGGGGCACGGTCTTTCACGATTGATGATTCCTAACCTCGTCCCCGAGCGACGTCCACCTCTTGGGTTTGATCCACGCACACGAAGGTGTGATAACCTGTGTGATAATCTGTGGATTTGACTAAGATTTCATTAATCTATTCACATAATAAATGTTTATTATTTTTACAGTTTTCCGCATATAGTAGTCGGACAGGGAATCGCTATTTTGCGCAACTATTTCTCTCAGCCGTGAACCACATTGGAGCAGATTCCCATTGATGTGCAGCAGGCCATGTTCGGCCATTGGTTGGTACATACGTAAATAAATAATTTTTATTTTGAAAATTATTTCATTTCTAACTTGATATTTTTATTTATTTGTAGGCTTTATGGTATCCGATCGAGGATACCATGCATGATGCCATCCACAAGGCATGGGAGGTGGCCATGCGTGATCACTTTCGTCAGTTTTTGCACAATTTATGAAAATCTGCCACGAAGAAAGCAGGAGTGTCAGATTTTGACGAGTCATGTAGAGCACACCTACCAGAGTACATTTCATCCCATGTATGGGATGGATTATGTGCGCACTAGTTGAGTGGTACCTTTCAGAGGAGATCATCGGTGGGGAGGCAGAATCGGGGGAGACAGGAGGTGACTCATCGAGCTGGGAGTCGTTCTTTCAGTCTCATAGACAACATCTGGTACGTACATTATTTATAAATATTTTATATAACTATAAATATTAACAGTTTATTTTTTATTATTATAGGCTGTCGAGCACCCCGATATTACGGAGTACGACGTATATCAGAGGATGTATGGTGATCCTGCTACTGGGGAGCTCAGAGGTGATCGTCAGCATCACATCGTGGTCAGTATTATTTGTTTTCAAGTTTAAAAATTATCTGCATATAATATATTCACAATTTTAATTTTAAATTGCAACTACAGGAGTCATATGAGGCCGCATCATCACAGACCCGACCTGAGAGTCAGGCCGAGTAATCAGATCAGACCACTGGCCATCAGTTTGATGAGGCAGAATGGATGCAGGCCACCCAGTAAGCCTTTGAGATGTGTCGGGTAGTTGGTATTAGCTCTCGACTGACTCCCGGAGATTATTATGGTAGTGTGGCGATGTCGGCGTCCAGATCGAGAGGAGCTCATGCATCTTCTTCTGCTACACAGTATGAGGATCAGTTGCGATCTCAGACTGCACTGATAGAGAGTCTCCGACAGGAGTAGGAGCAGATGCGTCAGCAGCAGCAGCAGCATGAGGAGGAGCGTCGACGCCAGCAGAAGCTGTACGAGGAGCAGATGAGTCGGTGGCAGTAGCAGCACTAGGAGCAGATGGAGTACATGTGCCGACTCACTCATGCTTTAGGGATGGAGTTTCCTCCACCAGCATCTGCAGATCACCCCTCCCCCCCTCCTTCAGATTAGAGTTTTTTTTTATTTTATAAAGTTTGTTAAATCAAAATATGAATTTTTTTCTATTCGTAGTTTCTGTCTCATTATATAATATTAATAATATTATATTTTGAAATAACAATATTAATATGAATAATAAAATTATTTATATTTTATAATATTAAATTATATATATATATTAAAATTTTATAATATTATAATTTAATTATATTTTTTTGTAATATTAGAATGTAAAATAATTCTTTTATTTTAATATTAATTAAAATAACATATAAATATTTTTTTATTTATGAATTATAATTCTAATATTATTATATTAATTAAATCATTTATTAATATTCAATTATTTTTTATTTTTGAATTATAATTCTATTATTATTTTATAAATTAAAATAATTTATTAATAATTTATTATTTTTATTTGTGAATTATAATTCTATTATTATATTAATTAAAATCATTTATTCATATTTTATTATTTTTTATTTTTGAATTATAATTGGATTATTATTATATTAATTAAAATAATTTATTAATAATTTTTTATTGTATTTTTTTATAGTATTTGCGACGGGATATTATGCCCGTCGCAAATAGTATTATTTTTATATCCATTAAAATAATTTAATAATAGTTTTTAATTTTTTTTTAAAAACATAATTGCGACGGGTCCCGTCGCAAGTACTATTTACGACGAGCCCGTCGCAAATACCTTTTACGACGGGGCCCGTCGCAATTACTATTTTAAAAGTTTTTACAAATATACGGAGTAATATTTGCGACATGAATAATACCCGTCGCAAATAATATCTTTATCGACAGGCCCGTCGCAACTAATTATTGTTGCGACGGCGTTTTCCGCAACGGGTGATTTGCGACGGGCTCCTGTCGCAAAAGGCCATTTACGACGGGTCCCATCGCAAATGACCCATTGCAAATACCTGTTTTTCTAGGAGTGTATGGAAAATCCATCATTTGAATTTTATTCAATTTTTATTGAAGTGGGGATACCATTACCTTATAGCATTTTTAGATTCCCTTTGTCTTCTTCAACCATACAGTTTCTCTACAAAACCATAACAAGATTAATTAACCTTTTACACATTAATTTCACTTCATGTTCAAGAATATAAATCATGTTTTCCTCAAAATTATGTTTCTCGTCTATTGAAATACATCATGGGTCAATATATGTTATCAATCTGGGATATACTTTCATAATATGAAGAAATGAAAATCAATATGATTGTGGGATAAATTCAAAGGTAAGGCCACTCAGTTGGAAACTAATCAATATTTTTGTAGGATTTTATATGATCCAATGAACTATGTTATTAGCCTACACAATTACCAAAAATGAATAACACCTTTACATGCAAAAACCCTGAGAAAATAGTAAATACATACCATAAATTATGTTATTTTCTATTGTTATAAACATAAATGTTTTGTCTACTATTAGTTTTCCCTATATGTTGTTGAATTACATTCACCTATCCAAGAATTTACTCTACCAATTCTTGTCACATATTATTATTTTATTTCACATATTCCTCAAAATATTGAGTATGAATCTCTTTTTATATAATACCTTAAAAGGATTCCACTTTGTATGAGAATGAAAATTATTATTATAACAAAACTCTACCAATGAAATATGTTGATCCGAACTTTCTTGCTGATATATTAAAATAAAATTATTATTTTCATCCATGTTATTAATTTTTCATTTAGTATATCTATCAAACTGAATACAAAAATATGTAATATAATTTTATTCATTACCCATTCACTTTTTAGTGTTTTCTAAAAATTTAATGTGAACATCCGATCTATTTTAGTTATATTGGAGATTGAACTCAATGTAACCTATATCCCACTTCAAAATACGTTCTGAAAAGTAAGTCCAAAAAATAATACACATAAATAATAAATGAGTTACATTGTATTAAATATCATTGGCATCACTAAACAACAATATTAAATCACCTATGAAATATATTTCATTAAAATTAATCACTTTGATAGATTGGGGAACAAACAACCCCAAGAATAAAACAACTTTAATATGTTATACCATTATAAAACAAAGTTAAATTGTTGGATATTAATAGTATAACAATAAAATTGACAATTATAGGTTTCTGTTAATTATAAATAAAATAAGAACCATTTAAATGTAAAATAATTCTTTTTTGGAAAATTATATATTTCTAAAAGATGGTTTAGTCCGATTTTGTGCACATAATTTTAAAAAAATATATAACACTTCTAGACATTTATTTGATAGAATATAGATATTTTTTTAAATCTTGATTCAAATGTTATATTACCATTAGTCTTTCCATCTTATATTGAAAATTAATTTTTTTTATGAGTAGTGGAAAAATTCTTTTATTGAAACATTTTTTGGAAATAATGAATAAGGTTATATTAAATTTTTAGTATGTTTTTAGGAAAAAATATTTCAATTATATATATATTAATTAAATTTATGTCATTTTACATTTTCAATTTTTCTTGTAAAAACTTCTAAAAATTTGAACATTTGTTCATTTTAAATCTTATTTATCGTCATGCCTGTTGTGTAAATTATAAATTATATTTTATACATATGTTAATGAAATATGGAAAAATTGTATTCTATATTTATAATAATGATAATTTATATTATATAATTGTTAAAATTAAATTTTATTCATTATTAATTAAAATAAATAGTAAAAATTATTCACTACAGTTTAGGTAAAAACAGATTTACTGGGGGTTTAGAAAAAAATGATAACGATTAGATAGGAAATATAACTATAAGGTTTTTTATGGACATTTTGACACCCTATCATGTAAAATTATCATTAATACTCTATTTGTTACCCTTTAGGGATATGAAAAACGTGGGTACACTTTTTTATTCTAAAAAATTAAAACTGTACCACTCACCAACCATATAGAATCCCACAACCTGTCTTCCCATATTCAATCCATAAAAAAAAATTTCAATATGATTTATACAAATACGTTCCCAATAATCCTAATTTCATATTATATGCCTTATATTTGGACACAATCTTACCAAGGATGGGTGTTTATGCAAGCCTATGGAGGATACCTGGAAAAGAGGTAACATTCTTCAATGAGGTTTTTTATTTTATTTCCTTCTCCACATTCTTTAATCCATATTTTACCATAATAATAAAATTACCTCAATATAATAATTATACTAGGGTGTTTTTATGTTAGATTAATGAACAAAAATTATCCACACTTCTATGAAATGGGTTACAATATCATCATTCATGTGTATGACGTTCTACTACTTTGCGAACCGATGTCATTAATTTTTCCATTACCACATCGCATGGATTTGTGTGGGGATGTATATAAGACACACACAGAGATATATATATATATATATTATTTATAAAATAAATATACCTTTAGATTATATATATAATTTATAACGTTTTTACTTTCAATTACGTAGGTGATATGATATCGTCACTCATGTTTATTACAGACTAACGCGTCACAAATACTTGTTATTTGTTTAACAGTAATGATTTATTTGGATGGTAAAAAGGATATATTTAATAAATATACAAGGAGTAAATGAAATAATTAATAAACTAAGGAATTATTTAACATTCTTAAATAAAAATATATCATTTTCATTCTCACACTATAAAATGATAATTTCATACGTATGTGTGTGGAGTAGAACCTTCATGAAAAAATGTGATTCATCATCAAAACCACAAAAAATAGATGATTTATATAATTATTATGGAAATTATATATTATATTTTATATTATTAACATTTTTGAATGATAAAATATTACATAACATAATTTCATAATGATCATTGAAAAATGTAAATGTTACTCATGTATATGTATGAACTAACATATCTATGATTGTAACTTATGTAATTTTTCCTAAACATATTTCATTATTGTTTTTTAAATGAATAATGAATTTAAAAATAAGCGAATTATACCATATTTTTATTCTTTAGTTTTTTAAATAATTTCCCCTTTGACAATAGGCAACCCATGAATGTCAATTTTGATAATAATCTAAATATCCTTAAAAAAATATGATGTAAACATAATTGAATAAATTATGAAATTTAATAAATTAGTATTTGAAATAAAATGGACAGTTAACTAGAAATCCAATATTAATAAATTAAATAATTAACATATGCTTGTTATTTATGAATATAAATAATGTATGAGAATTTTCAAAGCCTTATTAAGGGTTTCACTTCTAACTTTTACTTCTGTGAGACATATAAAATATTCAGTACATTTTGTTTTATTTGTATATAAAACTATCTTTTTAAGATTTTATAACACAATACAATTGAATTATTAATTTCTTATTTATCTATGTTATACTTTGTACAAAAATTTTTGAGATGAAGCTTTTTATCATTTTCTAAACAAGTCATTTTATAACATTATAATAGTGAAAAAGGATGTTCTTTTCAATATATATAAAATATTTGGATCTAAAATCCATCATTAACATAATTTCATTTAATCATAAATTTCAATTTTCCTGTTTATTTTTCTGAAAATTTTTCTGTAATAGCATGGAAGTACATTTCTTTTAAAATTGATTTTCACAGAATTGCTTTTCACTATTTAATGAATTTTTTACTTTTCAAAATAAATGTATAATTTGAAATGAATGTTTATTTACCATATGAGATTCCAAGAGATATCTTTCAACATAATTTCCATTTTGAGAAAATATCCTTCTGTATTACTCATTACATAATGGGGACATACTTTATTGATACAATCTTTTTTTTTGGATTTTTCATGATCAAATTGATTTTGTGTGTACTATATTGATATAATTCATTTTACTCTAGAATGATTTTGATTATATTTATTGATTATATTAAATGTAAATATTTTATATGCTATTTTTTATAAATGAATGTTTTTTAGATTATGTTTCACCCCATTCATATGAGGAGTGTATTGGTCTTATTAAGTGGTGTGTGGATAAAGAAGTTATATAGAACCTTTTTGGATTATTAGGTCTTATGAGACAAATTATATTATGTATTGGTAAGGAACACAAACATATATACAAATGTAATAGAAAATGGTACCAACTTTACTAAATGTATTTGAAAAGTCCCTCAATAGTATTATATGATTTCAATGAGGGCCTCAATTTTATGTTTTAGATGTACATAATATAAATTTTATCATTAGAATTTTAGTTATTATTATTCTAGGTGATTACTATATTAGATATATAATCCATGGATATGTTTAAAGATCATTCAATTATTTATATGTCATTACTTTATCATCTTTTATTTCTTTCATGTTATTCTCATGTTATTCATTAAATGAAATGTTTTAGAGTTACTTATTCTGTTTTATTTATTATAACCAATTTATTCATTATATTTTATATTTTATACATAACCATACTATGAATTTTAGATAATCTATTTATAATTATTTATTTTCCCTTGGATACAGCTATGTATTTTTTGATTGATTTATATGGATATTATAATGGGTATAATGGTGTTATAATGTAAATTATTTTTGTGTTTAATGATTTAAAATTTATTTTTTGTTTCATGTAGGCATATAGTTTCCCAAGACTAATTTATTATTAATTCATTTAGAAATAAATTCAATGTATCTTGAAAATAATAATTATGCATTTACTAGATCTAGGATACAAGGTATAAGGTCACTAAAAATTAAATTGTATATAATATGGGATGGAAATGAATATATTTATTTAACCAATCAATAATAACCCAACTCACATTATTACCTCAAGACTTCTTTGTATATCCCACCATGAAATCCATGTATCCATTCTTTCATTTCCACTATGTCATTGGAAAATAATTAAAAATCCCCTATGGTAATATTTTTATTGTTTACACTATTTAAAAGAAACAAATTTCTTGTTAAAATAACCTATAAATATTTTTATTACATCGAACCCATAATTTTCTTAATGTTCTTAGTATATATTATTACTATTAGGATAAATGTAAAATAAGTATTTTTGAACTTCACTAAATAATTATCCCGTTTATTGGGAATCACTAGGTGAAAAAAAAACAATTTTGAAATCTTGATACACAATCTTTATAAATATTAATTTCATGAAATTTAACCTTACTAGCAAATTATTACTTTTTATTCTAACTCATGATAATCTATATGAGATGGTTTATTGTTTTCTAGAAAAGTATATTATAACAAAACATTAAAACCAAATAGAGGAAGTTATTATGTTCATAGATTCTAAGAGAAAATTAATTAAATAATTAACCACAAGGTCATGTTTTAGACATAAAATTGTTAATAAAACATTACATTTATGACTCAATGCACCACCTACATTTTTTCATTTATAGGGTTATTATTAATTGGGATTTTTGAATTCAAGGTAAATTAGAACCATATTATATGTCTAATGTTAAAATATTTTTATGTGAATATATACTCAAAATGTTTATCATCAGTATATATTTCACACTTATCTCCATATAAAATATGACTCTAAATATTTCAAGAAAAAACAACTTAGTCGAATTCCAGATCATATGTAGGATACAATAATTGCATATGTTTTAATAGTTATGAATCATACGAAATTACCTATTCATTATATATCAAAACACAACCATGTTCCCTTAATGATGAATCACTATAAATGGAAACATAAAAACATTACGAGAGTATGGGAAACACTAGGTAGTTCAAAAATACGGTTTTTTAGTGCATAAAATAGGAATCATATTATTTTTTCTAAATGAATTTAAAAACATTTCAACCTAAAATATTTTGTTGTTATATTATTGAGAGCATTATTCATCATATTACTGGAAGTCTAACACTTTTCAAACAACACTATTAATGCCTATAACATTAGTTGTTATTTTACATTCTACGTGAAATGTTTTTAGAAGGGAAAATTGTTATGGAATATTTATACAAAAATCAATGAAATTAATTTTATTTCAACCAAAATCACATTTATTATTATTTCATAAAGTGGATTTCTTTTAAATATTTCAATAAAATATTTATCTGTCTTTCATGATCCCCGTGAATTTTTTAATAAACAACGATATCTTCAATAATAAAATAAAACAAATATCCAGGAACTCGTGTAAAATCTATTCATTGGATCAATAAATATTATTGTTTCATAAAAACATGATATGAGAAACTAAAACCTTGTAGTGACCTTATGTAGTCTGAAATGAAATATATGGAATATCAACCAAGTACACATACAACTGACAATATACCAACATGAGATCAATCATTTAAAATTATATTTCTCCCTAGAGCTGATCAAATAAATATTTATTATAAGGAATAGGTTACTTTTTCTTATTAGTGATGTTATTTATGGACCTATAATCAAAAAAACATCCCATTAAACCATATTTCTTTCTATAATGTAAGATTGGGGTACCCAATGGGGATGTTTAGAGATAAATGAAAACTTTTCTAATAAATCTCTACAATTTCTTTTTCCATTCTAAAAGTTATACTTTAACTATATAATAAAGGGGTTTTGAAATGTGGTTAGAATCATGTAATAATTAAACCAAAAAAATCAACCTATCGATTTGGAATAACCCCTATAAAATCATTAAGACATCATCCCTTTATTCATTAATTTTTTGGGATTCCTATATATCAACATATTATTTATTTTAGAAAAAATCTTATAAGTAACTTTCTATAGAATTTTTAATCAATTTCTCTGATTCTTGGTAGGTTATTATATCTATGAAATAATTTAACAAAAAAAATATGTGGACCTATAATCTATATGACCATGATAAAAAATCATTGTCACACCCAAGATAATAAAAAACAATAAAATGGAATATTTAATAAGAATTATAGGAAAGACTATTTCATTGATATTAATAGGAATATTCTTATAAATCTTTTTCCAATGATACATCCACCAAGAGTTTTTTTCTATAATATATATCATACATACATGAGATGATATTAGATATTTTCTAGAAATGTTTTTATAAATAAAAGAATGAAAATATCTAGTGTCAAATAAGATATTGTCAAAATTTTAATAATATTGAATCTTATCTATCAACAATTAATTTCTAGGCCCAACATCAACCATGGTTTTTGATAAATATTTACTACACCATTCATTCTTTATATTATGATGATTATTGTTTTATGTTTCTAAATTTTGGAACATATGAGCATAATTTATAAACTCATTACAATTAAAGTATATTACTCTCTGATTTTCATTGTTTTTATAAACAATTTCCATGCATTCATGAGCCATGTTTTCATCTATTCCACATCATAATACCTTAATTGTTCTAATAAGACATTCCCAAAGGTTATTGTTTCTACATAAATCATTATATTGGAGGTTTATATTTTACCTTAATGATAATTTAATGAATAATTCTCCATTTCCTCACATCTAGGCCTTTTCTTTTACTCGTTATCTAGGAATAATTGGCCATTGAAAACACAATCTAAATACACTCAAAATTTCTTAAAGTTATTGATGTATAATAAACTCAAATTGACACAATTACCTAATAATAATTGTTTAAATTTGGAGTAAAATTAGTTAATTTTACTCTCATGATCCCAAATAAAATTAATTATATACATTTCCAAATAGGTGGTGTTTTATTCATACACATATATTATGTCTACCTCATTCTCCATAAATTCCAATATCTTGCGTTCAATACATATATAAATAACCATATGATGTTTTTTCAAATAAATTATTCTTAAAATCAACCCATTCTATGTGATCAATATCATTACATTATTTAGTATTCTTAAGAATATTAAACTATAGATTAGGTTCACAATAAATATAGTAAAAATAAAGGTTACTTATTCATGCTCTAAAAACCCCATGACATAAAATATCTTCATCATATCCTCTTTCTATCCTTAAACTATCATGGTATTAGGGGATCTTTTGAATGAGGGAATATGTGGCTCATACAAACCTCCACTGTGGACATTTAACATGGTTGTATACTTGGATTCTCTATCTAATGTATATCACTGCCATTTTTTTCCAATGACAACAAAGTTGTTATTGTAATAAATAAATCTTCTCTAATTCCAACCATTTCGAGTTGCTGATTTGGAAGGATATTGTCATATCAGTGCCCTCATCATTCATCTTCTGTGCTCCCTTTGTAGAAAACCCTTGTAAACTGAAATTGTGTATAAAAAGAAACATGGTAATATTGAAATTTAATTTCCATTAAAAGTAAGCACAATATAAAATCATTTAATGAGATTATATTAACTTTATCCAAATATATAATGTTATCTATAATCTTAATTGATACCCATATAGAGTAACCTACATTAAAAAAATTATCTTCATTTAAATTTGATATTGAATTCAAATTTTTAAATTTGTAATGTACTTTTATGTTTATATTTTTAGATATTTAGGCCATAAATAATTCATTGAAACCCCATATATTACAAAGTGTAAAAATATACTCATTATCCATTGTTTTCACAATATAAAAAAATTATTTTAAAATGTTTATTTTTTAATTAAAACTATCACTAAATTAAATACTACTTATTTGTTTTTCCTTAACCATCCATAATCCTTTTTAAAAAATTCTAAGATGAAAGTTTAATACAATACAAATTAAAATACATAAAAATAAATATTTAAAACATTAGACTATAAAAATTTATGAAATTTTTTTATTATAAATATAATCATTGTGCTCAAAATAATCATTTTATTTCCAAATAAATGATCTTCTCAACAAAAAAATTCAGTAAACATTTCATAAGAAATCATAAAATAATGATACTAGTTATAATGTTCTAATTGAAATCATTAAAAACACATAATGTCTTTTTAATAATGTTTTACTATTCACCCTAAAAAAGATGCATAGATTTCCTCTAAATAGATGATAATTATTATACCATGATAAATAATGAGAATATTACAAAAACACATATAAATAGATATAACATATAGGTTTGCGGGGATATCATTTCCATATCATTTTTATTATCACTCTTGAAAATTGAAAAAAATTATTTTCCGCATCCGAACCCAATGTATTGGGGGGAAATCATGGACCCATGTGTCAATGTTTTATCATAGACCACATTAAATTGGTTAATAAAATTACCAAACATCATTAGATTATGAAATAGCCACCCATCATCATAACAATTATAAAAAAATTGATCATAATCAAAGAAATAAAATTAAATAACTTCGAAATATACAATCATGAAAATAATCTTTTGGAAAATAACCATTTCATTTTGAAATAAATTATAATAAATAAAAATAATAATTAAAAAGTAAAACATTATAATTGAAGGGAACCTTGTAGACTAGTAATGGAATTTTCAAAGAAAATATTAGTAAGTATGGTTCTAAAATCAATTCATTTCGTATAATTTATAAACATTATTTGAATTATTTTGTTGCAAAATTTACAAATTACCTTGTTTGAAAAAGGATAAAAATGATCCTTTCAACCCATTAAAAAATAAATCCCTGGAAAATGATATTATTGAATAAAATGAGAATTGTAGAGACCTTATTCAAAATATTTTCTGAAAAAGTAGATATGGATGAAATTTTTTAATGAAAACAGCAAAAGAATATTATTTTTTAATGAAAGACCCATTCCTTTAGAATTAATAATTAAATACATTCATTATATCCCTCTTATATGTAATGTCTCATTTTATTGACACCTTAGGCTCTCTATGGGGGTTATTTATCCAAAATTAATACCTCTAGAATTAGGGTGGTTATTCTAGGAAGCTATTTTGGAATTGTTTGGATAAGAAAAGTTTGTTTTGAAGGATGAATGAGTGAGAAGAACTGGTTCCCTATTATATGTGTGGGGAGGTGGACTGCTGATATTTCTCAGAATATTAAAATAATATTAATTGATTTTTATTATATATATGATCCAAAAATAATTAATCAATATATATGGTGATAATTATTCAAAATACTCTCATGAAATAATTTTTTTCAAGTTTATGTTAAAATTTTAATATCATCATTTGGTTTTAACCCCACATTAACCATTTTTAAATATTTATACACTATACATACTTTTACAATTAGTGGGTAAATATAGTTACTATAAATTGATGAAAAAACCATAAATAGACCATGGTTGATATTATTAGCTATATACTAATAACGTATTTGAATATAATATTTTTATTATTTTATATCATTAATTTAAATATTAATTATTATAATATATCATTATGGACTATTTTTATAACTATTAATTATAATGATTTTAATAAACTCCGGAAGAAAAGGAAAATTTCATTTTTCTATTATATCCCTAATATGTCCTGTTTGTCTAAAAATTCTTTAATCGAAGTAAATATCTCATTTTATATTCCTTTATATATTTGTAAATTCATTTATATATTTTTTAAAATAATTTATTAATTAATTGGTTAATGATTTGTAATCATTTAGGGAAATTATTTATTCAGTAAAAATTAAAAATAAATTACCATGAGGAATATATATTTTTATATTTTAAAATACCTTTTATAAATAAATTTATATTATTTTTATAGGTATGATAATAATTTTATAGTTATTAAAAAACATTTTCACATTATTGACTTTTCGTTAAATAAAATATCATAAAATCTATATTAACATTCATATAGTCATAAAATTCAATATAACCGAATATTTCATTACAATGGAGGAGATGGACATATACAATATATTTAAATCATTTTTTATAATCATTTTTTGTCCATATCATTTTTTACATCAATTTCACGATTTACCCTTGATCGTGGAATAATAAAATTCCTAGAATACTACTCAAATTTACCATAAACAAAATGGGCTTATTTACCAAACTTTGACCCACTTATTTAGAATATTGAATAATGATTTCAAAATTCCAGGCACAGAAGATGAAATTATTTAAATTTTAATTAAATAAGAAATGATATATGATAAACTATTTTTCAGAAAATATCATATTTTAAATATAAAATGTTTTTATACTGAATTGATGTATAATATGATTAAAAACCATAATCAGAATATTTTAAACTAAAAATAACTAAATTTTTTTAAAAACAAATCCAAAATAGGATTTTAATTTTCAAATACATGAAAATAACCCACAATTTTATGTAAAAATTTGTATTTTTTACAATTTATATGAAAGACCATATTTTCAAAATCATCTCAAAAAATCATCCTAAAAAACTTTAGGAATTATTTGTACAGACACAAAGAATGACATACATGGACATTACATTACTTTAGCAGAATACTTAATACATAACAAAAAACAGACACACAAGGAACTTAATAGTTTTGTGTCTTCGGAAACTTGGAACGTAATCTTCTAATCGTGGTGAAAGATCTTCAACATCTCCCATAAAGATCTTCCCCTTTTTCTTTCTTACCTAAAACATTTCTTTATATCTTGGGGAAAAGAAAACATAAAAAGGGTGAGCTCAAATGCTTAGTAAGGGTAAGCATGGATAAAATAAAACATACAATATACATTTGAACTTAAAAAATTGAACATAATGTTTAAACATCAAAATCTTGAGAAATGACATAAAACATGGAAGTACGTAAGGCATAGATCATAAAGAAACATTAAGAATGATAAAATAGCATGGGAATAAAACATGTAATTGTGGAAACCATTAAGCACATGATATGATTTCCATAGTAGCCAAGGCATTACTGGCAAGACCATCTTAGTGGACAAAGTCCCATTCTGAATCGAGTTCACTCCTCGTTTCAGTCCTGTAACACTGAATCAGATTAACTTACTGTTCCAGCCATGTCTATCTCATGAGATATAAAATCATTACCCAATGCATTGGAGAGAGATATTGGTCCCACCCATCTCATATTTAAATCATTTTTACTTGTGCCACAAAATAATCATACTTCACTCATAATAACCCAATAAATAAAATGGGTTTCATAAACATCATCCCATCATCAAATAATCCATATAAAATAAAACGATATCATTTCATCATATGAAGAGTGAAACTATGTAAATCATAGAGACAGTATACTTGAAACATACACATATGAAATAATGTCATCTTAGATGGAAAATGGTTTTGATAAGGCACTTGAAATGAATTCTTGAGGAAAATATCCTTTCTTCTTGAAAATCATTTTATTTTAAAAAAATTCCATGCAATTTTAAAAGAAAGTTATTTTTTTGTAAATATTCATGAAATCTTTTGGAGGAAGCTTCTTATAAATAAGGCTTTATAAAATCGTAAAAATACTTTCATTCGTATACGTTAAAAAAATATTCTCCACGTACTTTTGTCGCAAATGATAAAAAAGTACCTCGTAACATAAATAAGAGAAAGATTACGTACATACCATGTAGTAAAAGTAAAAAATGGGTAAGAAAGACATTATACATACATGAAAACACTTTTATAAAACATGGAAATGATAGAAATATCCCCAGTAAATACTTACGAATAAGAAATCTCGGATAAAAATTATATTTGCAAAATTATCCCATACCTAAGGTCTGATATGTTTCATACGTATCTGAACCTCCTGTATAATGATTTAAATAATTTTATTGACTTAATACAGAATCATATTAATTTTTATTATATCATATATGGTTCACTTATGACTTTATATTACCCGTTCTTTTGTAAATTCCATGTTAAGGATCGTTTTGGGTAAAATCATTTCATTTGTCATCCGTGTTTTGACTTGTAATTATTCATATGATTACTTAGATCATGATTACATACATCCAGAATGTAGAACATGATTATATATAATATATATTCAGAATATACATATATATAATAGATCGATAAATGGAATGAAATACACCATTCAGGGAGACGGTAGACCGTACGTACGCATGAATGTTGTTTTCGTTTCCTCATTGAATTGAATTTAATTAATTGGATGATATAAATATATAAATATATATATCCAGTATAATTATTATGTCATATATTTCATGATTACTTATTATATATAATTTATAATAATTTATGAATGGTTTATCATTGAGAATAAATCTCATCGCGTCGTGGAGACGGTATTCCGTACTTACGCACAAGCGATGATATCGTTCCCATGATCGTGGAATTTTATTGGAGTGTATGTATAGTTTTATAGAATCAATATCACTTTACAATAATAATATATAGTTATTATTTACACCATTATACCCATCCAAGTAAGGTGGTGGTGGAAAATAGATTACACCACGGCGTGGAGACGGTATTCCGTACGTACGCACGCACGGTAATTTCATTTTCTGTAGCATGGATAGATGGTGAAATAGGGTTGTTTCATACTTATAATAACACATCAGTATATTATTGATACTGATGTTATTACTTCATAATGAAACAACCTAAGAAGAAGAAGTGGAAGAAGAAATAAAGGTGAAAGAATCGGTAACGGAAATTACCTCTTCTTTGAAGCGCCTCTTTGAGACCTCCTCTTAGGGAACTAAAATTGGTCTTTGAAGAAGAACAGGACCTCTAGGATGTTTCTAGGGAAGGGGAGAAGAGAATTTGTCAGGTTTGGGCCGATCTTGAAGGCTCAAACTGGTGTGTGGAAGAGAGGGAGGAGGTGCCCTTTTACAATGGAGGAGAGGGGCATCTTTGGAATTCATAAAATATTAATTTATAATAAATCTAACCCCACTTAAAAACCTCCAAAATTGACTCAAATTAGAAGATTAGATGAGATAGGGTTTTCATCTCATCAACTAATCAAATTTAGATTTGTTTGGATCTTATTTTAAATCTTATCATTTTGATTTATCCTTATTTAATCTATTTAAGTTTATTTTTGGTAATAAAATTCTAAATTTTAAATTATAACAAATATTTACTTATTTGTTGTGAATGTTCCATAATTGTTTACTTTATAAAATTATAGGCCATATAAATTTAAATTTATAATTTTTAAATATTTTTTTGATTTTTAAACAATTTTATAATATGTTATTTTTATAAAATAGCAATAGTGTCAATTTTGACACTATTCATTTATTTGAAATTTAATTAAATATATACAGAAGATATGTTCGGAATAAAATATTTAATAGATTCATAAAAGGTCATATGTATCTATAAAAGTATTGTATCACATTAAATATTTCATATAATATTTATTTTATTCTTTTTAAAACAATTTATTTGGATTATCTCTTAATAAAATAATTACTACAACATTTTTGTATAATTATTTAATATACTTATTTGTTGCATAAAAATTAAAAAATAAATCCTATTATGAAGATAAATCTATTACCTTTCACAATAATATTTTTACTCGAATTTATGATCTTGAAATCACAATATTTAAATTGTTATATTTATTAAATTATGAAGGTGACAACTTTGGCATCATTTAAAATAAATTAATATAAGTGTCATAATCACTTCTATAAGGCTCCAAACGGTCATATATTAGGTCATTGGATGATTACGGTGTATATATACACTACCAATAATTTTTGGTCAGGTTTATGGGCCTTTTAATGGGTATTATTATTTCAATAAAAACTATATTACTTATTTTCCACTTAAAAAATAATTTCTGTATCATTAATGTATCACCATTAATGACAATTATTTAATCCCTAAAAATTATAAATAAATTATCATGATGTAGATAATTTTATTATATTTCTAGGGACTATTCATGTTTGATGTTTTATGATGTTTATCACTAAATTAAAATTATTATACTTATAAGATTTAAGAGAGTACCATGTTGTCACTTTCATTGGGTTTAATAATAATTATATTATTTTCATGGTCAAAAGTCCATAAAATGAATCTAATCCGACCCTTAGGTTATATGGGTATACTTTTATCCATCCAATATAATTTTGGCATCTGTAAGGGTAATTTTATTATATTATATGTACCCTTAATTACCCGATTTATCTTTAACTACGGTAAATAAAATTTACCGTAGTTACTATTCATAATTCCCAAAAATAAAAATTATCTTATTGACATAATTTGGACCCACTGATTCTAAATATGGAATCCATTTTACCAAATTCAATACAAAAAAGTTGCAGAAATGAAATTAAAATTAATCCCGTTTTCGAAAGAAAACGGGTTTTTCTTTAAAACATTGCAAAAATTGAATTAATTTAACCGACAAATTTAATGTAAAATCAATGCTAAGGACATACATTATATTAAATTATAAAAATATATTCTATTTATAAATTAAAACCATTAAATATTATAATTTAACCATATAAAGTATTGCGATTAAAAAAGTTTTTTTTAAATAAAATATACCGTGTTTTTACTATTCATCAAAATATGAAAGTTACCAGAATAATATTAAAAATTTATCCAAAGTAAATTTTTATTTCTTAAATCCATAGAAGAATTTTATTTTGTCAAATCGAACTTATAAAAATGTCAAAAAATAGATTTAAAGTGGGCGCGCCATCAAAAGGCGGCAAAACTGCATTTTTTTAAAAATACTTATTTTACCTGAAAAATTTATTTTGTTCTTATACCATGTTCTAGAAAATGTGTAAGATGAATAATAATGTTATAAAATTAAAATTTTAGTTAATACTATTCATAAAGGCTAGTTTATAAAAATATTATAATAATATATCGTTGTTTAGTACAACCCGGTATTGCGTACAACACACGCTATCGAGGAAGGTCATGATTGTGTGTAATGCAAGCCAAGTCAGGGTTTCGTGTTGTGCAAGAATCCTTCGTTGTTTCGTATAACAGAATCAAACCATATTTCATTTATACATTGAATATATATATATATAAATATACTCAATGTTTCTTAGAATAACTATTATCATAATTGTGTGTAACACGATCCAAGAATAGTGTTGCGTATACTGCACGCTAATACGGTGTTGCGTATAGCGCATGGTAATCTTGGTGTAGCATACAACACAAGATATTAAAGAAATTAAAAGAATATTTTTCATAAAATCTCATGGTGTTACATTATTAATATGAAAAAATATATTTTTTCGAATTAAAATTATATAATTTGGAAATTATGATTTTAAATAAAATTATATAAAACATAATAATCAAATTCAGTTAGAAATAATTATCTTTCCCGTTGACTGAAAAAATTATGTAAAATTTTTATACTAAATTTTACATTGAATATATCAAAAAATATTTATATCAACATTACATATTATATTATATTAGAAAAATAAAATTAAATATTTATATACTAATTTACAATCATCTATAAAATATTGGGATAGAAAAAATAATTACACCATTCCGAGAGACTACAATCCATAATTATGAATGAGAAATGATTTCAATTATATTCAAATAAAGAAATAAGGAAGAATAATATATTTTATTCACAAAAAATTACCCATAAAATATAATTAAATCATATTTTGGAATTAATTTTTTGAACATAATTATGAGTTTGTGATGAAAAAATTATCATATACAATATCAAGTCTGTAGTCTACACTAATGGATAAGCGATATTTACATTTACCATTTGATGTAAAAGAAGAGTAAAATGGTTTTACATTATCATAATAAAATATTATTATATTTTATATACTATATGCAGTAGGTTATCATGGACACAATAGGTTTAGATAATATATATGAAGGGACAAAATTAATTGTACTTGGATAGGAGTTATACCAATTTATTGAGATACCCTTACTGAATCGCATCATAAGACTTGATATCATGGTCGTATGATCAAAACAAGAAATAAAAATCATTGGGTAAGATTTTATGTAGGTATTTGTGAAGGTATTTTTAAAAATAATGGGCACTTGAAGTGTGGATAATAAAGGAACATGGTTTCCTTTTACAAGTATGGGATAATACACACATGGAATTTCTGACAATATTTTACTATATTAACGTATTATTCAAGGATAATAACTCAAAATTCCACATATAATAATAAAATATGAAATATGGTTGATGTAATTCCTTCCAATATTATATTGATTTGTTTATGTGGAAACCATACCATAATATATTATTTTAACCCTCTAATAAACTTGTTTTATGATTAATAATGGTTAAAAAATATACAGTTTTTTATATTCATGATGATGAAAAATTTTGTTTACAATATTATATTATATTAATTATAAGGATTTAAAATATTTAATCCTTTTTAAAACATTAAATTATTATAATTTGAATAAATTAATTTTAATATAATATCATGAAATACCAAGAAAACTACTTTTTAGAAAAATGAAATTGGAAGGTAAAACCTAATAGAATTCATTTCCTCACAGTTAGGAGCAATCAAATGAATGTTAAAATACTTTTTATAATATATAATATATATATTATTAAAACTATAAATAATTTTTGACTTATTTAATTTATTTTGGTCAAAAACACTTGGCATATAAAAATAGTTTTATGATAATAAACTCTTTTACTTCTTGTGGATTTTATCTTCCTTCTTAACATTTAGAAAAAAAATTTATGGAGAATTATTATACATTTAATATAAATTATTAATGATATTTTTTAATAAAATTTCCATTAGTTATCAATATATTTTATTTATATAAAATTCATTGATGAAAAATAAATTTCATTAAAAAATTGGTCTTTTAATCATTAAACATTTTTTTTATAATTGCGTGACTATCAAAAACATTTATTTATATGAAATTATTATATATGTATATATATAAATTTAATATTATACTTTATAGCAATAAACATATAAACCATTTTATAGTGGTCACATTTAAAAAATCAAAATGAAACAGTATTCTATAGTACAATAAAACTCAATGATGCATGTAAAGAAATCTCTTGAATATATAAGGTTTATTGCAATGGGAATATATATAATTTCATCTTGTGTTATAGTGATCGTATATAATTTTAAATCTCTTGTAGAAAATTTAATTTTAATGTTGCACAGCCTCATGGTCTATTCTTTCCCCGTGACCCAAGCATTCAAAAATATTGTGCACAATACTTCCTTCATCAAAGATTATTTAGTTTTTTCCTTTAAAAAAAATATGATACCCAAATTGAAAACACATAATTTAGTGGCAAAATGGTAGATACCATTCACAATTCTAATGGTTTACCATAATGGTTTGTACTCACATATCACTATGTATTAAAAGAATGTACCACCTCCCACCAATTCAAGGTTTCTTAGAAAATTCACTTACTTACATCATGTCGAGTTTACAAATCATCACTGAAAAATGATAAAATTAATATTCTTGGACCATGCTTGAGAACAATAAATATTATAAAAACATAGTATGAGATACTGAACATTTAACTCTATATTATATTTCCTTTCCAAAGGACTTTAAACTACATGGAATATATTATAAGGCCTCGGCCTTAAACCTTACTTAATCTTGAGTTATTACAAGATTACACATTGAGATTCTTTTCAGGTTTCGAGTTTTAGAAAATTATATCATAAAACTTGCATTAAGTTCCACATTTAAACAAAGTGGTTACATAAAAGATAGTATTCATTTTCCCATCAACGGAAACATATTTAATATAAAACATGGATTCTTTCTTGACACTTCCTTGACACTATCATCTTATCATGTACCTTTCCCTTGACCTGTGAAAAACTTTTCAAAAAAACATGGGATGAGCATAAAAAGCTCAGTAAGGGATGTAAAAATATTGAAAGGAAACATGAGTTCATATATACATAAGAATGAAATCATACTTTACCCATAAAACATAAGCACTTTAACATACCTCATCAAATCATGAATAAATCACAGAAATCATAAGAAATAAAAGGTAACTTGAGGAATTCAAAACATTCTTATGTAGGGAGTAACCCTCTTGGTTAGGTTTGGAATACCCACCATAGTATATTCCCTAAATCTCTTCGGAGAAACCTTAACGTTTCACTCCTTCGCGTTACCCAATGCATTGGAGAGCTATATCGGGCTCACCCTCCCTTAGTTTATCACGGAACCACTCGTCTTCATAATAATTCCCAAGAACCTCAACATAATCGTATCACATAAAAAATGCATAAAGGAAACATAAAATTTCCACCTTTCAATCACAAGATATCAATACTACACATCGATATAAAAATATTATGAAAACCATTTTCAATACCAAAATAAAAGAAAAGTAAAACATGGTATTTATTTTTATTTTAAAAAGAAGATATGGCTTTTACAGGAAGTCGAAACTCAAATAATGGTCACGGCGGGGGAGAAGTCATTGTCGCCGCATACGTTCGACAAAAACATTCCCTTTGGTTGTTTAGTAAAACTCTTCCTATAAAAAAGATTCCTTTTTGGATAAACATAAAATTCAAATGGGTTTATACATCGTATAAAAGAAGGTTGTGTATAAAACAAAATATGCCTCAATGAATGGATATTGAGACGAAGTACCTTACAAAGACGGTATCCTTGGTTTAAGGATAAATCAATTACATAATTATGTGTGACATACGAATACACCAAATATAAGAGGAGATTAAGTGTAAAACATTCAGAGGTTATTCACACATATTCATAGAATGACATATTCAAGGAGTACAAGATTATCCCAAAGAATCAAATTTGGGTTAATAAGTTCCCTTGCAAAAATATGACAGCCTAACGGCATCACTACAAAATTCAGAAAATGAGTTGATGAAAGATAAAAAGGGTATATCATCACATGGACATAAAATTTACATCAATAAGGATATATGAGAACATATCCCAACATAACAATATGTAAATTAAAATACCCAACAAAAGAAGTCTTTTAAAAAGAGGAGGGTGAAAGGTTCCCTTACCGACATGGGTATCTTTCGAGACATGCACCCCGTAAAAGAAAGACAATTCAACGTTGATGTAAATACTCATAAATGAAAGTATTATAAACAATGATTAAAATAATGGGTATTACATACACCACTCAAAGGTAATTGTGGAAAATGTAGCATAAATCTCATGGGAATAAAAGTGATATTAAAAATCCTTTAAGAACACTCGGCAGCCTAACGGCGCCACTTAAGACTTCCAAAATGGATTGATGAAAGGAAATAGGGTCTCTAATCATATTAACATAAAGTTTACAGAAATAGTAATATAAAAGAACATCCCCAAACATAACAAAGAGGATATTAAAAGAAGTGACATAAAGGAGAGTACTTAAAAAGAAAGAGAGAGGTTGGAACTCTTACGAAAATTCGGCGGCCTAACGGTGCCACTCAAAACATCCAAAATGAATTGATGAGAGAGAATAGGGTTACTCATCATATGGACATAAAATTACAGTAAGAGTAATATAAAATAACATCCCAATCATAAGAAATATGAGCTTTAAAAGGAATGACATAAAAGAGTGTACTTAAAAATGAAGAGATGAGTAGGATCCCTTACCTCATGTCCGACTTGTCTTTTTCATTTCATTATATTCCTGAATAATAAACTTTGGTCAATTTATAATTGCTTATGTACCACCTTTATATATTATTATTCAGTTCATATCACATATTATAATGTTATAATAATTGTTTAATAATGTTAGTTCATATCAGACGTTTTTGTCGATGTTTGGTACATGAGTAAAAAATGAACTTGTTTGAAAAATGATTGTCCATGTAGTTATAAGTAAATAATTTACAGAATATTATTAATGATTAAAATATCATATATATCCAGTAAATATTCATTTTATAATATTCCATATCATTTGGAGATAAAAAACGAAAAGCACCGTTCATGGAGACGGTAGGTCGTACGCACGCATGAACGCTACTTTCATTTTTTCTTTGTCATATTAATGGAATTAAAAATAAATGATATATATATATATATATTATAATTAAAGTACAATATATATGATATATAGGTCACATATGTTCATTAATTTCATTCTTTATACATTCCATGTATTGCATCTATGAGTCACATCACTTGAGGGGCGGTAGTCCACACTTCCTCATATAAAATTATCGCATTTACACGACATGAAAAGAATAAAGTTATGGTTTAAATATAAAATACATAAGCATATAGTAAACATAAATACCATATATATCATATATAAAATACAGTGACATCATAATGGCCACTTTTAAAGGTGTTAAAATAATATTGAACAATCATCGTTTCGTGAGGCAGAAAATCGCCAACCACAGAAACAGTATGTTCTTTAACCATTAGACGAAGGTGTGTGTAAGTGTATCTCGAATCATTCTTATAACAACATCTTAGTATATTAAATATACTAGAGTTGTTACAAAATAAATGAATAAAAAGAGTTTAGGGGGTTGGAGAAGAAAAATAAAACAAAAGTACACAAGTGAAGACATTACCTTAAAATCGGGTAACTCCCTTTGGTTTGAGCTCAAAGGCTTCCTTGGGAAGACTTCTGCCCAAAGTGAGGCTTCAAGGAGTTATAGAGGGATGTGTAGAGACACAATAGGAAAGGTATGGCCAAGACAAAGGCTTTGGAAGTGTGTTTAAGGAGGTAGAGGTGGGTGCCTTTTATAAGAGGAGAGGAGGGGAACTCTTGGAAAGTAAAGAAATATCACTTTATTTTAGAATGAGTTTCGGATTTTAATGGTCCCACATTTAAGTGTTTCTAGGATAAGGTGATAAGGTTTCGAAATACACCCATACAATAGGTTTTTGACATGTGTAGGTCTTAGTGTTTACATTATCTTTCAATTTTATTTAAATCGTTAACTAATGAGGTCATCGCTACATCATCATAATGTCATAAATAATTTAATTTTTTTAATGTCTAAAAATTATAAAAAAATACTATGATGTAGGAAGAATTTTGATCTTTCAAATGACTATTTATAGTCAAAATTGTGACTTTTATAACCCCATGTAATAATTGTTTTAGTAAAACATTTAATGATTTTGTCATTTTTACTTTAACATTAAATAAAAAGTTATTTATGTCATTTCCCAACCGAAGTGGCTCCATGGGGTCCCCAAGTTGACCCATGGATTGTCTTGGTCGGCCATGACACATCCAATGAGGGTAGGACATGTTTCAAGCTCATATCATATTATTAAAACATTATTTTTACCTTAAACTACACTAATTACCTCTAATCGCGATTAAAAACTTAATAAGTTACTATTCACCAAAAAATTATTTTAATCCCATTGAACCAAATTTTACTTCTCAATGACAACCATGTATGTTGGATTTTTGAAATTCAAAACACAAAGATGGAAAATTTTCATTTAAACGGAAAAAACAGTTTTTATAAGTACCACTTAGTGGTTTCACTATTCATCAAAAATTGAAGTTTTTCAGAAAATTACCAAAAATTCACCCTAAACTGTATTTGATATTCTGAACTCAAAAATGATTTCTATTTTAAAAAATTCAAAACATATAAGTTTCATTAATTTATTTAATAATTAATTCCCGCTGTCAAAACAAATAGCGTGTTTTTATGAAACAAAAATGTATCAAAAGATTGACACTAGTTTAAGTCAAATTTCAAAGTGAAATTAATTGAACGACCACTATTGGATTAAATGGTAAAAATATATTCTAATTTAACTTTAAAATCAATTCAAAAGATAATCTAATCATATAAATAAATTATATTAAAAAGAGGTTTTGAATTAAAATACAACATTTTTCACTATTCATTAAAAATTGAACTTTTTCGAAAAAATACCAAAAATTTACACAAAGTATATTTTGATGTCCTGATTCTAAAGAAGAATTTTTATTATTCAAATATAACCCATAAAATTGTCAAAAAGTGTATTTAAAAGAGGTTCTCCATCAAAAGGCGGTTAATAGACCTTTTAAAGAATATTAGAAAGGTTATGCTTAAAATTAGATTCATTCACATTTTTAATCCTCTAAAATTTATTGTAAAGAGTAAAAATATTTGACAAACATATATAATCATTCTGTAGTTAGACCTTCTCATTCCTGCCATTACAACGGCTAGGCGTTAACTACTATTTAAAATAATATTATTTTATTATTAGTGTGCAACGTAAGATTCCCAAGAAACTCGTTGTTGCGTGTTGGGTACGCCATCGAGTATAGCGTCCCCTTTAAAGTCATATTAATATTTTATTCACAAATATGGATACATGTGAAAATGTCATATTTTTGATTTACCTGGGGTGTTACATCCTTCCCCCCTTTTGGGAATTGCGTCCTTGCAATTTTAAAATTGAGCTTGGAAACATCCTTGAAAGTCCCACATCGGAACAAGAGTCGGTAAAACAATCACTTTAAAATGAATGAAGATAAGTACAGAGGTCACCCGAGTTAACCCATACTAGGATTGCATGTAAGAAAACATGGACATGGAGGACAAAATATAGGGTCATGTTATGATGGAGAGTGATAGAAAACATGTTTAGGAGAAAGTTAACCACAAGAAAATCACAAACTTGTGATGGGTTAAACGGTATTCGATTCCCCAGTAGGAAAAGTTAATAGACAACATTTTTGTTTTAAGTTACTTTTTATTTAGGAATTCATTCATAAGGAAATATAATCACTTATCATGTTGACTTTCAAATTTTATTAGATTCCTTACACAAACTCATATTTTCTCCAAAAGATGAGTATTTAGGAAGACATGTTCACATTAAGAGAACTATAATCAACTTCTAGAGAATCACCTAATCCACAAAAGAGAACTATATACTTCCCATGTCTTTAGACTTTAACCCAAACCAAAACCAAAAAGGTTAGTATGAGGTCAGATAATCCACAAAAGTATAATCCTTTATAAAAAAAAATCTATTCTTAATCTCCAAAATTTGTCCAAAAACCCCAAAGTTCAAAGAAGACCATTCGATAAACAATTGTCCATAAAATTGTTCAAAGTAAACCAAACTAAGATTGAAACCCAAATACTGGAAGGATTTAATCACATAGTCTTCCAAGGTACAAATTAAACTTTATCTCCAAATAACATCAGTTTCTCTTAAATTCTCATATTGAAAAGTAATTAACCTAATCACAAATCCTCCATGATAGGTTAATCATTTCCATAGATAACCCAAAATAAACTTACTCTTGATTCCTAAAATCATCTAACTAAAAATAATTAGTCAAAATAACCAGGGACTTCACGTAGTCCAGTGTTAGGCGATAAATACCTGTCGCACTATGGTTGTGGGTTCGATTCTCGTAGACTTTTCCGACGCGACGGGTTTTCACACGGTCTACGTGTTGCCCTTTTTATAAAACTCCAAAAATAACCATAACATGTTTTAACCTCAATAGTTTCCTTATACCTCTCATTTTCATCCAAATTCAATACGATCTCAACATCTTAATTCTTGAAGTCTTATTTCACCACCATTAGATAAAATAAAACGATTCCCAAAATGAATAACATCATACCTTGATCATGGCTTCCACTTGGTTTCATCAACATATTGCTCACGTAGGTAGACGTCCCATGCATTACAAAAATGATTTAGAGATCCTTCAAAATCATTTTCTTTCTCCATCCAAATACACCTTGTACAACATGGGTCATATGGGTGTTCATAGAAAAACAGTTTTGGAAAATAATCATGTATAACATATAATTCCCAAACATCTGATAAAACATGATTTCTATAAAATAGTCGGACAGAATTTGGGTTGAAACTTTCTATAATTGGTCCTTTTAAAATATCATAAGTATGTTCTAAGAGATTATATTTTAAAAGAAAATATAAATAGTTTGCGGAAGGGTCTCCTTCCTCAGCACCATTTTTAAAATCATAATATACTTCAAATTCTTGTGATAAGGTAAAATATTTTAAAATACCTTGATAATATTTACCTTTCTTGAAAATATGAGAATATTGTGAAAATAGTATTTGTCTGAAAACAACCCATGATCCACGATTATAACGAGGTATAGTGGAGGTGTTTGATATCTCAAACAACTTCTTGCAAGTGAGTTGTATGCTTGAAAAAGTTTCACAATCATCCGAACATGACTTTGCAATAATTATTTCAAGCATGTTATCAGGAAGAGAAAAGAATTTCGTTTGAGATCCTTCTCCTTCCATTCGTAACCGACTTTACTTGACCTAAAAAAAGTTATAAAACAAGAATTTAAGTGAAATAATAGATATAGGGACTAATCATGTGTCTAACAAAAACTCTTAATCCCTAAAGTTGTCTAAATCGACCTCTGATACCAACTATAAGGCCCCAGCCTTAAACCTTACACAAACTTGAGTTATTACAAGATTACACATTGAAGATCTATTCAGGTTTAGATTTTTAGAGAATTATATCATAAAACTTGCATTACATTCCACATTTAAACAAAGTGGTTACATAAAAGATAGTATTCATTTTCCCATCAACGGAAACATATTTAAAATAAAACATTTATTCTTTCTTGACACTTCCTTGACACTATCATCATATCATGTACCTTTCCCTTGACCTGTGATAAACATTTCAAAAAAACTTGGGATGAGCATAAAAAGCTCAGTAAGGGATGTAAAAATATTGAAAGGAAACATGAGTTCATATATACATAAGAATGAAATCATACTTTAAAACATTGGCACTTTAACATACCTCATCAAATCATGAATAAATCATAGAAATCATAAGACATAAAAGGTAACTTGAGGAATTCATAACATTCTTATGTAGGGACTAACCCTCTTTGCTACGTTTGGAATACCCACCAAAGTATATTCCCTAAATCTCTTCGTAGAAACCATAACGTTTCACTCCTTCACGTTACCCAATGCAATGGAGAGCTATATCGGGCTCAGTCGCCCTTAGTTTATCACGGAACCACCCAGCTTCATAATAATGCCCAATAACCTCAACATAATCGTATCACATAAAACATGCATAAAAGAAACATAACAATTCCACCGTTCAATAACAAGATATCAATACAAAACATTGATATAAAAACATTATGAAAACCATTTTCAATACCAAAATAAAATAAAAGTAAAACATGGTATTTATTTTTCTTTTAAAAAGAAGGTTTGTCTTTTAGAGGAAGCCGAAACTCAAATAATGGTCACGGCGGTGGAGAAGTCGTTGTCGCCGCATACATACAACAAATACATTCACTTTTGTCATTTAGTTAAATGATTCGTATAAAAAAGATTCCTTTTTGGATAAACATAAAAGTCAAAGGGGTTTATACACTGTATAAAATAAGGTTGTGTATAAAACAAAATATGCCTCAATGAATGGAGATTGAGATGAAGTCCCTTACAAAGACGGTATCCTTGGTTTAAGGATAAATCAATTACATAATTATGTGTGACAAATGAATACACCAAATATAAGTGGATATTAAGTGTAAACCAATCATAGGTTATTCACACATATTCATAGAATGACATATTCATGGAGTACAAGATTGTCCCAAAGAATCTAATTTGGGTTAAGAAGTTCCCTTGAAAAAATATGTAAGCCTAACGACGTCACTACAAAATTCAGAAAATGAGTTAATGAGAGATAAAAAGGGTATCTCATCACTTGGACATAAAATTTACATCAATAAGGATATATGTGAACATATCCCAACATAACAATATGTAAATTAAATTACCCAACAAAAGAAGTCTTTTAAAAAGAGGAGGGTGAAAGGTTCCCTTACTGACATGGGTATCTTTCGAGACATGCACCCCGTGAAAGAAAGACAATACAACATTAATGTAAATACTCATAAATGAACGTATTATACATAGTGAGTAAAAAAATGGGCAGTACATACACCACTCAAAGGAAATTGTGGCAAATGTAGCATAAATCTCATGGGGATAAAAGTGAGATGAAAAATCTCTTACGAACACTCGGCAGCCTAACGGCGCCACTTAAGACATCCAAAATTGGTTGATGAAAGGAAATAGGGTCTCTCATCATATTAACATAAATTTTACAGAAATAATAATATAAAAGAACATCCCCCAACATTACAAAGAGGATCTTAAAAGAAGTGACATAAAGGAGAGTACTTAAAAAGAAAGAGAGTGGTTGGATCTCTTACGAAAATTCGGCAGCCTAATGGCGCCACTCAAAACTTACAAATTTAATTAATGAGAGAGAATAGGGTTTCTAATAATATGAACATAAACTTACAGTGATAGTAATATACAAGAACATCCTAATCATAAGAAATATGAGCTTTAAAAGGAATAACATAAAAGAGTGTACTTAAAAAGGAAGAGAGGAGTATGATCCCTTACCTGAAGTCCGACTTGTCTTGTTCGTTTCTTTATATTCCTGAATAATAAACATTGGTCAATTTATAATTGCATATGGACCAACTTTAGATATTATTATTCAGTTCATATCACATATTATAATGTTATAATAATTTTTTAATAATGTTAGTTCATATCAGACGTTTTTGCCGATGTTTGGTACATGAGTCAAAAATGAACCTGTTTGAAAAATGATTGTCCATATAGTTATAAGTAAATAATTTAAAGAATAGTATTAATTATTAAAATATCATATATATCCCATAAATATTCATTTTATACTATTCCATATCATTTGGAGATAAAAAACAAAAAGCACCGTTCATGGAGACGGTAGGTCGTACGTACGTAAGAACGCTACTTTCATTTTTTCTTTGTCATATTAATGGAATTAAAAATAAATGATATATATATATATATATTATAATTACAGTAGAATATATATGTTATATAGGTCACATATGTTAATTAATTTCATTCTTTATACATTCCATGTATTGCATGTACGAGTCACATCACTTGAGGGGGCGATAATCCACACTTCCTCGTATGAAATTATCGCATTTACACAACATGAAAAGAATAAAGGTATGGTTTAAATATAAAATACAGAAGCATATAGTAAACATAAATACCACATATATCATATATAAAATACATTGACATCATAATGGCCACTTTTAAAGGTGTTAAAAGAATATTGAACTATCATCGTTTCGTGAGGCCGAAAATCGCCAACCACAGAAACAATATGTTCTTTAACCATTAGACGAAGGTGTGTGTAGGTGTAGCTCAAATCCTTCATATAACAACATCCTAGTGTATGGAAGAAACTGGAGTTGTTACAAAAGAAATGAATAAAAAAAGTTTAGGGGGTTGGAGAATCAAAATAAAACAAAAGGACACAAGTGAAGACATTACCTTAAAATCGGGTAACTCCCTTTCGTTTGAGCTCAAAGGCTTCCTTGGGAAGACTTCTGCCCAAAGTGATGCTTCAAGAAGTTAGATAGGAATGTGACACAATGGGAAGGTTTTGGCCATGACAAAGGCTTTGGAAGTGTGGGTAAGGAGGTAGAGGTGGGGGCCTTTTATAAGAGGAGAGGATGGGCACTCTTGGATAGTAAAGAAATATTACTTTATTTTAGAATGATTTTCGGATTTTAATGGTCCCAAATTGATGTTTGTCGAGGTTAAGGTCATAAGGGTTTGAAATAAAACCATAAAATATGTTTTGGACATGTTTAGGTCTTATATGTTGCATTATCCTTCAATTTTATTTAAACCGTTAAATAATGAGGTCATCGTTGCATCATCATGATGTCATAAATAATTTAATTTAAATAATGTCTAAATATTATAAAAAAATTCTATGATGTAGGAATTATTTTTTTCATTCCAATTACTATTTATATTCAAAATTCTGACTTGTATAACCCCATGTAATAATTGTTTTAGTAATACATTTCATGATAGTGTCATTTTTACTTTAACATTAAATAAAAAGTTATTTATGTCATTTCCAACCAAAGTGGCTCCATGGGGTCCCCAAGTTGACCCATGGATTATCTTGGTCGTCCATGACACATAAAATGAGGGTAGGACATGTGTCAAGCTCATCTCATATTATTAGAACATTATTTTTACCTTAAACTACACTAATTACCTCTAATCGTGATTAAAAACTTAATAAGTTACTATTCACCAAAAAATTATTTTAATCCCATTGATCCACATTTTACATCTTAATGACAACCATGTATGTCGGATTTTTGAAATTCAAAACTCAAAGATGGCAAAATTTCATTTAAACGGAAAATCAGTTTTTATAAGTACCACTTAGTGGTTTCACTATTCATCAAAAATTGAAGTTTTTCAGAAAATTACCAAAACTTCACCCTAAGATATATTTGATATTATGAACTCAAAAATGACTTCTATTTTAAAAAATTAAAAACATATATGTTTCATTAATTAATTTAATTATTAATTCCCGCTGACAAAACAAATAGCATGTTTTTATGAAACAAAAATGTATCAAAAGATTGACACTAGTTTAAGTCCAATTTCAAAGTGAAATTAATTCCAAGAACACTATTGTATTAAATGGTAAAAATATATTCTAATTTAACTTTAAAACAAATTCAAAAGATAATATAATCATATAAATAAATTAGATTAAAAAGAGGTTTTTAATTAAAATACAACATTTTTCACTATTCATTAAAAATTGAACTTTTTCGGAAAAATACCAAAAATTTACACAAAGTAAATTTTGATGTCCCGATTCTAAAGAAGAATTTTATTAGTCAAATATAACACATAGAATTGTCAAAAAAGTGGATTTAAAAGAGGTTCTCCATCAAAAGGTGGTTAATAGACCTTTTAAATAATATTAGAATGTTTACGTTTAAAATTGGATTCATTCGCATTTTTAATCCTCTAACATTTATTGTAAAGAGTAAAAATATTTGACAAACGTATATAATAATTTTGTAGTTAGCCCTGTTCATTCCCTCCATTACAACGGCTAGGCGTTAACTACTATTTAAAATAATATTATTTTATTATTAGAGTGAAACGTAAGATTCCCATGAAACTCGTTGTTGCGTGTTGGGTACGCCATCGAGCATAGCGTCCCCTTTAAAGTCATGTTAATATTTTATTCACAAATATGGATACATGTGAAAATGTCATATTCTTTATTTACCTGGGGTGTTACATATATATTCAATAAAAGATGTAGAAATACATAGTCATAGTTCATGTCACAAGATCTTGAACTAAATAACACATTCTTTTGAGATTTATGATAATAAAATGTAAACAAGAAATACATTATGAATGAAATAAAACTAATTATAAATTGTCTTAATGGCACAACCACAAACTATATAAAATATTCCTATGGTATAATATCATAGCTTAAATTGTGTAGCATATTTTCATCACTATAGGCCACAAAATATTGTGATAAAAATTTAGACTACATGATGTTAAAATAATCTAATTAGAGTCCACGATACATGCCATCGATCTTTATTTATAGTGTATTTTAGTATAATTATTAATATATAGAGTTGTTTTATCATCCTTAACTGAAATAAAACTCCCATAATGGGTGTTAGTGCTCTATATCACCATTATCTGAGAATAACGAGCATCATGATTCTTATTTAAAAAGATATGTAATAACTACAAGATGTATTATATTAGGCCCAACCTCCAATTCCATTTTATCACAAACACCTTCTATTGATAATTGGTTCCCATACATTGGGTTCATTCTATCCATAGGACTTTGAGATTAAACTTCTCTAAATAGATAATTCTTCACCATACTAGTAGTAATACACTGAGTGGTATGACCAATTTATGAAGAAGTGGCCACAAGAGTGATGAACATTGCCGAAAAATCACCTTCTGATAACATTTATATGTTATATCTTCAACGATTTGGATTCTAATAATATTTCTTATCAAAATCAGCACCCCTGTGGTGATATCTAACTAGTTTAGGGGAATCCAACTTTTCTAGGACACATATACTAGATTTATTCATTCCGAAACATGAAATGTATTAGGATTCAAATAATGTTTATATTGTTGAGAAAAATTTTATTTCATCCATTTTTATGATGTTGTAGGAAATCATGAATTATAAAACATGGATGTTAGTCATCATCAACCAATTTTTCTATCCATTATGATTCACATTCAGAAAGATCATGTTTTCTTTAGGTCCACCAACATTTTTATGGGGAAATCTAATTCCCTTAGTATTACTACTCTATTGAATTATTAGAAATAAAAAAATCTACTTTGTGTTTTCCAAAATAAACTCTATATTTTCACATGTTCATTTACTGGTCAATGTGCTATTCAAAATGGGACCCCTTATCCATAATTTTTTATCTCATGTGACTTGTGTGACCTTCTTCTACACTTTTTTCCCAGACATAGAATGATTTCATTTTGAATTTGTGTTTTATTGGACAGTTTCCCAAAATGATTGAGTGACAAAATGTTTATATATATAGATCCATATTATTTATAAAATAAATACATTAAAATTAATTTTACATTCCACACTTCCATGGTTGTTAGTGTGAAATTGTTATATTAGTTCTTGTCAGGTATTATTGAGCCCTTTTTGCTAGATATGAAATTTTTACAATTTTTTCTAAAGGATGAATCAATTTAAACTACACTTCCACTCTATCAATTTTGTATGATGTAAAACTACATGTTCAATGTCCTAAAAGCTGGAAATTATGCTAAATATATTTTTTGAATATAATATCAGATTATAATACTTGTTCTAAATCATTAAAACATAATTTTAGCATTTTATGTTTAGTCCCCGTCACTTGAATCAAAACAACATGATATATTTGATCCTCTCTAGTGAATATTCCACTACATTGGTGTTGGTCTCTTATCCTTAGACATTCTAGAACTACCTATGGATTGATTTTCAAATTATTTGATACTATAATGTATATTTATCCTATTCCAAGGATATCCACAAATATTGTACTCTTTCCTATAATTTCTCCTAATAATAAGACTTCTAAAAATCCATATCAGGTATCCCCCTTTTTTCTAAAAGAACACCCATTCATTCCCCATCCCTCTTTTATACTAGAGTCACGTTTTTGTTGAAGTATATTTCAACAATAATTACATATTAATTGCTTCAAACTCCACATTATACATAGTGGTATAAAAATCACCCATATCTGGACCCTTCATAAGTCTTCAACTACCTCTAACCCATATTGGTGGTCCACATACCTTTTTCTCGATTCTGTCTCCTTATTTTTATCAACAAGTGTGACATAATTAAGAGATAGTCCAAGCATCATAATTTTAACCTATTTTAATTTCTATATGACACAATTTATATTAGCATTGGGAAGCCTAATTAGTGACGGGTTTTCTCCCTTTATTGTTCCATATAATCTTCGTTAACACCTTATTTGAGTTTTATGATCTTAATGTAAGAATATAATATTTGGAATATGTAATACATAATCTTTAGAAATACCATTGTATGGATTATATGATCAAAAACTGGGGCCCATTATCCTTGAGTCATTAACTATTAAAATTCTTCCTTAAAGTCCCTTTATTGGGTTTAATATCCTCCGACTCTTTAGACTATGTCATCTGTTTTCCATGAACCATGAAATTAATCGTTGTGCATCCTTTTCAGGGGAAAATAATTTTAATACAAATTCACATCAGTTTTTCTCGTCTCTTCTCCCATATGGATCGTCTCAGCTGTTGTCTAACCTATGTAACATTAAAAACTAGTACCCTATAGTTCAAAAATATGAAATATTAAGCCATATCCTACTATAGTCCAATTAAAAAGATTCTTAAATCCTTTTAGTAAGAAAACCTATAAAAATAATCCATATCAAAAGTTAATCCTCCAATATTCAATTTCTTCTCTTTCATGAAATTGGACAATGTTATAGAATAATAAAAACCAACAATTCTCATGGGTCTTATCATCTAGTTTTATATAAATACAAGCTCTTCTCATTGGGCCTAGAAGTACTAAAAAAATAAAAAAATAAAATAATAAAACCAACATTCCCCCTTAGTCATAGATATATGATTTTGTAATATATATAATCTCATACATCCCATATAATCATAAAATACATGTTATTGGTCCTATTTTCACATTATTAAAAATACTTATCCTATTGTTTACGCATCATAAAATTAAACTATATCTAAAATCCCATTAGATTTATTTAATTATATTGTCTTCAAACATCCCAGTCCAAGATTCATAATATTTAGATTCAAAAAACATGGTCTAAGTTGCATTACCTAAATCAAGAAAATCCTTGATGTTCAGGCATCATGAAATTATAAATATAACTATATCCACCATGATATATAGATTGAAACTCTGTTTTCTAATAATTATTTTGGTCTTGTTTTTCACTAACTCTATATATGACTCCAATCCATCGATCCATAATAATGAAAATAAATGAATAAACCATTTGAAAGTTGTTCATGAAATCATTAGGATATCTTATTCTTGTTTCCAAGATTTTTTCAAATCTTTGTTAAGTACCCACCGCTTTTGTATGAGCATGATGGTGTTTTGAACTATAGGTTCAAGGACCATATTAATCCACCATAATTCATAGTTAATGATTTATTGTGTCTCTTGTTAGAGAAGAAATCAATCATGGTTGGTGAACCCCATCGATATGCATAATTCGGCATTGGGTAAATCATGGGTTATCTGAACACAACTTCTGATTTTCCTCAATATATACACTTTGTTTCAATAATGTTTTAATTTACCAATAAACATTTCATTTCTAAATAGACTACCATATAGTGATGAAATAATTATAGAATGTCAAACCTTCTATCCATGTCACACATCCTATAAGATTTCAAGAGATACATGATATTTCATGTGATTTGAAACCATTTTCAGTGGTAAAACCTCATTTTTAAGCCTTTATTCCAAATTAAATGGGAGTGGATTTCATTTTTTGAATTCCATAAATGGTCATTATATTTATATCTATTTCATCCTTTGAAATATTTATTATTTGAGGAATAAGATACATACATTACAACTTTTCTTCTCAAAAATATAATTGAAATCCTCATAGGTACCATCTTTTTCCTCATAGTTCAATGTATTGGTTTAATAGATTTAAGGCACCATACCTAGAAGGATTCCTTATATCTATGTGTCCTATTAGTGGTTGATGCGCTATTCAATCTTTAAATCATATATCCTTATGTGTCACTATCATATTACAAGATTAGCCTTATATTTCAACTACATTCTCACACTGAGCATAACATATGTGATATAATGAGTTTTATAACGTCTTCTTTTTTTTAATTACTGGGATTACCCTTCCCATCCTCATAGGATGAACATATTCATTGTTCAACAACCTTGTGGTATGATGTTAAATTGAATTGTTATGTACCTATTTTTTTTGAGTTAGATTCAATGATACATTTCTCCCAAAATGGATGTACACCATTTTGTGGAATTGTTAACTAATAATTCCATGTCATCAGTGATTTCAATTCTACTATAATAAATATTGAAGCCCAGATAGACCAATTACATATCTATATAAAACATAGTGAAATATAAACATGCTTTCATGGACCGAATCATAAACACCATAATATTATATATATATATATATATATAATAAAATTAAATGGGTTACCTTCTAACACTAGTACTCAAACTATCATGTTGCATACCAAAAGGAAATTTATGATCCCCATGGGCCAGTAGGTAGAACTAGGGTACTGAAAACAATCTAGAGGGAATTATTTATCCCAAATTGATATGAGATTAATATAATATATTTATGTGTATAATAATAACTAGAAATAATTCATTCCATAACACTGAGAGAAAACAATGATAGTATATATAGAATATAGCTGATAAAACCCAAGGGTACGCGTCGAAAAAAACATGGAAGTAGATTAAAAAGGAGATTCTAATACTCCATCTGATAAGTAGGAATCATCCTACTACAACAACACCATTTTCCCAAACCAAGATCAAATAAAATGTTCAACATTACTACCAATCCTTTATTTTTCTATAATCAAAAGAAAATATAAAGTCTATAATCCTCTAAAATGTTTTCTAGGAGTATTATAATAGGATTAGTGGCTTCCAACACTAATAATCCATTTAAAGTCTCAATATAGTAATTCGAATATGCTTAATTATTATTATGATATGGATTTCCAAGGAGTCAAATATTTTTTTCTCAAAATTATTGTATACAAATCCCTATTTTCCATAGTTCTGAAACTGATTTGTAAAAAAATTTCAAATAATATCACATTTATTAAAGAAATTTTTAAATCCAAAATAATAATAAAAACTAGAATTGGTAAATCATGTCAATGATCAATGAAGGGATGACTATCTTTCTCAATCATAACCAAACATAGGAAAACTCACACATCAAGCTACTATATAAACAAAAATAATATATTGATTAGAGGAGAACCCCAAGAATGAACCCCGTGACATTATCAATGGATGAGGCCTATTTTAACATCACCTACCTAAGTAAACATGGCTTACCATGTTCTACATTTCCCAAATCCTTCCTTCAAAATCCAAATTTGAAAACAATTTATTAAATCTATTACACAATTATTTTACATTTAATTTAATTTTCCATAACAAGGGGACAACCATATTTTCAAAAAAATATGATTGTACAAACAAAAATCATCAAATCACACTAATTCATTTATAAATCAATTTAATAAAACAAGATAAATTAGTTGTTCACATAAGGTAGTCTAGCGAAAGAATCGCTTAAATTAAACTCAGGTCACACAAAAAAATATATGGGATCCAAAACTACTATAAGGACTATGGGAAAAAAACTGTGGGAAAATTAACTATTCCCATGTCTAAGTATCATAATCCATAATAAGAATGGTTCGATGAGTGGTTAAATCACACATATTTAAAAAAACATGCAATACTAAATCCAATGAACTGATTGGAACTTATGTGAATATTACCAAATTATTATAGAAGATTCAAAAAATAATCAAATTGTGATAAAGGGATCATAAAACAATAACCCAATGTCGCATACACATCAAATGAAAATAATAAATAGAAATGAAACATATAAAAAGAATTGAAATTGAACAACTATTGAGAATGAGTTTCTAATAAAGGAACCCAAAAGGATATGAAACACCAAAATCCCATGGAGAACATCTAGGTATTAGGGATAGGGGGTTCATAATGAATAAAGGAATTAGTTAATTCCAATGTTGTTAAAAAATACAATTCTTGAGGGTTTTACATTGCGAATGATAGTTTTATAGTGTAAGACCACTGTTATCAATTTACACTAAAAATCATGTCTCATTTGTTTAAATAATTCCAAAAAAAATATTTTACATTATAATAAATGGTTTTATTATGTAAAACTATTTTACAGTATAAAATGTTTTAGGGCCTGAATCATTTCCCCAAATTCATCCTTTTGACACATTTTCATCATAAGTCATACATTTATATTATAAATGCCTAATTTAGGTAATAAAGAATATTTACCCCTACAAAAAACTATGAAAATGATTTTTATTCCCTTTGAACCAGATAAAGATATACTTAATCAAGAAAAGAGTGTACCTTAAAATCTAGGTTTTTACAATCTCCCAACAAGCATACATTCTATCCTCATGATGTCATTTGTAAGAATGGATCTCTGAAAATATGTGAGGCCACTTATCCTCTCTTAGTATTCATGATTCCTTGTATAATGTGAATCAAATCCATTTCACCATTAAACTCTAACTAATAGAATAGTCTTCAAATTTAGGACATTTAAATTAGCATCAAATATCACCACAGTTTTCCATACAATGGAAATATAAAACTATATTTCAATATCTTCTAAAAATTTAATATGTATTGGATCAAGATGGTATCTCATGAGGAGAAATGTGGGGGGGAAATGATGTATGTATGCCAAATATTCAAGTAATGCCAATAGATAAGAAAACTGTCCAAGAGGTTTAGTGGCCGAAAATTGTCCGTAATATCTCAGAGACATCATACACTATATACAATAAAAAACTAAAACCAAAATAAGGATTAAAATTTAAGAAATTTTTTTTACAGATGAAAAATTATGATATAAGAAATCAATTATCAATATTTAATTTATTATAACTCTTCACAATTACATGATGTCAATGAATACGATGAATAATTTCCAATCCACCGTGAATAAGAATCGATCCCACAAGAGAGGCTTTAACATAATATTTTTAAAAAAATGTTCCATATATTGACGACCATACGAATCCTCACTGATAGAAATTATAATCACTCAATAATAACTCTTCTTATAATAGAAATCAACCAGTACTAGATGGTTACCCAATGATAATGAAAAATAAACAACGAAGTCATAATGATCTCCTCTAAAAAATGAATTGCACACTCCATATGACACTCTATATATGATTGATAATCCGTACTCAACAATAAATATTTATCCATTTATAGATACCCTCACTTTTCAAAACATTAACATTTCATAACATTATCGGAATACATAAACATTACAAAATTGACGTCAAAAGACAGTAATTGGTCTAATGCATTTGGAAATAGTGAAACATAACACTGGTACAGAAATGAATTACATAATCCCCCACTAGTTTCATCGTATATAGAACCCTTATTAGATATATTTAAAATATTACATATCATCATAAACTTGGGGAGAGAAACAGAAAAGTGGGGAGTGTAACACCCCAACCCCAGTTACCCAGAGTCGGTGCATTATTGTGTAACATTGGCATGATCACAAAAGATCAAGTCTCGAATGACCGATTAGTTTAGTATCCTTGGAAACACTAGATAAATTCATAAAAGTTACATTACATCATAATGTGAAAAACTACAATAACATAGTCTCCATAGTCCACACTTCTATCCCCTTCAGAATATCCCTCTAGGTCATTTATAAAATACTATTCACATCCTAGAAAATATTAAAACATTGAAAGGGGTGAGCTCAGATGCATAGTAAGGATAAAAATATGGCGGAAGCTTTCATAAATAAACATTGACATTTAAGGCAATTTATAACTAAAATAAAAGCCTTTTTAAACATGAACTTCAGCATAATATGGAAAAATTAAAATTAAATAATGCCATTACTTATTCACATGGATATTCTACTAGTCTAATAATCACATGCAATATCAATAACCACTTTAATAATGATTTAATTCATAATGCCATATTATCATAACCATGTAGCCAAGGCCTTGTGCCGAAACTACAAATAAGATTTTGTCAATGACTCATGCCAAGACACTAGTTTGTCTCATGAGACCTGCCGATGCATCGATGAGCTATAGCGGGCTCCACCTGTCACTTATTAAGTCTAATGCATTCCTCATATGAACATTTTTAAACATATCATAAACTATAACAAAATTGTATCAGACAAAACATGCATAAAGGAGACATAACATTTGCACATTTCAATCACAAGATATCAATACAACAAATTGATATAATAAAAACTTTATCAAAAACATTTTCATTATGAGAATAAAAGAAAATTTAAATTTGGAATTTATTTTTCATTTAAAAAAATTTATGGTTTGTAGAGGAAGCCGAAACACAAATAATGGTCATGGCGGTGGAGAAGTCGTTGTCGCCGCATATGTAAGACAAAAACATTCCTTTTTTCTTTTAGTAAAACTCTTTGTAAAAAATATTCCTTTTGAATAAAAGTAAAAGTCAAAGGGGTTTATACACCGTATAAAATAAAGTTGTGTATAAAAAAAATATGACTCAATGAATGGTGATTGAGATGAAGTCCCTTAAAAAGATCATTTTTTATATATAATAGATCTATTATGTGTATTCACAATAAGTACACATAGATAAATTAAAAATACAAGATATTACATAATAATATCATGACATAATTTGAAAGTAGGAGATTAACCCAAAGAATGGAAAATGGGTTAAGAATTTCCCTTACCTTGTGTCCGACTTGACTCGACCGTTATTTAACCTCCTGAATAATAATCTAGAGTTAATCACTACTTGCCTAAGAACATTTTTCATGTTCATTATCCCTTTTATATCACTTATTACAATGTTACAAAAATTATGTAGTCATTTAAGTTAATAACGGTCGATTTGTCGATCTTTGGTACTTGAGTCAACAATAAACTTCTTATAATTTCAAGATGTTTATCTCGTAGAATATCCATTATCTCCATGATTATATTCACGATGTAGATATCATAAATATCATATATATCCAGTATATACATTCATTTATAATATTATATAACATTTAGAGGTAAGAAATGAAATGCACCGTTCATGGAGACGGTAAGCCATACGTACGCATGAACACTACTTTCATTTCTATTTCATATTTAATTGAATTGAATTATAATTATATAAAGGTATACTATAATTCCATTATAATATAATGTATAATACCATTTACTCCATCCTTTATACATCCCACATATGGCATTAACGATTCAAATCACTTTGAGGGGGCGGTAGTCCACACTTCCTAAAATGAAAATATCGCGTTTACACACAATGGAAACCATAAAGGTATGAAACAATGAAAAATACATAAGATTAAGTAAAACATAAACATATTATATATCATATATAAATATAGTGACATCTTAATTTCCACCTTTGAAGGTGTTATATGAGTGTTGAACAATCACCGTTTCGTGAGGCAGAAATTCGCCATCCACAGAAACAGTATGTTCTTTAACCATTAGATGTAAGTGTGTGTAAGTGCAGCTCTAATACTTCTTATAACAACATCATAGTATATTTAGGATACTGTTGTTGTTACAAATGAAATTAATAAAAATATTTTAGGGGGTTGGAAAAGCAAAATAAAAAAAAATAACATAAGAGAAAACATTACCTTAAAATCGGGTAAGTCTTTTTTGATTTGATCCAAAGGATTCCTTGGGAAGAATTCTTCCCAAAGTGAGTATTCTAAAAGTAAGAGAGGGAATTTGAGAGATTATTTGGGCAGAGTTTGGCCAAGCCAAAAGGTTTTGATGGTTTGAGTAAGGAGGTAGTGTTGGGGGCCTTTTATAAGAGGAGAGGAGGGGCACTCTTGGAAAGTCATAAAATGTTACATTATTATATAATGAGTTTCGGATTTTAAAGATCCCAACCTTATATATTTCTAGGATAAGGTGATAAGGGTTAGAAATATACTAATTCAATAGGTTTTTGAAAAGTGTAATTCTTAGATTTTACAGTATCGTTTTATTTTATTTAAATCGTTAATTAATGAGGTAATCACTGCATCATCATGGTGTCATAAATAATTTAATTTATTTAATGTCAAAAAATAATAAAAAAATTATCATGATATAGGAAATATTTCTATATTTCTAATGAATATTTATATTCAAAAATATGACTTGTATAACCCCACTTAAAAATTGTTTTATTAAAACAACTCATGTTTGTGGCATTTTTATTTTAACATTAAATAAAACGTTTTTAATGTCATTTTCCTACCAAGGTGGCTCCATGGGGTCCCCAAGGTGACCCATTGATTTTAGTGGTCAGACATGACTCATCCAATAGGGTTAGAACAAGTTTAAAGGTATTTTCATATTTTTATAATATCATTTTTACCTTAAATATCACTAATTACCTTTAATCGCGATTAATTAAACTTAAAAGTTACTATTCACCAATAAAATTTAATCCCATTGAACCACATTTTACATCATAAGGACAACCATGTATGTCGGATTTTTGAAAATCAAATCACAGAAGTGGTAATGTTTCATTTAAACGAAAAATTGGTTTTTTAACTACCACTTAGTGGTTTCACTATTCATCAAAAATTGATGTTTTTCAGAACAATGCCAAAATTTCACCCTAAGCTATAATTTATATTCCGAATTCAAAAATGATGTCTATTTTATAAAATTCCAAACATATAAGTTGCATTAATTAATTTTAAAATTAATTCATGTTGTCACAACAAATAGCGTGTTTTTAAGAAACAATATATATCAAAAGATTGACAATTGTTTATGTCTAATTTCAAAGTGAAATTAATTCTAATGAATACCATTGGATAAAATGGTAAAAATATATTCTAATTATACTTTAAAACCACTCAATATTATAATTTATCACTATAAATTATTTTGATTAAAAAATTTGTTTTTAAGTTTTTTTCACAATTCATAGAAAATTGGATGTTCTCAGAAAATTACCCAAAATTAAACTTAGGATAATTTCGGTATTCTGGATACAAAAATGAAGTCCATTTTGAAATATAAAATTTATATAATTTCAAAAAGTGGTTATTACTATTCATAAGTACTACTTTGTTTGGTCACGGTGTGTTAGAATCTCGAACTTGCGTATAATGCAAGCTATTGCATTATTGAAAGAGAAGCGTATCGTGAAAGCATGGGGTGTTACGTTCTCCCCTCCTTCAATAAATTGAGTCCTTGCAATTTGAAAATGTTCATCGAAAATAAAAGGTTGAAAATAGAAAAAAAATTTGTGGAAAACCCACATCGAAAATAGGGTTAATAAGAATATAACATTAAAAGAAAGAAAGAGAAGTACAAAGGTCACTCGAGATAGACCATATTAGGATTCTATGAAAATATGGATATGGAGAAAACACAAACCATCAATGTCTGATAGAGAGTTGTATCAAACAGGATTATGAGAACGTTAACCGCAAGAAAATCACAAACTTGTGACTAGTCAAACGGTCATTGAATCCCCAGTTGGAAAAGTTAACCGACAACGTTTTTGTTTTAAGTTAACTTTTATAAAGTTGAGGAATTTATTTAGGAGATTTACTAATAACGTAAGGAAATGTACTTACTTGTCATGTAGACTTTCATTCTTTAATAAATTTTCACCAAAAACCCATCATTCACTCCAAAAGGTAATAGAACTCAAAAATATTCTATTTATCCTAATTGTATAAGGTTCCAAATATTAACATATACCATTTAGATTAGAGAAATTTCTTTAATAACCAGGGACTTCCTATAGGATAGTGGTAGGTAATAAAGGCCTGTCGCACTATGGTTGTGGGTTCGATTCCTGCAGCTTTGTCCGACGCGACGGGTTATCCCCCAACCTACAGGTTGTCCTTTTCCTAAAACAATAGTATTATAATATTCCAAAAATAATCTTCATAAATTTTTTAACCTTAAAAAATACTATCCAAAGTTCAAATTAATCCATTCCAACCTTTATAGTTTTCCAAAATACCTCTATCCGGACTTTCTGTAAAAGGTCCCTAAATTTCAAAATCAATTGTAACATAAGATTCCCCGAACAAGTTATAGTTTTTCTTATTGCCATATACTAAGAATATGATTACCTTCATCATATTAAAACCTCAATTAAAACAACAAGAACCACAATACAATCCTTATATATATCACATTATTCTTATAACCATAATATAGTTCTTGAGTCCAAAAACACAAATAAAATAATTATTCAACTTCATCTCTAGTAACAGTATAAGCTTGGCCTTGATCCCTTGGCCATTTCGGAGGTATGTTTCCCTGCTGCTTAGGACATTAATTTTCATAATTCCCCATTTCTCTACAATTGCAGCATTCAACATTGATAGCCTCTTTCTTTCCCTTGCAATCACGAGCCTAGTGACCTTTTTATCCACATTTATAACAAACTCCCATTCCTTTTAGGCAAGTACATGGGCGATTCTTCCCACAATTATCGCATAATGGAAAATCATTCTTTCCATTTTTCCCTTTATCTATCTCTTGTTCCACCGTTCTCTTCTTCTCTTGCTTTACTTTATTGTCATAATATTTAGAGAATTCATTTTCTGTTTTGATAGCACATGATACAATATCTTCGTATGACGAGAAGGATTTTGAGAATAATGCTCGATAGACAAACTGTTTTAACCCATCAAAGAAACGATCGATCTTACTTCTTGGGTTACGTATATAATATGCAGCATGCCTCACTAACCTTGTAAAGTTGGCCTCATACTTTGTGACATTCTCATCCTCCTTCTGTCTCAGACTCAGAAATTGCCTTTCCATATCTTCTTGATGGTCACAAGGAAAGTATTTTTCTACGAAAATTTCCTTAAACTCCATCCATTCCATACATGATACTTCTTCATCTTCCTTTGTGTTTTGAATCAGTGACCACCATTAATCTGCATCTTTAGTGAGGTTGTAGACTACCATGACAACCTTCTCCCTTTCGCTACTCTCCATGGCGTAGAATATTTTCTCTAAGGAGTTTATCCATTGCTTAGCTACTAATGGATTTGTACCCCCATTAAATGTGGGTGGTTGTTGCCTCATGAAGCGGTCTAACATTGATCCTCCATGTTGCAAATTAGGGTTCTCCATACAAGTAAGGTTATTATTCATAACCTGAGTGAGTTGTCCCAGTATGGTAATAAGTTGATCAGCACCAGTTGTATCTCCAGCTCCACAATAATTATCTTAAGAAGGAGGGAAATCCCTACATGGAGTGTGTGCATTGATTCGGTTTCCATTCCTTCCACTAGGCACCATTTCTAAACAGTGTCATAATCTAGATTAGTTTATGAATCAAAATACATAATTCCATACTTGTAAAACACTTAACATTAATTTATCTATTTATGGATATAATCCATAATCATAAAAATGTTTTCTTTGAGGAAGTATATACTCATAACCATTCATAGAGATTTGTAAAGAAAATGAGAATTATCCTAAGCATATCCCCTGGGAGTGTCGTATCCAAGAGTGCAGCAAGGCCCGTTTTCATGCACCAGTTCTCGTTCAAGTCTAGCTCAAAGCGGTGTTTTCGGGTTTAACCCCTAGGTACATCTGTGCCAGAGCCACCTCTGCCAGCTCATATCCAGATAGGGATGTATTGCTCAGAAAACTCACAAAATCTCTGTAATACCAAAATTCTAGAAAGTTCTTCTATATTAATCCTCAAATTATATCTTAGGGCTATGTTCTCTAATCAGAGTTTATCTAAATCTAGCTTCCAAGGTTAGTACTAAACTTCCTCTGATACCAATTGTAACACCCCGACCCCAGTTACACTGAATCGGTGCATTATTGCGTAACATTGGCATGATCACAAAAGATCAATCTTGAAAGACCAATTAGTTTAGTAGCCTTGGAAACACTAGATAAATTTGTAAATGTTACATTACATAATAATGTGAAAAACAACAATAACATAGTCCCCATAGTCCACACATTTATCCCCTTCAGGCTATCCTTGTAGGTCATTCTTAAAATACTTCTTCACATCCTGGAAAATATTAAAACATTGATAGGGGTGAGCTCAGATGTTTAGTAAGGATAACAATATAGCGTAAGATTTCATAAATAAACATTAACATTTAAGGAAATTTATAACTAAAACAAAAGCCTTTTTAAACATGAACATCAGCATAATATGGAAAAAATAAAATTAAATAATTCCAAATACTTATTCACGTGGATATTCTACTAGTCGAATAATCACATGCAATATCAATAACCACTTTCATAATGATGGAATGCATAATGCCAGACTATCCTAACCATGTAGCCAAGGCCTCGTACCAAGATTACAAATAATATTTTGTCAAGGCCTCATGACAAGACCCTGGTTTGTCTCATGAGACCTGTCGATGCATCGAGGAGCTATAGCGAGCTCCACCTATCACTTATTAAGTCCAATACATTCCTCATTTGAACAGGTTTAAACATATCATAAACTATAACATAATTGTATCACATAAAACATGCATAAAGGAAACATAACATTTCCACATTTCAATCACAAGATATCAATACAACACAGTGATATAATAAAAACTTTATCAAAACCTTTTTCAATACGAAAATAAAAGAAAATTAAAATTTGGTATTTATTTTTCATTTAAAAATAGTTATGGCTTGTAGAGGAAGCCGAAACACAAATAATGGTCACGGTGGAAGAGAAGTCATTGTCTCCGCATACGTAAGACAAAAACATTCCTTTTGACGTTTAGTAAAATTATTTGTAAAAAAGATTCATTTTAAATAAAAGTAAAAGTCAAAGGGTTTTATACATCGTATAAAAGAAAGTTGTGTATAAAACAAAATATGCCTCAATGAATGGTAATTGAGATGAAGTCCCTTAAAAAGATCATTTTTTATATATAATAGGTCTATTATGTGTATTCAATATAATTTCACATAAAGAAAGTAAAAATATAAGATAGTGCAAAATAATATTATGACATAATTTGAATGTAGGAGATTAACCCAAAGAATGGAAATTGGGTTAAGAAGTTCCCTTACCTTGTGTCCGACTTGACTCGACCGTTCTTTAACCTCCTGAATAATAAACTAGAGTAAATCTCTACATGCTTAAGAACCTTTTTCACATTCATTATCCCTTTTATATCACTTATTACAATGTTACGAAAATTATGTATTCATTTAAATTAATAACGGTCGTTTTGTCGATCTTTGGTACTTGAGTCAACAATAAACTTCTTATAATTAAAAGTTGTTTATGTGGTAGAATATCCATTATCTCCAGAATTATATTCATGATTTAGATATAATTTATATCATATATATCTAGTATATACATTCATTTATAATATTACATAACATTTAGAGTTAAGAAATGAAATGCACCGTTTATGGAGACGGTAAGCCGTACGTACGCATGAACGCTACTTTCATTTCTATTTCATATTTAATGGAATGAAATTATAATTATATAAATTTATACTATAAATAAAATATAATATAATGTATAATACCATTTACTCCATCCTTTATACATCCCACATATGGAATTAACGATTCAAATCAGTTTGAGGGGGCGGTAGTCCACTATTCCGAAAATGAAAATATTACATTTACCCATAATGGAAACCATAAAGGTATGCAATTAATGATAAATACAGAAGATTAAGTAAAACATAAACATATTATATATCATATATAAATATTGTGACATCTTAATGGCCACCTTTTAAGGTGTTATATGAGTGTTCAACAGTCATTGTTTCGTGAGGCAGAAATTCGCCATCCACAGAAACAGTAGGTTTATTAACCATTAGATGTAGGTGTGTGTATATGTAGCTCGAATAATTATTAATAAAACAACCTATTATATTTATGATACTAGTTTTTTTACAAAATAAATTAATAAAAAGAGTTTATGGGGTGGGAGAAGAAAAATAAAACAAAATAACATAAGAGAAGACATTATCATAAAATCGAGTAACTCTTTTTTGATTTGAGCCCAAGGATTCCTTGGGAAGAATTCTGACCAATGTGAGGCTTCTAGTAGTAAGAGAGGGAAGTTGAGAGAGTATTTGGGCAGAGGTTGGTCGAGCCAAAAGGCTTTTATGGTGTGAGTAAGGTGGTAGTGGTGGGGGCCTTTTAAAAGAGGAGAGGAGGGGCACTCTTGGAAAGTCATGAAATGTTGCTTTATTATATAATGAGTTTCGGATTTTAAAGGTCACAAAATTATATATTTCTAGGATAAGGTGATAAGGGTTCTAAATATACTCATACAATAGGTTTTTGACAAGTGGAAGTCTTAGATGATACATTATCTTTTTATTTTATTTAAATCGTTAATTAATGAGGTAATCACTGCATCATCATGGTGTCATAAATAATTTAATTTATTTAATGTCAAAAAATAATAAAAAAATTATCATGATATAGGAAATATTTCTATATTTCTAATGAATATTTATATTCAAAAATATGACTTGTATAACCCCACTTAAAAATTGTTTTATTAAAACAACTCATGTTTGTGGCATTTTTATTTTAACATTAAATAAAACGTTTTTAATGTCATTTTCCTACCAAGGTGGCTCCATGGGGTCCCCAAGGTGACCCATTGATTTTAGTGGTCAGACATGACTCATCCAATAGGGTTAGAACAAGTTTAAAGGTATTTTCATATTTTTATAATATCATTTTTACCTTAAATTTCACTAATTACCTTTAATCGCGATTAATTAAACATAAAAGTTACTATTCACCAAAAAATTATTTTCATCCCATTGAACCACATTTTACTTCCTAATTAGAACCATGTATGTAGGATTTTTGAAAATAAAATCAGAGAAGTGGTAATGTTTCATTTAATTGAAAATTCAGTTTTTTAACTACCACTTAGTGGTTTCACTATTCATCAAAAATTGAAGTTTTTCAAAACAATGCCAAAATTTCACCCTAAGCTATAATTGATATTCCGATTTCAAAAATGATTTCTATTTTATGAAATTCCAAACATATAAGTTTTATTTATTAATATTATAATTAATTCCCTCTGTCAGAACAAATAGCGTGTTTTTAAGAAACAATATATGTCAAAAGATTGACAATTGTTTATGTCTAATTTCAAAGTGAAATTAATTATAATGAACACCATCAGATAAAATGGTAAAAATATATTTTAATTATACTTTAAAACCACTCAATATTATAATTTATCACTATAAATTATTTTGATTAAAAAAGTTGTTTTGAAGTATTTTTCACTATTCATAGAAAATTGGAAGTTCCCAAAAAATTACAAAAAATTATACTTAGGATAATTTCGATATTCCTAATACAAAAATGAAGTCCATTTTGAAATATAAAATTTATGTAATTTCAAAAAGTGGGTATTACTCTTCATATCTACTAGTTTGATTGGTCGCGGTGTGTTAGAATCTCGAACTTGCGTACAATGCAAGCTATTGCATTATTGAAAGAGAAACGTATCGTGAAAGATTGGGGTGTTATAGGGAGCTTAGATGCTAAGTAAGGGTAAAAAATATAGACAAAAAAGCATAAACATGAGTATTAGGGTATGAGAACATGATCATGATAAATAAAAGTTCATTAAATGAATATCAAGTATTATAACATAAATCATGGAATTAATATTTTTTCATAAGATAAAATATATAATTAAATAAAGTTCCCAATCCATGAAAATATAAAAAATGATTAAGTCATAGAATTTTTTAAAACAAATAAGCATATAATGATTTACATAGTAGTCAAGGCATCGCTGCCAATGCTATCTTAGTTTTTACATACCATACTATCATAGTATCATGACATCACTCCTAATACAATCTTAGTAGTCACAGATCACTCTCATGGCCATTATAGTAGTCTATGTTCTCTCCCAAGTCCATATTAGATTATATCATGAGATATAAAACATTACCCAATAAATTGGAGGGAAATACAGGTCCCATATAATTAAGTCATACACAAATGTTCAACAAGTTCATTAAAAATTTAAACTTAACCAATGAAATGAAATGGGAATCATAAATATGCAGACATATAATAACCAGTGAAAAGGGATGGGTTTCATAGTGATTTCTTTATTAACGTAACCTGTGAAAAGAAGCAGTTTTTCAAAATATATATCCCATAAAGGAGAACAAGGATTCATAAAATACAGGACATTAAAACATAATCCATTATGAGAAATAATATAAATGTAAATATTGAATATTTTCTCGGTAAAGACTTGATTTAAACGAATGGATGTTACCTAAGATGGAAAATAATTTTGATAAAACACATGAAATTCATTCTTCAGGAAAATATCCTTTCTTCTTAAAAAACGTTTTATTTTCATTGAATTACACATAATATTAAAAGTAAAAACTTTATTTAAAAAATACATGAAAACTTATAAAGGATGATTCAAGTAAACAAGGTTTTATGAAATCTTAAATATCCATTCATTCCAAATAAATTAAAATAAAACATTCCTCTCTTTATTTTTCTAGTAAAGTGAAAACGTACTTTGTTAGGAAAACGAAAGAAATATTACATTCCAAACATGTAGTAAAAAAGATAAATGTGGGTAAAAATGACCCTAAAATCAATATAATAATCTTAAACATTTTATCAAAACATTTTTTAGAAACATGTATATATATGATAAGATTCCACATTAAATATTTATGTATTAACAATCTCAAATAAACATGGGATTCTGAAATTAACCCTAACATTATGTCTGACTCTCTTCGTACACACTCAAAAATCCTATATAATAAATATAATTATATTATAAATATTTTAAATAAGGATATTTATATATATAATACTATATATGGTTTAATTATGACATTATATTACCATTTTTTTAACGATCCTTCATTAAGGTTTAGCTTCGGTTAATATTTGATGTGCTCTTCGCATGTTTAATAATTTTGTTATATAGTTGGTAATTGTACATATATCATGATTATAAAATGTATATAAAGATAGAAATATCACGAATAAATAGTTTATATATTTTAACAACGTATAGAATAAATAATAATGGAATGGAATATCCGTTCATGGAGTTAGTAAGCCGTATGTAAATAACATATGTATATATATGTATGTATATAAACATATCATTATTAAAATATAATTATTATATAATAAATTTCACACTTATTAATAATATTTATTTTTATAATCATCCTTTAATGATGAATTTGGAAGAGGAATTTCATCACGCCGTGGATATGGTAAGCCATACATATGCACGAGCAATGATATAATTCCAAATTGGTAAAATGTTTAAAATTGGATGGAATATTAATTATAGAGAAAAAATATTATTACATATTTATTATTTAAATCCTTTTTATTCACCTTCATACCCATATAAATAAGGTATCCTTGAAAAATTGTTTACACCACGATGTGGATATGGTAAGATGTACGTACGCATGCATGGTGATATTTTTTTCATGGGATGGGAAAAAAGAAGGAATATGGTAGTTCCATATTCATAAATAAATATTAGGATATATTATATGATATAAATATTTATTTTTATAGAAAAAATTTATAAATTGGATGTATAATATGAAAATTACTTTGAAACTGGTGATAAAACAATTACCACTTTTTCGGGTATCTTCTTTTGATTTACACAAAAGGATTCCACAATAGGTATTTCTTCCTGATTCATGGACTCTAAGATGTAATGTGGGATGTTTTTAGAGAAATGGGTAATGGTTGGCTTATCCAAAGGTCTTTGGTGGTGCGAATTTAAGAGTAGGAGAAGTGTCCTTTTATAAGGGGGAGGAGGGGCACATTAGCAAACTAAAAAACTATTGATTTATTAAAAATTTATTTTCGATTTCTAATAGCCCTGAAGTGAGTTATTTATAATTTTCGACAATGATGGGTAAAAATCCTATCAACCATTTAATTTTATACTTGTTTACAAAATATAATTAATCTTACACTTTGGATTTTTCATTTAGTTCTACAATTTAACTCTTACAGTAACAACTTATATTTTTACACTATTGAGTCAATATAGGTATGATAAAATTCCAAAATAACCCCAATTGGATCATTAATGACATATCATTCACTATCCAAGTTTCTTGGATTGACATTATATTTATATACATTTTATATCATTTAATGAAATTTTATTTATTTTAATGTATCATTTATGTCAATTTTGATACAATTCATTATAGTATTTTTTTTAAATATCTAAAAAACATTATAACTTTTAACCAATGATTCCAATATATCACTAAAATATCTTAGATATTCATAAAATTCATATATCTCGTTATTTTTGTAAAATTATATTTACTTTAATATTTTGAATATCGTTTATTTGATATCTAAATTAATTAAACAATTACAACATCTTTGTTGTACATTACATTAATTAAGTGATTTTATCTCTAAAAATGAATAATAAATTAACATAATTAAGGTAAATTTCTTATATTTAAAATAAATAATTATAAGAAAATTTATCTAATGTATAACCCTATATAAATATAATTTAGTTATTAAATATTAGATATTTCCCTTAAAATATTATTTAAATAAAATATAACAAATGTCTAATTCTAAGGCATGTATTTTATATAGGATCATATTTTTCACCTATGATTTAATTTTATCAAAATATTTATCTAATTAAATTAAGACAACTATTAGGGTAATTTGATATTATTATAATATTATTTTTACATTTAATTATCATATTTACCTTTAAATTTGTGAAAAAAATTCAAAAGTCATTGTTCACCAATAATTATTTTAATAACATTCGATTACATTTTTCATAATGATAACAACCATGTTTGTATTTTTTTTAAATTAAATTAACATAAGCAGTAAAATTACATTTACTGGTAATCCTGATAATGTGGCTAGGAGGCGGGTAAAGGAGACGTTCAAATGTTCAATAATAAATTCAACATCTAATTGTATTTTAAAAATGATTCCAATGACATAAATTTGATTAAAACAATTATTATTTTTCTATTTTTACATAAAAACTAATTTATGTAAAAATATATTTATTTAAATAATATATTCGGGTTTAAATATGTTTTAGTATTTTTCATTATTCATCCAAAATTGAAACATTTTAGAAAAAAAAATAAATTTTACCAAAAACAAGTTTAAATATTCTGATTTAAAAAATGATGTTTATTTTACCCAAATCAATTTCCCTGATTGTACAAAATTATATTTATTAAAAAGACATTAAAATCAGTTTATTTAAGAAAATGATATTTTTAATCATATAAGGACTTTATGAAAAATAATATCTTTTATTATCAATATATGAAATGTTGTTAAAACTATTCATATATATATATATATTTATTTAATGTCTATGTTATAATTATCTCATTTAGATAATAATAATAATCATCATCATCACAATATATGTTTTTTGTAGAAGCTCAGTGTTGCGTGTATCATAAGAAAACTCAGTGTTTCATGAAACACACACCAAGTCGATTCCACGATAATGGAATGATTGATTTAGTGAAATGCATGATATAAATAAATTTTTTAATTTATTTGATAAACAAGTCCATAAAAATATTGGGTGTTATATTCTAATACAATTAAAATTAATTTCACCCATAAAATTCATTACTCGAGTAAAAACAAATGAGGATAATTTTGCTTCATCATATCCTCAAGTTACCAAGTATCTTCCACTAGCTAGTGACTTCTCCACAAAACATTATCATTTAGAGTAGTCATGTTTCATAGAATTTTCATGGATCTATCCTTTATTTCAATAGGCCACTCCTCATAAGAATAATCCTTTTTCATGATATGACATCATATAACAATACATTTGTAGGGTAAAATATGTACATACTCAAAAGTGATACGGAGAAAACCTCATGAACATGAGAGTGATTTGGCGGATGTTCCATGTTATAGGAAACTATCTTGATATGATTGATAATCTCAATGATACCAATATACAAGGGGATTTGTTTCCCTTTCTTCCCAAATCTCATAATTGTCTTCCAAGGTGATATTTTAAGAAATAAATCTTCACAAACTTCAAATTAAATACCACGTCGATGGTTATCATAAAACATTTTCTTCCTAATTTGAGCTATCTCGTTATTTTATTTAATGGTTCAAATTTCTCGACTATTTCCTTAGTAATCTCATGTCCCCAAAGCTTTCTCATTCCAACCTCATCCCAATATATTGGAGCTCAAAATTTCATTACATAGATTTATTCATACAGAGCCATATAAATGATTGACTAAAATCTATTATTGTTAGAAAATTCAACTAGAGGATGGTGTTGATCCCAACCACCTTGAAAATATGGAGAACATGATATCAACATATCCTCTAGGGTTTGGTTTATTCTTTCAGACTGGCCATCTATCCGTGGATGATATGCAGTGATGAAACTCAATTCCCTTTAATGTGCTTTCTGAAGTCTTTTCCAAAACATTGAGATAGAACATGGATCTTTATCTGATATAATAAAATTTGGTACTCCAGAACCTATACCACTTCCTTGACATATATCCTCATATGTTGATCTAGATAGAAAACTTCTCTGATAGCAATGAATTTTGTCGCCATAGTATGGCAACCTAATACCACACATATAGAATAAAACACTTGTGGAGGATTTGAGAAGTCCATTGAAAAACATCATATTTAGGTTATCCCATTTCCATTCTGGTATAGGTAATAGATGAAACATCCCATTAGAATTTGGTGTTTTCTCATTAACTTACTTGAATACAAACCACTGAGATACAAACTCTACAACATCTCTCCTCATTTAATCACACTAGTAATATTCATTCAAATTCCTATACATCATTGCAATACTAGGATTAATTGGGAATTTATAACTATGAGATTATAATAATTTATTATTTGTTCAATATAGTATAGAAGGAATACATAGATGGTTCTTAAACCTCATCATTCCATCCTGATCAAGGATAAACATTGGAAGATTTCTAAAATTAATTTTTAGCTCATCAACTTTTCTTATTCCTTCTTAATCTTCAATTATATAGATGGTGGAGCATTCATTTGATAAAGATAAGATATTTTCCTTCCATTTTGATTTCTAGATCCATAATTTAAAAATATATGAATATTGTATCTTTTGTGATCGTCATCATGGATAAGAAGCCATGATCTTTTCAACTCAAAGCATTATCCACCTTGTTCTCTATCCCAATGTGGTTATGTATTGAGAAGTTGTAATCCATTATAAACTCTAACGATCTTCTTCATAATATTTTCAACTCCTTCTACGTGAATATATATATTCAGACTTTTGTGATCAGTATATATAACATAATTTTCTATATAATGATATTCCACTATATCTTTAGGGAAAAAATTACTTCCGCTAACTCGAAATCTTGAGTTGGGTAATTGTTTTTCATGAATCCTAAACTATCATGAGGTTTAAGATAAAACCTTGTTATTTTGAAAAAAACAATATTTCCCAATACCTTCTTATATTCATCATTATAGATTAAAAACCCTTATACACTATTGGGTAATGAAGGAACATGTGCACTGATCAACCTTCTCTCCATTTCCTCGAAATTATCCACACATTCATCTATCCAGAGGAGCGTGACAACCTTCTGAGTCAACTTTGTTAGAGGAATAGATAGTCATAAGAAATTATCAACAAACTATCAATAATATCCTTCTAAAACATGAATTCTACAGATCTTAGTCATTCTGATTTGTCTAAGACAACATTCAATAGGACATGTCTTTGATTGATCTACTTCTATACCATCTCTTGAGATTATGTCACCCAAATATGAAAATTTTTCACCAAAAAATCACACATTGAATATTTATCATTTGAATTCTACACAATTAGGGTATATTGTAGAATTATAAAGTGATCTTCATAGTGTTATTTTCCATTCAATAGATAAGAATATCATCTAAAACAGGCCATCACAAACATATCATGGTAATCTCTAAAGAATCTATTCCGTAAATCCTTGATGATTTATGGGACATTAGTAAGACCAAAAGGAATCACTATATATTCATTATGTCCATACCCAGTATGAAATTCCATAATTGGTATATCTTCCTTCATAAACTACAATTGAAAATATCTAGAATGAAGTTCAATCTTGGAACTGTATTGAGATACACCCAGTTGATCAAACAAGTCATCAATATGTGGAAAAAGATTTTTTTTTATGATTGTGAACTTGATGAACTATCAATAATCAATGGAGAGTCGCATTTATCGCTATTTTCTCATAAAAACTACTAGTTCTCACCAAGGTGAAACATGTTTTCGAATGAATCCCTTTTTAGTGTTTTCAAGGAGCTTCTTCTCCAATTCCTATAACTAAATAGGTGTAATTCTATATGTTTTATTTGAATATGGATTGGAACTAGTTACGAGTCCTACTGAGTATGAAGCTCCTTTTTATGGTGGAATACTAGGAAAAGCTTCCTGAAAGACATCCATAAAATCTCAGACAATAGGCACATCATCGATATCAAACATCTCCACAACTATTTGAGATAAACACCTTTTTTAATGAGAATTAAGACCCATAAACTAGATGTAGTATCTATAGAATGTTCGTACTCATCATCACATTGATGGATGGTCATAGGGTGGTTTTAAATATAAAACATAAAATCCCTTCCTTAATAATTGATGTGGGATTTATGCATAGAAATACAATCCATGCCAAATATGATTTCAAATTCAAATAAAGGTAGAATGACAAGATTTGCAGGAAGCACACTCCCAAAAAGTACAACTGAGGAGGAATCATAGACATTAGATTCAATCATCATACAATTAGGGGTCTGAACTACTAATTGAACATAAATCTATTTTCATGGATTCTAAACTCCCAAAGAAAATTCATTATATATGAAAGTGTAGTTAGATCCAGAATGAAATAGGACATTATCAGCTCTAGAGTGGTGGGAAATAGTTCCTTTCATCACGTCATTATCGCAACTCCCATTAGAAATAATTATTTCATGAGATTTCTATTTTTTGTTTTTATTAAAAGGTTACTGAAATTGATCATCATCCCTAGCCCTCAGGTTTGGGCAGTGGTTATAATAATGCACATTCTCTATTCCCTTTTAGCACTTAATCATGGGGGCGCATTCTGTGATGCTTTTATTTGCATTCAAAATATTATCAAACATCTTCCCATCACATCATCAATAAATTTACTAGTGACCTTCTTTTCCATACATAAACCATTTATTACAAAACATACCTAAATTCCATCCATGTTTCTTCCCACACATAGAGTAAAAACGAATGTTTAGCCTTCTTTTATCTAGGATTTTTGAAGTTTATTTTAAACTATATCCTCTTCTTCTTGTCAAATCCATGTTATTGATACCTATATCCGTCCTCAATTTGAACCTTAGTTGAGAAAAACAAAATATCATCATAGATACTAATGTATCTTACGGACAAATCCCTTCTGAGACATTTCATTAAGCCACCAGAAAACCTATCAACTTTAATTTTTCGTTGGATGATAATGATTTATGTGTACCTATCATGCCTTGTAAAATTATCTTTATAGGTACCAATATATTCGTCATCCCTTTTCATAAAATAGAGGAAAAATTTCTACATTGGGGTATTAAGAATCATAAGAATGTACTTATAGAAATATATGTCCATGAACTCATCCTAATCCATGGATTCAATCTCATTTCGCTGCATCATATTGTTGATTAGAATCCACTACTAATCTGCATCACCATCTAAATGATAAATAGCTATAATGACTTTCCCATGCTTCTAACATTGAAGAAAAGTGAATATATGTTTAGTTGAACCGATCTATTATTTAGAAACATGTATATTTGAAGACCCTATTATTGAAGGTGGATGTAGCTTCATAAAATACTCGATAGAATGTCCATCCGTCCTTTTCTCATTTGTAAGTCCACTATGATTTATAGATTAATAATGTTGTTTGAGCATAGAAATGATGACTTTCATTCTATCTCCCATTGAATTCTGTTTTATAGGAGTGCATTTGTTGCATTTTACTTCATAATCACCATTAACGCAGTTCCTTCGGATTCCATCCATTGGATTAAACCAAATGCATAATGTTAGAAATAATTATCTTAAATATGAACTACATAACCATGAAAAATCACTTATTGGATGTATGAATTTTCAATAATTCTTTAATTTATGAAACTATAGGTTTATAATATGATTTTTCATAGTCAAATTATATTTAAATATGTAAAAATGGTTCATTGGGTTTTTGTGAATTCCTAAAGCATGTCTGTCGGGAGTATCAAACCAAGTGTGCAACAAGGCCAACTGTCATGTACCTGATTTCCCTAAGTCAGGCTTGAAACATCGTGTTAGATTTTTTACCAATAGGTACACATTTTCTATAGAGACCCGAAGCTTGACGTACATGGACATTACATTACTTTTATGGAATACTTAGTACATTACAAAAACACACACACAAGGACCGTAATAGTTTAGTGTCTTTGGAAACTAGGAATATAATCTTCTAATCGTGGTGAAAGATCTTCAACATCTCCCATAAAGATCTACCTTTTTTTACCTAAAACCTTTCTTTATATCCTGGGGAAAATAAAACATAAAAGGGTGAGCTCAAATTCTCAGTAAGGGTAAACAAAAGAAATATCAAACAAATCATATTCATAAGAACATAACTTTTGGAAATCTTAACCTGCAAAAGATATCATAATTTCATAACATGGGATAAATCATATTAGTGAAATTTAATCCCAATAATCATAACATAAAACATGAAACTTTGTGGCATACACACATAATCATAGAGAATCATTTCTTGTTAGTCAAGACTCATTTCCAAGACTATCTTAGTGGACAAAGTACATTTCTGAACCGAGTTCACTCCTCGTTTCAGTCCTGTTTCACTGAACCGGTTTAACATGCCGTTCCAGCCATGTCTATCTCATGAGATATAAAATCATTACCCAATGCATTGGAGGGAGATATAGGTCCCACCCATCTCATAATGATACCATTCTTATGTGTGCCACAAAATCATAAACCATACATCATAACATAACCCATGTAATAAAAATGGGAATCTTAAACATTGTGACATCATAAAACATTTCATATAAGATAAAGGAATTAATAAAAATAATTCCATAATAACATAATCAAATCAATGTAATAATAGGGATAGAAACTGAACAATTTATTATCTTAGATGGAAAATAATTTTTTTAAAACACTTGAACTCCATTCTTGAGGAAAATATCCTTTCTACTTCAAAAACACTTTTGCTTTCTTAACATGTCATAAAATTCTAAACTAAGAGAAGTTGATTAAAAATAAACTTGAAAACATTTGAAGGAAGCTTCTTGGAAATAATGTTTTAAAAATCCATTCATGTCGTATATGTAAAAAAACATTCTTCTCGAACTTTTGTCGGAAAAGTCAAAAAGCACTGCTTACGAAAAAAACAAAAGATCCCTTTCATTTCTTTTACTAAAAACTCACCGAAGGGTAAAATTGGATTCAAAAAATTGTAGGTGGATGGAAATAATATTACATATTGAGGAAACATGGATGTGGATGATAAAATACCCCCCAGTAAATTCCAAAGTATAAGCAATCTTGGATAAAAATGAGATTGTGATATTTCCCTTACCTTTGGTCTGATATGATTTGTACGTGTCCGAACCTCTTGTATAATGATTTAAATAATGTTATTGACTTATTACAGAATCATAATTATTTTTATGATATCATATATGGTCATATTCGTAGCTTATTATTAGTAATATTTCATTACTACTTGTTATTTGGGTGTTTATTACTTTTTGTTCTTATGCGTGTTTTGTCGAATAAATTCTTATTATTATCTTTAGGTTATAGATACATTATTTCCAGAATGGTATTAGTGTAATATATATCATATTAATTCATTCAATTCATTTATATAATCATTATGAAATGAAGATCATGTAGAACGAGTCGTATCACATCGTGGAGACAGTATTTCGTACGTACGCACGAGGGATGATATCGTTCCTATGATCGTGGAATTGTATTGGAGTGTATTTATACTATTTTATAATAAATATCACTTTAAATTAATCATATATAGTTATTATTTACACCATTATACCCATCCAAGTAAGGTGGTGGTGGAAAATAGATTACACCACGGCGTGGACACGGTATTCCGTACGTACGCACCCCTGGTGATTACGTTTTCCATAGGATGGATAGATGGTGAAATAGGGTTGTTTCATAATTATAATAACATATATGTATATGAGTGATACTTATGTTATTACTTCATAATGAAACAACATAATAAGAATAAGTGGAAGAAAAAATAAAGTTGAACGAATCGGTAACAGACATTAACTCTTCTTTGAAGCGCCTCTTTGAATCTTCCTCTTAGGGCACTAAAATTGGTCTTTGAAGAAGGCCAGGACCTCTAGGATGTTTCTAGGGAATTGGAGAAGAGAATTTGTCAGGGGTTGGCCGAGCATGAAGGCTCAATGTGGTGTGAGGAAGAGAGGGAGGACGTTCCCTTTTATAAGGGAGTAGAGGGGCACCTTTGGAATAACCAAAAATATTATTTTATTATAAAGCCAAGTTAGGTTTTAAATAGCTCCAAATTGATTTATTTCAAAGATAGGGTGGGGATGGGTCGAAATACTCTCATCCAAAATAATTTAGACAAGTTTAGGTCATTATATTAACCTTATCTTGTAGTTTTAACTCTTAGTTAATTAGATTGACATTTACCATGTCACTTTGTATTTTTATATTATATAGTCAATAAACTTACCATATACATACAAGAGACCCCCAAGTGGTCCATTAATGATACCCCTATCATGATATAAGTATCTTGGACGAATCTTAGATTTTTAGGAATAAAATAACAATCAATAATATAATATTTTTTAAAAAACTATTTTATGTCAATTTTGACACTATTTAGTAATTGATTTTTTTGAAAATCATAAAAGAATGATTATTTCGCAAAAAGTTACTTAAATCAATAATAACATGTCCTAATAACCTATAAAATTAATGGAATTCATAAAAAGTATCAAATTACATTTATTTGGGTATTTATAACATCAATTATGTAAATATTTCATTAATAAGATAATTACTACATCATCTTTGGGTCATAAATAAATTAACGTATTTAAAGTCTAAAAATTACAAATAAAATATCATTATGTAGGAAGTATTTTAAGATTCCTAATGAATATTTATAGTCTAATTTATCTTATATATAACCCTATATTAAAAATGATATACTTATTAAACATTGATTTTAACTATATTAACCCTTCTTTAAATAAATTAATAATAAATGTCCTAATCTAATTCAAGTGGGCCTAAATGGTCATATGTTATTCCTAAGGTTGTTTTTGGACGAATTAAACTTATCCAATAGAATTAGGACATGTTTTAGGGTAATAATAATATCATTTATACCCTTAATTTCCCCATTTACTTTTAACCGTGGTAAAATAAAGTAAGATGTTACTATTCACCAAAAATTATTTTCATCTCATTGAACCACATTTTACTTACTGACATCAACTGTGTCTCTCAGAGTTTTGAAATTCCACTCACAGAAGTTGTAAAATTATGTTTTATGAAAAATTCATTTTTTAACTACCACTTAGTGGTTTCACTATCCATCAAAAAAATGAAAGTTTCCAGAAAAATACCAAAAATTAGGCCTAAGATATATTTGATATTATTAACTCAAAAATGATGTCTAGTTTACCAAATTCAAAACATATCAGTTGAATTAATTATTTTAAAAATTAATTCCCGTCGTCAAAACAAATAGCGTGTTCTTAAGAGATAATAACTATCAAAAGATTGACACTTGTTTATGTCTGGTTTAAATGTGAAATTACATCCAATTGTATTAAATTGTAAAACTAAATTATAAATATACTTTAAAACCACTCAAATTAATAATTTATCACTATTAATTATTTCAATTAAAAAGTTTGTTTTTAATTAAAATTTAGTAATTTTCACTATTCATCAGAAAATGAAAGTTATCCGAAAAGTACCAAAATTTCTCCCTAAGCTAATTTTGATATTCCGAATCCAAAAATGAAGTCAATTTTGAAAACTAAAATTTACAAAATTTCAAAAAGTGGTTATTACTATTCATAACGGCTAGTTTTAATAATATTTTAATAGCATATCGTTGTTTAGTGAAACTCGGTACTGCGTACTACACACACTATTGAGGAAGGTCGTGATTGCATGTAATGCAAGGAAATTCAATGATGTGTGTTGTGCGAACTCCTTTTGGTGTAGCGTACAGCACAAGAAATTAATGAAATTAAAAAGAATATTTTTCATAAAATCTTGGGGTGTTACATTCTACCCCCCTTAAAATGAATTTCGCCCTCGAAATTCATCTTTGTTGTAAATTGTTTACTACTAGAAAGTTTCATTAATAGAAACCCACATTGTAAAAAGGAATACCAAAACCAATCTTTAAAAACAAAAGTATGAAATGTAACGGTTACCCAAATAAACTAATCACTGGGTTTCCACATAGGTGAAAATATGGATATGGAAGAGAAATATAATCATCATGTTCTGATGGAGAGTGGTAGAGAACATGGCTATGAAAATGCCATCAATCACAAAGCCATAAATTTGTGATGATCTAAGGTACCATCTGATTCAACTGATATAAGAGAACTAGGACAAAATTTTTGGTTTTCAAGATCATTTCCCTAAAGTTGATGAAGTAAAAGAAATACTTACATGATTTTGGTACAATTTCACTGTTGTTCATGAATTGAACAATTTCCACTTCATCCCTTTAAGAAATGAAGTTGAATTTGTTATTCGTGATGTGTTAGCAGATCATGTTATAGAATGATGGGTCATTCCATCTGTTTCAATCATAAGGTTATCAAAAGTTATAATTCCATCTTATGGTTAGATTAATCGTATATGGATGAACTTATACTTTATATATCATTCTGCTTAATAAAATTAAACTAGTTTCTACTAACCAGGGAATTCCTGTAGGCCAGTGGTAGGCGATAAAGGCCAGTCGCACTTCGGTTGTGGGTTCGATTCCCACAGCCTTGTCCGATGCGATGGGCTGTCGCCCGTCCTATAGGTTGACCTTTTTCTATTACTATAACATCCAATCAATAATATCAAAAAAAGGTATATTCGTAAACATTACTAACTTCTATCCAATATAATCCATTCAAATCTTTATGCTTATCCAAAATACTACTTTCAAAACTCATAGTATAAAGAGAATGATTACTAAAGAGGTCATATAACAAGCATGTGAATACTATCATTTATCCCTCATATATCTTGTTGGTCACATTCCAATCATGTGAATATCTTAATCATGTATTATCTTGAAAAATCAATACCCATTGAACCTTATTGAAAACATGAATGCAGTCAAAAGTTAACTCTTTCCACATATCAAAAAACAAAAATTCTATATACTCAAACCATGATATAACCTTCTCCTTATATCAGTCATGAGCTCATGAATACTATCAGACATTTAATTTTCTCCTTATCCCTTCATTATGCGCATATCATCTACATTCCAAAAATATCTGAATAACCATTCATCGATACTGGTACCATTAATCATACACTTTCAAAACTCAAGGAAAGACAACAGTGTAACAATCCTTAGATGTCTCTTTATTCCATAGTACCATCATATTACTTATACAACATTACACATGATAAACATGTAATCATTCCACTACATTCTTAAACCATTGACCGAGCTTCAACAATTCATTCATCTCACATATCATTTGTAGTCTCTTCATCATCATCAACATAAATACTACCCATACGACCATAATGATTCTTTTCATGAGACTTTCCCCTAGGGCATTGGTTTGCATAATGCCTGTACATTCCACATTTAAAACATTTAACCATTGTTCATGTCGTAGCAATACCATTATCCTCATCCATGGTGTTAACTCAACCTTTTCCTTTGCACTTACTGGCTTTGGGTCCTTCTTTTCCACACCCAAATCATCTTCCAGTTCCTTTGAAACATTCCCCTTGATTCCTCTTCCCACATGATTTACATAGGGGAAATTGAACCTTCTTTCCTCTATGATCATCATGAAACTCCATCATTCTCTTATTAGCCGAGTCAGGAAACTTAACAAATTTTACTTTATTGATCATATTATGGGATTGCTGATTCGGCATAATAATGATGTTTGGACTTCCAAATCCCATTTCATTTGGTTGCTCATGAAGAATATCATTCCATTGTCCATCATATCCTCCATTATCGTGAATCATCTTGTTTCCAGCCATTTTCTAAAACCCAAAAAGAATAGTGTGAGAGGAAAAAATCATAATAAAGGGGGAGTAACTTCAATATCTAACATCTTTGGTTTAATCTAATATCGTTATCATAGTTCCAGGACTATATCCTATACGTATACTTATCCTTAGGGACATCCCAAGACATACCTTAGAAATCTCTCAAGGGATCTTACTAACGTTTTCGCATCCTAGTCTCCAAAGGTTAACTAAACTTTTCCTCTGATACCAACTGTAGAGACCTGAAGATTGACGTACATGGACATTACATTACTTTTACAGAATACTTAGTACATTACAAAAACACACACAAAAGGACCGTAATAGTTTAGTGTCTTTGGAAACTCAGAATATAATCTTCTAATATTGGTGAATGATCTTCAACATCTCCCATGAAGATCTTCCTTTTTTTTACCTAAAACCTTTCTTTTTAATCCTGGGGAAAAGAAAACATAAAAGGGTGAGCTCAAATGCACAGTAAGGGTAAACAAAAGAAATAACAATCACATCATATTCATAAGAACATAACTTTTGGAAATCTTAACCTGCAAATGATATCATAATTTTATAACATGGGATAAATCCAAGTAGTGAAATTTAATCCCAATAATCATAACATAAAACATGAAAATTTGTGGCATACACACATAATCATAGAGAATAATTTCTTATTTGTCAAGACTCATTTCAAAGACTATCTTAGTGGACAAATTCCATTTCTGAACTGAGTTCACTCCTCGTTTCAGTCCTGTTTCACTGAACCGGTTTAACCTGTTGTTCTAGCCATTTCTATCTCATGAGATATAAAATCATTAACCAATGCATTGGAGGGATATATAGGTCTCACCCATCTCATAATGATACCATTCTTATGTGTGCCACAAAATCATAAACCATACATCATAACATAACCCATGTAATAAAAATGGGAATCTTAAACATTGTGACATCATAAAATATTTTATATAAGATAAAGGAATTCATAAAAATAATTCCATCATAACATAATCAAATCAATTTAATAATAGGGATATAAACAGAACCATTTATTATCTTAAATAGATAATAATTTTGATAAAACACATGAACTCCATTCTTGAGGGAAATATCCTTTCTACTTCAAAAACACTTTTCCTTTCTTAACATGTCATAAAATTCTAAACTAAGAGAAGTTGATTAAAAATAAACATGAAAACATTTAAATGAATCTTCTTGGAAATAATGTTTTAAAAATCTATTCATGCCGTATAAGTAAAAAAACATTCTTCTCGTACTTTTGTCGGAAAAGTCAAAAAGCACCTCTTACGAAAAAAAACAAAAGATCCCTTTCATATCTTTTACTAAATACTCACCGAAGGGTAAAATTGGATTAAAACAATTGTAGGTGGATGGAAATAATATTACATATTGAGGAAACATGGATGTGGATGATAAAATACACCCCGGTAAATTCCAAAGTATAAACAATCTCGGATAAAAATGAGATTGTGATATTTCCCTTACCTTTGGTCTGATATGCTTTGTACGTGTCCGAACCACCTGTATAATGATTTAAATATTGTTATGGACTTATTACAGAATCGTAATTATTTTTATGATATCATATATGGTCATATTTATAGCTTATTATTAGTAATATTTCTTTACAACTTGTTATTCGGGTGTTTATTACTTTTTGTTCTTAGGCGTGTTCTGTCGAATAAATTCTTATTATTCTCTTTAGGTTATAGATACCCCATTTACAGAATGGTATTAGTGTAATATATATTATATTCATTCATTCAATTCATTTATATAATCATTATGAAATGAAGATCATGTAGAACGAGTCGCATCACATCATGGAGACGGTATTCCGTACGTACGCACGGGTGATGATATCGTTCCTATGATCATAGAATTGTATTGGAGTGTATGTATACTATTTCAGAATCAACATAAATTTAAATTAATCATATATAGTTATTATTTACACCATTATACTCATCCAATTAAGGTGGTGGTGGAAAATAGATTACACCACGGCATGGAGACGGTATTTCATACGTAAGCAAGCATGGTGATTTCGTTTTCCATAGGATGGATAGATGGTGAAATAGGGTTGTTTCATAATTATAATAACATATCAGTATATGAGTGATACTGATGTTATTACTTCATAATGAAACAACCTAAGAAGAAGAAGCGGAATAAGAATGAAAGTTGAAGGATCGGTAACGGACATTACCGCTTCTTTGAAGCGCCTCTTTGAATATTCCTTTTAGGGCACTAAAATTGTTCTTTGGAGAAGACAGGGGCCTCTAGGATGTTTCTAGTTAAGTGGAGAAGATAATTTGTCAGGGGTTGGCCGAGCTTGAAGGCTCATAGTGGTATGAGGAAGAGAGGGAGGAGGAGCCCTTTTATAAGGGAGGAGAGGGGCACCTTTGGAATAACTAAACATATTATTTTATTATAAAGTTAAATTAGGTTTTAAATAGCTCCAAATTGATTTATTTCGATGATAAGGTGGGGATGGGTCTACATAATCTCATCCAATAGAATTTAGACAAGTTTAGGTCATTATATTAACCTTATATTTTAGTTTTAACTCTTATTTAATTAGATTGACATTTACCATGTCACTTTGTATTTTTATATTATATAGTTAATAAACTTACCACATACATCCAAACGACCCCCAAGTGGTCAATTAATGATAAACCTATCATGATATAAGTATCGTGGCCAAACCTTAGATTTTTAGGAATAAAATAACAATAAATAATATAATATTTGTTTTAAAAACTATTTTATGTCAATTTTGACACTATTTAGTAATAGATTTTTGTGAAGATCATAACAGAATTATTATTTCGAAAAAAGTTACTTAAATCAATACTAACATGTCATAATAACCTATAAAATTAATGGAATTCATAAAAGTCTCAAATTACATTTATATGGGTATTTATAACATCAATTATGTCAATATTTCATTAATAAGATAATTACTGCATCATCTTTGTGTCATAAATAAATTAACTTATTTAAAGTCCAAAAATTAAAAATAAAATATCATTATATAAGAAGTATTTTCAGCTTCCTAATGAATATTTATTGTCGAATTTATATTATGTATAACCCTCTTTTAAAAATGATATACTTATTAAACATTGATTTAAACTATTTTAACCCTTATTTAAATAAATTAATAATAAATGTCCTAATCTAATTCAAGTGAGCCTAAATGGTCATATTGTATTCCTAAGATTGTTTTTGGTCGAATTAAACTTATCCAATAGAATTAGGACATGTTTCAGGGTAATAATAATATCATTTTTACCCTTAATTACCCTATTTACTTTTTACCGTGGTAAAAAAAGTAAAATGTTACTATTCACCAAAAATTATTTTCAACTCATTGAACCACATTTTACTTACTGACATCAACCGTGTCTCTCGGTTTTTTGAAATTCCACTCACAGAAGTGGTAAAATTATGTTTTATGAAAAATTCATTTTTTTAACTACCACTAAGTGGTTTCACTATTCATCAAAAAAATGAAAGTTTCCAGAAAAATACAAAAAATTAGGCCTAAGCTATATTTGATATTATGAACTCAAAAATGATGTCTATTTTACCAAATTAAAAACATATCAGTTGCATAAATTAATTTAAAAATTAATTCCCGTCGTCAAAACAAATAGCGTGTTCTTAAGAGATAATAACTATAAAAAGATTGACACTTGTTTATGTCTGGTTTAAATGTGAAATTACATCCAATTGTTTTAAATCGTAAAACTAAATTATAAATATACTTTAAAACCAATAAAATTAATAATTTAGCACTATTAATTATTTCAATTAAAAAGGTTGTTTTTAATTAAAATTTAGTAATTTTCACTATGCATCAGAAAATGAATGTTATCCGAAAAGTACCAAAATTTCTCCCTAAGCTAATTTTGATATTCCGAATCAAAAAATGAAGTCCATTTTGAAAACTAAAATTTAAAAAATTTTAAAATGTGGTTATTACTATTCATAACGGCTAGTTTTAATAATATCTTAATAGCATATCGTTTTTTAGTGAAACTCAGTATTGTGTACTACACACGCTATCGAGGAATGTCGCGATTGCATGTAATGCAAGGAAAGTCAATAATGTGTGTTGTTCAAGATCCTTTTGGTGTATCGTACAACACAAGACATTAATGAAATTAAAAGGAATATTTTTCATAAAATCTCAGGGTGTTACATTCTACCCCCCATAAAATGAATTTCGCACTCGAAATTCATCTTTGTTGTAAATGGTTTACTACTAGAAAGTTTCCTTAATAGAAACCCACATTGTAAAAAGGAATACCAAAACCAATCTTTGAAAAAAAGTATGAAACGTAACGGTTACCCAAATAAACTAATCACTGGGTTCCCACATAGTTGAAAATATGGATATGGAAGAGAAATCTAATCATCATGTTCTGATGGAGAGTGGTAGAGAACATGGCTATGAAAAAGCCATCTATCACAAAGCCAAAAAATTTTGATGATCTATGGTACCATCTGATTCAACGTATATAAGAGAACTAGGACAACATTTTTAGTTTTCAAGATCATTTCCCTAAAGTTGATGAATTAAAAGAAATACTTACATGATTTTGGTACAATTTCACTGTTGTTCATGAATTGAACAATTTCCACTTCATCCCTTTAAGAAATTAAGTTGAATGTGTTATTCGTGATGTGTTAGCGGATCATGTTATAGAATGATGGGTCATTCCATCTATTTCAAACAAAAGGTTATCAAAAGTTATAAGTCCATCTTATGGTTAGATTAATCGTATATGGATGAACTTATTCTTTATATATCATTCCGCTAAATAAAATAAAACTAGTTTCTACTGACCAAGGACTTCTTGTAGGCCAGTGGTAGGCGATAAAGGCCAGTCGCACTTCGGTTGTGGTTTCGATTCGCATAGCCTTGTCTGACAGGATGGGTTGTCGCCCATCCTGCAGGTTGTCCTTTTTCTATTACTATAACATCCCATCAATAATATCGAAAAAAGGTATATCCTTAAACAATACTAACTTCTGTCCAACATAATCCATTCAAATCTTTAGGCTTATCCAAAATACTTCTTTCAAAAATCATAGTATAAAGAGAACGATTACAAAAAAGGTCATATAACAAGCATGTGAATACTATCATTTATCCCTCATATATCTTTTTGGTCACATTCTAATCATGTGAATACCTTAATCGTGTATTATCTTGAAAAATGAATACCCATTGAACCTTATTGAAAACATGAATGCAGTCAGAAGTTAACTCTTTCCACATATCAAAAAAAATTCTATATACTCAAACCATGATATAACCTTCTCCTTATATCAGTCATGAGCTCATGAATACTATCAAACATTTAATTTTCTCCATATCCCTTCATTATGTGCATATCATCTACATTCCAAAAATATCTGAATAACCTTTCATAGATAATGGTACCATTAATCATACACTTTCAAAACTCAAGGAAAGACAACAGTGTAACAATCCTTAGATTTCTCTTTATTCCATAGTACCATGAGATTACTTATACAACATTACACATGATAAAAATGTAATCATTCCACTACATTCATAAACCATTGACTGTGATTCAACAATTCTTTCATCTCACATATCATTTGTAGTCTCTTCATCATCATCAATATAAATACTACCAATACGACCATACTGATTCTCTTCATGAGACTTTCCCTTAGGTCATTGGTTTTCATAATGCCTGTACATTCCACATTTAAAACATTTAACCATTGTTGATGTCGTAGCAACACCATTATCCTCATCCATGGTGTTAACTGAACCTTTTCCTTTGCACTTACTAGCTTTGTGTCCATCTTTTCCACACCCAAATCATCTTCCAGTTCCTTTGAAACGTTCTCCTTGATGCCTCTTCCCACATGATTTACATAGGGGAAATTTAACTTTCTTTCCTCTATGATCATCTTGAAACTCCATCTTTCTCTTATTAGCCGAGTAAGGAAACTTAAAAATTTTTACTTTATTGATCATATTATGAGATTGCTGATTTGGCATAATAATGATGTTTGGACTTCCAAATCCCATTTCATTTGGTTGCTCATGAATAATATCATTCCATTGTCTATCATATCCTCCATTATCGTGAATCATCTTGTTTCCAGCCATTTTCTAAAACCCAAAAAGAATAGTGTGAGAGGGAAAAATCATAATAAAGGGGGAGTAACTTCAATATCTAACATCTTTGGTTTAATCAAATATATTTTCCATAGTTCTACGACTATATCCCATACGTATACTTATCCTCAGAGACATCCCTAGACATGCCTTAGAAATATCTTTAGGGATCTTACTAACGTTTTCGCATCCTAGTCTCCAAAGGTTGACTAAACTTTTCCTATGATACCAACTGTAGAGACCCGAAGGTTGACGTACACGTACATTACATTACTTTTACGGAATACTTAGTACATTACAAAAACACACACACAAGGACAGTAATAGTTTAGTGTCTCTGGAAACTCAGAATATAATCTTCTAATCGTGGTAAAAGATCTTCAACATCTCCCATAAATATCTTCCTTTTTTTACCTAAAACAATTCTTTATATACTGGGGAAAAGAGAAGATAAAAGGGTGAACTCAAATGTTCAGTATCGGTAAACAAAAGAAATATCAATCACATCATATTCATAATAACTTAACTTTTGGAAATCTGAACCTGCAAAAGATATCATAATTTCATAACATGGGATAAATCATAGTAGTGAAATTTAATCCCAATAATCATAACATAAAACATGAAACTTTGTGGCATACACACATAATCATAGAGAGTAATTTCTTGTAAGTCAAGATTCATTGCCAAGACTATCTTAGTGGACAAAGTCCATTTCTGAACTGATTTCACTCCTCGTTTCAGTCCTGTTTCACTGAACCGGTTTAACCTGCCGTTCCAGCCATGTCTATCTCATTAGATATAAAATCATTACCCAATGCATTGGAGGGAGATATAGGTCCCACCCATCTCATAATGATACCATTCTTATGTGTGACACAAAATCATAAACCATACATCATAACATAACCCATGTAATAAAAATGGGAATCTTAAACATTGTGACATCATAAAACATTTCATATAAGATAAAGGAATTCATAAAAATAATTCCATCATAACATAATCAATTCAATGTAATAATAGGGATATAAACAGAACCATTTATTATCATAGATGGAAAATAATTTTGATAAAACACATGAACTCCATTCTTGAGGAAAATATCCTTTCTACTTCAAAAACACTTTTCCTTTCTTAACATGTCATAAAATTCTAAACTAAAAGGATTTGATTAAAAATAAAATTGAAAACCTTTAAAGTAGGCTTCTTGTAAATAATGTTTTAAAAATCCATTCATGCCATATAAGTAAAAAAACATTCTTCTCGTACTTTTTTCAGAAAAGTCAAAAAGCACATCTTACAAAAAAACAAAAGATCCCTTTCATATCTTTCACTAAAAACTCACCGAAAGGTAAAATTGGATTTAAAAAATTGTAGGTGGATGGACATAATATTACATATTGAGGAAACATGGATGTGGATGATAAAATACACCCCAGAAAATTCGAAAGTATAAACAATCTCGGATAAAAATGAGATTGTCATATTTCCCTTACCTTTGGTCTGATATGCTTTGTATGTGTCAGAACCTCCTGTATAATGATTTAAATAATGTTATTTACTTATTACACAATCATAATTATTTTTATGATATCATATATGGTCATATTCTTAGCTTATTATTAGTAATATTTGATTACTACTTGTTATTCGGGTGTTTATTACTTTTTGTTCTAATGCCTGTTTTTTCGAATAAATTATTATTCTTCTCTTTAGGTTATAGAAACCTCATTTACAGAATGGTATTAGTGTAATATATATCATATTCATTCATTCAATTCATTTATATAATCATTAAGAAATGAATATCATGTAGAACGAGTCGCATCACATCGTGGAGACGGTATTCCGTACGTACGCACGAGTGATGATATCGTTCCTATGATCGTGGAATTGTATTGGAGTGTATGTATACTATTTCAGAATAAATATCACTTTTAATTAATCATATATAGTTATTATTTACACCATTACACCCATCCAAGTAAGGTGGTGGTGGAAAATAGATTACACCACGGCGTGGAGATGGTATTCCGTACGTACGCACACGTGGTGATTTCGTTTTCAATAGGATGGATAGATAGTGAAATAGGTTTGTTTAATAATTATAATAACATATCAGTATTTTAGTGATACTGATGTTATTACTTCATAATGAAACAACCTAATAAGAATAAGTGGAACAAGAAATAAAGTTGATGAATCGGTAACGGACATTACTTCTTCTTTGAAGCACCTCTTTGAATCTTCCTTTTAGGGAACTAAAATTGGTCTTTGAAGAAGACCAGGACCTCTTGGATGTTTCTAGAGAAGTGGAGAAGAGAATTTGTCTGGGTTTGGACGAGATTGATGGCTCAAAGTGGTGTGAGGAAGAGAGGGAGGTGGAGCCCTTTTATAAGGGAGGAGAGGGGCACCTTTGGATTAACTAAAAATATTATTTTATTATAAATCCAAATTAGGTTTTAAATAGCTCCCAATTGATTTATTTCAAAGATAAGGTGGGGATGGGTCGAAAAACTCTCATCCAATAGAATTTAGACAAGTTTAGGTCATTATGTTAACCTTCTCTTTTAGTTTTCACTATTAGTTAATTAGATTGACATTTACCATGTCACATTGTATTTTTAGATTATATAGTTAATAAACATACCATATACATCCAAGTGACCCCCAAGTGGTCCATTAATGATACAACTATCATCATATAAGTATCTTGGCCGATCCTTAGGTTTTTAGGAATAAAATAAAATTCAATAATATAATATTTGTTTTAAAAACTATTTTATGTCAATTTTGACACTATTTAGTAACTGATTTTTGTGAAAATCATAACAGAATGATTATTTAGAAAAACATTACTTATATAAATAATAAAATGTCCTAATAACCTATAAAATTAAAGGAATTAATAAAAAGACTCAAATTACATTTATTTGGGTATTTATAACATCAATTATGTCAATATTTCATTAATAAGATAATTACGACATCATCTTTGTGTCATAAATAAATTAACTTATTTAAAGTATAAAAATGAAAAATAAAATATCATTATGTAGGAAGTATTTTCAGCTTCCTAATGAATATTTATAGTCGAATTTATCTTATGTATAACCCTATATTAAATATGATATACTTATTAAACATTGATTTTAACTATTTTAACCCTTCTTTAAATAAATTAATAATAAATGTCCTAATCTAATCCAAGTGGGCCTAAATGGTCATATTTTATTACTAAGGTTGTTTTTGGTCGAATTAAACTTATCCAATAGAATTAGGACATGTGTTAGTGTAATAATAATATCATTTTTACCCTTAATTACCCTATTTACTTTTAACCGTGGTAAAAAAAGTAAAAAGTTACTATTCACCAAAAATTATTTTCATCTCATTGAACCACATTTTACTTACTGACATCAACTGTGTCTCTCGGATTTTTGAAATTCCACTCACAGAAGTGGTAAAATTTTGTTTTATGAAAAATTCATTTTTTTAACTACCACTTAGTGGTTTCGCTATTCATCAAAAAAATGAAAGTTTCCAGAAAAATACCAAAAATTAGGCCTAAGCTATATTTGATATTATGAACTCAAAAATGATGTCTATTTTACCAAATTCAAAACATATTAGTTGCATTAACTAATTTAAAAATTAAATCCCATCGTCAAAACAAATAACGTGTTCTTAAGAAATAATAACTATCAAAAGATTGACACTTGTTTATGTCTTGTTTAAATGTGAAATTACATCCAATTGTATTAAATTGTAAAACTAAATTCTAAATATTCTTTAAAACCACTCAAATTAATAATTTATCACTATTAATTATTTGGATTAAAATGTTGTTTTTAATTAAAATTTAGTAATTTTCACTATTCATCAGAAAATGAAAGTTATCCGAAAAGTACCAAAATTTCTCCCTAAGGTAATTTTGATATTCCTAATCCAAAAATGAAGTCCATTTTGAAAACTAAAATTTACAAAATTTAAAAAAGTGGTTATTACTATTCATAACGGCTAGTATTAATAATATTTTAATAGCATATCGTTGTTTATTGAAACTTGGTATTGCCCACTACACACGCTATCGAGGAAGGTCGCGATTGCATGTAATGCAAGGCAATTCAATGATGTGTGTTTTGAGAGATCCTTTTGGTGTAGTATACAACACAAGACATTAATGAAATTAAAAGGAATATTTTTCATAAAATCTCGGGGGGTTACATTCTACCCCCCTTAAAATGAATTTCGCCCTCGAAATTCGTCTTGGTTGTAAAAGGTTTACTACTAGAAAGTTTCTTTAATAGAAACCCAAATCGTAAAAAGGAATACCAAAACCAATCTTTAAAAACAAAAGTATAAAACATAACGGTTACCCAAATAAACTAATCACTGGGTTTCCACATAGGTGATAATATGGATATGGAAGAAAAATCTAATCATCATGTTCTGATGGAGAGTTGTAGAGAGCATGGCTATGAAAAATCCATCAATCACAAAGCCATAAATTTGTGATGATCTAAGGTACCATATGATTCAACGGATATAAGAGAACTAGGACAACATTTTTGGTTTTCAAGATCATTTCCCTAAATTTGATGAATTAAAAGAAATACTTACATGATTTTGGTACAATTTCACTGTTGTTCATGAATTGAGAAATTTCAACTTCATCCCTTTAAGAAAAGAAGTTGAATTTGTTATTCGTGATGTGTTAGCAGATCATGTTATAGAATGATGGGTCATTCCATCTGTTTCAAACAAAAGGTTATCAAAAGTTATAATTCCATCTTATGGTTAGATTAATCGTATATGGATGAACTTATACTTTATATATCATTCTGCTTAATAAAATGAAACTAGTTTCTACTAACCAGGGACTTCCTGTAGGCCAGTGGTAAGCGATAAAGGCCAGTCGCACTTTGGTAGTGGGTTCGATTCCCACAGCCTTGTCCAACGCGATAGGATGTCGCCCGTCCCGCAGGTTGTCCTTTTTCTATTACTATAACATCCCATCAATAATATCGAAAAAAGGTATATCCTTAAATAATACTAACTTCTGTCCAACATAATCCATTCAAATCTTTAGGCTTATCCAAAATACTTCTTTCAAAACTCATAGTATAAAGAGAACGATTACTAAAAAGGTCATATAACAAGCATGTGAATACTATCATTTATCCCTCATATATATTGTTGGTCACATTCCAATCATGTGAATACCTTAATCGTGTATTCTCTTGAAAAATGAATACCCATTGAACCTTATTGAAAACATGAATGCAGTCAAAAGTTAACTCTTTCCACATATCAAAAATAATTCTATATACTCAAACCATTATATAACCTTCTCCTTATATCAGTCATGAGCTCATGAATACTATCAAACATTTAATTTTCTCCTTATCCCTTCATGATGCGCATATCATCTATATTCCAAAAATATCTGAATAACCTTTCATGGATACTGGTACCATTAATCATACACTTTCAAAACTCAAGGAAAGACAATAGTTTAACAATCCTTAGATGTCTCTTTATTCCATAGTACCATGAGAATACTTATACAATATTACACATGATAAACATGTAATCATTCCACTACATTCTTAAACCATTGACGGAGCTTCAACAATTCTTTCATCTCAAATATCATTTGTAGTCTCTTCATCATCATCAACATAAATACTACCCATACGACCATACTGATTCTCTAAATGAGACATTATCTTTGGGCATTGGTTTGAATAATGCTCGTACATTCCACATTTAAAACATTTAACCATTGTTGATGTCGTAGCAATACCATTATCATCATCCATGGTGTTAACTGAACCTTTTCCTTTGCACTTACTGGCTTTGTGTCCTTCTTTTCCACACCCAAAGCATCATCCAGTTCCTTTGAAACATTTCCTTGATTCCTCTTCCCACATGATTTACATAGGGGAAATTGAACTTTCATTCCTCTATGATCATCATGAAACTCCATATTTCTCTTATTATCCGAGTCAGGAAACTTAACAAATTTTTACTTTATTGATCATATTATGAGATTGCTGATTCGGCATAATACTGATGTTTGGACTTCCAAATCCCATTTCATTTGATTGCTCATGAAGTATATCATTCCATTGTCCATCATATCCTCCATTATCATGAATCATCTTGTTTCCAGCCATTTTCTAAAACCCAATAAGAATAGTGTGAGAGGCAAAAATCATAATAAAGGGGCAGTAACTTCAATATCTAACATCTTTGGTTTAATCTAATATCGTTACCATAGTTCTAGGACTATATCCTATATGTATACTTATCCTTAGGGACATCCCTAGACATGCCTTAGAAATATCTCTAGGGATCTTACTAACGTTTTCGCATCCTAGTCTCCAAAGTTTGACTAAACATTTCCACTGATACCAACTATAGAGACCCAAAGCTTGACGTACATGGACATTACATTACTTTTACGGAATACTTAGTACATTACAAAAACACACACACAAGGACTGTAATATTATAGTGTCTTTGGAAACTCGGAATATAATGTTCTAATCATGGTGAAAGATCTTCAACATCTCCCATAATGATCTTCATTTTTTACCAAAAACCTTTCTTTATATCTCGGGGAAAAGAAAACATAAAAGGGTGAGCTCAAATGCTCAATAAGGGTAAACAAAATAAATATCAATCACATCATATTCATATGAACATAACTTTTGGAAATCCTAACCTGCAAAAGATATCATAATTTCATAACATGGGATAAATCATAGTAGTGAAATTTAATCCCAATAATCATAACATAAAACATGAAACTTTGTGGCATACACACATAATCATAGAGAATCATTTCTTGTTAGTAAAGACTCATTGCCAAGACTATCTTAGTGGACAAAGTCCATTTTTGAACTGAGTTCACTCCTCATTTCAGTCCTATTTCACTGAACCGGTTTAACCTTCCGTTCCAGCCGTGTCTATCTCATGAGATATAAAATCATTACCCAATACATTGGAGGGAGATATAGGTCCCACTCATCTCATAATGATACCATTCTTATGTGTTCCACAAAATCATAATCCATACATCATAACATAACCCATGTAATAAAAATGGGAATCTTAAAAATTGTGACATCATAAAACATTTCATACAAGATAAAGGAATTCATAACAATAATTCCATCATAACATAATCAAATCAATGTAATAATAGGGAAAGAAACAGAACCATTTATTATCTTAGATGGAAAATAATTCTGATAAAACACTTGAACTCCATTCTTGAGGAAAATATCCTTTATACTTCAAAAACACTTTTCCTTTCTTAACATTTCATAAAATTCTAAACTAAAAGAAGTTCATTAAAAATAAACATGAAAACATTTAAAGGAAGCTTATATGAAATAATGTTTTAAAATCCATTCATGCCGTATAAGTAAAAAAACATTCTTCTCGTACTTTTGTCGGAAAAGTCAAAAAGCACCTCTTATGAAAAAAACAAAAGATCCCTTTCATATCTTTTACTAAAAACTCACCGAAAGGTAAAATTGGATTTAAAAAATTGTTGGTGGATGGAAATAATATTACATATTGAGGAAACATGGGTGTGGAAAATAAAATACACCCTAGTAAATTCCAAAGTATAAACAATCTCGGATAAAAATGAGATTGTGATATTTCCCTTACCTTTGGTCTGATATCCTTTGTACGTGTCTGAACCTCCTGTATAATGATTTAAATAATGTTATTGACTTATTACAGAATCATAATTATTTTTATGATATCATATATGGTCATATTTGTATCTTATTATTAGTAATATTTCATTACTACTTGTTATTCGGGTGTTTATTACTTTTTGTTCTTATGCGTGTTTTGTCGAATAAATTCTTATTCTTCTCTTTAGGTTATATATTCCTCATTTACAGAATGGTATTAGTGTAATATATATCATATTCATTAATTCAATTCATTTATATAATCATTATGAGATGAAGATCATGTAGAACGAGTCGCATCACATCGTGGAGACGGTATTCTGTACGTACGCACGAGTGATGATATCATTCCTATGATTGTGGAATTGTATTGGGGTGTATTTATACTATTTCAGAATCAATATCACTTTAAATTAATCATATATAGTTATTATTTACACCATTATACCCATCCAAGTAAGGTGGTGGTGGAAAATAGATTACAGCACGGCGTGGAGACGGTATTTCGTACGTATGAATGCGTGGTGATTTCATTTTCCCTAGGATGGATAGATAGTTAAATAGGGTTGTTTCATAATCATAATAACATATCAGTATATTAGTGATACTGATGTTATTACTTCATAATGAAACAACCTAAGAAGAAGAAGTGGAAGAAGAAATAAAGTTGAAGAATTGGTAACAGACATTACCTCTTCTTTGAAGCGCCTCTTTGAATCTTCCTTTTAGGGCACTAAAATTGGTCTTTGAAGAAGACCAGGACCTCTAGGATGTTTCCAGGGATGTGGAGAAGAGAATTTGGCAGGGGTTGGCCGAGCGTGAAGGCTCAACGTGGTGTGAGGAAGAGAGGGAGGAGGATCCCTTTTATAAGGGAGGAGAGGGGCACCTTTGGAATAACTAAAAATATTATTTTATTATAAAGCCAAATTAGGTTTTAAATAGATCCAAATTGATTTATTTAAATTCTAAGGTGGGGATGGGTCGAAATACTCTCATACAGTATAATTTAGACAAGTTTATGTCATTATATTAACCTTATCTTTTAGTTTTAACTCTTAGTTAATTAGATTGACATTTACCATGTCACTTTGTATTTTTATATTATATAGTTAATAAACATACCATATACATCCAAGCGACCCCCAAGTGGTCCATTAATGATACACCTATCACGATATAAGTATCTTGGCAAAACCATAGATATTTAGGAATAAAATAACAATCAATAATATAATATTTGTTTTAAAACCTATTTTATGTCAATTTGGACACTATTTAGTAATTGATTTTTGTGAAAATAAAAACGGAATGATTATTTCGAAAAACGTTACTTAAATCAATACTAACATGTCCTATTAACCTATAAAATTAATTTAATTCATAAAAAGTCTCAAATTACAATTATTTGGGTATTTATAACAACAATTATGTCAATATTTCATTAATAAGATAATTAGTGCATCATCTTTGTGTCATAAATAAATTAACTTATTTAAAGTATAGAAATTACAAAAAAAATATCATTATGTAGGAAGTATTTTCAGCTTCCTAATTAATATTTATAGTCGAATTTATCTTATGTATAACCCTATATTAAAAATTATATACTTATTAAACATTGATTTTAACTATTTTAACCCTTCTTTATATAAATTAATAATAAATGTCCTAATCTAATCCAAGTGGCCCTAAATGGTCGTATTTTATTCCTAAGGTTGTTTTTGGTCGAATTAAACTTATCCAATAGAATTAGGACATGTGTTAGGGTAATAATAATATCATTTTAACCCTTAATTACCCTATTACTTTTAACCGTGGTAAAAAAAAGTAAAAAGTTACTATTCACCAAAAATTATTTTCATCTCATTGAACCACATTTTACATACTGACATCAACCGTGTCTCTCGGATTTTTGAAATTCCACTCACAGAAGTGGTAAAATTAACTTTTATGAAAAATTCATTTTTTTAACTTCAACTTAGTGGTTTCACTATTCATCAAAAAAATGAAAGTTTCCAGAAAAATACCAAAAATTAGGCCTAAGCTATATTTGATATTATGAACTCAAAAATGATGTCTATTTTACCAAATTGAAAACATATCAGTTGCATTAATTAATTTAAAAATTAATTGTCGTCGTCAAAACAAATAGCATGTTCTTAAGAGATAATAACTATCAAAAGATTGACACTTGTTTATGTCTGATTTAAATGTGAAATTACATCCAATTGTATTAAATTGTAAAAATAAAATCTAAATATAATTTAAAACCACTCAAATTAATAATTTATCACTATTAATTATTTCGATTAAAAAGGTTGTTTTTAATTAAAATTTAATAATTTTCACTATTCATCAGAATATGAAAGTTATCCGAAAAGTACCAAAATTTCTCCCTAAGATAATTTTGATATTCCGAATCCAAAAATGAAGTCCATTTTGAAAACTAAAATTTGAAAAATTTCAAAAAGTGGTTATTACTATTCTTAACGGCTAGTTTTAAAAATATTTTATTAGCATATCGTTGTTTAGTGAAACTGTGTATTGCGTACTACACACACTATCGAGGAAGGTCGCGATTGCATGTAATGCAAGGCAAGTCAATGATGCGTGTTGTTCAAGCTCCTTTTGGTGTAGTGTAAAACACAATACATTAATGAAATTAAAAGGAATATTTTTCATAAAATCTCAGGGTGTTACATTTTCCATAACCACATCCACCTGTAGTTAATAGACAAGGATGTATCTCTCAGAAACCACCCACTTTATCCCTCATCAAAATTCACTGACATGTTCCTATACTTTTCATAACTCTTACACTTATCCATAGTCATTCCCTTATGGTTCTCACTATGGATTTCTAATCCAAAATTCAAAAGGCTAACAATACATTTGATCTGATACCATCTATAGAGACCCTATCTTTTCAAAACATTAGCATTACATAAATTTCTCATATTAATTAAAAATTATAAAAACAGACACCCAATGACTGTAATTGGTTTAGTGCCATAAGAATCCTGGAAATATAAAAATGGTATATAAATGAACTACCTAATCTACCAATTGGTTATTCTTGCCTAAAACCATTTTTATATTCATAAATCGTTGTACAAATGATCATATCCTTGGGGAAATCATAAAAGGGGTGAGCTCAGATTCATAGTAAGGGTAAAAAAGGGAGACATATAAGCATAAACATTAGTATAAGAATATGAGAACGTGAACATGAAAAATAGAATATCATTCTAGTAAAATCAATGATCTTAAAAGAAATCATGTAATAATTACTATATGTTCATATGAAAAAAAATCCATAATTAATTAAAGAGAAATATCCGTTACAACATAACATAGGATTAAGACATGGAAGTATCGAACAGACAAAAGCATATAATGATTTAATTATTATCAAAGGAATCGATTCCAAGAACATCTTAGTTGTATGTTTTCAAATCACATACCATCATAGTTGCATGAGTTCACACCTCATAACATTTTAGTCATCATGGTTCACTCACATGGCCATCATAGTAGTCCAGGTTCACTCCAAACACCACCTTATTTTTTCAGATGAGATATAAAACTTTACCCAATGCATTGGAGGGAGATATAGGTCCCACCCATCTAATAGTTAAATCAAAATTAAATGTGCTACATGATCTTTAAAAATCATAACATAACCAATGAAATGAAATGGGTTTCACAATCATGTAAAAAAGCATAACCTGTGAAAAGATACACTTTTTATAATCATTTCTTCGTAAACCGAACCCATTTAAATAAAAGGGTTTTAAAAGAATATTACCATTCGAAAATAATTATATTCATAAAAATCATTCCATCAAAACGTAATCCATTCCAAGATAAAATATAAATGTAAAAAATGAATAATTTCTATATAAAGCCATCATTAACACCAATGGATGTTATCTTTGAAGGAAAATAATTTTCATAAAACACTTGTAATTAATTCTTGAGGAAAATAACTGTTTTCTTGAAAAACATTTTTTTCTTAAAATGAGACAAAAAATTAAAAGTAAATATTTTATTTGAAAATTTACTTGAAATCATTTAAGGGATGATTCATGAAATATAGGAATTATAACAGATTAAAAATCCATTCATGTTGTCTAAGTTTTAAGAAAACATTCTTCTTGTCCTTTTACTGGATAATTCAAAAAGTTCTTCATGTGGAAAATAAAAGAAATATTCATTTCCAAACATTTAGTAAAAAGTAAAAATTTGTAAAAATGAAATCAAACATCAATACAAGAATAGTTTAAAATTTATTAAAACTATTTTAGAAAATATGGATGTTGATGATAAGATACCATAGTAAATATTTTCATATAAACAATCTCAAATAATAATGAGATTGTTAAATTATCCCTTACCTTGTGTCTTCCCTCACTTCATACTCACAAAATATTATTTTATAATTAATATATTTTTATTATAAATATTTTACAGAAGTATTTTAATATATATAATACCATATATGGTTTGTCTATGACCTTATATTACTATCTTTTTAACTATCCTATGTTATGGTTTTAGTTAGGTAAATTTTTACTTTGTTCTTTGCATGTGTCTTAATTTGTTATATGGTTCGGTATTATAATTATATCATGATTACAGAATATATTTCATGATATAAATATAATTTTCACACATTATAAGTATTTTGTAAAAATATATTGAAGAAATAAGTACAAAATGGAATACACCGTTTATGGAGACGGTAAGCCGTACGTACACAAGAATTTTGTTTTTGTTGTTAATTGTCATGTTGAAAGATAGTATGTAAATGACATATAAATATATCTGTATGTATATAAATATATAATTATTATTTCATAATCATTTTATCATAGATTTTAAACTTATTAGTGATATATATTTTAATAATCACCATTTATTGATGAATATAGATGAATAATCTCATCGCGTCCTTGAAATAGTAAGACATACATACGCATGAGCAAAAATTTCATTCTGTATTGATAAAAGGTTGGGAATTGGATGAAATAAGAATTATAAAGAAACAATATTATGTAATATTAATTAATTACGTTCTTTATATTCATCATCATACACATATAAATGATATATTAATGAAATATAGTTTACACCATGGCGTGAAGACGGTAAGTTATACATACGCACACATGGTGAAATTGTTTTTCATAGGATGGGTAAAAGGAGGAATATGGTTTTCAAATAATAATAAAATAATATAATCATATAGTATATTCTATATTTATTACTTTGGTATATATATATAACATATAAATATGGAGTAGAAGAAGAAAACAACTTATAAATAGGTGACAAAACAATTAGCCATTTCTAGTGTATCTCCTTTTGATTTTCATAAAAGCACTCCTTAGGAAGGATTTCCTCCCTATGTATGGCCACTATGATGTAGTGAGGGAAGTTGAGAGAGTAAATTAGAAGGGTTTTCTTATCCAAAGGGTTTGGAGGTGTGAATTAAATGAGAGTAAGAGTGCCCTTTTATAAGGGGGAGGATGGACACTTTTGGAGTGTCACAAACAATTAATTTATTATAAATTTAATTTCAAATTTAAATAGCACCAAAGTGAGTTATTTAGAATTTGATATGCTTCTGATCCATATAATCTAAAAAAAAATTAATTTTATACTTGTTTAGGGAATAGAATTAACCATATCTTTTTTCTTTCACCATTAGTTAAACAATTTAACTCTTACCATGAAAATATTTCTTTTAAAATCATAGGGTTAATATTGTTACGATAAAATACCAAAAAAACCAAAATTCGATCATTTAATATACATGCGACATAATATATGTTATTCGGTCAAACTATAGATTTTTTTGAATTTTATAACATTTAATAAAATATTATTTATTTTAAAATAACATTAATGTCAATTTTGATTGTATTCAATATTACCATTTTTATAATTATTAAACCAACACGATAAGAAAGAATCAATAATAAAAATATGTGAATAACATGTCTATGTTAGCTATTTAATTGTTATATGTTATTAATTAATTCCAATTATATATATTTTAATATGTTTAATATTATTTATTTGATATCTCAATTAATTAAGCAATCCCTGCATTATTACTATACAAGAATTTAACTAAGTTATTTCTTCTATAAAATTTATAAATATATTATAATAATGATGATAAATATATTATATTTAAAATGAATAATTAAAGTATAATATATATTCTGTAATACCCTATATAAAAATTATTTAGTTATTAAATTTTTAAGAAGACTCATTTAACTCTTCTTTAAATAAAAAATAATAAATGTCTCAATCTGAAAAACGGGGAATAAAGAGGTTGGTATTTTTTCCTAAGGATGATTTGGTTCAAAATTCCCTTATACAATGAAATTAGGACATGTTTTAGAGTAATTGTATGTTATTATAATATTATGTTTACCTTTAGTTAACATATTTAACTTTAATCGTTGTAAATAGTATTCAAAAGTTACTATTAAAAAAATTATTTTGATCTTATTATATCAAATTTTTTATCTAGATTAAAACATGGTATGATTTATTTTTATAACTCAACTCACAAAGGCAATAAAATTACATTTACTACTAATCTCCAAAATTTGGTTAGTAGGTGGGGAAAGGAGATATTCAAAAGTTCAATAATTTTTTTATATCAAATTCTTTTTCAAAAACATTTCAAATAATCTAAATTGGATTATTATATTTATTATTTATTTATTGTGACTTTAAAATCAATTTGTGTAATAATTAATTATTTAATTAAAAAATTGGGTTTTAACTACTATGCAACATTTTTCACTATTCAGCCAAAATAAAAACATTTCAGAAAAATACCACAACTATTCCTTATGTAAATTTTGATTTATTGAATTAAAAAATAATTTTTATTTTACAAAAATCATTTTCCATGTGTTTTTATAATTTTATTTACTAAAAGTACATAAAAAGCAGTTTATTCCATTAAACGAGAATTTTAAACATAGAAGGACATTAACAAGAGTCAAATATTCTATTATCAAAATTTGAACATTATTTATCATTATTAATATAATTATTTTTAACATCTATGTAATAATTATCTCATTTATTTTATAAAAATAAAATTATTTGTTTTTTAGAAAATTAGTGTTGTGTGTATCGTATACCAACTTAGTGTTGCGTAAAACGTACACCAAGTAGCATATAAGTGAAAGGAATGTATGAAATAGTTCATAGTATGATATGAATGAAATTCTTATTTTTTTCAAAAGAAAAGTTTCAAAAAAACTCAGGGTGTTCCTCCAATACCATTTGTTGACTATTCTAGATTTTGGAAGTAATCCTGATATATCTATTCAAAAACATTTTAGAGGGAATCCAATGTAACATCATGATATTATGAAAATTTAACTAAACTATATATTTTTCCTTATTTGTGTTCTTGATTGGAATGAAATGGGAAGATTTTTATATCTAAGTGAACACTGCCTGGATATCATTGATTTCATGGGGTGTCTATGGTAATAAAACAATAAAGTCTGTAGGAACCACATCCAATATCCAAACATGCTCTAGAGTAAACTAGAACAAACCATAACGTTTCAACTTTTATTACATTTTCTACATGAAGGTGTAACTGTAGGGTCCTAAAAAATCCGTAAAGGAGATTCTACCCAAATCCCCCAAAGAATTGGGGAAAAGAATGGAGAAAATCCAAAGAAGGGACACAAGCAGGACCGGTCCGCAGACCGGTCCCATGAAGATGTGATGTGGCCAGGCTCCACAAAGCACCCCCCCTCCGCGAATAATCGTCCTTCATGAAATGGAGGCGTAGATCCTCTGCGGTCACGAGGCAGGATGGGCGGCAATCCGGTTCACCGTCATGAACCGCCCCAACCGCATCGACCGGTTCAATCCACATCCGATGTCATTCTCAGAATGGAGCCGGAACCCTACGCGGCCACGAAGCACTCCCTGAGTTTAGTTAGCAGGGTGGGGAGAAGCGCTCAGTACCCACTGCGAGTCACAGATTGACCAAGTCATCCATAAACTGGGTTTTCGGTCATGTGTCGCTGCAAAAGGTGTCACGTGACCACAGATACATCTCTTTCCCCACTCTATAAAAGGAGTCCGGGGGGAAAGAAAAAGGGACTCGGATTCGGAGGAAGTGGATTCAGAGGAGATCGATCAGACTCGGTGGAAGGATTTCGAAGGAAGGATTAGGATTTCACAAACAGCGAATTTCCAGTTCATGAACTAGAGCAGGTATAAACCTGGGAACGAACTAATAAAAAACTTAAAATGAATAATAATTTTGTGAACCGTTAACTTAAAATAACATTAAAATAGAAGACCACGAACCATAGCCCATCCGCGGATACACTCCCCACGGACAAGGGTGTTTATGCCTCTTTTCCGATCCGCCGCATCGTGTAGCACCCTCCTACGCGGGCGAAGCCTCGACTGAAGAACCCCTGATCGGCACTGACCTTGGTCACCGCTACTCATGTGGAACCCCCCCCCCCCCCCCACGTACCAACCTTGTACGCTGGCTAAACCCGAAGCTGTGAACCCTCTTGGTTCGCGGGATGCGAATCAGTCCGCAGATCATCCTGGTTCCCGGACAGCCTCTCAGTCCGTGGACCCTCCTTGTTCGCGGACAAACTCTTATTCCACAGACCACCCTAGTTCACGGATGGCCTCTCCAACCGCGTAGCACTTCCCTATGTGAAGGGCTCCACCACTGATACCCCTGTGTGGTTTGCCAAGACATTCGGAGTTCCCATTCCCCGATCTAGATAAAATTATTCCAATCTGGTCTGATCCTCCATAACCTCCTCACTAGCCTACTCATCGGCCCCGAACCGAGACCTCTACCAGAGCCACTGGATCTGTGTGGTGTAACCCTCAGGAAAATCAGTGTGTCATTTTATGTTCACATACCCACGATAAATAGAGGCAAAGGGGTTTCCCCGACCCTTGAGCAGATTCCCGAAGCATTATTGGGTTCCAATTCCAATTGTAATGTGGAGTTTGAGCTCGGGAATCCCCTTTCTTCCCCTCCACATGTAAAGGGATTCCTGGGGATAGTAAAATACCCATCGGAAGGAAGCCCTCATGAATTGTAAGAGAGGGGATGGGCACAAGAGTGCCCCCTTTCCCTCTCCCACTATGCTTTGTCTCCCATGGGCCTCCTCAGATTGTAAGCCCCAATCTATTATCATGGCCCACCCTCATGTGAAAGCCCCACTCAACTTCTCATGGTCGCACCTCTCATGATGTGATACTCTTGTCCCCGTTGCCTCTTGTTTCTCACACCAAGCATGTCTCACTTGGGCTTAGAGTAAGCATCGACCATGACATCCTCTTATAGGCCTCCTCATAGTATTAGCCCCAATCCATCACCCTGGGCCTCCTCAGAGTGTAAGACCCAATCCATCATTCCGGGTCTCCTGAGAGCGTACGTCCCAAGACAATGCCAACTAAGTGGACTTTGATCACATCCTCCTACGCAGGGTACGTTAGAAGCCTCTAAAAGGTTCAGGCCCACCACCCGGTTGTTCCGACAACCTTTAGGTCGGTTCGCCTTTGTCCCGCATGATGATAAATCGTACATGTGAACTACAAGGACTTTGATTCCCTACCACAGGGATACGTAGGATGTCTCCATAATAATCAAGACAGATCACCAGTAGACCCCCTGGGTCCACCTTCACTTCGGTCTTCCGATGCTCCCATGCTAACTATGTAGACATTGATCCCTGTCCTCTAGGCAGGGTATGTAGGAAGAGTCTATGAGCTTCAAGCCCAACAACCGGTCGATCCGATTATCTTCACATCGGTTCACCGCACCACTCCTAGTGCCGCCTCAAGCATGTTCCGACTCTTCGGGGTCACTATTCCAATGAGGGATGGTAAACCTCAGGAATAAAGGATTCTGAACCCCTGCGTCATGTTGACCATTTCCCACTAGGGTTAAATCCATGGATACTATGTTTGGGTATAAACCAAAGATTCGCAAACATATGAATATGTCTTAAATCTATAAAAGGGTCCCGGAACAGGCAATAATTCCCCCCAAAAGGGTGTGATGATCCCGAATTCCCATCCTCTCAACCAATGTGATATCTTAAGCGTCATCGGTCCGACAATCCGGTGAATGCCTACCTTTGGAAAGAAGGTCAACAGGTCATCGGATACGGAACCGTTGGGCGTTTCGAGGCCAAAACTCGAAAAAAAAATGGTTAACCCGACGTGAATATTTAACCAAGAATGACGGATTTAACATAATATCACCCCATACCCCCTTTCACACACAAGGAGGGACAAGAAAAGTCATTAATTACTCATGGGATCATGAGATGCTGCTTTGACGGGTTTGCTACTTGTATTTGTTAAAATGTTTTATAGGTACTACACAGAACTCCCTTTGATCCAATGATGTCTCAAAGGAACTCACAAGCACGTTCTTCCAACTACGCAATGACAGGACTTCCTCACCTACGGAGGACCCCGTCACCCACCCAGCATCTTCAACGCTGGGTCTAGGATGCGCTGATCTGAGAGTACCACGTGAACGGTACTCTCCCAATGGTGGAGGCATCCATGCACGCCCTCCAATCCACCAGGACTCACCGGTCACCTGCCCAGCAGCGGCCGCAAAGGCAGATCCAGAGAGCCACTATTGCTGTCTCCAACCATTTTGGGAGTCTATCCCCAGAACGGGACAATCCTTACCTCCCTTATCTTAGGGAGGCGGATGAGGTCGACGTTGAGGACTTCATCCCCACAAAACAGGTGTTCCATTCCAAGGCCCCCACCGGCATACGCCAATGTGGTCACACAGCGATTCAACATCCTCGCTCAGAGGAGGATGTCTCCCAAGGGATTCATGCCCATGCTCCCCGAGCTCTGGCCCCTCGGACCGCCCGATGAGGCCGGCAAACGTACAATCAGGAACCGATGATCTCCCTGGTCCCTGAGGAGGAGCTCTGCTGCCCAACCACAGAGACGTACTAGGAACATGCACCTACACCTATTCACTCATCCCGAGCTAGCCATACAAACATGGCAACATCATACAAGCTGACACGCATCCCCACTGAGCTCCATCAAGCCCGTCGCTCACACAGGACGACACTTACCAGGTAGGCACCTCTCCATGCTCAGGGTCATGAAGCCCACCAGCTTGACGTGGTAGAGACCTGGCGCCTGCAGGACGATCTCCAAGTAGTTTCTTCTGATGCCCGCCATCCTGATATGGTGGCGATCATCAAAGCCTGCCACCCAGATGTGGCAGAAAATCATAGGCGGGCACATCTCTCCGCCAAAAAAGGCCACCGACTCGATATGGTGGGAAACCAATATATGCAGGGCCAGCTCCCTGTGGATGCAAGTAAAGTCCTCCATCCTGATGTGGTGGCAAACGGAGAGATAAACAAACGTATCATGACACAGGGGAAGATTCATTCAACTGCCTCGACACAAGAGAATTGTCAGTACCCACTGACCACCAGAGGACTGGAGTAGGATATTCCTACTCCGATACTGGAATGGGCCCTCATACATATTCCAGCCAAAGATGTATCTCTACATATCCTGGAAATTATGGAGGAGCAGGTATCGATCCCAGATCATATCTTGTAGATATTCCAGAATGTAATTGCATCAGTGATAACATTTAGGACTCGGGCTTGTGAGCCCATCTCCCCAATTGAGGTGACTCATATAAGAGATGAGATAGAAACCTCAGAGAAGATCTGTATCCCTACTTCTTCCCAGGAGGGTCGCTGGCCATATTCCACGACGCAAGGGAAATCAGATCGAGCATCTTTACTATTTCCAACTAGGGGACACCGGTCCATCACAATGGATGCTCCAGAGCAGGCATATATCCCTGATAAAAGTCAAGATGTTCGTCAGCGTATCCTGGCAGCATCATGACACCAAATTAGACAGGGAGCCAATGGTGAAGGTTGTTGTCAATAGTAGATGGTCCTCGTTGCCTGTAAAAGAGTGCCCCGAACGCGCAAAAGGAATCCAGAAAATAAAGAGGGAGTTCATGACTAATCTCTGCTAGAAGCTGGGGTTCCCAACGCTGCTCATCATAAATCAAAGTCTCAGAACCTTGCCCATCCATTACCGTATTATGGGAGTGGCAGTAGAAGTTGCGATGTTCCTCCCTGCAAGGTTGCTACCAGCAGCTCTGAAGGTCCTCCCCAGAGAACCCGTGGGGGCCTCCCCCGTGGGCATATAACGATCGATCATGAGACCTCCTCTTTTGATGAGAGTCAAGGAAACCCTCCACGTGACTAGAAGATAGACCAGTAATATGTTCCTCCACTTGCAGTGGTCCACCCTGAAGGTCCTCCCCGGTGTATACACTGCAATCACTCTCCATGTACTGGGACCACAGATTAAAATAGTAGTCCTCACTATCATTGTTGCAACTGGGGAGGCCCTCCCCAATGTGACGTCTCATCATGACAAAAAGGACCTCCCATTGTTATAGTGTACCCTGAAGTTCCTCCCCAGGGGTTACGCTACAAAGACACTCCACGCAGCCGAGAATCAGATCACGGTGGTAGTCCTCGCCACCCTGATAACGGAGGTCCTCCCCGTAGAGACGTCAAGAAACGAGAAGGCCCTCCCCTCATTGCGGTACATTCTAGAGGCCCTCCCTAGGATGTATCCTGCAGATATTCTTCCTGCGGCAGCAGTAATGGTATTACTCGTCATTTTTACAGTTGTGATGGTAGTCCTCGCCACCACGACCGCCATTGCAAAGGTTCTCCTCACATTGGCCCCAAGCAACCAGAAGGTCCTCCCCTTGTCACAGTGTGTCCAAACGGTCCTCCCCTGGATGAATATCGAACGTCAATCCATAATGGTAATTCTCACCATGATTGCGGTTGTTGCGAAGGTCTTCCCCACAACGACGCTACGCAGTAAGAAGGTCCTCCCCTTGCTGCGACACGCCTTGGAGGTCCTCCCCAGGGTGTGCACTGCAAAAGTCCTCTATGAAGTGAAGCATCAAGCAGTAATGGTAGTCCTCTCCATTATGGCTTCCATTGTGGAGGTCCTCACTGCGATGACATATCATATCGACAGGAAGGTCCTCCTCCTGCAGAATCAAGCACAGAGAATCCCTCGTATGCTGAGGCACTTAGAAGGATGGGATCAAGCATGTTAGATTCCCAGTTAGTCGCCGACGACATCCGTCTATATTCAGGAGATGGTCCAGGGTCGTGTTCATCCTCTGAACCCCCTCGGAATCGCCCACATAATGATTCAGCACCTACTGGTCCCACTACCTCTGACTGCACCGACAGTGAGTGTCTCAGTTTGGCTGACAAGATAGAGGAGTCACTAGCGGAGGAGTATGCCGATATACTTCCCCTGGGGAAACGATTGGCCAGGGATGATATACCAGTTCTGTTTTGGCCTACGGACACCTCTCGGTTCGACATACCCAGAGATTTGTCGGAAGAATACGTGCACGACATCCACCATAATATATGGACAACCCTCCACCGACTGAAATCAGGCTTCCTACCCTACGACGGGTATATAGATGACCTCAAGACAATAGGGGGCCTCTTGCATCACATCTACCTGGAAGATCGTCCTTCAGCATGACAAAAGTGACCCGAGAGGCGTAAAGGGAACATGGAGATAGCCTGCATCCGTGTGCTACACCAGCTGCGCCGCCCTCATCGGTGACGCTCCGATGGGAGTCCATATCAGGGGATGGGGAGAACATGTAGCTCTGCATTTCACTCCGCTCCCTAGCCAGAAGAACACATTCAACATGTTGTCTTGTAACTTCATCACGTCAAGACGGCAATCGAATGGTCTCTCTATTCCGGAAAGGCAACACACCCAGCAGATTCAGGCTTTGAGTAAGTCCCAGAAGTGTCAGGCCCGACGGGAACAAGCCATCCAAGAACTCGTTAATCAGGCCACCGAGAGAATACAACAGGCCTCTCACCTAAGAGTGGACAATCAGCAATCTTTTCCTGCCTCTCTAGAAGGGATTGGTCCATGGGGGAATTCGACACCAAATATAGTTTACCCCCGAATGGGGGGACACGAGATCAGGCAGGTCGCGATAGCAGCAGCCACTGCAACAATCGAGGATCAACCCCAGCTTTTAGTGCTGGGGGGAATTTTTAACAAAAAATTCACCTAGAAGACCAATAAAACTAGGAAGAGACTCGATGTCCAAGGCGCAGATCCAACCCCAGCCCTTTTGGATGGGGGCATTATTACCCCCTCAACAACAACCTCCCCAAAGAGAGTCAGTATTCTCTCTGTTAGGGAGGACAATCAGAAGAGGAGGTTCTCGTCCTATCCCATCATTTGAATCATCATACCCTCTGAGAGTAAGGTGCACCATAAGGTCACATCAAATAACTCTCCGCATCACCCTTAGTCAAGAAGTCTGAAGGAAATCCCATGTAATGAAAGGGAAGTCTAGTAGAAGACGCAGGAGATCCTCTTTCGATCTGGAAGATGACATCTCCTCCACCCCGCGATATGCATTCATCAAAACCATAGAGGCTAACCCCATGGGTGACACCGGGGAAAATTAGAATCCGGATAGATCGGGAGACGACGGTTCCGCTCAGGCTGTGACTCACAATGAACCACCAGGTGTGCACACCCGGAACCTGAGGGCCTCCCTAAATATGGTCGTCCATCCAACCAACCTTCCTCCGCCTACCCAGCGAGCACCCAACAAGGATAAGAATAAAGTACTGGTTACCATTAACCCACCTCCTTCTCTCGACAAAGATGAGCCACTCACCCTCGAAGAGATATTCTCTCGACAGGAAGAGGTGATGAGAGAATTGAGGCATCATAACACTGAGCTACTCCAGAGGAACCACCTTATGGAAAGTGCATCCCAGGAGGATCCACATTATGCACTCCCAATAAGTGCACCTCAAAGACTAAGGTTTGACCCAGAAAATGAAACACGGTCAGGGATCCCGTCCAACGAGGCACCCGGCCTGTCCAACTACCTAAACGTAGATCCGGACAAATACCAAGACTTCCCTCCACTCAGGAAGAAACTGGAGCGAGTACGCCTGAACCCTTCGAATGTGCCACAAACAGCACCTACACCCCTAGTGTCGGCCAATCCGGATCCTCAGGAAATTCCTCGGGCTATGCCTTCCCAAGATCAGGCCCAACATGATGTAAACCAGGGTCTCACCAACACCATCGAGGCACTAACAGCTCGATTGGAAGTTATGGAAGGTCGACTCGCTTCGATACAGCTAGAGTGGAGACCCTACTGTGTTTGGTAAGCAACACACTGCCTCCACCTGATTTTGGGAGCCCTGTATTCCCTATCTTCAATGGATCAGGTGATCCGGAATAGTATTTGATGCACTACGCATCCTATTGTGACCCTATGATGGGAACATCAGAGAAAAAAGAAGCAGTAAAACTCATATGCTTCGTACGGACCTAGCAAGGATCTACCTTCGTCCGGTATACAAGTCTACTAGCCCAGTCAATAAAGAGTTGGGAAGACCTTCGGCAGCAGTTCTTGTTCCACTTTAGCTCAATGTTGCCTAAAAAACGGTCAGGGATCTCATGAACTGCAAGCAGAGGGAAAATGAGAGGGTCTCAGATTTCATTTTTAGATTGAAGGGTCTGACCTATTCCCTAAATAGGACAATGCATCTAGATGATATGCTAGCCATATGCATTGATAATCTTCAAGATGAGTTTCAAACACTGCTCAAACAAGTGGAGTGCACCACTGGCTTATGCTATCTCTCGTCCATTGCCCAGAGAATTGTGGACTCCCTTCAGTAGACTAGTTCGATGTCCCAAATAGCCTTGAAGGCTCCTACGAAAAGAACCACTAGAGCTGAAGTGTCTACTGTCACACTCATGTCGGCCCCTATTCCCGCTCCACTGCTCAGGCCTCTACAAAATCATCAAGGGCCTTCTGCATATCATCGACCACCTCCGCCTAAACGGGACGATCAACGAGGGCCAAAACGGAACCATTATGAGGATAGAAAACAAAAAATTATACTTGTTCTAAGACGATCAAGTCCGCAACTACTTTATTTGCGCCATGAACTGCAACTTTCTCCGCCTCCCGGAGACGAGGAAACCTGAAGAGGTCGGCCGAGATGACCGGCCAGATTACTAACCCTATCCTCAGATGTTAGGGCACAGTATCTAAGAATGCTTCATGTTTAAAGACCTCTTGCAGAGGATGGTAGACTCTGGACAGTTAGAGCTGGGACCACCCCCATCACATGTAGAATGTATCTCTACCACCGACTCCGACAAAGAGGAGGGGTGGCAGAAAGTAACCAACAACAAGGGGCATAAATTTGACAAATGGATGACTCGACAGACTATCAACCGAGCCGAGGGCATACTCTGAGCACAACTACATCATCCAGTTTTCCCACCAACAGCCCTTGAAGCCGCAGAGCTGACAGTATCGACCTCACAACCCTTCACAAATCGGTCATCCAGGCATAATCAAAGAAGGATGAAACAATCACAAGAGGAGCAGTCCCCGATGGGGCCAAAGTTTGTCCCAACCCTGGCAGATTTCATGCCCTGGAATTCAGCACCACGGGCACCGAACCACCAAACGGCACCATCAGGGACAACCGACCAGGTACACCTATCAGAGGATGAAGAGACAACCTTTGGTTCTATTAATATCCTCCATCTTATAGAATCATTCCCTGACGAAGTGTATGGTTACGAACCTGAGTTCCCTACACGAGGAGCCGGGAGGAGGAATCGCAGAGGTAGGGGATACCAGGGGAGGTGCAGCCATGGACGAAACCAACCCTACGGCTGGACCCCTGCCCAAACTATTTGTATCGCGGAAGGTCGTGTGAGATACCTTCGACGGACTCAACAGGAGAAAGAATGCCCCTCCACTACAACAAGCAGCCTCTCTGGCCCTATTGTTCTGCGATACCAACCAAAGGAGGAGAAAGTTTCTGGCCACCTAGTGTGCACAAACAGACCGGTCAGGCCAAGTCCTCAATACGCCGGATCACCATCGATATCCGTCCCCGTGGCCGGTCCCCCCTCGTCAACTGCTCCAGCCCCTAAAGCACCTTCTAAGACTCTCCCACTAATGGAGAAGCGTCAGCTGTTGGAGAATAAATATGATATCCTTAAGCAGCTGGCATCGGTACCATCCAATCTGTCAATCTTCGATACCCTAAGTAAGTCAGTAGACCTCAGGGAGGCGCTTATAGATGCTTTGATTAGCCCCCTGGAATTTCAAGACGAGGTATCTACTACCAAAATTTACCCGATAGAGACTGACCCGACTTAATGCAATGTGGTGATTTCCTTCACCGTTCATGATGAAGATTCCATCATGAAAGGACACATCATAACACTATATGTGTCTGGTGCACTGAATGGTATTGTGGTCTAGAAAGTCTTTATAGACAATGGCTCTGGAGTTAACCTCCTTCCCATACAATCACTCCGTAAGTTGGGCTACAGTGAGGACAACCTAATTCCCTCAGCCACGAATCTGTTGGGTTACGACAAGAGTGAGCAGAAACCAAAGGGAAAAATTAAGCTAAAGACCCATTTTGGTGACCTGGTAGCCTACACGGAATTCCTGGTGGTCTGGAAGAGCACAACATTCAATGCCCTGCTGGGAAGGTCGTGGCTCCATAAGCAGATAGTCATTCCATCATCCTACCACCAGTGTTTAAAGTACTGCGTCAATGGAAAAAATGGAACGTTGCATGCTAAAAAGGAACCTTTCTTGCTCTCTGAGTCACATTACATTGACGCTGGGTTCTATGAGCAAAAGAAAAAGAATCCTTTGGTCGATGGTGTCGTCTAGATCCCCACTCCAAAGGGCCTGGAAATTGTTCCTGATGACCCCATCAGGCCGCTTGGAAGAGATTATGTCCTTCCCATCAACCATGTTGAGAGAAGAAGTTCAAGTACGGACACACATTCGGATGTCCTCATGACATCATCCATGATGGCTGAGTACAAAAATGCGGGAACGTCCACAAACCCTCGATTTGGGGATGAATACTCAAGAGTGGATTCCCACGATGCCTCTTTCTCAAACCCTCGAAGGCTCATACCAGAAGCTCTCTACTCGTCAGATCAAGAAGATGAGGACTTGGGAGAAGAAGAGGGGGAAGATCTTAGGGATGAACCTCCTGCATTTGAGGAGGATATCTCCACCACAGTATAGGAGATCAGGGAAATAAACTAGCGTACTGAGGAAGATTTGAGGCCTACTCTCATTAGTGCAGACATGTCCCCCGAGGAGAAAGAGGTATATATATCTTTCTGGAGGAAACATCAGCTGTTTTTTCCTGGAATTTTACATTAATTTCGAGACTAGATCCCGACGTGGCGACATAGCACCTGGGTCTTCCAGAAGACCAAAGAGGCTATAAACAAGCCTCCAGAAAGACGCATCCCTCACATGCCGCTAAAATAGAGGATTAAGTCGATAAGATCATTAAAGAAGACTTCATTCGAGAGGTCTAGTACCCCATTTGGTTGGCCAACATCATCCCTATGAAGAAAAAGAATGTGCAAATCTGCAGTTACATCGATGTCAGAGATCTCAATCAGCATTTCCCGAAAGATGACTTCTCTGTCCTAATCACCAATTTGATAATCGATGCGACGGCTGGGTACCAGGCGCTATCCTTCATGGACGGCTATTCTGGATATAATCAAGTCAGGATGGCCTGAGAAGACAAATGAGCCATACCTTCAAGGCCCCTCAAGGGGTATTTTGTTACAGGGTCATGCCCATTGGTCTCAAGAATGCTGGCTCCACATATCAGTGTTCCATGCATCAGATCTTTAAATAGTTCCGTGGGAAATTTATTGAATGTTACATAGATGACCTAGTGGACAAGTCCAGATAGCGCTCGGATCACCTGTCAGACCTTGAAACCATCTTCAAGAAACTTCGACAGCATTGCTTGAAGATGAAACCCTTGAAATGCGCCTTTGGGGTTACCTCCGGGAAGTTCCTTGGCTTCGTCATACGCCATCGTGGCATCGAAGTAGACCCTGAGAAGACAAAGGATATCCTTGGATTACCACCTCCCAGAAATCTCACCGTGTTAAGGGGATTCCAAGGACACCTAGCCTATATTAGGTGGTTCATAGCCAACATGGCAGGCAAATGTTTTCCCTTAACTAGTTTAATGAAAAAGGGGGTCACGTACTAATGGACGAATGACTGCCAAGAGGTGTTCGACAACTTGAAGAAGTAACTCTTAATCCCACTAGTGGTCATGCCCTTGGTTGAAGGAGGACCTCTTATCTTGTACATGACAGCCTTAGAGCGATCACTGGGAGCCTTCCACGCACAAAAGAATGATGCGGGTAGTGAAGACAGTATCTATCACCTCAGCCGAACAATGATTGATACTGAGACTCGATACTCAAACCTTGAGAAGATCTTTTTAGTCTTGGTCTTCGTGGTTCAAAAGTATTGACATTATCTTCAACATCACGAAGTCCATTTGATCTTGAGGAGTAACCCACTCAAGTACATCCACATCCGCCCGATGCTAACCGGACACCTATCCCGAAGGCTGGTTATCCTGCAACAGTTTGACATCCGGTTTGTGCCCCAGAAAGCCATAAAAGGCCAGTCATTGGAAGACTTCCTGGAGGAGCACCCTTTGATAGGGACCACTACATCGGACACCAAGCTACTTGATTAGGACATCTTCTCAATTCGAGAGGAGTTCCCAACATGGGAAATGTACTTCGACAGTGCATCCCAAAGCCCAACCGGGAGGAGGATGGAGGATCCCAGAATCAACAAAGTAGGTTTGGTAATAATACTCGTGTCCCCAGAAAAGGCAGTATTTCCATATTCCTTCCTCCTATCAGATGGATGTACAAACAATGAAGTGGATTATCAAGATCTCATTGCCGGACTGGAGCTCGCACTCCAGGCACAAGTACAACACCCTAAGGTAAAACGTGACATGGAGCTAGTCATCATGCAAGTAAATAGTGACTATGCTATTAAAAAGGAGGAGTAGATCCCCCTATTTGACTATTTCCAAGGGTTAATGGCTGATTTCTCCACAGAACCAACATTGACCTATATTCCCCGGTCGCAGAATGCTCAGGCTGATGCATTAGCCAACGCGGCCACAACCCTAGCTGACCCAGACCAGGATGAAACGATTATCATTATTGCTCACCGTCGAATGGTATTACCATTTGTTCAGACAAAGAAGGAATAAATCCATGAAGTCAGTCCTGTCCCTGAGCCATATGCTCCTACCACCGGCTAGATGACCCCCATTGCAAACTACCTTCAACAGGGAGAACATCCATCAGACAGGATTTAACGAGAGAAAATACGGAGTAGGGTAATCAACTTTGTCCTATATGGCATTGCGGGTTAGCAAGAGGTTCATTACAAACAAGGCCTCGATGGAGTGATCCTCATATGTATTTACGCAGAAGAAACCACCACTGTCATGAATGATGTGCATGATGGAGCATGTGGAGAACATCAACCAAGGACCAAGCTTTCCCATCTGGTTTGAAGGCTTGGGTATTACTGGCCCCACAGTGGCACGAGATTGTGAGCGTTTTACCACAAAATGCCACTCATTCCCTATTCATGCCAACTTTATACACCAGCCACTACAGTTACTTCATCAAGACAAGTACTCCTGGCTGTTTTCCATCTGTGGGATGGACGTTGTAGGACTATATCCTCCAGCCATGGCCAAACAGCTGAAGTATATCCTCATGGAAACCGACTTCTTTTCGAAGTGGGCAGAAGCCATACCCCTCAAGGAATTCGGGGAAAGAAATGTCGTCACCTTTGTGAAGACTAATATCATCACAAGATTTTGTGTCCCCCATACCATACTGACAGACAACGACACCAACTTCTTCTCTTCTGAATTAGAGAAACTATATTGTGATTATGGTATCAAGGCTAACCACTCATCCCGCTACCATGTAGTGGCCAACGGACAGATAGAGGCTTTCAACAAGACCCTTTCCAACATTCTCTAGAAAATGGTGGAAAAATACATGATTTCATGGCTAGATAAACTCCTCCATACTTTGTAGGCTTATCAAACCACAATCCGCACCGCAACTCGGGCTACCCCGTACTCATTGGTGTACGACACAGAGGCGGTCCTGACCATTGAGCTCTAACTTCCCTCACTCCGTGTTTCCATCTGTGATCAATTATCCAATGATGAGGAGTCAAGAAAGCGGCTAGGTGAATTGGAACAGTTAGACGAGAAGCGGTTGCACACCTTTCACCATCTGGAAGTATACCAGAACCGGATCGCATGAGACGTCAACAAAAAGGTTCATCTTCGGTCATTCTTGGAAGGAGAGTTAGTGTTGGTCCTCCGGACCCCAATGATACCCAGCATGAATCCTCCAAAGCCGGAACACAATTGGGAGGGACCATATATTGTACACAAGGGCTACTCCAATGGATCATATACCCTGATCTCCATGGACAGGCAATTCACCATGGCTCCTACAAATACGAGATTCATGAATAATTATTTCGCATGATACCTAATGGTGTATACCTCATCTGAGTTGCATGAAATTAAACTACCAAGAACCCAACGGTCCAAACTCTATGAAATTACACTAAGAGCATCATTTCCTCACCACATGATGTTAAACTACATGGAGTACGTCCTCACTGCATTATGTTAAACTGCACAAAATCTAATAATGCCCTACGTCCTCACCGCACGACGTTAAACTGCATGGATTTCGTCCTTGATGAACGACGTTATACTACACGGATACTAAATGTTAAAAATGATTCTGCCCCAATGTATGGACCAGACCTACACTGGGTGTATTCCCCGTCCTCACTACACGACGTTAAACTACATGGATTTCATAGAACTATGTACGGCTTGATTCTTTCCCTTGAAGGATATGTATTGACGCCGAGATCCTTTATCCAGGCCCAACCACTCACAAATAAAAGTTAAAAAAATGTCTTCCTCCCTCCGTGTATGGACCAGACCTGCACGGGGTGTACTTCTTTCAGAGAACTATGAGCGTCTTGATTCCTGCCCTCGTAGAATACGCAGTGATGCCAGGGTTCCCTGCCCTGGCCCAGCCCCCTGAATAAAAGATAAAAATTCCCTTTCCCCCTGTGTATGGACCAGACCGGAACAGGGTGTACTCCACATCCTTGCCGCACGATGTAAAACTGTACGGATATAAAGATTTAAAAAAATGCTCCCTCTTCCCAATATATGGGCTAGACATACAGGGGTGTATTTTTGCGTCCATTCCACACGACGTTAAACTGCAAAGACAATAATTTTAAAAATTCCCCCTTCCCCCATGTACAGACTAGACCTTCACGAGGTGTATACTTCGTTCTCACCACATGACGTTAAACTGCATAGACATCATCCTTACCGCTTGAAATTAAACTGGACGGACTTCATCCTCACCGCGTGACGTTAAACTGCATGGACTTCGTCCTCACCGCCTAACGTTAAACTGCATAGACGTTGTCCTACTGCCTGACGTTAAAATCCATGGACTTCATCCTCATAGCATGAAGTTAAACTGCACGGTCTTCGTCCTTACCTCATGACATTAAACTACAATGACTTCGTACTCACCACATGATGTTAAATAGCACGGACTTCGTCCTTAACACATGATGTTAAACTGCACGGACTTCATCCTTACCGCGTGACGTTAAACTGCATGGACTTCGTCGTGATCCACCCAAGACACATGTAGAAACGAGATGGAGATACTCCTTTCACATTTGGATGCATCCTCTCCATACATCATTCTACATGACCTGGATAATTATGGATCTTCATCACCATTCATGGACATCGGATGTGGAAAGTCATCGACCCATGGACACCTTTTCATGACTATGCATACCATTCCCTTAGAGGCTCTGCATATTGGTAACCCCTGGCCTATCTACCAAGGGAAAGATTTCCTCGGGCGACACTCTTCCTAGATCCGTACGCCTACCGGCCTCAGATTCCCCGTATCAAATCTCCTGATCCAAAAATTTATGGAAGAGTGGTTTACAAGTTCATTCCCCTTTTCACATCCAAATGTTGCCTGGGTACCCCTACCTGGCTAGCCTATGTGTTTGTTGGTGGTTCACATAGCGACCTGCATCAATGAACATCAAGCCAATACTATTCTACTTTGACTCAACGGACAATTGCAGTGAAGATGTTTCTTGTATAATCGGACACCGTTATCCCCAAGTGCCGAAAACTGCACTATGAGCAATCTCGGAATTTCATAACCATTCATGGCCATAGGAAGTAGAAAGTCATCGACCCGTGGACACCTTTGCATGACTATGCATACCATGCCCTCAGTGGCTCTGCATATTGATATCCCCTGGCCCATCTACCAATGGAAAGATTTTCTTGGGCTGTACTCTTCCTAGTTCCGTACGCTTACCGGCTTCAGAGCCCCCATATCACACCACCTGATCCGGGAAAACTCAAAGATGCAGTTTACAACATTCATCCCCCAACTAGTTCCAACTATATCAGAACATGTTGACCCAGTTATCCATCAAGTGACCGCAGCAATAGTCACCCAATGGTCCGAGCTCTATGACCGCTAAACAAGGAGTACCACTTACTTACCGCATGATGTTAAACTGCATGGAGTAAAGGTACACCCCCGCGTGCTCTAATCTTTAACGGCAACTAGGGCCGAGTATGCCCAACATGTTCAGACATTTCCTTCCCTGATGACAGATTTCACGGACCCAAAAATTGCGGATCTTTATAACCATTCATGGCCATCGGAAGTTGAAAGTTATCAACCCGGGGAAACCTTTGTATGACTATGCATACCATTCCCTCAGCGGCTCTACATAATGATAGTCCCTGATTCGTCCACCAAAGGCAAGATTTCCCCGGGCGATACTTTTCCTAGATCTGTATGCTTACTTGCCTCAGAGCCTCCCTAACATATCTCATGATCCAAGATTCCCCAGAACCATGATTTAGACCATCAACCCCTTCCACATCTTGGACATGCAATGATAAATGGTCCCAGTTACATTCTAATCAACAACACCCTTTTTATCTATGTCGTTACCACATGACGTTAAACTGCACTATCAATCGTCCTTGATGCACGACGTTAAAGTACACAACATTGGCAAAGGAAATAAAAATGCCCCTCGTCCTTATTGAATGAAATTAAACGGCACAGAATCCTTTAATAATGCTCTTCGTCTTTACCGAATAACGCTAAAGTGCATTGTCAAACCCACGACAGGTTCAGTAAGGAATTGAGGCTTTTCTCTGTCCTTCATTGCACGGGTCAGACCGGTACAAGTCACTATCTCACCCCCACCTGAGAAAGGATTAATTCACCCATTCTTGGGAAGTTTAGTCTAGATGTTTCCCCTGTATCCATGCACCCTCTCATCATAAACCATACTCTGTACTCAGAAAAAGTCAGACTCTCATAAGCCGCCCCTGGTGGTCCCCAATCTCAACTTCCCTGAAGTTTCTTGGCTATCAGGGGAATACATTCATTGACCTAAGGAAACCTTTGCATGACTATGCATACCATGCCCTTAGTAGCTCTGCATATTGATCGCCCCTAGCTCTTCTACCGAAGTTAGGATTTCTTTAGGAAATCCTTCTCTCCGTACGCCTCTTGGCCTCCAAGCCCCCATGTCTATCCTGGGATTCGAAAACCCTTTGAGTTACAATTTACCAACCTATTTTACAACCCTTCCTAAATATGGTGGAACGTCTATGACAGGATTACCGAGGACCAGAATAAGTCGTTCCATTTTAAATGATGTCCCAGCTGCATGACTTTAAACTATGCCAAGCCCCAACCGTCCTTTATGCTAGATAAATGCGAAGGACAAGAACCTTTCTTCCACATTCCTGATTGATACAGATGTTCTCAAAACCTTTCATATATCACATACCCTTTTCAAGACACCCCCGATGGTTTTCATAATTATCTATGCCACCCATGGAGGATTCTATAAACTGGACATTCATGAAGTCCTATGGCCATCAGAAATGGAGATTCATTGATTTAAGGACACCTTTGCATGACTATTCATACCATGCCCTCAGCGGATCAGTATATTGATCGCCCCTGACCTGTCTACCAAAAGCAAGATTTTCTTAGGCGATGATCCTCCTACCATTGTACGCTGATGCGGCTCTCATGCCTTGAGACATGCCCTTCATGTCGTTCAAATTTAAACATGTTCCCCCCACATGCGTCTAAAGGATATTGAGATGTCTTTTAATCGACCAAACCTCATTGGGGACCTTCCCCACCATACTTGGTCAAAGATGTTTGACCTAAAACATCAGTAATGATATTCTTGATGGAAGGACCTTAAAATGCCCAAGAAATGATGCACAAAGCCTTTTATGCTGAAAACCTGAAAAGGGAGACCTAAGAAAATGTCTGGCCATAACCGCTGGGTTCACACTAAATGAGTCCAGGAAAAATTAGTGTATGAAAAGAAGAGACAAAATGTTTGTAGGGATCTTCTACAAATTCCTAGAAATAGCCAAACTATGCTCGTTGGACCCCATGGTCTAGGAAAAATTTAGTGGTTTTTTTCTTGAGTTATGATTAATTTTGATTTAGGGAATTGTTATTTACACAACAATTGTTCTATTAACAAACAAATTTCACAGCAATAAATGATTGACAAAGACTGTATTTCGTTCGAACAAAAAAAGGACGATGTCCAAAAGCTGGGGTCTCTCCCTCACAAAAAATGGGGAGGGGTAAGTAAAATAGAAAGTAAAATAGAGGATCTGATAGTCACAAAGAAGTCTGGCATGTTCTCTCCACCAGATCAGCGACTGTATGGCAGAGGTCGTTGCAAGACCGTTCCAACACGGCCTTCTCCCTGGCATCAATATCAGCCACCAGATGAGTATGCTCCACTGTTGTTTGGAGATCGTTGGTCCCTTTTCTATTGGCATCGAGACGTCCTTTCATAGCTGACAACAGATTCCTCAGCATTTCTACCTGTTCTTCACATTCATGCAACTCGTATGATATGATGACCCCCTGATCTTGAGATATCGCCTTCTGTGATATAACCTGCTGGAGCTCTATCGTGGCTTCCTCCATGGCTCGGTTCCCACAACGAGCGACATCAATGTGAGCAAGTTTGCGTTCACTAGTGGAAGCTTCCTCACGAGCTATGAAAACCTAGAAAGCAAGAGAATGGAACTGCTGATAGTCAAAGCCACCCGACCCCAAACCCTGGATGATCTGTCGAAGATCTTCGGTCTTAGTTGCCATCTCAGCGAGAGGAGTTTCAGAAACGATCTCGCAAATCTGAGGCCATGCCCAACTACGCACCGCCTGGTGGCCTGCCATGACACGAGGATCTTTGGTATTCTTACCAGATAGCACGGGAATGAAATCTGGCATTACAACCAGCGCAAACATGTGCTCTCTAGAAGTTGGTTCCGAAGCTGGAAAGTCTGGAGCCTCTAACCCTAGTTCAGGCTTGCGGATCCAATTTCTAAGCCTGGTATCAACTGGTAAAACTTCCAGGATTGTCTTGCTGGGACGCGGAACCACAGGCTCATCCTCATCCACATCCAAGAAGGATGAACCCATCTGAACTCCGGCCACTAAAGAGCTAGGAGAGGAAAATCACATGAGCCACTTTGATCGATGAGCCATCAGTCGATCCTCTCTTAGAGCTGATGAGGAAGGTGCGGTGGATGCAACAGCCGCATCACCTCCTGATTTGGGAACTTGACGAATGGAATTCCCAAGGATCCCATCGGGATAATATTTTTCCCACACCTTTTCATACTCCATGGAATGGCTGGCGGCCGCCCCAACGATAGGAAGGGGAATGCTCGTGTCAGGTCCCACCCGCATCAGCATCCGCCACCATTGACGATGTATGACTAGGTGCAGTCCTCGAGCCTAAGGAGGAGGAAGTGAAACTTGTACTTTCATGCACCCAAACTGCCGAGAAAAATGATACGAGACATATAGCTTGCACAGATAAACCCCGTCGATCTGCACAGACAGAAATCCGTCCCGCCGAGAGATCATGTATGAACGCTCCTCCAGGATACCCCAGAAGATGTCAACTAAGGCGCCATAAGGGGTAAGGTAAGGAGTGAATGAAAACTGGGAAAAGTCACTCAGTAGCTCAAGGACTTCCCTAGGGCTGAGGGATTTCATGCGAACTCTAGTTATATTATGCAGGGTAGGCCGAAAGGTAGGAAGCGGGATGACCATGTTGTGACGATACTCATAATAGCGATAACGATCTTCTACCCAGCCATACAAAAATTTAAATGGCCTGCTCATATGGAAGGGTGGCCCGCCCTTCTACATGTGACCCAACATTTCATAAATACGAGCCAATGTGGGCAAGGCCAAATTCACCGGGCGGCCCTCTTCCAGCTCAGCTGCCATCATCAGGGTATAAAACCTGACGCCAGGAATAATATCTCGAGAAGGGAATATCCACCTGCTCTTGAACATAGCAAACAAACCTGCCAGCCGGAGCATGGGCAAAACATCAGGGCACACCTCATAACCCCATGAAAGTTAGTCACCCGCCTCCAGAACTGCCCCGTAGGAACCTGGGGAGGTTCATGACTATTGAGAAGGATGATTCCTGGGGCGCTTGATCATTGACACATGACCAGTGGTGTTCAGAAATAACCCTATCCAAGTATTATAGGGAATAATAGAGGAGGCTCGCAAGGCCTGACCCAATGATTTCACCATCATAACTAACAGATCTCTCGCCAATAAAGGCACGTGTTCGACATCGTCCCACGCGTTATGGGCAGGCAAAAGTTCTTCATACATTTCATCGATAATCGGGATCTCTCCCAATTGATGTATATACCACATACTAATGCCAACTTCACCTTGGGTAAGTTGGAAAGTATTAGTGCTTGAACACTAGTGACTGAGTAGGTCTGGCAGGACCAAGGATGGTGGGTAAATAGATAATTGGGAATCCCACACTACGGAGTATAAATTTACTGCTTCCAGTGATTCGGGAGACTCCCAGAAGTGATGGTGGACATAGAAATCCCAAGTCCAGTCATTTGTGAAGAGCCAGCAAGACCGAAGATCCCACCTAGGAATCCACCCTGCATCGAGATCTACTCGATCAAGGTTGAAAATAGAAGGGTAACTCTTGAAGACAGCTTCTAGAAAAAAGTTGTGGGCATGCTGATCACTTTGGGTCCAAACAGAGCCTCTCAAAATGAAGGTGTCTTTTTGGTCAGAGTTGGAACCCATCTCCCCTGATTGGGTAAGGTTCGGCTGAATAAACTTGGACGACGCTTCTGAAAAAGGAGAAGGAAGACCTCAGAAAGTGGGGGGAATAGGGACATCATCTTGAATACCAAATCCATGAGGTTGAAGCCAATTTTATAGTGGATAATCTAGGAGCCGAGGAGGGAGAAAATATTTCAAGACACCATCGTCTGGAATGATGGACTGACTAGGGACCTCTTGGATGTTCTCCGCTCTGCAATTCATAGCTAAAAGTCTCCCAGAACAAATTGGGAGAGGCTCTGTAGCGGGCCTCAGTGAAAAATGAGGGGAAACCATATTTTCTCCCTAAATGATGAAATCCAACAAGCGGTTAGTTTGAAATAAAATGTTTCAGAAAAGAATACCAAATATATAGCTGAGGAGCCTTCATAGAAAAGTCCGCGACGATGCATCAAAGGGTGGTTCATGATGAAATCATACCATACACCAGTCCTTCATAAAAGTAGTTTGCGACACTCTATCCCGCGGGGCGTTGGCCAGAAAACTGCGAACCAAGTTGCTCCACTGAATTTCAATCCCGAATTTAAGTTGTTCAGTTCGGAAGACTTTGAAATTTTTAAGGATTTCAGTTTGCAGACCATCAACATCACAGAGCGAGTTCCTCTACAGCCCGTCATGACTTAATTTTTAATTAATTAAGAGTAATGGTTCGTAGTTGGGGAATTGGTTCGCGGGTAAAGGCAACCACGAAGGTGGAATGTTTCGCAGAAGTTGCAGCTGGTTCGTGGACGAAGCACTTCGTGAAGGAACAAGCACGTGGAGGATAGGGAGTTCTAGTTTCTCGAAGAATTTGGAAAAGTAAAAATGAAGGACCCCCATATTTATAGGTGTAGTACCCAACTGTGTCCACTTACTTACTGAAAACCATCTCAGTTTCGGGTCCACTTTGCATCGGAATGGCGTCCTCTTCGTTCCGATCGGACCCCATTCCGATGGGGGGAATTTGTAGGGTCCTGAAAACCCCACAAAGGAGATTCTACCCAAATCCCCCAAATAATTGGTGAAAATAATAGAGAAAATACAAATAAGGGACACAAGAAGGACCGGTCCGAAGTCCGGTCCCATGAAAATGCAATGTGGCCAGGCTCCGCGAAGTTCCCCCCACCCTCTGCGAACCATCGTCCTTTGTGAAATGGAGGCGGAGATCCTCTGCAGTCGTGAGGCAGGATGGGCGCCAATCCAGTTCACCGTCATGAACCACCTCAACCACAGACCGCGTCGACCGGTTCAAGTCGCATCTGTTGTCGTTCGCGAAATGCAGGCGGAACCCTCCGTGGCCGCAAATCACTCCCTGAGTTCAGTTCGCGGGGTGGAGAGAAGCGCTCAGTACCCACCGCAAGTCGCGGATGGACCAAGTTAGCCGTAAACCGGGTTTTCAGTCGTGGGCCACCACAAAAGGGGCCACGTGATGGTAGATACATCTCCTTCCCCACTCTATAAAAGGAGACCGAGGGGGAATGAAAAAGGGACTCGGATTCGGAGGATGAGGATTCATAGGAGATTGATCAGGCTCAGTGGAAGGATTTCGAAGGAAGGCTTAGGATTTCACAAATAGAGAGGTTCCAGTTCGCGTACCAGAGCAGGTATAATCCTTGGAACGAACTAATAAGCAACCGAAAATTCATAATAATTTTTTGAGCCGTGGAGTTAAAATAACATTAAAAGAGAAGACCACGAACCATATCCCCTCCGCGGATGCACTCCCTGCGGACCAGGGTGTTTTTTCCTCTTTTCTGATCCGCGGCACTGCGTATCACCCTCCTACGCGGGCGAAGGCTCGACCGACGAACCCCTGATCGGCACCGACCTTGGTCGCTGCTGCTAGTGTGGAACCCCCCACGTACCAACCTTGTACGCAGGCTGAACCCGAATCCGCGAACCCTCCTGGTTCGCGGGATTCCAATTAGTTCGCGGACTATCCTTGTTCCTGGACGACCTCTCAGTCTGTGGAACCTTCTGGTTTGCGGATGGACTTTTAGTCCACAGACCACCCTGGTTCGCGGACGGCCTCTCTAGCCATGTATCACTTCCATATACGAAGGCCACCACCAACCATACCCCTTTGTGGTCTGCCAAAACCTTCGAAGTTCTCATTTCCCGAGCCAGATAAAATCTTTCCAATCTGGTCTGATCATCCACAACCTCCTCATTGGCCTACTCATCGGCCCCCGAGCTGAGGCCTCCACCAGAGCCACGGGATCCATGTGGTGTAACACTCAAGCACATCTGCGCACCGTTTTGAGTTTACATACCCATGGTAAATAGAGGCGAAGGGGTTTCTCCGACCCTTGACTAGATTTCCGAAGCATTCCTGTGTTCACATTCCCACGGTAATGTGGAGTCTGAGCTCGGGAATCCCCTTTCTTCCCCTACACTTGTTAAGGGCTTCCGGGGATAGTAAAATACCCATCAGAAGGAATCCCTTTTGCACTGCAAGAGAGGAGATGGGCACATGAGCACCCCCTTTTCCTCTCCCGCTATGCTTTGTCACCCATGGGCCTCTTCAGAGTGTAAGTCCCAATCTATCATCATGTGCCGCCCTCATGCGTAAGCCCCACTATACATCTCACGGACGCATCTCTCATGATGTGATCCTCTGGTCCATACTGCCTCTTGTTTCTCACACCGAGCATGAATCACGTGGGCTTAGAGTAAGCATCGACCATGAAATCCTCTTATGGGCATCCTCAGAGTGTAAGCCCCAATACATCGCCCTGGGGATCCTTAGAGTGTAAGCCCTAATCTGTCATTCTGGGCCGCCTCAGAGCATAAGTCCCAAGATAATGAGATCTACGTGGACTTTGATCCCTGCCTTCATGTCAGGGCACGCAGGAAGCCTCCAAGAGGTTCAAGCCCACCACCCAGTTGTTCCTAAAACCTTCACGTGGGTTCTTCTTTTCCCCGCATGATGATTAACTGTACATGCGAACTACAATGACTTTGATTATGTACCACATGGATACGTAGGAAGTCTCCATGAGGTGAAAGCCCGATCACCAGTAGACCCCCTGGGTCCACCTTCACGTCAGTCTTCCGACGCTCCCATGCTAACTACATGGACTTTGATCCTTGTCCCCTAGGCAGGGTACGTAGGAAGCCTCTATTTGGTTCATGCCCAACAACCGGTCGATCCGAATATATTCACATCGCTTCACCGCGCCACTCCTAGTGTCGCCTCAAGCGAGTTCCGACTCTTCGGGGTCATTAATCCAATGTGGGATGGTAAACCATGGGCATAAATGATTCTGAACCCTTATGTCCTATTGACCATTTCCCACCAGGGTTAAATCCGTGGATAATATGTTTGGGTATAAACAAAAGATTCTCGAACATATGAATATGTCTTAAATCTATAAGAGAGTCCCAAAATAGGAAATAATTCTCCCCAAAAGGGTGTGATAATCCTGACTTCCCCTACTCTCGACCAATGTGAGTTCTTAAGCATCGCTGGTCTGACTATCCGACGAACTCCTGCATTTGGAAAGAAAGTCCACGCGTCAACGGATATAGAACCGTTGGGTGTTTCGAGGCCGAAACCCAAAACATTAACAATGAGACACTACATCATTAATGTTATGCTTAATACCCAGCCACTTGAAAATTGATCTCATGTCACAGTATGTCTTCATAAAACCCTTGTAAATGACCCATGAATATCAATGATAGAAAAAAACTAAAATCCTCAAAGAATGGGGATGGTAAATCAACTACCAAATATTAGAACACTATCCGAATGGATATACTATCGAAAAATGGTATCCCAAAAATTAATTATTTCATTGATTGTTATGAACATATCATCATAATAATAATTTTTTAGAGTAACCCCAATAGGAAATGATGAAATGTGAACACTGGTCAAAGTCATACCTAATTAGTCCCCCTATGTTTCTTGATTCATTAATTCTGAGAGTTCTATCTGCTTCAACTCTTCCATTGATTTCATGAAAACATGTGATGGAACATTACTTCAAAGAGATATTTCATCAAAATTCCCCTTAAAAAACTTATCAGAGATGTAGAAGTCCAATTTATTAAGGTAATTCACACACTATCTTTGTTTAATATTAGTTTCCTTAAGAGAAATTACATAGAACAGATTCTTATTATCATTAATTCATTGTATCATCTACCCCAAATATATTTCTACCCAAATTTAATCTCATGAATTACTATATTGATCCTTAAATCAGTATTGGGGGATTTTTTATCATGAGACTGATGTTTTTTAGGACCATTGTCCACAATGCGATCATATTACAAAAATCACAGAACCCTAACAAACACCAAATGTAATATTGTAGACCACATATCCCTTACTAGGCTCAGGTAAGATCCAAATGGGTGTTGATATGAGAAGATATTCCAACACATAAAAAGATTGTTGACATGTTCCATCCCATGTGAACATCACCCCTTCTTGATAAGAGTATCTAAAGGTGATTCAAACATTGAATAATATTTTTCAAACAACCAAAATTATCCAGAAATACTGAAGAAACAATGAATCTTGGAGACATTTTGCGGCCCATCTCATGGAAATAAAACCTTCACCTTATAAGGATCGACTAATAAGGAACCCTCAAAAATCTTGTCCTCCAAGAACATTAGCTTACAGTCTAGGAATTTCTTTTGAAAATATTTTTATAAATCCAATGGTTTCTCAATATATCCCAAACCAGATTTAGATGGTCTTTTTTTTCACACTTGGATAGAGAGAAAATAAAAAAACACACAAAAACATTACAATTTTCATGTCAAGATGTTGATAGAATCTTTGATTCATTAATGATATAAAACATATTGCATCTATTTTATTACAACGACCTAACATAATATAGTCATTTGGCCAAAACTTATTCTGAAAGAATTCAACGATATATTAGACACACAAACCCTATGTCGAGGATAACCTCCCAGAATATCATTATTTAGAACCCACTTTACCCCCTCCCCATTAACTTATCAAAAATTCATCCAATTAGGGTAATGTATAGTTATCCTTAACATACACCACGTTCACATTCCAATAGTCTATATGTACATGAAGTGAACCCTTATCCATCATGGAAAATATCATAGGGTATCCCTGTAGAGAAAACTATGGAGAAAATATCATTTAAATATCTGGTCATACAATTGTCCCTTGATCTCCTTTTCTATGTAGGTGTCATATAATAAGAGGGTTTTGAGACCTACTTCATTCTTGGAACTAGATCCATTGTAAACTCTATATCCTATGCTAGATTAAGATCAAAAAATTATTCTAGTAAATTGGGTGGGAAACCCCTAACAACCATGAGAAGGTCTCCATCTGACTCAATGTCATTAAGGTCAAAATAACGGAAGAAAAAAACTATGAAGTTCTAGACATGAATGTCCTTTATGACATGACTTCAATTCTCACTATGCCTAAAGAACTCATGATATAGCATAAAAATAAAAAAAATTCACCTCAAAAATGATAAAAAAATAATTCCATGGTGATATACTATCCAATAAATCCCGATGATGTAAGAAAATATTGATTGAGAATAAGAAAATACATGACCTACCATGTGTTAGACATCGATAGACGATATGGAAAACACTAAAACCATGCTATTTCCACTTTCTATGAGGTGTTTTAGATCCATGAAAAAATACATGAGATCTAATGTATATATGAGAACATAAATTAAATGTAAAGATATTAAAATATATGAGGCCCCATGTTGCGAATGGTAACTGAGGGGCATGTGATGTGATTACCCCAACATCACCTCCAATAGGCCAGGGCCTGGAGACTAGCACCGAGTAGGAATATCCCACAAATGGGAGGGTTTTCCAAAGTTCATGTACACACACACATCTCCTTGCAAAAACTTATGAAATATAATAAAACTATGTAAATAATGAATGCATTCAATAAAATATCAACCAAAGTGTATGGAAGAAGGAAAACCTGAAAGTAAACATTTATTGAATACAAGCCCACTAAAAGAAAGAGACTTTCAAGTGAATTGACATGTTCTTGAAACATGTTCGAAGAAAGCCCAAACTAATGTGTAGGAGAAGGGCTATTTCCTAAAGTTTAGGATTAGTACACATCCATCTGATCCCTCTAAACACATGAATTATAATCAATATTGTTATATCACACATGTATAAGTATATAGCATGAATATAGTGATCTTCAGTTGTAGTTCACATATCTCGATGTCTCTATGACACTAGATGTATCGACAAAGCTCGAAGTGTCGATGGTGCATGGAGCATAGATGGAACATAGAGAATTGATGGTGCCCAAAGCATTGAGGTTAGATGAAGTGTTGATAGATCATATAGTGTCTATGGTGCACAATGATTGATGGTTCACAAAGTATTAATGGTATAGGAAGTGTCGATGGCACACAGAACATTGATGGTGCACATAGTGTTGATGGTGCCCAGAGTAGAGATTTCACTTAGGGAGTTGATTGAACATGGAGAATTAATGGGGCACAAAGCCTCGATGGCATATGGAGTGTCGATGGTGCATGGGCCATCAACATGTCATGTAGCGCCCATGTCACATTGTAACCAAGATCACATAGCCACAGCCAGCCGCATAATTCCACTTATTGCACACTTATTCCAAGATAGCCAATTCATAAAGCCATTAGTTCATAAACCTACATCATTTAAAACTAACATAATGTATATCAAAATGACTGCCTCATCGCAAGGGTACCATCATAGGAAACGACTCATCAAATAGACACAAAGTTTGAACATTAATACTATTTTTCTGAGAAGGTCAGACCCAGGCCTGTTCTGGGTATGATCTTTCTACTTGGACCCATCCTGACCAGTCGTCTAACCCAACATATAATGTCTGACCCAACCTGACACAGTGCAACTAACCCGACCCGACCTATTTCAGCCTGGCCCAAACCGTGTCGGCACAGTGAGCTGGCTAGACCCTTCCCACTAGGATGTTGGAGTGGCCCGCCATACGGGGTTTATCTTGAGATGTGGTCTAGTTTACTTCACTGGAAAGGCACGCCCTGGCTAAGCCCCTTGGTCCATTCAATCCACCCTAAACATTTAACTGTCGTGTAACTCCCCCACTATAATGCATCCCACTTCCGCTCACCAAATCCACTCAACGCAGCTCTGAGCCACATCCTACTTCTGCCACCCTGGCCACCTTCTCTAGCCCCAGGTCTAAGCTTGTCACCTCTATCACCACAAGATCCCACCAACATAGTCCCTCTGAGACCTTTTCCCACCAACGCTGCCAGATGCCTATCCTACTACGATCCACCTAGTCTAGCTTCCCTTACTGGTGTGGTGCAATCTCCACCACTGACTGCCCAACTGGTGACATTTCCATGCCTCATTCTTCATGATCTAGTCAGAGCGACATCTTCCATCTTTTTCCAGTATTGCCTTGCACTACCATCACACCTCTACGATGTCGTCACTGAAATTGTCCTCGATTCGGTTACACTCATAGGGTTTAAAAGGCATAGGGATAAGGCAAATAACACACTATAAACGCGTGAAGACCAAGTGAAGAATGTGGTAGGTTGATGGGAGAGAAAATACACAAAGAATACCAAAAAATATATCATTAACTTGTTCGTGTTATCAATGATACGTTCATGTTAGAATGGTTAACAAATAACAAGAACATATAATAACAATGATTTATATCCCATTTTAAACCCTCGGAGAGTTTATCCATCCCCTAATAATGAATGAACCGTGGATCAACCTGTTCGTGGGCTGGTCTGAGTTCATCATTTGAATATATGAATGAGGTCAAAAAATCAAGAAGAGATTAAATTCCTACCATGCCATTGGATCTGTCGTTGATGAAGAACAAAGGTTAGTGTTGAGATCGAGCATCGATACACAAATGTTCGTCATCAATAGATTTTCCTTCCACCCCTCAGAGGAATTATTGGGTTATAGTGATAACCTTGAAGTCTTGAAATTTGTATAATTAAAAATAAAAACTTGCCTACATCCAATAAAATATTGTAATGAAGGTTACATATAATTGCTATCTTTAACAGTCGATCTGCACCAGTCGATGTTAGGCCCCACCAGGGGTAATGTTTCTCCTCTTAATGCAACAGGGACCTAGATTTTTGATATGGGAAACCATTTAGATGTCACTCCCTTAAAAAGAATATTCTTCAGCCACTGTTTATTAAAAACATACCATTTTTCATCATATCATTTCAGTAACACTTGGCCACTGAATCTCACGTCATATCAATGCAAGGCAACAGAGTATTCCAAATTAATTTAAAAAAAATAAAATGATAGAAAATATGGGGCATTAAATTCTCCCCACAATAGGGATTAACATCCATAAAATCCAAACAAAGGGATACTCTACAAAAATATAAGGGTACTGAGAACAAATCTAAACCTCCCAATCCCATGTGCTCTCTAGGAGATTATCGTGGATCTGCTCCTCTCAGTCCTTGATCTCTTCTCGGAACTCTAGGAATGTCACCCCATCATCATTGTACAGCTCACCCCACTCGATGACATATAATGGATCATGCATGTACCTCTTCAACCGTGGCATGTAGAAGAAATCATGTAGTCGATGCAAATATGAGGGTATAGGTATGGGTTATGCCACCTCACAACTCTACTCAAAATCTAAAAAGGGTTGATTTACCTCAAAGATAACTTACCACTCTAGCCAAATCATCTCAATCCCCAATGAGGTGAGACCTAAAGGAACACATGGTCTCCCACATCGATATCTTAAGGTATCCATCTCCTATCTGCAAAAACCTTCAATTGGTTCTGTGTAGTCCCCATCTACTTCTGAATGATCTGAAACTTCTCAGTGGTATCCCACAACATCTCAAGGCTCATGAGTTCTGACTCTCATATGTCCGTCCAACAAAGTGGTGACCTACATTTTCACCTATAAAATGACAAAAAAAATATCATACCATTGGGGCCATGATATCTATTTTTTATGAAATGTCCAACAGTGGTAGGTGATCCCCAAAACTAATTACAATTTCATGGATGCAAGAACACAACATGTCCTCAAGAACCTAAATAGTCCTTTTTGTATGGCCATCTATCTAGAGATGAAACTCTATGCCCAAGCGCAACAGAGTCTGAAATTCTTCCTATAATCCCGTTAACAACATGGATGTGAAATTAGTGTCATGATATGAGATGATCATTGAAGGCACTTAGTGAATCCAGACTACGTCATAAACGTAGTGGTGTCTCATGCTCTCTGATAAAATCATCACATGGATCAGTAGAAATTGGGATGACTTGGTGGGTCATTCAATGATCACTCTGATGGTATCATGTCCTCTGGATGTGTTAGGTAAACATGTAATGATGCTAATAGATATACTATCTCACTTCCAATCTGACAACTCAAGTGGTTGGGTCAATCCCGCTGGAATTAGTTGCTTATCCATCACTTTTTGTCTAGTGAGGCCTCTAGAAACAATCTCTTCCACTGCCTTCTCCATCCCCATCCACTAAAACTAACATTATAGGTCATGATAAAGCATTACAACTAATGTATTTACCACCAAAGGGGATGTATGTAACTTTCTCATGACCTCCTACCACTACGTCACAGAAACTACTGTGCACCCTAGGAAAAAAATGATTTGCTCTCCAGTTTTCAATTGTCCATCAAGGGCCTATCCTATGGACATATGAGCACATAATTTATCATAGTTGGTGTCTCTATGTTGTACCTTCCTAAATCAATATAATATTGGAGGAGTGACAACCATTAACTAGAGTTAGGATTCTCCATCACCATCAAAAAATGATATCTATAATGCATCTAAATGCTATTACTCCCCACTCAATAACTGAAAGCATTATATCATACTGAGAGAATCTTCCATTATATTCCCCTCTTTCTATGAGTATATACAATCTCAAATTCATACTCTTGGTGGAACTCTATCCATCATCTATATCTCATGTTCAGATCCTTACATTATATATCTGAGACTCTTGTGTTCATAGTAGACATTAAACGGGTCTCTAATAATGTAATGTCACCGCGTATTCAATGAAAAGACAACAACTGTAATCTCAAGATCATGGGTCATGTAGTTCTTCTCATACTGCCTCAACTAGAGTGAACCAAAGTCAATCATTGTACACCACTTCATCTGGAAACAAACAAGCTATATCCTTGATACATAATAGAAAACCACATACTAAAAACCCTCTTCCAGTAATTTCAATATAGTATTTCTCAAAAAACTCTACCTTAGCTTCAAAAATAACCACTGGAACATATTTATCCACAGAAATGTATTCCCCTTCCATGTCCAGGTCGTCAATGGTGATGGTACAATGGAAAAATCTGGTAAAAACCTTTGATAGTACCCATCTAATCCCAGTATACTACATACCTCTAGAACAATATTTGGTGGCTCCCACGAATGCACCGCATCAATATTCATTAGTTTAACCGCAACTCCACCCCCCAAAATGATGTGTCCTAAAATGTGGACCTCTGGAATCCATAACTGACACTTCAAGAGCATCCTATATAGATGGTTATATTAATGTGTGTCCAGAACCATTATCATGTGTATCATGTGATCCTCCTTGATTGTCGAGTACTATAGGATGTCATAAATAAAAACTATAATGAACCGGTGTGTGTAATGCTAGAATATTCTGTTTATGAGTCCCAAAAACACTTCTGAGGCATTATTCATGTCGAACGACAAAACTATGTATTTTTAGTGGCCTTACCGACATCTAAAGATTGTTTTCGTGATGTCCTCACACCATACACAAACCCGGAGATTTCCATATCTATGTTCTATCTTCAAAAACAACCTATCTCACTTGAACTGATTGAAGATTTCATAAATCCTCTGTAGTGGATACTTATTCTTCACAATCACCTAGTTCGGGCACCAGAAGTCCACACATAATCTCAATATCTCATCTGCCTTCTTGTCATTCAAAACTAGGGCCACCCAAGTTTAATCATTGGGTATTAGGAATCCCTTCCTCTTCAAGTGCTTCAGGTGTACCCTCAACTCACAAAGCTCTACGGGAGCCATCAGATTTGTAGGTGTTGATATTGGTGTCGTCTTGGGGTATAGGTCAATCATGAAGTTTACCAACTTATGAGGATGTAATATTAGGACATCCTCCAGAATGATAACTTCATACTCCACCACCACTATAAGAAACTGCAGACTCCTATCATCCTTCATACCGAGGGTGAGGCTAGCCAACTAGTGAGTAATCAACTGCGCCCTTCTATGTGTGAGTCTATCATGTGGTGCATGTGTTTCCCTTTCACAAAAAAGGAAAATTGTTCCCCATCTCCATGAACACACCACACTCTGCACCAACAATAGTTAGTCTTGTCATGAATATCAGATAACTAGTAAATACCAATAATGACTTCATAGGGATGTGACACTACTAGCATGATATTCCAACTGATACTCTCCCCCCTATATTAATGGCACACAATTGGTACCAGGGTGTGATTGTTGAATCTCCCCTTTAGGTTTCTCTATGTGTAAGGATCCAGTCCTCAGTTCCACTAGAATCTATGAGTCTTCAATAAAGGGTGGTGGAGAGAAAAGAGTGATTGGAACCTATGTCTATGAAAACTTAAACATGGGTGGAAAAGAAAAAAATCATACATTTAATAATTTCTAGAGAATTGAGTTCATAAGTCTCTATTTCTTGAAGAAGACATCATCCCTTTCCACTAGCTCCCTGAGCCCATGGGGGACCACCTGGGGTTGGCGGTGGTTGTACATTGAATCTATGCCCACTTCCTACTTCTATACCTGCTCCTCTTCCAAATCAACCAATCTGAGGACCACTATTCTCCTATCTCCTCTTCAACCTCAGCGGTCCCTCGACCATCTACTAACCATCCACCTGATGAGTAAGGATATCTCAAGCCATGTTTCCCTAACTGCAGATTGAGTATCACAACATGTCCTTTAACAATGTTGTTCTACCCTGGGAGACCCTTTCCACTGATCCCATGACTTGGAGACATTTATTTTAGTGATTGACCATCTTGGGTGCCCATGTCTTTGGTTTTCTACATACTACTGATGACTCAGCTACCTGGGACCTACTGGTAGCTCCCACTGCTAGTGTATTCTCTTCCAGAAATCTCTCCACATGTAGAGTTTCTCCAATACAACAACATATGTTGGGATGCTAAGAATACCATGTATGCCTTGATCTCCCAGTGTATGCCCTTTTCGAAGGACTAGGTCTGGAATAATCGGTCCCTTACTATAGACTTGGAGTAATGAGATATATCCATCAATATCACAATGTAGTATGCTATAGTCTATCTACCCTTCTATAGATGTAGGAGCTCTTGTATACGCACTAAGAATAATTCCTTAAGAAGGAACTCCTTGATAAAGAGGAACTCAATGTCTTCCCAAAATAGAGTTGTCTCGTCATGCGTTTGGATCACTAAGCTCTACCATCCCCACACTAAGCCTTGAAGAAGGATCATGACTAGAACATCTATTTTTTCAGAAGGAAACCTCACAAAGAGGAAGAAAAACATAACAATATCAATAAAATTCTCAACTACATGGTTGTTGACATCACACTTAAACCACATGGGGCTACATCTGGAACTCTTGCAATACACTCATCCTATGTTTATCCCCTACTAGTAGAGTTGGTAGTAGCTACTGTTATCTAGGTAGTCGTATCAGTGGTACAACACCATGGGGAGAAATCTTTAGTACTGGTCCCTATACTGATTCCTCACCACATGGAGGATCATTCTCATGATCACTCATCATAACCATTGTTGGCTGTCTATATGGAGGAACCCTAAAATAGATCAAGAAGCACCATGCTCAATAAATTATACTTGGTGAGATGACTCAAGAAAGACATTAGAAAAAAAATATTAAATAGTGATTGTACAATTTATTTTCCTTACAACTAGTGTTTTCATGTACCATGTTGAAAAGAAGAATTTAGATTGCTAGTGTATTGTTATGTGATCACGTTGTGGAGAGCATCAAATTAGATGTTTATTTTTAACTAGTATTTTTGTAGTATAACAGTAACCTTGGGTCATCTCTCAATGTATCCATAGATCATTAATTTAAAAAGAGGTGTTTGATTATGAAAGTAAATGGGGAATGAAGTTTTTTAAATCTTGCAGGGTTTGATGATTGAATATGAAAATAGAAAATAACAGAATTAATTAAGCATGATCAACTCAGGGTACTCTAATGATGTTCATCCATCATAACTTCCTGATATAGGCTTATGATCATTTAATCCCTGGTTTTTAACACCTAGAACCAAAATTTTACTCTCTTTATAATAAGATATTTCATAGGGTTCAGTCAAAAACACACAATGATTCACCGGACACCGTCGATGATTTGGTGATTTGTGTTTGAATTCACAACTGAAACACACCAAGGAATCACATGAAAAACTCGATGTGCTGTCATGGTTTGTATATTATTTATTTGTGATACCATGACATAAATGTACATGTCCTTGAAAGTGCATCTATGAGGTCTATTGACCAATATAAACCACACAAATACCACAATTTCATGAGGGAAGAAAAAGGGATAAACGATGTGCGAAACATCACATGGAAGGGTACCCCCAAACATGATCATTTAAATTTGAGAATAACATACCAATATATAACTAAATTAAATTTAAATAGAGGATATAGGAAAACTACAGAAAATCTGGAATTAAAAGATCATTCAAAGTAATATAGTCATGATGTTAGGGATTATATCACGTTCCTCCCCAGGTGATCACAAGGGGTTTAGAAACCCATGGGGGAGAAGGAAGAAAATGAAGTTGAGGTAGAACTTCCCGTAGCCTCCAAAAATTCAAATATTTGATGGTGGAATCATTTGACAATCCCAAAATGGCAGCACCATGCCTTTGGTTTGAAACCCAAAATAGAGATCCTAAGGATCCATTTTATAGAAAATTTGGAAGGGAGTTTTGGGAATACAGATTTCTTAAAACCAATTTTATAATGTGTTTTGGACATTAGTAAATATAATATCACATTTGAAAAAACTAGAATGTTTTATCCACACATCTTGAATATATCCACTGAATTTTTGGCATCAATTGGACAAGTGGATCTGGAGATATGGAAAAATTACAAGAGACCACTTTTTAATTAACACAAATTCAGTTTTCTTGATAGATCAAGTTGGTTGGGACACTTTATAGCACCATTTGGCTTTTTTTTTTAATTTCTTATAGTTGTATCCAATTAATGTTTTGACCATCATAAAAAATATGAGTCCATTTGGACGCACGGAATTTTCTAAAATGGAAATACAGTGGACATATCTTCATGGATCCTTGCAATTTTGGCCCATTTTTCTTCCTCTTCATCTTACGCCCTCCAAATCACCTCCACCTATAATATAAATATAAAATAAAGCAACATATCCCTTTTTTAATGTGTTAAACACAAAAAAATCGGACCAAAAAGGGACTGAATTTTGTTATTATGCATTAATTTTCAATAGAAAATGAGTTTAATACAATGGTATAAGGGTAAAATAAAACAGCGAATCGTGGTACGATCACACACCCAAATATAAACATTTTCACTCCTTGGAAAAGTATAATATCCTATTCATGTCACGTTCCTAAATCAAAGGTCTGAAAACATAGAATATTAATTTTAAATTAAATTCATCATGTCTCATTTCTGGAATCATTTTTTCTATGATTTTTTTCTCACATTCAAACTTGTTAAACTTCATTCGTTCACCCATGCAACTTGTCGCATCATACCTCACCAAAAAAAATTTCTTCATTACTCAAGGAACATATCAATGTGAATTCATTATCTCTTCCTAGATTTCATTTGATCTTACAATATGCATTTCATGATTCTCAGTTCTCTACTAGCAGAAACTACTGTGTTAATCAAGATGATTTGAAACAAGTTGTTTTGTTGTTCAAGGGTTGGTAGGATTTAGTATATAAAAATTTAGAGGCGGAAGAAGAGTGTCTGATCCTTTATGTAAAAAATTGGTCAAAATTCAGAATGTGTTCACAATGAATGCACACACTCAACCACTAACAAAGTGTATCACTTCCAACTCACTCTCCTCATTGTCCAACATTGTGGGTCACAACCATTTAGTGAATAATAATGAGTAAACTTCCTCTTTTCACAGTTTTTTGTTGTATTATTTTAATGTACCGAACTATGTTTTTTAATGTATTTTTTTTTGGAGGGAAATATTGAAATGTGTAAAATAATGATGTAATATGGTATGTGAACTCATTGCCCAAGGGAAAATTGAGTCACGCTTTATATTAAACCATAAAAATGATTCTCTCCCCATAATTCCAATGGAATCACCCTCTCTCCCACACTTGCAGAAAATTAATCAAGAATATATACAATAGATGGGTAGGTAGGGATAAATTTTCTTGTAATGTGGAAACCTAACATGCATTTCAGGGTCTCTAAGTCTTAATAAGGATAAAATGCAAAGGTGGCCGAAAAATAGGTTAATTGTGCAAAGAGTTTTCAATGAACAATTACATCTATCATGATTCTAGAATACATGAATCTTATGTATTCAAACAGAATATAGGAAAGTTCTAGTTTTTCTACATGACCTGAGACTCTCATGAAAGTGATTAAAAGAAATAATATGTAATAAAGTGATTATAATGTCTCTTGGGTATGGGATTAAAATATTGGTCAGTTCAAATGTTGAATGGGATTCAAAATTCCACATAACACGTAATAATGATATGAAAATAATAATTCTAGTGAAGTATTCCATATCTACATTCATTTGAAAAACATTTTTCCAAAAATAATGGAATTTTCTGCTCAATCGACTCATGCCTGAAAAATGAATTGGGATATTCTTTTTAACATCAATTTTTATCAAAAAAAAAACAAAATAAGGAAAAATAAATAAAAAATAAAAACACCTGTTTTTTGTTTTATTAATCTATACTATGACATGTAACCCTCCCCCACACATAAAAGATACATTTTCCACAATGTAATTATTTTAAATAAATAGACAAGTAGAAAAGGTAGAGAGAAGTTACAACCTGTTAAGTGTTGTCATATGCAGAATTAATCTATTTGATTTCCTCTAAGAGATGCTTTGGAAAATCCTCAAAAAGGTGTATGAGCCTCTGCCCATATATAGTAATCATCTGCCCAGTCTTTATATGCTAATCCAATATAGCAGCAAAATGGTAAATATCAATAATGGTATAAGGACTTAGCCATCGAGAATGAAGTATTCATGGGTGGAGCATTATCCTGGAATTATACATGTGAGCCTTTTCACCAAATATGAATCTTCCACTGATGAATCATGATATCATGGATAGCCTTTTTTCTCTTTATAGATCTGGGAGTTCTCATATGCATCACGTCGAATTTCATCCAAATATGGAATTTGTATCTTCTTATGATCACTTGTATCAAAAAGATTCATATTACATTGTTTAACAGCCCAATATGGACGGTGTTCTACCTCCACCAGTAGGTGAAAATCCTTTCTAAAATAAATGGGCATCCCTATAAAATGATGGACAATAATTTCCTATGTCAAGGATCTTTCGAGATATACATTGAGAGCCAATGTGGCCCCCATAAGCCAATGTGTGGTAGGAGGTCAAAACAGAGGTGAACTCATGGACAAGGACACACTGACGAGCTACTTGGTCACCAAAAATTCTCTAAAAAGATGGGTCATCTCAAATGTACCACCAAGAATCATGATTAATTATCTATGAATTTGAAATGCTGAAATCAGTGGGGACTCTAGATTTTACTAGAAATTTCTCAATTTCTACATACCATGGGGTAAGGTCCACAATATCACAAAGGTTCTTATAAGGTATGAATTTTCCAATAGGGAGGGGTTAGTCAACATAATGGTCAAATGGAGGAGAAATCCTACTAATTTGTCCAACTAACACATTTTCCACTCCCCTATTATCTCTAATATCACAGTCAAACTCTTGGAGGAGGAGGATACACTATATGATTTGGGTATTAGCTTCAGGTTTCATTAGGAGGAATCAAAGAGAAGCATGGTTAGAAAACACAATAACATTTCATCCAAGAATATAAAAACAAAATTTCTCCTAGGAAACACAATATAAATGAGTTATTTTTCAGTTGTTGTGTAGTATACATGGGTGTGGTCATGTGTACGTGAGGAAAACACAATGACAAGATGAGCCTTCTCAACCCTTGGTGATAAAACTTCCCCAAATGCAAAGTTAGAGGCATCACACATAATCTCAATGTGGTGATCCCACACTGGTGGTTGGATAATGGGAGGATATATGAGACTCCATTTTAATGAATTGAGCACATCTTCACAATTTTTATCAAACATAAACTCATCATCTTTTTTTTAATATTTGAGACAAGGGAAGTGTGATCTCACTGAAGTCTGTAATGAATCGACCATAAAAAACAAGCATAAACAAAGCATGATCGCACCTTAGAAACACATTTTGGATATAGAAGGGTTGAAATTAATTGAATTTTTTTATACAATTGAATTCTCTCTCTTCAAATAACATTCCAATGAACTATCCCTCGTTCAACCATGAAATGAAATTTCTCGTAATTTAGTACAAGACCCTTATCTATGCAACGATGGAGGATACAAACAAGGTGAGACAAAAAAAATTATCAAAGGAAGTTCCATAAACTGTGAAATAATCCGTAAAATATTCCATGTAATTTTCTAGGTACTCAGAATAAATAATCAACATACAATGCTAAAAATTACCAGGAGAATTACAAAGAACACAAGTCATTCTTCTATATGAAAATGTTCCAAATGGACTTGTAATTGTTTTCTTTTCATGATACTCAGTGGCTATATAGTTTTCAAAATAACTTGAATAGCCATCAAGGAATCAAAAATGGGACTTACAAGCCAATCGTTCTAACATTTGGTCAATGAAAATTATAGGAAAGTGGTCATTTCATGTGGCTTTTTTCCATTGACGGTAGTCAATATAGACTCGCCCACTGTTTTCACATGTGGTTGAACCAATTCATTCCTTTTTTTGGACACAACTATTATAAATATTTTTTTAGATAAAGTTTGCAATGGGATAACCCATTTACAATCAGATACATGATAAATGATTCTCATAGAATGTAATTTACTAACCTCTAATATTTCCACTTCAAAGAGACTGGGATTCAACAGACATTAAGATTGTCTTACGGGCTTATCCTCATCATACAAAAGTATTTGGTGCATAAAAATAGATTTGATAATCCCGGAAATATCATTTAATGTCAATCCTATTGCCTTTTAACACACTCTCAAAAGAAAATATAGTTTTGATTATTAATGTTTAGAGAGGTTATTGGGAATAATGATAGGGAATAGGTTATTACCCTTAAAATAGACATATTATAAATTAGAAGAAGTGGATTAAGTTCCAACACCAATGGTTTTTGTACTGAGGGAAGGGATTTAGTGGGAGTGATGTCTATTAAACAATCTATCTACTCATGTTTTTTCACTAAGGATAGACAATCTAATGAAATGGGATTTTCATAATCATCAACGGTCATGGGTACCACAGAAGGAACACCCTCATCAATTACAGAAAAACATTAATAGTTTTTCAAACCCACACAACACTCAAAACATGACTCAATACTCAATTCTTCCATGGGTGAAGTAGAGGAAAATGATTCATTTTATAGGTTGTGGATAGAAATGTGGGTACATGCATCACTTGAGAGAACGTCCTTTTCATAGACATGAAAAGTTGAGTGCTCTTCAACGGGGTGTTTCATAGCATCAAGGATATTAAAACTTACCTTTTCTCCACCGAAATCCATGGACATCATACCATTGTGAACATTGATGATCGTCCTTGATATTTTTTTTCAATGGCCTCCCACGTATGAGAGGGTAATGTCCTTGGGATCGTCTATCTTTAGTCTAAAGAATGTAGAAATCATCATGAAATATGAGATTCTTCACTCTATTAAGGACATCGTCAATCACTCTATTTGGATGCATCGTACTCTGATTGGAAAGATTCAGGAAAATGCATGTTGGTTGATGCTCTCCAACCTGTAGAGAATTATACGCAGAGTGAGGAATTACATTAATAGAAGAACCTAAATATAACATACCATCTTAAAAGAATGTCTCCGCTATGGTACACAGTATTGTGAATGTTCCTGGATCCTTGAATTTTTTTGGCATTGATGGTTGAATCATAGCTAAGACATTCCTTCTTAAGATGACTCTCTCATTCCATTTTAGCCTCCTTCAATTGGTTCAATGATCTTGGGAAATTTGGCATAACAGGGAATTTTTTTACTTGATCTTGTAAATGAATATTAAAATGAACTTTATTAACGTTATCCATTATTTCAGAATCAATCTCATTATCAGATTTTTTCATATATTTAGAGAGTATTTGTGGAAAAGGATGAGGAATAGATTTTTCATTTTAATCATCAATGATAATTTAATTGATTTTTAAATTTTTTTCATCAATAGATTATTTTAAGGGTGGAGAAAGTGTTTATTAAAGAGGGAGACATACCTTATGTGTATATTTAGTAGATAGAGAAACTTATTTACCACTACTAAGTGTAACTTCACATAAATTACCTTTATCATTCGGAATAGAAATAGGTTTGGATGGTTGTTGGCCAGAACCTTGCATCTTAATCACACCAATGGTGTTTATCAATAGTCCCACTGAAGATCGTAGGTCTTGAATTTTCGATTGTGTGGTCTGTTCAAATGGGTGGTTCTGGGTTTCCATTTGTTTCACCATGTCATCGAGGCTTAGATCTGATTTAGGTGGAGGATGATGATTTTTTTTTTGAAATTTTGAAGGATAATAGGGTTTCATACCTTGTCCTTGTTGATTCCAATTCTACTGGGGGAAGCTTGAGTTTCATCCCTCCTTATACTAGGGATGTTCTTTCCACCCTGTGTTTAGATTTGGTCAGAATGGTTTTTTCGTGAAGGGAGGAGGCTGTTCGAATAGATGCCCTGGGAACACGGCTACACAAGAATTAGTTGAATCTTGAAGTTACAGGCCCTGTTAAGAAAAATGGTAATCTTCAGAACAAATACAACAATTTAATTGAAGTAGAAGAGATTTTTAGTTACCTTATCTTAAGAAAATTCCAATAAAATGGTATGAATCTGATCAAGCTTTTTATTTACCTTTTGTTGTATAGATGAATGACTTACATCATGAACTCCTAGGGTTGGTGCAATAGCTCTTACACAAAATTGTTGTGCATTTTGATGCATATTGGCTATTTAGTCTTGTGTATCAGAAAGAGTTTTATCAACTAGAGCACCACCAGCTGAAGATTCAATCATTACACGATCCATGAAGATATATCCCTCATAGAATTATTTGATTAATAATTGTTCACTAATCTGGTAGGGGGGAGTCTTGAGCAATGTCTTTTGAATCTTTCCCAACAATCATGAAGGGTCTCTCCTTTGCATTTCCTAATTCAAGATATTACTTTCCTAATTGATGTTGTTCAGGAGGCAGGGAAGAACATCTATAAAAAGAGTATTTTAAAGAAATTCCATCCCCCAATCATTTTAGGACAAGAGTATATCCAATCATTTTCTACACTATAAATGGATAAGGTGAAGGCCCAAAACATAATTAGGTCCTCAGATACATTTTGGGGTTTCATGCTGGAACACACTATTTTATACTATTTAAGTTGTTTATGAGGGTCCTCACCGGGAATACCCTGAAATATAAGAAGAAGTTTGATGATTCCTGATCTTAGATTATTTCTGGCTTCTTCTTTAGGATGTTGTATGTACACAGGTTGGTACTCCACATCTGGGGTGGTCAGTTCATTTAATGATCGATTATTTGCAGCCATGTTTCCTTATGTTTGATTGGGATCAATTTTTGATTGGTTTATGGCCACTTGAGGTTCCATAAGGGGTTCCTCAGTATTAAATAATTGACCTTCTCTATATTACATGATTTGTGAATAGAGTGATTTTTAAATTTTAGGGTCCAATTAAATTTGTGTTTCTTTTCCAGATCATTTCATGCAATTAGGATGTCTAGTATGATTGATTGATTGTTTGTTGTTTTTTTAATTTTTTATATTCTTTATAAAATATGAATGAAATAGAAATAATTATTAAATAAAATGATAAATCAAAAGAGAATGTTATAGAACGAAATAAGATAGATAGATGGAGAAGAAGAAGAAAAAGAGAGAGAGGAAGAACGCAAAAAAAAACAACCAAAAATAGAAACCAAAAAACCCATAACAAAAACAATATAATGTGGGTGGGGTATTAAAAGGGGTAATAATTAAGAATTAAAACAAATAAATAAAAGAAAATAAAGAAAAAAAATGATATTGGATCACCGGTAACAGCTCCAAACTTTTATAGAGTTGTTGAGCATGTCATATTAGATGTTTATTTTTAACAATAGTATCTACAGTATAGAAGCAACCCTAGTTCATCTCTCGATAGATCCTTAGATCATTAATTTAAAAAAAGAGTTTTTAGAATAAAATTATTAGGGGAATGAGGTTTTTTAAAACATAGGGGTTGGATTAAGGAATATAAAAATAGAAAATGAAAGTATTAAAACAAAATAGTATTTAACAAAATTAATTAATCGTGATCAACCTGTGGTACTCTCATGATGTTCATCCTTTATAACTTCATGATATTGGGTATTGATATTTTAATCCCATGTTTGTATCACCTAGAACCAGAATGTTACTATGTTTATTCTAGGATACCTCATTGGGTTCAGTGAAAAACATGCAATGATTCACCGAACTCCGTCGATGATTGGGTAATTTGTGTTCGACTTCAAAACCGAAACTCACCAATCCAACACACGACGAACTCGATGTGCTATCCAGGATTGTATGTTATTTCATTTTTCTACCATAAAATATATTTACATATCCATGACAGTTCTTCTGTGAGTTAAATTGACGAATATGAACCACAAATACACCGCAATTGAATGAAGGAAGAAAAAGGGATGAATGGTGTGTGAAACATCACATTAATGGGTACCCCCAAATATGATAATTTTAGTTTGAGTATAACATACTAGTATATAAAAAGTTAAAATTTAAATAGTGTATGAAAAAAACATAAAACTGGGAATTATAAAGATCATTCATAATAATACAAACACGAATCTCGGGATTACATCACGTTCCTCCTCTAGTGATTAGAAGGGGTTTAAAATCCCATGGGAGGGGAATAAGAGAATGATGTTGAGGTATAACTTCCCAAAACCTCAAGATCATGAAATATTGGTGGGAGGATTTCTTTGGGACTTCATAATGGAATCTACTTTCTTCTGGTTCGAACCACAAAATATAGATCCCGAGGTTCCATTTTATAGTAAAATTTAAAGGTGGTTTTGGGAAAATAGATTTCTTGAAAGCACTAGTATAACACATTTAAGCCATTCGATAATTGAATTTATCTTTTTACAAAACTAGAAAAATGTATCCCCACTTCCTGAATATCACCTCAAAAATTGGGTAATCAATTCGAAAAGTGGATCCGGAGATATGGATATATTATAGAATGCCACTTTTGACTTTGCAAGAATTTGGTGATCTGTACAGATCAGGTCGGTCGTACACCTTGCTGGTAGCATTAGGCCTGGGTTACTTCATAAGATTTTTTTCCAATTAACGTTTGGACCAGAATGCAAAATACGATCCCATTTGGAAGCAAGAAATTTACTAAAAAATAAAATATCGTGAATAGGTTTTCATGGATCCATGAAATTATGGTCCATTTATATTCCAATTCATCATGGGCCCTCCAAATCACCTCCACCTACAATATTATTATCAAATCAAGTAACATTTCCCTTTTTAACATATTTTAATAGAAAATAATTGAATCAGCCATGGAGTGTAATTTTTTATTATAGTTGAAATTTTCAATACAAACCCAGTTTAATAAATTGTTATAAGGGTGAAATAAAATAGTGAATCATTGTACGATCAATCTTTCTGTCGCTACACTAACTCTGGAGTCCCTGGTTTGATAGCCAAACTCGTAACACCTAAAAATATTCCCCCAAACCAATATCATAGACTCTGGGTTATTTAAGTAGAACCAACCACCTCTGATATCATTATGTCACTAACCCTCCTAGAGGGACCCATGCAATGACTACATAAACTTACTTTTAATTGGGATGGGGTGGGAGACTAGCGTTGCGTAAGCATAGCCCCCAAATAGGAGGCAGTTTCAAAAGTACATGTACACATGCACACATATTAAAGGCCAAAATTCATAAATATAAACTCCCCAAGAAAATAATGAATTAATAAAATATTTCTTCCATGATAAATTATGAATGTATGAAAACTATAATTTAAACAGGTTTAGAATACAAGTTCACCAAAAGAAAGAGTTTATCAAGTGAATGTAAAAGTTCTGGAAACTCATCTCCCAAAAAACCAACATAATGGGTAGGTGTAGGAATGTTGCGTGAATCCTTTGGAGAAAAAAATGTATGTATGTTTTTTCTAAGCACCTTCTGGTCATGGTCCAACTTGAACACCATCAATACATCGATCATTTTCCCAAGACACAACAAGTGCATGAAAATCCCATAAAAGGGTGTGTAAAATAATACTCAATAGAAAACCCTGAAACCACAATGAAAATAACACAAAAAAATACAAGAATATACCATAAATGAAATACATGAAGTAAACCAAAAATGAAACTCATGGAGTACACCACAAAGTAAACATATAATGTAAAGTTATTATGGCCAGCTCACATAGTTAGAAGTCTCATGAATGAAGCGAGGGATCCGAAGTTGTAGTCTATAGATCTACAAGTCTACAAGGAACTATAAGTGTTTATGGGGAACATGGAATTAGTGGTGAAAAGAACATCTATGGTGCATTGGTGTCGATGATGCATAGATTGTCGATGGGGCACAAAGCATTAATGGAACACTGAGCGTTGAAGGCACATGAAGCGTCAATGGAACCCAGAGAGGAGATGGTTATCCAGGCATCAATGGGGTATAGAGAATTGATGGCTCATAGAGGGTCAATGGAACACAGGGAATTAATGGAAACTAGGGGATCGAAGGGGCATGTAGCCCCTTGTTCATGTAGTCACCAAGATCATATAGTCATAGTCAGCCATAGGATTCTCCTCATAGCATGCTTGTTACCGATTAAAATACACCTCAAAAAAATTGGTCATAAAATAGATTACGAAAAAATAGTCATAGATTATCCCAAAATGAATATCTCGTCACAAGGGTCCCAACTCAGTAAACATCTCATCCAACAGACACCCAGTTTGAATGTTATGGTTGTTTTCTAAGAAGTTCTGACTAGTGCCTGATATGACCCGTCATACTTGACCCGACCTAGCCCACCTAAAACCAGTTTGGCCTTTGGGGCTTGACCAGTTTGGCTGGCTAGACTAGGCCCTATGGGATATTGTATCTAGCCTAATGAGATTTTGGAGCATCCTAGCTTACCTGGTCTAACCTGCATTATGGGCGGGTTTACACTATTGGAAACGGCCCGCCCTGGTTATTCCCCTGGTCGACATGGCCCACTAAATCCATGTGGTTTTTGCGTCACACCCCTCTATCCCTTATCACCTTCATGCTTGCCGCCTCTACACCACGTGGCTCCAAGTTGCATCCTGCTTCCGCTGGTGTGGCCTCCTTCCACGACCCATGGTCTCCACCCCTGACCTCCACCACTACAGAGTCCATCCAATTTGGTCCCACCTAGATTGGGATCCACTACCATAAAAAAAATTCCCCACCAGCTGCCCATACTACTATTATCTACCAGGCCTGACCTCCGTTATCAGGCATGTGCTGCCTCCATCATCGACCACCCAACCAGCTCCTTTTCCCCACTGTGCTCCGCCTAAACCGGCAAGTGCTGCTGCCTTTGGTTGTTATTTCCTTGAGCCTCTTCCACCTTTCAATTCCATCACACCACCATGGTTTCATATCTAAACATGTACATGATTTATATTGGTCTCATTGGGTTTCAAAGGAACTAGGAGAATGCGAATAACATGCGAAGAACAGGCAAATAATATTAGGGGATTAGGGAATAGAAAAGGCACAACAAATACCCAAAGAATTGATTTAGTATTAGTTTGTGTCAGACTTGATCTGTTCAGGTTATAAGGTTTCAAAAATAACAATAATATATAATAATAATGATCTAAATCCATTTTTAAATCATTCAACAATTTTTCAACCACGTAATAATGGAAGAACAAAAAATCAACCAATTTGTGGGTTTGTCTGCGTTCATTACTTTCATTTATGTGTGGGGAAGAAAAATTGTGAAGATGTTGAATTTCAATTCTCATGGTTGGATCAACCATTGATAAATAACGATGGTTTGTGCTATTTTTGATCCCCGATCCACCGACATTTGTCATCAAGAATGTTTCCTTCTATGCCACAGAAGAATTCTGGGGAAATGGAGATAACCATGAATTCCTAACAAAGGTCCCATTGAAAATAAAAACAAACTGCATCCTATAAAATATTTTTATTAAAATATTTTAATGAAGGTTGTGTCCAATTTTAAACGGTCTATGTCTTCCATCACATGTCGATGTTATGCACTGGATAAGGTATAAATACTACTATAAATGCAACGGAGTCCAAGGATATTGGATTTAGGAACCTGTATCAATGTTATTCCCGTTTCATGAAGTAATTTATTAAATGCATTAATAAAAAAATATCATTTTTCATCACATCCTTATAGGAAAACCAAGCCTCGAAATATGATTCCATCACTATTCCTGGTCACCAAAATTTTCTAATTAATCTATAAAAATAATATGGGAGAATATTTGAGTCTTTACACACTAGTATCAAATATAGTAGTTTCTGGAAAATAAGTAAAATGGTACCTCACACTGTCATCAGGTTCACATAATAATCTACTGGAAACACATTGACTGTTTTGAAGGTGATTCACTTATAAGGATTATGGATACAGACCTATTGATTTAGAAAATTCATAATTCACCATAGTGGACGTTGGATGTTGAGATACCATACCATAAATGTGTATATAATTGTATTGGAAGAAGCAAAGTAGATGGTTGTAGTAGCCATAAGCATTCTAAATCATCGGTGGTACAGGAAAAGTATTTTTGGTGTTCCATACCTCGGTACACTAATATCAAGTGAATGGAATATTTTTGGGTACTAATGATGGTGTAGAGGAGGCTCGTTGCTGAGAACCGCCGCTATAACTCATGGGATTATCATATTTCTTTTTTTTTCTTCCCCAGCATCATAAAAAATATGACACTGGGTGGAATATAATGTGTTATAACACCAATCATCTCCATTATATTTATTTGTACCATAATATCCCTATTTAATATGCTTCCATATGTAGAATGACTCATCATAAACACCTGTGATTGATTATCTAGTCAAACCCCCATTAGGGAATAATGATATGTTAACTTAGAAATATTAACTAGTAGTGAAAAATCATCCAAATCTACAAACCAATTCTTTCAATTTGATGCTAAACATTCTCCAAGATGAAAATAATATAAATATAGATACCTCACCATCATCAAAGACAAGAGCAACAAATACTAAAAAAAAAGATGGCCTTGAAACCCTTGAAATCTAATCCCACATTCTAATGTCCATATAATATAGAATCTCACAACTACTTGTTTAGAACCTCAATCTTTAACATTGGGAACATAACCATTATATCATTAGGTGTATCCAGGATGTCAAATAAATGAGTATTCATTTCCATCCAATCCTCCACCTCATTGGTTTTATTCATACTCTTAATGGGTGTGAGCTTCTCAATTAAAAACTCTAGTGATCAGTATAAATCTATTATAATTTCTTACTTCACCTCAATTGGTTGTTCTTGAAAGAATTTTATTTTATAGTACAGAATGTAATTTGTTCTCATGATAGCCTCTATAATATTCTAATGAAGAGGTTATTCCCTTGAGATGAATCAATTTCACCCTCTTATGTAACCTATGGAGGATATCTTGGAGTCATTCAGTTACACACACAAAACTGATGGAAATTATTAGATAATTGAAAAATATGAGTTCAAACTAAAAATATATTTACTATAAACTATGATTAAGATTGAAACCTAACACATGAGTCAAACATACCAATATACCATGGTAACTTGAGGATTTAAATGGTTAGATCTGGAAAGACACTAACCAAAAAATACATCTCATTTTCCAAAAATTCAATACCCTATATAAAAAACATTTGATGGACAAACATAATAATCATATGAAACTAAATTTAAATTAATTGACCTGTGATTCCCTCAAACAACAGTACCTATCCCGATTCACTACATACATAAATGGAATTCTTAATCTGCATTGGCTTAGTGCCATCACCCATACATCAAATAACAACATGAGGGAATGATTTAACATAACCTGAAACATTATAGATGAAATGTATTTATGTGTATATGAAAAATGGAAATATTATATTCCATAAAAAATAAAAAATAGTTATCAATATAACTAAAATTTAAAAAACAAAACCCAATGGCATATTTTAAACAAATTTAGAAAGGAAAGGTAATATAAATGAGTATTACTCGTTGTAATAAGTGGATAATGTCCCACCATCACATCACTGGCTACCCAATCATAGAAAACATGAACCCATTCACCTCATTGATGCACAATTCCTGTTTCTACATCAATAGACAATATAATTTCTATACAGATCTAAAGGGGCTGTGTATGGTGTGATCAAACAGTCTCAGTGGGATCCCACTCAAGTGTTCATTATCAATTATTTGTAAATAAAGTCCAAATATAATAATTATATTGAAAAAATTTATGATAAGATGTTAATCTATTTTATATCACAAATGGATGGTATATAAATTCCATTTCTCCACAGTTTTAAAACCAATGAGGTAAACTTGTTCAAATCAAATGACATTTATCAAATATGTTAATCACTTCAATGAAGTACTAAAAAATAAACATTAAATCATTCTATGGATCACTATAGGTTGGGAATATAATATAACTAATAACCAAACATATAAAAATAGGGTCATCAACCCACAACAAAAAAGTATGAAATATTGGAGTATATAGAAAGCTGCAAAAAATATACCACCCAATAAGGTATAACATGTCCCTAGGACACTTTTCCTAAAGAGTATAACAAACCCCTTGAATGAACACCATAACGTTATAAATAGATGAATTCCTTTTTATAAATATCCCACCAATTTACCCAAGAATTCACATGTGCTACATTTCAGAAATAGTTTCATTAAAAACATGATTTCAAAACCATTTCACTAATACATTATACAATGTGTTGAAAGTATGTTTTATTTTTTCCAAAATGGGAAATAAATATTTTATAATTTTTTTCTCACATAAAAATCGATAAATTCTTCCAATTATGTTATACGAATATTTAACAATACAACGATATTCTAATGTTTACATAACATAGGCTAGAGATGGAGCAATCCACCTCAATCTCATGTCACACACCTAGAGATATAGGATACAAAATCACAAAAGCGAATGAAAAATTAAATAATTATGCACTATTAAAAACACCCACATCTTAAAATTCTAATACAAAACATTAAGGATAAAAGGATATGTTATATCCCACATAATTAAATAACCATGCATGCCATAGCACGACTAAATCATGTGATGTCCCCATATTTAGATACACAATGTTTCAAGAAAAATATAACAAGAATAAAAATTCAATAAATAAATCCCATAAAAATATTCCCAATAAAAAATTACAACCAATGGAAATGAAGAGGTATAACTGTTGATTAGTGAGAGACATGAATCAAAACCACCACAAAGATTGATTACAGAATGCATGTACCAGATAGGGGATGAAACACCCAAAATCATATGGATGAGTTATAGTGGTGAAAGAGAAATGATTCATGATGAATTAAGGAGAGTGATAGTAAAAACTGATATATATCCTACTTGGTATGATGATATTACATCGTAAAACCCAGTATTATATTGAAAATCCATCATAACTCGCATTTCTAATAAATAACATTTCCTTGAGTTAAATTATATTGATTGATGATTTGACATTATATGAATGGGTTTTGTGGGTAAAAATTGTTTTAAAACCCAAAAGTAGTTTGTACTAACTCACATACATGGACTCTTCCATATATATTTTTGTTTTCAGTACTACAAATTTGGGTTTATGTAGCACTATGATTTATCAATGGTAGCTAAAACCACTAATTAAGGAAACCATTATCGATGCTAAAAAAAGGGATAATAATGGTGTCCTATATCAGTACATAAAAATCATAGATAAAGGGGGTCATTATCAATAATAAAAAATAATTGATAAATTGCTGCCTTTATCAGTGCTTGTATAAAATTGACGATAAATGGTTTCTTTTTTCCTCTCTATAGAAAACATTTTGATAAAAGGGGCCTTTATCAACAATAATAAAAAAGAGAGGATAAAGGGGGAAATTATCAGTGTTTATATAAAATCAGTGATAAAGGGGGGAATTTTTCACCACCAGTAAAGAAGTGATGAAAAATAAGGACCATTATTAATTCCTTTTAGGTGAACTAAAAAATATGCCCCATTATAAGTGAATTTTTCTAGCATTGATAAGAGATAAAGTTCTGAAAAACATTTAATTCATTAAAAAATAAATTAATATATATATATAATTTATTTTATTAAATATGATTTATATAATGAAAAATATGAATTTACACTTAATATATAAGTTATTTTTTGAATATGTATTATAAAATATTTTAAATGAAACCGGTAATCATCTAATTTTAATTTAGTAATAATAATTTATTGAAAACCGGATGTCCTAAAAAATAAATGAATTAATTAACTCACTATGATAAGTTGAAAACATGAATTGAACTAAAAATTGTCATAAAATTTGATCTGGGTTTTCATTGGGGATCTACCACATATGATATCAAAACATGTAAATAGATCCACCCCTTATTGTACTAGGGGTACCCTACTATTTGTTTAAGGACACCAAAAGAAAAATAAGTCCCCCTAAAGGGTGTTTTTATGTGGGATACTATAATTTAATAAAAGATGATTGTGTTTCATAATTGTTTAAGAGAGTCATCATGCTCATATTTATTGAGGGATGAATTTACTCTCAGTGATTACATTTACACTGATATTATGGTTTTTATATTTTCTTATTTTTCATAATGTATTTTTATTTATAATTTAATATGCATATATTTAATAATAATTTCATGTAATAAATCAAATTTATAAATAAATAATTAACAAAAATTAATTTTCAAATATATAACCCATTTAAAATAAATATTTATTACACATTTCAATTAAAATAAATAATTATCATTTTTATTTACTTTATAAAAGTGGATTATTGTTTATATATATACCAATATAAGAATGTTTTTTGTATGTAAACATGTGTGTGTCAATAAGAACATAAATTTATGTGTATTTTTGAATATTGGTAAATGAAAACATTAATATATATATTTATATATTTGCATGTTTTTGTGATAAATTAAAATGTGTAGTTGTGTGTGTAAATATATGTGTTTTTGTACGTGTGTATCAATATTTTATATACATCATATATAAATATATTTTTAAATAAGTATATCATTTTCATTTTATAAAATATATAATTTTTTGTAGTAAATTTTATAATAAACATTAATATAAATTTATATCTGTATTTAATTTTAAATGTAAATGTCTATAAATATATATGTAAATATATATACATAAAAATTTATTTTTAATGCAAAGAATTTAAATCTCACTATATAGAAAAATATTTAAAATCTGTTCTATAATAATTATATAAATCAAATGGAATTAATTGTTATCCATTTTATTTTAAATAGTATCTAAAAATTCATTATACATTATTAAAATATATGAAGTATATATAAACATATTTATAAAAATATATATATATATTATTTATTTAAATATATTTGTCTATATTAATAAATACACACACACACACACATATATATATATATATTCTAATATATATAAATAGATATTAATATTAAATATAATTAAATAAATATACTTGTGTGTGTGTATATATCAAACACTTCTAAATATATATGAATAAATATTAATATTGAAAAATATCAAACCAAAAATTATTCACAGAGTGTCAAAGGTCATTAACATACTAAAGGGAGGTCTTGAGATCAAGTCTATGAGAGAACAAGTATTTATGGAGGCCATTCTATAACTAAAAAAGTTTTATGGGTGTTTGTGAGTGATTATTATTGGATTGGGGTTAATGATGGATGGTTGGGGAGTTGAATGTTCTGAGAAAGGGGGCTACAAGAGCTAAAAAATGGGTTGTGCTTTTGTGTTTAAAAATTAATGTTCTTTTCAGAAAAATTTATTAGTGCTATAAAATCCCGATAAGGGTTTCATTTATCAATTGCATTTCTATGTTGGTAAATCCATTCTTTATGAGGGATAAAAAATACTGATATTTGGTGCACTTTTCTACATTTATTATACCTATCATAAAGCCACCTATTATTATAACCTTTTTCTAGAGTAGACATAATTCATATTTTATCATATCTATCAATATCTGTGATTTCTAAGAACTGATAAAACCCTTTTAAATGACTATTAATTTAAGGATTTGTTGTATTGTGTAAGCCATAAATTTATGGCATAAAATCATCTTTTATAACGTACCAAACACACACTTTAAAAAACATGAAACACGTTTCTTATTTCTTCCAAACATGAGATACACACTCTTAATTATGAAAAGATAATACCATAAAATCCATGATGTTACATCCTATCCTAACACAAATAATAATACTCAAATTCAAGTTGAGTCCCATTATTCCAAGCCCATATAAAGAATATCCTTTCGGTGTGCTATATTTAATCTAAATGTGACATTTTAACTAGTTATTCACTGGTTATGTTGACATGCATAATTTAGATAAGACACTTTGTCTTCCCCAATCGAGTATTTCACATTTTCACATTGATTGAGAAAGATATTTTGATAGGATGTACAATTCCATGAACAATTAATTTACTGATTCCCATATTATGGGATCTTTATTGTGCTTAGATCTCAAGTCCTATATATATTAAAGAACATCTTATTTCCAAAACATCATTTGGGTTCATAATTCTACTCATCAGCCCCCATTATAACTGCATGGAATCTAGAAATTTTAATTCAATAAGAACATGGTTCATGTTACCGAACCATAAATTCTTATATCATTATTGTCATTGTTATATGACCTTACACATTATAAATCACCTTGTCAAGGAATCAGTACATTAAAACTATGTGAACTTACCACAAAGGTGATCTTTATGAGCCATAAAAAGAAGTGAATAGTATATTATCCTTTTTGTAACTAATCTAACCAATATCTCGTCACATGGTTCATGATTAGTGACCTTAGTTGTCCCTATATCATTCAAACACATGAGACCATAAACTAAGCATCCCTAAAAACATCCTATCCACCTTCCTAGAGCATGATTGAATACTATTTTGATATATTTTATATTTTAAAATTGTTCAAAACCCATTATCTTAAATTTATTTCATATATAATAGGATCCCAAAGAATCTACATGATTATTGATGACATTACCCTATGATTACTCAATCCATTATAGAGTATCATAGTCTTTCATAGCCATAAAATGTGTCACTAAATTCTGATCGACAACAACATTATTAAAAAATGATACTATGTGGTGATAGAACAATCCTATTATAGTATAAAACCTATCCATGTCATATTACCTATAGGAACCAATTTTATTTTCTCTCAACATATCTCCAAATGATTAGGGAACAATATTAAAAATTCCCACCTTTTATGAAAGGAATAGGTCCTGATGGAGAAATATTCTATCATGTAGAAGTGAATCCACTGTTTTGAATATAGTATATAGTCATCATAAATGCCTCTATATCCTTCATCCATTAGTTCTAATCCTATGATTCAAAATTTACCTTTTCCAACTTTCATTTTTCTAAAAAATTCATCGAACCCATAGTGTTTATCCTCTTATATCTTGCAAATTAATAGGGCATAGAATTATTGTAATAAGATCTACCATGATTAGTAATTCCCATTGATTTTTAGTGGTGATCATCACAAAATTGAAATTCCTACCCATCCACCCATATATTGTACTCTCTTTCAATATAATGGTCTTCTAAATATCTCTTGTTTCTCAATCCAATAATGATTTACAAGACAATTAATAACAGTATCTTTTTGTTTTATCAATGGGATTAAGATATGGAATTTACAAAAAAAATGGAATATGACCATCCATGTATTAGGACCTCAATATAGTTCAAAAATATTATCCACAGGTATTATTGGACCATTTCCCACTGATGATTATCTTATAACCATAATGAAGCATCGACAAATTATAGTAGCCTTCTCATCAACTATACATTGGATGAACCCATGTAGACACCAATAAGTGAGCTATTATTTCACATGAATGAACTGGTGTGAAGGATAGGGAACAACAAGTGGTATTTTCTATATTATCCCTCTTTATTAAATCAGTTGTGGATCACTACCATCTATGAACTCCTCTATCATTCTATATCACCTATTGAATATTTCTGAAGGATTTTCCCAATGCACAATGACATATTCATGAATGGTTTGATAGAACCTTTTAAAAAAAATCTTTCAATTCCTTTTAAACTATTATGGATTAGAGTTTTGGAAAACTTCATCTCATGAAATATTGACTACACAACATTTTACAAAAAGGATTGTCTAATATAAAATCCAATGATTTGGATCATAATAATTTAACAGGATGAATATTTCTATAAGATGGGAGAACATGTATAAATTATCATGAAGATATTTTTTTTCTATAAAGGCCCCTTTTCAATTTATTGGTAATGGGTGTATCTTATTTTCACGAATAAGTATTGAGTTTCAAGAACCCATGTGTAAAATTGTTGTATTTTTACATTTTATTCATTATTTAATCCTCAACATCCCTATAAAACTCGGTTCTTGAGATGATTTTTTTATTTGAAAAAAATAAATTTATTGAAGATCAATTATGGAATTTACTAAGAATAGAGATCTATTTATATAAGTCACAATTCCATGAAACTCAATGTCGTCCAATTTCATTCATAGATTACTATGAAAAATCTTTATCCACACATGTGAGTGTTATATAATGTCATGTCAAATCGCCATTATACTCTACAAATTTGTGATCATGCATTGTCACTAAGTGAACCAATAATTAACAAGTTAGAGGACTGTAAATATTACTTAATTTCATCAATTTAAGAAATAGAATTATGAATTACAAGATAAAGATAATTGCTTTCGGGACATAGAAATTTTTTAATCACCAAATTACTAATAATGCAATACAACCCCATATATGAGAATATAGTATCCATAAGCTCACCAAAGTCAATATATTCATTAGATTATGTTTTAGATACATTCATGAATCTCTCTTATAAAATTAACACAGGTCACGTAGAGGCCTTTGTCTTGTGCAACTCCAGGATTCATAATGTACACACCAATCAGGGAACCCATCCCATTTAAATTTATAAATACAATAAATGATATATGAACATGTATCCAGAAAATAAATACCTCTTAAAACACCCAACATGCATTAATCTGATATTAGGGACCTAAATGTGAATAATTCAATTATTAAGAAATATTTGATTATGTTGAGTGAACATGGGACCCAAAGACATCCAATTCAATTTCTAAAAGAATAATTTCTATTAACAACTGATATCATGTACTATCATTCTAATTCCATTAAAAACAAGAAAAAAATAGGAAACCTCATTTCCCTTTTCTCGTATGAATTCAAACTCTTATCCCTATACAGTTAAAAATATAGATGTGAAGGGTAACATATATTATTGTTTCTCTTATGAAAATTTTTTGGAACAAAACTTCATGTGTATTTCCTAGTCACACTCTATCTACTAATGATAATTACCCCAAGATTCTAAAAAATAATAATACTCACCTCCCCTTACCCTCATTGGGGTCACAAACAAGGTCAGGTTTACATGGGAAACACAAATTATAAAACACAAAAATTCCTATTTTTTATACTCTTCAATGAAAATATAACCCTTAATACATGACTTCAAACTGCATGGTATGACCATATCACATGAAAATAAATATATGAATTTAATCTATTTTTATTTGGATCCCTAATTTATTGTAGCACATGTAAGATTCTTATATATTGATCAATATTGAAATAAAAGAAATTTTATATCCCCTGTGGGAGTCAATATATTTAAATCCCTATAATAATTTTTTAGTGTACCAAAATTATAATAAAACATTCCAAAAACTATATTATTCTTTTATTATTAATTCATCTTATCTGGACATTAATCTCTAACTACACATATGATATGATCATTTTTGGATCAATATACACATGAAATTAACCTATTATTTCACTTATGTGACATGTGTATGTTAATCCATCCTTATTGAATATTTACATGTGTCCAACATTAGGTCGCGGGTCATCATGGATTCTTTATGTAATGAGAATGTACGATTCTATGTGACGATCAAAGGAAAAAACCCAAATGATTCATCAAAAACATATTCATAATGGATAATCCTAATATACTAATGTAATGAGAAAAATAATATTTTCAGAAAATAATAGTATTTATTCACTCATTACATAGCTATGGGCCTATTATTATTTCCTCGGGTGATGAGTATGAGATGCCTTATGTGTCAAGAATAAGTAACTATTATTATAAGAATTTTATCATATCACCCTTTCAATTGTGATGAGAATCTGAATCTATACACATTTGATTAATATTGAATTCATTATGTGTTGGGAATTGTAAACCAAAGTGTTTCGAATGGTATATCTTCTCCATTTCATTATATGATTGGCCTTGGATTTATTTCTCATGTTATGACTGTCACAAAACTTTTATCACTAGTACATGAAACTTATGTAACTATCATTTAATTTTTTCATCACCCCCTTAGGTTATGAAACTAATATTATACCCTTCAAAATGTGACAAATATAGGAATATTTGAGTGATGATTATAGGATACCTTTTTTATGTTATAAGGTTTACATATGTAATTAGACTAAGATTAATTATGAAAAATGCATAATATTCATTTTAGGAAGAAAAAATAATTCCTCATATTCAAAACCATTGTGTCTTTATGTATAAAATTTAGAATGGGAATATGAGCCATCTCAAGTAATATATTTATATATTCCTATCATACCCAATAAATCCTATCATATCCTAAACATTCCTCCCCTCATACTAAAGGTGTTCACTATGCCATGGACTCTGATGATATAATTGACCATTGTCGACATGCTTATGGAACTAGGAATATCATTATTTAAGATATTATATATATATATATATTGGGTAACTATATTAGGAAATAAAATAGATTTATAATCCATGAATGTAGTAGCTAATATCCCATAATCTTATTTCAATCAAGAACATATCACAACAAAATATGATGGTGAAATGAATCCTAACATTTTAATTTGGGAAATAGAGACTAATTAGTTTGATACTATCCAAATGCATCCCAACATAATGGACATAGTGAAAAGTTTTGAAAAAATAAATATATTATATAGACATGATAAAGAATGATTCACTACTAATAAGAAGAGATAATTTCATATCCACTTAAAATGTTATTATGATAAAAGTTTCAAGAAAAATGAGTTGAAATGGTATAAAGATAAGTAAGCCATTGAAATAAATAGAGGATAATAAAATAACAACACATTAAATTTTAATATATGATTACATTAAAATAAGTCACTATTTTCGATATATATCTCTTTATGAAACATGAATCTAAAAATAAATCATTATATATTTAGATTATGAAAACCTATCCATTGAATTAGATGAGTGGAATAGGATAAAAATATTTATGAAATACATACAAAAAAATAAAGGGTACATTAATTTGAATTGTATTTATCTCGTATAACTTAAATAAATAGAATGCAAATTTTATGTATAAAATGATTTTTTATAAATATTTCCATTTTATTAAATATGAATTCATTGTTCAATGATAATTTGTAAAATGTTGTTGAAGTATATTGGATTTGAATAATAAGATTACATAAATTCAAATTGAAAATAATATCAAAGGTGAATCAGATGGTTAATATTGAAAAAAATCCTATAAAATAGTTTTTAAATATATTTGACAAGTTTATATAAATGAAAATTTTTAAATATTTAGAATTTGAATTTTGAAAAATTAATATTATTTATTGGATTCATTCTATAAATATTTTTTAAGGTTAATTGAATGTATTTTTTAAAAAATATTGATCTTATGTGAAATTTGAAAAATTCAATTTAACAAAAAACCCAAAATTTGTGAAATTATTAGTATATAAATTTAAATTATACATACATTGTTCCCTTTTCTATAAAAATATTTTTATTTTATAAGATATTGTATAATTTTATAAATACTGGATTTACTTTACTTACAAATATGTGAAATTTTAAAACATAATGTATAATTTTACAAAAGTAATTTTAAATATATTATTAATTTACTCGTATAAAAATAATTTTTATCACTTTTATAGATTTAATATTATTAAATAAATTTAATTTTTATTATTATTTAATTTAAATTATTTTAAAATTATTATTTTATTTTTATGTATAAAAGTTAAATTAATTTTCAAACAAATAGATACCTATTTAAATATCAAAATGAGTAAAAAAGAGTTCCACCAAGAGAAGAAGATGACAAAAATGTTTAATATTATTCAAACGATTGGTTAAGGCCTTGCCTAACATTATCAATTTCCATATATATTATTTCTCAATTTTGGATCCAATTGCTATAGTGAAATAATTTATTTTTATATAGGTATTACATTATTTATGAATATTCGTTACATTAAACAAAAACACACCTCAGTACTGTAAATGTATAATTCTTTTAGAAACATTGAAACATAAAAACATTTTCATATGACATATAATGCCTATAATCATGATATTGGAATAAGAAACATAATAAAATATGGTTGTAGATTCTCATTATTGGTAAAAAAGGGTAAATATATAAACATAAGGTGAAAATAAAAGTATTAAAACAAGAAAATAACCTATTAAAACTATAAGATTCATATCAATGATAGAAAACATGAGTCTTGGAAAAAATATTGGAAGTTCATTAGAAGTGAATCATAATGAAAAGAAATAATATGATCCTTGAGATAAAACCATTTAAATTATATAAGGAATTATTGAATATATATAACAAAATAACTTTTATGTCATTTCTAGCCACCAATACATTCATAACATGTTAGGCTTCATAAATCCACTTGTGTACTAGCATTGGGATTCAGATAACCTCAGTTGTACCCTCATTTCAAGATTTCAATAACCACCCATATAACGTTTAAGCTCATTTAACATTATTCACTAAATAATTTCTTTTTTGAAGATATAGGACCCACACATAACACGTTCCAAAAATTTCTATTCCATAAGATCATAAAACATTCATCATATCTGAAAACATTAAATAAAATGGGTTTCATTAACATTTCATTAGATAATTACCTGTGATAATGAATGTGATCTAAAAAAAAATCATAAATAAATATAAACCATCATGAAAAATAAAACCAATTGTATCATTTGATCATTAAGAAAGTAAATAATAAATAACATCAAAATATTCCATCTTAATTGAAAATTTATTTTGAAACGACACTATAAACAATTATGGAGGAAAATTAAATATCTTTTAATATCAATTTTTAGAAAAATTTATTAATAAAATATTTTTGAAATATTTTTATTTGAAAATAATGTTTTATTTATAGAATTTAATAATTCAAACATGGATGGATCAGGAGGGTGAGAATATATATATAAACAAATATTTATTTCAAATTTTCTGGTATAAGTAATACAAGCCTTATTTTGAAAATGATATGAATAATCCACTTAAAACATTTTGTAACAATTAAAAAAATATATAAAAATGAATTTAAAATAACATATAGTAATATTATATCATTGTTTAGTCATTTTCAGAAAACATTGATACGGAATAAAAAATATTTTGTAACTAAAGTGATAAATAATGTATGTTTTCTTGAAAAACATTTTTATGAGTCATGGATTAATAAAGAGAGGGAAATGAAGGTAATACATTTATTCTAAATATGTAAATATATAATAATAAAAATCATCATTTTAATGAGTTATAATTCATAGTAATTCATTATCATATGTTTAAAAATAAATTTTTTGAATAAACAATAAGATTGTATCAGAAAACACGTACCAATTTAGTAATATTAAAGCATAATCCCTAAAATGAATAAATATAAATTTAAATTTAAATATAATGAGAATAAATATATTCAATATATTACTTTTAAAATGGGATATAAATAATTAAAAAATAATACCTATGTATAACGTATCATATGTCCCAAACAAGACAAATGGAGACAGAAATCCGTTACATTACGTCTTCTCAAGAATCTTACACATTCAGAACTCCAGTATAATAAATAAAATTTTATTATAAATATATTATAGAATAATAATTATATATTTCATACCCTATATTATTTACTTATGACCTTTTATTACCCTTTAAATAATCAATTCAATGTTAAAATAATATTTTGGGAAATAAAACCATTGTTTATCGTGTATATTTTGATTTTTTATTTTCAATCCTCTTTCATTGATAATGGTTACAACACCACCATAATTGTTGAGGCCCGAAGCCTGACGTACATGGACAACATATTACTTTTTCGGAGGACTTAATACATTACAAAATTCAAAACTCAAAGACCGTAATAGTTTAGTGTCTTTGGAAACTCGGAATGTAATCTTCTAATCGTGGTGAAAGATCTTCAACATCTCCCATAAAGATCTTCCCCTTATGTTCTCTTACCTAAAACCTTTCTTTATATCATGGGGAAAATAAAACATATAAAGGGTTAGCTCAAATTCTCAGTAAGGGTAAGAATGTATAAAATAAATCAAACCATATACATTTGAACTTAAAAACATGAACACAATGTTTAAACATCATGATCATTAGCAATGAAAAAAAACATGGAAATACGTAAGGTATAGATCATAAAGAAACATTAATCCTGATAAAATATCATGGGAATAAAACTTTTAATTGTGGCAAAACATTATGATTTCTATAGTAGCCAAGGCATTGCTGCCAGGACCATCTTAGTGGAGAAAGTCCCTTTCTGAATCGAGTTCACACCTCGTTTGAGTCCTACAACACTGAACCGTATTAACATACCATTCCAGCCATGTCTTTCTCATGGGATATAAATCATTACCCAATTAATTTTAGGGAGATATAGGTCCCACACATCTCATAATGAACTCATCCTAACTTGTGCCACAAAATAAACTTGAAACATTCATCATAACCCAAAGAATAAAAAGGGTTTCATAAACCTTATCCCATCATCACATAATCCATATAAAACAAATGGATATATCATCATAAGAAAAGTTAAACCATGTAAATCATAGAGACCATATACTTGAAAAATACACATAAAATAATGTCATCTTAGATGAAAAAATGGTTTTGATAAAACACTTGAAATGAATTCTTGAGGAAAATATCCTTTCCTCTTCGAAATCAATTTCTTTTCACAAAACGTCATGCAATTTTAAAAGAAAGAGATTTTTTTTAAAAATATTTATGAAATATTTTTGAGGAAGCTTCATGAAAATAAGGCTTTATAAAACCGTAAAAAATCCTTTCATTTCATATACGTTAAAAAAACATTCTTCTCGTATTTTTGTCGGAAAGGTCACAAAGTACCTTGTAGGGTAAATAAAAGAAAGATTCCCTCCATACCATGGGGTAAAAGTCCGAATGGGTAAAAATAAATTTAATCATACATGAATACACTTTTATAATACATGGAAATGTATGATATAAATAACCCCAGTAAATACTTACGAATAAGCAATCTCAGATAAAAATGACATTTTCAAAATTATCCATTACCTTAGGTCTGATATGCTTTGTATGTATCCAATCCTCCTGTATAGTGATTTAAATAATGTCATTGACTTATTACAGAATCATATTCATTTTTATGATATCATATATTGTTCACTTATGACTTTATATTACCCATTCTCTTGTAAATTAATGTTAAAGTAACGTTTTGGGTAAAATCATCATATTTATCGTACGTGTTTGGACTTATTGTTCTTGATGTTATTATTACTTATATCATGATTTACTTACATCAAAAATGTAAATCATGATTTATATATCATATACATTCAATATATATCCAGCATATACAATCATTTATAATAGTACATAACATATGGAGGTATGAAATGAAACGCACCGTTCATGCAGACGGTAAGCCGTACGTACGCATGAACGCTACTTTCATTTCTATTTCTTATTTTAATGGAATTAAAACATAATGATAAATAGTTATATTATAATTCCAGTATAATATCATATATAATATCATTAACCACATCCTTTATACATCCCACATAAGGTATTAACGAATCACATCACTTTGAGGGGGCGGTAGTCCGCGTTTCCTCAAATGAGATTATCGTATTTACTGACTATGGAAACCGTAAAGGAATGATATAGTTGGTAATTAAAGAAGAATAATAGAATCATAAACATAATATATAATTATATATAAATATAGTTCCATCATAATGGCCACCATGGGAGGCGGTAGGATAAAATCTAACAATCATCGTGTCGTGGGGCATTAGTTTGCCATCACAGAAGCATTATGTTCTTCATCTATTAGATGGAGGTGTGTGTAAGTGTATTTAGAATTATTCTCATAAAAACATACTAGTATATTTAGGATATTGGTTTTGTTACAAAGGAAAGTATTTAAAAGAGATTAGGGGTTGGAGAAGTAGAATAAAAGAAAACAACTTAAGAGAAACTGTTACCTTTAATTTTGGTAACTTCCTTTGGTTTGATCCAAAAGGACTTCATGAAGAGTCTTCTGCCTAATGTAAGGCTTCAAAGGGGAGGATAGGGATGTAGGGAGCTTTTTTGGGCAGATTTTTGATGAGCCAAAAGACTTGAGAGGTGTGATGAATTTCATAGAAGTTGTCTCCTTTTATAAGGGAGAGGAGGGGCTCTTTAGGAAAGTGTGAAAACATTATTTTATCATAAACTTATATTTGGTTTCAAGTGGTCCAAAACACATTAATGTCGAAGCTAAGATGACTAATATTCGAAATAAAATCATCCAATTGGAATTGGACAAGTTTTGGATGATATTTTAATCAATATAATCTTATTTATTTATATCATTTATTAATGAGGTAAACACTACATCATTATTGTGTCATAAATAATTTAATTAATTTGATGTCTAAAAATTATGAAAAAAATACCATGATGTAGGGAATCTTTGTATATTTCCAAAGAATATTTATAGTAGAAACTAGAACTTATATAACCCTTTAATAAAATTAATTACTAAAAGATTTTTGTTAAAGTCAATTTTGTCTTTACATTAAATTAAATAATCCAAATTGTCATTTTTACTACCATGTGGCTCATTGGGGTCCCAAAATCGGCCCAAGGATGCCCAAGGTCGGCCAATACTCATACAATAAAGTTAGGACAAGTGTCAAGGTAATTTGGAATTATTATAATATTCTTCTAACCTTGAATTACCTTATTTACCTTTAACCGTAGTAAATAAAAATTACCGTAGTTACAATTCATAATGCCCAAAAACAAAATGTAGATTATTAACATAATTTGGACCCACTGATTCAAAATATTGAATCCATTTTTCCAAATTCAATACACAAAACTTGCAGAAATTAAATTAAAATTAATCCCATTGTCAAAAGAAAACAGGTTTTTTGTTTAAAACATTGCAAAAGATTGAATTGATTTAACCTACGAATTCAAGGTAAAATCAATGCTAATGACATACATTATATTAAATGGTAAAAATATATTTTATTTATACTTTAAAACCATTCACTATTATAATTTAACCACATAAATTATTATGATGAAAAAAGTTGATTTTAATTAAAATATAGCGTGTTTTTACTATTCATTAAAATATGCAAGTTATCAGAAAAATATCAAAACTTTATCCAATGTATATTTTTATATCCTTATTCAAAAGAAGAATTTTATTTTGTCAAATTGGACTTATAAACATGTCAAAAACAATATTTAATGTGGGTGCGCCATCAAAAGGTTGCAAAACTGTATTTTTTGAAAAATACTTATTTTACCCGAAAAATTTATTTTGTTCTCATACTATGTTCTAGAAAATCTGTAAGATGAATAATAATGTTATAAAATTCAAAATTTAGTTAATACTATTCATAATGGATAGTTCATAATAATATTATAATAATATATCGTTGTTTAGTAAAACCTGGTATTGCGTACAATACACGCTATCGAGGAAGGTCGTGATTGCGTGTAATGCAAGCCAAGTCAGGGTTGCGTGTTGTGAAAGAATCCTTCGTTGTTTCATATAACAGAATCCAACCATATTTCATTTATACATTCAATATATATATATATATAAACACACTCAATTTTTCGTAGAATGAATATTATAAAATGAACATGAAATTGTGTGTAACACAATCCAAGAATAGCGTTGCATATACTGAAAGCTGATATGGTGTTCCATATAGTACATGCTAAACTTGGTGTGCTGTATAATATAATACATCAATGAAATTAAAAGAATATTTTTCATAAAATCTCGGGGTGTTACATTCTACCCCCTTAAAATGAATTTCGCCCTCGAAATTCGTCGGGGTTATAAATCATTTACTATTCATAAGAACCCACATCGTACAAAGGAATACTAAAACGTAATTTTTAAAAACTAAAGTATGAAATGTAATTATTACCCAAAGTAACTCATCATTGGGTTTCCATATAGGATAAAATAGGTTAAATTATGGATATGGAAGAAAAATCTAACCATCATGTTCTGATGGTGAGTGGTAGAGAACATGGCTATAAAAAAGCCAACGATCACAAAGCTAGAAATTTGTGATGATCTAAGGTAGCTTCTGATTCATCGGATATAAGAGCACTTGTAGATACCCGAATCCTGACGTACATGGACATTACATTACTTTTGCGGAATACTTAGTACATAACAAAAACACACACACAAGGATCATAATATTTTAGTGTCTTTAGAAACTCGGAATATAATATTCTAGTCGTGGGGAAAGATCTTCAACATCTCCCATAAAGATCTTCTTTTTTTAAACCTAAATCCTTTCTTTATGTCCTGGGGAAAGTAAAACATAAAAGGGTGAGCTCAAATGCTCAGTAAGGGTAAACAAAAGAAATATCAATCACGTCATATTCATAAGAACATATCTTTTGGAAATCTTAACCTGCAAAAGAGATCATAATTTCATTACATGGTATAAATCATAGTAGTGAAATTTAATCCCATTAATCATAACTTAAAACATGAAACATTATGTCATACACACATAATCATATAGAATAATTTCTTATTAGTCAAGACTCATTGCCAAGACTATCTTAGTGGACAAAGTCCCCTTCTGAACCGAGTTCACTCCTCATTTCAGTCCTGTTTCACTGAACCGGTATAACCTACCTTTCTAGCCATGTCTATCTCATGAGATATAAAATCTTTACCCAATGCATTGGAGGGATATATAGGTCCCACCCATCTCATAATGATACCATCCTTTCTACTTCAAAAACATTTTCCTTTCTTAACATGTCATACAATTTTAAACTAAAATAAGTTGATTAAAAATAAACTTGAAATTTTTTAAAGGAAGCTTCTTGGAAATAATGTTTTAAAAATCCATTCATGTCGTATTAGTTAAAAAAAACATTCTTCTCGTACTTTTGTCAGAAAAGTCAAAAAGTACCTCGTACGAAAAAAGACAAAATATTCCTTTAATATCTTTTACTAAAAACTCACCGAAGGGTAAAATTGGATTTAAACAATTATAGGTGGATCGATATAATATTTCATATTGAGTAAAAATGGATGTGAATGATAAAATACACCCCAGTAAATACTAAAGTATAAACAATCTCGGATAAAAATGAGATTGTGATATTTCCCTTACCTTAGGTCTGATTTGCTTCGTATGTGTCCGAACCTCCTGTATAATGATTTAAATAATGTTATTGACTTATTCATAATCATACTTATTGTTATAATATCATATATGGTCATATTCTTAGCTTCTTATTAGTAATATTTCATTACAACATGTTATTTGGGTGTTTATTAGTTTTTGTTCTTATGCGTGTTTTGCCAAATAAATTCTTATTCTTCTCTTTATGTTATAAATACCTCATTTAAATAATGGTATTAGTGTAATATATATCATTTTAATTCATTTAATTAATTTATTTAATCATTATGCAATCAAGATCATGTATAACGAGTCGCATCACATCGTGGAGACGGTATTCCGTACGTACGCACGAGTGATGATATCGTTCCTATGATAGTGGAATTGTATTGGAGTGTATGTATACTATTTCAGAATCAATAACAATTTATAATATTCATATATAGTCATTATTTACACCATTATACCCATCCAAGTAAGGTGGTGGTGGAAAATAGATTACACCACGGCGTGGAGACGGTATTCCGTACGTATGCATGCGCGGTGATTTCTTTTTCCGTAGGATGGATAGATGGTGAAATAGGGTTGTTTCATACATATAATAACATATCAGTATATGATTGATACTTATGTTATTACTTCATAATGAAACAACTAAAGAATAAGAAGTGGAAGAAAAATAAAGATGAAAGAATCGGTAACGGAAATTACCTCTTCTTTGAAGCGCCTCTTTGAGACCTCCTCTTAGGGCATTAAATTGGTGTTTGAGGAATACCAGAACCTCTAGTATGTTTCTAGGGAAGTGGAGAAGAGAATTTGGCAGTTTCTGGTCGAGCTTGAAGGCTCAAAGTGGTGTGAGGAAGAGAGGGAGGAGGTTCCCTTTTATAAGGGAGGAGAGGGGCACCTTTGAAATAACTAAAACTATTATTTTATTATAAAGTCAAATTCGGTTTTAAATAGCTCCTAATTGATTAATTTCGAGGATAAGGTGGTTATGGGTTGAAATCCTCTTATCCAATAGAATTTAAACAAGTTTAGGTTCCTAGTATAACCTTATCATTTAGATTTAACATTAAGTAAAATAATTTTACTTTTATCGTGTCTTCTTGTATTCTTATACTATAAGGTTAATAAACAAATTATACGAATCAAAAAGAACCCCAAGTTGTTTATTATTAATATATATATAACCTTATCTAAGTCATTTGGCTGAACCTTAGATTTATAGGAATAAAATAACAATTAAAAATATAATATTTGTTTTAAAAACTATTTTATGTCAATTTTGACACTATTTTGTAATTGATTTTTGTGAAAATTATAACAGAATGATTTGTTCGAAAAAAGTAAATTAAATCAATACTAACATGTCATATTAACCTAGAAAATTAGTTTATTTCATAAAAAGTCTTAAATTACATTTATTTGGGTATTTATTACATCAATTATGTCAATATTTCATTAATAAGATAATTACTGCATTATCATTGTGTCCTAAATATATTAATTTATTTAATTTCTAAAAATTACAAATAAAATACCATTATGTAGTAAATCGTTTTATCTTTCTAATAACTATTTATAGTCGAATTTATATTATTTATAACCCGATATTAAAAATTATTTACTTATTAAACATTGATTTTAACTATTTTAACCCTTCTTTAAATAAATTAATAATAAATGTCCTAACCTAATCCAAGTGGGCCTAAATGGTCATATTTTATTCCTAAGGTTGTTTTTGGTCGAGTTACACTTATCCAATAGAATTATGACATGTGTTAGGTTAATAATAATATCATTTTTACCCTTAATTACCCTATTTACTTTTAACCGTGGTAAAAAAAAGTAAAAAGTTACTATTCACCAAAAATTATTTTCATCTCATTGAAACACATTTTACTTACTGACATCAACCGTGTCTCTCGGATTTTTGAAATTGCACTCACAGAAGCGGTAAAATTAAGTTTTATGAAAAATTCATTTTTCTTAACTTCCACTTAGTGGTTTCACTATTCATCAAAAAATGAAAGTTTCTAGAAAAATACCAAAACTTAGGCCTAAGATATATTTGATATTATGAACTCAAAAATGATGTCTATTTTACCAGATTCAAAACATATCACTTGCATTAATTAATTTAAAAATTAATTCCCGTCGTCAAAACAAAGAGCGTGTTCTTAAGAGATAATAACTATCAAAAGATTGACACTTGTTTATGTATGGTTTAAATGTGAAATTACATCCAATGAACAACATTGTATTAAATTGTAAAAATATATTCTAAATATACATTAAAACCACTCAAATTATTAATTTATCACTATTAATTATTTCGATTAAAAAGGTTGTTTTTAATTAAAATTTAGTAATTTTCACTATTCATCAGAATATGAAAGTTATCCGAAAAGTACCAAAATTTCACCTAAGGCTAAATTTGATACTCCGAATCAAAAAATGAAGTCTATTTTGAGAGATAAAATTTTTAGAATTTTAAAAGGTTGTTATTACTATTCATAGCGGCTAGTTTTAATAATATTTTAATAGCATATTGTTTTTTAGTGAAACGCGGTATTGCGTACTACACACGCTATCAAGGAAGGTCGTGATTGTGTGTAATGCAAGGCAGGTCAAGGATGCGTGTTGTGCAAGCTCCTTTTGGTGTAGCGTACAATACAAGACATTAATGAAATTAAAAAAATATTTTTCATAAAATCTCTGGGTGTCACATTCTACCACCCTTTAAATGAATTTCACCATCAAAATTTGTCGGGGTTATAAATGGTTTACTACTAGAAAGTTTGTTTAATAGAAACCCACATCGTAAAAAGGAATACCAAAACCAATCATTAAAAAACAAAAGTATGAAACATAACGGTTACCCAAATAAAATAATCACTGGGTTTCCACATAGATGAAAATATGGATATGGAAGAGAAATCTAATCATCATGTTCTGATGGAGAGTGGTAGAGAACATGGATATGGAAAAGCCAGCAATCACAAAGCCATAAATTTGTGATGATCTAAGGTACCATCTGATTCATCAGATATAAGAGCACTAGGACAACATTTTTGGTTTTCAAGATCATTTCCCTAAAGTTGATGAAATTGGAATTAGAAGAAATACTTTCGTGATTTTGGTATAGTCTCACCATTTTTTGTTCTTTGGACAATTTCCACTTCATCTCTTAAAAAAATGAAGTTGAATTTGTCATTCGTGATGTGTTAGCAGATCATGTGATAGAATGATGGGTCATTCCATCTGTCTCAAAAAAAAGGTTAGAAAAGTTATCAAAAAATACATAAGTCCATCTATAGTGAGATTAATCATATATGGTTCCTAAAATAGATGTATAATTCATATATCATACAACATAATATAATAAAACTAGTTTCTACTAAACAGGGACTTCCTGTAAGCCAGTGGTAGGCGATAAAGGCCTGTCGCACTTCAGTTGTGGGTTCGATTCCCACAGCCTTCTCCGACGCGATGGGCTGTCGCCCGTCCTGCAGGTTGTCCTTTTTCTAAAGCTATATTACTATAAAATCCCATCAACAATATCAAAAAAGTTTTATCCTTAAACAATACTAACTTATGTCCAACATAATCCATTCCAATCTATAGGCTTATCTAAAATACTTCAGTCCAAGCTCATAGTATAAAGAAAATGATCACGTGAATGCCATCATTTATCCCCCATATAATATATATCTTGTTGTTCAAATTACAAATATGGGAGTACCTTAATCATGTATTCTCTTAAAGAATGAATATTCATTGAACCTTAGTGAAAACATGAATGCAGTTAAAAGTTAACACTTTCCACATACCAAAATCCTCAAAATTCTATATCCTCAAACCATGATATCACTTAGTCCATATATCAATCACGAGCTCATGAATACTATCAATCATCTCATTATCTTCTTATCCCCTCATTATGCTCATTTCATCTGTTTACCAAAAATGTCTCAATCACTTTTCATGGTTACCGGTACCATAAAATTGTTGAAAACCACAATAGAACAAAACATAAATATTCAAATATTCCACGATACTATATACAACATTATTTTGGAATCCCATTACATAAACACTTAATCATTCCACCACATCATTGTCATATTCAAAATCACCAATAGTGATAGCATGTGACTTCCCTTTTTCCTTTGACTTATGTGGTTGCTCATGTCTATCATCACTAACCCTTGGATTAGGGCATTTATTAGCATAATTCCCCATTTCCTTGAACTTGAAGCATTGAAGTGATGTAGGTTCATTCTCTGTATCTCTTCCCTTGTTTGCATCATTAGGCATCTTATTCCCATCATTGCGGCATTCAAATTCTTGATGACCTTCCTTTACACATTTGAAACATTTACCTGTCCCTTTAAGATAATATCCACCATGCTTCTTTCCACACTTTGAGCATAAGGAAACATTCATCTTCTTTTCACCATTATTCTGAGATTTCTCCTTGAACTCCATCTTTCGTTTCATGTCAAAATTATGAGATGGATAAGTAACACCAACATCCATTTCTACCTTGATAGCACAATGCACAATTTATTCATAGCTACTGAAGACTCTTATAGCTAATTCCCTTCGAAGATTTCGTTTTAAGCCACTGAAGAATCGATCAACTTTACTTTCAGGTTGGATGATAAATCCAGATGCATACCTTACAAGCCTTGTAAAATTCACTTCGTATATACCAACAGATTCATCATCCTTTTTCTTTAGTTCAAGAAACTCCTTCTCCATCTTTGTTCGAAGAATACGAGGGAAATACTTATTTAAAAATAAGTTCTTGAACTCGTCCCATTCCATGGACTCAATTTCATCTCTTGGCCTTGTATTCTTGATAATATTCCACCATTGATCAACTTCACCTTCCAAACGATATACTGCTATGATGACTTTATCAAGTTCAAAACATTGAAGAACTGAAAATAACTTTTTAGTAGTACTGATCCATTATTCAGCAAAAAGTGGATCATAAGACCCACTGAAAGAAGGTGGGCATTGCCTCATGAAGGAATCAACAGAATATTGTTCCCTTATCTGCTCATTTGGAAGTCCATAATGATTCATAGCTTGTGTAAGTATAGCAACAAGATTTTGCACTCCATCTCCCACAACATTTGTTTGTTCCGGAGGACAATCATTGCATTGTCCATTTCATTGATCAACACGGTTCCTTCGGGTTCCAGCCATCGTCTAAAACCCAAAAAGAATAGTGTGACAGGAAAAAATCATGCTAGGGAAAACACAAAAATAAAGGGGGAGTACCTTCAATATCTAACATCTTAGGTTACCATAATTCTAGTACTATATCCTATACTTAATTATACTTAACCTTAGGGACATCCCTATACATACCTTAGAAATATCTATAGGGATCTCACTAAAGTTCTCGCATCCTAGTTTCCAAAGGTTGACTAAACCTGCCTCTGATACCAACTGTAGAGACCCGAATCCCGACGTACATGGACATTATATTACTTTTTGCGGAATACTTAGTACATAACAAAAACACACACACAAGGATCGCAATAGTTTAGTGTCTTTGGAAACTAGAAATATAATCTTCTAATCGTGGTGAAAGACTTCAACATCTCCCAAAAAGATCTTCTTTTTTTTAAACCTAAATCCTTTCTTTATGTCTTGGGGAAAAGAAAACATAAAAGGGTGAGCTCAAATGATTAGTAAGGGTATACAAAAGAAATATCAATCACGTCATATTCATAATAACATATCTTTTGGAAATTTTAACCTGCAAAAGAGATCATAATTTCATAACATGGGATAAATCATAGTAGTGAAATGTAATCCCAATAATCATAACATAAAACCTGAAACTTTGTGGCATACACACATAATCATAGAGAATCATTTCTTATTAGTCAAGACTCATTTCCAAGACTATCTTAGTGGACAAAGTCCCTTTCTGAACCGAGTTCACTCCTCATTTCAGTCCTGTTTCATTGAACCGGTATAACCTACCATTCTATCCATGTCTATCTCATGAGATATAAAATCTTTACCCAATGCATTGGAGGGAGATATAGGTCCCACCCATCTCAAAATGTTACCATTCTTATGTGTTCCACAAAATCATAAACCATACTTCATACTATAACCCATGTAATAAAAATGGGAATCTTAAACATTGTGACATCATAAAACAATTCATATAAGATAAAGGAATTCAAAAAAATAATTCCATCATAACATAATCAAATCAATGTAATAATAGGGATAGAAACAGAACCCTTTATTATCTTATATGGAAAATAATTTTGATAAAAACACTTGAACTCCATTCTTGAGGAAAATATCCTTTCTACTTCAAAAACATTTTCTTTTCTTAAGATTTCATACAATTTTAAAATAAAAGAAGTTGATTAAAATTTAACTTGAAAATTTGTAAAGGAAGCTTCTGGGAAATAATGTTTTAAAAATCCATTCATGCCGTATAAGTTAAAAAAACATTCTTCTCGTACTTTTTTCGGAAAAGTCAAAAAGTACCTCGTACGAAAAATGACAAAAGATTCCTTTAATATCTTTTACTAAAAACTCACTGAAGGGTAAAATTGGATTTAAAAATTTGTAGGTGAATGGAAATAATATTTCATATTGAGGAAAAATGGATGTGGATGATAAAATACACCCCAGTAAATACTAAAGTATAAACAATCTCAGATAAAAATGAGATTGTGATATTTCCCTTACCTTAGGTCCGATTTACTTCGTAAGTGTTCGAACCTCCTGTATAATGATTTAAATAATTTTATTGACTTATTCCAGAATCAAACTTATTGTTATGATATTATATATGGTCATATTCTTAGCTTCTTATTAGTAATATTTCATTACTACTTGTTATTTGGGTGTTTATTACTTTTTGTTCTTATGTGTGTTTTGTCGAATAAATTCTTATTCTAATATTTAGGTTATAGATAACTCATTTACATAATGTTATTAGTGTAATATATATCATTTTCATTCATTCAATTCATTTATATAATCATTATGCAATGAAGATCATGTAGAACGATTCGCATCACATCGTGGAGACAGTATTCTGTACGTACGCACGAGTGATGATATCGTTCCTATGATCGTGGAATTGTATTAGAGTGTATGTATACTATTTCAGAATAAATATCACTTTATAATAGTCATATATAGTCATTATTAACACCATTATACCCATCCAATTAAGGTGGTGGTGGAAAATAGATTACACCACGGCGTGGAGACGGTATTCTGTACGTACGCACACACGGTGATTTATTTTTCTGTAGGATGGATAGATGGTGAAATAGGGTTGTTACATACTTATAATAACATATCAGTATATTATTGATACTGATTTTATTACTTCATAATTAAACAACTAAAGAAGAAGAAGTGGAAGAAGAAATAAAGATGAAAGAATCGGTAACAGAAATTACCTCTTCTTTGAGGCGCCTCTTTGAGACCTCCTCTTAGGGCACTAAAATTGGTCTTCGAGGAAGATAAAAACCTCTAGGATTTTTCTAGGGAAGTGGAGAAGATAATTTGGTAGAGTTTGGCCGAGCTGGAAGGCTCAAAGTGGTGTGAGGAAGATAGGTAGGAGGTGCCCTTTCATAAGGGAGGAGAGGGGCACCTTTGGAATAACTAAAACTATTATTTTATTATAAAGTCAAAATCGGTTTTAAATAGCTCCAAATTTATTACTTTCAAAGATAAGGTGGGGATGGGTCGAAAGCCTCTCATCCAATAGAATTTAGACAAGTTTAGGTTCTTATTTTAACCTTATCATTTAGATTTAACATTAAGTAAAATAATTTTACTTTTACCGTGTCTTCTTGTGTTCTTATACTATAAGGTTAATAAACTTACTATAAGAAGACAAACGAACCCCAAGTTGTTTATTATTAATATATATATAACTTTATATAAGTCATTTGTCCGATCCCTAGATTTTTAAGAATAAAATAACAATTAATAATATAATATTTGTTTTAATAATTATTTTATGTCAATTTTGACACTATTTTGTAATTGATTTTTGTGAAAATCATAACAGAATGATTAGTTCGAACAAAGTAAATTAAATCAATAATAACATGTCATATTAACCTATAAAATTAGTTGATTTCATAAAAAGTCTGAAATTGCATTTATTTGGGTATTTATTACATCAATTATGTCAATATTTCATTAATAAGATAATTACTACATCATCTTTGTGTCATAAATATATTAAATTATTTAATGTCTAAAAATTACAAATAAAATACCATTATGTAGGAAATATTTTTAGATTTCTAATGACTATTTATAGTCAAATTTATAATATGTATTACCCTATATTAAAAATTATTTACTTATTAAACATTGATATTAACTATTTTAACCCTTCTTTAAATAAATTAATAATAAATGTCCTAATGTAATCCATGTGTGCCTAAATGGTCATATTTTATTCCTAACGTAGTTTTTGGTCGAGTTACACTTATCCAATAGAATTAGGACATGTGTTAGGGTAATAATAATATCATTTTTAGCCTTAATTACCCTATTTACTTTTAACCGTGGGAAAAAAAAGTAAAAAGTTACTATTCACCAAAAATTATTTTCATCTCATTGAACCACATTTTACTTACTGACATCAACTGTGTCTCTCGTATTTTTGAAATTCCACTCACAGAAGCGGTAAAATTATGTTTTATGCAAAATTCATTTTTCTTACTACCATATTGTGGTTTCACTATTCATCAAAAAATGAAAGTTTCCAGAAAAATACAAAAAATTAGGCCTAAGCTATATTTGATATTATGAACTCAAAAATGATGTCTATTTTACCAAATTCAAAACATATCAGTTTCATTAATTAATTTAAAAATTAATTCCCGTCGTCAAAAAATAGCGTGTTCTTAATAGATAATAACTATCAAAAGATTGACACTTGTTTATGTCTGGTTTAAATATGAAATTACATGCAATGAACAACATTGAATTAAATTGTAAAAATATATTCTAAATATACTTTAAAACCGCTCAAATTAATAATTTATCACTATTAATTATTTTGATTAAAAAGGTTGTTTTTAATTAAAATTTAGTAATTTTCACTATTCATCAGAATATAAAAGTTATCCGAAATGTATCAAATTTTTACCTTAGGCTAAATTTGATACTCCAAATAAAAAAATGAAGTCCATTTTGAGAGATAAAATTTCTAAAATTTTAAAAGGTTGTTATTACTATTCATAACGGCTAGTTTTAATAATATTTTAATAGCATATCGTTGTTTATTGAAACTCGGTATTGCGTACTACACACGCTATCGAGGAAGGTCGCGATTATGTGTAATGCAAGGCAAGTCAAGGATGTGTGTTGTGCAAGCTACTTTTGGTGTAGCGTACAACACAATACATTAATTAAATTAAAAGAATATTTTTCATAAAATGTCGGGGTGTTACAGCACAAGGACAACATTTTTTGTTTTCATGATAATTTACGTAAAGTTGATGAATTAAAATAAATACTTACATGATTTTGGTACAATCTCACTGTTTCTCGTGAATTGAACAATTTCCACTTCATATCTTAAATATATGAAGATGAATTTGTTATTCATGAAGCATTAGCAGATCATGTGATAGAATGATGGTTCATTCCATCTATTTCAAACAAAAGGTTATCAAAAGTTATAAGTCCATCTTATGGTGAGATTAATCGTATATGGTTCCAAAAATGGACTTATACTTTATTTATCATACTGCTTAACAAAATATAACTACTTTCCACTAACCAGGGACTTCATGTAGGCTAGTGGTAGGCGATAAAGGCCTGTCGCACATCGAATGTGAGTTCGATTTCCATAGCCATATCCGACGCGATGGGCTGTCACACGTCCTGTAGGTTGTCCTTTTTCTAAAACTACATTACTATAAAATCCCATCAATAATATCAAAAAAATTCAATCCTTAAACAATACTAACTTATGTCCAACATAATCCATTCCAATCTTTAGGCTTATCTAAAATACTTCAGTCCAAGCTCATAGTATAAAGAAAATGATTATTTGAAATGTCACATAACAATCACGTGAATTCCATCATTTATCCCCCATATATCATAAGATATATCTTTTTCCTCAAATTACAAACATGTGAAGACCTTAATCATGTATTCTCTTGAAGAATGAATACCCATTTAACCTTAGTGAAAACATGAATGCAGTTAAAAATTAACACTTTCCACATACCAAAATCCTCAAAAAAAATTATACTCAAACCATGATATCACTTAGTCCTTATATCAATCATGAGCTCATGAATACAATAAAACATCTCATTATCTTCTTATCCCCTCATTATGCACATATCATCTGCTTTCCAAAATATTTGAATCACTTTTCATGGTTACCGGTACCATATAATTAATGAAAATCAAAATAAACCATTATATAGGTATTCCAATGTTCCACAATACGATAAATGAGATTCACAACATTATTTTAGAATCCCTTTACATAAACACATAATCATTCTATCACGTCATTGTCATACTCAACATTGCTGATAGTGATCGCTTGTGACTTCCCTTTGTCCTTTTCCTTAAGAGGTTGCCAACGTTGATCATCATTAATTCTTGGATTAGGGCATTGATTAGCATAATGCCCCATTTCCTTGCACTTGAAGCATTGAAGTGTTGGTGGAGCGTTCTATGAAGTCTTTTCTCTATTCACATCATTTGAAACCTTTTTCCCATTACTTCGGCACTCAGCTGCTCGATGACGTTCTTTTACACACTTGAAACATTTTCTAGTACCTTTTAGACAATATCCACCATGCTTCTTTCCACACTTTGAGCATAAAGAAACATTCACCTTTTTTTCACCATTGTTCTGAGATTTTTCCTTGAACTCCATCTTTCGTTTCTTGTCAAAACCATGAGATTGATGCGTAACACCAACTTCCAGATCTACCTTGATAGCACAACACAAAATTTATTCATAGCTACTAAAGTCTCTTATAGCTAATGCCCTTCGAAGACTTGGTTTTAAGCCACTGAAAAATCGATCAACTTTACATTCAGGTTGGATGATAATGCTAGATGCATAACTTGAAAGTCTTGTAAAATTTTCTTCGTATATACCAACAGATTCATCATCCTTCTTCTTAAGCTCAAGAAATTCCTTTTCCATCTCTGTTCGAAGAATACGAGGGATCAGAAGACCCGCTGAATGAAGGTGGGCACTGCCTCATGAAGGATTCAACAGAATGCTGCTCCTTTCTCTGCTCATTTGGAAGTCCAGAATGATTCATAGCTTGTGTAAGTATAGAAATAAGTTTGTGCACTCCATCTCCGATGACATTGGTTTGGTCAAGAGGAAAATAATTTCATTATCCATTACATTGATCAACACGGTTCCTTCGGGTTCCATCCATCATCTAAAACCCAAAAATAATAGTGTGAGAAGCAAATACCAAGCTAGGGAAAATGACATTATAAAGTGTGAGTACCTTCAATATCTAACATCTTAGGTTAAGTTCTAAGATCGTTACCGTAGTTCTAGGACTATATCCTATACGTATAATTATCCTTACGGAAATCCCCAAATATACCATAGAAATATCTCTAGGGATCTCACTAATGTTTTCACATCCTAGTATCCAAAGGTTGACTAAACCTTTCTTTTGATACCAACTGTAGAGGCCCGAAGCTTGACATACATGGAAAACACATTACTTTTGCGGAATACTTAATACATAACAAAATTCAAAACTCAAGGACCGTAATAGTTTAGTGTCTTTGTAAACTCTAAACGTAATCTTCTAACCGTGGTGAAATATCTTCAACATCTCCCATAAAGATCTTCCCCTTATGTTTTCTTACCTAAAAGATTTATTTATATCCTAGAGAAAAGAAAACATATAAAGGGTGAGCTCAAATTCTCAGTAAAGGTAAGCATGGATAAAATAAAACAAACCATATACATTTGAACTTAAAAACATGAACACAATGTTTAAACATCATGATCATGAGCAATGAAATAAAACATGGCAATACGTAAGGCATAGATCATAAAGAAACATTAATCATAATAAAATATCATGGGAATAAAACTTGTAATTGTGGAAAAACATTATGATTTCCATAGTATCCAAGACATTGCTGCCAGGACCATCTTAGTGGACAAAGTCCCTTTCTGAATCGAGTTCACTCCTCGTTTCAGTCCTGTAAAGCTGAACCGTATTAACTTACCATTCCAGCCATGTATATCTCATGAGATATAAATATTTACCCAATGAATTTGAAGGATATATAGTTCCCACCCATCTCATAATGAAATCATTCTTACTTGTGCCAAAAAATAAACATGAAACATTCATCATAACCCAAAGAATAAAATGGGCTTCATAAACATCATCTCATCATCACATAATCCATATAAAAAAATGGATATATCAACATAAGAAAAGTGAAACCATTTAAATCATAGGGACATTATACTTGAAACATACACATATAAAATAATTTCATCTTATATGGAAAAATTGTTTTGATAAAACACTTGAAATGAATTCTTGAGGAAAATATCCTTTCTTCTTCAAAATAAATTTCTTTTCACAAAACATCATGCAATTTTAAAAGAAAGAGATTTCTTTGAAAATATTCATGAAATAATTTGGAGGAAGCTTCATGAAAATAAGGCTTTATAAAACCGTAAAAAATCATTTCATGTCGTATACGTTAAAAAAACATTCTTCTCGTACTTTTGTCGGAAAAGTCAAAAAGTACCTTGTAGGGTAAATAAAAGAAAGATTCCTTCCATACCATGGGGTAAAAGTCAGAATGGGTAAAAAGTAATTTAATAATACATGAATACAATTTTATAAAACATGGACATGGATGATATAAATTACCCCAGTAAATACTTACGAATAAGAAATCTCACATAAAAATGAGATTTGCACAATTATCCCTTACCTTAGGTCCGATATGCTTTGTACGTATCCAAACCTCCTGTATAATGATTTAAATAATTTCATTGACTTATTGAAGAATCATATTCATTGTTATGATATCATATATGGTTCACTTATGACTTTATATTACCCATTCTCTTGAAAATTAATGTTAAAGTAGCATTTTGGGTAAAATCATCTTATTTATTGTACGTGTTTGGACATGTTGTTCGTGATGTTATTATTACGTATATCATGATTTACATACTTCCAAAATGTAAATCATGATATATATATCATATACATTCATTATATATCCAGCATATACAATCATTTATTATAGTACAAAACATATGGAGGTAAGAAATGAAATGCACCGTTCATGGAGACGGTAAACTGTACGTACGCATGAACGCTACATTAATTTATATTTATTATTTTAATGGAATTAAAACATAATGATACATAGGTATATTATAATTCGAGTATAATATCTTATATAATATCATTAACCACATCCTTTATACATCCCACATAAGGTATTAATGAATCACATCACTTTGAGGGGCCGGTAGTCCGCACTTCCTCAAATGAGATTATCGTATTTACCGAATATGGAAACCATAAAAGCTTGATATAATTTGGAATTAAATAAGCATAAGTAAATAATAAAAATAATATATAATATATATAAATACACTGCCATCATAATGGCCACCATGAGAGGCGGTAGGAGAAAATCGAAAAATCATCGTTTCGTGGGGCGATAGTTTGCCATCACATAAACATTATGTTCTTCATCCATTAGATGGAGGTGTGTGTAAGTGTATTTAGAATCCTTCTCATAACAACATCCTAGTATATTTAGGATATTGTTGTTGTCACAAAAGAAAGGATTAAAAAGAGATTAGGGGTTGGAGAAGTAGAATAAAAGAAAACAACTTAAGAGAAACTGTTACCTTTAATTTTGGTAACATTCTTTGGTTTGAACCAAAAATACTTCTTGGAGAGTATTCTGTCTAATTTAAGGCTTACAGGGGGAGGATAGGGATGTAGGGAGAATATTTGGGAAGATTTTGGATGAGACAAAAGGCTTGAGAGGTGTGAGGAATTGCATAGAAGTGGTCTCCTTTTATAAGGGAGAGGAGGGGCTCTTTAGGAAAGTGTGAAAACATTATTTTATTACAAACTTATATTCGATTTAAAGAGTTCCAAAAGACATTAATCTCAAAGATATGATGACTCATATTCGAAATAAAATCATCCAATTGGAATTGTGCAGGTTTTGGATGATATTTTAATCATAATAATCTTATGTATTTAAATCATTTATTAATGAGGTAAACACTACATCATTATTGTGTCATAAATAATTTAATTCATTTGATGTATAAAAATTACGAAACAAATATCATGATGTAGGGAATATTTTTAGATTTGAGAAGAATATTTATAGTCGAAAATATGACTTATATGACCCCTTATAAAAATTAATTACTAAAAGATTTTTTTTAAATTCAATTTTGTCTTTAAATTAAATTAATTAATCCAAATTGTCATTTTCACTACCAAGTGGCTCATTGGGGTCCCAAATCGGCCCAAGGATGCCCCTGGTTGGCCACTACTAATCCAATAAGGTTATGACAAGTTTCAAGGTAATTGGGAATTATTATAATATTCTTTTAGCCTTGAATTACCCTATTTAGCTTTAACAACAGTAAATAAAATTACCGTAGTTACAATTCATAATGCCCAAAAATAAAATGTAGCTTATTAACATAATTTTGACCCACTGATTCCAAATATGGAATCCATTTTTTCAAAATTAAATACACAAAAGTTGCAGAAATTAAATTAAAATTAATCATGTTGTCGAAAGAAAACGAGTTTTTTGTTTAAAACATTGCAAAAGATTGAATTGATTTAACCCATGAATTCAAGGTAAAATCAATGCTAATGACATACATTATATTAAATGGTAAAAATATATTCTATTTATAATTTTAAACCATTCAATATTATAATTTAACCACATAAATTATTATGATGAAAAAAGTTGTTTTAATTAAAATATAGCATATTTTTACTATTCATTAAAATATGAAAGTTATCAGGAAAATATAAAAACATTATCCAATGTAAATTTTTATATCCTGATTCAAAAGAAGAATTTTATTTTGTCAGATTGAACATATAAACATTTAAAAACTAGATTTAATGTGGGTGCGCCATCAAAAGGCGGCAAAACTGCATTTTTTGAAAAATACTTATTTTACCCAAAAAACTAATTTTATTCTCATACCATGTTCTAGAAAATGTGTAAGATGAATAATAATGTTATAAAATTCAAAATTTATTTAATAATATTCATAATAGCTAGTTCATAATAATATTATAATAATATATCAATGTTTAGTAAAACCCGGTATTGCGTACAACACACACTATCGAGGAAGGTCGTGATTGTGTGTAATGCAAGCCAAGTCAGGGTTGCATGTTGTGCAAAAATCCATTGTTGTTTCGTATAACAGAATCCAACCATATTTCATTTATACACTGAATATATATATATATATATATAAACACACTCAATGTTGCGTAGAATGACTATTATAAAATGAACATGAAATTGAGTGTAACACGATCCAAGAATAGCGTTGCGTATACTGCAAGCTAATATGGTGTTGCGTATAGTACAAGCTAAACATGGTGTGATGTATAATAGAAGACATCAATGAAATTAAAAGAATATTATTCATAAAATATCGGGGTTTTATAATAATATTATAAATTATATATATATATATAATAAATTCAATATTTAGGTATTTATGGTAATCTATAAATATTATAGATAGATAATTAATTACATAGTTTTTGGGGATGTTGGGTCATATGTATATGTGAAATCTACTTCAATTTTCATTAAGGATGAAATGAAAGGATGGGAAATAAAAGATTAAATTTATATAATAATTTTTTTATCTTTTATATAAAATTATTTCAATAAATATTCTCAGATTATATTCCATGAAATGTGTAATGGAATGAAGATCCATATCACTATATCAACCAGTTGTTAGCCATAGAGAGGAATAATGTTATCGTAACCCCCACAGAGAGGAAAGAAAGACTGTATATGTTATATAATAATTAACAAAAAATATTTATGATAAAATTATATATCTATATATATATATTACATTAATCAAGACTTATACTTTTCTGTTTAAAATAGAAATGAGAAACTAAAAACTTTGGTTTGAGAGGTAGTAATACATAATATACACAGTTGATGTTATTATTTTCCAATAAATTTAGAGGTAAAAAGAAACATGTTGTATTTTAACAATTGAGATTTAATAAATCATAAATATAATATTTGAACATTTAATATGTCATTATATATATATCTGTCATAGGTCGTGATGGAAAACAAATAACATCAATTCGTGTGGTCGAAGTCCATTGTACACATGATCAATAGTTATGTTTCCCATTTAAGGGAAGAGAAGATAGATATAGGTTTTGAAATTTTAAAAAATATGATCTTTGTATATTTTATACAATTTTTTTATATGAATATAATTTAAGAATATTTGAATGAGATAGAATAATATGGAAAATAAAAAATGTATATTTTAAAACATTACCAGTTTTTCAGGAAACCACTTTTGGTTTATCCGAAAGTCTTCCTAGAGTGGATTTCTGATATCACCAAGGACTATAGGATGTTTGGAGGGATTTATTAAATATACTTTTATAAGGAATTATTTAATTCAAATGATTTTTTATGTGTTAATAGATGATAATATCAGGTGGCCTTTTCTATGTTGGGGTGATGACACACATGGATGTTTTGAAATGAACATGTATACCCATGTTTTTAACATGAAACAAACATAAAAAAACACATTATAAATAATAATAGGTGATAAAATATATATTTGTATATAAAATGGGGTTGTATAAGTTTATAGGTCATTTTATGACCGTTCTATTTACATTAACCCAGGGTAAATCTGATTTATCCTTAACCACGTTAATAAATTTGTAATGTTTTTACTATTCATTTTGAACAAATGTTATGATGATATTATTTTCAAAATATAAATTATAATTAATCCAAAAATGGACTAAAATTTTCCTTTTTTACTTTCAAATAATTTTTGAATTTTAATTTAAAATTAATCTCACTAATGTGATAAGAAATTGGTTTTCTAAAGAGAAATGTTTCTATTCATTAAAAACATTTTATGTAAAAATTAATTTAAATAAACGTTATTGGTTTAATTATAATATAACATAAAAAATGTTATCTTTGAAATAATTTATAAAATATATAAAACTTTTTAACTCTTTACACAAAATGCATTTTTCAATAAAACCCATTATTTTTTAGTATTAATCAAACAATTAATATTTTTAGAAAAATAAAACAATTCACAATCAGATAAATTTTACATGTTTATTCCGAAAATGATGTTAGTTTTTTAAAATACATCTATAAAGGTTTCATGAATTAATTTTATATATTATTCCCAAAAGATGATTTTTTATTAAATTGTATTTTCTAAACATATAGTGACGTTACCCGAAAGAATATATATTTTTATAAATATGATATATTTATATAAAACCATTAAATATAATATTTCATTTTTGTTTCTTCATATTCACACCGTAAATTTTAATGGATATTTCATAACAGATATGATAAATAGTAATATGAATAGAATATTATTGTTCATTAGGACCCATTGTTGTGTGTCCCTCAAGATATAATAGAAATTTAATTTATTAAATTTTTTTAAAAAACTAAAATTGTAAAATTATATCCCCCTAAAAAAATAAATTTCCCTAATAAATTCAAAATTTTGATACAAAAACAATTTGGATACTTCTTCCTCATTAAATTTGGAGTTTCCCACATAGAATCCTCAAGTTGGTGGATTCACCATTAAATTATAATAAGTCCATTTGTCTTATTTCATTTACCATTATTTATATACTACAAAATATCCATTGGGTTTTCCTAATAATAATGATCACTCTCTTGTAGTATCACCTCTGAGTATATTACATGAGTTGTATCTCATATGTACCTCTTTAGGATAGATACATGGAACACATTATGAACCTAAGAGATGTTTGGTGGAAGAACCAAGAGATTATATAGCTACCCATGTGATCTATTGTTGAAAAGGTACAAACATACCTAGGTATTAGTTTTCCCTTATTTAAAAATCACATTTCATTATACCATGGAGAGATTTTCAATAAATCTTTCTCACCGACATCAAATCATTGATCACATAAACAATTATCAGCATTAATTTTCTTTTGTGTTTTTTCTTCCCTTAGGTTTTAATGAATGTATCTAACATTCATTGAAATTTATTCTTCTATATTTGTTACAAATAAATTTCTATCATGAACATCATTTGATCACATTGGTGATCATCAATTAATTCTACAAAATAATTCATAAGAATCCATCTACATTCTTGGAGTAAAAATTATTTTGTATGTAAACAAAACTTGAAGAATGTATTGATAACAACTACCTTGTATGTCTATATAAAAATGAATATCATATCATGGGGGTGGGGTTATTCCACTCTTATACTGAGAATATCATAGAGGAAGACACACAATTTTCAATCACAACTCCATATCAATAGTTTTTTTCAAGACTTCTCCAAAAAATTGTTGTAAAACACCGATAACAATCTGTAATAATAGAATTTAATACCCCATAAAACCTTATAATATCATCCATTTTTACCCATTAAATATTATCTATAGAAAAATCATTAATGATCAAAATGAATTGTGTTGACTATGTAAGGTTGTTGATAACAACCAATATTGTGTTGGGCCCTTGGGATTTTTGGGTGGTCTGATAAAATAATCTATGGTGATGTTTTTACATTTTTATTCCAAAATGGATAATGGTTGGATAATACCCATAATTAATTCCCATATTTACAATACATGGTGACATACTGAACACCATTAAATATACTCAACAATATCCACATTCATGTTGTCTATAAGGACTCAAATTTTCCATGTGTTATTTTTGGATATTTTATTGATTATTTTTTAGGTCACAGATTAAGATGTCTTGTGATTCTATGTATTGTGTATGTAAAATAAAATTTTTAAGTATATTAAATACATTAAATAGTATGTTCGTTAAGATTTCCTAAAAAAGTGGAATAAAATCGACATATGGCCTGAATCAGAAATCCAAGGGTATTGTTTTGATTAAACCATGGGGTTTACCCCAGGTACAACATAACCTTAATCTAAGTATGTAATTTGTATAAAAGTAATTGTAGTCATAAAATAAATAAAACAATTACTTAAAATTATTTTATTAATTCATTAATGTATACACTAATTATTTATTTTAAATACACACTTATGGAATATTCTTAGGGTAAGTCGTGTAACGTGGAAAAATCATTGGAGAGAATCTAAGAGGATTCCATTGGTAGAAAGTTACCAAATTGGTGATATATTACCAATGTGAGATAGAATCAGTGGATGTCACCAATATTCACGATGCACACAAAATCATTATCACAGATAAATAAAAATTCAGGTAAGATATTTGTTTTTATTAAATTAATTCCCCAATATTAATTTATACGATAAATTTGAACCAGTCAATCAATGCATTGATTCATGGATCAATCATCATGTAGGATGGGTTATATTAGTTGTGTTTTGGGGGAATGAAATTATGATTGTTGATTTTTCATTTTTATTCTCATGGAATCAAATTGAATTTGACCCAAACATCGATCGAGTTTTTTTCTTCATTATTGTTATTATTATTTTCTCCTCTGATAGTTAGTTCAATGTAGGAATTACTATTTTCTCCCTTGGAAAAACTATCTCAATGAATCATTTTTTTCAATCCTATTTCATTACAAAATAATTTTAAATCTTAGATATAGGATGGTTTTGACATGATGGTAGAGCGATGATGGGAGTGAAAATTGATGAGATAGTTTTCGATACACTATATAATTTTCTTCATTGTACAATGAAAAATGGCATATAAATTAATTTTCATAATGGATCTATGGGATTTAATATGTTGATTTTCAATAGAGAGAATATTTGGGTAGTGGTACGAAGTTTTCCGAGACAGGCCCATCCAGATTGGGGGTTGGAGAATTAGAGAAGACGTGGAGATTCCAAATATGATATTTTATAAAATTCCATGATACATTGTGAATAATGAAGATCCAAAATCAATGTACCCACACCATTCATAAAAAATTGTTTATAGATATTTTTAAGTATCACACTGTGTGTGACCTCTTTCTGGTGACTCAATATGTACCTCGGAGGGCACACAAACATGGGTTGGGGTACATGGGTTTGAGAATATTGTATACTCCCTTACACAAACACATCCTATACTAGTACATAGACTGATCTTAGTACTGGTACACAGGTTGAGTAAACATATTTCCAACACGCTATTTACTTCTACCTTAACATGTACACGTGACACTTCACATTTTCCATTTACATGGGTAGGCCTCATGGCTATGGTACATGAAGTGTATCCCTTCAACATGTCATGTACTTTATAAAACATGACATGGAGTGCTTTTTTTTCTTTATATTGTATAAGTTTCATTATGATATCTTCCAATATCTATTAACCAACGGTTATTATAGAATCGTATCCCACATATAAGTCATAGATCCCTTCACAAGGACTTCATTGATAGTGTTGTTTGAATCCATCTGTTAGGCCCTGAGTGAGATCATCCATTCATCTATCTTCCATAGTTTTTGTATATTATATTTTCATAATAAAAATTATGCAGGAACCAATCCCCTTTACAACATGTTAATACATATCGAGTTATTGGTATACCGTATTCCCTTTAGAGTGATCCCCACATAAGTGTCGTATCTCTTCGAACCTTCAGCGTGTACTTTTAATGGAATGATATGATGAGCATTAATTCTTAAATTAACATCATCATTGATATCATATTTATGATTTATTTATCATGAATGAGTGCTATGTAGATTATTCAATCTAGAATCTTAGTCTAGCATGCCACAGTTCATAATTACTTATAGACTCTATTTCATTGTTGAGTATATTTAGATATTATTATTATATATGATTTTAAAAAACCCCATGGAGAGATGAATATACTTATTTTTTTGTATGATTTGTTGTTTTAGGGTGTCATACTGGTTATTTTTATAGTCACCCCAACATGATCATAGCATACATGTGTAATGTCTTGTATATCTGATCAACCTTTTGTTATAGTCATAGAAGTACCCGATCAAAATGATGCTTAGTGATACTAGAGAGACCTACATGTCTTTATATAGTATTTTGACCTCAGTCCTAGTTTTTCATTCAAGTTGGAATTCTTTTCAAACTATTTTCAGCGGCTTATATTTGACCTGATTTACTCTACATTACTTCCAGTTTTATTTTGGTTTTGTTATGTAGATGTATCGAAGCATGTTTGTTAAGTCATTTTTTCATTTCATCATTGTATATTCATGGAGATGTTTTCATGTGTACAGGTACGTCATCTAAGGCATCCCTTGATACTTATATGCCTAGTCCGTTCTAGTTTACATGTATTGTCCATTTGGAGGTGGTATTAGGGAGTCACAGGATGGGCCACTCTGGGATGTTTCATGAATGAGTGGTATCAAAGGAAATAAGTTATAGAATAGGACCAAGTGTCTATGTTATTGGTTTCGGGATATTTTGCTAAGTATTTTGAGTTTGTAATTCTGACCAACAACTCTATTATTGGTGTGGTGGATGAAATATCAATACAAAAATACTCTTATCGCATATTTTTTCAACTCGTTACATGATAACATAGGTCGATGGGGACACAATGCTACATGCATAATATAGGAATGTGTTCTGGTATCCATTTAATTTATGAGTCATCTATATAGATATACACATTTCCCATGGAATATATTATATATTTTATGAATCCCCCATAATTTATAGATTCACAGATTACCAATCTTGATCGCATGGATGATCCCCTTAGTTATAAGGTGTAGATACCAGGATGAGTTCCTGAGATGTTAGTTCTAGGTTGTCCAACATCTATTCCTCCACCTATACACTAGAACATGGTACCTAAATTATGAAAGGATTTGGTGTGCATGCTAAGATGACATCATGATTTTCAATGATAGATAACCCTAAAGATCCAAGGTGAGCCCAAATCATTGGGGAATGAGGGTTGGATTGAGGAAGTGACCCATGTTTTTTTTATGGTTAGAGAACCAAAATAAAATATGGTGGTCATAGTGGGGAGGCATCCTCATTTCTCATCAAGGTGATGGTAGGGGTTAGTTACCCAATATTACAATGAGTAGACTCTACCATGACTCTGGTTTTAGTGAACACTCATAGAGGAGTTCTCTATAGCTATGATGAGGGCTATACATAATGAGAAGATTATGCAGCTCAAACAAGGAAAAATGATTGAATTTTAGTATTCATTGATGTTTAACAATCACTCTAGATACAAAATGGATATTGTTCGAGATTATTTACATAGGTATCAGACCATTGAGTGAAGGTTTTTTTGAGACATCCATGCTAATTATATCCCTATATGCATCTGTATTAATGTTGAGGTTCTAGATAGTGCTTTGGTGGGTGATAGTTTCTTAGATGAGGAGATACAACCATTGGTTGTTATATGTGGAAATGTAAGAGCATAAACCATTGCATTAGGGTTTCAAGGTTATCTGCACCGACTTTGTCATAAGATGTGTTTTAGGAGGAGGTCCAAGGACAAATGATTTGTTGTTAAGGACTATCAGATGGGTCTAGTATCCCAAAGAGAGGCGGTGTTAATCATGTGATGGTATGGAACATAATTCTTGTAACATAACAGTTTCGGGTGCCACATAACCACAAGAGCATTTCCCCAAACGCCAGAGGCTGCGGACTAGCAGCGAGGGCCCAGGTCTGATAGTTTGGAAATTATGCCCTCATTTTTCAAATTATAGTGCAAAAGAATATAATATAAACATACAACAACAGCGGAAGCAATAAACCATACACAACTGGAATGAACAACTGATGACAAAAAGGGAAAACAACAGTAATATATATATATATATATATATATATATATATGAAGATGCAGTATGTCACTATTCTATAAAATAGCCAGAACATGTTACACTACAAACCATACATCACAACTGAAGTACAAGTATAGAAAGAAATACAGAACAGCCCGCATCATCATGAGCCAGTTCTCAGTGCCATGCTCTCCTACACCCCAAAAACAATCAACTACCTATATAAGGGTCCATTCCCTTATCTAAACTTGTAGACATGTAATTTGTTTGGGCCGAAAAGAATGACCCAAACAGGGTGTGAGAAATGAATCCCATTAGACACCCACCAAAGGCCCGTTACCAACTGTGTGAAAGCATGCAAAAAAAGTGTGAATTAGTAAAATGCAATAAGCAGTACTGAAAAGTAACTAACATAACCAGTTATGTTTCCATTTTAATAACTTTTAATCATTTAATTTAAAATATCACCAGAGTGAATAATTTATGTAAACAGCTAATGTCCTCAAACACGTAAACCCCTACCCTCAGGTAATGATTATCCAACACAAGAATCATCCCACAGGCACACGGATATTTCCCACAGGTGTAAGAAGTGTCGCCCACAGGAACAGAATAAATTTCCCACAGTCACAGAAGATTTTCCCACGGGATAGGATAACAACTGCCCTCAGACTAAGCAAAAAAATGCCCATGGGCTAAGTAAACACTGCCCTTAGGCGCAAGTAACCGGGCCATGCCCAATAGTTAAATAAGCATTCACAAGAAATTCCTCTCAATTCAAATATAAAATAATTACTTTCAAGGCATACCCTTGGGTATCCTGGAAAAATGGCTAAACAGGTGAACACACCCCTGGGGTGGTTCAGGATCCAAGCACTGATCCGAAACAACAATTTTGCAATTTAATTTAATTACCTATACAGTTCTAGGTAGTCAAAATAGTCACAGCCACATCCACACGACACCCCAATATGGGTTCATGGCACCAAAATACACAAAACAAACAGCAGTTGGAAAAATGAACACCAATCCACCTACCTTATACACTGAAGAATGGTATACCCGAACGATGCCTTCTGAAACGCCCAAGAACGACGTAGATCTAAAGTAGAATAAAAGACGTTCAAACTCAAATAGAATCTATTAGAGGAATAATTGAAATGAACTACGCAAGGAGATGGGGTGAATACCCGTGCAGTTCCAACGTGATCGACAGAAGCAGAAAAAAATTCCCGACACTCGATTTGGTGGTCCACGAAGGTTCTTGCATCCTCTCCCGAGCTCTTGTACGGTTCTAAGCCTTCCCTATGAACAGGGTTGGCTACTACCCATTTTAAGAGAAAAAAACAAAGTACACAACATGTAATTTTGAGTACACAGTGTGTACTCACTTCATTTAAATGTTCCTCTAGAGGCACCACAAAACTGTTCATCTGCCGACATGAGTACACGACATGTATTCCCGACTACACAGCGTATACTGTCACCCAACTGGTGGCTGCTTCGACCACCTTACTATTTCATTTGCTGACGGACTTCACGGCATGTAAAGGACCACTACACGGCGTGTAGTCGATTTTTACACCTTTAGTCGCCGACAAGGCTTAACACCCTGTGTACTCATCCCACACGGCCAAAAGTACACGACGTGTGGAAAAGTACAGGGCGTGTAGTCCCAAATTTTAGGATTTTCCCCATTTCTTTTATTTTCTCAAAAACACTTAAGGAAAGGAGAAAAAGAAGAAACCCATACCTCAAAACTAAGAACCTAGTTCTTACAAACTTCCCCCCTTAAAGCAATTCGTCCCTGAATTTCCCTTCAAAGGGTGGTAAAGACATAGCCATGAACAACTCTGGCCACTGAGCACGTACGTCAGTCTCCCGCTCCCGGGTTTCTTCCTGCACTCGGCCATGCTTCCATAGCACCCGTACGAGAGGAACTGACCGACATCAGAGAACCTCTATGCTATTATCAACGATAAGAATCAGATTATCCTCAAAGGATGCATCTTCCTGAATCTCAACCTCCCCGAGTTGAAAGACCTGAGATGGGTCTGAATGATAACGACGCAACTGAGATACATGGAAGATGAACTGCATGGATCGGTACCTCTGTGGTAACTACAACTAATATGCAACCAGCCCGACTCTCTCTAGAATCTCAAATGGACCCACATACCTCGGTGAAAGTTTACTCTATCTCCTGATATGCCTGTGTCCCAACCTCGGTGAAACACGCAATAAAACCTGATCCCCGACCACGAACTCCAAAGGTTGTCTGAGTCGATCAACATATGATTTCCGCAGAGACTGTGTGGTAGCCATCCATTTCTGAATCAACTGGACCTGCTCCAAAGTCTCCTACATGAGACATGGTCCCAATAAAGCTGCCTGATCTTCCACTAACCAGCACTATGGTGATCATCATGGCCTACCATATAAAGCCTCATATAGTTCCATCTAAATAGTTGCCTAGAAACTGTTATTTTAGGAAAACTAGACTATGGGTATATGGTTCTCCCAAGAGTCCCCAAAGTCTAGTATGCATGCTCGCATCATATCCTCAAGCACCTATATCATACGCTCCTACTGGCCATTGGTCTGAGGGTGGTAAGCTGTGCTTAGAAGCACCTGTGTACCCAGTGCCCTCTGAAAACTCTTCCAGAAACAAGATGTAAAACAGACGACCCTATCGGAAACTATATAATGTGGGACCCCATGAAGACGTATGACCTCTCATATTTACAAATTTCAGATTTCGTCAACACCGAAGGTCCCCTTGATCGGAAAAAAGTGAGTTACCTTCGGGAGTCTGTCCACAACAACCCACACAAAATCATTTCCTTGAGGTAACCTCGAAAATCAAGTCACAAATTCCATCGCGACATCGTAACATTCCTACTCTGGGATGGGTAACTACTCTAACAGTTCGGCTAGCCTTTGATGCTCCACATTCACCTGCTGATAACTGGAACACCTTGTAACAAAACCAGCTATCTCGCTCTTCATACCCGACCACCAGTACTGGCGTCTCATGTCACGGTACATCTTGGTAACTCTCGAATGAACTGCCTAAGCTGAAGCATGAAACTCCCACATCAACTCCTCGCGTATATCCCTTGGAAGCCATACACTTCCATGGAAACGTTGTACCTCATCATCGCCTATCGTCCAACCAGGAGGAGGGTCCACACTTTACACCGACTCCTGTAAAACAAGTCCTTCTGAATCAAATATCTGTCTCATCCTCACTCTATCCAAAAGGGTAGAAGTAACAACTAAAGAATAAAGATAGGTTTGATTCTGACTGTCGTGAACCTCCAAATGAATCACAGAGAACAAAGCCATAAGCTGCCATTCACCACTAGCCTCCTGCACTGCCTGTATCTGAGTCTTCCTGGTCAGTGTATCAGCAACTACATTACCCTTTCTAGGTGTATAGGCAAGCTCAAAACTGAAATACTGAAGGTATTCAACCCACCTTTTCTGTCTTAGGTCCAATTCACGCTGTGTAACAATGTACTTCAGACTTTTGTGGTTGGTGAAAACCACGAAATGATCTCCCAAGAGATAATGTCTCCAACAGCGCAACACATGAACAACTGCAGCCAATTCGAGGTCATGCGTCGTGTAATTCCTATCATGTGGCCTAAACTGCCGAGACCTGTACGCAACTACTCGATCGCCCTGCATCAACACAGCTCTTAGCCCAATACCCGATGCATCACAGTAAACTATATATCTCTTTCCCTTCTCTGGGAGTATCAGGATTGGTGCTGATGTCAACCTTCCTTTCAGGTCCTGAAAGGTTGTCTCGCAAGCTTCTGAACAAAAAAACTTCACACTCTTCTTAGTCAAACCCATCAACAGTTCTTCTAAGCGGGAGAAGTCGGGTATGAAGCATTTTTAGTAACCATCCAGCCCCATGAAACTCCATATCTCAAACACGTTCTTAGGTTTCTCCTAGGAAACCACTACCCTCACCTTCTCTGGGTCTACTATAACTCCTGCCTCCGAGATGATATGACCTAGGAAGTGAATCTGGTCTATCCAAAAGTGGCACTTTGAGAGCATATCATATAGCCGATGCTCTCTCAGTGCACTCAATATAATCTCAAGATGGGTGGCATGGTCGTTTCGAGTCTGAGAGTACATCAAGATTTCGTCCATGAATAATACCATGAAGGAATCCAGATAATGATGGAACACATGATTCATCAGATCCATGAAAAATGTTGGTGCGTTCGTGAGTCCGAACGGCATAACCAAGTACTCGAACAGAACATATCTGCTCGAAAATTTTGTAAGTGGTATATCCGATGGTCTCACACACAACTGATGATATCCTGATCTCAATTAAATCTTCAAGAACACTCACGCTCCATGAAGTTGATCGAAAATATAATCAATCCTCGTTAAGGGATATCGGTTCTTGACTGTCAATCGGTTCAGCTTCTGATAATCCACACAGAGTCTGAGGGTACCTTCAGCTTTCTTCGCAAAAAAGACCGGAGAACCCCATAGAGAAGTACTGGGTCGGAAAAAACATCTTTTCCTGTAACTTATCTAACTGCCTCTTGAGCTCCGGCAACTCTGGCATGGCCATCCTATAAGAAGGAATGGACACTGGTGATGCTCCTAGCACAAGCTCAATAGATAATTCCACCTCACTCTTTGACGGAAGACCTAAAAAGTCGTCCGAGAAGACATACCTAAAATGATCAACCACTGGAGGGAAATCTGTCTGACATGTCCCCTGGTCATCCAGATATTAGCTTTCAATCTCGGATGTTACTCCACCTCACCCATGATGCGCTGGTCTACCTCGACTTTCCTAAACATCCCAATCTCCCTTGAATAGAAACTCTCCACCATCTGGTGATGTGAAACGCACCCTGCGCCGATAGCAGTCCACAAAGGCTCGAAAGGGGACCAACCAGTCCTTTCTGAGAATGAAATAATAGGTTGTCATATCTAAGACATAGAGGTCCAAAAGAAAGTGACACCCACCATCCTCAAGGGGACACTCCTTGCACTGATGCACACCAGCCGTTCTAGTCCCCAACAGAGTGTCTAGTTTCATAATATTAGAAGAAGATGAAACACAGAGCCCAAGGATCTTCACTAAGGGAACATATATGAAACTATGTGTAGCACTCGTATCGAAAAGTACCGAAGATAAAACAGAAGCTACCTGAATAGTACCTCTGACTGTAGACATTCTAGGATCCTACTCCTGCTGGGTCTGTTCCACTGCATATGCCTTCCCACTACTGCAGCCCTACGACACAGCCTGGCTACCCTAAGTTGTCCCGCCCTGCTGCCTCTGTGATCCTGGTGTCTGGATACCATGGCCAAGACCACCATCTTTTCCTGCACGCCCTGACGTATTCCAGTTCCTTGAATGGCAAGAAGCTGATGGACGTGCTCTCGTACGCCGAGTCTACACAGAACCCCTCTCACTAGCCATCGGTGGAAACTCCCTACAAAAGCATTATAGATGAACCATCTTGCCGCATGCTCGGCACTCCATTGGGTCTCGTGGACACTGTGGCCTCTTGTGCCCCTTTCTACCACACTGGTAGCACATGACCTGGCCACCTGACGCATTCTTCTTGTTGGTACTGCCACCCTGAGAGAAGTCCATCTGTCTCTTCCTCTTGCCAGTATAAATAGTACCAGTAACTAGTTTCGAACAGCGCTGGCCCACACCACTAGATTCCCGCTGGTTCCTCTATGTAATCAGCACCTGGTTCATAATAGTGTGTACTGAAGGCAACTCGAAAACATTCAAAAACACTCAAATGTCATATCGGAGACTATCCTCAAAGCGCCTATCCCTCAACGTCTCATCACCCACCAGCACGGGTGCAAAACACTGTAGCTCGGTGAAACGAGCAGAATAGTCCATCACCGACATAGCGCCATTCTGCAGATTTATTAACTCTCGAGCTCTATCTGCCCTCAGTGTCTTTGGAAAGAAGAAGTCATAGAAGACTGCCTGGAAATATTTCCATGCCATGTCCCTGTGATGCTCCGACTGGGTGGTAACATCCAACCACCTCTTGGCGGAATCACGCATCATATAAGTCACGAGCTTGACCCTCCACCCTGGAGGCATCTCAAGATGCTCGAAAATAGTCTGCATAGACCCTATCCAAGAATCTACAGCCTATGTTCCGCCATCCCATGAAAACGTAGGCAGATGCTGGTACTGGAAGATACGAGTCAGCTCGGCTATAGATTTGGCAGTCGGCGGTGCTCCTGAAAAGTCTGCATGAACCGCATAAAGCCTTCACGGAACTGCGCCTCTGTGCCTGTGTCTGGTATAATGGTTGGCGCTGCATCTGGCTCTACTGAAGGATCCATTGGTAGACCATGTCCCACCATCTCTCAAGTATACTCGTTGCCGCTCTCCTAGGGAACAACGCTTGGTCGTCTCGGCGGCATGAATCTACATGGTCAAAACATGTCTTAGATTAATGATTAATAACGACCGAAAACGAAGAAACCCAAAAGGGAACTGCAGGAAGAAGGCATTCAAAATTTGAAAAACAAGACTACACGGCGTGTATAATGACTACACGATGTGTACCTGACTTCCCTTTTCCTGCTCAGGTCCTTTTACATGGCTAAGACACACGACCCCCATTGAACAAAAACAACATGGCGTGTATGGAATCTACACGGTGTGTATAGTGAAATTTCCAACTGCCCGTGTCGTTTGTGAAACGACCACTTACTCGGCTTTACACTACAAGCCATTTTACACCCACACACGCTGTGTACACCACCGTATTTCCCAGCCACATGGCTAAGGCCACACGGTCTTTCCATGGACAAGACTACACGGTGTGTCCCACAGGTATGCAGTGTGTTCAAGGAATGTTGACACTATCCCGTGTTGTTAGTTACACGGTCGAGTCCCTAGGTCACACTACACGGCGTGTTAATCATTGACACGACGTTTTCTGTACAGGAGTACACTGACTCGTGTTGTTAGTTACACGGCTCAACTCCGGGTCAACACTACACGACATGTACATCAGTTGCATGGTGTATTTTACCCAAGCTCTCCCCATCCCCATGTCGCCGCCTACATGGTTTGTGACACAGGAAGAGACTACATGGCGTGTACTCTGGGAACATAGCATGTACTAAAAATGTTTATTTTTCATCCCGAACAGAAGACCATACACGGCATGTTTAAAGTACTACATGGTGTGTATACTGGGATTATGGACAGTATGCCTCAGAAACTTTCCCAGGACCCAGAAAATACCTAACAACAACACCTAATTGTCAAATTCCGACCCGTGAGGGCCCATACTCCCCACAAATCAAAGTTTGACATCTTATCTGTGTTATAACCAAATAACAGTCAATGATCCATTAAATTCCAGTAAATAGGGGGCCATACTCCCCAAAAAACCAATGTTTGGCATCCATTCTTTCAACAAACTTATACCACAATACCCTACCATATAGCATGTATTTATCAAGCAGCTATCACAACATCCTACTTTTCTAGCATAACAACTATCACAACAACATGTAGATTCCTAATGCACATACATGGCATGGAAACTATGCATGGTATGTGATTTATAGCATGTGCCTATATGATGCATGATATGGAATAACCTCATCTCATCGGGTTGTAACTAAATTGAACCCATCGATAAAATATAAATAGCTCAATACAAGTGCGTCACCCAATGGGGAAATCATATCAACTGTAAATTGCAAAACTAGTAAAATTGCAATATGAGGTAAATTGGATTTTCCATGTACATGGGTTAGCTACGCCTGGGAAAAACTTATTACCAACTATCGTTTCCATCCTATCCCTGACTAAGGATCCAGATTTTAAGTCATAGAAAATAATTCTTTTGATACCAATTTGTAACATCCCGGTTCCGGGTGCCACATGACCTCAAGTGCATTTCTCCAAACACAAGAGGCTGCAGACTTGCAGCGAGGGCCCTGGTCTGATAGTGGGGAAACTATACCTTCATTTGTCAATGTGTAGCATATCGGAATATAATATAAATATACAACAATAGAGGAAGCAATAAACCATACGCAACTGGAATGAAAAACTGATTAAAAAAAGGGAAAACAACAGTCATATATATATATATATATATATATGAAGATGCAGTATGTCACTATTCTATAAAACAGCCAGAACATGTTACACTGCAAACCATACATCAAAACTGAAGTACAAGTACAAAAAGAAAAACAGAACAGCCCGCAGCATCCTGAGCCAGTGCTTGGTCCCATGCTCTCCAACTCCCCAGTAGCAATCAAGTACCTGTATATGGTTCCATGCCCTTACCAACACCTGAAGACACGTAATCTGTTTAGGCTGAAAAGTAGGTCCCAAACAGGGTGTGAGAAATGAATCCCAATAGGCACCCACCAAAGGCACGATCCCAACTATGTGAAAGCATGAAACAACAGTGTGCAGTAGTAAAATGCAATAAGTAAGCAGTACTGAAAAGTATATAACTTAACCAGTTATATTTCCATTTTAATATCTTTTAATCATTTAATTTAAAATATCACCACAGTGAATATTCTAAGTAAATCGATAATGTTCTTAGACACGTAAACCCCTACCCTTAGGTAAAGAGTGTCCAACACAAGAATCTTCCCACAGGTACACGGATATTTTCCACAAGTGTAAGATGCGTCACCCACAGGCACAGAATCAATTTCCCACAGGCACGGAAGAGTTTCCCACAGGCTAGGATAATAACTTCCCTCAGGCTAAGAAAAACAATGCCCACGGGCTAAGTAAACACTGACCTATAGTGCAAGTAACCGGGCCATGCCCAACATGTAAATAAACATTCATAATAAAATCCTCTCAAGGCAACTCTACAACCATTACATTCAAGGAATACACTCGGGTATCTTGGCCAAACGGCTAAACAGAGGAACGCAGCCCTGGGGTGGTCCAAGATCCAGGCACTAATCCCAAACAACAATTTTACTATTTTATTTAATTACCTATATAGTTTTGGGTAGTTAAAATAGCCATGGCCTCAGCCACACGACACCCCAACATGGGTTCGTGGCACCAAAATGCACAAAACACACAGTAGTTGGAAAAATGAACACCAAGCCACCTACCTTAAACACCGAAGAATGGTATACTTGAACGATGCCTTTTGAAATGTCCAAAAAAACGTATATATGACATTAAAGAAAAGACGTTCAAACTCAAATAACATCCATTAGAGTATGAATTGGCAAGAACTACTCAAATAGATGGGAGGGCTTACCTGTGCTGTTCAAACGTGATCGACAAAAGCGGAAACAGATTCTCGATGCTCAATCTGGAGGTCCATGAAGGTTCGGCCATCCAATCCCAATCTCTCATCCGGTTCTAAGCCTTCCCTATGAACAGGGTTGGCTAAATCCCATTTTAAGCGGAAAAAAACAAAGTACATGGCGTGTACTTTCGAGTACACAACGTGTACTCACATCATTTAACTGTTCCTCTGGCAGCACCGCCAAATTGTTCCTCTGCCGACATGAGTACAAGGTGTGTATTCCCGAATACACAGCATGTACTATTGCCCAGTTGGTGGATGCTTCCACCGCCATACTATTTCGTCTGCCGATTGACTACACGACATGTAAAGGACCACTACACGACGTGTAGTTAGTTTTTACACCCTTATTCTCTAACAAGGTTACACACCCTGTGTACTCATCCCACATGTCCAAGAGTACATGGTGTGTGGAAAATTACATGGCGTGTACTCTCAACTTTTATGATATTCCCCATTTCATTTATTTTTTCAAAAACACTAAAGGAAAGGAGAAAAAGAAGAAACCCATAACTCAAAACTAAGAATCGGGTTCTTACATTTCTTAGGATTGTCTGATCCACTGCATGGCTAAATGACAGACCTTGGATAGACCTCCAAGGTAGAGTAAGTGTCAATAGGATTTATGAACATGGTTTAGAAGATGAGGTAGATGAGGTGAGACTGAATTAGTTGGTGGAAGTAGATTCGAATTGTTAAAACTACAACCCTAGGTGGTGCATGCCAGGATTAGGGCGTGGGAGGAAATGGGTGGTCACAACAGTAGTTAGTCGAAACATTTCACAAATCAGCATTAGAATTTTCTGATGGTATTACATGTGTATTTTATATTCTATATTGAATACTGATAGACATAGGTGCTAGTCCATCCTTTATTTCCACATATTTGGTACAAGACATAGAGATTCATGTTGAGGCCTTGGATCAACTATTGAACATTGAGACTTCTACAGGAGACGACTGAGCGATCACACACTTGTGCCAAATGCGTGACTTGATTCTTGGTGGTGAGAGTTAATTTTGGGATCTCTTGGTCATATTAATGTGGCATTATAAATTCATCTGAGGTATGGACTAGAAATAAATAGTTCATGCTTAGATTGACTGTTTTTAAGGTGGATGTAGCGTGACTGTCGTGACGTAAAAAGGTTATCCATTGTCGATGAAAATGAAATTTTGGTATAGAAGGATGGAATCAGGAATAGGGGTGAAAATTATTACTCATTAATTGGCTATCGTGACACTTAATTTAGTTGATGTTATGATTTCTCAGATTCTTGTGGTTTTAGTGGTGTCTAAAGATGCATTCCTCGATAAAGTTCTTCGTTTACCAACCCAATGATATATAGTCCCTTGTATGGATATATACCTTTATATGGAACCAATATATTACCCATAATACTTTATGGCTTCCAAAAATATTCATGAGAAGAGGGAGTAGTGGGAATGCTTAAAGGGGAAGGGATTTGTTAGACACAATTTTTCACATGGTGAAGCCCTATTGTTGTTCTTCAAAAAGGCCGACGATTGATTGAGATATTTTGTGGACTAATGAGACATGAAATAGGTGACTAGGGAACCAAATTAAACTATAGAGGATATATGATCTTTTTGATAAGTTTAATGTGGAACAATGGTTGTCAATATTTGACTCTATGTTATTCTATTAGTAGTTGCATGTATAGAATGAGGATATGTCGTAGATTCCATTCAGCTGTCACTATGATCTATATGAGTTATTGGAGACACCCTTCAGCATAAGTAAAACCTTAAAATGATAATGGGACTCATAAAACAAGTATTTAAACCTTTCGAGGACTAGTTCACTATTTTCATCATTGAAAATGTCCTTGTGTACTCACCGATTGGGGAGGAGCAAGAGAGACACTTAAGTATGGTACTAGACAGCCCACAAGAGAACAATATTTCTAGAAATATCTCAAATTACCTATTCAAGATTTAGGTGGCCCACTTTTTCAGAAATTTCATCTAAATATATGGATTTTTAGTGGACCCAGCCAAGGATGAGGTCATGATATATTGGGATCCACCTAAGAGCATGATGAATGTCTAGAGCTTCCTTGGGTTCGTAGGATATTAAAATAGATTTATAACCAATTTCTCTATGATATCAGCACCCATGACATATTTGACATGAATAGGGAATTCATTCACGTGGACTGAGAGTTTATAGTACGATTTTTAGTAGTTGATACATTTACTGTTGAGTGATCCTATATAGCGATTGTCAGTAGTGGGTGTTGAGTAAGTAATTTTCTTTATTCCCTCAGGAACGAGGTGGTTTGATTCAAATGTAGGAGGTTATTTCCTATAGTTCAAATTATTGGATACCACCTTAGTAGAACTATGTGACACTTGATTTTTTGTTAGTATCTATTGAATTCAGATTAGAGATGTGGCGAAATTACATGTTGGGAGATTAGTTTAATTTTTATCCTAATATAAAGAGTCTTAAGTAAAAATTCTATCTGAATAATCATAACATTAGAGATAGGTCATGGATATATTCCCTCCAGGATTATGACTTCAAGATTTATTATTCTTATAGAAAGGGGAAAATAGCACTAAATTCTCTCATCCATCGATTATGTTCAAAAGTACCGAATGAGGTGTGAGAGTAGTAAGCCTCTTAGCCTTTATCCATTGTGGATGGAGATAGATCAGCTTACATCCATTTAATAAGTGATACACCAAAAATATTTCAGTGAGTCAGTTAGGCATAGCATTGGGATTCTAGGGAGAGACCCTACGTACTTAGATATGCACTAAACATGATCTAGATGGATTTTATAAGGGTGGAGCGCATGTCATTTTTTCATGGGATGAATGGTGGTACTGAGGATATTGCTGGAGGACGCACTGAGAGTGATTCATACATATCCATTAGTAGTATATCTATTTTTTGTAAAGACATACCATGACCTATGAAGTGCTTTTTTTATCTAGGGATGATGAAAATATTTGTATAGTTTGTCTCTCAATGCGTTACTTTTTAGAAATTGAAGGATGAGCACTATGTTCCATCGTGTTTAGATCAATACCTTGAAGTTCCATAATTGATATGGGATGGGATATCCATGAAATATGTGATGTGATTACCATGTACATCTATGGGACATGATTCCTTCGGTTTATTCATACAACAACTCACAACGTCAGCCAACTTTATTGAAATTTTGGAGATGAATTTAGTAGAGGGATTGTGAAACCTCTGAATGAAAGAGATAGACTGACTAAATAGAGTTCCATTGAGGATTAATTCTAATCATGATTCTCTATTCACATACCGATTGTGTAAGGGATTGCAAGAAGCTTTTGGGGATCAGTTATGCTTGATCATAGTGTCTCACCACCAAATTCATGACCAAACTGAGTAGACCATTCATATTTAAGATGACATATGTAAGATTTCATGTTAGACTTTGGCCTTTTTTGGGAGGATTACCTACCACTTATGGTGTATTATACAACAATAGATACCTTTCCACCATCAGTATGGAACTATTCGAGGCTCTAGACGGGTGACCCTATAGGATATCAATTTTCTAGATTGACCCAGGGTTAGTTGGATATCTTGTGATTATAGTTGGTATGTGAAATAACCGAGGAGGTGAAAATCATCAAGGATTGGATGAAAATTTCACAAATCCATTAGAACTCTAATTCATGAAGGATAAAGAGGACTTGAGAGTTCGAGGGTGTGACAATGTGTTCTTATTTGTTTCCCCTCGATGTGGATAATGGATATTTATCTGCGCTAGTATACTATCTTCAATATTTTGTGGCCCTCTTTAGATTATATGTAGAGTTGGCAAGGAGGAATAATAATTATCTCTAACACCATAGTTATACCATGTATAAGAAATCTTCCATGCATCACTACTGAGGAGGTAAATGCATGACCCATAAAACATTATCAACTGTGGTGATATGGAAATCAAGTATATAACAACCTTTGCTGAGTATGAGGTAGAGATTCGGGATGTGAATGATATGATCTATTGGGTGTATTTGATTACTTTAGTGTGTGCCTAGTGGAATCCATGGAATCTCCAAGAGAGCACATGAGAGTGAGAAGATCAAATTTGTTCTCAATACCCACATATCCATGTGAAACCGTTATCTTCTATTTCTGGAACATAAATCCCTAAGGTAGGGAAAAATTAATTACTTGTATATTCTATGTTTTATTTATTGTAATTGTATGGATTCATTACCATACTATCTTCTGAGATGATGTTTAATTCCAAGGAAGAATTTTCTTAAAATAATGTTTTTAAATATATTAAATAAATTAACTCGAATGAATTAAAAGATCTCCTAAAATAGTGTAATATATTATAAAAGGGCTTCAGATCAAAAATATAGGGGAACCATTGATTTCTGAACGTGGGTATATCCTATTCATGAACTAACCTTGATTGGCATGTGGAATTTGTAGAAAAGTAATTTGGTGGTGAAAAATAAATAAAACTATTAAATATTTTTATTAATAAATTGATTTACTAACCTATTATTTATTTTAAATATTAGCTATTGAAAAACATGAATCATTAGATGCATAATACCACATGTATTTGGAGAGCATGAAAGTGGATTTCATTGGTGGATTATGACCATATAGACTATTGATGACCAAGGTGAAAAAGAATCACTTGATCTAGCTAATGATCATGATGAATGATCATTTTTTCAGCTATCAATCCTAATCATGGTATGAGATTTCATTTGATTGGGTACTTTCCCCATTATTAATTTCATTGATGAAATTGAATAAATCAATTTATTTATTGATTAATGTATCGATTGTCATGTGTGATGGGTAATATTAATAAGGTTTTTGGTAGAATTACATTGTGATTGTTTATTCTTCACTATTATTCTCATGAAAACAAATCCGGGTCTATATAAATATCAATTGAGGAGTTTTCCATTTTATTATTATTGTACTTTACTCCCCCAATTCAATAATCATCATGATATTTCGTCAAATGTCACATGATTCTATGGTCATGATTAATCGATCATTTCACCCACATTTCATAGCACAACAACTGGAATTCATAGATTTGAGATAGAGATGACACAAAAGTCATGCAATGATAAGAGTGGTGACAGATCAAACAATTATTTATATTTGATTTCACGTTTTTTGGATTAAAATGGAGAAATATGTTAAAATCCATTTTCCATACATAGAAAAGGGCCAGAATATGTGGATCCATGATGAAGAGACTCATCAGAACGTGATTCCAAAATTTATGGGTGAGGTGCAACTAGATTAGTGGTTCAAGAATTAGTATATATACACGAAATGTATATCTATAATTGTGGAAAATTCTCTACTACATTGTGTGTTATGAAGATCCACACACCATGTGTCCCCCCTCGCGTGGAAGCTATGTTTTCGGGATACAATTAATGATCACATGACATGTGATGCTATCACAAGGAATGTGAAATCTCCTTGGTGACTCGATGTGTACCTTCGAGTGTACACTAATAGACATTAGGGTATAAGTGTTGGATCACATCATTTAATCCCCTACATAGACATAGCCTAGATATAGTACATTGGATGATCTGGGTACTAGTAACAGGGTAGTGTACTCGGGAAGCTGGCCTGCTATGTACTTATACAAATACACAAAAAAATGATGCTGGACTAGGGCCATTTACTTGAGTATGGCCATGGATTATGTGACACATCATGTAACCCTTATACACACAGTGTACCTTCGAAAACATTTATTAGATCTGCTTTTATTGATATCTTAGAAAAGATCTATTTGGGTGAGATCCCCATATCCATTCCATGTGGGTTATTATGGAATCACCTCCCACATATTGGACAACAATCTGTAATGCCCCGACCCCAGTTACCCAGAGTTGGTGAATTATTTAAATACACTGGCATGATTACAAGGACTCATGTCCCAAAGGACCAATCAGTTCAGCAGTCTTGGAAAATAGATTACATACATGAATGTTACATTACACTTTATAACATACAAAATATCATAAATAATCCTTTACGAACGCCATTATTCCCTTTTCTTAAACCTGTATATTAATCACAATACACTTCTTGGAATCCTGGGAAAAATAAAACATAGAAAGTGGTGATCTCAGATGCTTAGTAAGGATAACAATATTGTGGAACCTTTCATAAATAAGCACAAAACTTTAAGGCAATGTATATCTAAAACAAAAGCTTTTTAAACTTGAACTTCATCATAATATGACAAAAATAAAATGAAATAATTCCATTTACATAATCACTTGTATATTCTTCTAATCGAATAATCACATGATATATCAATAAACAATTTCATAATGATGGAATGCATAATGCCAGACTATCATAACCACATAGTCAAGGCCTTGTGCCAAGACTACAAATAATATTTTGTCAAGGCCTTGTCCCAAGACAGTAGTTTGGCTCATGAGACCTACTGATGCATCGAGGAGATATAGCGGGCTCCACCCATCACTTATTAAGTCAAATTAATTCTTCATATTAATAGGTTTAAACCTATCATAAACATTCGTATTAAAACTAGAATACGAAATATCAATACTTTCTACATAAACCATGAATGGAATAAAAATAACACATCCATAGTCAATCATATCACAAAACCTTCAATAATATATGGAAGTTTTGTAACATAGTAAATCAACTTCAAATAAGCTTAAAATCTATCAAAGGATGTTCACATAGATGAAATAAAAACATATTTGAGAGGAATATATCTTTTTTTGAAATCATTTAAAAGCCACATAATTAAAAAATTTACATTGAAAATATTCTTATAATATTTTAAGTTAAGCTTCAATGATTTTATAATGGTGATAAATAGCTGCACCTGCCATATAAGTTAAAAAAGACATTCTTACCTTAATTTTGTCGAAAAGGTTAAAAAGGACCTTGTTAGGAAAACAATGGAAATATTCCTTTCAAACCATTTTATAAGAAAGTAAAACAAGGGTACAAGTGACTTTAACACATATTATATTAAATTGTAAAAATGTTTTGAAATACATTTTTAAGAAGCGTGGATGTGGATGATAAAGAGGTCCTAGTAGATAATTACGTATAAACAACCTAAGATATTGAAGAGATTGTGAAATAAACCCCTACCCTGTACTTTTCCTTGGTAGAGTGTAGGTCAAACTCCTGTATAATGGTGAAATAATTGTTATTAAATTATTCCAGAATCATATACATTAATATGATATCATATATTATCTTTTAATATTTCCTTTTAGTATTATCGTTGTTTCGATGTTAACTGATTCATTCTCCTTTATATGCTTGGTTACGCAAGTCATGCTTGTTATGAATAGGATATATTTGATTTATGTATATAATGATATTGTGTCATTAAAAATTATTTTTAACCATCAAAAGAAAATTAATCTTGAATGGATATAATGGGGAAATTAATCTCATCGCGTTCGTGGAGATGGTAATCCATACGTACGCATGAACGCTACTTTCATTTAATTTTTCATTTTAAAAAGAATAAAAACCAAATGATACATAGGTATATTATTATTACAGTATAATATAATATCTTATATATGTTAATTAATTTCTCAACACCATCCTTTATACGTTCCATGTATGGTATGAACGAGTCATATCACTTTGAGGGGGCGGAAGTCTACACTTCCTCAAATGAAATTATCGTATATATATACCACATGAAACGAATAATAGTATGATATGTAATGGAATTAAATAAGCTTATATATAAAATAAATATCATAAATATCATATTTAATTATAGTTTCATCATAATTGCCACCATGAGAGGCGGTAGAAGATAATTGAAGAATCATTGTTTCGTGAGGTGTTAGGTTTCCATCCACAGAAACATTATGTTCTTAACCCATTTGATGGAGGTGTGTGTAAGTTTAGTTCAATTAATTCTCATCAAAATACCCTAGTATATTGATGATATTGGTGTTTTTACAAAATAAATTAATAATAAGAGTTTAGGGGTTGGAAAAGTAAAATAAATGAAAATAAGCTAAGAGAAATCGTTACCTTTAATTTGGATAACTCTCTTTGGTTTGAACCAAAATGACTCTTGAAGTGCCTTCTGCCTAAGGTAAGTCTTATAAGAGGAGGATAGGGATGTAGGGAGCTTATTTTGTCAGAGTTTTGATGAGCCAAAAGTCTTTAGAGGTGTGAGGAATTGGTTAGAAGTGGCGTTCTTTTATAAGTGGGAGGAGGGGCTCTTTAGGAAAGATTGAAAATATTATTTTATTATATAATGATATTCAGTTTCTAAAGGTCCAAAACTCATTAATGTTGACGATAAGATGACTCATGATCTAAATGAAACCATCTAATAAGAATTGGACAGGTTTTGGGAATTATTTTAGTCTTTACAATTTTATTTATTTAAATCATTTATAAATGAGGTTAACACTACATCATTATTGTGTCAAAAATAATTTAGTTTATTAGATGTCTAAAAATATTGAGAAAAATACCATGATGTAGGAAATATTTTTATATTTCTAAGGAATGTTTACAGTCTGAATGATAAGATATATAACCCTATGTAAAAATTGTTTTCCTAAAAGATATATGCTAATGTAATCTTTGTATTTAAATTAACTTAATTAATATAAAGTGTCATTATCACTTAAAAGTGGCTCCATGGGTTCCCCAAATCGACCCATAGATGCCCAGGGTTGGAAAGGTATCATACAAAAGGTTTAGGACATGTTTAAGGGAAATTTTTTATTAATATAATATTATTTTTTACCCTTATTTACCAGATTTACCCTTTAACCATGGTAAATAAAATATTTACCGAAGTAATTATTCAAAATGTCTAAAAATAAAAGTTACATATTTACACAATTGGGACCTACTGATTATGAATATGGAATCCATTTTCCTATATTCAAAACATAGCAGTGGTAGAAATTAATTTAAAATTAATTCTTGTATTCGAAACAAAAAGTGTGTTTTCAACAAATAATAACTATCAAAAGATTGACACTGTCTTATGTCCAATTTAAATATGAAATTATGTCCAATGACCAACATTGGATTAAATGGTAAAATAATAATCTAATTATACTTTAAAATAACTATAATTCAAAATTTATCACTCTTAATTTTTTCAATTAAAAAAGTGGTTTTTAATTAAAATTTTGCAATTTTAATTATTCATCAAAATCTGAAAGTTATTAGAAAAGTACCAAAATTTCACCCTAATCTAATTTAGATATTCCAAATCCAAAAATGAAGTCTATTTTACCAAATTTAAAACATAAAATATTCATTTATTAATTTAAAATTAATTCCCACTGTCAAAACCAAAAGGCGTATTTTTAAGAAATAATAACTATTAAAAGATTGGCACTTGATTATGTCCAATTTCAAAGTGGAATTACTTACAATGACAATCATTGGATTAAATGGTAAGAATATAAACTATTTATACATACAAACCATTAAAATATATTGTTTAACAATATAAATTATATAGATTTAAAATGTTGTTTTCAGTTAAAATAGAGTATTTTTCACTATTCACCCAAATATGAAAGTTTTCAGAAAAAGACCAAAACAATATTGAAACCAAATAATTATGTAACTATTATAAATAAAAATTTTATGTTTTCAAATTAAATATATAAATGTTTCAAATAATGGATTTAAAATGGCTTCGCCATTAAAAGGCGGTAAAATTGAATTTTTTTAAAAATACTTTTTTTATCTAAAAAAATGTATTTGTTATTACATTATGTCTAGAAAACTCATAATATGTATTCTAAAATTATAAGGATTCTATAAAGTTCAAAATTTATTTAATACTATTCATAACCGCTTTTGAACAACTTGTTTGGTAAGTCATGGTGTGGTAGAACTTGTTGTTGCGTGTAGTGCAGGTTATTGAACAACTTTGAAGAAATAACGTACTATGAAATCATGGGGTGTTAAATTCTTCTCAAGATCAATAAATTGTGTCCTCACATTTTGAAATTATTTTTCCAAAATAAAAGGCTGAAAATAAAAAATACCCTTGGGAAAACCCACATCAAAAATTAGGTTAATAAAATTTAGTCTTAATAAGAGGAAAAGAGAAATGAAAGGGTCACCACCATATTATGATCTCGATTAGGAGATAATTAGTGCAGATTAGAGATATATAATTGGAGGACAAATGTAAATATTTATATGTAATGATTGAGGACATCCATCACAAACAAGTGTAAAATTGAGGGCCTTAAATTAATCAATCTATGATGATTTAAAATACCATCTCTTCAAAGAAAACATATGGTTTTAGGATAACACATTTTTTGATTTAATATCTCATCACTAAAGTATAAGAATTAATTTCTTCATAGAATAATAGAAAAAGAATAATATATACTTGAAATGTAGAGTCCCATCCTTTAACTAATTTCTACCAAAAACTCATCTTTCACTCTAAAAGATAGTAGAACTTAAAAATAATATTCTATTTATCCAATTCATATAGGGTTAAAAATGAATTTATAATTCATCTGCCAGAATTTTTTTTTAAAAGTCTACATTATTCAATCTAGGACATCTTGTGGGCCAGTGGTAGGTGATACACCCTTTTCGCCCTTCGGTTGCAGGTGCACGTCTCGCAGCCTTGCCGGACGCGACGGGTTGCCGCCCGACCTCCAGGTTGTCCTTTTATGGAAATCCAAAAATAATCTCAAACTATAATTTTCCAAAATATTTATGTCTAAACTCACATTCCAAAATTTATAAGGAAGGTAAACATAATGACGATCCTTTTTTCCGCTTAATAACATTTGAACACCTTCATCATGTATTCTTTCAAAACACTGCAACATCCTGAATTACCATAAAACCTTATTGATTTCATTCATGATCCCTTATTTCTTATTGAATACTGGATACACACCTTCTATCCGAAAATGTTTTAAACTCCATCAATGATTGAATATAAAAATTATTAATCAGTTTCAAGGTAGTCAATAATATCCAATATAATTTATTCAAATCAATCATGTATTATTCCAAAATCACTACCTCGGTATCAGAACCATATTATGGATTATCTTTCACTCAACCATATATTTTCAAAAACGTTAACCAGCTATTGAGCCACTTTTCTTGGTTCCACACAATCTTAAGTCCTTGATTAAATAGTATTGCAGTATGATCTTTATATACTTCATAATTATAATAACCATTACATTGTTGATTCAACACTCATATGACATAATTCTCTAATAACAACAGAAGAACTCTAATCAATCCTCCTTATATGTGGTAGTATCATAACTTGATTATTATCCAATAGAATCATTTGGGGAATACTCTGATTATTTGGACATTGGTATGCGTAGTGTCCCAACTCCTTGCAGATGAAGCATTGTACATTTGAAAACTTTTTATTACCCTTGCAGTCAAGTACATGGTGTCCTTTTTCTCCACACTTATAACAAACTCCCATTCCTTTCAGGCAAGTTCCAGGGTGTTTCGTCCCATAGTTATCACATATGGTAAAATTAATTTTTTCCCTCTTCCATTTATCTATCTTACTCGCTTCCATACTTTTCTTCTCTTTCCTCCCTTCAAAGCCGTAGGACTCGGAGAATTCATTATGCAAGGACCCACCCTTAAAACATTACATAATCATGAATTAAATAAATAATTCACATAGAGGATCCATTCAGGTTTAGAGTTTTAGTGAATTAGGACATAACTATTACATCTCAAAAGATTACAATGTAGACACTTCTACTATGTTTCCATAAAATAAAAACTCTTAAAAAGAACACGTGTCTAGTTTCATGTTATAGATAGAATTTATTTCCTTGATCCCATCCTTGAACCTATTCATATTTAATTCCTATGGAGAACATTTCAAAAACATGGGATGATCATAAAAAGCCCTTTAAAGGATACACAAAGAAGGAAAACTGTTAGTTTTTCAAAACAACAAGTAAACCATGAATACTTTATCAATGTAATACTTTTTACCTTTATGATGTTGTAAATACCCTCCACTGCATAAAAGATCACTACTTATACTTTGTAACCAAAGGATTACCATAAACCCATATATAGAACACATAACATATAGAGGTATCTTGGGACATAATCATACTTAAATGGAATAACCATACGGTTGACCTGCACACATATCCCTACATGGAATAGCCATACGGCCAACTTAAATACCCAATGCATTAGAGGTTATAACGTAACCACATGTCCTGGTATTCACGGAACCACCTGTCATATTGTTTATCACGTAACCACCCGTCAAATTTCCAACTACCATTACAAAATTATAATACATATAACAAATATAATGGAAAGAAAACATTTCCACATTTCAATCACAACATATCAATTAAATATATTGACATTACTAATCCATTATAAAAACCGTTTTCAATACCAAAATACATAAAAGATTATATGGTATTTATTTACTTTTAAAAATATTACGGCTTGTTGAGGAAGCCAAAGATCAAATAATACTTGTGGTGGCAGAAAGGTCGTTGTCACCGCGTACATTAAAATGAAACAGACTTTTTGTCGTTTAGTAAAACAATTTGTATAGAAAATACTCCTTTTGAATAAATTTATAAGTCAACGGGGTTTATATAGATTATAAAATAAAGTCTTGTATTAGAAAAAAATATGCCTTAAAGAAAGGATATTGGGACGAAGTCCCATACAAAGTCGGTATCCTTAGATTAAGGATAAATCCATTACATAATTATGTGTGACAAATACAAATACACCCAATATAAGAGGATATTAATTTTAAAACAATCAGAGGTCATCCTAATATATTCATAGCACGACATAATAAATAAATATAGGTTTTACCCAATGAATTGAAATTGGGTAAATAAGTTCCCTTACAGAAATATTACAGCCTAACGGTGTCACTTTAAAATTAAGAAAATGAGTTGATGAGAGATAAAAAGGGTATCTCATCACTTGGAAATAACATTTACAGAAATAAGGATATATAAAAACATATCCCAAAATAATAATATGTAAATTAAAATACCTAACAAAAACAAGTCTTTTAAAAAGTGGAGGGTGAAAGGTTCCCTTACCGATTTGGGTAACTTTCGAAACATACACCCCATGAAAGAAGGGTCATACAATGAAGATGTAAATACCCACAAATTAAAATATATTACTCAAATAATAAAATCATGGGCAGTATATACACCACACAATAGGAAATAGTGGCAAATGTAGCATGAATCTCCCGGGAACACAAAGTGAGATAAAAAACCCTTTACAAAATTTCGGCAGCCTAACGGCGCCACTAAAAACATTGAAAAATGGATTTATGATATCAAATAGGGTCTATCATCGTATTAACATAAATATTATAGTAATATTAATATAAAATAACATCCCCCAACATAAAAAGAGGAGATTAAATGAAGTGACATAAAAGAGAGTACTTAAAAAGAAAGAGAGTGATATGATCCCTTACCTCAAGTCCGTCTTGCCTTGTTCGTTTCATTGTATTCCTGAATAATAAACATTGGAAAATTTATAATTTCTTAAGAAACTACATTAAATATTACTATTCATTTCATATCACATATTGTAATGTTATAATAATTGGTTAATAATGTGATTTCATATCAGACGTTTTTGTCGACGTTCGGTACATGAGTCAAAATTGAACTTATTGGAAATGAATTTTCCATGCAGTTATAGGTACATCATCTCCAGAATAGTATTAAAGATTTAAATATTATATATATCCATTATATATTAATTTTATACTATTCCATAACATTTGTAGATAAAAAATGAAATGCACCGTTCATGGAGACGGTAGGCCGTACGTACGCATGAACGCTACTTTCATTTCTTTGTCATATTAATAGAAGTAAAACTGAATGGGAGATATATATTTTATAATTATAAAATTATATCCATCATTTATATGTAATATATGAAATATAAATCTATTATATATATGTACTTATAATAGTGCATAACATTTGGAGATAATAAATGAAATGTACAGTTCATGGAGACGGTAAGTCGTACGTACGCATGAACGCTACTTTTATTTCAATTTCATAAATTAATGAAATGAAAAAAAAATAATTATACATAGTTATGTTATAATTACAGTATAATATAATATATAACATCATTAAATCCATCATTTATACATCCCACATATGGTACTAATGATCCAAATCACTTTGAGGGGGTGGTAGTCCGCACTTCCAAAAATGAAATTATCGTGTTTACCCATTCTGGAATCCATAATGGTATGACATAAATGAAAAATACAGAATAATAAGGAATACATAAACATAATTTATATATCATATATAAATACAGGGACATCTTAATGTCCACCATGAGAGGTGTAAAAAAAATATTGCATAATCATCGTTTCGTGAGGTAGTAATTCGCCACCCACAAAAATAGTATGTTATTTAACAATTAGATTTATGTGTGTATGAGTGTAGCTCGAATCCTCATCATAACATCATCCTAGTATATTTATGATATTGGTTTTGTTACAAAATAAAGGAATAAAAAGAGTTTAGCTGGTTGGAGAAGAAAAATAAAACAAAAGAACATAAGAGAAGACATTACCTTCAAATCAGATAACTCTTTTTGATTTGAGCTCAAAGGATTCCTTGAAAAGACTTCTACCCAAATTGAGGCTTCTAGGTGTAAGAGAGGGATTTGTAGAGATAATATGAGATGAGGTTGGATGATCCAAGGGCTTGAGAGGTGTGGGAAAGGAGGTAGAGGTGGGCGCCTTTTATAAGAAGGAGGAGGGGCACTCTTGGAAAGTCTTGAAAAGTTACATTATTATAAAATGATTTTCAGATATCAAAGGTCCCAAAATTATATATTTCAAGGATAAGGTGATAAGGGTTAGAAATAAACCCATCCAATAAGTTTTTTAAGTGTAATTCTTAGATTTTACATTATCTTTTTATTTTATTTAAATCGTTCATTAATGAGGTAATCAGTACATCATCATGGTGTCATAAATAAATTAATTTTTTAATGTCTAAAAATTATAAAAAAAATATAATGTAGGAAATATTTTTAGATTTATAATGAATATTTATAGTCAAAAATATGACTTCTATAACCCCATGTATAAATTGTTTTATTAAAACTATACATGTTTGTGACATTTTTATTTTAACATTAAAAAAGAAGTTATTAATGTCATTTTCTTACCCAAGTGGCTCCATGGGGTCCCCAATTTGACCCATGGATTGTCTTGGTTGGACATGACTCATCCAATAAGGGTAATACATCTGTCAAGGTCATTTAATAATATTATAAATTTATCTTTACCTTAAATTAGACTAATTAACTTTATTCGCGATTAATATAACTTAAAAGTTACTATTCACCAAAAAAATATTTTCATCCCATTGAACCACATTTTACATCCTAATGAAAACCTTGTATGTCGGATTTTTGAAATTCAAATCACAGAGGTTGTAAAATTTCATTTAAACGAAAAATCAGTTTTTTAACTACCACTTAGTGGTTTCACTATTCATAAAAAATTGATGTTTTTCAGAAAAATACTAAAAATTCACCCTATGAAATATTTGATATTCCGAATTCAAAAATGATGTATATTTTACAAAAATCAAAACATATAAGTTGCTTTAATCAATTTAACAATTAATTCCTATTTTGAAAATAAATAGTGTGTTTTTATGAAACCAAATATATCAAAAGATTGACACGAGTTTAAGTCCAATTTCAAAGTGAAATTAATTCCAAATACCACCATTGAATTAAATGTTAAAAATATATTCTAATTTCACTTTAAACCCAATGGTAAAGAAGATCTAATCATATAAATAATTTATATTAAAAAGTGGTTTTGAATTAAAATTCCACATTTTTCACTTCTTCATTAAAAATGAACTTTATCGAAAAAATAACAAAAACATACACAAAGTGAATTATGATGTCCTGATTCTAAAGAAGAATTTTATTTGGTCCAATATAACATATAAAATTGTCAAAAAGTTGATTTAAAAAGGGGTTTCCATCAAAAGGTGGTTAATCGACCTTTAAAAGAATATTAAAATATTTACACCTAAAATTGGATTCATTTTCATTTTAGTCCTCTAACATTTATTCTAAAAATGTAAAAATATTTGAAAAACATATATAATCATTTTGTAGTTAGTTCTGTTCATTATTTCCATTACAATGGCTAGGCGTTAAGTACCGTTTAAAATAATATTATTTTATTATTAGAGTGCAACGTAAGATTTCAAAGAAACTCGTCGTTACGTATTAGGTATGCCATCGAGCATAGTGTTCCCTTTAAATTAATATTAATATTTTATTCACAAATATTAATAAATATGAAAAGGTGATATTCTTTATTTACCTGTGATGTTACATCCTTCCCCCCTTCTTGAAATTGCTTCCTCTCAATTTTAAAATTGGGCTTGGAAACTTCATTGAAAGCCCCACATCAAAAAATGTGTATATTAAACCGTCACTTTAAAAGAAAGAAACAGAAGTAAAAAGGTCAACTTATTTAACCCATACTAGGACTCCATGTAAGAAAACATGGACATGGAAGAGAAAACAAAGGGTCATGTTCTGTTAGAGAGTGATTGAAGACATTATTTGGAGAACATTAACCATAAGAAAATCAGGAACTTGTGATGGCTTAAACGGTATTTGATTCCCCAGTAGAAAAAGGTAACTAAAAACATTTTAGTTTTAAGTTACTTTTCATTGAGGGATTTATTTATGAGATTAACTAAATCGTAAGTAAACATACTTTCTTATTGTTTATACTTTTATCTCTTACTAGATTTCTTACACAAACTCATTTTTTCCTCAAAAAGACGAGTATTTAGGATGACTTGTTCACATTAAGAGCGCTTAAATCAACTTCTAGAGAATCACCTAATCCGCAAAATAGAACTATATATTTCCCATGTATTTAGACCCTTATCAAAACCAGAATTGTTAGAACAAGATCAGATAATCCACAAAATGATAATTCTTTATAAAAAGAAAATCTATTCTTAATCTCCGAAATTTGTCGAACAAAACCCACAGTTCAACGAAGACCATTCGATAAAAAATTTGTCCATAAAATTATACAAAGTAAACCAAACTGAGATTGAAATCCAAATATTTAAGGGATATAATCACATAGTCTTCCAAGGTAAAAATTAATATTTATCTCCAAATAACATCAGTTTCTCTTAAAGTCTCATATTGAAAAGTAATTAACCTAATCATATATCCTCCATGATAGGTCAATATTTTCCTAGATAACCAAAAATAAACTTATTCTTGATTAATAAAATTATATAACTAAAAATAGTTTTTCATACTAACAAGGGAATTCATGTAGTCCAGTGGTAGGCGATAAAGACCGGTCACACTTTGGTTGTGGGTTCGATTCCCACAGCTTTGTCTGACGCGACAGGTCATCACACGCTCATGTGATTTCCTTTTTCCAAAACTATATAATCCTTAAAAATTCCCCAAAAAGAGATAAAATCTTCAAAAATAACCATAAAACAATTTAAACTCAATTTTACCTCATGCCTTTCGTCTTCCATCATATAGTAACCCATAATTACCTCAAAAGTAAGGATCATATACACCTTAATTGTTACCTTTATAATTATTACATGAACTTCCACATCGAGTTGGTTCTCTCGTACATGATGAATTAGAGAACTCACCAAGGTTCAAGTGGTTAATCATGACTCCTTGATAGTTGGTTTAGAATAACCATGAGATTCCTCATTAAATCCACCATTTTATCTAGTCTCTTAATCATAGAACCACCAGAGTTTCCTTCAAATCCATTGTCACTTTGGCACATGCTAGATCCATCCATTTACTAAAACAAGAAATATCAGTGGGAGTATATTAGCAAAAATATCATGTAATAATGAGGAAGTTAAACACTAAGATACACTTTCTCATTCACTTTATCTAAAACTATGACTCTTTCTAAAATCCTAACCATTATGGTAATGTCACTTATGCTTAGAGAATACCCAAACCTCTAAAGTTATCTAAACCGACCTCTGATACCAACTGTAATGACCCGACCTTAAAACATTACATAATCATGAATTAAATAAATAATTCACATAGAGGATATTTTCAGGTTTAGATTTTTAAAGAATTCGGACATAACTGTTACATCTCAAAAGATTACAATGTATACACTTCTACTATGTTTCCATAAAATAAAAAATCATAAAAAGAACACTTATCCAGTTCCATGTTTTAGATAGCAGGTCTTTTCTTTAATCCCATCCATGATCCTATTCATCTTTAATTCTTGTGGAGAACATTTCAAAAACATGGGATGAGCATAAAAATCCCTATAAAGAATACACAAAGAAGGAAAACTATTAGTTTTTCAAAACAACAAGTAAACCATGAATACTTTATCAAAGTATTACTTTTTACCTTTATGAAGTAGTAAATACTCTACAATGCATAAAATATTAATACTACTCCTTTGTAACCAAATGATTACCATAAACCCATATAAAGAACACATAACATATAAAGGTAACTTGGGACAAAAACATATATAAATGGAATAACCATGAGGTTGACTTCCACATATATCACTACATGGAATAGCCATACGGCCAACTTCCATACCCAATACATTGGAGGTTATAACGTAACCACTCGTCCTGGTATTCACGACACCACCCGTCATATGGTTTATCATGTAACCACCTGTCAAATGTCCAAATACCATTACAGAATCATAATACAAAAAAAATGGAAGGAAAACATTTCCACATTTCAATCACAATATATCACCTAAATATATTGACATTACAAATCCATTATCAAAACCATATTTAATACCAAAATTTATAAAATATTATATGGTATTTATTTACTTTTAAAAATATTATGGCTTGTTGAGGAAGCCAAAGATCAAATAATACTGGTGGCGGCAGAAAGGTCGTTGTCACCGCGTACATTAAAAAGAAGCATAATTTTTTTCATTTAGTAAACCGCTTCGTATAGAAAAAATTGCTTTTGAATAAATTTAGAAGTCAAAGGGGTTTATATAGCATATAAAATAATGTCTTGTATTAGAAAAAAAATATGCCTCAATGAATGGAGATTGAGACAAAGTCCCATACAAAGTCGGTATCCTTAGATTAAGGATAAATCCATTACATAATTATGTGTGAAAAATATAAATACACCCAATATATAAGGATATTAATTATTAAACAATAAAAGTTCATCCACACATATTCATAGCACGACATAATCAATAAGTAGAGGTTGAACCCAAAGAATTGAAATTGGGTTAATAAGTTCCCTTACAGAAATTCGACAGCCTAACAACGTCACTTTAAAATTTAGAAAATGAGATGGTGAGAGATAAAAGGGTATCTCATCACTTAGAAATAACACTTACATCAATAAGGATATATAAGAACATATCCCAAAATAAGAATATGTAAATTAAAAGACCTAATAAAAAGAAGTCTTTTAAAAATAGGAGAGTGAAAGGTTCCCTTACCGATTTGACTAACTTTTAAAAAGTACACCCCATGAAAGAAGGGTCATATAATGAAGATTTAAATAACCATAATTTAAATTATATTACTCAAAAATACAATCATGGTTAGTACATACACCACACAAAAGGAAATAGTGGCATGTGTATCATGAATCTCATGGGAACACAAAGTGAGATAAAAAAATCCGTTACGAAATTTCGGCAGCCTAACGGTGCCACTTAAAACTTCAAAAAAAGGATTGATGAGATAAAATAGGATGTCTCATCATATTAACATAAACATTATAGTAATAGTAATATAAAATAACTTCCCCCCGAAATAAGAAAGTGGAGCTTCAATGAAGTGACATAAAAGTGAGTACTTAAAAAGAAAGAGAATGATAGTATCCCTTACCTCAAGTCTGTCTTGCCTTGTTCGTTTCTTTATATTCCTGAATAATATGCTTTGGTCAATTTAAAATTGCTTAAGAAACTAAATTAAGGATTATTATTCATTTAATATCACATATTATAAAGATATAATAATTGGTTAATAATGTGAGTTCATATCAGACGTTTTTGTCGATGTTCGGTACATGAGTCAAAATTGAATTTGTTGGAAAAGAATTTTCCATGTAGTTATAGGTACATCATCTTCAGAATAGTATTACTGATTTAAATATCATATATATCTAATATATATTCATTTTATACTATTCCATAAAATTTTTAGATAAAAAATGAAATGCACCGTTCATGGAGACGGTAGGACGTACTTACGCATGAACGCTACAGTTATTTATTTGTAATATTAATGGAATTAAATCTAAATGAGATATATATATATATTATAATTACATAATTATATCCATAATTTATATGTAATACATGAAATATATATCCAATATATATATTTACTTATAATAGTACATAACATTTAGAGATAAGAAATGAAACGTACCGTTCATGGAGACGGTAAGCCGTACGTACACATGAACGCCACTTTCATTTCTATTTCATACATATATAGAATGAAAAAAATTATTATACATAGTTATATTATAATTACAATATAATATAATATATAACATCATTAAATCCATCCTTTATACATCCCACATATGGTACAAACGATTCAAATCACTTTGAGGGGGCGGTAGTCCACACTTCCTAAAATGAAATTATCGCGTTTACCCATTATGGAAACCATAAAGGTATGGAATAAATGAAAATAAATAAGCATAAAGAATACATAAATATAATTTATATATCATATATAAATATAGTGAAATTTTAATGTCCACCATGATAGGTGTTAAAAGAAGATTGAACAATCATCATTTCGTGAGGCAGTAATTCACCACCCACAGAAACAGTATGTTCTTTAACAATTAGATGATGGTGTGTATGAGTGTAGCTAGAATCATACTCATAACATCATCCTAGTATATTTAAGATACTTTTTTTGTTACAAAAGAAAGGAATAAAAGATTTTAGGGGGTTGGAGAAGCAAAATAAAACAAAATAACATAAGAGAAGACATTACCTTCAAATCAGATAACTCTTTTTGATTTGAGCTCATAGGCTTCCTTTGAAAGACTTATGCCCAGTGTGAGTCTGCTAGGAGTAAGATAGGGATGTGGAGAGACAATATGATCAGTTTTTGGATGAGCCAAGGGCTTGAGAGGTTTGGGTAAGGAGGTAGAGGTGGAGGCCTTTTATAAAAGGGAGGGGCACTCTTGGAATGTCTTGAAAAGTTACAATATTATAAAATGATTTTTGGATATTAAAATTCCCGAAATTATATATTTCGAGGACATGGTGATAGGGGTTCCAAATCCACCCATTCAGTAGGTTTTTTACAAGTTTATGTCTTAGATTTTACATTATATTTTCATTTTATTTAAATCGTTCATTAATGAGGTCATTGCTGCATCATCATGGTGTCATAAATAAATTAATTTATTTAATTTCTAAAAATTATAAAAATATACTATGATGTAGGAAATATTTTTAGATTTTTAATGAAAATTTATAGTCAAAAATATGACTTGTATAACCCCATGTAAAAATTGTTTTAGTAAAACAGTACATGTTTGTGACATTTTTATTTTAACTTTAAATAAAAAGTTATTAATGTCATTTTCTTTCCCAAGTGGCTCCATGGGGTCCCCGAGTTGACACATGGATTGTCTCGGTCGGCCATGACTCATCCAATAAGGTTAGTACATGTGTCAATGTCATTTCATAATATCATTACTTTATCATTAACATAAATTACACTAACTACCTTTAATCGTGATTAATAAAACATAAAAGTTACTATTCACCAAAAAATATTTCCATCCCATTGAACTGTATTTTACATCTTAATGAAAACCATGTATGTCGGATTTTTGAAATTTAAACCACAGAGGTGGTAAAATTTCATTTAAATGAAAAATCAGTTATTTGACTACCACTTAGTGGTTTTACTATTCATCAAAAATTGATGTTTTTCAGAAAAATTCCAAAAATTCACCCTAAACTATATTTGATATTCCGAATTCAAAAATTATTTCTATTTTAAAAAAATCGAAACATATAATTTCCATTATTCAACTTAATAATTTATTCCCATTTTCAAAACAAATAGTGTGTTTTTAAGAAACAAAATATATCAAAAGATTGACACTATTTTAAGTCCAATTTCAAAGTGAAATTAATTACAAATACCACTATTGGAGTAAATGGTAAAAATATATTCTAATTTCACTTGAAAACAAATTCAAAAGATGATATAATAATATAAATAAATTAAATTAAAAAGAGGTTTTGAATTAAAATACAACATTTTTCACTTATTTATTAAAAATAAACTTTATCGAAAAAAATAACAAAAAAATTCACAAAGTGAATTTTGATGTCCCTATTCTAAAGAAGAATTTTATTTGGTCCAATATAACATATAAAATTGTCAAAAAGTGGATTTAAAAAGGGGACTCCATTAAAAGGCGGTTAATCGACCTTTTAAAGAATATTAGAATATTAACGCTTAAAATTGGATTCATTCACATTTTAATCCCCTAAGATTTATTGTAAAAATATAAAAATATTTTAGAAACATATATAATCATTTTTTAATTAGTTCTGTTCATTCCTGCCATTACAATGGCTAGGAGTTAACTACCATTTAGAATAAAATTATTTTATTATTAGAGTGCAACATAAGATTTCAAAGAAACTTATTGTTGCGTATTGGGTACGCCATCGAGCATAGCGTTCCCTTAAAAGTATTATTAATATTTTATTCATAAATATTAATAAATATGAAAAAAAATATTCTTTATTTACCTGGGATGTTACACATTACTTGTCTTATTAACACATGATACTATTTCTTCATATGTTGAGAATACATGGGTGACTATTTACATTCTAAATGTTGGATTAATACCATGAAAGATATGATCCTAATTAATATTTGTATCATTCGTATTACTGGAGTTCACATTTCTTCTACTAGGTGACATTTCTATACAATAGCATAAACTAGGTCAGTTTATGAATTGCAATGAATAATTTCAAACTTGTAAAATACCAAACATAAACTGAACTGTTTATATATATAATCTATAATCATAAAGATGTTTTCATTGAGGAAGTATATACTCATAAACCCTTCATTATGATTTTTCAATAAAATTATAATTATCCTAAGTATATACCCCAAGAGTGTCATAACCAAGAGTGTAGCAAGGCCCATTGTGGTGCACCAGTTCCCGTTCGAGTCTAGCTCAATGCGGTCTTTTCTGGTTTTACCCCTAGGTACATCTATGCCAGAGCCACCTGTACCTGCTCGTATCCAGACAGGGATGTATTTTCTTGGAAAACTCAAAAAATCTCTACATTACCAAAATTATAAGAATTTATTCTATACTAATCCTCAATGTATTTCTTAGGTAGGTGTGCTCTATTAAGAGTTTATCTAAATCGAGGTTCCAAGGTTATTGCTATACTTCCTCTGATACCAACTGTAATTCCCCGACCCCAGTTACCAAGAGTCGATGCATTATTTTAATAAATTGGCATGATTACAAGGAATCAAGTCCCGAAGGACTGATCGGTTCAGCAGTCTTGGAAAATAGATTACATAAATCAATGTTACATTACACTTTATAACATACAAAACAACATAAATAATCGTTTGTGTACGCCATTATTTCCTTGTAATAACCCTTCATATCAATTACAATACACTTCCTGGAATCCTGGGAAAAATAAAACATAGAAAGGGGTGAGCTCAGATGATCAGTAAGGATAAAAATATAGTGGAAACTTTCAAAAATAAGAAAAAAAATTTAAGGCAATGTATAACTAAAACAAAAGCCTTTTAAAAATTAACTACAGCATAATATGATAAAAATAAAATGACATAATTCCATTTCCTTATTGACATGGATATTCTACTAATCAAATAATCAAGTGTAATATCAATAACAACTTTGATAATGATAGAATTCTTAATGCCAGACTATCATAACCCCATAGTCAAGGCCTTGTTCCAAGAATACAAATAAGATTTTGTCAAGGCCTTGTTCCAAGACACTAGTTTGTCTCATTAGACCTACAGATGCATCGAGAAGCTATAACGGGCTCCACCCGTCACTTATTAAGTCAATTTCATACCTCATATGTATAGGTTTAAACATAACATAAACATTCGTATTAAAACTAGCATACAAAATGTGAATACATTCTCTATAAACAATGAATGGTATAAAAATAACAGATCCAAAGTCAAACATATAACAAAAAACCTTCAATACTATATGGAAGTTTTGTAACATAATAAATCAACTTCAAATAAGCTTAAAATCTATCAAAGAATGTTGACATAGATGAAATCAAAACTTATTTCGGAGAAATATATCTTTTTTTTTGAAATCATTTAAAAGACACATAATTAAAAAAATTATATTGAAAATATTTTTATAAGATTGTAAGGGAAGCTTCAATGATTTTATAATAGAAAAAAATAGCCGCACCCACCATATAAGTTAAAAAAGACATTCTTACCATATTTTTGTCGAAAAGGTTAAAAAAGACATTGTTTGGAAAATGACGGAAAGATTCCTTTCAAACCATGTTATAAAAAAGTCAAACAAGGGTATAAATGACTTTAAACCATTGTCTAGTAAATAGTAAAAATGTTTTGAAATTAATTTTTAGGAAACATGGATTTGGATGATAAATATGCCCTAGTAGATAATTACGTATAAACAACCTAAGATAATGAAGAAATTATGAATTAAACCCTTACCTTGTACTTTTCCTTGGTATCGGGTAGGTTAACCACCTGTATAATGGTGAAATAATTGTTATTAAATTATTCCAGAATCATATAAATTAATATGATATCACATATGATCTTCTAATATTTCCTTTTAGTATTATCGTTGTTTTGGTGTTAACAGATTTGTTCTCCTTTATATGCTTGGTTATGTAAGTCATGTTTGTTATGAATAGGAAATATTTGATTTATGTAGAGAATTATATTATGTCATTAAAATTTATTTTTAACCTTCAAATGAATATTAGTCTTGAATGGATATGATGGGAAAATGAATCTCATCGCCTTCGTGGAGATGGTAATCCGTACGTACGCACGAACGCTACTTCCATTTCATTTTTCATTTTAAAAGGAATCAAAACCAAATGATACATAGGTATAATATTATTCCAGTATAATATAATATCTTATATATGTAATTTAATTTCATTAAAACTATCTTTTATATGTTCCATGTAGGTTTGAAGGAGTCATATCACTTTCAGGGGCCGGTAGTCTGCACTTCCTCAAATGAACTTATCGTATATATATACAACATGAAATGAATAATGGTATGCTATGAAATGGAATTAAAGAAGATTATATATAAAATAAATATCATTAATATCATATATAATTACAGTTCCATCATAATGGCCACCACGAGAGGCGGTAGGATATAATTGAACAATCCTCGTTTCCTGAGGCGTTTGGTTGTGATTCACAGAAACATTAAGTTCATAACCCATTAGATGGAGGTGTATGTATGTGTATTTAAAATAATTCTCATAACAATATCCTAGTATATTGGGGATATTATTTTTGTTAAAAATGAAATTAATAATAATATTTTAGGGGTCGGAGAAGTAAAATAAAAGAAAAGAAGCTAAGAGAAATCGTTACCTTTAATTTGGGTAACTTCCTTTTGTTTGAACCAAAAGGACTCTTGAAGTGCCTTTTACCAAAGGTAAGTCATTAGGAGGAGAAGAGGAATGATTCAAGTGTAATTTGGCAGTGGTTGGATGAGCCAAAAGGCATGAGAGGTGTATGGAATAGGTGTACGAAATTGGTTAGAAGTGGTGTCCTTTTATAGGGGGGGGAGTGACTCTTTAGGAAAGATGGAAAATGTTATTTTATTATATAATGATATTCGGTTTCTAAAGGTCCAAAACTCATTAATGTTTATGATAAGATGACTAATGATCAAAATGAAATCATCCAATAAGAATTGGGCAGGTTTTGGGTATTATTATAGTCTTTATAATCTTATTTATTTAAATCATTAATTAATGAGGTAAACACTACATCATTATTGTGTCCTAAATAATTTAGTTTATTAGATGTCTAAAAATTATAAAAAAATTCCAGTATTTAGAAACTATTTTTAGCTTTATAATGAATATTTAGAGTCTAAAAGATAAATTATATAAACCTATGTAAAAATTGTTTTTCTAAAAGATATATGCATATTTAATTTTTGAATTTACTTTAACTTAATTAATATAAAGTGTCATTATCACTTTAAAGTGGCTCCATGGGCTCCCAAAATCGACCAAAAGATTCCCATGCTCGTAAATGTATCAACCAATATGGTTTGGTCAGGTTATAGGGTAATTTAGTATTATTATAATATTATTTTTTACAATTATTTACCGGATTTACCCTTTAACCATTATAAATAAAATATTTACCGAAGTAATTATCAAAAATATCTAAAAATACAAGTTGTCTATTTAAACAATTTAGATATCTTGATTCTACATATTTAATCCATTTTTATAAATTCAAAACACAGAAGTGGCAGAAATTAATTTAAAATTAATTCTTGTTGTCGAAACAGAAAGAACGTTTTTAACAAATAATAACTATCAAAAGATTGACACTTTCTTATGTCCAGTTTAAATATGAAATTATGCCCAATGACCAAAATTGTATTAAATGATAAAATTATAATATAATTATACTTTAAAATCACTCAAATTCATAATTTATCACTATTAATTATTTTGATTAAAAAAGTTGTTTTTAATTAAAATTTTGTAATTTTCACAATTCATCAAAATATGAAAGTTATCAGAAAAGTACCAAGATTTCACCCTAAGATAATTTAGATTTTCTGAATACAAGAATTAAGTCTATTTTACCAAATTAAAAACATAAATGTTGAATTTATTAATTTAAAATTAGTTCCCACTGTCTAAACCAAAAGGCATATTTTTATGAAATAATAACTATCAAAAGTTTGACACTTGTTTATGTCCAATTTCAAAGTGAAATTACATAAAATTACCATCATTGGATTAAATTATAAAAATATAATATATTTATACTTCCTAATGATTAAAATGTATAATTTAATAATATAAATTATTTTGATTTAAAAAGTTTTTTCTGTTAAAATATAGTATTTTTCACTATTCACCCAAATATGAAAGTTATCAGAAAATGACCAAAACATTATTGAAACTAAATTTTTATGTCCCAATTATAAATAAGAAGTTTGTTTTTTCAAATTTAATATATAAAAGTATCAAATATTGGATTTAAAAATGCTTCTATATTAAAAGGCGGTAAAATTGCATTTTTTTTTAAAATACTTCTTTTATCTAAAAAATGTATTTGTTCTTATATTATGTATAAGAAACTCATAATATGGATTCTAAAATTATAAGGATTATATAAAGTTCAAAATTAAGTTAATAATGTTCATAACCTCTTTTGAAGGGCTTGTTTGGTAAGTCATGGTGTGCTAGAACTCGGTGTTGCGTGTAGTGCAAGTTATTGAACTACTTTGAAGAACTAACGTACTATGAAATCATGGGGTGTTACACAATCCATTCAAAAGGAAATCTTGTATAGAGTTGTTGGAACACTTCCATTAGGCTGGGAGTGAGATCATCTATACATCTTCATTCCCTTTGTAAATTTCTTGGTACCATTATTACCAACATTATGCAGTCACTGATGCAACACATAGTAGGTTAATCCAGATTGACTTTTTTTTATACCCCATGGCATTGAGAGTGATCCTTATATGTATATCATATCTCCTCAAACATTTAGTGTATACATATAATGGTGAAACTTTGCAAACATTACCTATTAGAAGGATGTCATCAGTGTTATCAAACATAGAAGGGTATTCTCTCAGATGTGTGATATATGATTCATTGATATATAATACAAGGATGGAATATTATGATTGTGACTTTTCTCTAAGATATGAGTATTTGTTCATTATATCTAGATATTATTGTTTTCTGTGTTTTAGACATATAACTATATATAGAAGACTATAATTATTATTTTTGTATTATTTTTTGTTATTGGGAGTTCTACTAGGTATTCTTATACTCACCCCTAGATGGTATTTTTCATCACATTTCTTGTTTGGTGCATACGTTCCATCTTTTGAATGTTCCCTAGATAGACCAGGGCAAGATGATGCTTAGTGAGACCAGACAAACCACGTTTTGTACCTAAAGTATTCTAACTGCAGTCATAAGTTTACTTTGGGTTGCATTTGTTTTTAAACTATTGTTGTGGGATTAAATTTGGGGTATTTACTATAATTTCTTTCATGTCATACTCCAGTTGAGGTATATAGATGTATGAATGAACAATTTTTCTATCATTTTTACATTTTATCGTTTTATATGCTTGGATATGTATGCATGTGTAAAGGTACATTGGTATAGTCCCCCAATTTTAATGATATTTTTACATAGCGCTACTCACTAGCCCCTAGCGTAATGAAGGATGGCTTGGGGAGTTACAGAATGTGCACCTATATGATGTGTTGTGACACTATCCCACCAAAATCAGTCCTTCAAATATGACAGTGGTAATCGTTAAACAGTATTCATCCTTAGTATTTTGTGTTCAATCCCAATAGACATACTCGATCTTCTAGGTTGTTTCTTGGCATACATGTTACCATTTTCCAACAAAATACTGATATAGTTCCCAAGTTGAAATAACCCATTTTTACCTAAATATAAATGATAAGTTATACCCCAAAGGTTACATGTACCTTTATTCATATCACAAAAATTTAAAGGATCCCTTTCGAAGATAAAAATACTATAAAACATATCTAGAACTAGTGTTTTGTATTACCATAAATTTCATAGAAAATATATCGAATCATCAAAAAATCCTTATCACATAAAAACCAAAAATGTGTGTATATTGATTATAACTAATGATCACTCTCAAACATATAAATCTCCAATTGTATCCAAAAATTATATTTTAATATTACTTGGATACATATATGCTTCAAAAATAAACATAATCCTCAGAGGTTTAATGATTCTGATTACCAATAAACCATTGGTAAAATACATCTACATCATAATTAATGGTTCCAAATACAAAAAAGCTTCAATAATTACACATTATTCATGTACAATTAACTAGGATTTTTGTTTTTATTCCATAACACATATTTTCTTTCAAATTCTATCATAGTCTCTATCATAACCAATATAATCATTACTCGTACAACCTCATTGATTCCCTTCAGGTTCATTTCCTCTAAGACATGGATTTACATAATTACCTAACATTCCATAATAAAAAAATTCATCATCTGATGATACCTTAGGGAGACAATAATTCTCATCCACTATGATAACAAAACTATTAATTTTTAAAAGGAAATTACTTACTTTTTGTCCTTATTTTCTATATTCAAAATGTCTTCATGTTCCACTATGACATAATCTTGTGAACTTCATTCCATGTTCATGATACATGCAATACATAATCTTTATTAATACTTATTCTGCACCACCTAAAGCCAAAGGAAACTCAATTCTTGTCATTTTTGGTGAGTTTAGGAGTTTTTTAATGCTAAATTTGTCTATCATATATCAGGATAACTTATTTGACATAATCACAATTTCCTTTAGTCCATTAATCATCACAATCAGTGTATCATCCACATATTTTAAATTATAATAATTTTTAATGAAGTTTTATTAGGTTCCCACTATTGAAAAAATATAAAAAGTATATTATGAACAATAATATTCATAGTGTGAAACAAAATAATCATGAAAAATCATATATAAGATGTTGAAATCATGACACCTTATCCTTAATATATGACACCATAGTATTATCCTATGTAAATTATTGTTATAATCTTTTAGAATAATTTATGATGGTTAATAATGTTTTTAATTTCCAAATAATATCGAATGGGACTGTTAAACTAGTTGTGAAATAACTTCCATTGTTTTGTACTATGTAACGCCCGAGTAATGGATGACATGCCTTTTTTTGATGCTATTAACCAGAGGTAAATTTGTACCAGAACAATGTCAATATGTATTATCTAGAGAAGGAAATAATTTCATGGAAACCACCCTATATATCCTTCTCCAATATTCCATTATATTTTTATCTAATTAGAATTATCATTATACTTATCCATATATATGTCCCTATGGATCTCACAATGTTTTTCTCATTATACTTTCCAAAGATTAACAGAACCAATCATTTGAGGCCAAATCTAGAGAACCATTATTTTCATATAAATTTATTACATATTATTATATGATTATTCATTACATTACAAAAAAATAACATATGATCTTGGGGTAATGGGGAATCTATAAACATTGAATCATAATCCTCCATTTCATAAGAATTCTACTTCATTATCCAAATAGTTCATTAAAAGTGTAACCCTTTATTGATATCATATATAATACCTTTCATCATAAGTTGGATAAACAAGAAATAATTAAAGATGAACTTAGAATCCTATTAGGGGTAGAAAATATAAATATATAGACATAACCTGAGCATAAGTTTATGAGATCACAATAATAACATATGAAACATGTACCCTTCATATCAATAATCAAAATCTAGAGTCATAGAATAAATAATGGAAGTCATAAAAATAGAATCAGAATAAAATAAAAATAAATGAGGCATGGGAAATTAATATTTATAAAATAGATGGAATCTGGGAATACATGTAATAATATAAATCCCTATATAGAGGTGACTAACCAGAGAATTCATAACATGTTAAGATTATACTGACAAGCAATATACCTACTTTGCAGTTGGGATAACCTCCAGTGTACCTTCTTTTGGACATAAGAAATAATCTCATATACCGTATTCAAACATTTATAATTGACCATTTACCAATTTTGTAGAGGGATATATAGGTCCTAGACATCACATTATAAATTCACTTTTCTCTATAATTTCATAAAACATTCATCATATCATAATATATAAAATAAAATTTCTTTCATAAACATTTCATCATATTATAATCTATTATAATAAAAAAGGATTCCTAATAATTTTTTTAATATAATCATAAACTATCATGTGAAAGTACATGAATTGTATAATTAGATCATATCACTACTAAATCATAATTAATATCAACAGATTTCAACTAATATAGAAAATTATTTTTAAAATATAATTGGAAATTCTTTTGACAAAGAAATTATTTATTTAAAAATTAATATTTCAAACAAAAATTTCATAAAACTTATGAAAAATTTAATTTATTAGAATAAAAAAATTCAATATTATATAGGAACCGTTAAAACATTAAGTGGTCTTGGTAGTATGAAATTCCAAATATGTTAAAAAAATTATTCCATTCAGATTTTTGATAAAAGTAAAATAGAATTTATTTTGAAAATGAAATGATGATTACATTGAATAAAATATAAAAAATAAAGAAATTATAAAAATGAATTTAAACAACCCATAGGGAACATTAAAAAATATTGAAAACTTTTTTTTGAAAACACGTCTACGAAAGAAAATGGTTATTTACCAAAGAGGGAAATAATTTCAATTTTAATTAATGATTTAATTTTGGAATAACTAGTACATGAAGAGTGGAAAATGAATGAAAAAATTGTATTATAATGAAATAACTTTAAGAGAATAAATTTCAGTAGATTCTTTAGAGATAGATTATTACACATCATCATTAGATGTACAAACATAATTAATCCTGATAAATGATGAGATTATACTTTAAAACCCTTACCATTTTGGTAAATTTAAATCTTAATCCCCATGAATGAATAAACTTAAATGAAATAAAAAATATTAAATATTAAATAAATTCATTATGTTACATATCAATGGGGATTTATATACCATTCAATCACAAAAAAAATGTCCTAAAGAAGATAATTGGAGATTAAAATCCCTTACAATAAGTCTAGAATTAAATCATACATGTTTGGACCTACTATATAATGTCATTCTGTTTATTATATATTAATTATTGGACTATAATAAAATTTATCATACCATGTAATATATACTTATGACCTTTTATTTTCTATTTTTAAAAAATTCCTTTTTGAAATCTAGTTTCGTGCAACAAATGCTTTGTCTTTCATGATTTTTTTATGTTTTTATATTTAGTAATATTTCTGTGATTATGGTTATATAATATCAATAATTTTTAACATGACATATAAATATCATATGTATTTAGTACATATCTATTTATATTAACCAATATAATTTCATGTTATTAAATTGAATACTTTGTTAAGTGATATAGTCAGTCGTAAGTACACATAAACTTTATTTCAATTTTCACGATAGATGAAATGAAATAAATGTAAATAATAGATTTCCAATATATATAATTTTTTATTTTTTGAATATATATTATATTTATTAATTAATGTTTCCATAATTACATTCCATGAAAAGCGTTTGAAAAAAATGAGTCTTGTCACATCACAAGGTGGTAGTCTAGTATGCACCTCAATGAAATTATGGTATACAATAATGATTAAAATTTAATATTATATATGTGATATCACAAATAAAGAAGTATAATTATTTTGAAAATATAATATATATTAATTTAATCTATCCTTAATTCAATCCAAGTAAAATACAAATCAAAAATACATCAAGTCAGTTCACGTTGCAGTAGTCTACCATACACACGATTGTCGATATTAATTTCCAATGGGTTAGTATGTAAGAATTTATACATTGTATTATATTTAAAGAGGTATAATAATATAAAAAATATAATTTAAATAACATTAAATCCATCATTATATCAATCGGTGATATGTGGTAATAGAAAACGAATAACATTGGTTCATGAGGCATTATTCAACTATAGACACAATCGAAAATTACATTTCCCATTTAATGGAAGAATGGATGGATAATAGATATTAAGAGAAAATAATAAAATTATCATATATGGTATATATCATTATTATTATTTGTGCATATTTTCACATGTTTTGAAGACAGTCAAATAAGAAGAGAAAAATGAATTTTTTAAAACATTACCTATTATTTAGACAAGTAATTTATTATTAACATAAAGCCATCCGTGATTGTAATTCCAATCTCACTAATACATATATATTTTGGGAGATATGTATGTGTGAAATTTGGGTTCGTATTATCTAAAAAAGAGTTTGTATATGTGAATTATTGTGGATAGGGGGTCATCTTTTATAATTTGGGGAGAGGAAAAACATGGAATCATTGAAAATGAAAACGTTTTTCAAGGATTTTCCCATGAAAAAAAGATTTCCAATGGGGGATTATAGATCCTTATGTGTTATGATGATGATATATGGCCATAAAATGGGTTTTATTAAATATTCAATTTTAATTTACACATTATATATTTTTTATCATAACCACCGGTAAACCTATTTTATCATTTACCGTAGTTAATTAATTTTAACTCCTTTTTTCTATTCAAATTGATAAATTTTTCTGATGAAATTATTTTTTAATATAAATTATTATGATTCCAAATATGAAAAAATTGTAAATTAAATTCATATAAGGTGTAATTTTCAATTTAAAATTAAACCTATGGATATGATAAGAAAGCATTTTTCTGAAGGCCAAATTTTCAAGAATTTAAAAAACAATATTATAAAAAGTAAATATGAAATTGATTAAAATGAAAAATATTTTTTTTAAATATTATAAATTTAAAATTAATTTATTTTCAAATCCATTGAAACAAAAAAATTTATCATATTATTTTTTTAAGGTAAAATTTTAATTTTCAATAAAAACAGGTATTTTTATTATTCATTGCAAAAATAATAATTTTTTTAAAAACCAAAAAATTAAAAAGAATAAATTTTAAATTATTATTAAAAAAATGGTGTTAATTGTTTTGAATAATTTTTTGTAATTTTTCAGAGATTAATTTTAATATTTTTTTTTCATATAGCTTTAAAATCATTATTAGAGAAAATTGTATTTTTACTGAAAATTATTTTTTATTTGATTATCAAATCACATTTATGTAGAAAGTGATAAACCACCATATTCAAAAAAAAACATCCAAATTAAGATTAATGAAAAACCAAATCAATATACCGGTTCTACCTCTCCCCATCAGCTATAACCAGTGAAGGCCCTCCACCAAATCATGAGCACTCGACATACAGTCCCTTGCAAAGATGCATGGGCACATAACCGATGTCCAAGCCATACCCTCTTAGTCTTCCACTCCTAGTGACATGCTGAAGTGACAACCTCATACTCTGAACCCCATCTGAGGTGGAACTATAAAACAAGCTAGAAACAAAACACCCAAAAAAATCTCGATACATGTAGATTGATTATAAAAACCCCCCTTTCAAATTCATAAGAAAACAGAATCCATGCATTATTTAAAAATTTCTATGGCAGAATCATTGAAGAAAAAATTAATTCTGCTGGAAACAGTATCTCTAAACAACATCCAGGATATATCGGTTACCTGGATGTGCTGCTCTCCTATTAACAGATCTTCAAATGCAGAAGATAGTGTATCCCAAACCTGAATATAATTTTCTATACTGATCAAACCCTTGTTAAAACTCCAAACCCGAATTGAATCTTGTTTGTCATCCCAAGAATATTATTACTATTTAAGAGTTATTTCAATGGCTCGACCCATCATCTTCATCATGTCCTCTTTGGAGTCATTGAGAAATAGCACCAACTCTATCACATCATCATCCAAAAATAGGATCAGATCCCAGGAAAAATCGAGCAGACCATATGGTTTCAGTTGACGCATGGCCTCCATCACAAAATTCGCCTTGATTTTATTTTCTGCTGTCCGAGTCTTCAAAAAAGGTGCAAGGAAGAGTATACCTTCCTGCCACTATACCTCCTGTTACTCCTGTTAGACCTCAGGCCGGTTTCCCCAGCAGAGTAATTCATACTTGTTTTAATTATTTCCTCCCCCTATCCCCCCAGCTTGTCTTTAGAAATCGTTGACGACCGTGTCTCCATAGGGAGTGGAAAGTATGAGTTGTAATTTCTTGGTTACCATTTTACTTTCAAGTTACTACCCTTCCTTGGACTTGAGTGTCCTTCACCCAGAACCTAAACCTCATCCTTAACTTCATCTACAGGCTAACTATATTTGTCATCACTGGACTTGAGGTCCTTCTGTCTATCCCTTGGCTGCTCCTACTTATCTAGAACTAGGCCCTCATTATTTAGGTCATCAAACAGGTTTCCCAACTCAATAACAGCTACCTCTTTACTAGGACAAGCTCTGAAATCCAAATACTTACCCTCCCCTTGTTCCTTCAGCATTGCTTTCAAACATATACCACTCCATGAGCACACCGTATTAGAATATGGGGCACCCATGAGGTCCATAGAACCTACCTCTCTCACCCTTGGAGACTAAACTCTGCATCGATCTTGGGTACCCCCAATTCTAGACCCCATTACCACTTCTGGTTACTTCACCGAGACATCCACAATAGTTTGTTTAACTCCAAACTGACTATCTTCCCAGGAATGGGATACCTTGGCCATGACCTCTACATCTGAAGGCTTGACACAGTTTTCTGCACCCCCATCACCTTGACTATCTGAAACTCTAGAGCTGTGCCTACAGGCCGCAGAGGAGTGGCCCATGCGTTTGCAAACTGAACAGAAATCAAACCGAGATTCATAAACAACCTGCTGTTTACAATGTTACTCCTCAGCCAAAGTGATCCAAATAAAGTCGGGCGGCACCCTTTAGGAATAAACTTCCACACAAATTTTAGGGTTAACAGGATGAAAAATCGAATTGGATTGGATATCAGAGCATAAATACTTACCAACTAGGTTTCCAAGCATCCTAACTATCGAGGGAAATTGAAACGGTAGAGGAAAGTTGGGAAGACTAACCCAGAACGCAATAATATATCCACATGTCTACTCAAAATTCATAGAAAACATAAATATTATTTATTCTTCCCAAAATAACATATATCAAAGTATTACCCCCATTGTGATGGAAAAAATCTTACATGGGAGGCATAAACGTAAATCCCATATGTGGAAAGTTATATTTCTATAGGTTTATCTTTTCTTCCTACGCTATATTAAAACATATTAAAATGACATAATTAATGTCAATATATTACTAGTATATTATTACAATGAGTCTAGATGAATTATAAACATTTTCCTTATTATTTAACAGAAATATAATTATCATTTGCACGATGTACAGACCAACACCTCCATAATGGGACGTGGTTAGTTCTTCATCACCATAATACATGGACTATATTGTTGAAGAATTTATTATATAATTATGAATGTTATAAGATATTTTATTTTTTTAAATGATAATTCATGATAATCCATCTTTCTAATATATTTAAATGAAATCTTCTTTTAAGTATACGTGCATACTACCACCTCTATAGAATGACTGATTTACTTTTTTCAGCACTGCATTAAATGTATGGTCAAGATAATATATATAATTAATACATAAAATGTTTATGAAATAATTATCATCCTTCGATGATGAAATTTTCAACCTATTAAAAATATAATCAATAATCACTACAGCTAAAATCAATTATCGAGAAGAGATCTCTATGAGAAAACAATTATTTCTATGCAATATATAACAACTTCATATATGCTATCTTATTTTTATAAAACTTTTATATTTTGATATATCAAAATAATAACCAAAATTAATTTTCATTAATCTTATTATATAATTATATAGAAAATAAACCAAATAATAATCTTCCACTAATTATGGAGTATTATTGTTTGGGTCGGTTAAACAACCTACTTGAACAATCCAATTAATTTATATCAAGGATAGATGTAAATAAATAATTATAGTTATAATATGCCTTATATATATGTGTGAGTATGGTGATATTATTTCTCTTTTCTAGTGGGGTAATATGAATATTTAACAAAATAATTATGAAATCACCCATCATTTATTATGAATAAATGAGACATTCTAATCATTGATTTCAACATCATTGATTGTAAATTGAATGTCTATAAAATAAGGTAATAGAGTTATAAAACAGAGAGTAAAATTTAAACCAATATATGAAACATTATTTTAATTATTTAATTTGGGAATATAAGATATATAAACCCCACATTACAAATTTAGTTCAAAGATAAAATGTTAATTACACCCAGTATTGAAAATAGATTAAAAATAACTTATATTTATCTATATGTATAGAATAATTATTAATGAGAAGAATAATTTTTTTGGATATGCGTAATGTTTCTATGTATGTATCTATCGAAATTAATTCAATTATTCATTATTTTTCTTTCACGTATTGAATTATTTAGGATTGTTGTAAGGGTTGCAATTTCAAATTCCACTCTTTGGTACATGTTTAGTATTATGAACATAATTTCATTTATGTTGTATATATACTACCTATTTAATATATAATATAATGAATTATATTTTTTTAATGATATTTTATGTTCAATTACTAGTCATGACTTCAAAAGGTTTTGATTAATATTTACTCATTATGAAAGGGTTTTTGTTATGATTCGTCCAACTAGGACCCATTCTGCGACTCCCCAACCCCACCTTTAATAGGCTAGGTGATGATGTCTAGCACCGAGTAGGAATGTAACTAACATATGAGGCATTACTTATGTACATATACACATTTACTCATATCCAATTTCACAGATAATACAATGTAAAAACTACTAAGGAAAAAATGCATGCATACTACTAAACCTAAAAAAACAGAGTACATCAGAAAGTAATGTGAGGAAAATTAAATTGGGATAGAATAAAACGCACCCAAATGAAAGAGACTACTAACTAGAATGTACAACATGTAGGAAGATAAGATATGAACTGGGACTAATACATGATGTCATAGGAACACCATGGCCTGCCTAAAACATAAAAAGCTGGATCTGGTCCGGGTCCTCCTTAGACTCCTTCAAAAGGTTACTTGTCTTCACAAGGCACAACATCGGCGGTCGAAGCCCGTGTAGGGGTGAGTATGAACAAACTCAAATGGAAACCATGATAATCAAATGAAATAAACAAAGTAAATGTAGTGTCAACTCTACATAGTTTATGTCTATAATACATATATTGTGAACATATCCATATATATTTGAAACCCAGAAACGTAGTCTAGAGGTAAGTCCCAACGACCACATACCCATGCTAGGGATTTTGTCTAAATATTACCCACAACACTAATATTAGAGATCTCACTCTCGATTATGATTTTTCTGGTGATGTCTATCTAATAATTACTATTCATCACTGAAGCATCATGAGAGAGATACACTGATAGATCTGAAGAAGGAATATGATACACTCGCTTTGGGAGAACCAAATCCATTAGTGGGGAAGAAGAGGATACACCGATGAGGATCACATCCAGGGCATTGGGGTATACCAAAACTCATCCTAAATCACATGATATATAGAGGAATAATGTTTGGTATGATTGGTCATGTCAATAACCTGACTCTAAAAAGGATACGAGAATGGATATAAGATCATACTTCATGCCTCTCTGAGGATACTCCCGAACCTATATAGGATGTCCTACTAAATGGAGTCATACTAATATGGATATAAAATGATAAAAAAAAATAAACTTTAGGGGAATGAGAAAGGGGGAACCAACCCAAACATGAATTTTCTTGGATATGGTGGACAAGGAGATCAAGCCACCTAGAAAAGAATACACGACATGTTGAAGTGTCACATGATGTGTCCCTTGATCATGGGCATTTCTCGTGTTCTACAGCTAATCTCAGAAGAACAAATCATGTAGGATAAGTTATATATGAAATGTATAGTGGATCACATGTCATTTCCAACTATCTGGGGTCCGCTCCATGTAAGCTGGCCAAGTGCCAGTACACAGCTTCAACCCTTGTTCACCTACCTATGTACCAATACATGTGGTAGCCTGTAAGAATCCAGTTCTTATTTTTGAGGTATGGGATTTTTCTTTTTTCCTTTTCCTTAAGTGTTTTTGAGAAAATATTGAAAATGGGGAAAAATCCTGAATTTTGAAACTACACACCGTGTACCTTTTCCACACGCCGTGTACTTTGGGCCATGTGGGGATGAGTACACAGGGCGTGTAGTTATGCCGGCGATGAAGGGTGTCGGAACCAACTACACGCCGTGTAGTTGTACCTTACACGTCGTGTAGTCAGTCGGTAGGCCTAAACAGTAAGGCGGTGGAGCAACCGACAGATGGGCGACAGTACATGCCATGTACTTTAGAGTACATTCTGTGTACTCATGTCGACAGTTGAATAGTGTGGTGGTGCCGCCAAATAAAGAGTTAAATGAAAGATCTACATGTCGTGTACTCAGAAGTACACGCCGTGTACTTTGTTTTTTCAGCTTAAAATAGGCAGTAGCCTCCTCATTTGGCAGAGGAGACACTGGAGCCGATTTGGAGCCAAAGGAGGACGCTAGACATGTGAAGCTCCACCAGGTGTTCGTCTGGAATCGGTTTCCACCTCGGATGATCTTGTTGGAACCGCACGAGTAAGGGATTCCACCTCCTTGGCTGGTTCTAACCAATTCTTCTCCTAACAGGAGTTATTTACGTTTGTTTGGTTTTTGTTCTTCGTCAGATCTATGCAGTTCATGGGAGTTTCTGGAGTGGGAGTTCATGTATAATGCTCGTTGACGTATAAGGTAGGTGGATTTGTGTTTATTTTCCAACTGTCGTGCTTTTGTTTTGTGTTTTTGTGCCACTAACCCATGTTAGGGTGTCGTGTGGCTGAGGTCGTTGCTATATTTAATGCCTAGAATTTCATAGGTGATTAAATTTGTGATAATAAAATGCTGGTTGGGATCGTTTCTTGGATCCGTAACCACCCTAGGGTGTGTGTTTCACTGTTTAGTCGTTTGGACATGATACCCAAGGGTATGCCTTCAATGTAGTAATTGTAGAATTTCCTTGAGAGGAATTGCTTGTTTACTGCATTCTGATATGTTGGGGATGGCCTGGTTACCTGTTTAGCTTGAGTGCGTTGTTGTGATTATTCTATGGGCACTACACTATTTAGCCCGAGGGGTGTATTTATTTCTGCCTGATGGCAACTTCTTCCGTGCTTGAGGTCCATAGAATCTGTGCCTGAGGGCGACAGTACCTACGCTTGAGGGAAAAATTTTGTTATGCCTGAGGGCATTTACCTGCGTGTTGGGTTCTGCTTACCTGAGGGTAAGGTTTTTCTTGTCTTAGGACATGGACTGTTTACGTAGAAATTCACTATGGGGATTTCTAATATTTAATGGATTAAATGAATAATAAGATGGAAATATAACTAGTAATTAGTGACTTTTGAGTACTGCTTACATTATTGCATTTTAGTACTGCACAATATTGTTGCATGCTTACACGCTGTTGGGCACGTGCCTTTGGTGGGTGCCTACTGAGATATATTTCTCACGCCCTGTTTGGATAATTATTTTCAGCCCAAACATATTACATTTTTGCAGGTGTAGATAGTTGCAAGAGTCCCTATATAGGTACTTGACTGTTGCTGAGGAGTAGGAGGGCATGGGACCGATCCTAGGCTCACGATGCCACTGCCAGCTATTTTGCTTGTTTTGTTGTACTCTATATCTTATTGTATTGTATTGATGTATAACATGTTCTGGTTGTTTTCATGGAACTTGAAACACGTAGCATCATCACTTCTATACTATTGGTTATATCCACTATTGTAGTTTATTTCAGTTGTGTATGTTTACTGCTTCCGCTGTCGTTGTATGTTTATTCTGTATTCCGCTGCGTTACACTTTGAAAAATTAGGGCATAGTTTCCCCACTATCAGACCTGGTCCCTCGCTGCTAGTCTGCAGCCTCTGGAGTTTGGGGAAATGCGCTTGAGGTCACATGGAGAACCGGGCTCGGGGCACACGTTGCGTGGCACACGGGTCCGGGACGTTACAAAGTGGTATCAGAGGAGTTATTTTCTTTGACTTACTATTTGGAGCCATAGTCGTGGATAAGACGAACGGTAGTTGGTAATAAGCTATGCCCGGGCGTAGCTAACCCGCATACAGGGAAAAGCCAATTTACCTCGTGATTTCAATTTTATTGATTTTTCAATTTATAGTTGATATGTTTTCACCGTTGGGTGACGCACTTTGAGATTGTGCAATTTATATATTATCTATGGGTTCTATTTAGTTGCAACCCGATGAGATTAGGGTATGCCGTCTCATGCATCATATAGGAACATGATATAAATCACATGCCATGCATTGTTTCCATGCCATGTAGGTGCATTATAATTTTCATGTTGTTGTGATAGTTGTTGTGCTAGTAAAGCATGCTGTTGTGATAGCTGCATGATAAATACCTGCCTTGTGATATGGTATTTTTGTTTGATCTTGTTTATAGAATGGACGCCAAACTTTTGTTTTTTGGGATTATGGGCCCTCATTGACTTGAATTTGGTGGATCATTGACTGGTTGTTGGTTATAACACATATAAGTTGTCAAACATTGATTCGTGGGGAGTATGGACCCCCACAGGTCGGAATTTGACACTTAGGTGTTGTTTTCAGTGTTTTCTAGGTTCCAGAGGAGTTTCTGAGGCATACTGTCTGAAAACCTAGTATACACGCCATATAGTATTCTTATACATGATGCGTATGCTCTTCTGTTCGGGAAGAAAAAATGAACTTTTTGAGTACAAGCTGTGTACCCTGAGTACACACCGTGTAGTCTTTTCTTGTGTCACAAACCTTGTGGGCAGCGACACGGGGTAGGGAAGGGCTTGGGTAAAACACGACGCCTAGTTTTTGTCCACGCCGTGTAGTGTTGACCCGGAGTCCAGTCGTGTAACTAATAACACAGGTCAGTGAACTCCTTGACAGAACACGTTGTGTCATTTATAGACACGCCGTGTAGAGTAACCTGGGGACTCGGCCGTGTAACTGACAACACGGGTCAGTGTCACCTTTCCCTGAACACGCTGTGTACCTATGGGACACGCAGTGTAGTCTTGTCCGAGGACAGACCATGTGTAGTTAGCCGTGTGGCTGGGAAATGGGGTGCTTTACATGCCCTGTATAGGTGTAACACACCATGTTGAGTTAAGTCGAGTAGTCGGCCGTGTCACAGACGACACAGGTAGTTGGAAAATAACATCGTACACGCCGTGTTGTTTTGTTCGACGGAATCCGTGTGGCTTAGCCGTGTATAAGGACCCGGGCAGTGGAAGGTATGTCAAGTACACGTTGTGTAGTCTTTGTACACGCTGTGTAGTCTTATTTTGCGAATTTGGAATTCTTTATTTCTCTTGTTTCCTTCATGGTTCCTTCGCTTTCCGATCTTAATAATCTTGAATCTGAGCCGTGCTTTTTACCCTGTAGTGTCATTCCACAAAGACGACCGTGGGTTGTTCGCCAGGAGAGCGGTGACGATTATACTCCAGAGATGGTGGGCCATGGGCTACCAGTAGATTCTCCAGCAGAGCCAAATGCGGTGCCCGCTGCTATACCGGACACGGGCGCGGAGGCATAGTTCCGTGAAGGCTTTATGTGGTTTATACAGACCTTTCAGGTAGCACCGCAGGCTGCAGAGTCTTGGTTGGGGTCGATGCAGACTATTTTTGAGCATCTTGAGATGCCTCCAGGGTGGAGGGTCAAGCTCATGACATATATGCTGTGTGATTCCACCAAGAGGTGGTGGGATGTTACCACCTAATCAGGGCATCACAGGGACATGGTATGGGAAGATTTTTAGGTAGTCTTCTATGACTTATTCTTTCCCGATATGCTGAGTGCAGATAGAGCTCGAGAGTTCATGAATCTGATGCAGGGCGCCATGTCAGTGATGGACTATTTTTCTCATTTTACGAAGCTTTAAAGTTTTGCACCTTTGCTGGTGGGTGATTAGACATTGAGAGTTAGACGTTTTGAGGATAGTCTTCGGCATGACATCCGAGCGCTGGTAAATGTTTTCAGGTTGCCTATTGTACATGTGATTGTGAATCAGGTGCTGATTAACGAAAGGAACCTACAGGTTTCGAGTGGTGTGGGAGAGGGCGGTTCATCACCAGTTACTGGTATTATTTCTGCTGTCAAGAGGAAGAGACAGATAGACTTCTCTTAGGGTAGCATTACCAGCCATGCAGCTTCTTCAGGTGGTCCGGTCAGGGGCTACTAGTGTGGCAGAGAGGGGCACAAGAGACCGCAGTGTCCACGAGACCCAGTGGAGTGCCGAGCTTGCGGCATGATGGGTCATCTGCAGTGCTTTTGCAGGGCGTTTCCACCAGCTAGTGAGAGGGGTTTTGTGCAGACTCTGCGTGCGGGAGCAGGACCAGTGGCTTCTTACCAGTTGGGGAACTGGAATACGTCAGGGCGTGCAGGCAGAGATGGTGGTCATGGCCGTGGTAGCCAGACACCAGGATCACAGAGGCAGCAGGGCGGGACATCTCAGGTTAGCCAGGCTGTGTCACAGGGCCGCAGCACTGGGAAGGCATATGCAATGCAACAGACCTAGTAGAAGCAGGATCCCAGACCATCAACAGTCAGAGGTACTATTCTAGTATCTCTTGTCTTGTCTTCAGTACTTTTTGATACGGGTGCTACACATGGTTTCATATCTGTACCCATTGTGGAGAGCCTTGGGCTCGATGTTTCTTCTTATTCTGATATCATGACGCTAGACACTCCGTTGGGGACTAGGAAGGCTGGTGTGCATCAGTGCAAGGAGTGCCCCCTTGAGGTTGGTGGGTGTCACTTCCTTCGGGACCTCTATGTCTTGGAGATGACGACCTATGACGTCATTCTCAGGATGGACTGGTTGGTTCCCTTCCGAGCCTTCGTAGACTAATACTGTCGTAGGGTGCGTTTCATGTCACCAGAGGGCGGGGAGTTTCGATACAAGGGTGAGTGGGATGTTCAGACGAGTCGAGATGGACCAGAGCATCATGGTTGAGGTGGAGTCACATCCCAGATTGTGAGTTTGTATCTGGATGATCAGGGGACTTGTCAGATATATTTTCCTCCAGTTGTCGATCATTTTAGGGATGTCTTCCCGGATGACTTTTCAGGTCTACCTCCAGTGCGTGAGGTGGATTTCTCTATTGAGCTAGGGCCAATAGCAGCACTGATGTCCATTCCTCCTTATAGGATGGCCACGCCTTAGTTGCAGGAGCTCAAGAGGTGGTTAAAGGAGTTACAGGAAAAGTGTCTTATCCGACCCAGTACTTCTCCATGGGGTTCTCCGGTCCTTTTTGCAATGAAGGCGGATGGTACCCTCAGACTTTGCGTGGATTATCGAAAGATGAACCAGTTGACGGTTAAGAACTGATATCCCTTGCCGAGGATAGATAATCTATTTGATCAGCTTCGTGGAGCGCGAGTGTTCTCGAATATTGACATGAGATCAGCATATCATCAGCTGTGTGTGAGACCATCGGATATGTAGCTTACAGCTTTTCATAGAAGATATGGTCTGTACGAGTACTTGGTTATGCCATTTGGACTCCCAAACATGACATCAGTTTTCATGGCTCTGATGAATCGTGTGTTTCATCCGTATCTTGACTAATTTGTGGTATTATTCGTGGACGACATCTTGGTGTACTCTCAAACTCGACAAGACCATGCCACACATCTTGAGATCGTATTGAGTAAACTGAGAGAGCATAGGATATATGCTAATCTCTCGATGTGCCACTTTTGGATGGACCAGATTCACTTCCCGGGTCATATCATCTCAGAGGCAGGAGTTGCCGTAGACCCAGAGAAGGTGGGAGCAGTAGTTTCCTAGGAGCAGCCTAAGAACGTGTTTGAGATACGGAGTTTCTTAGGGATGGATGGTTACTACATATGCTTCATAAAATACTTCTCCCACATAGTAGCACCGTTGACATGTCTGACTAAGAAGGGTGTGAAGTTCGTTTGGTCAGAAGCTTGCGAGACATCTTTTCAGGACCTGAAGGGAAGGTTGACATCAGCACCGATCCTAATACTACCGGAGCAGGGAAAGAGCTATACAATTTACTGTGATGCATCAGGGATTGGGCTGGGAGCCGTTTTGATGCAGGGCAACTGAGTTGTTGTGTACAGGTCTCAGCAGTTGAGGCCACATGAGAGGAATTACTCGATGCATGATCTCGAGTTGGCTGTAGTTGTTCATGCGTTGCACTGTTGGAGACACTATTTGTTGGGAGAGAATTTCATGGTTTTCACCGACCCCAAAAGCCTCAATTATATCTTTAGTCAGCATGACCTGAATCTGAGGCAACAAAGGTTGGTCGAGTACCTAAAGTCCTTTGATTTCGAGCTTGCATATACACCTAGTAAAGGTAATGCAGTAGCGGATGCACTGATCATGAAGACTCAGATACAAGCAGTGCAGGAGGCCAGTGGTGAGTGGGAACTCATGGATCTGTTCTATGAGATTCATCTGGAGGTGCATGACAGTCAGGGTTAAGCTTATCTTTCCTCGTTATCTGTAACCTCTACTCTCCTAGATAGAGTGAGGATGAGGCAGTTATCTGATACATAAGGCATAGTTCAACGGGAGTCGGTGGCAAGTGAGGACCCTCCTCTCGGTTGGATGATAGGTGATGATGAGGTTTTGCATTTCCATGGACGTGTATGGGTTCCAGAGGATATACGCGAGAAGCTGATGCGAGAGTTTCATGCTTCTTCTTGGGCAGTTCATCCTGGGTTTACCAAGATGTACCGTGACTTACGGCATCCGTACTGGTGGCCGGGTATGAAGAAAGAGATAGTGGGTTTTGTTACGAGGTGTTCCACCTGTCAGCAGGTGAAGACAGAGCACCAGAGGCCAGCTGGGCTATTACAGTAGTTGCCCACTCCAGAGTGGAAATGGGATGATGTCGCGATGGATTTCGTGACGGGATTTCTGAGGTCTCCTTGAGGCAATGTCTCTCTGTGTGTTGTTGTGGATAGGCTCACGAAGGTAGCTCACTTTTATCCGATCAAGGAGACCTTCGGTGTAGACGAGATCAGAAGGATGTATATCCAAGAGATTGTACGTCTTCATGGGGTCCCTCGTTCTATCGTTTCAGATAGGGACTCCCACATTACGTCTCGTTTCTGGCAGAGTTTTCAGAGGGCACTGGGTACACAGGTGCTTCTGAGCACAGCATACCACCCTCAGACGGATGGCCAGTCAGAGCGGACGATACAGGTGATAGAGGACGTGCTACGCACATGCATCATAGACTTTGGGGGCTCTTGTGAGAAGCATATACCTTTAGTCGAGTTTTCCTATAACAATAGTTTTCCGGAAACTATTGAGATGGCACCATACGAAGCATTATATGGTAGGCCATGACGATCACCTTTGTGTTGGTTAGAGGTAGGTGAGGCAGCTTTACCAGGGCCACAGCTTGTGTAGGAGACATCTGAGCAGGTCCAGTTGATTCGGAAGTGTATGGCTACCACACAGTCTTGTCAGAAGTCTTATACTGATCGCCGCAGACGACCTTTGGAGTTCGTGGCCAGGGATCAGGTTTTCTTTCGGGTTTGCCGAGGCTGGGACACAAACGGATCAGGAGACAGGGTAAGCTTTCATCGAGGTATGCAGGACCATTTGAGATTTTGGAGAGAGTCGGGATGGTTGCCTATCGGTTGCAGTTACCGCAGCGGTACCGAGCCATGTACGACATCTTCCACGTGTTTCAGTTGCATCGCTACCATTCAGACCCGTCTCACACCTTTCATCCAGAGGAGGTTGAGCTTCAACATGATGTGTCCATTGAGGATAATCTGATCCGTATCGTGGACATGAGCATGAAGGTTCTCTGAGGCCGGTTAGTTCCTCTCGTATGGGTGCTATGGCAGCATGGCCGAGTGCCGAACGAGACCTAGGAGTAGGAGGCCGACGTACGTGCTCAGTGGATAGAGTTGTTCTAAGCTTTATATTTTCCACCCTTGGAAGGGCAATTCGGGGACGAGTTTCTATAAGGGGGGAAGTTTTTAAGAACCCGGTTCTTATTTTTGGGGTACGGGCTTCTTCTTTTTCCTTTTCCATAAGTGTTTTGGAGAAATTATGGAAAATGGGGAAAAATCCTGAATTTTGGAACTACACACCGTGTACTTTTTCCACACGCTGTGTACTTCTGGCCGTGTGGGGATGAGTAAACGGGGCGTGTAGCCATGCTGGTGATGAAGGGTGTAGGAACTGACTACACGCCGTGTAGTGGTACCTTACATGCCGTGTAGTTAGTCGGCCGGCCTAAATAGTAAGGCGGTGGAGCAGCTGACAACTGGGCAACAATACACACCGTGTACTTTAGAGTACATGCCATGTACTCATGTCGATGGTTGAACAATGTGGCAGTGCTGCCAAATGAATAGTTAAATGAAAGAAGTGCATTCCATGTACTCAGAAGTACACGTCGTGTAATTTGTTTTTTCGGCTTCAAACAGGCAGTAGCCTCCTCATTTGGAATAGGAGACACTTGAGTCGATTAGGAGCCAAAGGAGGAGGATGAACCTTTGAATCTCCACCGGGTGTTCGTCTGGAATCGGTTTCTACCTCGGACAATCCCGTTGGAACCGCATGGGTAAGGGCTTTCACCTCCTTGGCTGATTCTTACCAATTCTTCTCCTAATAGGAGTTATTTACGTTTGTTTGGTTTTTGTTCTTCGTCAGATCTACACCGTTCATGGGCATTTATGGAGTCGGTGTTCTTGTATGACGCTCATTGACGTATAAGGTAGGTGGATTTGTGTTTATTTTCCAACTGTCGTCCGTTTTGTTTTTCGTTTTTGTGCCACGAAACCATGTCGGGGTGTCGTGTGGCTGAGGCCGTTTCTATATTTAATTCTTATAATTGCATAGGTGATTAAATTTTTGATAATAAAATGCTGGTTGGGATCGTTGCTTGGATCTGGAACCACCTCGGGGGTGTGTTTCACTATTTAGCCATTTGGCCAAGATACCCGAGGGTAAGCCTTCAATGTAGTAATTGTTGAATTTCCTTGAGAGGAATTGCTTGTTTACAGCATTATGATATGTTGGGCATGGCCCGGTTACATATTTAGCCTGAGGGCATTGTTGTGATTAGCCTGTGGGAACTGCACTGTTTAGCCTAGGGGCTATAGTTATTTCGGCATGAGGTAAAATTCTTCCGTGGCTAAGGGCCATAGAATTTGTGCCTGAGGGCGACACTACCTACGCCTAAGAAAAAAATTCTATTACACCTGAGGGAAATTTCCTGCAGGATGGGTTCTGCTTACATGAGGGTAAGGTTTTGATTTTCTGAGGAGTAGATTGTTTACGTAGAAATTCACTGTGGTGATTTCTAATATTTAATGGATTAAATGAATAAAAAGATGGCAATATAACTAGTAATTAGTGACTTTTGATTACTTCTTACTTTATTTCATTTTACTACTGCACACTATTATTGCATGCTTACACGCAGTTGGGCACGAGCCTTTGGTAGGTGCCTACTGAGATATATTTCTTACACCCTATTTGGGTCATGCTTTTCAGCCCAAACTGATTACGTTTCTGCAGGTGTAGATAGGGGAAAGATTCCCTATACAGGTACTTGACTGTTGCTGAGGAGTATGAGGGCATGGACCGAGCCTAGGCTCACGATGCAGCTGCCAGCTGTTTTTCTTGTTTTGTTGTACTCTGTATTTTGTTGTACTGTATTGATGTATAACATGTTCTGGCTATTTTCATAGAACTTGAAACATGTAGAATCATCACTTCTATACTATTTTTTATATCCACTGCTATAGTTTATTTCAGTTGTGTATGGTTACTTCTTCCGCTGTCGTTGTATGTTTATTTTGTATTCCGTTGTGCTACAATTTGACAAATGAGGGCATAGTTTCCCCACTATCAAACATGGGCCCTCACTGCTAGTCGGAAGCCTATGGATTTTGGGGAAATGCGCTTGAGGTCACGTGGCGAACCGGGCCCGGGGCACCAGTTGCATGGCACCTGGGTATGGGGCGTTACATAGCCCATGTATCTTGTAGGTGTTTTGATGTGTGGTGGTGTACATTCCATATACTCAACGCCATCTCTATATTTCATCTGAGATACACACCCAGTTACAAGTAAGGTCCCACACACCATGTGAAAGCTATCACATGTTGTGTTCTACCTCTATATCGCTCAAAACCGCAGCTGCTGCTGGAATGGTCCCACACACCATGTATTCAGAGATACATGTGGTGTTCATCAGGATATTCCAAAAATAATTGTTCTTCATGTAGTGCTTTGGTTGATCTTCTATTATTTGATATGTTGATCTATTCAACTCTAAATTGAAGATCTAGTGTTGTCTCATCCTTAAAATAGAGATTTGGTATTTGTTGGGCCTTTTATAGGCACAAAAAACTAATCTCGATATTCTATAGAAAGAATGATCAAATAATAATATCTCCCAAAATACATCGATATATCCATCTCCATCACTATCACACCTTCTCTTGGCCGTCACGATGTCGAATCGAAGCTTTTAGATCATTGTACCATGAAATGGATGTATAATGATCCTTAGTTCATATCCCCATGAAAAACAAAGAACGCATGGAAATAATGGAGAATAAAATCACATCAAAATCTAACGAATGAACCCCTACCATTGTTTGTTACAAACATGATCTTTATCATTTATATAGATCAAGAAAATAAATTAAGATAGAATCAAATCCTTGAATCAATCCAACAATCACCTATCTTACAAGGATGAATGAAGAGTGGATCAACCTATTTGCATGATGATCATTGTTTGTCATTAAATAAAATAATAGGAAATAAATAATGGAATCACACACCCTACCTTGACTTTATAATGATCATTGACAAAGAATTATTATTTTTCAAACATCGTCGATATCTTTCAACTTTGCTGGCATATTGATTCATGATCACCTGATTTGACGTCGCTCGTCATCGAGAGTATTCTCTAAGGGTTTCCTCTCAAACACTACAAAGAAATACAGGCTATACGGAAAAACCCTAGAAATTATTCTTAACATCTTATTTAAATTCATTGGTTGTTGCGTTAGTACAACGATAAAATAAAATAAAAGATTAAATTTCTTTTATATTCTTAAATTTTTAAAAACTATCATTCATAGTTGGACCATGACAGCCGATGATAGGTATCATCTAAGGTAATGTCTCTTCACTCAATGCAATGGTGCCCTCAAATTTATAATCCGAGCACCCATTTAAAATTTATCCCTCTTTTCGTGAATACTGCACACAGGAGCTATTTAAGAGTATAAAATACATCAAACATTTATCCCAATAACCATGAGCATTGGAATTGGATTTCATCCCAACTCTTGGTCTTTAATTAATTCCATATAATATTTTAATATTATATATAGAAAGTTCTGGACATTACAATTTTATATCTAAAACTATTATTCCTTAAGACATGTTTATCTTATGCACCATGTTTTACATTGAATGTTGTATTCATAACCTATGTATGTATCTTTATCCAACATTATTATTTATGGGAAACAATAAAAAAATTCTCTTTTTCTTCAATTGTATTTTGACATAGTCGTTGCCAAATTTTAAGGCATTCAAGAAACTCAAATTTTATTCATTAACTATAATTGATTATAATATAATAATTTATATATGATGGATACATTCAACCATTTTACTATATTATGGATTATTTAATTTTTTCACATATATACCGAATAAAACCTTATATTGAAATATTTCTTACTTTATGGATTATGTTTCTCTTCAAGAGAATTTATAATTCAAGTCCCATTTCCATGAACTATATTTTTTCATGATGATCTTCCTTAATCCATGAATGGGTTCTTCCACAATAATATTTAATTTTATTGTAATTTTTATAAAAATATGTTGAATAAAATATATTTTTATACAAATTAATGTTTCGTTACACTTATTAAATATAGTGGTTTGAAAATATTATTTTATAAGTAATAAAATGGGGGTTTACTTTAAATTCAATATGTATTTTAATCCTATAATCATTAATTTTATAATTAATTCAACTATTTTAAATGAATCATGGTTATATAATCTATTAAAGTAAATAGTTATAAAAATATCTTGTATCACCTTTTCAAAAGTAGCATTTTAATGCGACTCTAACATTTTTATATCACATCAATTTTTGAAATGTTTTCTAAAAGAAAATTTATGTTTTTTATTTAATTTCATATAAATTTTTTTAATAGGATTTTCCCTATGTTTGTTTTAATGTAATTATTTATTTTCTAATATATATATATATATATATATATATATATATCAATTGGGGGCTGAAATATCAGTGTAAGACAATTTCATTCTTCCTCCACTTTTTTTTGATACTATTCAATAAATTCATTTTTCAAAGGTGTTTATAATTTATGTCAATTCCATTCTATGTTTAATATGGTGCACTTGGGATACATTCCTTTAAAACCATAAAAAATATTTATATTTATGGATTCTAATCATGTTCATCCATTTCTGACTTAATTTTATACCCATTGCCTAACATCTCATTTTATTAAATTCATATTGGGGGATTATCACCTTTTAAAAATGTTTATCTATTGAATAGGGAAGTATTAACATTCTTTATGAATATTTAAAACTAAATTAGATTGATTATGTATTGACATTCCATATGTTTCATCAGCAGGATAACCTGTTTTCAGTCATAGGATCCATAAAGAATGACATTAAATTCTTCATTGACTATTATTCTGAATGAGTTGTACATACTCCAGTTTTGGATATGGCATAAAATGATATAAACTATCGATAAATCAGTGGGTTCTATAAGACAAAATAAATTAGTTTTGGTGGTATTGATCTTCTCATATTGGTATAGTGTAATGGAATAAGGCCTTATAATCTATTTTATGATGTCTATAATTATTAATTCCATAGATAAATGATCATTAATTATTTTAATTGAAGACATAATTTATTTTCATTGATATAAGAAACTCATAATTTTAGTTGATTATGGAAATAATTACATTATTTATATCATTGATATTATTTATAAAATGATTTATTTGGATAACATGAGGTATATGTTTCCTTTAATGATGATGATCTCAACTATTAATTATGTTTCAATTCCCCATGTTATAAATAAATGTATTACACATGATATATTTATAAGGAAAACATGTTTGAATTAATTAGTGGGAGATTTTGAGGACATATCTTAGATTATGTAGTTTCTTATATAATGGTATTAATTTCCATTTGATGCCCGTAAAATGGGTGTTTGTAGTTATTTTTTTACTAATAGGCAAAATTTATAAAACAAAAAGGTATTGGGAATGTTTGTCATGAAATATCTTTTTCTATTCATGTAATTACTAGAATGTTGGTTATGAGGAATTAAAAAACTAGATGGGAATTATGAGAAAGGAAATAATGGATTTCAGAGATTGAAAAGTAGTGATGAAAAATTTCAACATAAAAATTACATTGGTAAATAATCTCACACATTTCCTATACTCGTCCAATAATAATCATTACCCTCTTCATAGAATATGTCCTTCATGATATAGGTTCCTTAAGAATGAATGATTTAGGCTTCTTTATTTTAACTAGATTCAATCCATGACATATAATGATTTTGGAGGGGAAAATGGGAAGGGGTTCAAGATATTTTGGATGTAATAGTTTTGTTTTAATGTTATAGAGAACCTTTTATTGATTAAGTTGGATGATATTGTCTAAAAAAATAATGTTGGGTGAAGGGTTAATATGGAATCATATAATATCAAGTTATTTAAGGTGAGAAAATGTTGGAATGATATTAATATTTGTTTCCCACGCCTAAAAATTAATTTTAGAATGTATAAATATCAAATTTTTGTATTAAATACTTGATTTTCATTAAAATAATTTTCTATAACCCTTTTTAACATTTTAATTTCCTTAAAAAATTAATAATATTTTTATTTAATATATATGACAACCCCTCTAACCCAATTTTTAAATTTTAATTCCTAATTTTTACAACTTTTATTCTAATTTTATTTCCAAATATGATAATTAATCATATAAATAAAAAAATAATACATAAAAACTGTATTTATAAAAGTAGTATTTTTTAAACATAAAGTGTTTTTATTGTTATTTCAATAACATTAATAATTATTTTTTTTCCATTTTGATGTAAATTTAATTGTTAATTTATATTTATCATTTTAAATTGGTAAATTTAAATTGAATATATAATGATAAAAAATATATATCAAATTTCTATGGAAAATGTAATTTTTTTAAATTAAGTAATTTTAACCAAATCTTATTAATTTAATTACTTATATTATTACTATATAATTTTTTATTAAATTGGTTTTAAAATAATTAATTCAATTTTTTGATTCAAAAAATCAATCATAAATAATAATAATAATAATATGTATATAAGGCACCATCTTTAAAAAATTAATTAATCATGAGTTACATCAAGAATAAAAATTTAGAATCTTTTTAGGATTAGAGTTTTTGAAAATTTGCCTGTAACTATTAAATTAAATCTTAAAAATTAAAATGTATACACTTCTACATAGTATCCATTTTTAATAAAATAAAATCTTTTAAAATATAACAATAGTTCTTTTCCTGAAATATATATTTATGAATTCTTCCTTTCCATTACCCTTCCTTATACCCTGGGAAAATATTTCATAAATATGGGATAATAAAAAAAATCCCAGTATAGGATATAAAATAAATAAATAAAACATGTTTACATCAATACATAAAAAACGAAATCTTTTTAAATTACCTCATTAAATCATATGATTTTCTGAATAGAACATAGTAATCACAAATCATAAAGGTAACTTGTGGCATCCATAACATAATTACATTGTAGCTTTCACAGCTACATAAGGAGTTACATTTGGAATATCCATCAGACTATATTCCCTAAATCTTTCAGGAGAACCATTAACATTTTCCTCCATCATGTTACCCAATGCATTGGAGAGCGATCTCAGGCTCAACTACCCTGGATTTATCACGAATTAACCCATATACATTATCAATGCCCAAATACATAACACATAAAATAAGCATAAATGAAGGATAACATTTCCACATTTGAATCACAATATATCATTAAAATATACTAAAATAATAAATGCTTTTTCATAACCATTATCAATACAAAAATACTAAAGAAGTGTATATGGTATTTATTTTCCTTTTAAAACGCTACTACTTTTAAAGGATGACAAATATCAAATAATACTCGAGGTGGAAGAAAGCCCATTTTCAATGCATATATTAAAAATAAAAATTCATTTTTGTTGTTCAGTAAAATTATTCTTATAAAAAGTATTCACTTGAATGAAATTAAATGTCAATGGGGTTTATATATCGTATAAATTAATATCATATATAAATCAATATACGCCTTAATGAAAGGAGATTAAGTCAAAGTCCCATACAAAGATCATTTTTTAAATGAAATAGATTGATTATGTGTATTCACTATAAGTAAACATAAGTAATGTATAAATACAAGATAATATATCAAAATTAATTTATCACATAATCCTAGCACGACAAGAAGTTGAAGATCATCCCAAAGAATATAAATTTGTTTAAGAAGTTCCCTTACCTCGTGTCTGACTTGACTCCTTCATTCATTAATTTCCAGAATAATAAATATAAGTTAATTTATACATTCTTTAGATCATTTTTCATGTTTATTATTCCTTTTCTACCAGTTATTACCTTTCAATAACAATTAGTTAATTTTTTGAGTTCATATCATACATTTTTTAGATGTTCGGAATTTGAGTCAAGAATGATATTTTTAAAATTATCATTTTTCCGTGTGCTCAAAATTTATTATCCCCATTATTTTATTCATATATATATATAAAATATATAAAATATATATATATATATAATATATGTATTTATAATAGGCCATAACATTTGGAGATATGAAATGAAATGAACCGTTCATGGAGATGGTAAGTTGTACGTGCGTATGAAAGCTACATTCATTTCTATTTAAAATTTAATGGAATGAAAACTTAATTATACATAGATATATTATAATTACAGTATAATATCATATTTTATATATGTTACATAAGTTCATTAATGCTATATTTTATATGTACCATGTATGTCATGGATGAGTCATACCACATTGAGGGTTTGGTAGTCCACACACATTCAAATTAAATTATTGTATTTATACAACATGAAAAGAATAAAAGTATGTTTTAAATGAAAATTAAAAAAGAATTGATATAAAATAAATATCATAAATACCATATACAATTATAGTGCCATCATAATGGCCACCATGAGAGGTGGTAGGATAATATTGAACAATCATCGTTTCTTGAGGAAGTAGTTTGTCGTCCACATAAACAGTATGTTTTATAACCATTATATGGAGGTGTGTGGAAGTGTAGTTAAAACCCTTATAATAAAAAATCATATTATTTTGATGATACTTTTGTTTTTATGGTATAAAAATATATTAGGGGGTTGGAGAAGTAAAATAAGTGGATGAAACATGAGAGAAGACATTACATTAAATAGGTTAACTCGTTTTGATTTAAGCTAAAAGGCATTCTTGAATTGCCTTTTACACATGGTAGGACTTATTATAGTAAAATATAGATTTTGGGAGATTATTTGTGCAGAGTTATGATGTTCTACGAGAATTGAGAGGCATGAGTAATGGGTTAGAGGTGGTGGTCCTTTATAAGATGGAGGAGGGGGACATTAGGAATGTTTGAATGAATTATTTTAATAAAAAATGAATTTTTTGTTTTAGAAGATCCGAAACTAATTAAATTTGATGATAATATGAATATAATTTGAAATAAATCATAAAATAAGAATTATACCGATTTTGGATATTTTTGAATCCTTGTCTTTTTTATTTAACCCTATTTTACTCATACCATTTTGTCATGCATTTAACATGTTGAGAATCAAAAATGATACCAAAACATGTAAAAATCCAATTAAAGAGTCAATAATAAAATTTTAGAGTTATGATAACTATTTGGGAGAATCTTATATTTTTTGTAATTGTATTATATTTAATAAAATATTTTATATTATAGAATATGAATTATGTCAATTTTGACACTATTCATGTCCTGACATTTTCTAAAATATATAACAACTTGATTGATACAATAAAACATTATTAATACAAATATAACACGTAACTATCATCCATAATATTTTCTTATTACATAAAAATAACAAAATTTTATTTATTTTATCATTTATATTATCATTTATTTTAATCCTTTATTAATGAATCAATCACTGCATCACCATTGTGTCATAATAAAATTTATTTATTTAATGTCTAAAAATAATAAATAAAATACCCCAATGTAGTAAATCATGTTATATTTATAATGATTATTTACAGTCGAAAATATAACATATATAACCCCATATTATTTTTTTACTAAAAGCTATATGTTTATGTTACATTTTCCTTAACATTATATTATTTTTAAAAAAATTTCATTTTCACTTACAAGTGCCTCTATGGGGTCCAAAAATAGAACCAATGATTCCCATGGTCATAAATTTATCCTTGAATAGGGTTAAGACATGAATTAAAGTAATTTAATGTCATTATAATATTATTTTTTTACACTTATTTACAAAATTTACCCTTCAAACATTGTAAATTAAATAATTACTAAAGTTACTATTCATATTGTAAAAAAATAAAAGTAACATATTTTCAGAATTTGGACCTCCTCATTCCAAATATTTATCCATTTCTATAAATTCAAAATATATACATTTCAAAAATTAATTTAAAATTAATTCCCATTGTCAAAACCAAAAAGTGTGTTTTTAATAAGTAAAGAATTCAAAAAGGTTTACATGTGTTTATGTCAAATTTAAAATTGAAATTAATTTAAATGATCAAATTTAAATTAAATGATAATAATATAATCTATTTAAACTTTAAAACCAATTAAATGGAAAATATAATCATATAAATAAATTATATTAAATGGAAATATTGAATTAAAATGCAGTATTTCTCACTATTCATCAAAAAATGAACTTTTTCAGAAAAATACCCAAATTTTAACCAAAGTAAATTTCGTTGTCACACTTCTAACTAATAAGTTTACTTTTCCAATTAGAACCTACAAAAATGGAAAAAACTAGATTTAAAAATGGATTTCCATAAAAGGGGATAAATAAATATTTTAAATAATATTATAATCTTTCGTTCATAAAATCAGATTCATTTTAATTTTAGGCCACTAAAATTTATTGGATAAATGTAAAAAACATTTAACAAACATGTGTAATCAAATTGTAGTATGTTCTTTTATTTCCTTCCAATACAATGTATAGGTGTTAACTATCATTTTAGATGATAATATTATTATATTATTTTTTGTTATAACTCAAAGTTGTGTGCAACGTATGATTTTAAAGAAACTCATTGTTGCTGCTGAGTACGCTATTATAGATAACAACACCTTGAATGAAAAATTAATATTTAATTTATAAATATTAATAAATATTATAATTTCATATTGTTTATTTACCTGGGATGTTACATCCTGCCCCCCTTTGGGGAATTGTGTCATCGTAATTTTATAATTGGGCTCCAAAACATCAATAAAAGTCTCCCATTGAAAAATGAGTCAATCATAGCATCACATTAAAATAAAGAACGTGAACTACAAAGGTTGCCCGAGATAACCCACACTATGATTCCATGTAACATAACATGGATATGAAAGACAAAATAAGTGTTATGTTCTGATGGAGAGTGATAGAAAACATGATCAGGAGAAATTAATCAACAAGAAAACCACAAACATAGGATGGGTTAAACGGTCATTGGTTTTCTAGTAGGAAAAGTAAACAGATAATGTTTTGTATTAAGTGAAATTTCATAAATTTGGAGAACTTATTTAGGAGATTTACTAAATATATAATAAAATATACTTTCTTTTCATGTAGAGTTTCAACCTTTAATAAATTTCTACCAAAAACTCATCTTTTCTCCAAACGATTAGTATTCAAGATGACTTGGATGCACCTGAAGCACTAGAATAAATAACTATAGAATTAAATAATCCATAAAAGATCAACCATATATTTCCTATGTCATTAAACATTAACCAAAACCAAATAGGTTTGTACATGATCAGAAAATCCCCAAAAGGATACTTTTTTACAAAAAGTAAATACCACTCTTAATCTCCCAAAATAAATAAAAACATACCCAAGGTCAACAAATAACATTCAATAAAAAATTTCCCTTAAAATCCTTCAATATAATCAAAACAAATATTGGAACCCAAAACTCAGATGAATTTAATCATATAGTCTTCCATAGTAAATCATAAAATTTATCTCCAAATTATATCGAATACTCTTAAAGTCTCATACTAAAGTGTAATTAATGAAATCACATGTTCTTTATGATTGGTTAATCATTTCCTTAAATAACCCAAATCTCCATATATCCAAAATAAAAACATATATTCTTCCATAATAAAATTTCATCAATTATTCCACAAATCACATACCATAGTATTCTATTTTCCTTAGGCATATAGTGTTTCCTCAAAAGAGAGAACATCTTCCATAATAACATTTATCAAATTATCACCAAATCAAAATTCTATACTAAGGACATCCAATTTTAAAAAAATATTTTCCACAACATATACATATTAATCATCTATAAAATCATTTAACTAAAAATAATTAGTAATATTAACCAGGGACATCACGAAGACTAGTCGTTGGCGATAAATCCTATTGACAATTTCATTGTGCGTTCAATTCATGTAGCGTAGATTGATTAGACTGGTTGTCACAAATTCTGTGAGTTGTCCCTTTTAAAAATCTATATAATTTTATAACATTCCAAAAAAAATGAGATAAATTCATCGAAAATAACCATAACATATTTTAACCACAAATTCTATCTCATACCTCACATTTTCTTCCCAAAATGTAATGACCTATAATTTATTCAAATTCAAGGATCAAACAAACCCAAATGGTTCTTTATAACTATATCCAAAAAGAAAAAACTATTCTTCCTTGAATAAAATTTTCACACATCAATATTCAGGTTTACACATACTAGAAATAGTCATCCAAGGTAATCATATCATTAATATATTTAATCATATCATCTATATATCCAACATAACTCTTGAATTCGTAAAATGTAGACATCTTAATCATTGAACATTATTCTTGATCTGTTATCCATGTTTTCCAATCCAAATATTTTATTACCTATTTCCTAAAAACAAAATCATGCATAATTTCCTAAGATTTCAGTAATTTCAAAAAATGATCTACGAAATAAACCATACCATTCATAGGTTATTTTCAGTTTCATCAAATTCAATTTGAATGACAATAGAAATTAGTTAACATATATTTGTGCAATCCGGTAATGGCTCAAACCCTACTGGTCTATTAATTTTCCAAATTCTATATGTTGGGGTTTCTTGGACAACATAAATGGGTTACGAGTATGTCAGCGTCAGTGGAAACATGTCAGATGTCAGTGCCACTAATCTGTCACACCGATCAGTTCCACCCATCAGTCTGACAGATCAACTTCACCAATCAGATTCACATATCAGCTTCACATATCAGCTTCACAGATCTGCATCACAGATCATCATCACAAAATAGCATCACAGATCAGCTTCACAGACTGGCTTCATCAATCTGCTTTACTAATCAACTTCACAAATCAGCTTCAAAAGTCATCTTCACTGATCAGGTTCACATATCACCTTCACTGATCATCTTCACTGATCAGCTTTACTAATCATCTACACAGATCATCTTAACTAATCAGCATCACGAGATCAGCTTCACGGATCAACTCCACCGGTTTCACACAATGATCTAATTGGTCGGTGTCTCACCGATCGGTTTCACCCATCGGTCTCACCGATCAGTGACTCACTGATCAGTCTCACTGACCAGTTTCACCCATTGGTCTCACTAATCGGTTTCAACCAAAGTTCTCACCCATCGGTCTCACCGATCTGTGTCACCCATCATCCTCACCAATCGGTTTCACCCTATCCATTTCACTAGATCGGTTTCAAAGATTTGTTTCACCAATTATGTTTCACCCGATCTGTTTCACCGATCAGTTTTACCCACTCGGTTTCACCTAATCTATTTCACTTATTGGTTACACCCATCGGTCTCAAGGATTAGTTTTACCCATCGGTCTCACTGATCTATTTAACCCATCGGCTTCACCCATTTATTTCACTCGATTAGTTTCAATGATCGGTTTCACCCATTTTGTTACACCCGAGCGGTTTTACCGATTTCCTCACCCAATCAATTTCACCAGATCAGTTTCACTAATTGGTTTCACCCCATCATCTTCACATGATCGGTTTCACTAATCGTTGTAACCAATTAGATTCATACAATTAATTTCACCTGATCAGTTTTAAATATCAATTTCACTCGATCATTTTCCTTGATCTGTTTCACCCAATCTGTTTCACACAATCAATTTAACCAATCTATTTCACCTGATCTGTTTCACCGATCAGTTTCAGCCAATCAGTTTCAGCATATCTGTTTCATCGAATGTTTTATCCTAATCTGTTTCAATGATCATATTCCCCCAATCAGATTCACCCAATCAATTTCACTTTTCTGCTTCAGGATATCAGTTTCACCCAATCAGTTTCACTGATCAGCTTCATCCGATAAACTTCACCTGATCAGTTTCACTAATCAGCTTCACATGATCAGTATCACTGCTTAGCTTTATGGTATTAGCTTTACCCGATCAACATCACTCAATTAGCTTCACCTATCTGTTTCACCGATCAATCACCTTAACTGTACACATAGTGGTGACAGGTTTTCCTTCCCCAGTTTTTTCCATAATGCTAATTTTAAGACTTTTAACCTTTTAAAGTTGTCCAAGACAATTTTTAAATCCCATTAATGATATCTAATATACCCAATGTGTCGGGTTACCCATGATGTAACAAAACATGTGGATTTTTCCTCACTATCTCCCTCTGTCCAATACTTTTCATCCATGCCCATGTTATGTGGTTTTTCCATTTAAATAAAACCCTTTAACTCACAACTGTAATCTCAAACTTTCTGAGTGGAATTATTAAATAAAAAATAATTACATCATGTGTAACCACTCAACCGTTTGGGGAAACCATGATCCAACTTATGGGAATTCATGTTTTCATATCCTATAACTCATTTATCAGGCCTTTATCACCATGATCATCTTCAATGGCCTCTTTGGATCTATATGAATGTGGTTGAAGTCCTTCCTCAATAAATGATTCATGTGCCCATGCACGAGCCCTTCTTTCTCATCATTCAAGGAGTTTTCCCAGCTACTTGTGAAACCATAGTTTTTAGTTTGAGGAGGAAATGTCGATACTTGATCAACCATATAGGGTTCTTCCTTCGTCTGCCTTTAGTGTGTATCAAGCAGGGAGGGTATGATTATGTTTCCTTTAGTGATGGAAAAAACCATACCTTAAATAATAGTATAAATGGTTTTTAAATAATGAATGGTGTGTTTTATGTTGATGATGCACTCTTTTATCATTACCTATATATTGTGAATTTTATGGTCTTGTGTACACTAAAATTTTTGGCCATTGGTAGGCATTTCTTACAGACTAATGAAGCTATGTTTTTTGGATAATTCTATGATTGAATGGCTATAACATGGAAACTGAATAATCACATAAACTTTGTTGTTTAAATGGATTCCCAATGAATAATAATCCCTGTGTTGTTACCCCGGTAATCAAAATAGAAAAAGTAAAATTAATAAATGGAGTGTCTAAATCTGAAATCACCATTTCTCTGCCTTGGTAACATGTGTGGTTGTTCTGCTTGATGCTTCTGGGTTGACGTGGATAGGGATGGGATTCCCTACTGTTGTGAAGTTGTTGTATTGTGGATCTGAAGCCATGAGGGGCCGTATGTTGGGGATTGGTTCAGTTTCAGTACTTCGAGAGATCTCAAAGATTGGTTTTGTTGTTGTGACATTACATGAGAACCGGGTGTGAATGCATAATTTGGTAGTTGGCGGTGTTTTTCCTCCCTTGGAATGTGGATATGTATGTTAGTTGTCCAGTAGTGAGGAATTATTTAAATGGAATAACTTGAATATGAAAAAAATGGGTTCAATAGGGAATTGTTTTCCGAGAATGATTTGTGACTTGGTTTGGGTTGTGGTGCTTCTTATGAATGAATAGTAATGAGGGTGTTTTGTATGGGCTAGTTTTGGAACCTCTTGGTTGGAAGTGTTCTTGTTTACCTATATGTTTAATTTAGTTCTTATGTTTCTTATTCTCTTCCCACCCATGATGATAACTTCATGATGAACACCCAAAATTCATGGGGAAGGGTGTTTTCCCCAACACTCCTATGAGTTGTTGGTTACTAGCTCCTTTTCCACTCCCTTTCCTGAGTATTCCAAGATTCTTCAGGAAGGATGTGATGGGATGAGGTCCATAATTGCCCATTATTTTTAGGTGGGGTAGTTGTAGTGGTTGGCCCTTGTGAGTGCAGGCTGGTAGTATTGTCCCAAATTTTTTCCATGTATTATTATAATAATATATGAGAATTATTTAGAGACCTGGCTCTGAGACAGCGTGCAGTTCTGAGGCTCGGTGAGCCCGAGAAAAATGTTGAATTTAATTTAATAATTAAATTATTCACACATGCAGGTTTCCTGAAAAAGTGGAATAACTCCCAAACGGGTGCTCGGATTAGAAATCTGAGGGAACTGTTGCGTTCAGAACATCGATTTTACGTTAGTTAAGGCTAACTTCAGCCGGTGCAGGTTGGTGGTGAAATCTGGTTTTTGGACGTAACGGTAATAAAATATTTTATAAAAATATTTTATTCCTGAAATAAGATCTTTAAAAATCTCATATCTTTTATCCTATTTATAAACAAGCTTGCACCAGGGTCCAGGGTTACAACCCCATAACCCTAAAAACCCTTGGCGGCTCTGGAGGGGACCCCCAACGCGGCAGAAATGGTGTTGTTGACGGATTTTGACAGTGACGATGACGCGACGAGCGGTTATTCTACAGAAAATGCAGCTTATCCAGGTAGGATGATTGTTTTTGATTTCTCCTTTCCACATTTTTGTTTTATACGACGAATGTGGGCTAATCCATGAACAGATTAGCCCGTGGATCGATCGTTTTGCGGGATTGTGCGATTTGGGGTTATATCGGGAGATCAAATACTTGAGAATTATAATATTTTCATTGTTATGGTTTTTGATCTAATGGCGATGAACCCAAATCGTCACGAAAAATGATCGAGGGTCGTCCCCCTTGTTTAATTCTTGTTTCTTTTCTCCATCACATTCTTCTTTGTGTTATACGCGTTCTTGGAAGAAATTGATCATTGCGCATTCTTTTGTTGGCGCAAAAATCCAAGATTCAAGATCCGACCCCGAAGCAATCCCACGGAGGTGCGACGATGGTTTCATCGAGCGATTAGGAGCGGTTTGGGAGATTCGGATTTTTGGGCGTTTTTCTTCAGGCGAGTCAATTGAGGTTTATGATCCGATTTGAAGACCCAAAACACCTGTTTTGGTGTTTGTGTGATAAGGCGAACCAAACCCTGGAGTATCGCGATGAACGGACGAGAAAACGAAGATCCGAAGGATCAGCCGAATCACGGGGAAGAAGGCGTCGTTTCTGGAAAAATCCCGACTACACGCCGTGTAGTATGGGCTACATGGCCTTTGTTCGTCGGTAGGGTTACCCGGCGTGTACCCCGGGAGTACACGGACACGGGCAGGATACACGGCCACGGACACGCCGTGTATACCCCTCCCCGGCCAGATACATGGGGTACCCCGTGTACTGGTACACAGGCAGGTGACATGGACACAAGCAGAGACCCTGTACGGGCACATGGCCAGTGTACAAGGAGCGAGCTCAGGCACTCAAACACGGCGTGTGATTTTCTTCCACACGTCGTGTAGTTTTTTTCTATCCAGCAAAGCCGAAGGACACTGGCTTCTTACACGGGAGTACTCGTGGTCAAGGAACACGACATGTGCTTTTCTACACGCTGTGTAGTTTGGTTTTGCACGGCTAGAGTGGAGGACACGTGTCATTTACACGGGTAGTACCCAGAGTCAAGGAACATGACTTGTAACCATACTACACGCCTTTCAATAAATTCTTCATGGATTGAGCCACTTGCCTTCTGTGACTTGGACTAGTTCTTAGGGTTCGTACCCTTGGTAATTACCTGAAGGTTTTGGTATCGATTCCTTTATATAGGAGTATGATCCCTTCAGCAGAACTCCTTGAATAGAGTTGTTGGAATCCCCTCTAATTCAGATCCTCTATTCATTCCTGGAACCCTAGGTAGAGTTCATAGTATTGACGTGAGCAACATTACCCGGGCACCGATCCTCTGCTTGGTGGATTAGCTCAAACTGAGTTGTCAGAATCACCCCATGACTTGGCTGTGATCCTCATCTGAGAATCTTGTTCCCAAGGTACATGTAGAGTGTTTTCTCCCAGAACGAGTACTTCATATCTCTCTCTTCATACCTAGGAGTGTGTTCACCCAATAGTAATCTTAGTGGGATCATCGAGCAGGATATAGTGGCAGTATCGCGAGGTCATTTGTGTATGAATATATCTGGATATTCTTGTTATATGTTCCGTAGTCATATACTGTGTAGAGATGACTACACCTTTTCGTTGTGGTGTTTTTCCTTTGTGGTTTTTTGGGTGTCCTAATGGGTATTGTTATACTCACCCCTGCACGGGCTTTTCCCGCACATGTCGTGTCTTGTGCAGACGAGTAAGCCTTTGACGAGATTCTTGGTGGACCAGGACCGGACGGTGCTCAGTGAGATCAGACAGGCCGAGGTGTGTTCATTCGGTGACGGATTGCAGTTCCAGTACCTTGCTCTACAGGTTGGACTTGTTGCAGACATTCATTTGGTGGGATTGTACTTTTTGCCCAGGGATTTACTCTACTGTACTTTAGGTGATGGAGCGACCTTTGCTAAGTACCCTGTGGAGATCTAGGATTGGTAGTAGAAGATCCTTCGTGGATGAGCTATTCCCTTGGTGCGTGTTCAGTAGAAGCACAAGAATCTCCAGGAGAGCACGTGGGAGCAGGAGGCTCAGATTCATGTGCAGTACCCACATCTTTTTGAGTATCCCTTGTTTTTGGGGATGTAAAATCATTAAGGTTGGTGTGATGTAATGGCCCGATTTTTTTCAATGTATTATTTTAATATTATATGGGAATTATTTTGAGACCAGGATCTGAGACGGCGTGTAGTTCCGAGGCCCGTTGAGCCCGGGAAAAATGTTGAATTTAATTTAATAATTAAATTATGTACACGTTCTATTTTCCTAAAAGAGTGGTATAACTCCCAAATGGGTGCTCAGATTAGAAATTCGAGGGCACCATTGCGTTAAGAACATTGATTTTAGCTTAGGCGAGGCTTAACTTCGGCCGGTGCAGGTCGGTGGTGAAATCAGGTTTTTCGACGCAACAGTAATAAAATATTTTATAAAAATATTTTATTCTAGAAATAAGATCTTTTAAAATCTCATTTCATTTATCTTCTTTTAAAATAGTCTTGCGCCAGGGTCCAGGGTTACAACCCCATAACCCTGACAACCCTTGGCGGCTCTAGAGGGGACCCCCAACGCGGCGACAACGATGTTCTGGACGGATTTTTTCGGCAACGATGACGCGGCGAGCGGTTCTTCACCGGAAAATGCAGTGAATCCAGGTAGGATTATTGTTATTGATTTCTATTTTCCCCGTTTTTGTTTTCTACGATGAACGCGGGCTAATCCATGTACAGATCAGCCTGTGGATCGATCGTCTTGCGGGCGGGTGCGATTTAGGGTTATATCGGGAGATCAAATACTGGAGAAGTATAATATTTTGATTTTTGTGGTTTTTGATCTAACGACGACAAACCTGGATCGTCACGAACAACGATCGAGGTTCGTCCCCTGGTTTAATTCTTGTTTCATTTCTCCCTCGCATTCTTTGTTGTGTTCTATGAATTCATGGAGGAAATTGATCATTGCAAATTCATTTGTTGGCGCAACAATCCAAGATTCAAGATCCAATACCGAATAAACCCCATGGAGATGCGATGATGGTTTCGGCGAGCGATTCGGAGCGGTTTGGGAGATTCAGATTTTCGGGTATTTTTCTTCAGGCAGATCGATTGAGGTATATGATCCGATTTGAAGATCAAAACACTTGTTTCGGTGTTCGTGTGATATGACAAACCAAACCACGAAGTATCGTGATGAGCGGACGGGAAAACGAAGATACGAAGGATCGGCCGAAGCACGGGGAAGAAGACTCCATTTCTAGAAAAATCTCGACTACACGACGTGTAGTATGGGCTACACGGCGTGTGTTCGTCGATAGGGTTACTCAGAGTGTACTCCAGGAGTACACGGACAAGGTAAGGATACACGGCTGCTGACACGCCGTGTATACCCCTCCCCGGCCAGATACACGGGGTACCCAGGGTACTGGTACACAGGCAGGCGACACAGACATGGGCAGAGACCGTGTACGGGCTCATGGCCATCATACACGAAGCGAGCCCAGGCGCTCGAACACGGCATGTGATTTTCTTCCACACGCCGTGTAGTTGTTTTCTATCCAGCAAAGCCGAAGGACACGGGCCGTTTACATGGGAGTACTCGTGGTCAAGGAACAGGGTGTGTACTTTTCTACACGCAGTGTAGTTTGGTTTTGCACGGCTTGAGTGGAGGACACTGGCTGTTTACACGGGCAGTACCCAGAATCAAGGAACATGGCGTGTAACCATACTACACACCGTGTAATAAATTCTCCAATGCTTGAACCACTAGCCTTCTGTGACTTGAACTAGTTCTTAGGGTTCATACCCTTGGTAATTCCCTGACGGTTCTGGTATCGATTCCTTTATACAGGAGTATGATCCCTTCAGCAGAACTCCCTGAATATAGTTGATGAAATCCCCTCTGTGCCGGATCCTCTATTCATTCCAGGAACCCTAGGTAGAGTTCTTGGTATCGACGTGACCAACTTTACCTGGGTGCCGATGCTCTGCTTAGCGGATTAGCTCAGACTGAGTTGTCAGAATCACCCCATGACTTGGCTGTGAACCTCATCTGAGCATCTTGTTCCCAAGATACTTTTGGATTGTGTTCTACCAGAACAAGTACTTCATATCTCTCTCTTCAGAACATGGAGTCTGGTCTCCCGATAGTTAGCTTAGTGGGATCATCGAGCTGGATCATGTGGCAGTATCGCAAAGGTCGTTTGTGTATGAGTATATCTGGATATTCTTGTTATATGTTTCGTAGACATATATTGTGTAGAGCTGACTGTACCTTTTCTTTGTGGTGTTTTTCCATTGTGGTTTTCAGGGTGTCCTACTAGGTATTGTTATACTCACTCATGTATGGGCTTTGCCTGCATGTGTTGTGTCTTGTGCAGACGAGCGAGCCTTTGACATGATTCTAGGTGGACCAGGACCGTACGGTGCTTAGTGAGATCAGACAGGCCGAGGTGTGTTCCTTCGGCGGCATATTGCAGTCCCAGTACCTTTCTCTACACGTTGGACTTGTTGAAGACTTTCTTTTAGAGGGATTGTACTTTTGGACCAGGGTTTTACTTTACTGTACTTTACTTCCCTATCGTACTCTATTGGTTGGGTTTTACTGTATGCATGCATTTTTCCATTTTTTAGTTTTTACTTTTCAGCTTTGTGGGCTTGGAGATGTGTGTGCGTGTGTACAGTTTTATAGGTAATGCCTCCCATGTTACTAGCATGACTACTCGGTGCTCGTCACCAGCCCCTAGCCTATTGGAGGTGGGCTTGGGGAGTTGCAGCTCGGGCCCCACTGGGACGGGTCGTGACACAGGTTGTTTCCCAAATGTCTTCGGGATGAGGCCCAGGTGTCTTCTGGTGTGATAGTAGTTGTTCTGGCCCTGGTGTCTTCAGGCTTAGTGGTAGTTGTTCTAGCCCAATTGTTTGTGGGCATGGTTAGGTGTGGTTCTTGCGGCCCAGGTGTTTGCGAGTGAGATGTGTGGTTGTGGTTGCCCAGGTTTGTGTGAGCATGGTATGTTTGTGGGACTGTGGTGAAAATGGCTAGGGAAGTCTGATGCATAGGATGTCTTCAATAACAAATGGGAAAGTGGTACATGGTTCCCAAACATCTATATGTTTTTACTATTACGTTACATGACATGCATAATTTAGGGAGTGAGACTTTGTGATGTTTTGGTGGACAGATTCCTAGATAGGTGATTTTCTCATTTGGCATTAGAATTCCCCCACCCCATTTATACATGATTACTTTTGGTTTTCCCTACTATGTATAACTTTATACTCACCCTACATATATAAAACAGCTTTCAGGTTTTGAAGAGGACATTGAGGACCGTCCCAGACCCTATTAGCACAGATGTTGGGACATGTGACAATTTTAGATTTTCTTTTCTTTGGTAATTCCATTTAGAGATTTATTTTACTTGTAACACATTACACACAGAACAAGAATTTGGGAATGGATTGTTCTGTTTTTACATTTAATTCTAGAATTGGTTTTGTTTTGGATTTACTATCTTATCTCCTAGTAATACTAAATAAAAAGTGTAATTCCTTCCATATTACATGTGATTATAAACCCTTGGTTATAATCTCTACTCCTGGGCCTATTGAAGGCGGGTCATTGGGGTCATTGTTTCCCCTTTGACTTGAGTAAGGAAGGGTATGGTAATCTGTTGTACCTTCCCTCATCTTGGTGAAGGCGGGTCGTGAGACAACGGTATCAGAGGAAGGTTGGTTGAGACATATAATAGAGTTTATATTTAGGAACAATAAGGATTACACTGGACGGTTGGGAAATAATGCTAGGAAATCTTGGTTCCTGATATAGGTCGGGTATGAATATCTAAGAAATGAGATTTTAAGGCCCCTAGTGATCCAATTCAATGACTATGGACCTACCGAATGGCTATGTGATGATACACTAATTTCAGATTAGATACCCTAGGATAGGTATATGCATCCTAATGACTTGGGATCTTATGTGTATTTGGTATTTTAGGTATTTAAAATAAATAACAAGTCTAAGAAAAATTTAAAAGCAATATTCTACAATACCCAGGCTTAGGAATTCCTTTTTTACCATGTAGTTACGGCACCCGAACTATGACCAAAAGTGGTGAGGGATATTGAATCCCAAGAGGCTGATTCAGATGTTCAACAGAGTGATGATCGAGAGGAGGAGGACGACCAATGGTAGAGGATGCTTCACGCCTATCAGTGATTGACCCTTAGTAAGTACAAGGGAAACATCTCAGAAATAGATATATAGACCATGATTGAGGAGCTTGTGATATATTTCATCTTGATCCGGGCTTCGAATGAGTAATGGGTTTTTCTGGCTATAAGACTGATGTGGGGAGCGGCGCGTCAGTGGTGGACTCTCTATGTTGGGAAAAAAGGAGGCTGACATTTTGTGAACTGACTTCGAGCAATATTTCTAAGTGGAATTCCTCTCTTCCACGATGATGGAAGAAAAGAGGCAGGATCTACTCTCCCTACAGTAAGGGAACATGTTAATGAGGGTGTTGGGGTTCAAGTTGATGGATCTCCTTCATTTTTTTCAGACCTTTTTATGGATGAGGAGTCTCAAGGGAGATGTTTAGAGGAGGCACTCCGCTCTTCACTTTAGTATGTTGTTACTCCCTTCACCTAACAGAAAAACATGGATGTCCAAAAAAAGATGAATTGTTTGAGAGGATGCACACACTGGGAGGTGTTCCATGAGAGGGGAGACATTTGGGATCATCAAAGGGGAAGGCCACCAGTAGTAGGCCTCCAGCATCAAGTCCTACTAGGATTCGTCGAGTGGGGAGAAAGCATCAATTATTTTCAGTCTCGATCTTCCAATCCTCACCCATTATATGTGGGCCTAAGACCGAGATGCTTCTTATGTGATAGATATGGGAACCTTTGGAATCTGTTCCTAGATCGACTGATTTACAATGGGGATGGTAAGGTTCATCTCCCACCTTACCAGGAATAGTTTCTAGCTAGGCCCTTTCAGCAGTATCAATAGGGATAGTGAGCTCATGATCCACTAAGTGAAGACGTTGTAGGAGAATTCCGGCCCGAGGGTACTTCTCCAGGACCTCAACCCAGGTGTGGTCGGGGAGGCAGCTGATAGCCGAGAGGCATATGAGATGGGTGTGGGTAGTTTCATATCATAGAGGCATTAATTCCAGTAGGGCCGGAAGTCGTTCGAGGTATAATCAGCTTTTTTAAAACACTTGCATGTGACTTATTTGATTCAATAGCTTCGCACTCATTTTTTAAACTCGATCTAGCCCATGCCTTGGGCATAGACATAGAGACACTCTTCATGACCCTAGTGCTGAGTATGAATATTGAAGATCTTACTATCCAATTTGATGTTTGTCATGGATAAAGACTGTGGTTGGGGCCACATCAGTCTAGTGGGGATCTCCTTCTGCTTTAAATACATCCATACGATGTAATCCTAGGAATTGACTGGCTATTTTTTGTGGATGCTGTTATAAACTGCTTCTGAAGAAGGGTCATGTTTTCTAATGAGGATGTCTAGCGTGTGGCTTTTGTTGGAAAATGAAGTAGTCAGGTGGGGAGATGGCATGTGGAGACATTTTTTTCTATGTTGGCTGAGCCTTCAAAATAATCTATAGATGATAAGATGATGGATGTTTCAAGAGTTTTTAGAGTGTTCCTAGATGTTTATACCAAGGATGTTGTGACTCTACCCCCTCGATGTGATGTTGAGTTCCGGATAGACTTACAGCCCGGTGCCCGTCAGATTTCAATGTCTCCTTATCGGATGGTACATTCTGAGTTACTGGAGTTGCTGATTCATATTGACAAGAAGATGAAGACAAGGTTTTTCCTGGCCCAATGTGTTGCCATAGGGTGCTTATATCATGTTCACGATGAAGTAATATGGTTGTCTTATGTTATTCATAGACTACCGGAGTCTAAATCAAGTAATGGGCAAGAACTGTTACCCTCTTCCTAGGATAGACGATCTCTTTGACACGATGAAGGGAGTATGTTGGTTCTCTATGATTGATCTATAATTGGGGTATCACTAGTTATGGGTGAAGAACATTGGTTTTCTGAAGACTAATTTCAGGTGCAGGTATGGGATCTTTGAGTTTGTTGTCATGTTTTTCAGTGTGATGAATGCACCTGTTGTGTTCATGGGTCTCATGAAGTCTATTTTTTTGAGAATTTATAGACCAGTTCATCATTGTGTTCATTGATGAAATTTTGATGTACTCAATATCATAGGAGGAACATACTAAGCACCTCAGGATGGTCTTGTAGATCCTTCGACTTCACCAACTCAATGGGATGTTGTCCAAGTGCATGTTCTTGACACGAGAAGTTCATTTTCATGGACACATGTTGTCTCAACATGGGTTAGAAGTTGATATGTCAAAGGTTGAATATGTAGCTTCATTAAAAGAACCCAAACATGTGACATAGGTTCATAGTTTTCTAGGTCAGGCAGGATATTATAGATGGTTCATACCCGAATTCTCTCGGGTTTTAGCTCATTTGATAGCTTTGAGTAGAAATGACCAGACTATCATGTGGACTGAGCTGTGTCGGGAATCATTTACCTATCTGAAGGAAAGGTTGGCCATCACTCTAGTGAATAGATTTCTAGATAAAGGGGTTTGGTTTGAGGTGTTTTTTATGCTTCTGGACTTGGCATGGGGTGTGTGTTGATGCAGTAGTGGGGAGTGATCTCGTATGGGTCTTTCATGTTACATACACATGATCGTAACTATTCCACCCATGAACTAGATCTTGCAGCAGTATTTTTCAGATTCATGTTGTGGAGAAATTACACCATTGGAGAGTAGTGTGTGGTCCTCACAAATCACATGTGTTTGAGGTATATCGTTACCCAGCGGGACCTGAACTTCTGACAATAATGGTCGGTGGAGTTTCTTCAGAACTAGAACTTTGACATCTCTTACATTGATTGTAAGGGAAATGTTGTGGTTGATTCCTTGAGCATGAAGTCAAAAATTAATTCTATTCAAGAATCTGTGGATGCCTCAAAGTCTATAGAGGAGTTGAATGCTCTACACCTGGATGCAAGGGTGAATGGTGGTAGAGGTTTTCTATTTAAGATGAATGTGTATTCCTCTATGTTGTGGTAGGTTGAGGAGTCTCAGTAGGGAGACATATAGAGTGATGTTAAGCAAGATTGAGTTAACCAAGTCCATGCTCTGAAAGGGTTATCGAAGGATAGTCATAATAGGTTGATTTTCTGAGGAATTTTGTTTTTCCCAATGACGATGCATGAAGGAGTTCTCCGTTAATTCCATAACTCACTCGTATCTGTACACCCATGAGTTTCTAGGATGTATCGAGGCCTGAGAGAATAGTTTTGGTGCCTCATGGTGAAATAGGAACATGCAATGTTTTTGGAAAGGTTCATGGGGTTTCAGTAGGTGAAGGCTGAACAACTCATCCTAGGATGTTTTTTGCAGCCTTTAGATGTCCCTAAGAGGAATTGGGATGACATATTGAAGGATTTCATCGCAATAATATCAAGGTTTCAAGGAGGATGTGATTCTATCTACTTAGTGTTAGACTAGCTCACAAAATCTGCTCACTTCCTAGCGATCAAGGATTCGAGTGTGGCAGATTCCTTAGAATGAAGATATGAGGATGAGGTGGTGTGGTTTATTGGATTTATGAGGTACATAGTCTCAAATAGGGATTCAAGGTTGACCTCACAAGTCTATAGGGGATATCATCATGATTTTGGAACCCAGCTACATCTTAGCAATGCTTTCCACCACCAGATAGATGGGAAGATAGATTGAACCATCTATACATTAGATGATTTGCTATAGAAATGTGTTTTATACATTGTGGGGTCATGGGAATGACATTTTCTCTTTGTAGATATTGCCTAAAATAATAGCTATCACCCTACATTTGGCATGCCACTATTTGAATCCTTGAACGGGAGGCATGTCGTTTGCCTGTGTGTTGGACCGAGGTTGGGGAGGCAGGTGTTATTGGCCTAGATGTAGTGTAGAGCACAAAAATGAATGTTTAGCTTGTGTGTCAGAGGATAAAGGTAGTCTAGGACTGGCAGAAGTAGTATGTCGATCGTAGGAGGAGGACCTTGGAGTTCAAGGATAGAAACCATGTGTTCTTGAAGGTTTCACCATGATGTGGGTAGTAAAGGTTTGAAAAGGGGAGAAGGCTCTCTCCTAGGTTCATCTGGCCTTTCGATATGATGGGGAGAGTCGGTGAGGTGGCATATCAACTACTGTTGCCACCTCAGTTGGATAGGATCCATGGTGTTTTCCACACCTCCCTACTTCATCAATATCTACACGATGATTCCCATGTCATTGACTAGGGGGATTTGTATATAGGGTTTGACAAAATGTTCATGGATAAACCAGTGAGGAACAAGGATCGAATAGATAGAATGATTCAAGGATGAACCATCCCTTTGGTTTGTGTGTTTTGGAGGCATGTTGGCCACGAGGAGAGTACATGGGGGAGAGAAGCTAAAATTCACACCCAATACCTAGATCTATTTTGAGTTGTTGTTCCGATCCTACCTTGATGTTAATTGTTTGACCTGTTGTGATGTAATGCTGACCTTGTTGGGTTTTGAGATGAGTTGTTTCTTTATCTTGTGAATGTTTATGAAACGTACTGATTTGTGGGGAAGGGGGAACCTGATTCCAAATCTAGAAGCATCAGCGCATATGTGATTAAACCTATGCAGACATGTCAGTGCCACTCAAATAGGATAGAATATTGACCTAGAGGAAAGAACTCCATGATCCGTGTGTCAGGAATATGTGATCATTGGGGTTCGTATTGCTGTTTGGGGTAGTTTGTCCCTGAGTGGTTTCTTTCTGAGTGGGTTTTCAGGTTACAATTTTATTCTCGAGGATGAAAATATTTTGAGTGGAATCAGATGTAATGGATCGTACCCTCCTGGTCCATTAAATTTCCAAATTCTATGTGTTGGGGTGTCTGGGACACCATCAGTTAGTCTAGAGGATGAGAGTGTTAGTGGAAACGTGTCAGCTGTCAGTGCCCTTGATCGGTCTCATTGATCAGTTCCACCCATCAGTCTCACAAATTAGTTTCATTGTTCAACATCACATATCTTCTTAAAAATTGGCTTTACAGATCATCTTCACTAATCCACTACACAGATTTACTGCACAGATCAGCTTGACTGCTCACATTCACTAATTAGCGTCAAATATAAGCTTCACAAACCAGCTTCACTGATTATCTTTGCATATCAGCTTTATATATCGGCTTTTCTTGATCATCTTATTCGATCAAATCTACTGGTTTCACCCATCGGTCTCACCGACCGGTGTCTCACCGATCAGTCTCAATGATCGGTTTCACTCATCAGTCGCATCGATCGTTCCCACCATTCAGTTTCACCCATTAGTCACACTAGCAGTTTCACCAATCTGTCTCACTGATCGGTGTCTCACCGATCAGTTTCACCCATCGGTCTCCCTGATTGGTTTCATCGAAGGGTTTCACCCATTGGTCTCACCGATCTGTTTCACCCATCTGTCTCAGCGATCAATTTCACAGATTGGTTTCACCCAATCTATTTTACACAATCCATATCACCCGATTAATTTCATCCAATCTGATTCACCCATTCCATTTCACCGATTGGTTTCACCCATCTGTCTCAATGATCGGTTTCACCCATCGGTCTCACCAATCAGTTTCACCAATTGGTATCACCGTCTAGTCTCACCAATCGGTTTCACAGATCAATTTCCCCTAATCAGTTTCACCCAATCCCATTCAACAATCGGTTTCACCAAATCAATTTCACCTAATCAGTTTCATTGATCGGTTTCACAAAATCAGTTTCACCAGATCAGTTTCACCCGATCATTTCACCTGATTGGTTTCACCCATTCAGTTTCATCCAATCAGTTTCATCAATCGGTTTCATCCAATATGTTTCACCTGATTAGTTTCACCAATCAGTTTCACCGAATCAATTTTACCCAATTGGTTTTAGCAAACCATTTCAACCAATCAGTTTCATCGGAACCGTTTCACCGATCAGTTTCATCAAATCAATTTCACCCAATCATTTTCACTGATCGGTTTAACCCAATAATTTTCACTAATCAATTTTACTGATCAACTTCAGCCAATCGGTTTTAACCAATCATTCTCAATGATCTGCTTCACCTGATCGACCTCACTTAACAGCTTCACGAGATCGGCTTCACCATCTCAGCTTCACCCGATCAGCTCCACCAATTGGTTTAACAGATCAGTCTCACCAATCATCCACAAATGTGTGATGGGGTTTCCTTCCCCAGTTTTTCCCGTAACACAACTTTTAAGAATTTTATCCCTTTAAAGTTGTCCAAAGCTATTTTTAAAACTGATAAATGATATCTAAAATCCCCCATGTGCCGAGTGACCCTTGACGTACTAAAACGTGTGGATTTTTCCTCATTGTCACCCTTTTTCTTGAAAACTTCAACCCCACCCCTATTATGTGGTTTTTTCCATTTAATAGAAACCCTTTAAATCATTGTCTTTATTGCCACCTCTTCATGTAGAATTATTAAATAAAAATTAATTCCATCATTTGTAACTGCAGAAACGTGTGAAAAAACCATGATCTGCCTGAACGGTATTCAAGATTTCATATCCAGTAACTCTTTGATCATGCTATTATCACCAAGAACATCTTCCATGGTCTATTTTGTTATCTCTGGATGTGATGGATGTACTTCCTCAAGAGATGAGTCATATTCCCATTCTCAAGCCCTTCCTGATCATATTTCATGGAGTTTTTTCCTAATACTTACGCAACCACTGTTTTTGGCATGAGGAGGAAACATCTATCCTTGATCAACAAAGTAGGGTTCTTCCTTCATCTCTCTTTAGATTGTATCATGTAGGATTGGTATGATAATGTTTCCTTCATGGATGGATGAATCCAATCCTTAATGAAGGTAATAAATGGGTTTTACAGAATGTAGGGGTGTGTTTGATAGTGATGTTGTGCCTTTTTATATTTTCTTATATGTTTTGAATTGTATGGGAATTTGTACACTTGAAATTATGGATGTTGGAGGTAATTTCATGCACACTAATGAACCTCAATTTTCTGAATAATTTTATGATTGAATGTCTATAACATATAAACTGGTCAATCACATAAACTCGGTTGATTAAATGGGTTCCCAATTAATAATAATCCTTTTGTGGTCACCCCGATTAAACAAATTGAAGAATGAAATTTAATTAAAGGTGTGTTTGAATCTGAAATCTCTCTTGATCTGTCATGGAAACATGTGTGGTTGTTCTGCTTGATGCTTGTGAGGAGACATGGATAGGTATTGGATCCTCTACTATTGTGCAGTTGTTGGTTTGTGGATCTTAGGTCGTGTGGAGCCATATGTTGGGGCATTGATTGGTTCTAGCACATAGAGTGATCTCATAGATCCCTTATTATGATGGGAATTTACTTGGGAATTAGGTGTGAATTCTTAATTTGGTGCTTGGATTTGTTTTCGCTTCATTGGTTTTTGGTTATTCCTGTTAGTTGCCCAGTAGTGAAGAATTATTTTAATGGAATCGCTTGTATATGAAAACAAGAAAGGGTTAAATGGGGAATTATTTTTTGGGAGTGAGTTTTGAATTTTTTGTGACTGTGGTGTTTCTTATAAATGAATAGTAATGAGGTTGTTTTTGTATGGGCTACTTTTGAAACTCTTATGTTGGAAGGAGTGATACATTCTCTATATGTATAATTTACTTCTAATGTTTCTTATTTTTACTCCCCCCTCATGTTTATCACATCTCTCCATACACCCCCATTACATGTGGGACGGTGTTTTTCACAACACTCGTATGAGTGGCTGATTATTAGCTCCTCTTCTTCACCCTTTCCCTATTTTCCCAAGATTTAACGGTTAGGCTATGATGGCCTGAGGTCCATTAAGGCCCATGATTTTTTGAGAGGGTTAGTTGTGGTGGTTGTCCTAGGTGTGTGCGGGCAGGTTTTTTCCCAAGTGTCTTTGGGATGAGGCCCAGGTGTCTTTGTGTGGTCGTAGTTGTTCAGGACCATGTGTCTTCAGGCATGGGGGATGTTGTTCTGGCCCAAGTGTTGCAGGCATGGTCACATGTGTTTTTTGTGGCCCAGGTGTTAGTGAGAGGGATGCGTGGTTGTGGTATCCCAGGTGTGTGCAGTTGGGGTATGGAAGTGGGACTACAATGATAATGTCAAAGGAGGAATGGTGCATAGGATTTGATTAATAACCAGTGGGAAAGTGGTTAAGCATACACAATCACTGATGTGTTATTACTATTACATTACATGTATTGCGTTATTTGGGGAGTGTGCCTTGGTGAGGTTTGGGTGGACAATTTTCTTGATAGGTGCTTTTCACACGGGGCATTAGAATTCCCCCCCCCCCCATGTGCATGAGAGCATTTTTTCCCTACTAATAATCTCTGTATACTCACCCTACATACATAAAATTTATTTCAGGTTTCCAGGAGGACTTTGAGGACCATTCCAAACACAGTTAGCACAGACACTAGGACCGTTGAAATTTCTTTTTTTCTTTTCTTTTAGTACATCCCTTGGGATATTTCTTGTACACGTAACACATTATTATTGGAACATGCATATGGGAATAGATTGTTTTGGATTTTCTTTTACTTACATATTTGGTGTTGTTTGGGATTTACAATATTCTCTCTTGATCCTACTATGTAAATAAGGTAATACCTTCCATATTACTGGTGATTATATACCCTTGGTGCTAGTCACCAATCATGGGACTATTTAAGGGGGTCTCGGGGGTCATTATCTCTCCTTCAACTTGAGGAAGGAAGGGTTTGGAAATCTTTTGTATTTTCCCTAATATAGTGAAGGCGGGTCGTGTCAGATCCTGCTGATCCCATTCCAAATCCTTCTTCGTAGGACATCTAATTTTATAATGACCATGCACACCACATTTGTAACAGTCAATTGATCATTAGGATAGAACTTCATTCCCTTTCCTAGAGTCAACTAAATGCTTTCTTTTTCCATTGCCTATTATTTCTTAATGGCCATCATTATAACATCTATTTAACTATCCCATCCCCCTGAAGCATTTTCTTATGTGTTTCAATCCACATCCTCGACAAATAGATTGTTGAATATACATACCTTTATTATTATTAAATGAACATCCCTAGGGATTCATTTATCACATATATGATACATTATAAAAATACCCAAGGTTCAGGTGTTTCAATCATGACCCCTGGTAGTTGGTTGAGAATAACCACAAATAGATGGGTGTGGTAATAGTTTATGTGAATATTATTTTGATCACGCTTTCCTCCATCCCACAACTTCTCCCTCCTGCATTACGATTCCTCCTCCCACACCGTCATCTCCATCCATCCTGCATCGTGATTCCTCCCCCATGTCATCCTCATTGTCCCTCCTCCCCTTGGGATTCCTCCTCCTCCTCCCTCTCCATTCCTCCTACCCTCCTCCATTCATTATTCATCCTCCCCATGTGATTCCTCCTCCCCCTTGAGCTCTGACACAGCCAACAACCCTTCCTTATGGCTTCGATGCAACTCTGATGCCTCCCTGTCAACAAGGATACTGCACTACCATCCCACCTCCCCACCGACACAAACTACCCACATCCCTGTGGTCACCTCACCTCCCAGATGATGCTAATTTGAGGCTTCCTCCACATCTCCTATTCCGACGCACCTCCTACATGGATATTTTATATATGAATATTCATCTATTACATTCGTTATAGGTTGAGAAGATCATTATTATTGATGGGGATTAATTGTATGAAAAATATTATCCTATTTCTAGAAGTTACACTTTGTTGTTATATTGAATCTGATAAATTTTTAATTGATTAACCATAGCATCTACAACTCTTCTTTATACCAGGTAATCCTAAACATACTAGAATGTGGCTGAATTTTTTCAGGTGACAAGTATGATATGGATGCTGCTACACATTTCCCATTATACTAAGTTTAATTTTATTGAGTTTAATACTATGGTGTTTTTTAGGGGCACCCAAATCAAGATTATTCCCCTAATATCATGTGGACATGACATATTAATTAATATATATGTGTACCAAATTCCAAATGAATGTCTCTATATTATGTATGTATTAATTGATGTAATACTATTAGTCAAATATGAGGCCAGTATCAACAATTTTCACTAACTCATATCCTATAATTGGATTAAAATACTCAACCCTAGTATAATTATAGGGAGGGGTGGTGGTTTTATTTCTTTGAATATATTTTTATGGAAAAATCATACAATATTGGTTTCAACTATATTTATGAAGTATTATGGCATGCATCCCCTATAGTGTACTATTCTCTCTCATTGATTGTCCCCAAAATGTTTTTTTTAGATGGTAATCTCGATGGAGTACCCAAAAAAATTCAAAAAGAATTACCTTGATGAAGGTGATGAATTGTTTGAAATTAATAGAGGAAACCTTAGGGGAAATTCTTTTTAAGATACTTCCAAACTAGAAACGAAAAATTCCTCCAAGGAGGGGGAAGTAATTAAACACCCAACTTTATTATCTAGGGAATATTTTTCTCTACAACCATTTTATATACACCCTTGGTCATATTTTAGGATTTTTAGGGTGGCAATGGTGCTAATAATTCCTCGATCCATGTGGGTTGATAAAAAAACCAACAAACTAGCCTTCACCCAGACCTATAGTTTACAGAGTGTCCTACCCCAATCTTTATTGCAATATCCAAGGGGATGTGAGTAGCACTATGTAGAATTAATAGAATGAAGACCTATAGACATGGGGATATATCTACAGGTGGGATTCCCTTTGTCATTGGATATCCAATATCCATGGGATATGAGGGTCCATGGGTGTAGGAAATATATTCACACTAGAACATAATGTTTTTTTATCTTGGTTCACGTATGAAATAAATTTACACAAGGAAAATGTGATAAGAGACTATATAAATGGGAAAAATGTATTTGTACCCTCATGTGGGTGTGAGAAAGAATATTTTTCCTAGTAGGTGACCATATATCTCATGTTATAGACTTTGGTATAGGGACCATACAACAAAAATCATATATTCCCATGGATATAATCCTTTGTATAGAAACTATATTTCCATTGTAATATATGACCACGACTATATTCCTTCATATTATGTCCTTTGAGAAACATCATATATGCATGTGGCTATAGGACATCATAGAATGACCCCATAGCCATGGAAATATATGTATGTGGATATAAGACTCTATAATAGGCCCATAAAACCATGGGAAACTATGCTTATGGATATAGATTTTTAAATGTGGGAATAGATTCTATATTTTAAATGTATTTCTATAATAAATATTTAGTATTTAAATCCTAAATATTTCAAATTACATATAATAATATATGTTGATATAATTATATACAAAAAGATTCACGTGAAATATTTATAAAGGGTTAGACAACTATGTATCTGATTTCTGGTTCCAAACCTTATATGTATTATGCCTATTTAGCTATTTCCATGGATAGGTAACCCATATAGATAATGTTCTACAAAAAGAAGCCTATGGACATAACATCCTATCATGTGAAAATAGGAATATTCCAAAGGGATGCACCCATGTCCATGGGCCTAACTCCCATAAGAATAGGCTTCCACAGGTTCCAAGTATTTTTGAAGGCTCATTTCTAATCTTACTATACAATGGATTTGTGTAGAATAAATGCTTCATGTGTTGGTATGGAATGGTGGTTCTCATATGATTTTTGGATGGTGCTGTTTGAGTGGGTATCATTATTCTTGGTGTCATGATCCTCACTATATGGTGCTTGAATGATGACCACAATGTTTAACTATAACGACATTAGTGGTGTAGGATTGAAGTTGATGAAATCTCAATGTGGTTAGTGACGACAGTGATGACTGTGTATTGTTTAGGCAGAGATGGTGTCTATTGTTGGAAGAGGACCTCATAGATTAGATGATAGTGATCAGATGATGAGGGTGATGACTATGGTGATGTAACTATGTGATAGATATGGTGTTGTTTTTATTTAAATATGATGTGGTCCTCGAATTCTGGTATCTCGAGTGGCACACCCATGCAGAATGTGACCATAAATTGATTTTTAGAACTTTAAATATAGAAAATATACCATACATGATTTTTGAACTCGAATGTGGGTGGAATTAGATTTATTTTTATGAGGGTTGAATCTAGTGGGTTTAAATTTGGGTTTATACAAATCCCGTAAATGTCTCATTAGAAAATACAAAAACTATGGATTGTGGATCACACAAAATCACCGAAATGTAAAGATGTACTAGTAATATCAACTGTATTCCTTGAAGGTCATATCTGTTTTTTATCTCTTGATGATCCATGTAATGAAATAACAAATTAATATAAGGTTAATAGTTTAACTAAAATAAGATATTGAAGGTAACCAAGGGGGTCATGTATATTGATAACTATAAAAGTATCTGAATCTCCCATATTTTCTCACACATCACCACTATAATCTATTAAGGTGATCCTACACATCACTTAAGTATGAATGTCATTAAATGGATTACCACACCTTACTATCCCCTGATATTAGGTTATGTTTCAACAAACCTATATTGGATCCACACATTTTCTAAAAATAGTTTTCCTTTAAGTGAATCCTAATTTTTTTGATTATAACATCTTTTCCCTGTACAATGCTACACATATTTTAGATTTTGTAAAAGATTGACCACAACGCTTCCAGTGATACCCTTAAAATGAGGGAGTTCCCAACTCCTTGGATTGACGCACTGCTTCTAAAACATACAAAAGAGTATAAACACTATCAGTTGGGTGTGTGAGACCCACACTTCATCAGTGATGAGGGAGTTCCAAAATAAAAAAAATATGTGGTACCCACTACCCATATATGTGGGGGAGTACCCAACTCAAAAAATATTATAAGGGACCATCACTTTATCATTTAAATGTTTCTAGAGAAGTACGTATCAGATGAAACCTCCAATCATCTTTCCCAAACCCATTCAATGACTGTGTGGATATAATAAAGATAAACATCATGAACCACCATATATTGAACCTTTAATAATGAATGGTAGTGAAAAATGATTTTTGATGTGAAAAAATACTTATAAATTATTATTAAGACATACATTTCCATGTTCTACTATAGGATATCTAAAAATAAACTAAAGATAGAATAGACAAGGTCATAGATTATAGGGGTACAGGATGTGTAGTCCTACTATAGTAGAAATTTTGTGAACTTCTATTCACATAATGCCCATATTTAACCTACATGGGGTGTACTATCATATTAATGGTGTGTGTGACCAATGATGTAATGGCATGTATCCCCAATATATGGGTACCAATAATCTTATGGTACATGAAATATTTAAGGTGGATCACAATATGTGGTTCATATGAGACAACTTATTTTTCATTACTAATCAGTTCATTCATACTGTTACCATCAATAGTATGAACCTCAAAAATAACAAAATATTTCATTTATGATGCCACTATGGTTTTTTACTTCCTCAATCATTTCGTGTAGGCCATTTAATATGTGTATCAAAACCCCATGTTTTTATTGGGAATGTACTCAGAATCCAATTGAAAAACAAAAAAATGTAAATCCATATCACAATTCATCTTATATTTATATGTATGATTAACCAAAAACTATTACCAGAGATTTATATAGTGTGTGTTCTTATAAACTACATACCATTTAGTCATGTACCCCCCCCCCCCCAGAATTGAAGAATCTATTTTTTTATCTCAAAACCAAAATTTCAGATGTAGTCACATTCGCGAACAATTAATTACCTTACAGGATCACCCAAGGTCATTCCCAACACATAATCAAGGACTATATTCCATACCATATATAATTTGTGGGGATCAATTCAAAAATAACTATATATCCATATAAAATATAATTTTTTAGTGCTGTTATTTCTGATGCTTTCTCATCGGTGCACATGTTGCACTGCCCCCCCCCCCCCACGCTAATAATTTATATTGGTAGACGATCTCTATCACTGTGATTATTTTAAATTTTTATTATATATTTTGGGTGGGTGGTGTAGGGGGGTAGGGGGTTGGTTCAGGGCTGGTGGGGGTAGGTGGGCTGGTGGGGGTGGCCGGGGGGTGCTGTTGCAGGGTGGGGTGCTGGTGCAGGGGGTGGCATTCATATACAATATTATTTTTTTCAGTTAATGCTACTCATATACTAAAGTGATATTTATTCAACATGATGGGGTTTTGGTGGGGTAATATTGATTGGAGGTTCTTTTAGAGTGAAATTCCCTATCTTTGAGGATTATTTTTATCATTGTTGTTATCACGCTTACGGATAGTAGGCGGAAAATATCAATATTTTATTCTTCTATATGAGTAGCATTGAATCTCTAACAATTCATGAATTTTATAATAGGAGATTATTTTTCTCTGTTTGTGGCGTTATAATGATTATAAGAGCATTTTAAAAATTTATCCGACCACATAATTATTATTGTACTGCATCTTGATTCATGTATGATTCACCCAATTTGATCATGCTATTTTGCATATTTATTTTTCATAGATCAAACCATACAAATTAGTTTTATGGTATCTTTTAATTCATTCCTGGTGCACGTTAGTATTGGAACCTCCTTTTACAATAATGGAGTTATAAAATACATGAATTCAATTATCTTGACTGGATGGAACCCATATAGTTTGCTCTTGGACTTTATAGTTCATCCATTAACATTAAAAATTGTTCATTGTCACCTATTCTACTATTACCTTTTTCACTAATCATGTTCCTCCCAAATTATTTTTTAGGTCCAATTAATGATGATTCATTAGATCACTGGCATTTTGCTGAAGTCTCCTTGGACATGTTCATGTTTGTTGCGGGAACCATCATTGAAGGCGAAGTGGTTCAGGACAATTTTATTCGCCTGTAACGTTTCAATGAGAGTTTCCCTTCATTCTTTGATATCTTATAGTTTATAATTTGGGTTTTAAAAATTTTATATCCCTTGGTAATTTATTATGGCATGTTGATCATCCTTGAGGTAGTTTCAATTCACTGGAGTCAATAGAGAGTCCCCGGGTATGCATATGTAAGAATGTATATAATAATTTCTCCTGTAATATGTGTAACTTCCCATAGAAATGTGATTACATATAAGGGGATAAGTGTGGATATGTATATATATTGAAAAAGAATACATTTGTGGGTGATAACGAGCTTATTAAAGTGAGAATATATATATGGATCGAGTTGTGCATGTTCAAGGCCATGCAGACACGTACATAGGGGTTAGGGAATCCTTATGTATATGAAAAGGTGCATATGGCCAGAGGATGGATTAAGTAGCTTATAGTTTTCGCTGATAAAAGTTCCAAGCGCTGAGTGTGGCTTGGCTCCTTTGAGGTAGGGCCCCTCTCCTTGCCTCATTAATTCGAGAATTTTTTAAATTCCATTTATGTGCCTTCTTAATTAGGCTTATATTAAATTTCAATTCCTGAATAAGTGTTTGTTAAGATAAATGTTTCATTTGATAAACAAGTCATGGTTTTGTAAAAAAACCCTTCTGTGGAGGTGCGTTGTCAGAGGAAACTCACAATGTTATACCATTCTTGACATTATTGCATGGATGTTTTTCTTATACTCGATTTTGTTGTTAGTCATAAAGCACACATCATACTTAAAACATTTTATATCCCTATAAGGGGTTTCCATCAATTTATTAAAAAGTTTGTTTGATCCAAGACACCCTTTAAGTTCCATTAGATTTTTAAGATGGAATTTCCCAAGTAGGAATGTTGTGTAATGAGCAAGTCACCACTAAGTGACCCCCTCCGATCTTATAAATGGAAAGGCTTATGCCCAAAATTTTAACATGACATTGTAAGTCATATTATCATCAGTGTTGTAAATAATTATGAAAATTTTCATATCATTTTGAGTACTTCATGGGACTTCACTCCCAATACGAATAATTAATGATTCAATCATATCTCACCAGTACTCACAATAATTTCCATTAACTATGGGTGATCCTTTATGATTAATATTTTCAATATATTCGACCTTGAATCCTTCCCCCATAAAAAAGGAAAATACATTCTCTACTGTAGGTTAGAGCAAGGAATATAATATGATAAAACATATAATAATGTAATAAATATTTATAATGATTGCGTCATGTTTGGTCTAAAACATATAGAGCTACTTTGATACCAAATGTTTTCCCAAAATATTGACTATATTCAAATTACACCTTCTGAATATTAGTTTAAGAAAACTAATTTTATTTTCCACTTCATGTATTAAATATATAGAAAATATAAAGATCCAATATACCCAAACCATTAGAGAAAAATAAAGGAAAATGTGTTAATAATAGAACAATCACTATATAATATCTAACAATAAAATTATAAAAAAGAGTAAAAAATAAAACTAATGGTATTATAAAAACATCCACTAAATTTTTAATCTAATCATAAATAAAAAAACACACAGTATTGATTTACCAATCATGTAACTAGAAGCGGGGTTTATAAGTCGTTTTAAATCCTCTTCAGAAGAGTGTTTGGATTTTTGATAGCTTTTTCCTATGTATATAGCCAAATAGATTTATATAATCATTAATTTATACATAAATTTTTTTTAAATGAGATTGTCAGTTTATTTTTACATTAATTAAAGTGTTTTAAAAAGGAATAAATTTAATGTTTTGTGTAAATTTCACTTTTGGCACTCTATAAAAAAATTCAAACGAATTTTTCTTAATCATTTGTGAAATGAAAGAATTGTACTATTAATATATTATTTCTGTTATTAGAACTCGTGTATATGTTTTCATGATTTTTGAAATTAAATTCAACTTATAATTTTTATATTGAACTTTTAATTTTATATAATTTTCAATGAAAATGGATATTTCTCAATAAGATTGATAAAATGGAAAGAGTTTAGCTTATGTGTTAAAATATGTTTTATAGGGTTTTACAAAGATAATTTGGAAGATGAATTTTTTTTTTGTTATGTTACTTTAATATTAACGGTTATGTAATATTTTCATGATATTTATCAAAACGACGAGCAAGCATAATATAACATAACAATCCCTTATGTTATGATTTTCATTCCAATATGAAAATTGATATATATATATATACCCAGGGTGGATAGTCATATGTAATTCGATAGGAATAATTTATTTTGACAGAATTTAAATGTGATTCTACATATGTTATGAATATGAATCTCCAAATACATATATTATATTTCAAAAATAGTTTTTATCGAATTATTTTGATTCCATGTGGTATGGAATGGTTATGATATTACTAATGTAAATTTTTATAAAATTATTTAATGACATTTTTCATTACTCGAGATTTATTCAAGGGTTTAAATGAATAATAATGGGTTATAAATGTTTTTTATTTTAGCAAGGAGTTATTTTTCATATGTTGAAAATTTTTAATGATATGATCAATGTTTTTTTAAAACGAAATTTCCTTCATGGGATATTATGTTTTTAATTAACGTATCCTGATTCATTTATTTTTATAACACTTTTAGATATTTGTTTGATAATCCTATGTTTATTAATGTTTTTCATAAGATTTAAGGTTTTTATATTATATATTGAAGGGTCTTTATTTTTAAAATGATGGCTCCCCATTAACGAAAAAATGTTTCTTGATTGAAACATGAGTATATATTGAAAGCCATATTTTTTGAAAAATGTATAATGTGTGAATGTTTCCTCATTGTTTGTAATATATCTCAAAAATCACAAAAAATATAAATATGAATTATCATTGAAATATAATAAGTGGAAGGACTTGTTAATAATCACTTATTTAAATGTTCTTTATTAAATATATACTTATAGTTGTTATCAGGGGATTGTTTTAGATAACTTTGGGGAATATGATGATACCGGTGAGGTATTTTTAAGTGTTTTAGATTACATCATGCGTTAATATGTGTTATTTTAATCATAATATCAAATAAATATACACACTTTTTAGGATTTTCATGGTAGGATTTTATCGTGATTATGGGTATTTCTGTATACATTATTGGGAATACAATCTTTTGTTTTTGTATGTATATTAGTGAAGGGGTTATTTGAGGTGGATTTTTTTTTAATTTTGTGTACATATGATTAAATATATTTATATCCATTTGGTTTAATATGAAAATTGATGTTAATGTAAATATGCTTGACTATAATAAAAGGTTATAAAATTTTAGGATCATATGTTTTCTCATATAATAAACCATGGGAATGAAAAGTTATTTTGTGGCTATGCAATTAATATATATATATATGTGTATATATTGAAAAAAATTGTTTGGGAGCATTATATGATTAAGGTGTTATTTATTTTAGGAATAAATATTGTGTTAAATTATGTAATCATGTATTATTGTTTCATGGAATAAATATGGTTATGTTTCAGATATTAAATGATTAGTGAATAAATTTTTTTTTCAAGACATTATGTGCTATAAATGTCACTCATTGATAAATTTTAAGTTAATCATTGAAGAATATATTATAAAATCATTCAAATATTTTAATTGCAAATTTTTTATTTTATATTTTCAAGTGATTTATGGTTAGTTATTTTTTAGTTATTTAATGTAAATATTTCAGTGTTATTTATTCAGGAATTGGATATTAATTTAGTAATTATTCTAAATGAAAATTATCATAACACTTGATTACTATTTTGGATTTTTTTTATTTTATAAAAAATGTTGGAATATTGATTTATCTTATATTGGATATTTAAATATGATAGTTTATTATTTTAACACTTAAGGAATAAAAACATTTCCATGAATATTCATTTCATTGAATGATATATTAGATAGTGGTTAAATGTTATCAAGAAAACCAAATTCTGAAATCCTACCTATAAAATAGAAAGTAATAAAGTTGTTGGACTCATCATGTTCTAATCATGTTTTAATGATCATAAATCCTCATCAAACTGGTTAAATCATGTAAATTATATCAAATCATGTGTATTAATGTTTAAGTATTCTCATGCTTTAAGAATATCCATTCAAAATCTTAATTGCTCTACATTCAGTTTAATTACTTTATACTATCATTGGTTTACCTTTATAATGATTTGTTTGAAAAATGATTAAGTCTAATTAATTCTATGATAATCATTACTTAAGTCTGAATACATTTATTTTGAAATGTATGAGACACCGTGAGCCACCCACTGGTTATGTCTTTCTGGCAAAGTAAACAAGACACCGTGAAGCAGACACCATGAAGAAGACACCGTGAACAAGACCGCATGAACAAGACACCATGAACAAGACATCATGACCATAAGACACCATGACCATGAGACACTGAGACACCATTCCCATAAGACACTGTGACCATAAGACACTGTGACTGGGAGACATCGTGACCGCGAGACACTATGACTGCAAGACACCGTGACCTATCCAGGCAACATGTAAAGGAGACACTATTTCCATGACATAATGTGGCACTATTTTCTACTATATTTTTTTGTCATTGAATTTAATATCTTGTAGTCATAATTGAAGATTTTAATTCCCTGACCTAATTAATGTTTCTTTGTAGACATATCATCAGATAGTACGAGGTATGAGGTGTAGAATGCATGCAACCTGTCGGCCACAACACCTGAACACAAATATAAAAAAGTAGTATGACCACGAAGAAAGGGATGGACGAGCAAAAATAGTGGTATATTGACACAAAGAATAAGCTAGTGGGAGTGAACAAGAGAACAATAGTCACTTTGTGGAATTGGATCATGCAACTTGATTATGCTGAAGAACACACGAAGCATTCTAAAATCTCGAGAACATCTTCACACTATCAAACACCACAAAGAACCCAAGCTGAATCTGTCTATCTTGTGATACTCTGTTTTCCATATGAGGACTCGAGTTCTACATATTCTTTATCTCACATGTCTAGAGCTGCAAGGACTAACACTCAGAGAACATATAAACCTATCTCAATATTACTTCTATGTTGTGTATCATTTTATTAACTTCTGAGAAGAGTGTGTATCTGTATAGCAGCACACTCTAGCTCCTGCATTAAACTAATGGATAGAAGATATCCTTAATTGATCAATCATTTACTCTTGGGTATACCCATTGATAAGTGTGGAGGAGGTTCATGTGTGTCGTGGTAGTTTGTACCCATGCAAAACTGTGGAAGAGGTCCCTATGTGGCCGGGATAGTCCTGTATACTATTTTTAACCCTGATCCAGGGTGTGGATCAATGTTTATTTATATAAACTGCTTGGTGACAGGTGATCACCAAGTGAAGAGTAATAGGTCTCAGATTGAGACTGAACCACTTGTTTCATATATGTTGTGTTGCATAATTTAGTTTTCTCTATTTACTGCTTTTCTATATAATTCAAGAAATCAATAAATTCACATTGATAGTTAGTCTTGGAATGATGTTATAACTATTTTTTCATAGTAGAATAGATTTAAAAGTATTGTTAATTATTGATATTAAGATTCCTGAGAACTAATAAATCTTCTAAGAAGTTAGTGAAATAGTCAAACTCTTATAATTGAAAAACATTGATTAACTAGGATTAATTTAATTTTGGGGAAATCTTTTAGAATACATTATTTTCAAATAGATATATTTAGTTACTCAATTCACCCCTCCCCTCTTGAGTAATCTATTCTGACCAAAATTTGGTATCAGAGGTTTTTAATTATGACTCTGTGTAATCTTATTCAACTGCGATGGTAGTTGAACCTAAAATATTTTTAAATTTCTGGTAAATCGGAATTTATACCTATTTACACCTATTCTGTTATGATGGATAATAGATTGGATGGTGCTGAAACTAACAGACCACCATTCCTTAAAGGAACCAATTATTCTCAATGGAAAATTAAAATGAAAATACATTTAGAGTGTATGAGTTTTTAAATTTGGTCATCCATTATAGATGAATATAAGATTCCTTCTACTTATAGACTCACATGGGATGAACCTAACAAAACTCTCTACAATAACAACTACAATGTTGTTATTGTTTTATACTTCTCCATAGGAGATGAAGAGTTCAATATAATTTCTTCTTGTAAAACTGCCAATGAAATTTTGGATACCCTATCTATGTCACATGAAGGAACATCTAGTTTAAAATAAATAATACTCAATACTTATACCATTATATATGATACTTTTAAAATGAAACTTTATGATCTTATTTATGAAATGTATATTAGGTTCAATGAGATTTTAAACACAATGATCTCGCATGGAAGAGAAGTCTCTATCAAGGTAAAAATCATGAGAATTATTATATTTCTACCTGACAGATGGTTGGGAACCTCTTTCTTTATTACAGAATCATGAGACATCATCAAAGTACATGTAAAATAACTCATTAAGACACATATGATGTATGAAGAAGTGTTAAAAGTCAATAAGGAAGATGAGGATGAACTAACGTGAAAATCTGTTACATTCAAGACCACCACCTCTGAGAAAAAAGAAAAACGGAAACTGGAAGCTTATGTAGAAATTTCTAGTGATGAACAATCATCATCCGATAGTGATGAGGAAATGGCTGAATTAGCTAGAAGATTCAAGATATTTTTCAAGAAGAAGAACTTTTCCAGAAAACCGACCATAAAAAAAATATGACCAAAAAAAAATTGGAAGAAGGATGGGAAAAAAGTGAAATGGCTGATGAAATTGTCTACTATGAGTGTAAGAGTAAAGGAAATATCAAGAAAAATTGTACAAATCTCAATTACAAAATGAAATTTGAGGATAAGGACATGATGTTTAAAAAGGAAATGGGAGAAACCTAGAGTGCTTCTGAGGACATTTCAAGAGACTGAGAAATGTCACATGATAAACAAGATCACAAAGCCAATATTTGTTTCATAACAAAAACATCTGAGGTAACACTAGAATCATCTGTACTTGATTCATACTATTCTAAAGATTGGAGTGACTCTAAGAACATGACTAATGATGAATTTTTTTAATACTATAACATGCTTGAGGAAACAAGCAATGAACTAAAAGAAAAATATAAATCATGGAAGAAACAACTTGCTCTTACTATGATAGTAAAATATGAACTCACAACTGAAAAAGTGAAAAAATGTCAACTACTCAAAGAAAACAATGAATTAAAAATGTCTATTGAGCAATTGAAGAATGACCTAGAAATGTTTAGAAATGGGAAAAATACCCTTACTAAAATTCCGGGAAAACAAATTGCTCGTAAATACAACACTGGAATGGGTTATCAACCTGGAAAAATAAATATAGGTAGAAAATATTTTGTTTTAAGATATAGGACATACAGTTTTACTCCCAGTTTTGGACACAAATAATCTAATTCAAGTTCTGATACACTGTCTATTATTTCATGTTTTTGCAGACAAAATAGAGTATATTTTTCAATTACAATTCTCAGTGCATATAGGAAACATATGAAGAAAATTTGGGTTCCTAAATCACTTATCACTAATACTACTGCACCCAAACAAGTATGGGTACCAAAATTTGTTTTTGCTTAATCTTTTTATAGGAAAGTTGCTTAAAGAGTTCCTATAAAAGTTTATGGTACATGGATAGTGTAAGTTCATGTAACATGACATGAGACTACTCATGCTTCATGAAACTAGTCAAACAAGATGTTTGACATATCACATTTGGAGATAATGCCAAAGGAAAGTTAATTGGCCTCAACCAGATCAGTAACTCTAACTCAGTTTTAATTTCTAAAGTACTTTTTGTTGATGGATTAAAATATATTCTTAGTATCTCACCGTAATGTGATAATGTATTTATTGTAAAATTTTAAAATGATTCATCTAATTTCATTAATTTTAATGATGAATTATTGTTTTCTACTTTCTAAAATGAAAATGTTTACTCTGTTAACATATATTCTTTATCTTCTCAAAATGCTGCATATTTAAGCGTATTTCATAAAGAGTCTTGGCTCAGGCATAAGTGACTAGAACACTATAATGTTTACTCCCTTAGAAAGATAAAAAAGAAAATCTTAGTTGAAGACTTACCCAAACATGAGTTTCCAAATGAAAATGTGTGTAATCCCTGTGAAAAGTCAAAACAACACAAAATTTCTTTCAAACAAAAGAATGAAGTGTGAACTTCTGAACCTCTCAAAATGGTTCATAATAATTTGTTTGGACAATCTAGGGTTTCTATTTTAAATGGGAAACAATATGTTTATATTCTTGTAGAAGACTATTCAAGATATACATGGACTTATTTATGTCTCACAAGAGTGAAGGCTGCTCTTATTTTACTAAATATTCCAAGTCTGTAGAAAATTATAGCAGATATAGTATTAAATCCTTAAAACGTTATCATGGTCATGAGTTTAAAAATCCAGAGTTTGTATCCTTTTGCCAACAAAATTTTTATAGTCATAATTTCTCTACCCCTAGAAAACCACAACCAAATGGAGTTGTGGAAAGAAGAAATAGAACCTTGTAAGAGATTTCTAGAACAACGCTTAGTTAGTATGAGCTACCTATTTATTTTTGGGCTGAAGCTGTCAATAATACATGCTACATAATCAATAGAGTGTTTATCAGTCTAATTATTAAGAGAAATCCTTATGAGTTATGGAATAGTATAAAACCTAGGGTTAACTACATCAATGTTTTTTGTTGTAAATCCTATATCGATAATACTGGGAACAATATTGAAAAATTTTCATCCCAAAGTGATGAAGGTATCTTTTTAGGATATTCCTTGTATGGTAAATCCTATAGAGTGTTCAATAAAAGAACTAAATGTGTGTAAGAATCTGTTCATTTCAAATTTTATGAAATAGATCCACATTAGATTAAAACCATTCTAGAGAACCTAGAGGATGATGTATCAAATCAAATTATTAATCCAAAATCTTTAGACCATTCAGTGAAAGAATATGTGAAAACTTCTAGTTCAATAAATTCCTTAGAATCAATTCAAAATGAACCTAAATCTGTTGATGAACATGAAATCACTAGTCATTCGTTTTCTAGAGTAGTTAGAACTCTTATGAACCATCCAACAGAAGATGAAGTGTGATACATAGACAAAGGAACTCAAACAAGAGATTCTCTTAGAAATCAGGTTGAACACCAAGTCTCCTTGTCATTACTTTAACCTAAAAACATTAATGATGCTATAAATGATAAATTTTGGGTGATGGCTATGCATGAAGAACTTAATCAGTATGAAAGGAACACTTTTTGGAAGCTTTCTTGAAAGACCCTAGGACACATTCACCATAGGCACTAAATGGGTGTTCAGAAAAAAGGTAGATGAAGCTGGTGACATAGTAAGAAACAAGACCATATTAGTTGTGCATGGATATTTTCAAAAGGAAGGAATTTATTATGAAGAGACCTTTGCACCAGCAGCTTGACTGAAGCCATAAGAATATTGCTTAAATATGAAGCACATCTGAATATCAAACTATATCAAATGTATGTTAAAATTCAATTATTAAATGGGAATATAGATGAGGATGTTTTCATTGAACAACCACTATTATTACAAAACCCTATTTTCCAAATCATATATTTAAACAATCAAAACCTTTATATGGTTTAAATCAAGCTCCAAGAGCATGGTATGATAGGTTGAGTACATTTGTTATTTCCAATGGTTTTACAAAAGGAATAAATGATCCTACCCTTTTTATAAAACGAATTTCTAATGATGTTTTAGTTATTCAAATCTATGTAGATGATATTATTTTTGGATCTTCAAAGAATTATTTATGTGTTGATTTTTTTTAAATGATGAAAAATGAATTTGAAATGATTTTAATGGGTGAACTGAAATTATTTCGTGGATTTCAAATCATTCCAAATAACGATTAAATTATTTTAACTCAAAGAAAATATACTAGAGATCTTATAAAACATATAGGATATGACAGCACTAAAAGTAGTGACACTCCCATGAGTAACACTCGTAAGTTTGTTCTTGATGAAGATGGAAAATCAATTGATCAAACCACTTATAGAGGAATGATTGTAATTTTACTCTAATTGACTGCTATTCGAGATAACATTAAGTTTAGTGTGTTTATGTGTTCTCGTTTTCATAAAAATCCTATAGAATATCATTAAAATGATGTAAAGAAAATTTTCAAATACCTCAATCATACTCCCAATATCGGACTGTTAATCATAGAGGATAATATTTTTAATTAGTTAGTTATTCTGTTGCTGAATTTGGTGGTTGTATGTTAGATAGAAAAAGAACCTCTAGAACATGTCACTTTTTAGGTAACTCACTGGTATCATGGTGTAGTAAGAAACAAATTTTTTTTCCATTATCTACTGCAAAAGATGAATACATAGCTATTGGTTGTTGTTGTGCACAAATTTTTTCGATGAAACACACATTTCTAGATTATGGATATCAATTCAAGCATGTACCGATAAACTGTGACAACACAAGTTGTATTAACATCGTGAAAAATCATGTTTAAAATTCTAGAACAAATCATATTGATGTAATACCTCCTTTTTTGAGAGATCATTATCAAAAAGGTGATATCACTTTGGAATTCATTGGTACTGAGTATCATCTTGCTGTTATATTCAAAAAACCACTAAATTCAGAGAGAATAAACTACATAATACATGAGTTTGGAATGATAAATCATAAATAGATATATTATGGTTTCATGTCTTACTGTTTATAATTTTCTGTTTCATGTTTATGGTCTCATAGTTAGTCCTTCATGTAACAGCCCACGATTTTATAAAAAATATTCTTTTTAATTTTATTAATGTCTTGTGTTGTACGCTACACCAAAACGAGCTTGCACAACACACATCCTTGACTTGCCTTGCATTACACGCAATCACAACCTTCCTCGATAGCGTGTGTAATAAGCAATACTGAGTTTCACTAAACAACGATATGCTATTATTAAAACTAGCCGTTATGAATAGTAATAACTACTTTTTAAAATTCTGTAAATCTTATTTTTCAAAATGAACTTCATTCTTGGATTTTGAGTATCGAATTTAGCCTAAGGAGAAATTTTGGTACTTTTCGGATAACTTTCATATTCTGATGAATAGTGAAAATTGCTAAATTATAATTAAAAACAACTTTTTTAATCAAAATAATTTATAGTGATAAATCATTAATTTGAGTGGTTTTAAAGTATATTTAGAATATATTTTTACAATTTAATACAATGTTGGTCATTGGATGTAATTTCACATTTAAACCAGACATAATCAAATGTTAATCTTTTGATAGATATTGTTTCTTAAAAACACGCTATTTGTTTTAACAGCGGGATTTAATTATAAAATTAATTAATGAAATTTCTATGTTATGAATTTGGTAAAATAGACTTCATTTTTGAATTTGGAATATGAAATATAGCTTAGGATGAAATTTTGGTTTTCTTCTGAAAACTTTCAATTTTTGATGAATAGTGAAACCACTAAGTGGTAGGTTAAAAACTGAATTTTGCATAAAACTTAATTTTACCGCTTCTGTGAATGGAATTTCAAAAATCTGACAGACACGGTTGATATCAGTAAGTAAAATGTGGTTCAATGAGATAAAAATAATTTTTTGGTGAATAGTATCTTTTTACTTTTTTTTACCGCGGTTAATAGTAAATAGGGTAACTAAGGGTAAATATGATATTACTATTACCCTAACACATGTCCTAATTCTATTGGACAAGTGTAATTCGACCAAAAACAAACTTAGGAATAAAATATGACCATTTAGGCCCACTTGGATTAGATTAGGACATTTATTATTAATTTATTTAAAGAAGGGTTAAAATAGTTAAAATCAAAGTTTAATAAGTAAATCATTTTTAATATGGGGTTATACATAAGATAAATTCGAATATAAATATTCATTAGAAAGCTAAAAATATTTCATACATAATGATAATTTATTTATAATTTTTAGACTTTAAATAAATTAATTTATATATGACACAATGATGATGCAGTAATTACGCTTTTAAGGAAATATTTACATAATTGATGTTATAAATGCTCAAATGAATGTAATTTGAGACTTTTTATGAATTCCACTAATTTTCTAGGTTACTATGATATATTAGTGTTTATTTAATCAACTTGGTTCGAACATATAATTCTGTTATGACTTTCACCAAAATCATATATCAAATAGTGTCAAAATTGACACAAAATAGTTTTTAAATAAAATATTATATTATTAATTGTTATTTTATTCCTAAATATCTAAGGTTCGGCAAAATGACTTAGATACGGATATATGTATTAATAATATACAATTTGGGGTTCGTTTGGCATGTCATAGTAAGTGTATTAACCATATAGTGAAAGAAAACAAAAATACACGGTAAAAGTTAAATTATTTAACTTAGAGTTAAATCTAATTGATAAGGTTAAAATAATACCCTAAACTTGTCTAAATATTATTGGTTGATAGGATTTCGACCCATCCCCACTCTAGATTCAAAATAAGACCCTTTGGAACCATTATAAACCGATTTTGACTTTAATATAAAATAATATTTTGAGATATTCCTAAGGTGCCCCTCTCCTCCCTTATAAAAGGACACCTCCTCCCCCTCCTCCTCACACAAATTTGAGCACTCAAGCTCGGCCAAACCCTGCACAAATCTCTTCTTCACTTCCCTAGAAACATACTAGAGGTTCTGGTCTTCCTCAAAGACCAATTTTAGTTCCCTAAGAGGAGGTCTCCAAAAGGCGCTTCAAAGAAGAGGTAATTACCGTTACCAATTCTTTCATCTTTATTTCTTCTTCCACTTCTTCTTATTAGGTTGTTTCATTATGAAGTAATAACATCAGTATCACTCATATACTGATATGTTATTATAAGTATGAAACAACCCTATTTCACCATCTATCCATCCTACGGAAAAAGAAATCACCGCGCGTGCGTACGTACGGAATACCGTCTCCACGCCGTGGTGTAATCTATTTTCCACCACCACCTTACATGGATGGGTATAATGGTGTAAAGAATAACTATACATAGTTATTACAACATCATATTGATTCTGATATATTGTATAATCCACTCCAATTCAATTCAATGTTTATGGAAATGATATCATCGCTCGTGTGTACGTACGGACTACCGTCTCCACGACGCGATGAGATTCATTCTCCATGTTAACCATTTAAGAATGATTATAAAGTATATATAAGAAATAATAATGAAATATATGACATTATAAAGCTACTGGATTTATGTATATATATATGTATGTCATCAACTTACTTCCATTCAAGACAATAAGGAAAAGAAAACAGCGTTCATGCGTACGTACGGACTACCATCTCCATGAACGGTGTTTTTCATTTCATTTATCTATCTATTATATATATATATATATACAGAATATATATGATATATAAATCATATTTTATATTTTGGAAGTAAGTAAATCATGATATAAGTAATAATAATGTCAAGAACAACAAGTCAAAACACCTACGATAAATGAAACGATTTTACCCAAAACGCTTCTTTAACATGGAATTTACAAAAGAACGGGTAATATAATGTCATATGTGAACCATATATGATATCATAACAATGAATATGATTCTGTAATAAGTCAATGACATTATTTAAACCATTATACAGGAGCTTCGGACATGTACAAAGAAAATCGGACCTAAGGTAAGTGAAATATCACAATCTCATTTTTATCCGAGATTGTTTATACTTTGAAATTTACTGGGGTGTATTTTATCATCCACATCCATGTTTCATCAATATGTAATATTTATATCCTTATAAAATAGTTTATATTCAATTTTACCCTTTGGTAAATTTTTAGTAAAGGATATGAAATGAATCTTTTGCCGCTTTTCGTACGAGGTACTTTTTTGACTTTTCCGACAAAAGTACGAAGAATGTTTTTTTAACTTATACGGCACGAACGGATTTTTACAGTTTTATAAAGCCTTATTTTTATGAAGCTTCCTCCAAAAGATTTCATGACTATTTTCAATAAAATCCCTTTCTTTTATAATTTCATGTCATTTTGTGAAAATAAATTGATTTTGAAGAAGAAAGGATATTTTCCTCAAGAATTCATTTCAAATATTTTATCAAAATTATTTTCCATCTAAGATAACATAGGGTTCTGTTTCTATCCCTATTATTACATTGATTTGGTTATGTTGTGATGGAATTATTTTTATGAATTCCTTTATCTTATATGAATTGTTTTATGATGTCACGATGTTTACGAATCCCATTTTTACTACATGGGTTATGAAATGATGTATGATTTATGATTTTGTGGCACACATAAGAATGGTATCATTATGAGATGGGTGGGACCTATATCTCCCTCCAATGCATTGGGTAAATATTTTATATCTCATGAGATAGACATGGCTGAAATGGTAGGTTATACCGGTTCAGTGAAACAGGACTGAAACGAGGGTTACTCGATTCAGAAAGGGACTTTGTCCACTAAGATAGTCATGGAAATGACTCTTGACTAACAAGAAATGATTTTCTATGATTATGTGTGTATGCCACAAAGTTTAATGTTTTATGTTATGATTATTGTGATTACATTTCACTGCCATGATTTATCCCATGTTATGAAATTATGATCTCTTTTGCAGGTTAAGATTTCCAAAAGTTATGTGCTTGTGTATACGATGTGATTGATATTTATTTTGTTTACCCTTACTGAGCATTTGAGCTCACCCTTTTATGTTTTCTTTTCCCCAGGATATAAAGAAAGGTTTTAGGTATAAAAAAAGGATGATCTTTATGGGAGATATTGAAGATCTTTCACCAGGATTGGAAGATTTTATTCCAAGTTTCCAAAGACACTAAACTATTACGATCCTTGTGTGTGTGTTTTTGTTATGTACTAAGTATTCCGCAAATGTAATGTAATGTCAATGTACGTCAGGCTTCGGGTCTCTACAGTTGGTATCAGAGGAAAGGTTTAGTCAACCTTTGGAAACTAGGATGCGAAAACGTTAGTGAGATCCCTAGAGAAATTTCTAAGGTATGTCTAGGGATGTCCCTAAGGTTAAGTATACGTATAGGTTATAGTACTGGAATTACGCTAACGATCATAGAATTAAACCTAAGATGTTAGATATTGAAGGTAATCCCCCTTTACTATGTTGTTTTCTCTAGCATGATTTTTGCCTCTCAATGAATTCTTTTTGTGTTTTAGTTAATGGAGGGAACCAGACGGAATTCGGTTAACATTGAATCCAATGAAAAAATTGGTGACTATAAGCAACAAAATTATGTAATGACTAGAGATAAAGATATTGTGATTATGTCGAATCAGTCATCGTGATATATGATCAACAAGGTGAAATTTAGTGGTATACCTAATTCATCAAAGAAGAGGAAGATAGACTATTATGCATGTTCGCATGTTGAGCAGCATAAAGAAAGGAAGATTGAGATTTCTAAAGAAGGGAAGAAGAACCTTGAAGAATACCTCAAATGGAGGGACCGATGTTATTTGTGTGGAGATAAGGGTCATAGAGTGATAGACTGTTATTGAGTTCAATGTATTATTTGTGGAGAACATGGGCATTACCCAACTCAATGCCCTGACCTAAAAAGTTACTTCTAAATCGTGGAAGGACTTATTCGAGGACAATAATTGAAGAGGATGGATTGAAGTGTATATGTATTGGTATTCAAGAATAATGTTGTTGAGGTACTTTTATTGTGGGTTTCAATAATTTTAAGGTACCGGTAACCATGAAAAGTGATTCAAATATTTTGGAAAGTAGATGATATGTGCATAATGAAGGGATAAGGAGAAAATGAAATGTTTGACAGTATTCATGAGCTCATGATTGATATAAGGACTAAGTGATATCATGGTTTGAGTATATAGAATTTTGAGGATTTTGGTATGTGTAAAGTGTTAAATTTTAACTGCATTCATGTTTTCACTAAGGTATTCAAGAGAATACATGATTAAGGACTTTGAATGTTTGTAATGTGACCAAAAAAAACATATCTTATGATATATGGGGATCGACGATGGTGTTAAATCTCTAGTAATCGTTTTCACTATGTTATGAGAGTGGACTGCAGTATTATGGATAAGCCTAAAGATTGGAATGGATTATGTTGGACATAAGTTAGTATTGTTTAAGGATAGAAGTTTTCTCGATATTATTGATGGGATGTTATAGTAATATAGTTTTAGAAAAAGGACAACCTGCAGGAAGGGGCGACAGCCCATCGCGTCGGACAAGGATGTGGGAATCGAACCCACAACCGAAGTGCGACTGGCCTTTATCGCCTACCACTGGCCTACAGGAAGTCCTTGTTTATTAGAAACAAGTTTTATTATATTAATCAGTATGATATATGAAGTATAAGTCCATTTTAGGAACCATATGTGATTAATCTCACTATAGATCGACTTATGTATATAATTTTTGCTAACCTTTTGTTTGAGACAGATGGAATGACCCGTCATTCTATCACATGATCTGCTAACACTTCACGAATAAAAAATTCATCTTCTTTTATTTAAGAGATGAAGTGGAAATTGTTAAAGGCACGAACAACAGTGAGGTTGTACCAACATAAAGTATTTATTCTAATTATAATTCTTTAACTTTAGGGAAACGATCTTGAAAACCAAAAATGTTGTCCTAGTGATCTTATATATGATGAATCAGATGGTACCTTAGATCGTCACAAATTTATGGCTTTGTGATTACTGGTTTTTCCATAGCCATGTTCTCTACCACTCTCCATCAGAACATGATGGTTAGATTTCTCTTCCATATCCATATTTTCACCTATGTGGAAACCCAATGATTAGTTTATTTGGGTAACCGTTACGTTTCATACTTTTGTTTTTAAAGATTGGTTTTGATATTCCTTTTTACGATGTGGGTTTCTATTAAAGAAACTTTCGAATAGTAAACCATTTATAACCCCGACGAATTTCGAGGGCGAAATTCATTTTAAGGGGGTAGAATGTAACAGCCCAAGATTTTATAAAAAATATTATTTTTAATTTTATTAATGTCTTGTGTTGTACGCTACACCAAAAGGAGCTTGCACAACACGCATCCTTGACTTGCCTTGCATTACACGCAATCACAACCTTCCTCGATAGCGTGTGTAATACGCAATACTGAGTTTCACTAAACAACGATATGCTATTATTAAAACTAGCCGTTATGAATAGTAATAACTACTTTTTAAAATTCTGTAAATCTTATTTTTCAAAATGAACTTCATTCTTGGATTCGGAGTATCGAATTTAGCCTAAGGTGAAATTTTGGTACTTTTCGGATAACTTTCATATTCTGTTGAATAGTGAAAATTACTAAATTATAATTAAAAACAACTTTTTTAATAAAAATAATTAATAGTGATAAATAATTAATTTGAGTGGTTTTAAAGTATATTTAGAATATATTTTTACAATTTAATACAATGTTGGTCATTGGATGTAATTTCACATTTAAACCAGACATAATCAAATGTCACTCTTTTGATAGATATTGTTTCTTAAAAACACGCTATTTGTTTTAACAGCGGGATTTAATTATAAAATTAATTAATGAAATTTATATGTTATGAATTTGGTAAAATAGACTTCATTTTTGAATTCGGAATATGAAATATAGCTTAGGATGAAATTTTGGTTTTTTTCTGAAAACTTTCAATTTTTGATGAATAGTGAAACCACTAAGTGGTAGGTTAAAAACTGAATTTTGCATAAAACTTAATTTTACCGCTTCTGTGAATGGAATTTCGAAAATCCGACAGACACGGTTGATATCAGTAAGTAAAATGTGGTTCAATGAGATAAAAATAATTTTTTGGTGAATAGTAACTTTTTACTTTTTTTACCGCGGTTAATAGTATATAGGGTAACTAAGGGTAAATATGATATTACTATTACCCTAACACATGTCCTAATTCTACTGGACAAGTGTAATTCGACCAAAAACAAACTTAGGAATAAAATATGACCATTTAGGCCCACTTGGATTAGATTAGGACATTTATTATTAATTTATTTAAAGAAGGGTTAAAATAGTTAAAATCAAAGTTTAATAAGTAAATCATTTTTAATATGGGGTTATAAATAAGATAAATTCGACTATAAATATTCATTAGAAAGATAAAAAGATTTCATACATAATTATAATTTATTTATAATTTTTAGACTTTAAATAAATTAATTTATTTATGACACAACGATGATGCAGTAATTACCCTTTTAAGGAAATATTAACATAATTGATGTTATAAATGCTCAAATGAATGTAATTTGAGACTTTATATGAATTCCACTAATTTTCTAGGTTAATATGATATATTAGTGTTGATTTAATCAACTTGGTTCGAACATATAATTCTGTTATGACTTTCACAAAAATCATATATCAAATAGTGTCAAAATTGACACAAAATAGTTTTTAAATCAAATATTATATTATTAATTGTTATTTTATTCCTAAAAATCTAAGGATCGGCCAAATGACTTAGATAAGGATATATGTATTAATAATATACAATTTGGGGTTCGTTTGGCATGTTATAGTAAGTGTATTAACCATATAGTGAAAGAAAACAAAAAGACACGGTAAAAGTTAAATTATTTAACTTAGAGTTAAATCTAATTGATAAGGTTAAAATAATACCCTAAACTTGTCTAAATCTTATTGGTTGATAGGATTTCTACCCATACCCACTTTAGCTTCGAAATAAGACCCTTTGGAACCATTATAAACCGATTTTGACTTTAATATAAAATAATATTTTGAGATATTCCTAAGGTGCCCCTCTCCTCCCTTATAAAAGGACACCTCCTCCCCCACCTCCTCACACAAATTTGAGCACTCAATCTCGGCCAACCCCTGCCAAAATCTCTTCTCCACTTCCCTAGAAACATCCTAGAGGTTCTGGTCTTCCTCAAAGACCAATTTTAGTTCCCTAAGAGGAGGTCTCCAAAAGGCGCTTCAAAGAAGAGGTAATTACCGTTACCAATTCTTTCATCTTTATTTCTTCTTCCACTTCTTCTTATTAGGTTGTTTCATTATGAAATAATAACATCAGTATCACTCATATACTGATATGTTATTATAAGTATGAAACAACCCTATTTCACCATCTATCCATCCTACGGAAAAAGAAATCACCGCGCGTGCGTACGTACGGAATACCGTCTCCACACCGTGGTGTAATCTATTTTCCACCACCACCTTACATGGATGGGTATAATGGTGTAAAGAATAACTATACATAGTTATTACAACATCATATTGATTCTGATATATTGTATAATCCAATCCAATTCAATTCAATGTTTATGGAAATGATATCATCGCTCGTGTGTACGTACGGACTACCGTCTCCACGACGCGATGAGATTCATTCTCCATGTTAACCATTTAAGAATGATTATAAAGTATATATAAGAAATAATAATGAAATATATGACATTATAAAGCTACTGGATTTATGTATATATATATATGTATGTCATCAAATTACTTCCATTCAAGACAATAAGGAAAGGAAAACAACGTTCATGCGTACGTACGGAAAACCGTCTCCATGAACGGTGTTTTTCATTTCATTTATCTATCTATTATATATATATATATATACTGAATATATATGATATATAAATCATATTTTATATTCTGGAAGTAAGTAAATCATGATATAAGTAATAATAATGTCAAGAACAACAAGTCAAAACACCTACGATAAATGAAACGATTTTACCCAAAACGCTTCTTTAACATGGAATTTACAAAAGAACGGGTAATATAATGTCATATGTGAACCATATATGATATCATAACAATGAATATGATTCTGTAATAAGTCAATGACATTATTTAAACCATTATACAGGAGCTTCGGACACGTACAAAGCAAATCAGACCTAAGGTAAGGGAAATATCACAATCTCATTTTTATCCGAGATTGTTTATACTTTGAAATTTACTGGGGTGTATTTTATCATCCACATTCATGTTTCATCAATATGTAATATTTATATCCTTATACAATAGTTTATATTCAATTTTACCCTTCGGTAAATTTTTAGTAAAGGATATGAAAGGAATCTTTTGTCGCTTTTCGTACGAGGTACTTTTTTGACTTTTCCGACAAAAGTACGAAGAATGTTTTTTTAACTTATACGGCACGAACGGATTTTTACGGTTTTATAAAGCCTTATTTTCATGAAGCTTACTCCAAAATATTTCATGACTATTTTCAATAAAATCTCTTTCTTTTAAAATTGCATGATGTTTTTTGAAAATAAATTGATTTTGAAGAAGAAAGGATATTTTCCTCAAGAATTCATTTCAAGTATTTTATCAAAATTATTTTCCATCTAAGATAACATAGGGTTCAGTTTCTATCCCTATTATTACATTGATTTGGTTATGTTGTGATGGAATTATTTTTATGAATTCCTTTATCTTATATGAATTGTTTTATGATGTCACGATGTTTACGAATCCCATTTTTACTACATGGGTTATGAAATGATGTATGATTTATGATTTTGTGGCACACATAAGAATGGTATCATTATGAGATGGGTGGGACCTATATCTCCCTCCAATGCATTGGGTAAAGATTTTATATCTCATGAGATAGACATGGCTGAAATGGTAGGTTATACCGGTTCAGTGAAACAGGACTGAAACGAGGGTTACTCGATTCAGAAAGGGACTTTGTCCACTAAGATAGTCTTGGCAATGAGTCTTGACTAACAAGAAATGATTTTCTATGATTATGTCTGTATGCCACAAAGTTTAATGTTTTAAGTTATGATTATTGTGATTACATTTCACTGCCATGATTTATCCCATGTTATGAAATTATGATCTCTTTTGCAGGTTAAGATTTCCAAAAGTTATGTGCTTGTGTATACGATGTGATTGATATTTATTTTGTTTACCCTTAATGAGCATTTGAGCTCACCCTTTTATGTTTCCTTTTCCCCAGGATATAAAGAAAGGTTTTAGGTATAAAAAAAAGGATGATCTTTATGGGAGATATTGAAGATCTTTCACCAGGATTGGAAGATTTTATTCCGAGTTTCCAAAGACACTAAACTATTACGATCCTTGTGTGTGTGTTTTTGTTATGTACTAAGTATTCCGCAAATGTAATGTAATGTCAATGTACGTCAGGCTTCGGGTCTCTACACTTCATGAGTAATGTCTGATGTATATTGTCTCACTGTAAAGTTGATGTTTACTATCTCACTATAAAATTCATGTGTATTATGTCACCGTAACACTCAGACGTGGTCTCACCATAATGTTCACAGTTACTATCTCACCGTAATCCTCAGTTACTATCTCAACTTAACATCCATTCTCTATCTTAGTGTAGTGATTCTTTACGATTTTTATATTTTAATTAAAAACCATATCATAGTAAATATTCTTTTCACCTTTTTTGTTTTCCCGCACTTTTATTTTTGAAATTTTTGGTATTCTTAAATGATAAAATAAAGAAAGTATTTCTCCATTCTTCCCTCGAGCTTTCTTCTATTCACTCTTTCGTACCCTCTCTTCAAAACTACTACCATTATCTCTCTTTCAAACCTTCAGTGGATGCCCAGGATAGAGCGCCCTTCATCGTCGACTCATGAGAAGCAAAGCTCAAAGAAGAAGAAAATTGCACCTATTCTGGAACCCGAAGGACCTATAAATCCAAATATAGAAAACTGAGTTGTTGTACATGAAAAAGTGGTTTTCCCCAATTGATTGTTCTCCAGTAAGTCTTTGGTTTTGAAAGTGTTATAACAACAAGGGTGGTTACAGTGGTTTTCGAGGAATGACAGACATATCTATCCTATGTTAGTAGCTCAGTTTTATCAATATGTTCAGGTCTCCTTTGAATATGAAGATGGATATATTGTAAGAAGCTGCATCAATGGGCAGAGATGCTCATTCTCTTTGAGGTTATGGGATGAATGCATTAGGATACATCATGAATGAATTTGTGAGGATTATCATAGAGGTTCTCCACCTTCAAATGAATTCTTTGATATATAAGATGCTTTAAAAACCTGAACAAGAAATGGAACCATGAGGAGAGCCATTGCTGCTGAAAAAGATGGAGAATCAATGTAATTGTTCCAATTTATTCAAAATTTGGTTAGCCCTAGAAAATGTGATTTTTCTGTTTGGAAATATCAAGATGTGTTTCTGATTGACCTTAAGAAAAATGGACATAGAATCAATCTGTGCAAGTATATCATTCACCATATGTGTGAGAAGATCAAAGCCATGTCCAAGTCAACATCCCTATTTTACTCTATGCTTATCTTAGCCATGCATCTTGCCAAAGGAATGATTTGACCTAATAAGTAAGTAATTAAGGATTTTGAATTCTGCCTTTCAAAATCCACCATCAAGAGAATGATGATAAATTGGAATCCTCGGAAAAAGGAATGGGTGGAAGAAAATGATATATTTTATGAGAAATTCAATCCTATAGAACATCCCACAAGACCAAGAAATATTTCTAATCCTGGTTTGGAACTAGATGAGATTGTTGAGTACTCTTCTGAAGAAGAAGAAGAAGAGGCTATTGTGCCTACTAGAGAAACTGTCTCTGTTGAGGAAGACAATACTCATATCCCTCTTGTGGTATGTGAAAAAGAAGTCCCTCCACCTACAGATGTTGTTAATCTGGAAGCGCAACCTGAGAATGAAACTGAATCTGTTGAAAAATAAAATGACAATAATTCCATGGATGAACCTATAGTGGACGAGCTACCTGGTATGAAAGAAGCTAATCTTGATGAACTCTAAGTGGAAAAATCTGTACTTGAGATAATCCCTTCGGCTGAAGAAAAGGACGGAGATAGCTAGGAATGAAGATAGGTGAGGAAACAAGAACCGTTTTTATGGAATTAGATAAAGACCCTAAGCCTCTCAGTCTTTAAAAGGATGCAACCATTGAGGGGGAGCAACCCACAAATCTGGAATCTCTTGATGTTCCAAATTTGGTTGATCTGAACTTTGTAGACACTCATTATAAGTTCCCAAGATTCTATGATGTGGATGACTCTCAGCAGGTATCAGCAAAAGGCCTTGACCATTACTCTTTATTCTAGTTGAAATTAGTCTCCAGTATAGCCCCTGCAAAGGAACCTGAAACCATATCAATACATGTTTCTGAAGCTTCATCAGACCAATCATCCTTGGTATGTAAGGATGATCTACAGTAGATTGGTGCTACTATTTTTTCCGGTGTTGAAAACGTTCTGAATTCCAAACTGACTCTTGTGATACATCTAAGTGAGAAATATGCATTTTTATTGATGTAGAATGTTATTTGGAAGATTAAAACTAAAATTATACATGAAATTAAGGATGTTTGACTTGAAAAAAAGTTGCTTAGTGATGAAGTGAAGACTTTGAGATGTATGATCATAGAAATATAGGAAGATATGTATTCCAGACCAATGCATGTTTCTCCTCCTGTTGAACCTGATGTTACTCAAACCCCACATGATGTGGTGTCTCAGATTTAACCTTATTTAGCTTCCATAGTTGAAAATTTTGGTGAAAGAAACTAACTAATCACGAAAGAGATGAGAGAACTTATTGTAAATCTTAACAATCTCATTGATGATAATACAGGATGACTTCAAAATGTGTTGAACCATCTGAAATATCTCACCATTCTTGTCAATTATTATAAAGCCTCTGGTCAATCCTTTAAACCTTCATTAGATAGTGACCTAATAAGAACCATAGTCCAAGAAGAGCTTCAGACCATGCTTACTGGTTTCAATGAAGCTTCTCTCGCTGAAGTTATCAAGAACAATGACCGAGTTCTTGACCTAGTCCAAATTTACTCTAAAATTGCTAATGATTCTCAACAATATATTGTCAAAAGGTGGATTTCTATTTAAAAAAAATCATCTCAAAGGCTGATATGACAAATCACATCAAGTATCTTGTGGAAAATCTGAGTATTTCTCATGTGACTCCAGCTTTCAAGACCCAAGTCCAAAATATCACCGAGTTCACTCGATTGTTGGACATGTTTATGGGGAACAAGGATGATTTTGAGAAAGCTATGTAGTATGGTGGGGAGATCATTGTGGATTTTATCAAACTCTTGAGGCCCTATCTTCATGTACAGAGTACATCCATTGTTTCTCCAGCAACTGCACCTCTAAGACCAAGATTTCCTTCCTTCACCTCATCCCAAGCCTCCACTACAATGTCTGTCGGCCAAGCACTATGTCAGATCAGGAATGTGATCCTTGATCACCAACTAACTTGATCTTATGCTTCTCTAAATCTGGCTCCATCTATTTTTTGGAGGCCTTCCATTACCTCATCTATCAACCACCTCACTCCCTTCTTTTACCTCGACCTCTGCTCCTATGGCTTCCTCTTCCGCGACAACAGATAAAGTCAAAGTGAATACCAGTCAGTGAAGAAGAAAAGTGATTACTCCTTTTTTTAATAGGAAATATATGGCTTTTATTTTTTTTTGTTTTTTCAGAACCTTATTTTCTTTAGTAAAATGTTTACTTTTTCATGACTTATCATATTATATCTTTTTGATAATCCCAAAAGGGGTAGAAATATCGATATGTTATATGTCATACATTTATAAGATTTATATGTTATAAAATTTAAATCTAATTGCATTGTGAACATCATAAAAGGGGAGATTATTTGACTCCCAATGAACTAATCACGTTTTAATGATCAAAAATTCTATTCAGCAAATTTAAATCCTATAAATTATATCAAATCATGTGTATCAATGTTTAAGTATTCTCATGCTTTAAGAAGAACCATTGAAATTTTTAATTTCTCTAAATTCTGTTTAATTACTTTATATTATCCTTGGATTATCTTAAAATTCTTTCTTTGAAAAATGATTATGTCTAATTCATTCTATGATAATAATTTTTTAAGTCTGAATATAGTTATTTTAAAAGTCTGAGACACCATGAGCCAGACACTGGTTATGTCTTTCTGGAAATGTGAAGTAGACACAGTG